>CM062820.1:1094654937-1096105962 GCA_031772625.1 Pinus tabuliformis
GTGCAACAAGAAGTCCAGAGGAAGAGGAAAAGTCATTGATGATTCTGCCTTATATAGTCCCACATTCGCACATCTCACCTGGTCATCTGATCTTTATGTGAAAGATTGTTAAATGCAAAACAAAGGTTAGGTTTTAGAAGCTAAAGGGAAGGAAAAGATCATAAAATTCATATAATAACAGCTGAGAACAAGGTTTTAGCAGAAAGTAATCAAGTTTTAAAAGAACAAGTGGAATTGCTACAGGAAGCTCTCCTGATAAGGAAGACATAATGGCAACGCATGAAGGCAGATGTGAAAAACATAAAGAAATCTGTAGTGGAAAGTATAGAGGTGGTGAATTTGAAATCATCCCAGGATAAAGGGAAAATGATTGCCCAAATAAACAACCATGAAGAGAATGCAAGAGAAGAAACGAAAGGAGATTCCACCAAAGTTTCCAAAACTTGGGCTCAAGTTATTAGCAATTCTACTAATAAGGAAGGAGAAACAAATATTCAGGTTAACAACATGAAATATAGTGAAGGCAAGGAAAGACAAAATAGGGCAGCAAACATAATTATTAAAGGGGTGAAAGACTATGGGAAAAATGAATGTACTCTTGACCTTGCAAGAGACTTCTTGAAAGACAAGTTGTTATGGCAAGGACAAATATGCCAAGCATGGAGGGTGGGTAAGTTTAATGAAGAGAGGGCTAGGCCCATAAAAGGAATTATGCCTAGCTTATGTAATAAATATATCATTCTAAGCAAGAAACATCTCTTGAGGGATTCTCGTTTTTCCCTAGAAGATTTAACTGTAAAACAACAGGAGGAAAGAAGGGAGGAAATTTTAAAGGTTAGAGCAACAAGAGATGAAGGCAAGAGAGCATGGATTATAAAGGAAAAGTTGTGATAGCGTGGCTTGGACCTCCTTCCAAAATAGAGCAGCAAGATAGTAATAAAGAAGAGGCAACAAACTCTTCAATAGGAAATCAGAAAGCAAGGTCAATATGGGAAAGTAGGGACGAAGACTCAAATGTGAGTCTTGCATGTCAAAATAAATAGCAATCAAGTCATACCCAGGTTTCCTTAAGATTAGTTTGTTAGAACTGCAGAGGTTACCCATGGAGACAAGGACCTAGGTTAGGGCCTATTGCGGAAGATAGAGACATAATTTGCCTCATAGAAACACATGAGCATGAAGGGTGCAAGACACCTATGTTTGAAGGATACTGGAAGATGGCAGTGTGGAACAAGGTAACAAGGAATGGCAAAGGGCACAGGGGTATCATGGTTTTAGTAAGGGAGAAAGAAGGTTGTCTCATTCAGTTAGAAAAAGAAGACTCAAATAAGCAATTCATTTGGTTTAAAATATCAGAAAATGGAAACCACATCATAATTGCAGCATGTTATTTTGCGCCGCAGGTTTCAAAAATATACAAAGGTAGAGGGCTTGACCACAAAGATCCATTTGCAGCCTTAAAAGCGGATATTGCAACATATTCGTAGCTAGGTGAAGTCCTTATAGTGGGTGATTTCAATGCTAGGACTGCAAGTGAGAAAGCTAGCATTCTTTGTTATAAAGATGATTGTGACCCTATTTGGCTTACAGAAGAAAGTAATCATCAGTAGGAAAGAATTTCAAAGGACAGGGGCTGCAATCTCTTTGGTGAATAATTGCTTACTCTTTGTGGGGCCTTTGATTTAGTCATTTGTAATGGCTTGACTAGATGGGCAAAGTCTAGTAATTTCACTTGCAATACTTACAATGGAGCAAGTGTGGTAGATTATGTAATTTGCTCGCATGGTTTGTGTGAGAAAATGGAGGAAGTTTTGATTGGAGATTAGTTGTGGGACTTGAAATCATATCACAAGCCAATTCATTTATGTTTCTCTTGGATTGGAAGGAAACAATTAGAGTCAAAAATTCATCATGCCCAACAAAATCCCCCACAGGGCAGAATTCTTTTGACCCCAGAAAATTGTAATACCTTCAAAATGATGCAAGAGAGGCTCTTCGAGAAGGAGAAAATTACAATTCACAGCCTTCATAGTCATGAATTAACACATTTAATTCAATGTGCACTTGCAAAGTGAAAAAGAGAAAAAATTAAGAACTCTGAAACAAATTGCTTTCTGGTTAGTGCTTGGTTTGACGGGGAATGCAAAAAGGCAAGGAGAATGTGGAAAGAGTCAAACAAGGATAACATAAAGCTCAAAACTTACAAGCAGATATTAAGCAAGAAAAAGGTTGATTTCATGGTTTCAAGGAGGGAAGAACTAATCTTCTTTGGGAAAAATAATCCCAAATTATTTTGGAAGGAGCTCCAAGCGAAAAAGATACAAATTGGAAATAATATTACAGCTTCTAAATGGTTTGACTATGCAAGACAACTCTATGAGCAGGTTCCCAAGGTTGACCCTCCCCCCTTGGTCAACACTGATACTGAACTCTTCACAGTACAATAGGTAGAGATGGGTATCAAGAAGTTGGGTGTTGGAAAAGCAAAAGACTTAGCCGAACTCCAAGCAGAATATCTAAAGTGGGGCTCAAAGATTCTTGCACCTCACATTACAAATATCTTCAACAATGTCATACAACAAGGGCTCCCCACAAATTGGACAACTAGTCTGTAAATACCTCTTTTCAAGAGTGGTGATGTCAATAATCCCTCCAATTATAGGACCATCATGATAAACCCTTTGTTTGCAAAGCTATTTGGAAGCATGCTAGAAAACAAAATTAGCAAATGGGCAGAAGAAAGAAATAAGTGTGCTAAAGGGCAAGTAGGTTTTAGACCTAAACATTCCACAGTTGATCATTGTATAACTTTAAGGCACATCATTGAAAAATTTTGGGAGAAAAGGGAAGAAGTCTTTTGTTGCTTTGTTGATTTCAGAAAAGCGTTTGACTCGGTTCCTAGGGATAAGCTTTGGCACAAAATGGAGGCACCTGGGATTCCTAAACATTTGAGAGCAGCTGTGCATAGGCTGTATGAAGAGGTGAAAGTCAAAATTAGAACTTCAGCAGGCATTTCTGCAAGTTTTAGAAGCGATATCGGGGTCAAGCAAGGTTTCCCACTATCTCCTACTCTTTTTGGCTTATATATCAACAAGCTTGAGGAGTGGTTAAATTCGCAAGGGGGTTGATGGTATCTATTTGGGCAAGTTTGTTATAAGGCTTCTTTTGTATGCAGATGACCTTATTCTGATTGCTAAATCGGCTCGTGGTTTGCAAGAGCACTTACTCTCCCTTGAGATTTTTTGTAGAAGTGTGGGGATGCAAGTCAATATCAACAAAACGAAAGTAGTGGTCTTCTCTAAGAAAAGAAAACATAACCAACATAAGTTCTACTTTGAAGGCAACGTTCTGGAAGAAGTTGAGGATTACAAATACCTCGGAATTGACTTCAACAAAAATCTAAGTTGGAATGGTTGTAGAAAGAAAAGAACTTTGGGGGGTTGGAAAGCATTTTATGCTTTTCAAAATATGTGTAGAGAGGCAGAGATATGGGACTGGAAAACAACTCAAACTACTTTTGGGCTTCTAGTGATTTTGGTGATTCTCTATGGTTGTGAACTATGGGCCAGCAGTACATCTAACATGCAGTGGAGACAAATTGAGAAAATTCAGAAGTGTTTGATTACAAACAAATTTAAGATTAAAAGTGTGGTTCCTTATGATATCTTGTTAAGTGAAACAGGGAATGCTCCTATTGAAGCAATTTCTATGGTGCGAGTCATAAGGTATTTAAAAAAAATTGAGCAAATGGAAGAGGGTAGATGGCCTAAGGTTGTATTTAATGATAAATTGTGCAAGAGCAAAAACACTTGGATGCAACAAAATAACAAATGGTTTAGTAAATGGGGTATTTGCTTGAACGTGTGTCCCATAAACAGCAAAGAGATAAAAGTTTTTGTTATGGAAAAGTTCCACAAGCGTACTCGAGATAAGGAGCTAGGAAGAAAGAAAAATCACTATATTGAAGTGTTTAATCCCACTCATAGTCATCAACCAAAATCATACATAGAGGCCAATATCTCTTGGAGAGCCAAAATTCTTATTGCTCAGTTAAGGACTAATTCTCATCAACTCCATTGTGAAACAGGGCGCTGGAAAAGGCCAAAGGAAGTGTGGGAGGAAAGAGTATGCATTTTTGTTCTTCTTCGGAAAAGTGGAAACAGAAAAACATTTCATTTTGGAATGTGAGGCCTTTAAAGACAACAGGGAAAGTTATGCAGATATGTTGGTAGCTAGCTCTTGGGATAACCTATTTAGCGAGGGGTTTGTCGAGAAGTTGGGAGCATTTATTTTGAAGCTTCACAAAAAAAAGGACCAAATACATCAAGCAGATGAAGAAGCAATTTGTCCCATCGGCGATCTTTAGCCTCGTGGACGTTAAAATAATTTATTTTTCTTCTTCTCCTCCTCCTAATATAAAGATAAGATTACATTATGTAATATGTACATATAACATTGAAAGCAATATCATTGCTTTGAGTATTAAACACTACATTTATATATATAATATTTTCTTATATGTGAATGGGATATAATTTGAGGGAATGGATTTTTATTTTTATTATTCATTTCAATTTTTACATTTAAAATTATTTTATAATAAATGTTGGAAATAAATAAATCTTTAAAATGATTTCAAATTTCATTGTATAAAATTTTCTTAGACTACATGGCTTATGTGCGCTGCTTCATTGCGGTGGCTAGGGTTTGGTCTTAGCCGGACGTCGCTTCCCCTGTGCTCATTCACCGTCAATGAGCACTCCTTTACATTCCACCTTCATTGCAACTCTGGCTTCATCTCTCTTTGTGGTGGGTATCTCGATTCTCTATGCTTCGACCGTTGTGACACTCTTTCCTCCCAAAATGGCAGCCTTGGTAGTTAAAAAGGCGTCTCAATCTCTTAAGGTTGCGAGTCCAACTTCTGGCTCTCTCGATGTTAAATGTGTTGCTCCTTCTTATGTTCCACCTATGGATTCCTCGATGGTGGGTTCTGGTTCGAACCCTATCCCTGGTGGTGCTTCATTGGCGTCGGGCTCTCCCTTTGTATCAGTGACAGGTGTTGTGTGCTCCATCCCTCCTTCAAGCTAGGAGAGCTCTTGTGGCAGCGTCTCCTTTGAATTTTTGCGATGTTGTGAAGATTGCTTCCGACAGCCACCCTTTCGGGTTGTCTTCTTCACATGCTCGTGATTTTTTAAACCCCATTCCTTTGGGATCCCTATTCTTGATGCTCCTATGATTGAGGTTCCAATTGTGGTTGAGGTAACAAGTGGGGCTATTTTTTTATTTATTTTTTATTGAAGCTGTGTAATTTGCATGTTTAATGGTCTGTGGAAAAGCATGGTAGACCTTCATTCTTGGATTTCTGAGCAGTGAAAACCATTAATTTTTTACTATTAAACATTTAGCCACTGCGAGGAGGCTTTTTCATAAAAGTTTTCAACAAAGTTGACGAAAAAAAACTTTGATTTTTAACTCGGGCCTATGGTTCTGGGGAAGCACAGGGCTCTCTATGCAACCTTGGTTTCTCTCCTTTAACCCACCTTCGGCGTTAATTTCGATTGTTTTGGTTTGGGTAAGGCTCCCCAACCTCCCTTTACAGTAGTGGAACCTCTCCTCTTTGACTGCAATTAGTAATGCCTTAGGAAAATTCTATTGTCGAAGAGCAGATACATAATACTAATTGAAGCCCACGTCTTCCCACATATGCGTGGAAATGGATTTCAGTAATGGATTTCCTGCTGAAATTAATTTAACAAGTCCTGGATTCTTATGGATGCAAAAACTGGACTATGAAAATATCTCTTTTCATTGTAGCGTCTGCTATGAGACTGGGCATACCCTCAAATCTTGTCCCAAAGAAGGGAAAAATAAAGCAAAGAAAACTAGTTGAAAACCTTGATGGTGGGAGTGCACCAATTATGATAATTACTCAGTATCTAAGGAGGATCCTCCTTCAGCCTCTTGCAAAGAGGACAAACTGCAAAATGATTCAAATTGTTTAGCAACAAATCAAGAAAATATGAGTATTGATGCAGAGGATATTGACATCTCAGTGAAAGATGGTAAATCAATTGCCTCACCAAATGCTTCCCAGTGAACTCTCTTGGAAAGAAGGTCTCTGTTGTTGAGCATCCATGTATGGACAACGACAAGAACATCTCTAGGCCCATCCCCTTTGAGGAAAAAGAAGAAAAGTAACTCTCCAAGGATAACTAGAAGTCAATCCAAACTAAAATGAAACTAAGTTAAATATGGGACGCAAATGCATTTTGATTTTAGGGGTTTTTTGGAAAGCCTTTAGTTGGAAAGCGAACGATTTTTTTGTATTGTGGGGTTCTCAAGTAAGGTTTTGGGATTCTCCTGAGTGCTCTATCCCAAACCTTAAGGAATCATAGAAGCTCTTGTTCTCAGAAAAATTCTAACGTTTTGGGTCGAACTTCAATTGTTTTTAATATAATTTCAATACCTGTTTCTTTGGAATTTTTTCTTAAAAAACCATATATATATATATATGCTCTATATAAATTTAATTTCTCATGAATGACATATAATGAGAAATATTGATGTAATAACTATTAACTATTATTCTTATCTTCCAACCTAAAGAGATAATAAATTCTTTTAAGAAAAACATAAATTTTTAGTTAATTATTTAATAGTAAAATTATATTTATAATACATATTTAAATTATAGAAAACAATAATCAAAGGACGTATTTTAAATCGAGGAAACCTGTTAGTAAAAGTAATGGGCGAAAAGATATTGCATCTACGTCATAGTTGTTGTGATCATTGACGATTTGCTATGTCGTCTCATTTTTTAAAGTAAACGATTGTAGTTTCTTTTCTAAATTTTGGGTTTTCGATTCGAGTTATCAAAATGCTTCCTTTGATCACGAAGACGCTCAATATAATATTTTCAAGTTTATTAATAAAAAATTTAACTTAATCTAAAGTTGATTTATCTTTTAATCAAATTTTTATCTTAATCTAAACTTTAGCCTTTGGTATTTTATATATATATATATATTATGAAATTAAATAATAAATTACAAATATAAATTATTTTACTTATAAATATGAAAAAATATCATTTGATTAATTCAATTTTATTAAATCAATCTGTTTCGAATAAATCATTTATTAAGAATTTATTATAGATTACATTCCAAACCATAACATTATGTTTTTATTACATTCAAATTTTACTCATCCCACTTCATTTCTCATTGGGAGAGGTGCATTTTACAATTCACTATGAGAGATGTGTAATTCTTTCTATGTTGAACCGTGGCCCCTTTTAAATAAAAATAAAATATTCAATAAAAGAACAATATTAACAAAGAAAAAAAGAAAAGGAATGTACATATTCTATTATTTTTAATTAAAATTTTCACTCTCACTATGCTAACTTAGTTGTTGATATTACAACCCAATATGAGTGGAGGCGTGGCAAAAATATATCACTCTCACTTATGTCTGTTTTTTTTGTTTGTTTGTCAAGTTGTTTGAGTTCTCCAAAGATTATATCAGACTTGACTTGTGGCTTGTTAGGTCCCTATACTACTAGTGTAACCCCTTATTGTTATTAGTGCAACCCCCTTATTGTATTATTGTGCCCATATAGTCCCCATGTTGTTATTATTATGCCCCATATAAGCCCACTATTGTTATTGTTGTGCTCCTACAATATTATTGTTATGTAGGCTCTTATTGTATTGGGACCCCTTAGACTCCTATATATAGAAAGGAGGTCTTGTCATTTTTATCATCCAAGAATTGTTCATTTGTGTAATGTAAAGGAGGTTTCCCCCTCGAAGAGGCTGATTTTGAAGTCGTTGATCTATCTTTTCTATCTTTTTGTGAGTTGGTTTCATAACATTTGGTATCAGAGCTTTGGATTCTAGGGTTTCGCTGCTCCAAACAGGTCATCGTAGAATTTTCGCTATAACTTTTTCTTTACGAAGTTTCAGAAGCTCAAAAATAAACCCATTTGAGTCGAAATATTTATGAATCTTGGCTCCAAATTTCAAATATTTTCTCAGTATATTTTCAAAGATATGATCTAAGGAAGTTAGGGTTTTTGCAAGCTCCAAAATTCCATCTCAAACAGGTCATCGTGGAATTTTCGCTATAATTTGTTTTCTACGAAGGTTCAGACTCTGAAATTAAAACCCATTTGAGCCAAAATCTTGATGAATCTCGGGCCCAAATTTCATATCTTGTTTCACTATATTTTCAGAGATATGGTCCAAGACATTTAGGGTTTTTGCAGGCTCCCAAATTACATCCCAAACAGGTGATCTTGGGAAAATCGTCATAAATTTCTCTCTAAACATCAAATTGAAATTTCATAAGAATTTACAGAAATAGGACGAGCTTTACTTTTATGTGTATCATTTTCAGGTCCGAAGGTCGAAACAATGACACATGACACATTGTACAAGTTCGCTCTACTGAAAAAGTATATAATCAGGTTATCTTGGGAGATTGGTCATAACTCTTTCTTGGAGAATCCAATTTTGATTGGAAAGAGGACGCAGAGAGCCACCGCATGTCGCAATTTCAAACCTTGGAGATCCTAAATTCCAAAGATACATTAGATTCAAGATCGAGCTCCTAAAAGCAAGAAAAGGAATGACTCGAATCAAGAAAATAGAAACACCTAGTAAGAAAAATTGGAGGGATGATTTAAAGAATGTGATCAAAGATATGATCAATAATATAAATGGTATAGAATAAAAATTGAATGGAAACATGGAATATTTGAAGAAAGACATGGAAGGTTTGAAGGAAGGTGGGACAAAGTCACTACAAGAAAGGCTTCCTAATGTCGAAAAGGTAGTAGAGGAAACTCATGATGAGAACAAAAGAAATGTTAATCATGATTTCACAGACTCTAATGTTGGATTGAAGACCCAAAATATTCCAAATATATATCTGAGGAAATTTGATGGCAAGGATCCAATAACTTGGATACTATAGATGGAGCAATATTTTGATCTACATGATGTGCAACCACCACAAAAGGTACGTATTCCATCTTTATATTTAGAACCAAATCAGTTTGTATGGTATAGTGAGATTTGTTCTTGTAAACAACTTGTCGCCTGGTCAATTTACACAGAGGAAATGATAGCACATTATGAAGATACAAAGAGAAACACCTTCTTTAGCCAATTGATAAATCTCAAACAAAAGGGTTCAATGGCAGAGCACATTAAAGACTTCAAAAAATTGAATATATGGGTAAATGATATTCAAGAGAAGCATAGGATTGAAATATTCATAGAGACATTAAATGATAACATCCAACATGAGGTTCGCCTTTGGGAACCTAGTTCATTGGAGAAGGCATACAGGTTGGCAAGAAAAATTGGAAGAAAAATTATGGCAACAAGGAAGCCTACCACCATAACTATAAAGATGGAAGTGTTGTTGCTCCTAGCTTTTCACCACCCACAAGGTTGACACCACAACAATTAGAAGAAAAAAGAGCAAAAGGCTTTGTTATAATAGTGATATAAAATACACTAAAGGGCATAAGTGTGCTAAGAAGAAATTAATTTAAATAGATGGGTAAGAGGAGAATGAAAAGGAACAAGAAATGTGAAAAGAAGAGGATATACACCAGGAACCAATCATAGAGAAAGAAGAAATGAATCTGACCAGACTGTGTAATGCATTGACATGAATTACCACTCCTCAAACTCTTAAGATAGAAGGGAATATCAAGAGGAAAAAGGTAATAGTGTTGATTTATTTAGGTAGTACCCATAATTTTATTCATTGTAAGATAGCTAAGGAATTGAATTGCTTCCTATATCCAACACCAGAGTGTCAAGTAATGGCTGCAAATGGAGGAACCATAAATTTCTCTGGAAAGTGCCATAATATCAAGCTATCCATGGGAGAATATTTCTTGAATAGTCCAATGTTTTCCATTCCAATGGGTGGTTCAGATGTTGTACTATGAGTCCATGGCTACAATCTTTGGGTACGATAGCTTTTAATTTTCAAGAACTTTTCTTGAATTTTTTTTGGGAAGGAAAGGAAGTTGAATTAATGGGTATCACAGGGAAGTCGGGAAAGATAATCAGCGCTAACAGCATGACAAAGTTTCTAAATAAATAACAATGGGGCGTAATTGCACAATTATGTTTACTAGAGGTTCCCACGTCGAAATCACCTATTTCTCCAGATCTCCAAAACATTTTGGGCAATCATTCCAAGGTATTTGAGACTCCCAAAGGCCTCCCACCTATTCATGATCATGATCATGCTATTCATTTGATTGCAGGAAGTGTTTCCCCAAACATTAGGCCTTACAGATATCCATATGCCCAAAAGAGTGAAATTGAACATATGGTTGCAGAAATGCTAGAGGTTGGTATAATTCAACCTAGTCAAAGTTTTCTTTGTTCCATTGGTATTGGTACACAAGAATGATGGATCAAGGTGCATGTGTCCGGATTATAGGGAGCTCAACAAGCTTACTATTAAAGATAAATTTCCCATTCCTGTCATTGATGAATTATTGGATGAATTACGTGGAGCAATTTACTTCACCAAGTTGAATCTTCGTTCAGGATATCATCAAATCATAATGAAGACTGAAGACATTCCAAAAACAGCATTTAGAACTCATGAGGGTCATTATGAATTTTTGTTCATGCCTTTTGGACTTACCAATGCATCTTCTACGTTTCAAGGTGTGATGAATTCCATTTTCAAACCCTTCCTTAGAAAATTTGTATTAGTATTTTTGATGATATACTAATCTACAGCAAATCTTGGAAGGATCATGTTCAACATGTTGACAGGTGCTCAAACTATTGGAGGAGAAACAATTATATGCAAAAAGCTCCAAATGTTTCTTTGGAGTACAAGAGGTGGAATATTTGGGTACTCAGTTAGCTCATAGCTCATCTTATCATCCTCAATCTGATGGGAAAACTGAGATAGTGAACAAATGTTTGGAAGGATATCTTCGTTGCTTTGTATCTGATAAATAGACATAATGGGTCAAGTGGTTGCCTCTGGCTGAATGGTGGTATAACACTTCCTTCCATACTGTAGCAAAAATGACCCCATTTATGGCACTTTATGGATATCATCCACCATCTATCACATCATCTTTAAAATAAAATTCTAAGGTTCAAGTAGTGGAAGATCACATCGAGCATCAACAACAAGTTTTCAAACTCTTAAATGATAACCTCACTTTGGTGCAAAATTAAAATGAAACAACAGCAGATCAACATCGCAATTAAAGAAGTTTTGATGTAGGTGACTGGGTATTTCTATGACTACAACCATACAAACAAATGTCCCTCAAGCAAGCTAAGAAGGATAATAAATTATCACCAAAGTATTATGGTTCATACAAGGTGTTACAAAAGATTGGTAATATGGCATACAAATTGGAGCTTCCTGCATCTTCTCGAGTGCACCTAGTTTTCCATGTTTCACGTTTAAAGAAGGCTATAGGTGAGAAGATCCAAGTTCAAACAATATTTCCAGAACTCGACGAGGAAGGAAAAATAATATTAGAACCGGAAGCAGTCACAAAAACAAGAAATTGACAGCTACGAAATTGATCAATTTTAGAGTATCTCATTAAGTGGAAGAACTTACCCGCTGAAGATTCCACATGGGAGGATGAGAATTTTATACAAAAGCATCCAAAACTACTCAAGCATTGAGGACAACACTTTTTGAAGGAGAGGGGCATGTTAGGTCCCTATACTACTAGTGTAAACCCTTATTGTTATTGGTGCAACCCCCTTATTGTATTATGTATCCATATAGTCCCCATGTTGTTATTATTATGCCCTATAGAAGCCCATTGTTGTTATTGTTGTGCCCCTACAATATTATTTTTATGTAGGCTCTAATTGTATTGGGACCCCTTAGACTCCTATATATAGAAAGGAGGTCTTGTCATTTGTATCATCCAATAATTGTTCATCTATGTAATGTAAAGGAGATTTCCCCCTCGAAGAGGCTGATTTTGAAGTCGTTGGTCTATCTTTTTATGAGTTGGTTTCATAACATGGCTTGAGAAATCATGACCCAAGGGCATCTAAGCCGTCAAAATCACTCGAGATTGCACCCGGCCTAGGCCACACCAACCCTTAACATAGATGGTTTTTTCCCATCGAGTTTCGAACCGACACCTTCACATCACAAAGTGACATAACAATACACCCCATCACCGTCTATTCTACACCCCATGGGCCACTTATATCTATGCTAAGTAACATAATTTGATATTAATTATAGAGAATATAAAGTATTTTATATATATATATATATAGAGAGAGAGAGAGAGAGGGAGAGAGAAATTATTATGATATTTTAATGTTGACCATAATAAAATATTTTAATCTTCAAAGCAAAGAAATAAATAGAAGCAAAAAAAATAAATTCTTTCTTATTCCTAATAAGAGAGATGTGTAACTCATTCAATTCTTAATATAAAATTGATATGTGGCATTTAAATAGCAAGGGGTGCAACTCATCCTTGGCATACATCTACTTGCAGCCTCAAATATAGCCATAAATAGGTGAGGAGGGTTGGTGGAATTAACATTAGTCCTAGTGGTAAGTGTCAGAGGTAGGGGCAAGCGTGAGGTCGAGGAGTCGACCTCCATGTTTCTGATACATTCGCTTGGCTCTTATGTAGAGGTAGTGTTGCCTATTTACGTGCTTGGCATTAATGTAAAGAGGCATAGTTTTTGTTTGGAGCTAGAGAAGTGGAGGTGGGCAGGGAATTTTTGTAGGAGAGAAGTGAATTTATGGCTGGAACTCGAGATTGGTAGAGGAAGTCAGCGAATACTCTCCACTGTAAACGCAATCTCGGTTGTGTAGGTTTCACTCCTCACGACTTTTCTTGGTTTGCTTATTATTATTCCTGGTTTTGTAAGTCCTATTTATGTCAATTAATTATTTAATTTTGTTGTGTTGGGGTTTGAGACTAAATTAGGGAAAATTGGGTGTTGGTTTAGCCTATCTCAACCTGAGCAGATAATGTTCATTCTAGGCCAGAGTCTGTTTTTTTTCATGTCTGGTATGTCAAAGTTTTTTCATGTAATGTCACCCTGCTAGTTCAATTTAATAGGGAAACAGTGTGGTATGTCTTGGTTTTGGACTTGCTTGTGGCTTCGTCTCTATCTGAGTTCCCACATTGTTGTAGGTTTCAATGGGGGAGGCTCTGATTACCTTAGGGAGCTAGGTAATAATGGTTTGTCCCCAAAAAAAATTGATTTCATTTTTGTGGTGACAACTTTGGTTTCAAGGTCAATGTGTACACTGTTAGTGTTTTTGTTTCAAGGGGAAACTCTTGGTTGTCTTCAGGTTGTGGCCACTTGTTAAATTTTCATATTTCTAAACCTCGCATGCTTTTCATGCATCTATTGAATGGTGTTGCCATTGATGCCAAAAATCGGTCTATGAACACTCTTAATATACGTCGTCGATTACATTAGTTGGAAGCTCCAATGGACAAGAAGCATGTAACACCCTCCTCCCACATCTACCCAAGTAACTGGACAACCGAGGTAAACATGTGATGAGAGGCTACTGTGATATGATTCAACCTCCTAGGTGACCTTAAGGAAGTGGAATCGACGAAAACACATTAAACATACCTTCCACATCAGCAACAACACTCCCAAGAGCCATCCCAACCACTCAAGTATCATGCCCCTGGGTCCCACTGAGTTTTTAAGCTATTAAACCTCTAGACACTCCCATGTTATGGGCATGCCAATGTCCAGAGAGCTCTGGACATTCCCACAAGCCTGCATGCCTGTGTCCAGGGACTATTTCCAGTAGACCTGTGCCAAAGTCCGTGGGATTTAAGGCACTTTTCAAGCCCATAATTTTGGCCACTGCCCAGAACTTGTTGTAACTTCTGGAATCCATTAAACACATGATGACAAGACTAATAAACCAAAAACTAACTCTAGGACTAGGCCTGACCATCCCCAACCGGGACTGGCATTTTGTCAAACACTTGGCATCAATGCAATCTACAAGTGTAAACAACAAATTTAAGCATAGGGGTCTCATACTTATCTGAGAATCACTAAGAAGCATTGTTCCCTTATATCATTTGCTGCATTATCATCTATTAGGTCATAGATACATTGTTTATTCGTTTACAAATAGAAACATGAGGAGAGCCATACATCATCACTGTCAAAATACATGCTCATAACCAACAACATAATAACAAAAATACCATGAATACATCAACCATAGAATCCACATATAAACCAATACATTTACACATGAAAAACCAAGGGAATGAATTTCTCATTAATGAATGTAGAAACCAACTAGGGGTGGGATTACCACGTTCCACCCGACCATAGATTGGCTGAGCGAAATATCTCCTCAACCAATCACCCTCGTGCCATAATCGAAGCATGAATGTGGGACTCATAACCAATAAAAAGAACCAAACAAGCATGGATGTTATCAGATTTCTCCACCTACACCGTGAGGAATTTTAGTGCCTCCTAGTCTCTCAGGCTTTACCATAATCCACAGTCTGATCCAGGGATCACTAGGCCCTACACCGAGACCCATTCTCTAGGCTTTACCGTACATCCCATCTCAGGACTACTAGGCCCAATAGAGAGCAATCCCCCTCTTGGCCTTACTGTATATCCTGCCATTCACCAGCAAGGATTCTTAGGCCCACCGAGGCACACAATCCTCGCTTTACCGCAACCTACAATCTGGCTCAGGGGTTACTAGGCCAGTGGCTTTGCCGTGATCCACAGTCCGGTTTAGGGACCACTAGGCCATGTGTTTATCATTTCAAAGATCCACCTCACTTAGCTTCGAATCCATCCGGCAATCCAGCTCAACCAAAGTATGAGAACCCATCTCATCAAAGCTATCAGGATATGCCAAGGCTAGGCTGAAAACACTATCACACCTGGAAAAACCCATGCCATGATAGAAAAGAACCATAGCAATACCATGCATGCCAAATCTAGCAAGGAAAGCACACATGCAAATCGATATCTACAAAGAATATTGTTGTAGCTGCTTGATCTTTCTCTTCCTTTCTTGCTCCTTCCTTCCTCTTGCCTTATTTTCCTTTCTTGATACAATGCAAAACCTGATAAAAAGTTTGCCAACTGATCCTCAGAAGCCTTTTTATCAATGAGGCCTATCTATTTTCTTCATTTTCCATTATTTTCCTTCATTTTTCTCCTCACATGCAACCTTTGACCTTTGACCTTCCTTTTCTCCTAATTTCCATTATTTTCATAAATAAATGTGCCAAAAATTCCATTTTGCCTTTCCAAAGCCTTAACCATTATCTTTGCCAATTCTCTTTAGCCATAATAAACCGAATGAGCACCCACCAAGATGTTTTTCCCACCATTTAGCTTGGAATACATGTTCCATGATCGTGGTCTTATATATTTTTACATGTATTTTTTAACCAGGGCTATTACATAACCCTCCCCCTTAGGGAACACCGTCCTCGGTGTTCAATG
This sequence comes from Pinus tabuliformis, assembly GCA_031772625.1. Classification (NCBI taxonomy): domain Eukaryota; kingdom Viridiplantae; phylum Streptophyta; class Pinopsida; order Pinales; family Pinaceae; genus Pinus; species Pinus tabuliformis. The sequence goes on from CM062820.1 coordinate 1,094,670,462, forward strand.
ACACATATAACCAACAAGACTGCTGAAAATAAAACATACTGCCCATGGAGCTTTATAACACAACTCATTGCAGTATTTACAATGACCATCTGCTAAAACATGACAAACATACCGTTTACTGGATCTTTATAACACAACTCATTACGGTATTTACAATCCACATATACTTATACACATTTGCTTCAACCAACAAATAACCATATTATCTATGGAGCTTTATAAAGTAGCTTAATACAGTATTTACGATAATATACACATATACACATTTGGTCGACCAACAAATAAAAGGATATGATGCTCGTATCAATCAACAAGGGAATCCAGAGGCTCACACCTCCACCCTCAAAGGTAGTACCAAGATTCACCTACTTCCCAAGAAGTCCAGAATTCACTGTCAAAGTCAAAGCTACACCCAATGTCCAACGCTACAATCATGCGCCACTTGTCCTCTCAGGGAATAGTTACCGACTCATTGTTCCAGGGTGCACTCCCAATGTGCATCTAATTCCATCTGATAATGCTAATGACCAAAACAAATTCATCCCCGGTCTAATCCCTCGAGCAATCCGATCATTCCCCTTCCGTGCAGTCACTCACCTTCCAAGTTCCGCTGGCACCCCCATCCCGGGCAGTCCATCCCTTGGCAAGGCTTCCTTGCATCGGAAGATAAAAAACCAAGCCATATCCCTACCTTAAAACCATCATATTGATCATAGCATTATCATGGAAATCAATGGACACTATTGGGTACCAATGTCCCATAATGGCCCTGCTCCTGAATACTTTACCAGCATACTGCTGCATTTTCCAATTCCTTTTGTTGTTGCAAATTCTTGCAGTCAATTTCAACCACCCAACCAAGAATTTCATGCTTCCCTGTACCAAGCACATAACTGCCATTAGATTTAGACTAAATTGAAATAACTTCAAATCATACCTCATTGGTTGCTCGTCAGCAAGGTACACTTGCATTTATATTCTCTTCCTGTCACAACAGGTCAAACCAGCATCTTTGAACAAATCATCATGTATAAACATATCACATAAGTTTAGCTCAAAACACAACCATCATAAATTAAAATCATGAATCACATGAAATCATTGTAAACATAATCATAAATCACATGTAACCATTACAAGTCAGAATCATAGATCACATGCACAATAAAACTGAAATAAAATACTGATACTTATCCTTTAATCAATCCTTAACTTCTACCTTTGTCTTTATTCCGTACGCACTCTGGATCGATTTCCACACCCAACAAACACCCAATACCTTCTCCTCAACCATCTACACATACACATAGTGTGCATCACACACATACAACCACACTTGACATACAACGCCATGAAATACATGCACCTATACCTGACATACAACGCATACACCTACACCCAGTTTACCACACAACACAATACATACACCTACATCTAATGTACACCACAACGCAATACAAACACCTATACCCAATGTACAACACAATACATATACGTAAATTAGTACAATGAAACGAATACACATGTCATGATACCACAACTACACAATGCACATACATAGTACTGCATGCCCACAACACAACCTGTACAACATGCACATAATACTGCATGTACAACACAATACCACCTATACACAGCACCACCTGCATAACGTGTACACAACATCACATATACATGGCACCACCTGTACAATGTGTACACAACGCCACATGTACATTGTACCACCTATACAACGTGTACACAATGCTAGACGTACACAACACCACATGCATGACATGTACACGACACCATATGTACACAATACCATATGCATGACATGTACATAGCACCACCTGCACACAGCACCATATGTACAACATGTACACAACACCACATGCTCACAGCACCACTTGTACAATCATGCACACAACACCATATGTACATAGCACTGCATATACAACATGTACATAGCACCCTATGTACACAACACTGCATATCCAACATATACATAGCACCATATGCACACAACACCGCATATCCATCATGCGCACAGTATAATATGTACACAAGACCGCATATCGAACATGTACATAGCACCATCTATACCCATCATTGCATATGCAACATTCGCACAACACTATTTGTACCACCCTGTACATAACATTGCATAAACAATATGTACACACACTATATATACAAAAAATTGCATGCGCACAACATCATAGATGCAACATGTAAAACATATACAATATATGCACAATAGTAGTACCACACATCCAAAACCACATTGTCTCTACCAAGTAACCTTGTTTCCAGTGTCTCTCTGTCATCCATGCTTATCCTAGCATGTTGCACATCATGTTGTTTTCATTTCGTTGATGTATCTCTCAACATTAGCTTGTCCATAACATAAACATAGACATAGTATAATCACATAATATCAACTCATTACCACATGATACTGACCTCGTATATTTTTCATGACTACTCTTCCACTTGATTCCTCATAAGCAATCATTCACCTACGTAAGCAATCATTCCTCCACAAGAATGATTCCTAACAACCATGTCAGACAACAACATATATATATATATATATATATATATATATATATATATATATATATATATATATATATATATATTAGCATTAATAATCATAATCCATGATGACCCTGTCAGACATGACATACCTACATACATACATGTATACACATATAGACATCAGCATAATTATGGTCACAACATAATTACTAGATATCATAAGGTCAAAGTTAACATAACTTCCTTTATTTGTGCAATGCATGTACAACATCAAGAACAACAGTTCCCAATGTAGCTAAGGCATCTGACACCTCAAATCTATTTACTTTACCTTTCCTGATTACTTTTCTCATGATTGTCCCACCATCGTCCATTTACACTAATGGACCCAACCAATTCAACTAGTTGTCATACTCTTGCCTTCAACTGCCCTTATACATGCACTGAGTTTCATCCAAGCCTTACATCACCTGTTGGGTTTCATTCAGGTCTCCCTGAGCTCCACTAACTTTCCTCTTTCCCAACCAATTCCCAAGACTCTCAAACATAAAAGGCAATACCAAGAAGAAAGCAAGAGAAAACCATGGAAACCAATAACAATACGACACCACAAACAAAGTGGTATGGCCATACACAAGACATAAACAAATCTGCAATCAAGCACAAAAAATCACAAAAGACCAAAAGCACAAGACTAGCAATAAACACCATGACTCAATCCCCATGGTTCCCAAAGCCTCCAATGGAAAGCTCAACCTGACCCTTCTTTAAGATTTCATGGCAATCTCTTTTTCCATGCAATCCCCTGCATCATACTTCCATAAAAACATAATTGTCAATGTATAAATAAACATAACAATACACCAATTACTTTATCTTGTTGTGCCAAGCACGTTGCCTTGTAACCGAACACATCTATGCCATGTCTCAAGGGACTCCAATTCCCTTGACAAATCTAGCTATAACTAGACACCAGTTGTTATACCTATCAAATACATGTCCATGAACATAACACATATCCACATAATTTTAGACAAATTAGGGTTAAGAAGACTTCTTGTATGCAAAGAAATCATTCGTTTGGAATTAGGGTTTCCAAACATGGCCAAAGGAATTTTTACCCAATTCCTTTCTTTTACCATTTACCTTGTTGCAATTAAGTCTTATTATGCACTATCACATCATCCAACTGTTATTTATAAAAACAAATCAATTGTTACCTTGTCATGCTAATACCAAGCATGTTACCCTGCAACTACTTATAGATGTCAACCACATGTTCCAAATATCAAGACAATCATATCTATCAATTTGAAATCAACCTTTACCAATACTAACAATCATGTCATAATCCATAGTCAACTCATAGTCATTAGACATAATGCTACAACTGTCACCTACTACACTCAAGTACATATCAACTATCTCAACACATATGTGTTAGTACAATCATCTTAAAATAAGATCATTTGAACACATACTCATATTATGCAATTCATCAAACATCCAACCAACTTGCAAACATACCATGTTAAATTAATCAACTAGACAACATAATCAAACAGTCAAGCACCAAATATACGACATAAGCAAACTCATACCTTAATGTATCTCAGGGGAGGCTATCTTGTCTACATAATCAATCCAGATTAGCATGATATAACTTCACAACATATCAACTCAAACATAAATAAGGTCATGATATCCATAATAGTCACTAGCCAACATGTTTACATCATAAACTCATAAACATTTTTCATTCATTCCTAACAATCACATATGTACGATCAGTTTAGATTAGTATAAAACAATGTCACAAATAAGTCAACTCATACCTGAATGTCATAACCCTAACCATCTGCATAGGCCAACCCAATTTAGCATGATACATATAACATAAAGATCTTAATGCAATAACCCTAATCATCAAGTTACTAGCACATAACAAAAACAAGTTATATATCATGCTCATCAATAAAATATAACCTAATCATCAAGCTAACTATCATAAAACAACAAGAGAAATGCATACAACCACAGGATACTACCACACATAACTATTTGACACATGTGAATATGGCTACACTAATCAACTAGCATCTATCATGTATGTAGCCATAACACCAATAGACATGTACATAAACCTAATGTATATAACCCTAATGCATATAACAATCCATTAACTAACATACCTACATGTGCAACATACAAACCTGTATGACGACATGCTCTTGCCTCGAGGTCCAATGTTGCAACTTCACTTTAATGATATGCATCTACTGCTCTATCTTAACCAACACATTAGAATCATAACATGCCAATAGCATCATGATGACCTAATTGCGTACAATGACCTCATGCACAACAACCTTCACCATGATAATGCATGCATAACAACTTATAGACACTGACATGCATAACAAATGGATATATGATCATACACTCATGACGACACATCCCACAACAACACCGTCAATCTTCACATGGCAACATCATTACAACCATGATCAACACCATGCAAATTCAACAATTATCATAATATTGACCTTAAAAATAATTCAAGAATCGAGAATGTAATATTGCAATCCACCAATATTATCATAATATTGACCTTAACAACTAGCTTTCAACTAATTGTTTGCCCACTAGTGTATCTAATGACAGTTCATTTTCATTTGTTGATATTATCAAGGTCATAAGTTCTTATGATTCATTTCACCATTCAAATGCTTGTCAAAAAGTTGAGTCACTTTAGTTTCCACTGATGGTTATGTCAGGTCCTCACGATTTTAACAAAGTTTATGAACAAGATCAAATCAATTTTCCCTCACAAGATTCTCCTTATAATTCGATTGGGCTGATTTAAAGTTCACTTTCTCAAGAGTTTTAGGGTTTTCAAATGGGTTGTTCTAAATATCATTATACAATTTATGATTGGCTAGAGGAATCTAACATGGCAAGCTCCATTGCTAATAATAAGTTTTGATCTTTCTTAATGTTTGCTAAGACTAAAAACATGGGCAAATGTACATTCACAATTAGCCATCAAGGTTTGTATTATCATTGTTCTAATCAACAAGGTAAAGTTGCAGATTGGTTAAATCTAGTTATTATGGCACATCTTTCTACCAATAGGCAAGACCTTCAATTTCTTGTGCAAGTTATTCGAGTTGTTATCTTTATTTCTACACATTATTTTATACCATCACTAATCGTTTATATCTTTTTTCTTGCAGGTCGGTAGAAACTTGAATGGATACCTTGGAAATTTGACTTCACATAATCCTAACCCTTTAGTTTAGATAGATTAGGATTTAGGTTTAATTATGTTCTTTTGCTTAGTTATATGTTAGTTACATTTGCATTTGCATTATAGCACTTTTCTTGCATTCCCTTTTCATTTGATTTTTGTTCTCTACATGCCCTTCACTAGTTTTACATGTTGTTTTGTTTTCTTATGATTTGTCTTTTATGTCACGTCATGTTTTCTTTCGTGTCTTTGCTTGTGTTTTATTTTAATAACACCATGTATGAAATTCTCTTTGTTTGGCTCTAAGGTAATGTGGCAAAAGTTGAAATGGAAACGGTGACAACTAGCAATGATTGGCTTATATTTTGCCTACTTCTTTGTTTGGGCCTAAATACCTTTTAAGGTCAATGATGCATGTACAGAAAATATGTTTTATCCTAAACTAAAACTCCAGTGGACCTATAATGTCGATATCTATAATAGGGTCTTCATTCCTTGAATCAGCCATTTACATTGATTGGTTTCAACATGTCAACTCAGTTAAGTAGAGAAGGGAAAGGAGGAAAAATTTAAGCGAGCATATTAATTTCAGAGGTGTATACATAATAGTATATACAAAACAAGGAACAACCTCTCTTGCTCGTTAAATAAGTCAGGATCCCTCTTCTGACCTTGGCGAAATAAATGCCTATGAAATGATAATGAGCATAAAATAAATAAATAAAAGGTGAAAGAGGAGAAGGTATTTCTGTGCAAAGGGGTGAAGCAAGCAACTTTGCCTAGGTATTGAATAGGCTCGTTGGCAGTGAAGCAATGCGTGTGATTCCTTGAAGTGACTCCGTCGAGGTATTGAACAGGCTTGCTTGCAGCAGAGAAACACCAGAGATGATAATAAAATTATAAACATCTTAAACTCGTGTATTCATTTACTCTTGCTCCCTAATAAAAACCACTAAAGTTTGACTAGTCTTGTGAAGTGTGTTAAGCCGACAACAGAAATAGAAGAGACTACATCTATAATTGGGCTAAGTAAATAAGTTAGAGTGATTAACAAGATGACATAATACTTCTAAAAGGCTAGACCTTGTACTTATTGTTAGACCTAAACTGAGAAATTGGAGTTCTTCCATTGTGTCGCCAAGTGTTGTCGCTACAACAAACACCCTCCAAATTTTGCCTACATTCAAATTTTGGGGCCTCCTTATGATCATGCCATTCTTTGTTTCAAGTCATAAGTGTCATTCTTAGCCATATTTCTCAAGTGTTTAAGTCTTACTTCAAGAATTCTAAGTGTTGAAGCAACCTTCTCATACATGTTAATCTTCCAATGCCTGCATAACAAACATCTTCTAAGCAAGCCTATCAGTCAGTGTGTATCTTTGGAAGACAAGCACTACGCAATACTTGATGATAATCATTATGCAGTTCCTGATGGAAGCGATTGTGCAATCCTTAATGAAAGTGATTGCAGAGTTCTTTGAGGATGATGACTACACAGTCCTTGAAGACAATGTTTGTGCAATTCTTGTTAGCAATGCTTGCGCAATCCTCATGGAGAGTGATGGTGTGGGGGAATCTTTTGCAGAAAATGACTATGCATCTTTTGTTGGCAATGAGATTGTTTCTCAAGTTAGTTAATCTATTCTTGCCTCCTAGTCTCTGAACATGCATTAAGTACCTTCATCAATTATAAACTTCATGGCATGTATGCTCTCCCTATATAAAGAGTCTAGTCCAAAGATCATCTTTATTTTTTGATTTTGAGCTATGTACATTATTGGGGTATAAGAAGCATTCTCTCACTCATGGTTGTAAATTATCTGTCTACTGGGTGAGTTTCTCAACTGTCGTTTCTGATTTCTTTTTCTCTTACATGCATCATTTTTTTATTTCTCTATATTTTACAAGTGCCACTTTTTCCTAATTTCATTCTTTCATGTGTCGCTTGTGTTTTATTTGTGTTTGCAAGTGTCGTATTCACTCTTGCATGTGTTTTTGGCAATTGTTTTCACTCATCTTAGGAGCACCATGGCACACCTCATAGAGGCAACCCTATCATATTCTCTTACACTAGCTAATGGTATTGATCATTAGAATATGTGTTGGACACTTTCTGATGGCTTAGCGCACTTTCTGGCTATAGTCATCAATTGTGTTTCAATTTGTATTATAAGTGTCACAAATCTATGTTTCAACTATCACACTCAAAAATAAGTGTTGTTTTTTTGTCATTTCAATCTATATGTGCCGGTGTTGGTTACTGAACATTTATTTTCCTTGCATTTGATGGCATGCATGTGTGTGATCTATGTTTGGTACTTATTCGTATGTTTTTCTGTCTCTTGTTCCATTGATTCCACACTTAGCCATTTTTGGAGCTCTTCTTGATCCTTCCATCAGGCGCAAGTTATAAAATCACTAACCCTCCACCAGGTGATGAGAACTATCCATTCACAAGTCTCGTTGATTAAATCCTCACCTCCTAGACTTGTGAATTGAGCCTTTCTCGGGGACATCTCCCATTATTGTGCATTGAGTACCTTTAGAGCATAGTCACTGAACCCTTGATGCTTGTACTGCCTCACTCCACTAAGCCTCGATCAATTTTTATTTGTACTACGCATTAAGCACTTTTATATAGCAATAAGGACTTATTTTCCTCCTTGCAATGATAAATTGTGCAATACAAATACTCCTTTCTCTTCATTGTGTGGTGAGCATCCCCAAGGTGTAGTGACTTAACCTTCTGTTGTCTACACTAATCAACTATGCAATCCCTTCACCAAGTAAGCCTCTTACTAATAATTTCACAGTTCTAGAGGATAGTAGGTCCATCTCTAGGTCACTTCAACACTCAAATGTGCAATCCTAGAATCTACTCCTCAATCCCCACGCATTTCATAGTTACAGTGCCTAGTATTATCACTTCTGCTAACTGAACTTGCCTACTGTGTAATGCCTTGTCTTGTCTTTCATCCTAATACTTATTGTGTAGTTCTAATGGATAGTGGGATCATCCCTCAATCCCTATGAATCTCAGCTATGAAATCGTTGCTTCCTCTTCCATGAGCACTGCACACTACACATCTCCAGTCAGCAAGCTCATCACCCTTGTCTCTTGGATTTCCCCATTGCGTAGAGCCTTGAAAAAGCCTCTTCTTATATCACATTGTGCAATTCCAGTGGATAGTGGGGCCATCCCTCAGTCCCTGTGAAGCTCAACTGCGAAATTCCTAAACAGTCTCTCTTAAACTTTTCCCATTGTCCCACCACAGTCAGTATGTTACATAAGTAAGCACAGATAGAATGAGTGATTATGGGATTGATGTTGTATTATCATGAGTGAGTTCATTTGCAGATGATATCATTTTACTATGAAAATATGATTTTAAAGTGGTTATCAAGGAGAGGTCACTAGGACAAAACCTGTCGAGATGGGACACAAAGATGTTATCATGCAAGAGTAAAGGAGTCTTGGACATAGACAAAGAGATGGAAACTCATGTTGACTTGGAAGTTTCCAACACTCATCTAGACCCTTTTGAGGGTGAAAATGGAGTACAAGCAAATATTTATCATGAAGAATTCAAAGTCATAGCAGCAAAGAGAAGAGCTTGGCATTGGCACACTGAAGTATTATGTCACCATTGCCAAATCGTGGCTTCTTAAAGTGTCACTACAAAATTCATGTGTCAATGTATTTTGCCACATCATTTGTGGAATGTGATTATATAATTTCCAAAAAATGAGAAAATGTAAAATGTGTGGAATTCGAAGGGTCCCACGTGGCATGTGAAAAGTCACTAGAAATTCCTGAAGTCGTGTAGAAGCACATAGGTCACATAGGAATTCGAAAATTCATATGAGATCTCAAGAGTCATGGGGGAAGGTCAAGAGTCACAGTGAGGCAGAGAGTCGCCTCGTTTGTTATATATACACCCTCATAGCTCAAGAAAAAGGACTTTTCACCTTGGTTTCTCTAGCTTGGCATAGGAGAGAAGATCATTCTTTGGAGGAGCAAGTGGTGAATTAATGTTCCACCATTAAGACTAGTGTTGCATCGTTGTAATTGTGTATCTTGGGACTTTCATTTAATATATGAAGCTCTCATAACCGACAGACTTTCATGCATATGTTGTGAATGATTGTAAAAATATTCTTTCATTATTTGTGGTGTATGTTTATGTTTACACATACTAATGAAAATGAATTATTTCGTTGTCTTTGGTATGCATCTTGTTGAATGTGTGTTGTTACTTTCTTTTATGATCATTGTTATCTTGTGAACTACTTTGCAGGTTAACTAACAATTCTTTCCATGATCTTGTGTGTCTCTTTTAGGATAGTACTATTATTTTTCTTCTAGAGGCTCACTCTCTTTTTCTCTTTCATGAAAGTACCTTATATACATTGCAATTATATGCCTCATAGTGTCAACTTGCTTGTTTCAAAGATTGTTTGTATAAACTCTTATGTTGATAATTGCATCCAAGGAAAATCCCTAAGAATAATGGTGGTCAGACCAATTATCTGGATGGGCCTCCTACTCCGAACAATGTGAGGTCTAATTGGGACTTCATACTGGGGAGACCCCCTTTGTTTGGCGATTTCTAACACTTTCAACGGGTTGTTTCTTGTTTAAAGATTGTCTAAGACTTGTTGAAATTAATAAACAAGGAGAAAGAGAAGTTATCTATGAAGGATTGGAACATGGCAAGAAAACTAGGAGATTTGTCCAACTTATAATACTTATAATTTTTTTCAAATGAAAACCTTAAGCAAATATTTAATAATGCTTAATTAGCATGAAGGTTTTTGTTAGTAGAACATCTAAAGTTTCTTGTGGATCCAAGGTGTGAATGAGATTACTAGTACTTTAAAACCTAGAGAGATCCAATTATCATTTTAAGATAATATTCATTGTATGTATGAGGATATGGATGGTATATGAAGTACTATAAGAGATATGGAAGAGCTAGGGATGATTGAGCAATGACCTTTCAAATGCTTAAGCACTTATATTTAAGGATAAGTTACTTGAAAAAAAAATCATATCATCTCAATCAAAAAGTAAGTTAATACCTAGTTTAGACTTTATCAAGTTAACAACCTACCAAAATGAGATCTTGAGATTCCTTTATAGATTCTCTTATGAAATTTCATAATTTTAATCGACACGTAACATAATTGAGAAAATGGAAGGAGACGTGATGAATTTCAATAACTCATACAATGCAATCATAAAATGGGAAGCCATCACAAAATATTTTCAATTACTACAAAGTTCAATGTTTAGTAGAGCCTCATACAATTAGCGTGTGAAATACAACTATAAAGTAAAAAAAAGGACGACAAAAGACTTTAGACACTTTTATTGTTAGTAAACTCAAATTTAATAAAATGGAAAAACTAAATATAAGAAAAGAATTTAGACACAGGTGATGTTGGTAATCTCAAATATTGAATTTGAATGTTATCATTCAATATAATAAGTGTTATAATTTTATGATTTTTAATGAACTATTTCCCCAATTTTATTATGAGTGTCATTGATTTTATAGTGTTTTATTTTTTAAAAAACTAATACATCCAAATAAATGTTTTTCAATTTATTTTCTTTTATAAATTTAAAAAATAAGTGTTAATTATAAATTATTATTTTTCAAAGTGGAATTTAAATATATATAAAATTTATTTTTACTTTATTTTTAATTTATTTTAATATAAGGTATATAGAATTTTTTCATAAATATTTAACTCTATATATATGATTTTGGTTTGTAGATTTCTGTAGTGTGGTTTTTGAGAAACTGAACTCAGATATTCCACAGTGTTCATCTTTTATTAGTCGACGTTTCGAGTCTAGACCAAGACTCATCATCAGGACTGATTTACAGAGAAGTGAATTGTGAGCAATAAATATGGTATAGATGGTTAGTCAAGTTTGTAAGCCGACCATGTGAATGAATAGAATGTTTTAATTTTATTTATTTTTAATTTTATTTTGTTTAATGATATTTTATTTAATTCTTGTAATTGTTAATATTGTTTTATTTAATTAATTTAGTTAATTCTAAAAGTTTTATTTGTAGGTTTATTAAAACTAGGATTCTAAAACTCTTATGTGTTAATTTAATTAATGTATTATAAGTAGCGTCTTATTTCTATTTAATATTAGTTTGTGAATTGTTTTACTTAATCTTGGATTATTGTTTAACCTGATTTAATTTTAGTTGATGTTTATTGGTTTTAAGCTTGTGTATATTTTTAGGTTCTCTTTAACAATTTTTTATGTTAATTAGGCTTTTATTATTATTAATGTAACTTGTTTTATTATTTATAATTTTACTATAAAAATAAACTAAATGCAAAATTTGTTTTATGTTGTTTTATTTAATTAATTTTTAAAGCTTGATATGTAGAGTCATTTTAAACTAGATTCTAAATCATAAGTTTTTGAGTAATGGAATATTTTTAATATATTTTGAGTATAGTTTCATTTTTATTTAATGTGAAGTCTAGATATTATGTTATAAATGCTATATTTTATATAATTCTTTAAGTTGTTTTAGGTTATGTGAGGGACTGTTTTGATTTAAAGAGTGAGGGCAAGATGAAGGGAGGAAGGGGAATGTGAAAGGGAGGGTTAATTTAATCAATGGGGGTGAGCAGAGAGGTCCAATTTCTACTGATTTCCAAGCCTCCATCCCTGTTAAGGTTACGTGGGTGTTACCTTCCCCTACCCGGACACATGCATGTAGGGTGAGTGGTTCACCTACCCCTACGATTGACATATGCATAGGATGAGTGGTTCACCTTCTCCTATGACATATGAGCAAGATGAGAGGTTCACCTTCTCCTGTTAATGCCCCAGCACACATCTTACCTACAGAGTCTGGGACTCATGGGAAGTACCTCTCATCTGGCCAATGAGCTAGGAAAAGATGGTTAGGGACCATAGTACTATTGATGGACGCATCATGTATCGTCGTACTCCCTATGATTAGGATGCATGGTGTTCAACAACTTGATCTGGAATCAAGGACCGACTTTTGTCAATGGAGAGTGGTATAATCTTATGACTCACTCTCGATCACTTTTTCTTCATTATTACTTCATGGTTCAGCAAAGCAAAGCAAGGAAGTGATGACAAGGATGGTACAGGATGATAGGATGGCATGATGATGACAAGATGGATTGGCAGGTGGAATTCTCCCTGGTTGAGAGGGAGTGTTAAAATTGAAAACTATGGCCAAATTCCACCTTAAGACAGCGCATATGATGGAGATGGAGATGATTATTGCATTGGATTCATCTTTTCGAGAGGTCCAATTTTGATATAAAGATCATCTCATTCTAACAAGCAGAAATGGAATTTTGAATTTATTCTCTCTCATGCACAAATTCTCAAGGTCGGCCTCAATGAAATGTAAGTTCATGAAGCCCAATAGATGTGTATCCCCACCCTCGACGAAGTGTATAAATAGGAGTGACCTCTCTCTCATTTGGACATCAGTCATCTCATCACATATCTCTCTCTCCTCTCTTGATTGGTTCGTACAACTTTGAGGCAACCTCCCCTACTTCACACGTGTGAAAGGAGGACGAATTTCAAGACTGTTTTGGAGGCCGAAAATTTCAGGAAACAAGGCAGCATTGACTAGCATCGACTTGGGCGATTTTGACCAGCGTTGACTTCGATCTTGAGGGCAGAATTTCAATTTTTGAAGGCCGCATTGATTGGCACACTTTTCGAGGTGACTGGCATAGTTTGATTGGTTTGACTTTGGCATTGACTTCAGCGTTTGACCGCATAAATTATAGCGATGTTTGACTGGGTTGACCAAACTATTTTTGGGGTGACTTTGACCCTCTTGGAAGGCCAAATTTTTTCTGTTGTTGACCGAGCTACTTGAAGGACATTTTGGAGCTACTTTGACCACCATTGACTTTTTGGTCAAGGTTGCAGTTGGTTGTTGTTGGCAGTGGATTTGACAGAACTATTTTGGGCAAGTTAAGTTGATATTTGTACTCTCTCTCTCTCTTTTGAACTATTGAAGAATAATAAGAAGATTTGATCAAAGGGTTTCCCCACATTGGGGTTTGTCCCCGGCATTTGCCATATCTTGTGTCCTCTTGTATTGGCTTGTCTTCTGCACATGGTTTTATGTTCTCTCTGCATTTATTGTCAATGAGTTTAAGTTAATGTGATTGCTAAGGAATATAATTGGAAATTGCCATTGGGTTGATATGGAACATTGAAGTAAATTGTGCTAAAGCATAGAACATACCATTATTATCTAAAATTAACAGTACACTATGGTGTATATGTGGTACCCACAGAGATGATGCAAGGCACCCAGAGTTGGCTTCTGAACACGTGGAGATGTTTTGAGGCTTGATTTGAGAAAATTCCACAAATTATGGTTGATCATGTTGCTTAGAGACACACTTAACCCTTCCATTGCACTTTTGGGGCATTTTCAACCCTAAAATCTATTTTCCTTGAAATCCCTACAAGATCTAGAGAGTGTTTGTTCTAGTTAATTTCTCCCCTCATAAAAAATAGTTAGGGTTTGAAAGTAAAAACAAGGGTTTTCCCCCTCACTCCAAGCAAGAGTTTGATATCTCTAAAATTTTAGCCCCTAATTCTCCATCACTCAAGTAGGGAAAGGCACTAGGATCCTAGTGATCATCAAAACTCATTAGCATTTCTACATTTTCTTTGTTAGGGCTAAGGTAAGGGTCAAATTCAACTAGGGCTTGAGAAGGCAAAACGTTGGTGTCTATTTGGCTTGCCTTCACCTTGATTTACCTCACACACTCAATATCTAGCTTGTTTCAAGGTGAAAAGTGCCTCATTAGTGTTAATGTCACCAGCCCTAGGTAGCGTTCAACTTAAGGTTTGTTTGAAGGTTTACCATCACCTATTGTTGATCATACCTTTAAGTAAGGCTTTTCTTTATGCCTGCATGCCTAGATATACTTTCATTAAGCTAATTCTTGAAACCTTATAAATCAAGCACTATATTTTTGGTTTTGCATATGGTACATTGTCCCTTTGTTAGATAATTGTGCCTTAATCCATAGAAGAAGTACCTTGCCTAGTCATTCACATACACCACCTTTGTTGATTTCCCAGTGCAAAGTAGCCAAGCACAACTTTTTGCTACTGATAATTACTTCTAATTATATTTTTGCACACTCAGTTTATCATTAAGCAATTACACTTCAGAAAATTCCACTGTAAATGCAATATAAACAATAGAGATCACAATAGAACACTAGACACCAGAAATTTTTCACCTAGGAAACCCAACCTTGGGAGAAAATCCAACAATCTTTTCTTGGAGAAATTATTGTTCAATTCAACAAAGGTACAATCTAATTTTTCAAGTCAAACTTGGTCAACCTGGCCACAAACTATCAAAGTCAAACCTAGTACAACTGTCCAAAAAATTAGTCAAATTGTTGCCCAAAAATCCCAATCAACTTCCCCCAGAACTTTGGTCAAACACTGCCCAAAAATATCAGTCAACTATGGTCAATTCTACCTCAAAAAGTCTCGATCAATTGAGGTCAACTTTGCCTTAGAAAGTTCGGTCAAACTGCCTAGGACAAACTGTGGTCAAACTCATAAATTCGGTCAACTCGTGGCTTAGAAATTTGGTCAACTTTGTGGCCAACTCAACCAAAAAGGAGCTTGGTCAAGTGCCAAATATTCCAGTCAAACAGTACAATCAAAGTTGCATTCAAACAAATCATAAAGGAGCTCAGTCATTGCTGGTCAAACAGATCCTTAGGCTCAGTGAAATTTCAGACGACTTCTTTCTCTCCTTTGCATGTGTGAACAGAATATATGTTGTTGTTGTGTGATCCAAATTGATGCCAAAGGAGGTTGAATGGTCTATATATATATTGGTCAAAGTAGGTGGGTTTTGACCTAGGGTCAAACCCATTCAACTAGTGGGACCGACCTGTTTGTTTAGGGCCTACATGAATTAAACAAAACAATTTTCTTTCCTTTAATTTGAAGACTGATTGTAGCTACAAAAATCAACAACCTTGAGCCAATTGACATAAAACATCCTTTAGGCGATAAACTGGAAAGCCTCCTACCTCATTTTTGTATCATAGTTTGGCTCTTGCCTTGTGAGTCCTCCCACAAGCCTCTTGCTAGATTTTGAGCCAACAAGAACCATGTCCAAGCTTCAATAAAGATATTCAATACATGATAAAAATATTTCCCCTTCTCAAAGCCACCTTTTCCTCTTCAAATTCTAATGTATGGCGTGCGATCAACCAACAAAAACGATGCACATTGGGAACAAAATCAATAGCCTATGAGTGCACAAAATTGCCAACGCAAAAATGTATCACCCATCAATGAAAAGATGCAGATTACCAAACTAGGCCCAAGGCCATAATCAGATTCAGACAAGATGAAATATAAGGAATAGGCTTTAGTTGGGATTATAAATGACCTTAGTAGTTTTTATTTTTAGAATTCCAGTACATCAAAAGCACCAGCATTTTATACAAAATGTTGCTTTAAAATTACCTCCCAAGTTTAGATTACTTGGGAATGATATCTCGAATTGAGATTGCGTACTTCATTGCATAAACCATTTGCTATATGCACTTAAGTAATAATAAGTAGAGACGTGCACATGCCTTGACATGTACGGTATTTATAGTTTAAACAGGTTATACTTGACCTCTTCTCTTCACTCCAACATTCTATTTATTTGACGTGTGTACAGATCTTATTCACCACCTTAATATGTGAAACTGTTGCTAGAAAAAGGATTCTCTGTGAGATTGTTTCCTTTAGAGAGGTTCCTGAACCAAACAAAAAAAACTGGCACATGCACTTTCCTATGTCACCATGCCCTTCAAATACAAGTAATGTTCAAGTCATTTCTTCCGAAAACCATGGAAGTCTGATCTGCATAAAGGCATCTGTTTTGAAACATAAAATATTACCTTATCAATGCTAAGATATAACACCATGGATAAAATGCAATTACAGGTAAGCTGAATCAGTCAGCCAATTTACAAATTATTTATTAATATGTTCAGTTAGATACCAAAGCTGAGGAGAAAAACTTATAATTAAAGGATAAAGGCAACTGTAGGAACATTATATTGCCATTCTCAGATGCCATTGCATATGAAATTTTATACTGTTACATACAAAAGCTTTGACTCCCTTTACATAATACTTCAATACCGGGATAGTTCACATGTCAGCGTAAAACTTCCAGCCTCAAACATCTCATCCTTCAAAATTAGAAATAATAATAGCCCCCGAGGTAAATAATGAAGCCCTGAATTGTCTGAAACACCTCATCTTGCTGCTCAGTTTTCTGCAACTTACAACAGCATCAAGAAATGTTTCATCAGCTAAATTTTGTAGCAGTATACGTTAATGTTTATCTGCAAAAGTAAACTCACCTGCCCCAGTAAAATCAAAAACTCCAGGTGACATAACAAAGGACCAACTTCTCATATCATATATACAAACTGAATTGCAGAAAACTGTGTCGGAGTAATCATTTGAGAAGATTGACCACAACAAAAGATTCCAGAATTAATGCATAAAACGCCGCCGGCATCTTGCAGATCCAATTTCTTCATAATCTGCCTTTGTCACGCACAGAGATTCAAACTCAGGGCTGGCTGCCAATAATGATCCCCCTCTCCACGCACCTAACATTGGCCTGGGCACATAAAAGTAACTCCATATCATCCTCCTGGCTTAAATTAAACCTCGGAGCAAAAGACAACTTTAAGACTAAAAACCACGTGAAGATATATGTTTGCTCACTCTTCTTGTGTCACAATTTTTACTTTATAGTCATCACAAACAAGAGGCCGCAGTTCCTGTTCCCTGCACAATAAGTGTATCTCAGACCAACAAAATAAATATCATGAGATGGAACACAACATCTGTTACAGAGAGCGAAAGCTACAACATTAAAGCCTTTGAACCATGAAAACCCATGGGATGCAAATATTTCCCCTTAGGATATGAACTAAAAACAGAATACATATGCTGAAAGGGTTGTTTTCCTTCTTTCTGCCCCACAATATTTATTGATTCGTAAAAAGGACAAAACCTTGACAATAAGACATTTCAACGCAGTTTCTAATAGTCTAATGGTACAAATATTGATCTGATTCTTACAGCCTTGCTTTCATGTGTGGAAAAAGTGAGCTCCCACCAGTCAGAATTATGCTGAAAATTGATGCATAAGAAACAAAGCAGATTATCAGAAGACATTCATTAAAGCAGTAGCAAATTTTAAAATTTAGATATCCAATAGCCTTGACAGCTGCAGTGAGAACCAAATTAGTCAGAAAAACACCTTGAAAAAAGTACTGGGTGAAGATGAGGATGGCAGGAGTTAATAGCCCGCACAATGCATTCTGCCAAGCCAGCCTGGTTCATTCCTGCACAATAGGATTCACTTTTTCAGGAAGCTTCAATAAGAACCAATTACCAATAGAATTTTGGCTTCTGCAAATGAAAATCACCAAGATCAGCAGGATGAAAAAGCATTTCTGGAACAAGAAACCGTTCATTAGTCAACTTCAACTCCTGCATGTATGAAGATAATTTACTGTTATTAAATCAAAATGGTAAAAAGCAAAAATATCATATGATTCCAAATTTCAGATATCATGAAAACATTCTCTTCCTTGTGAGATCACTGAAAAGTATCCATACTTCATTTCTAATGGAAGCATCATCCTTTTTATCTTCTACAATCTCAACAATTTGAGAAATATCATGCTCTCTTGAATTCTCCTGTGAATCTGTTGGCAGTGCTCCTTTCTCTTGTAGAGACAGATATCTCCGGGCCCCTTCTGGATCTTTCACAAAACCCCGCTTATGTTTGATACCATCAGGAAGGACATATGTACTTCGAATAAGATTTTCATTTCCTGGTTTCCTGCACAAACCCCAAAGGAGAGGAATATGAATTATTTTATAAGAACTTCCAAGCAGCATATCCCTAGAGACAAAATCCAATCAGATATTTTTTGCAGGCATATAGAAATTGTAAAGGAACATACAGAAAATTTAACTACAAAGTTACTAGGAGTTTGAACCACTGTTTTAAAATTCGGCCAAGTCGAATCCGAAACGGCCGAGTTGATCCGAGTCACTGAAAATTTTTATGACCTGGCAGAAATACCATGACTCGGCCGAGTTGATCCGAGTCACTGAAAATTTTTATGACCTGGCAGAAATACCATGACTCGGCCGAGTTATTGCATGACTCGGCCGAGTCAGTCATGACTCGGTCAACCCAGCCGGTTCCGCAATAACTCGGCCGAGTCAATGAATGCGGTCTGTGACCCCAAAAGAAATGCGATTTTTCATATTTTTTTTTTTAAATTAACTCTTAGCTGAGTGTTGGGGACTCCAAGGTGTTTTATAAATTAGTTAAATGCTATTTGGGGTCCATTCCCCTCTGATCCCTAGTATTGATATGCTATTCATGGTAATGTTTTCATGGTAATGTTAAATGAAAATGAAGATTAAGGAGAATATTAAGTAAAAGGATGAAAATGAATATTAAGGAGAATATGAAAATGAAGATTAAAGAGAATGTCACTTTTACTTAAATTTTTAACATTACAATTAAATGACTCAAGATGTTTGAGAATGGTTCCGGCCTCATTGGATTTCATATGGAGAAAGTAGAATTTTAGATTTCATTCAAAATCCAGCAGACTTATCAATTTTTCAAGATTTTAGGATTGGGGGATTGCAATGTTTCCATTGAATTTTGTCATGTATTAGGGTATGGAACTCGTATTTAATCAAGAGCACCAATCCCTCTATGTACCTTGATGTTAGTGACATTGGTTGTCGAACTCCTCCGGAATTCGCTCCCAAACCAAGAGCTTCTGAAAATGTTGCTCCCGCTTCCGTTTTCGCTCTCGCTCCCCGCTTTCGCTCCCGCTCCCAAGTAACACTAAGCCAGATGATGTTGGCAACTCTAGCAGTAGCCAGTAGTATTGGTCACAGAGTTTTGTTGTAGAGGCCATTTCTAGCCTCCTTGGTTATGTGTTTTTGTTTTGATCTCTATATCATCATCGTGTATGTATTGGACAGTGCACTAGGTGCCATTTTGATATAATGGATATATTCATGAGCCTATTTTGATCATATGTTGTCTTCCATCTATATTATAAGGTTGTGTGTATGGAAACATGAATGAAAATCTTTAAAATTATGTTTTTTTATAAAAAAAAATAAATATTTAATGTATTTTTTACAATGACCGAGTTATTGAAATCGAGCCGGCCGAGTCGATATGGAGTCGGAGTCGACCCTCGGCCGAGTCGGAGTTTTAAGACATTGGTTTGAACAGCCCATGCCCAATGAAATAGAAGGGAATAAAGTATGAATGTTGCACACAAAAAAACATGCATAATGTTGACCTCACACAAATTTGAAATAATATTATTTAACGATTCACTAGGACACTAGCAATGGTAAGCAATGTAAGTGAGAGAGATTAAACGTATTCACAATTATTTTTTAAGGAATGAAATAATGGAGGCATCTAAAGACGTGTGTACTTGAGAGTGTTGTGTTCATAAATGTGCATCAGGCATTTCTAGAGTAACAAATGTACACCTAATTAACAAACCAATGACCTAAGTCAAGCAAACCTTGTTGAAATTGCCTCTTGTAAAAGAATACTTAACAATATAATCAAATAGGTAGCACATTCATTAATTAGTTTCCATGGTCCTTTCTAACAAACTAAAAACAGATATCTTTTGCCAATGAAAATCTCATAGGGAAACCCAAGGGATGTGTTCCCACCTTTGTGGATGGCATCCCTAGTAAACCCATTGTTGTAGACTAGTGCACCTATCCCAAGGGGGTTCAAGCCAAACACATGCTGATCCAAAACTACACAAATCCCCAACAACATTGGCAACAAAAGATTGAACTAACCCCTTGGGCTTTTTTAACACCAAATTTGCCTCCACAAATTTGGGTGTAATGCTACAATATATGTTCCTCGATATTATATGGGGTGAGTTCAATATCACAAAGTTCACCATTCACCATCAATATTATTATAATCTAGTGTAATGTATACATTGTTACCAACAGATCCATACACCAAGCATACCTTAAGCAAAGGAAGACATGCAACACATAAGATAGAGCAAAGGGAGAGAAATAATAGTCGCAAACCAACCAAAATTCTTGTATTAATCCACAACTGTTATTACATTCATTGTCATCATATCTCGTATATAAACTAGACTCTCGACAGTTAACACTAATTAACTGCCTTGACTACTCAATCAGTCAACCCAACTGAGAAACCAACTTGATTGGTCAGTCGCCCCAACTTATATATTCAGCAAAGAGTCTAGTCGGGCTATCCAATTTCTGGGTCTAGTCAACTAAGTTGACTAGCCCTTCCGACATTTCCCCCACCCTCAGTTTCTTCTTCGTCATGAAGAAGTGGAAATGTGGAGTTTTACAATGTACAAATTTTGAGAGAATAAAAAAAATAAAGATTAGTAGAAAAAGATGAGGTAAAATGCTAAGAAAGTGGTATTGCTGAGGACTGCAGTGCTTGCTCTGCTTGTTCTAGGACTGGAGTCAAGGTCGGTTGATCAACCATCTTTTCCTTTGGCCATGGATTAAGAGGTATTTCCTTTGTTTTAATTCCTCTTCTCTCTTTTTCTGCTAGTGACCAGTTTGAGCCTTCTACCTCTACCTCGGATGCAGCCAACTGACCAAGGCAAGCCTGGGGTGCATATTCGGAGGCACTAGGCTGAAAAAAATGATATTTTGGTTGAAGGGGAAGGCTCCACTACTGGTGGCACTATTTGAGCTTCCCCGAGCACTATCTTATGAGTGCTGAGTAAATGTATTCCATTCCCTGACTGAACAATGCACTTGAGGCTCCAAAGATTTTATCTGAGATATATAGTGGAGCTGGTCCAACAGAAAGTTCTGCTAAAAATCTTGCAGTTTTACCTTATTATCCATTTCCTATATTTGTTATCAGATTTGCTGAAGTTGTTCAGATGTGTTGTTGGCTTCGACTTGAGCCTTCTTCCCTTCTTGAAGCCACTGCCTCTCTTCTTACATGAGGTTGGTCTCCAAGCTCTTTTCTTCCACATATATCAAGAGCAGTTGCAACTCTTCCTTCTATTGTAGTATCCTGTTTGTCTACTAAATCTTTAATGAGTGTTTGTTGAATGCGGAGTCACTAGTCACTTTTACTTTAAGAATTTAACATTACCATTGATTGCTAGTGTTGCTAGGGCTGATATGTGTGAGGAAAATGAGAGGAGAGGCGTGCTTTTATTAGAGGGGTAACGGGGTTGTTTTTGGAGGGAAACAACCCCAAATTCCCCTCAAAACGGCATCAAAACTCACAAAACTGCATTATGTTGGGTCTGTCGCTAGCCTGGCAATAAACTGGCCAGTTTATGGCCGGTCAGACCAAAAAACCAGTGCACTGCTCAGAAAATGGGGTTTTCAACCAGTTTGATGGCCAGGGCTAATGAACCGGGCGATTTGACCGTTTCCAATTCACACCAGCCGGTTTTGAAAACTATGGCTACACCTGATCATTATTCATGTACCACACCTTTTTGGTATTCAAATTCAATTGGATATGTGAAGATGTAGATAGTGCCTAACAAATATTTTGGGGTACCCTCCATCTATGGGAGATGTTTTTCATATTTGTAACCAATTTCTAAAGATTTTCTCAGAGGGAAGCGATTCATTCTCCCTCGACCAATTCGATGCAAAACATTTATAATTCTCCATAGAAGGGAATGATTTCTAGTAAAGTCGATATCCCCGATGGGTGAGACTAGAGCCATTGCTAGCCAAATTAATAAAGGGGGGAAGCAAATTGCCCTACTTTAATATTGAAATTCCTTGCAATTTGTTTTCACAGTGTTGGCTAGATAATCACCCTAGTTGTACTGCTTTCTTTACATCACAAGTTGTCCAATGGCTTCCAGCATATCCAGCTTTACATCAAACAATCGACCTGCTACAGTGAAGCATAAAAACACAATTATGCACATCCACTTAATGTGGGGCTCTTTGATTTGACTAATGATCAAGCCCTTGGAGTTTTTCGTTGTTGTTCCCCCGGTGAATTCTATGAGCCATTTGTTTGTATCGACTACCATGGGTATCTTTTCACCCCCACTGTGATTTCTAAGGGATGGTCGATTCATACAATACCATCATGAAACCTGCTTGTTACGAACTTTGCGACCTCTTCTTTCTAGCCATCAAATTCGACTACAAGTGGTGCACCCAAATAATCTCTAATACTAGCCACCTAAGTCACCTGACACAGGGACACAGGATATGCAGGACACGCAAATTCGAGTGTCCGACAAGGGCACGTAGACCCCCCGGAACAGGACACATAGGACACGTTATATATTATTTTATTAAATATATATATATATATTAAAAATTAATACTAAATAGATATTTCTTACACAAATTCTCATTCATGATACAAATTCAAACATAGATCTAGATTCTACATTGTAAATTTAAAATTTGTAAGTTGTACAATGTAACATTATGCATACAAATACAATTGTGACAAATTCATCAATGATCCAATAGGAGAAAGACAAGAAACTGCAGTTTTCTCATTAAGTCATCAAAATCAAAATGTGTTACATAGGTAGTAACAATGCCAATGACAAATAGAAATAAAAAATACAAAACAACTACAAGGTAGTAGGTAGCTCATCAATCATCAATATCATCATCAAAATCAGCATCATTGTCATGGTCACCACTGCTCTCCTCTGTTGCATCCTCCTCCTTTGTATCCAATGTAATCTTTGCATCTATTGGTGTGGAGGATGACCCCTCAAGAGTATCACCATCATCAAAAGTGACAAGCTCTAGCACTGGGTCATTAAGATCCAAGTTGGCCAATGCCAACTCAACATTGTTGTCCAAACGCATATCATCAGGAAAGACATCCCACATCTTTGTCTTTCCCTTCAACCACTCATCCCTCTGCCTATAAATAAGACGAAGGTTGGTGTGCACATACACCATTGTCTCTACTCTAGACTGTTCAAGCCTTCTTTTCTTGACACTATACAAATTCCCATATGTGCTCCAATTCCTCTTGCAACAAGAGGATGAAGTCACCTGAGAGAGAAGCCTCATGGCTAACTACTATAGAGGAGAGCTTGTTGCCCCATGAGTTTCCCACCAAGAATAGGGCTTCTTAGCCCACCTGTCTCTAATCACATCATAGCTTGCAAATCACCCAATGCCAGTTGAAAACTCTGCAAATGCATCCTCCACCTCATCAAGGGATGCTTTATCCTGAAATATCTGCCTCAATGCATCCTTCCTCCCCTGTGAAATTTCACGATCCATGTGAGGAGGGAATCTGCGGGAAGGTCCACTATTCAGCCACTCGTGGTTATAGTATTTTGGGTTCAATGAGTGAGCTAAAAAATGCAAAGGTGTGCAATTCTTGTCCCATCTGCTGACATGAATATCTTGTGTGGTGGTGAAGAAGGCCTCTGATGATGTCTCATACTCAGGGCACTCACTTTGTAAAATAATGGTCCTCACAGACTCAATCATGGAATCCCATCCCTCATAAACCTCTCTTAGGATGGGTTGGTCTGTATCTACAAATCGTAGCAAAGCAATGATAGGGTCCATGATCTTAATAGTGAGATCTACCCTCTCCCACCAAGCATCATCTAACACTGTGTCCTTGACTCTTTTTGAGGTTGCTTGATCTATCTTTCTCTAGAAAGACCAAAAAGTTGAAATAACCATGGCCCCAAGAGCGGTCTTGACCTCCCTCAACCTCTTCAACATGACGAATGAAGAGGTAAATCGTGTATCTACAATCTTTAACAATGATAGATGGGTGTACTCCTTATAGATTGTGAGGGCATTTGTATGATTTTGTACAAAGTTGCAGATATGCTGTGCATCCTCAATAATACTTCCAATCCAAGGCACATCAGAAGCAATAGTTCAAGTGCTAAATTCAAAGAATGGACAATGCAAGATGTCCAAAATATTTGTGGATATTTAGCTTCCACAATCATGTCAGCAACCTTGCAAACAGGTGCATTGTCTGTAATGATTTGCACACAAGAATCAACACCTACATCTTCAATAACTTTAATGAACAACTTACCCATATACAGTGCATCCACTGATTTCAAGAAAACTAGCCCATTCAAGGAAGACACCATGAAGTTGATGAGAGGGTGGTGTGTTGGATTTTTCCATCCATCAGAAACAATACTAACCCCAGATGTTGGCCATGCAGATTTAATAGGCTCAAGCATTTTGTCCACCTCTTTCTTTGCCTTAGTCAACAATGTGGTTCTAAGCTTCTCTGACCTAGGAGGCACATAACTTGATAGAGCCCCTTGAGTTAGAGCTCGGCACATCTCAAGAAATAAAGGTGAGCATGCAACAATAAAGGATATGAAGTTCATATAGAAAAGAATGCAATGGTGAGATCAAGTCCTTCCCGTCTCTCTTTCTAAAAAATCTTGTCCATTGGCCCAAGTGCCATTGCCTTTCTTTCTGCTGCTTGACCCACACCCCCACCAAAACTCTCAAATGGAAACTTCTTGTTGCTTTTCCTCAAGAATGGAAGGAGATCATCATTCTTGTGTTTTTAGATGACGCAGCGACCCTTGCCACACAAGCATTGGCCTCTTTTTCCATTTCTTTCCTCTTAGCTAAAGACACATGTACATGCTCCAATTCCAAAACCTGGTAAGGCCAACAAATGCGCTTTCACACGATAATAAGTGCTCTTGAAATGATTGTTGGAATAGTTGCATTTCCAAGCAACATTGCCTCCTCCCTTCAACTTGATGCCTGGCCCTTGATCTCTTGTGACATACTTCCACAAGGGATATTTGCTTTCTTGAGCCTGTTGTCTTTCTAAATTTATTCTACCCTCAACATTTGAAGCTATTGTTGCATCCCCACTTCCAATAGCAGGACCACTTGCAAACCCTGATGAAATTGGAATAGGAGAGGTATCACCAATGGGGACATTCTTCCCCTTCCTTTGCCTCTTCCCTGCTGCCCTTGATTGAGCCAAGAATGCTGTAAAAAAAATGCACAACTTATAAAAAAAAATGGACATGCAAAATGTTGTAGCAAAAAAAGCAAAAAAATATATAAGCAAAATGCACTTACATGTTGCTTGAATCACCTCCAAAATGCTCCCAAACCCTTTGCTAGTCGCTCCCACACACCCACAGCAAGAGAGACACTCAAGAATGAGTGAGAAATGGGCCCAAATCGGGCTTTAAGGTCGCACAGCGCACTTTTCAGAGGGACACATGTCCCAAAATCGGGACTTGTGTGCCCTTCGAGTCCGACCCACGTGCCCATCGAATCCCACGTGCCAAGGCACGCTGGACATGTGAATCGAACACGTGTCCTAGAGAATTGTGTCTGATTCTTGGATTTGGGACACGAGGGGGAGGGAGGCCGAATTCGATTTCTTAGCTAGCCACGTGCAAGAAAGCCAACTCGGCCCTCCACTTGTTATCGACTAGCACCCATTGCTTAAATGTTGTCCATTGGTAATCCCATGAGATCTCTTCCAATTTAGCCTATCGAATATTGTGCAGACGTGCTTCAAGCTTTGTCTTGGTCAATTTATCAAATCTAACCTTGGTTCGCGGCTCGATCGGTGTCTTTGTTTCCTAAGCCTATCCCCTCATCCTTGGCACCTTGAAATCTTCTACAAAATATTCTCTACATGGACACTTTAATAAATTTGAGTCGGATTGAGAGTTATCACAACTCTGAACACTTGAGAATGACTAATAGCTCCCACTGTGCAATCAGGTATTCAATGCGCAAAAGTGGTATATATGAGGTATCATGTGCGATATTGTCTAAAGTGTTTGGGTGGGCTTTGCTCATTAATCGAATGTGATCCCCCATATAGTTGTTGTCCCATGGTATTGAATGTGTGACAATCACGTGAGGGGTTAAGTGGACTATTTATAGTGGACAGTTGTTGGGTCGAGTTTGCCACGTCGACAATACTTCGTTGTCCCATCTTTCCCAATCAGCTGCTTCGTATTTAGACCCAAAATATATGTCATCTTTATACCCTTGGTCATCTTGTTTGTTTTGGTCAACTTCCTTCTACAGGTTGGTTTCACATAATGGCATATCATGTTTTTTTAGATATGAGGTATCATGTGTGATATTGTCTAAGTGTTTTGGGTGGGCTTTGCTCATTAATCGAGCATGATCCCCCATACCATCGTATTGAATGCAAGCGAGTGACAATCACATGAGGGGTTGAGGGGACAATTTATTGTGGACAGTTGTTTGCTCAAGTTTGCCACATTAACAATGCTTCATTGTCCCATCTTTCCCAATCAACTTCTTCATGGTCAAACCCAACATATATGTCATCTTTATACCCCTTGTCATCTTGTTTGTTTCAATTAGCTTCCTTCTGTAGATTAGTTTTACATAATGGTGTTGATATTTCTATTTTCTTTTTTTTCTTCTAAACTGTCAATCTTCTCCCTACTTTTCTCATGTTTCTGCATCTTTTTATTTAATAGCTTTCAAAGATCTTGTTCTTGATCCATATTGACTTGATTTCAATATGGAATAAAGATGTGAAGCCTTTTTATTGCTGAGATTGTTGGTTACATTACCTACTTCTATACCGAATTGTTTCGTTATTATATGAAAATCTAGTTCTTTAGTAACAAAATAAATGGAAACTAATATACATTAGTTGGTAGGTGAGGCTGCCATTAAGTGGTTTTCAGACTCACCCATGGTTACTAGTGCTCCAAAAGGTTTTCACTAGTAAACATGCCAACAAATTCATGAATTGTACTTCTTAGGGCGAGCATCCTTTACAACTAAGTTCACCAAATGCCCCTTTAATGTTTTGAATTGTATTGTTCCCAGAGGTTGAATGTTTTTTAAGTCAAAGATCCCTAGCTAAGTTACTGGAAATGCTACCGCCAACTCCCAGAAACGTCGTTCAGTGTTACGAATACATAAACGTGTACGAAATAGCTTGGAAACGACATGGAAATGTTTCCGCCACGGTTCACTTTTTCGGAAACGACCAACCTAAGATTGTAAACGTTTCAAAGGAGTTTCCGAAAAATTTGGATACATTTGTAGAAAATTTGGATACGTTTCCAGAAAATATGGATACGTTTCCAAGCTTCTAGTTTTCCAAGTTTCCAATGTTCTAAGCACTTTCTTGCAAGAATATATTCCAGGTTTGTTTGTTCAGAGCATGTAAATGCAGTTGAATTCTTTGCAGACCTTATATCCATTGATTACAGCTCATCTGAAAGTGAACATTTATCTTGAAAAACGACTCGTGACATGATAGACATATTTGCCAACAAGTTTTCAACAATGCCAGATCTAAAGGATGGAACCCTGGAATTTGGAATGGAAACTCATAAGGTATCTATGAAATCAAGAAAAAAAGTTGTTACCCACAAAGTTGGTTGGTGGAAACAGTTTCTTTGCATTAGGTTAAATTCTTAGAATTTCTTTACTAGTATCATACTTCACAATACTTAATTGCTTAAATTGTGGCATTGGTTCTTGGTCATATGATCTTAGGTTGTGAATAAATAAATCCAACTTACTTCTTCCTATGAATTTCAGAGCATCTCCTGTTGTAGCTAATGGAATAACGTCCAATTTATAATGTGTAGAAATTGTTATTTGTTGGGTGTGGAACCTAGTTATCTTCCTGATTGTTCAGAGGTTTTTTTGTTTCAGCCGCGTTGGATCCTTGTTCCTAGCAGGGCAGCAATGTCACTTGTTTAATCGCGAGCCCTCCCCCCCCGACAGGGGTTCAAGGGCAGCACCCCCGAAGCTAAAAATAGATGAAAAATTGCCTTGTAAAATATTGTAATTTCGTAGTCAATCTTGGCCATTTTTTAGGTGGATGATTTGATGGTAGAAGTTATGTTAAATTACGGTTTTTTGCCCTAGAAGGCAACCCTCGATTTATATGAGGGAATTGTATTACGGTTATGTATTATTATTCTGAGCGAGACAGAGAGAGGAGGTTGTGTGAGAGCAAAGAGGAAATTATAACAAATCTGTTGTAGGTTTTATCTCTTCATTTTGCTAGATAATATAAAAGGAAGGATTGGTTGTTTCTCTGTGGACAAAGCCCAAATTGGTTGTACCACGTATATTTGTGTCTCTTTTGATTTATGCATTTCTGTATTTGTGTTTCCACAATATTGTATGTATTTCATTGTTTCGTTAATTAGTTCTTAACAATATTTACAACGATTAATTTTACATTATATTCGGTGATACTAAACAATATTTCTATGCCATGGCTCCTTTAGAGTCTAGACCAAGATATTATGCAACATACTATTTACAAAGTCAAATTCACTATGTTGCCTCTGTGTTAGTGTTGTTAAATTCATTAGAAAAAATATATAATTTCATGAAGTATGATGCGACTCTGAAAACAATCTCATATTCCTCTAAACTGTGATTGGGTATTGACATTTTAATCAAAGGTGCCAACTTGAATGTTATAAAAATCATTGATGATGATGATGACAATGTTTATACTGAATTGATGATGATGATTTGTTTATGTTGAGTTCATGATGATTATTATGTATTTTTAAATATAGAATTCTAATATCCCCAGTTTTGATTATTCATTTGAGGAGATTAACGAAGTTTATTGGGGAGGTGCTAGGCATAGCACAATTTTGTAGTTCGAGTTTCAGATATGATTTCGGCTTGAGGAGCTTGGGTGAAAAGGCAAGATTGCGGCTCATTGGCAGGTGGGGGCCACAAGAGAGACAAAAAGGGAATGCACACTTGTGGAGAAAGACAGAGAAAAAGAAAAGTGATGAACTAGTGGAAATTGGGAGCCACCAAGGGAGAGACAGGCCAACAATAATAAATAGAGCAAGGAGGCTCTCATTTGGGGGATCTTTAGTCATTTTACAATTTCAACATTAGTTCGCTTGAGCTGCTTAACCAAGACAACCGTGTTGTTCAGCACAAGGAATTTCCGTGTGCGAATTCCAACTCTACCTTCGATGAACTTCGAGTGTCACCCTAGGGGAGTAAGGAGTCCATCTCAAGGCTTCTCTAGGAGCTACATTGCAAATCATTTCCAACTGGAGCGTGCTTCTCTTAGGGTGCAAAAGGAAATTCGAAGGGGCTGAGAGAAGCTAGCAAATAGTGGAGTTTTGGCTGAAGAATTTGCATAGATTTATCCATTGGGAGGGCGAGTTTTTCTTTGGTGATTTGCAAGGCCGAGAGTGCTGCATTTTGGAGGGCCGAATTTATCTATTTCAGGGGTTTCTGGACAGCTATTACGCATACATTTTGACAGGGAGATTTGGGAAGTTCGGGCTAAGGAGAAATAAAGAGGCTTGGAGGAGATTTTTATAGTAATTGATTGGCCTTGTATAGCATAATTATTTCTACAGGGCGTTTTTCCAGCTAGTTAGAACCATACACATTTCTTGGGGTCACTAGGGCACGTTGGATTCAGCCCAAACCCTTTTTGGGTTTTTGTGGGTTTATTGAGAGGAGTTTGCGACTAATTTTATAGAATTTTTTGAGCAATATTCGGGCCTGAAATCCTCATTCTTATAGCAGGGCGAATTGTTAGTTAGCTAGGGAGTCTGCATCACTTGGTGGGCTCAGTTTTGGCTTGGAGTTGGGCCAAACCATTTATGGGTATTTCTGGGGTTTTGAAGGGGAGTATGTGGCTACAATTTCAAGGTGATCCGAGCATTCTTCAAGGCAGAATCTCAGTTCCATTCCAGCAGTAATTTTTTGGGTAGTGCACAATACTAGTTTGGGCCAATGTTTCCTCCAGATCATAGTTGTACTACACAGGGTTTGCATAACTTGCATAGCAAGCCCAGGTTCCAAAACTTCAACTCATTTTATGTACTCTTTTATCATAAAATTAATAAAATGGCTCAGATTGTGTTGCTGGACATTTTGGTGTTTTAATTATTGTGTATGAGTTCCAGTTTATTTATTGTTCTTAGTCCATTGCTTGGTATAAGTTGTTAAATTCCAATTAGGAATATTACAAGAATCTAGATTCTAAAGACTAAAAGATGAATGATGATATGAAATTCTTATTTTATCATATATATATATATATAGGTATCCGCTCGTATCGTATCATATATAGATTTTTTGAAAATTTGTTGTATCTGTTTCAAACCCCATATTGGTTTCAGTGCAACTTAGTCCCTAGGCATGTTTTTATCCATTTTTTGGTTTCCATTTGATTCTACTATCAAATAGAAGTGCAAGACCTCTTGACTATAAATTTTTAACTGTGATATTCCTGTCACGCCACACTTTTTGTTGATGAAGTGTTTGGAAATGATTTTCTTCCCTTATTTATATTTGGTCGATGCATTTGTTTATTTCTCTAGCAAAAATGCATTGACATTTTTTAAGGTAGTCAATAAATTCAGTGGCGTGCTTGTTGGACCAATAGTCCCCAAGTAGGACCATTTTTGGCCGACCATCACTATAGATGTCAACTTCATTAATTTTAAGCTCTGCACCATCCATTTAGGTGCTTTTGCTTCATAAAGTTTTCTATCATCAATTCAGATTTCCTAGTATACAAGTGGGAAGTCTGGCTTTATGGCTTGTCTATTCTAATTTATCCATTTTCGCATTGTTTTCACCTTTTTTTGTGTCTGGAGATGGTCCTTTTTTCACTAAAAAATTTGCCCTAGTGTTATTATATTTTCCATGTCAAGTCAGGCAACTACTTGGTTGGCTTCATCTTTACAAGATACTTTGTCGAAGGTCAAAGGGGATTCGACCTTCATCTTTCCTTTTTGTATTGCTGCAAAGGTCGAGTCTTCCGACAAAGTTGCAAATGCTTTGTACTGCTTCTTTTATTTCTTCTTTCTCCTCATCTAGTCTAGACTCTAAACTCAAAGTCCTTAATGAAGTTGTTCTTTAAGTCCTTCCAATGGAAGGATTCACCTTGTGCCTCTTCAATTTTGTATCATTTGTTGGACAAGACATCCACAGTAGACGGGAACATATTTGACCAAACGTTCATCTTTGTAACCAAGTATTTTCCACTCTTTCTCACAACATTGAATATGCTCCATACAGTCATACCCTAGCTTAAATATTGGGATGTCAGGCTCTGCAGATAATTTCCTTCTACCAAATTGTTTAACAAAGTAGGTAGTTGTAGTAGTCCACGTTTGTAGCGGGCTGAACGGGTGTCCAGTGAAAATTTGGACAAGATTCTACATTCAACCTTGATCCCCGATCGACTTAGATACTTTGTCAACATGGGGTGACAAAGACTTCCACTTAATGAAACACAAAAGACTTTTAAGTCTAAGGGAACCAAAGTCAAGGTTTATTTAATTTTTATCTCATATAAAATGGTTTCTTCTATTACGAAAAAACATGATCGACTTCTTTTGATTGGAATTGCATGTATCAACCAACATTCTTTGGTCACTGTTTCATAGTTTTCCAGCAGCAATTGATATGGTTCAGCGTCAAATTTTTTTCCAACAAATAGCAATGAGCCTCCTAGTATTTCTACTCCGACATTAGGCTCAATGTTATCCTTTTCTTCATGCATGACTTGGTATAATTGTTTGGTCTCAGAATACTCCCATACTTGAATCGAATGATTGCCTATTTTAGGCCCAGTGGGATAATGATCTTTTTATTGTTGCCTTCCAACTTAATCTTATCCCTTTCTAGGGAGATGGTAGCTCTCATCTTTTGTCCCTTCCAGGGTCTCCCATGTAAAGTTGGATATGATAGTATACCCTCAACTAAGTCAATTACCTCAAAGTCAACACGGATTGGGATACCCATTACAATTGTTTCAACATTCCTTAGCATACCAATTAGTTCCAAGAAGCATTGATCTACCAACTTTATATAATTCGTTGTCCTTTGTAATGTTGATTTGGCTAGCTTGATCCATGATTCTCTAGGTAAGAGATCCAAAGTCGACAACAACCTAATTTACCATATGTCCATTTATTTCTAAGTCGACATGAGGATAGTAGTCATAAAATTTCTCATGTTTGAGCTAGAGAAGGTGTTTGATCAGTTGGTGTTCATCCATGGATTCCTTCAACATATTATGTCAATCAGTCAATCGACTGATTGCTTTTGCTTGGGTAACTCAAGGAATTCTACTAGGATGTTATCTCGACTCAACATTCCTTCATGGTACTTACCATATTGAGCGAAGTCATTATATCTGAAAAAATGAAGTGCTTCTTTCAATGATTCTTCTTATTGCCCAGCATCTAGGTATTGAGCATTGGGTCTTTGTTGCCTTGATACCTGCTCCCTACGAGGGTGATTTTCTTGTCCTACCTCAGACCTACTTACAACATGACGACTTTTTTAATTCAATAATTTATGTTTCGACACTTTATGAAGTTAACAACCCTTTTATTTAAGACTTGTTCTAAAATCTTAGGGCAACCTTCTAAACCATGGTCGCCCAACACACATGCTACAAAATTTGAGGGCGATTATGTCCTTGAATGGGCAGTCGGGGGCCATATGCTCTCCCTGTCGGCATGTGAAACAATAAGGTTTTCCCTGACTCTGACATCAACCTCTACCGAATTCCTTACGACCTCTTCCTCCTTGGTATCCATTGCAATTTTAATGGTTGATAGGAGTATCCTCTTCCACCCTACATATTAGGATCCCTTGACTAATCCCCTGCTTTTGTGTGATAAACTGAATGATAGTTCAGTTTATTGCATCCATTTAATTGGCATTCCTGAGTGGAATGCATTTCTTCCTCGCATACTGCAGACCATTTTGATTTAACATTTTTGAAATTGTATGAGCAATCTCTAGTGGTGTGGTTTATCAGCAATTGACAAATTTCACAATATAAGTCAAGTATAAACAAATGTCTTGCTCGAAGGAATTTGCAAACTTACAATTATTTTGTGTGTCCTTCATTGATGCAAATAGTGCACTAGATCTCATTCCATCAAACAACAAAGTTTTTAAAAGATTGCTGCAGTTGTTCCAATTTTTCCTCTAATCTTTTATCTATCGACGAGGAAGTCGACGAGCAGTCATTATCAATTTCAATGTGCTAGGATTTTTTGAGTGCTTCTTCACATGTCGTTATCTCGTGCATTTTCAATGGTTGTCTAATTTTTTGTAGTCCAGCTACATACCATTGAATGAGGAAATTTTCATCAATATTGTAATTCATCTAACTCAATGGATCCTTTAATCTTTTATCATATTCCCGAACTGATTCTTCAGGCTTTTGCTTGATCTCCTCGAGTTTTTGTGCAACAAGATGACGAACATCTTGGGCTTTGAAGAAGGAGACGAAATTATTTTAAATTCTAGCTTTTGTTCGTGGTTGATTATTTGTGAAATTCATGAACCAAGTGACAGCTCTCTTCCTAAGATAGCCTGCAAACTGAGCCATCTGCTTATCTTCATCATTGATATTGCATACGTCCCAAAACATTTCACAAACAAACCAATGTCTTTTGGGGTCCTCTTCTCCTCCATAGCGAGGAATATGCCTCGCCCATTTGTTCTTTTTAAGAATTCCATGGGTTAACTTGCTTCAATCGATTGATTGGGTGGTGTGGAACTGATTGCTCTATTATGGTGGTCAATCGATTGTTGTACTTAGACTGATATTTGGTCGATTTCAGGATCAACACCTGCTTTTATATGTTCGTCAACTATAGGCAAACTTGATTCTTTTTCAACTTCAACACTTACAACCGGAAACACTATTGCATCGATTTGCAAGCTTTGTCTACATGCTTTTTAAACAAGTTCACCAAGGGTTACGACACTTCATCAACGTTATCTATAAGAATAATATTTTATTCTATAGTTAACAAACTCAACAAGAGAGGTTCATCAATGAGATCTCTTATTTTAAGGAGAATATTGTTGACTTCCTCATTTCTAGCCCAAGATTGACTGGTCGTCAATATTTCTACAATGATTTAATCACTTAAGTTCCTTGGTCATCTTTTTAGTACCAAAACAAGGAGGGTTTTGATTCTATATTCACCCTTTGATTGGGAAATTCATGAATTCTAATACTGGTCAAACTTTAACATCTAAGAATCGGGGAGGCTGGAGCGGGAGGGGTAATAGTAAACCTCGAAGAAAAGATAGAAATAAAGTTCGCATGGGGACTAGGCACCGCCACGAACAATCAAGCTAAAGCTCTCTCTCTCTTTGGTAGGGTTTGAATATTAGCATGGCTAATGGTATCAAAAACTTGATTATCATTGGTGATTCTATGACGGTAATTCAAAAATGTTTGAAGCTCTCCGAGAATGAGAACCTCCTCGATGTTGAATCCTCTTCAATCATTACCAAGATAAATTATTTATTAAAAAAGTTTGAAAAGGTTAAAATGTTCCATGTGTTGCGGGCTAACAACCAGATGGCGGACGCGCAAGCCAACGTCGGGGTGGCCTTGGAGCAAGGCTCCTTAAGTATCAATCACTCCATTAAAATATGTCACATTCCCTGATTCGTATTAATTTCTCCAAGTCGGCGTTGTACAGATGGGGTACAGGTCTGCAGCACATCAAATTGGTAGTTATTAAGGTTATATCCCCAATGGCCCTTTGCAGTGCATTGGGAGCTAGGGTGGTT
Organism: Pinus tabuliformis; assembly: GCA_031772625.1. NCBI lineage: Eukaryota > Viridiplantae > Streptophyta > Pinopsida > Pinales > Pinaceae > Pinus > Pinus tabuliformis. The sequence goes on from CM062820.1 coordinate 1,094,705,987, forward strand.
GGTAAGGAGTTATGGAACAGGTGTGGCAGCCGTAGATCGAAGGTCATGTGCTGTGACAGGTGGGCGATGCATCCTTGGTTATTTACTTGGTGTTTTAATATAGTTCCATTTGTGGGGTGGGAAGGTACCATCGCAATTCGCTCCAAGCTAGTTTTGGCAGTGGAGGAGATGGAGGGTAGCTGCTACGCCATGATGCTGAATCGCTTCGCATTTATGAAGGACAAGACGGGAATGAATGTCAGAATTAACCAGGCCATTATTTATAGCAGCGTGTTGCGAACGGTAAATCAAAGGATTTTCCCAATACAGGGTAGAATCACCACAAAGATGGCTTCTGCAAGCAACGGAAGTGGTGGCAGAAGAGGGTCGGGACTCGGGACGCTTCAGGAATATAGAAGGTTTGGTTGACAGTTCATGCAAGCAGGTGGTAAAGGAAATTGTTAAAGAGATCAATGAGAACATGGTGGTTTTGTACGCCCAGTTGTCGGGACTTGGCAAAGACATGGAACTACTGCAAAAGACTATGGAGAGCCTGTGCATTGACGTGATGAGTCTGCAACAAAAGGTGGAGAACATTGAAATTAAAGTGGAGACTGCAACGGTCGAGGTGTTAAAGGAAGTCTTCAGATTTGGGGATGGTTCTGTCCCTAATGATGACAATGTTGCAGACGCTGCCACTATTCGGGACCCGGAACTTGGAGTAGGCGGTGCTGAAGAATTGGTTACGACTGCGGAAGAAGCTTTGAGGAAAATTGACCCTGGTAGCAGCGGATAGTTGTTTCTTTTTTAGTTATATCTATGTTTTTTCGATCTATAGAATATGGCGGGGTTTTTTGGAAAGTTTACAGTATAGGCTATGTACAAAGCTCATATGTAAATAAGGTTGGTAGCAATAGGGTCCTTCTTCAGTTTAAAACGATGAATATTTCTGAGAGCTTGCTCTCCAAGATTGTATGGGACCTAGCCCTTTTCCAATTTATCTAACGAAAATGCTACCCATTTCTTTAAAAAAAAAGAAAAAAGAAAAATTAACATTTAAGAATGACATATTATAGGTCCAGAGTCATTTACGTCCATAGCTTCGACTTGTCTCCATCGGATTAAACACAATTTGAGACTCTCACTTTGCTCTGAAGCCATCGAGGCTACAACTCTCCACTTTGTGTGTTCTTCAACATCCTCAGAGTCTTGTGCACCAGCGATCTGCCACTCTGGGCTTTCAAGTTGACTCAAGTGACACATTATTCTTGCATTATGTATCTCCTCTCTTTTTTGACAACGTTTGTCCCTTGCAATTTTCTATATATCAGTTGTTGGTTTATAATAATATGTACGACATTGTGTCCTCTTGTACGAGCTCTCATCAAGTGTGTCCTCCCTAGTCTTTTTGGACAAGATGCTCTTCTTCAAACTAGCTCCTCGATTTTGGTCAATTCTATAGCATTACGAGTCTTCACGGATAGTCCCATCCCCCATTGGTTCCAACTTGCTCTTGGTTGGCGACAAGGTAGGCCATGGGGATACTTATTTGTTGAGAAACAAGTCCCACACCTCTTTTGGTATCATGATAGCCAACTTCTAGAAATTGTTCCCACTTTTCTCCCCTCCATTCATCATTGATATTGATTGATTCACGCAGCAAGGATTAATACTCAACAATATATCTAACACCCATTTCGAGAAGAAATTTATAAAGTAACGAAAGTATTGTGCATAGGAAGCAGCCATGGAAATCAGGGTAGAACTAAACTTTTATTTTTTTCGATGGAGGTTCGAACCTCAATTACTTGTTCTTCACAGTGCTCTGATAATTTGTTCGACCCATTCCTATAGGTTTGTTCACCCCCAGTTGATGTTTTTTGACAGCAACCGTGCATCAATGGTCACACAACCATTAGGCAATTTGTCAATGTATTTTTTCAATTTGACATGGATGGATTCAAAAATATTTCATGCATTTTTGTGAAGAATTGAGATCTTGCTTCAACTAAAGACAATTGATTTCTCCTCGCATAATTCCTCGGGTAATTATTATTTTTTCTCCACCACCATTCTTGGACCTCTTCTAAACTAAACATCTATGGGTGCATCTTAAGTCAACTCGAGTTTTGAAATTGTCAATGATGTAACCAATGTTCCGTTGATGTTTTCTGACAACAACCATGCTCCATTGGTCAGACAACCATTTGACGATTTGTTAATGTATTTTTTCAATTCGACGTGGATGGATTCAAAAATATTTTGTGCATTTTTGTGAAGAATTGAGATCTTGCTTCAACTAAAGGGAATCGATTTCTCCTTGCATAATTCCTCGGGTAATTATTGATTTTTCTCCACCACTATTCTTGGATCTCTTCTAAATTAAACATTTATGTGTGCATCTTAACTCAACTCGAGTTCTGAAATTGTCAACGATGTAACCAATGTTGTAATATAGCGAAATGTATACATTGTTACCAACATATCCATACGCCAAGCATATGTTAAGTAAAGGAAGACAAGCAACACATAAGATAGAGCAAAGAGAGAAATAAGAGTCGTGGTAAACTAGCCAAAACACTTATTGTATTAATCCACATCTGTCACTACATTCACTATCATCATATTTCATATATAAACTAGACTGACAATTACAAATAACTACCTTAACTATTCAGTGAGTCAACCCGACTTATATATTCAACAGAGAGTCTAGTCGGCTATCTGACTTGTGTGTCTAGTCAACTAAGTTGACTAGCCCTTCCAACAAGTACATTAACATTTTATCTAGTTGTCTCAACATTATATTGTTCATAAATGTTCATCGTGCATTTCTAGTGTAACAAATGTAAACCAATGACCTAATTCAAGCAAACCTTGTCGCAATAGCCTCTTTGTCAAAGAATACTTAACAATATAAATAAAGAGCATAGGTAGAAAAATCATTAATTACTCTAAGCAGTGACTTACTAACAAACTAAGAACATAATACTTTTTTTCCAAGGAAAGTCTCGCAAGGAAACCCAAGGGATGTTTTCCCACATTCATGGTTGGCATCCCTAGTAAACACAATGTCGTAGACTAGTACGCCTAACCATATTTATAGGGAGTGTCCCCTCCTCCCCCTCACTTCAACCCCCGGACCACACTCTGAGTAGGAGCACGCTTCCAAAATCCAAAAGCGTGGTCCAAACCTTTTGGACACACTTGATGCCAATTCGATAGCGCGATGCTCCCAAGGACACTATCAAAGCTAGGTAGTGCACTCCCTAGATGCTCCCTAGGCGCTCCCTTGGCACTCCCTAATGGTAATGCTAAATCCTTATGTTTCATTTTTATCCTTTTTCTTAAATTTTTAACATTACCGTTAATTGCCTCATAATGTACAAGAGTGGTTCCAACCCCATTGCACTTCATATGGAGAAAACAAAATATCGTATCCCATTCAAAATTCAGCAAACTTAATAGTTTTCAAGATTAGAAGATCAATGGGATTACAGCATTTTCATTGGATTCTATCATGTATGAGGGTATGTAATTGGCATTTAATCAAGAGCACCAAGCCCTATATCTACCCCAATGTTGGTGGTGTTGATCATTGAACTCATTTGTCATGGCCATAGCACAAATGTACCCTTCACTCAAACCAAAATCATTAATCCGACATGTTAAGCTTTTTCTACCATATTTCAAGGCTTGGATAAGGCAATTTCACCAAAATTAGGTTGTGTCCACTGATGTCCCTAGACAAGAAACAAAGAAGGAAGGATAATACTATTGATGAGGATCTCGATATAAGTAATTGTGGAACATTGTTTGTCAAGGTGTGATGGAGTATACATCATGGTCCTACCCCACAGCCACAACATTTCGCAACATGGGTGGTGCTTTTACAATTGGTGAACACTTCTTCTACAAAGAGGTGTTTAGAAACTAGCTTAGTTTATTGATTGAAGTCGATGGACCTTTCAGACTTCATACTTCAGTGTGCTTAGTTTATTTTGTAAACATCTCTGTTTGGTCAAATTATTGTTAATAGTTGATAGATGACCTATTTCATTGCATATGTTAATGGTATAAATTCTTTTGTAGCTTAAAAAATTGTATGTTTGTTTGTAATTGCTAGAATTTAGATTGGAGAGGATTGGTTCTTAGATGATTAATCATTAATGTCCTATAGATGTCTTTTCTATCTTCATTAATGTACAAATATGCATGTTTTCATATATTATGCAACGAATTTGGCATTTCGCATCTTTTTTAAATATATAGATATATATATATATATAAACAAATGCTCCAACGTTGTGTTTTTAGGAAAAAGATTCTTTCGCTCCCTAAAACACTCCTCCTCCACTTCGCACTCTAGCAACCTTGCTCTAACGCTATGATACCACTTGATGGCAGGAAAATCGAATTTTCCTGCTACAACTCATCCATTGGTCTATACTTAGATCTCCATACGATCTCAACATAACCCATAACTAAATTCAATACAAAATTCACAAAGAATTTAACTGCAAATCTCCCATCAGTAGTTTGACCAATGATTCTTAGTCTCCACCATTTAACACATGCATTAAATTTAATTTCACTAAATCTTCAATAAGATTTCTTTGCCCAATTCACACACATAGGCACTTAATTCTACCAATTCCAAATTTTAAGAATTCTTCAATGATCATGCACATAGACACTTCATACACAGAAGATATGAAACTTCATTTCATTAACAAAACTTGTACATACAAAAATACTCAAAAACATTTGTTTCTCTCTATGAGCCTGATTTCACTTTCATTTGGCCATTAGCCTTGCCCGTAGGCTTACAATGATTAAATACAAAATTAGAAGAAAAGTATATTTTCCTACATCCATAAATCACTCCTTGATTTATTCCATAAAGCTCTCATGATTTATTCCCTAAAGCTTTCATGATTTATTCCCTAAATCTCTCATGATTTTCAAGGTAAATTAGCTTTTGCCTTATGGACAAAATCTCACCTATCCATAACTTTTCTAAAACTAATTCATTAGTTATAAAACTCATAAAATATACCAACTTGGAAAATACAATTTATTTACATAGAAAAATGTAAATTCTTCTCAAACATCAAGACCCCATTTTGAAGCTTTTTCTCAGCAATTACTTAATGACTCAGGAAGCTCTAATGCTCTTGCATCAAACTCCCAAGGTAGAAAAAGTTCATGACCTCCTGGTCATGTTTCGTTAATTTTTTAATCCTCCAGGATCCCAAACATTGCATTGTTGTTAAACATCCATCTCATCATGGTGTTGTCCATATGCTTTTTCTTTTGTCGCCTACAATATTCTCGGTCTCCAAACCTTATGTTGTTGTCCACTTGCTTTGCTAATGCAAAGCCTTACGGTCAGCTTTTCCTTGTTGCTAGCTGTCCTTTTCCTCTTGTTATACCTTCTCCCGGTCATCTTGTTCATCAACATCCACAACATGTCTATTTCCTCATCTAACTTTGTCTTTGACTGTTGTAACTTGCTTGCATCTCTCACTTGTTGTTGCATTTCCATTTGCATAAGAATCACAAAATTCTTATTCACCTCTAGTTCAAAAAATTTCTGCTGACCATACCTTACAGTATCATTCACCTTAGTATCTTTCAAGACAACTTCCTCCTCTAGTTCCAGTTCTGCATGTTGGATATGCACCTTTGGATCTAATAGTTTCTCTTCCAAATAAGCTAATTCTTCATCCAAATTAGCAAACCAAACTTGACTTGGTTTTATAAACTCTTTGCAACATTCATTACCATTGTCCTTCACCAACCACTCTTCCAAGAGCTTTACTTCTTCTTCGAAGTCCACATCTACTTCCTTTGGCAAAAGACTTTCATGCTCAATTCCATTGCTTGGAATCTCCTTGAGTATGCCTTCATGTTCATCATTTCTCTTTGTACCTCCTTTCACAAGTGTTGCATTTAAGTGTTGCTCTTCATCCTGGCTTAGAACAGAGTAAGAGTTTTGTCCTCCTTCACCCTCATCACTTGTAACAGAATTTGCATTTTGTTCTTCCTCTAATTTTGAGACAATTGTAGGTAATTGTCCACCATCTTCCATACCTGCATCCACAGAAAATTCATTAGTTTTAAAAAAAGGAGAATCTTGGATCTCATCAATTCCTTCATCCTCTTCTTCACCAAGAACTAGTCCTTGTTTTGGTTCACAATTGTGCACTTTTTCTGCCTCGTACTCAACTGCTTTAAATTCCCCTTCTTTCAACCAGGAAGAAGGTACAGCAAGAAGGAAAGGACGCCAGCAACAAGGAAAATCTCACTATAAGACTTTGCATTAGCAAAGCAAGTGGACAACAACAATATAAGGTTTGGAAACCAGGAGAGATGAAGATGACATAAACAAAAGTCTTTGAGCAGCAGCATGATGAGATGGATGATCAACTACAATGCAAAGTATGGGACGCTAGAATCAATGACAAATTACCAGGAGGTCATGGAGCCTTTCTACTTTGGGAGTTTGATGCAGGGGCATTAAATCTTCCCTAAGTTATCGAGCTTTTTGAAGAAAAGTTCCAAAAGGGCTTCAACATTGAAAAGGAATTTTAATTCCTTATTTGTAAATAATCATAGTTTCTTTTATTACTATAGGAAGTGTGAGCCATAGGTTTACAAAAGCTATGGATAGGCAAGATTTTTTCCATAAGGCAAAAGGTAATTTAACTTGAACAACATGAGAGCTTTAGGGAATAAATCATGAGAGATTTAGGGAATAAATCAGGGAGTGCTTTAGGGATCTAAAAAAAGTTACTTTTCTTCTAGATTTGTATTTAATCATTGTAAGCCGTATGGAAAAGCTAATGGTCAAATGAATGTGGAATCAGCCCAAGAGAGAGGAATGAGTGTTTCTGAGTATTTGCATGTACAAGATTTTATGAATGAAACATAATTTCATGCCAATTTGTAATTGTGTATGAATGAATGAAGAATTTCAACATCTTTTTATAATCTAGAATTAAGTGAGAGGAAAATATTTTGTGCGTGTATTTTTTTTGCAGGACAGATAGGAGAAAGCTTTGTACAAGCAGATTGGAAACGAATTCAAGTCAAAGAATTCGAGAAAGGCTCTCATGAGAAAAAGAACCCTGTAGGATGAGGGGAAGATACCTTATCAGAATAAGCATATGAATAAGTCCATGAGATAGTAAATGTAATGCACATGGAGCGGCTTGAAATCATGGTATATATTTAACTTGGAGTTTTATTGACAGAAGTAAATTAATGCAAAGCACCAGTTTGTTAATGATTGGTCATGTGTGTAATATGATCATAAAGGAATTTATGGTTAGTTGGGTTTTGACCATATGTTTATTAGATAATATGTTGTGTGAGTGAATTTTGTAAGAAAACTAAAATTTTCCTACAAAATGAGGTGGCAGTTGCAAGTTCAGTTAGAACGAGATAGTCTTTAGTCTTGATTGAAGGAAGAATGAGTTAAGACTCCAGTGTTGATAGGAGAGAGAGAGAGTAACACTCTCAGTTAACTCGCAATCAGAACTCGAGCTTCTAAATTTGAACTAGGTCTCCTTGCATGCTCGAATTGGGTCTATAAAGAAGAGGGCGAAGCCATAGGAAATCACAAGTTGGTTAACAAATTTGGGAGGTTATTCTTTGGTTGTGTGTGCGCAGAATTGAGAGCTTGTGGCCTAAGGAATAGGAAGTCACAAGCGTGCAAGAGAATAGGAGCCTCAAGTGCGCAAGAAAATAGGGACTTATGTGCAAGGAAATACAGGCAGATTTGCACAAGGATTTAGGGGCCTCTTGTGCACTAGGACATAGGGACCTAGTGCGCAAGGAAATGGAGGATGATAGTGCGCAAAGATTAAGGAGCAGAATCAGGGATTTGCAATGCAAGTCAAGCTAGTTCAGCAAACGATTAGTTGTGAGCTAGGGGGTCGAGATCAAGCAATGATCAAGGCATGCCGAAATCAATTGTATCAGCTATTATTAGTGAGAAGTAGAACGCTTTCTCAGAGATAGATTGCTTTGTAATTGATCAATTGCTCAAGAACAATAAATAAAATACCACAACAAAGATAGCAGGTTTTCCCTTTTAGATTTCCTAGGTAAACAAATGTGTCAATTTGTATGATGTGTTTTATCTCTAGTGTTTTATCCTGCTGCTTATAAATTGTTACAAAACTCTATATCTTGCTGAAAGTAAAATTGGTTTCAGTTTCAGTTGCCTAGTTTACAGTTATTCATCTAAGTAGTTGCAGAGTTTAATGTAAATTTAACAGGCTCAAACTTCAAACCAAACACTTGTTGACACAAAACTAGCCAAATCCCCAACAACATCGACAAGAGAAGATTGAACTAACCCCTTTGGCTTTCTTAACACTAAATTTACCTCCAAAAATTTGGATGTAATGCTACAACGATGTTGACAAATTAGAGGGTCAATATTGCAAAGTTCACCATTCAGCAATGATTCATAAACATTAAAGCTAGTTGACTCAATATTATAGAGTTCAATATTCGGCATCGACAGTTGTGAGTACCTTAGCCATATAGGTATGTTGTTGCAAAGGCTTTATTCTAGCCCAACCTTGTTCCACAGGTATAATGTAGAGCTTCAAGGAATATTCAAAGATTAGTATCCAAAAGGGGCAGCACATGTTGTGTTATTTTTCACAAGTTTCAAGTTTAGACTGCGAGATATATATTTTTAGTAATGCTTCCATGTGAATTGAAGTGACCATCAATTGTTTGGCAGAGGCATGGGTCTATGACAACAATCTTATTGGCACTTTCAAATTCTTGGTTTTGCTATTTTTAGTAGTTTCTATTTTTAGAAACTTGATCTTTTCAAAAACAAAAGACATTCTTGGAGACCTAGTATTGACTTCTCCAAAAGGGTGATTTCAAATTTTCAAGATGGCACCCAAAGGTTCACCTAATAGGATGATCCATCATAGATCCAAGTCCATAATATTGTCTTGAGAAGAGTGATGGGACCTGTTACCGCAAACTCTAGCACCTTAATGCAAAGCCTCACTAGAGACTCGACGTTATGGGCAACAATGAGATCCACCACAACTATCACCTTAGCAATGGTTCACTCGGGTGGATTTTATTACCACAAGGGAGGATTCCCCAACAAGTCTTGGAGATTAACCCAAAGAATTCTTAAGCCAAATATTCTCCAAGGATCCTACGATATATACACCCTGAATAATATTCAATAATATAGGAATTTCGGTGAAATGAAGTAGTGAATTCAAAGAATCTATGGTTGGGTCTAAAGGGCTAAGATAAGTCTTGGAGATGCTCAAATAGATTCCAAACACATGCTACTTTGAATTTAATATAAAAAAGGTATAAAGTGATGGAGAATGAAGGATCAATGCCTTGTCTTATCAATGAATCTTTGGACATGTGGAGTCAAACCATGAGTGATTCAATGGTTGAAGACCTTGGTTGGAGCAAGAGAGAAACTCTTCAATCAAACCCTAGCAATTTTCAGTCAATAGGAGATTTAAGGTCAAGGATTGCAACTCTAGTTTCCATTATGGATACTTAGTGACAAATCTTGCAAAGGAGATTTTTGAGCCATAAAATGTTCCAAAATATCATGAAAAGTTCATAGATACCCTAATTTTACAACCTTACAAAATGGAAGAAGATACTAATAATAATGTTAAACACACATGGACAGCAAAGAATAGGAAAGATAAATCATTGAGTACATTTTTTTATTAACAGGAGATATACATTTATAATACAATGTTGTGACTCTTGGGTTTCAGATCCCAAGGTCTCTTGGACTGCTTAGTCTTTTCGGCTTCCACACTAACCCTTTAGGATTAGGTGTCCAACATTCCCCCCCTTAATCCGAAGGGTTATGTATGAGTCCAAGAAGAGAGCTGTAATACAAAATGTGCAAAAATGCATGGCAGCACTAGGCTGAATGTGCTCTATGAAATGTTGGTATAAAGGGCGGTGGTTTAAGGATGACCACCAACACTGGAATGCTTAGTGCAGTTCCCGGAACTCTTCCAAAACTGGCAAGAAACTGAAGTTTTCTGCTAGAGGAAGTGATCCTATTGTTTTAAAGAGGGAAACCTTCAACCATAAAAGGGAGGTCTCACCCCGCATAAAAGGTAAAACTTCAACCTGAAAAGGGAAGTCTCAACCTGTGATGGTTTAAGGATAACCAACAACTCTGGAATGGTTAATGCAATTCCTGGAACTCTTCCAAAACTGGCAAGAAGCTGGAGTCTTCTGCTAGAGGAAGTGTCCTCAATTTTGTTCCTGGAATGCTTCCAAAGCTGGCAAGAAGCTGAAGTCTTCTGCTAGAGGAAGTGTCCCAGATTGCCAACTGAAGGCATGTTCACGGGCATCTTTGTCTCTGGCTACAACTCTGAAACTGGTGTGGCAGGTTGTGGCTCAGGCTCGCTTGATGTGACTTTGAAGCTTGTAGATGACCATCATTTCCCCCCCTGTCAGATACAAGGTGAGAAGATGGAGAAAACTCAACTGCAAGACTGTTCAATACTCTGGAACAAGTTCTGATATGTGTTTGGAATATCTTCTTGGCTGTTGATGCCCATTGCCAAGAAGCGATCCATCCAAGATGAATCTTTGTTCTTGTAGGACGTTCGTTTTTGAAGCATCTGTGTGAAGAATGGCTGGTTTTATGACAGTGCTTACATGGATGAAGATCAAAATAGTGATCTTTCAAATGGCCAACTCGGTCACAGTGTTGGCATTTTACAATCTGTTGTTGTTGTTGTTGCGGTGGAAGAGGAGTAGAATCTGGAACAGCTGAAACTGAACTGTCATAAGGAGCAGGTGAACTGTCATAAATTAATCCAGCACTCTGAAACTGAATGGGCTTGGCATAGTCTGGAATATGAAAGGACAAGTCCTTGTCATATCCAAGACCAGTTCTGTGCTTGTTGTGGACAAGCTGTTCCCAAGGTCTGATGATGGGCTTGGGAAGTGCAGACTGAGTTTCTGCATCTGCATGTACAACTGCTGCTTTATTGGGTTCTGGATCTGATTCAACCTCAATCTTACTAATTTCACCACTTGCTGGTTTAACCTTGAACAATATATTGTTTTGAGCAGAAAACAATTTGGAATGACAAATCTGTTGAAGCTCATCTTGCTGGAATTGAGATTCTAGTTGCAAAAAATCAATCTTTTCTTGTGCATCATGCAGGCAGGTCTGAATGTCAAAAAGAGTGTCTTTGCTGACATTTACCATCCCACCAATAGTGGAGTGCATTAGTGTATTCAGTAACTCTAATACATCATCAAATCTAGCCATTTTCTCCAACTGATAATTTACACAAAACTGGTTGATTAAATGAGAATTTGCAAGTTTGCACACCAAATGGACTATAACTGCGATAACTATAACCTCTTTTTGTTTGTTGAATGCTCAAAACTGTAACCTTCTATCTGTATTTTGCATTTTGTGAATATTACCTTATAATAAACACCCTCTTCTGCATGTATATAGTATAGAAACAGTGAGGTTAAATGTGTATAGAAACAGTGACATAAATGTGTACAACACCAAGAATAAAGTGATGACTTCTCTACTCCAAAGTCTGCTGTTAATTAGAGCTGTTCATCATGGGATAGGAGAAAACCCATATCAAATGCCAGGAGGTATTACAGGATTTCTGTTTTACTAAACACACTTACAACGCCAACACAATAATATGAATCCAAGCTCAATGCACATGTTATATATATATATATATATATCGGTCGGCTTCCCAAAGCAGTTTTGGAAGATAATGAAATTATTCCCTGAGCGAATTTAAAATACCTGGTCCTCCGCTGAGTTTGAACTCCTACAGTTTCATTTCAACTTACAAATTTTCGGCAGCTACACCGCTCACGTTTCACTGCACTAAGCCTCTTTGAAGAAATCTGAGATACCTATGATAATCCAACCTCCACGCTCCATGAATTTATCGCTTTGGAGAACTCATTAAACATGCTTTCACGCTTCCAACTTTCTGCTATTTTTATTCCACGAGACAAGACTTGAATATATGAATACTTTGACCCCCGTTGAAACACAGCTTACAACAGAGCAGCAAGTCCTGTTGTGTACATAGTTGCCACGACCATTAGTGCTGGAACCAGTGTGCCTCGTTGTGTACCTGAGTTCCACCAAGAAGACTAATCGAAATCACGAGAACAGCGAAAGAGAATATGCGATAGAAGAACAATAGTCGATGTGCACCTATCAAAACCCGCAATTGGTTGTCATTCACCCGTTGGACCACCCCTCCTGAAATAACCGTCAATCAATAAAGAAATGCTCTCTCGGTGATTTCGCATCACTCAAACTAGGCGCCAACAAGGGTTGGTTCTGCCCCCAAGTTGTCGATTATTCAGAGAGCACTATCTCACTTAGTAGTATAGCCTCTATGCCCTTTCTAGCCCATACAACTCGTAGAACTACTCAATATCGATCAGAATATCTAACCCCAGTTCATTTTGCTACTAACAAGAGAGAAAGGATAGCCTGGCTTGTCATCTGATCCAGTGATGCATGCAAAGTGGGGTCAACGGGTCAACCGAGAATCATAGCCAATGCATTGCCAACGAGTCATATAACCAACCAATCACCTTGCTGATTCACCTGCTCGGTTCAATCAGAAATGGAAATAAACATAACTATATATATATTTTTTTACGAGAATGTTTAGACCATCAACCACTCATACTGCCTTTACGACTACCTATAGATAGGAACAGTGGCACTTCTTTTCTGGTTTCAACATGGAAAATTCTTTTATGTTTCGAGTGACTGTTGGATGATCCTTCTTACATGTGTTACATATATAACAAACGATTACTGCCTGCTGCAAAATATCAAGGTCCTCTTTTGATGTGTGTACATGCTTTGTATAGAGCACAAACGGTGAGTAACACCAATCAAAAAAAATTTACAGGGAGATAAAGAGAAAACTGTGACGCTTAATTAAAATGAATGCCATTAAAATTTCTGACTGTGAGTAACAGAACGTTCCAGCGATTCATTTCTAAAAGGTAACGGGCAACCTCATAATTCTCAGGACAATCCTCATACTCCACATGGAATTGTAGCAGACCACAGGTAATGGCAGGCACTCAACGCATTCAAACAGGTGGTTAGACAGCGCAACAGAAGAGCAGGAGAATAATGTCGGACCAGCGTTCAAATGTCAGGTTTGTATGGAGCATATTGCAGGGAATATAAATCGAATATGGCAGAAAATGGTTATAGAGAGTGCACAGAGCGTAGGAAAGAATATGGTGCAGAATGAGGAATACAAAGCTCAATAAGGTGGCAATTCTGATCAACTCTGATTAGTAGAAAGACAGAACTGACATGTAGGTAGAGACCACAAAACAAGTGGCTCAAATATGAGCAGGGCCAGAATTTGGCCGCTCTGATACCATGTTAAACACACATGGACAGCAAAGAATAGGAAAGATAAATCATTGAGTACATTTTTTTATTAACAGGAGATATACATTTATAATAAATAGCACAATTCACCATAGCATCACTTCATCAATCCAAGAAAATCCATCCAAACAATTTCATAATCCCCAAGACGATTTGCTCAACTTGAAATATCCATAGCCAAATTTTTACAAGATAAAAAAGAACACAAAATTTTCAGATTGCTATGGGATTTTTGCATCAAAACTCTATGAGAAAATGAGGTGTCAACTCCCTCTAGAGCCTCAACTCATTATTACAATAATTTAATATTTTCTAAGCTAAAAGCCCCTAATTCGACCTAAGGAGGTGCCAAAGGCCCTCCCTACAAATTAATTAATATAAATTATGTAAACTAGGGTTTCTAATTCCGCATATACAAAAATTAGGGGTAAACGACCATGACCCTTTCCTCAAATGAAGTGTTGTTGGTGAAGCATCCAGCCTCCAAAGGCACTCCAATGCACATGGATTCTTCAATAAGTCTCCAAAACATCCACTAAACTCCTTCAAATTGCCCCACATTTGGGTGCACAAGCCCCAAGGGACAATACTTTATCTACAAGGTGACTTCAAAACTGCCCAAGCAAGAAAGCTTTTTAAAGCCGCAACCATCCTCCAATGTGGGTACACCAGTCCTCAAATCACAACAAAGAACCCTTCCAAAAGAGCTGCTCCAAAGTGGGCAATCAAGCTTCTTTTCCTCCACCCAAATAAGCAAATGCAATGGGCAAGTGAACCAAATGGATGCTCCAGCGCTCATGTCATCACACAAGGTGGGCATTCTAGTGTGCCAAGGCTCTGAACCTTCCTGCATATGTGGGTAAATGCACCTCCAAGAAGCACCATAAGTTTCCCTCCAACGATGTATGCATGGGTTTTAAAAGTTGACTTTCCCTCCTTAGTGGTGGGTCTCCAAAGGTGAAACAACTATTCTTATCATACAAAAGACACCCAAGTGTCAATCAATGTGGACAAGGGCTCCAATGACGAAGAGTACAGCTTCATAAATTCCTTCAACCAAGATAACTCCTCAAGTTATCCCAAGCATCTTCGACTATATAGGTCCGCCCTAAATGTGTTCAAGTTGTCCATACCTAGGGTGCCACTTGAATTCCCACTGGATTCCAAAATAAAATGAGGTTGGCCCTATCAACTTAGAAGAACTTAAAGTATATTCCAGAAACACAGGTTGGCTAGAAACCATATGTACAAGTTGGCCCAGTTGATTTCCTAACTCGAATTGGACATTTTTTCATATATATATATATATATATATATATATATCCTCATTCTTTTTGCATCATTATTCTGTTTGCACAAAAACTAGGAGGACCCTCATTTAGCCTTTGGCTGAGTACCCAGGTTGTTATTAGGAGAGGTAGAGTTGCTATAAAATCATCAACATTTGACAGATCCTGAAGATGGCCACCACACTAACGGTAATTAAACATTGTGCCACACTTCAAGTCTACTAGAAATGGTCATCAAGAAGTGTACTTAACATGAAATCTGCTACAGGATCAAATGGAATGTTTGCTTACAATCCTACTATTGGTATTCACCCCAAATTGCCTTCAGAGGAGGCACAGGGAACAGATCTAGCATGTTATATCAAATCAATCACAGTAGTTCAACAAGGAGTCAGTTATACAATTTATAGCACATCCATAATCCTCTAAGGCTTTTGCTTCATAGACTTGTCAATAGTGTTGTTGCCGCAAAATCTAGAAGGCCTTGTAGAGGGGTACCCTACAAGGCACTCACTAGACCAAGCGACAACAATAAGGCAGTGGCTCAATGTCACCACAACTACTACCCCCTGCTCTTTATCGATTTTCACCAATGGGAGGAATCCCGGTATATAGGTCACCTAAGATATATTCTAAGCTTCAAGGTATAACACAGTGCGCTTATAAGGGATGACACAACTTAGGTATAAGGCTCAAACAGTGAAGAAGAGGCAATTTGCTTCCCTTAGAGAGGCCAAACTAGGGCACACTAGACCTAGGGTTTGAATAATAGCGTGGGAAATGTTATGGCCCAAAGTCAAGGTACCAAGAAAGGGTTTGCAATAATATATTCTAGCAAGATGATGGCACATGAAACCTTCAAGAAGCCCTCCAGTTGAAGCTTAACCGAACTAGGGTTTCTCCTAAGGCAAAGTAGTTAGGGCAAGCGAAATTATGAGAAAAATGGATGGATTAGCCACCAAAAGGAATGAATTTAAGGCAACCACTTCTACTCTTGTCGTTGAATCGTTCCAAGACCAAACATCTCTCTCCCAGAGCAATTTGCACTATGCCCTAGATGAGGCCACTTATCCTTGAGAGGGCTGAAAAAAGAGAAAAGAGGAAGAGTGAAATTCAATTTGTCGATAAAAGAAAAGTTGATCACCTATTAGACAAGGCCAGTGCCTAGTCCTTGGGTGGATGGAGTCAATGGATTCTTAAGATTGGCAAAGGAGTAAGGATGTTTTGATGCCCAAGCAACAAAACCCTAACTATTACCTTTGTGAGGGATCAAAATTCACTTGGGAGAGCTATGTAAGATTCACCAAGGGGATTGTCATTCACATATCATACATGAGTAATGCATGCAATAATGAGACCTAGCTTCCATACAATTTATCTCTGATAACAATAGTGCAATAGAAAACCCTAGATCATCAATCTATTCCATAAATTAGACATAAAATCAGAAATTTTCAATAATAAAGCTCACTTACAAGACAATATGCATGAACAATCCAATTATTGATCCAAGGCAACTTCTTCAAAGACAAGAATATAGCTCCAATAAGCAATGATCTCCATAGGTCACATATTCTCCAAGATACAAAGAGGTTGAAATTATCCTAAGGATGGTCAAAATAGTCCAAGTGATGATGATGAACAACAATGATCCTCTCCTCTATTTATGAGGATGAGGTCTAATATTACCCTATAAGCCCCTAAAAACAAGTAAAATCACTAAAGATGCCTGGGTTACAAGCCAACCCACTAGCTTTCGACCTAATTTGCAAATTAAGCCCACATGTGTGAGCCGCTAGCCTTCTAGGGCTCACGTCATGCATGAAATGTGCTCCAAATGCCAAGCGTTGGTGCTACAAGGTGCCAGGTGTGATGTAGTAGCATGTAAAAATCATGGCTTGAGGGTTGGCCCTCAAATCAAGCTCAGGAGGTCCCTATGGTCCCAAAATCTAGCTGGGGCACCACAAACGGGTCTATCTTTGCTCCACCTGCACATAAAGTCTATCTTTGCTCCAACGTTGAGGGATTTTCAAGTGCTACTAGTCTGAAGGTGAGACCATGATCTTCTGAGCCCTGAATTTGTTGCCATCCCTGATATGGTGCTAAGGCCGACCTGGGGGCATGCTAGGTCCAGGTGTGTCATCCTGAATAATCATCAAATCTAGTGCAAAGTGGTAGAAAGCCCTAGGTGCAGGAGGTGTCTAGGGTGATGTGCTACTGTTGCTCAGAGGCCCAAGGCTCTCAATGATTCACCTGTTAGTGCCAATATACTCCTTTGATGGCTTGGGTACCTGTGGGTAAGGTGCCTAATACATGGGTTGTTGAACCACCTGACAATCACAACATAGATTCTAGTGAAAGCAACTAGTCATTAGGGACAATAATCATTATTGAATCTAAGTGAATCAAACTTGAAAGTAATGGGCTAGTTAATACTTCAAATAAGGATTCCCTTCCAAAATCGGGGCCTTGAACTCACAATGGTGTTTCCTCCCTAGGTAAAAGTGGCTAAGGGACAACCCTATTAGGTGTTTCTAAACTGTAAGAGGAAGTAAAATTTCCTCAATCCACCCTTCAATTGATAGGTATTGGTGAATACTAATAATGGTACGGAGGGGAGAAGACTTCATGGCCAAGTGCCATGGTCAAAGGGACTAGCATGACGGAGATCCACATCTTAAGTGCATAGATGTGAGGAGGGAGCAATCGTGGATGCATGACTCACCAACTCTGCCTTTGCTTTTCCACCCCTTTTGTGCGCCTTTTACTTTTGCTTGGTTTTTCTTTGTATTACTGCTCATAGCTCAAAGGGTTAGAACTTACTTTGAATGATATAGCAGTTGTATTACCCCTTAATGATGAGTCACTTTATCTCTCATCGGGGTCAGAACATGCAAGGGTTCCTTTTCATGATGTAATGGAGCAACATATGCTCAAGAACTGGGTGATGGACATAATGATAGAGGTAGAGCTCATGCTAGGCATTCACCCACATGCTAATTTGTATGTCTCGGCCATCTTTTGCATTTTGATATTCTTTCTTTTAATTTTGTTTTGTGGCCATGATATGTTTTTTTTGTTTCTTTTAGTTGCATCAAGCTCCCACGGCAAAGTTTTGGGCCCTACCCAGGTATGTGGATGTATGGGAGCCAAATCCCAAAAAACCAATGGTCAGTTGAACCCAAAGAATGGATGTGATATAAGGTCTTGTAATGTATGATAGAAAGTGGTAAGTATGGCATAGGGATAGATGGAACTACGTTATCTCAATCAGGGCTTCCCAAGTAGTGCCCCTCCTATACCCATTAGACCATTAGGGGAGGTCCCACTAGACTAGGATCAAAGACTAACCCCCCATTTAAGGTGAGGGAACAAGATAGCGGTTAAAACCCCTCCTTTTAGGTCACCCTATAACCCATATCAAATGCCCAAATACAAACAAGCATAAGCACCCGATTGCAAAATGAATAAAGTACATTTTGATCAAAAGCCCACCTCCGTCCATGTGCTCTTGCCAAATGGGTGAGAAGCATATGGCTGATGCACGTGGCAAAGATAAAATGACATGTCATCAGTTAGTGGTGGTTATCAGGAGTTGCATGGTTGATCAGTTGGACGTGAAGAATAGGAGAAAAGTTTTCCCTTATAGGGTTACGCATTTTAGTCGGTAACAAGTCGAAACTCTAAAAAGCCACAAGTTCCTTCAGAATTTGCTCAGTCATATATATATATATATATATATATATATATATATATAGATATAGATATATTGGTTCTTCTATCATTCCTCATTCTTTTGCCAAAAAAGAAGAGTACCCAACCAACATGGTGGGTAACAAGACCCAAGCCCTTCCCAATTTCCTTGACCCCTCAAAGAGCTAACCACACTATAAGGCTCTTGGGCCCTTTCTTATTTCTTCCCTTTCAAGGAAGGAACCCTAATCCCTCCAAGATTGTTTCATGCTCTAACCATTGTGTTTTACGATTTTTGCGATATTATTTGCATCACTTATCTTTCTTGAAATTTGGAAGTAGATTTGGATATCCATTGTAGAGATAGGCATGGAATTCCATTTTTATGATATTCTACCATGTTTTAGCCCTTGGTCAAAGATGGTCAAACTCAAGCTCTGAAAATAGAAATTTTCAATTTTCAAAGATGATCACATTTTCAAAGACCGAGCATCAAGTACAATAGTGGGTGAAAATTGGTGACAATCAAACAATATCAATTTTTTGTTTATTTTCAGTAGTCGAAATTTTTGGAATTAGGCATTATTTTTGGAGGTTGACATTTTGTATGGCAATGAGACACTATCAATTTTTGGTCTATTTTTAGTAGTGGGAATTTTTAGAATTGGGCACTATTTTTGGAGCCTGACATCTTGTATAACATGTGAATCCCATTTATCTCTAGTTTGAGAAGTTTGATTTTTGATCAAATTGACGAGATTCAGGTCATATTGGGGATGAGTTTGCATTCATTTTTTATTTTGTTTCTTTCAATCTTCATAGGCTAATTTGCATAATGTATTAGAGTGGATTATTTGGACCACATACACATGTTATTTCTAGCTTTAGGAGTGGAATGCATCAGTTAAAAAAACTTTTTCTAGAGACTAAAGTAATATTTTTCCTTTTGTTATTTTTGGAGCGATGCACACATAAGGAGACTATTTATGGTTTGAGGATGTCTTTGATGGACTCCTCCCCTTTACACACGATGTTATTATCCTAAGTTAGAGCACACACCTAGAGGTGGTTATTTATCAAAATGGAGGAGCTTTCCTTGATGGATTTAATTTTAAAAGTCATTTTCACACAACATTAGCACATGACGTGAGGAGCTTATTTGTGCAGATGGGGAGCTTTCCTTGAAACATGATGTGAGGCGCTTATTTGTGCAAATGGGGAGCTTTCCTTGGTGGAATTTCCCTAATTAAACGAGGAGCTTTCCTTGGTGGATTTAATAAAAAAATTCAGTTTCACACAACATTGGCATATGATGTGAGGAGCTTATTTGTGCAAATGGGGAGCTTTCCTTGGTGGACTTTCCCTAATTAAACATGTTATTTCAACTAAAAAATAAAGAGCATACATTAAGAAAATTCGTTTTGGTAGAATTACCTACTTTACATGAGCTATTCTTGTCAAGGAGGAGAGTGAATGCATTGGAAAAGCTTCAACTTGAGCAAATGTTGGTGTACTATAGTATTTTCTTCTTTAATTCATACACCCTCTTTAGAGGAGTTTGTCTCCAGCATGTGATAGCTTTATTTTTCTATTGATAGTTGTGATACTTACGTAAACCTCTATGCCTATTCTATAAGGCTAAAGGGATAGTGAAGAGAATGGTGAGATTTGATTATTGATTATTGATTTGTCTTGAGCTCTCATCTTCACACCTCACTTTCCAATTCAAGTTATTGTGAGAAATCAATGTTTTCAATGAGAATAGAGGTCGCCCGCAACTTGTTCATGTGAATTCATCCTTGAACATTTGTGTGTAACTATGATTAGAAGTGGTTTAACACTTCTTGGAGTGCTTTGTAGTTGAAGTTATTCTCCCCCAAACTTTGTGATACTTGCAACTTTGGGATAACAATTACATATATTTGGTAACTACATCTCACTTGTGCATTATGTCTCTTGCTTTGCTTTAATCTTTGAAACAGTTAACTTCGGGAATCACTCCCTCTTAATAAATTTTCTAACTCCATAACCCATAAGATTAAAGGCATTGCAATCATTATTTGTAATTTCAATATTTAAACTCACTAATTTTTGCATTTCCACATGCAAATATGCACTTTTAGGGCAAATCTTCATATTCCAAGAAAACATTTACATTGTTTGATTGTAAGTTTCCCGGAGAATTTATCATAGTTCATTAAGAATCTGAAGAAAGGAACCCTAGATTCTTACCACTTTCAGCCAACATGCTAGAAAAGGTACATTGACGATACCCATGTGAAGTGGACACATGGAGATGAGAGCTTAAAAATTTTTTGACTCACCTTAATGGAATCTCGAATAACATCCAATTTACAATGGAACTTGAAGACAACAGGAGCATTCCTTTCTTGGATGTCTTATTAACTAGAAGACATCATGGAACCCTTGGGCACCAGGTTTTCAGAAAGAAAACCCACACTGAAAGTTAATTACATGTTAGCTCTCATCAACACCCCATGCAAAAGATTGGAGTTTTGAAAACACTAGCCACAACAGCAATGAGCATTTCTAACAATGAGCATCTTTTACAAGAAAAAGGCTATCTAATAAAAGTCTTCAAGAGTATTGGTTACAGGGACAGAGAAATCGAGGCAACCCTTTATAAGACAAGAGGAAGGACACCATCTTACAACACCCATTCGCTAGACAATAATGTCAAAAAGGCCTACCTCCCATATATCCAAGGAGTAACTGAAAGGATTGCAAAAGTCCTCAAAGAGAAAGACATCAAAACCTCATTCAAACCATTAGAAATTGTGAGACAAAGAATGAGAGATGTGAAGGATAACATCGATAGACACCAACAAAAAGGCATTTATAAAATTTCTTGTTCCTGTGGCTTATGCTATATTGGAGAAACGAGAAGATCATTTAAAATCTATATGAAGAAAAAAGGGGGTGATATCAAAAATGAAAGAGTTTGCACCTCAACCCTTGCAGACCATTAGGTTAAAACAAGGCATCATGTTTCTCTTGAAGATACTCAAATCCTTCCCTAAGAAAATCACTTACTACAAACAACACATAAGAGAAGCCTTGGAGATTGCTTAGAACCCAAAAAACATGAATAAAGATGGTGGTTTAGAAATTAGTAGAAGTTGGCTCCCATTATTCAACCAAGGACTCCTAACAATTAGGTCTAACTATCTTCTTCCCCTTTTCTTTTGTTTTCTCCTCCCTGTTCTCATCCTTGATTGTTCCCCCCTAGATCCCATTTTTTCTTTATTACCCTTACCCTTTCCCTAACTCTAATTTATTTGTTTTAATACTATATTATTTTATTAGATATATTTATAGTTTTATAGCATTATAAATTATACTTCTAGTTTTAGTATTGATATTTATATCTATTCTTATGGTACTATAGTATTAATACTACAGTATTGCTGTTAATATTTATACAAGACTAGTACTACTTATATTATTAGTAGTATAGCATTATAAATAATATTTATATCTTTACTAAAATTTATTTTTTAACCAAAACAAAAATTTATATTAGTAAAAATATGCAACCGAAACACACAGTTGAAGTACATCGGAATGAATACTAAAAGGAAAATTTCTTCAATGAATCTAGAAAGAGGAAGGAAAAAACCATCCTCTTCC
This sequence comes from Pinus tabuliformis, assembly GCA_031772625.1. NCBI lineage: Eukaryota > Viridiplantae > Streptophyta > Pinopsida > Pinales > Pinaceae > Pinus > Pinus tabuliformis. Next base: position 1,094,728,070 of record CM062820.1, read on the forward strand.
CAATAAAAGGAGATCCAATACTAGCCCTTCTGAAACTTGCACCTACTACTTCTTGAGAACAGGGGTAGATTCTTACAAATTGCTTGCACAAGATGAAACAAAAACAAAACATTTCTAAGATTTGAGTAAAACCAACCCCCCCCCAACTAGATCCACGAGCAAGAGAGTGTTCAGCACCATATTTTAGGGATTTCTTTCTTCGATCTTTCCTACTTCTTGTTAATGGAGGGGAGGGACACTGATGTGTTTTAGAGCATCTGAATAGGAAGGAGAAGAAGAGAAAATATTGACCTCCTCCCCTGCCTCTAGTCCAAGACTCCAACCTCTTCTTCCTTCTTTTCTGAATGAAGGTTTTTGTCGTTATCCTTCGATGAAGACTCTTCCTCGACGAATGAATTGATGATCTTTGGAAGCACTTGATCTAGAGCTAGTTGATCTACTTGGGCATCTTCAACCATAACTTTTGCCTTTGAGGACTTCAAAGATTCATATTTATTACTGGAGGGAGGATGCTGATGAGATTCAAGCCTGCTAGAATGAGGCCTCTTGGATAGAAGATTCTTATATTTCCCTGAAATTGGATTGAATGCTCCTTACTCATCATTATTGTGAGAAGATGGCAAATGTTTAGAAGGAGGTTTAGAAGCAAGAGAATTTGGACAGCTTCTTGCAAAGTGCCCATACTCATGGCAAAAATTGCATTTAAAAGGAACCTGCTCATAATCCAGGGCTTGGAGATGGGACAAGCTCTCCAAGTCGAGCTAAATCACCTCACGAAGACCTTTTGCAAAAATAATTTCAATGCAAATTCTGGCACAAGAAGTTATTTTCCTTGGCCTGAGAACTAGTAATATAGTCGCCCAGTTTGTCTCCTACGGCTGTAAAAATACCATCACCGCAGCAAAGAGGGGAAGATACAACAATCTAATCCAAACATGCGCAAAAGAAATTTTCATCATGGAATTAAAATCCAGAGACAAGTGGGCGAGAAACATTACCTTGATGCCCATGAAATAAGGTCCAAATCTATAAATCAGATCGCTATCCTCCTTACTTTCAAAAACAAAAGCAAAATGACAATTTCCACAATATAATGTACTAGTGGGCTCATGGTCTACCCAATTAATAGAGGCCCATCCTTAAACAAAGCTATAACTAGTCCTAAGGTCGATGAACTTACCAATTAACTCTCTTTCCTCAAAGGGTACAAACATTCTTCTTCATAGAGAAGGAAACCCCAAATCAATAAAAGGAATTGAATTCGCCTTTTTAACAAATATGCTTGGGAGACCCATTAAACAAGTTATGAGCTCAACAACTCAAGATCAAAGGGGAACTCTAAATTATCGTCTACATGAAAATGGCTTGTTACAACTACGAGTGACCCAACATACACACCACATATTAAGCACTAGTAGCAAAAAATCCCAATGGACTACACACTCATGGAAATGGTTGGGGGAACAGATCAACTAAGCCAAAAGCAAGGCTCATAAGAGTCAGTAGCTCTCGTGATCAGCTTGAGTTGTGCTCAACTCTTCAGATCAAACTCGATTCGCCACAAACATTGTAGCACTCTACATGCAGCAACAAGGAAAACCCTGCAAACGAGCTGGGTGAAAGGCAATGGCTAGGAAACCCTAGCTGCACACTCCCACAACCATTGACTAAGTTCTCATTGCATCCCTTCTTTATATTATTAGTACTATAGTATTATCATTAATATTTATATCTTTACTATATTTTATACTAATTATTATATTATTGTATTTTATACTACCATCATTATATTTGTTCTATAGTATTATAATTTATTATTAATACTTAAATCATTAGTATTACTTAAAAGGTTAGTAATTTAATACTATTATTAATACTTATATCTATGTTTCTTGTACTATAATATTAATAGGATTAATATTTATAATGCTAACACTATTGTACCTATAGTTATTTATATTTCTATCTATTCATATTAATATAACATTATTATTAATATTTCAATAGTATTAATATAGCATAAATTCTTAATATACTAAAACTTATCATGATAATTATTCATATATATTATTTATATTTACAATACCAGTATTGCTTATATGATTAGTACTATAGTATTATCATTAAGAAGAAGAAGAGGCTAGAATGGAGGAATCGGAGGAGATCAATCTCTAATCTTCTAGTCCTTCCTATTCAAATGTTCTGAAAAACAATAAGCGTTCCTCCCCTCTATTAACAAGAAGTAGTAAGGATCAAAGCAAGAAATCCCCAAAATCTAGTGCCAATCATTCTCTCACTCGATCGAGTGGATCTAGTGAGGGGTCAATTTCGCTCAAGTCTTAGAAATGTTTTGTTTTTGTATCATCCTGTGCAAACAATTTGTAAGAATCTACTCTTGTTCTCAAGAAGCAATAGGTGCAAGTTTCAGAAGGGACAGTATTGGATCTTCCCCCCACATATTCTCCTTTTATTGGGAGGAGGATGGTTTTTTACCCTCCTCCTTTTAGATTCATTGAAGCATTAAAGAAATTTTCCTTTTAGTATTCATTCCAATGTACTTCAGCAGCTCAGCTACATGTTCCAGCTACAGATATTTATTAATATAAATTTCCTGTTTCAGTTTAAAAAAAAAATATTAATACTTATATCATTCGTATTACTTAGAATATTAGTACTTTAGTATTATTACTAATATTTATATCTATATTTCTTGTACTATAATATCAATAGGATTAATATTTATATTGCTAACGCTATTGTACCTATAATCATTAATATTTATATCTATTACTCTCACACTATAGTATCTATATAATAATAATATTATTATTGTTATTTTCATAGTAATAATATAGTATATTGTTGATATAGTATTATTATTGATATTTTTACTTACAATACTTTAGTATTAATATTAATATCTACTTACTATAATTCTAATAAACACTGATAAGACTACTACTACATTATATATCCTTCTATTATTCTTTACATTCAGTAGCCAACCTCCTCTCTATTCTTCCCCTCTTGCTGCTCTGCATCCATTAATAACTGTTCTTTTTTCCCTTACTTGACATTTGGTTCTGAAGATGAATCCGGTTGAGGATTCGAAATGTTGACTATTCTGGAAGATGAATACTGTGACAAATTCTCTGGGAAACCTACAACGAAACAATCCATCCCACAGCAATCTTAAATCTATCAAAACATTCGCATGTTTCCCAAGGTAGAAATGCATCTTAGGTGTAAAACTACATTATGGCTTGTTATTTTATGAGTTTTATTGCAAAATAAAGGCCTGATATTTTATATTACGTGTATTTAACACATTTTTGCTGCACCCTTTGGTCTCTAGCTCTCATATTTCACTTCCAGGTTGAATAAGGATTCCCTCTATGGTTAGCAGGCACTAAACCAAAGTACAGAGGGATTGTGTGAGCTGACATAGGCACCTTGCCTAGTTACCTTCTAACTCTTCCGATTTCAAGGATTAACTATTCCAGAATCCAGAGTTCACATTTGGAACAAGATGGCTTTTAGTGCTAAAAAGCTTAAAGAGAAAACGTGATATATCATATCAAAGTGCATCTTTCAACATATGATGATCAACTTGATAAGATAAGCATCGATATCATATAAACTATAGAATAATATATATATATATATAGACACCAAATAGCAAAGTTTGTTCATTTACAGCAATGTTTTAAAACTCCAACTCCGGTTCGGAAACGGCCGAGGGTCGGCTCCGACTCCAACTCAGACTTTGTATCAACTCGGATGGTTCGATTTCAATGGCTCGGTCGTTGCAAAAATACACTAAATATTTAATTTTTTATAAAAAAAACATAATTTTAAAGATTTCCATTCATGTTTCCAAACACAAAGCTTTAGAATATAGAGAGAAGACAACATATGATCAAAGTAGGCTCATGAATATATCCATTATATCAAAATGGCACCCAGTGCACTATCCAATACAATGTTCATACTTAGCCACCAATGCCAAGATTCTTTTCTACCTCAGCCCAAGGACAATCACTAGACCACAACAACAATAATACCAATTCTCTGCAACCAATCATAGCTTCCCAAATGATAAGTCAATGAACTGATCAACAGATGTCTTCAAATTTGTGCCTTTGCTACAAGACGGCCTGTCTCATGCTTCTACCTAGACTGCTGGAGATGATTTCAAGAAATCTGCCCCTAATGAAGTATCAAAACCCTTGATTTAATTCTGGTCAAGCTCCAGAACAATCAAAGGTAAATATGTATCTATTAGTCCATTGCCAGAACGTTTGCCTTTTTAAAAACATTGTATGGCTCAATGCATTGTTTCAGTTTTCTAATTCATGCCACTAGGATAACCATAGTTCGGCCTTATAATTTTCAAAACTTTCTCACAGTGATAGATTACTTTAGGGCTATAAATATGCTATAAAGGTGGGTTGGTAATCGAGTTGTGTTTTCGCGTTTGCCTGAACGATGGCCTTGGGTCATTTGTAGGGTGGCCGATTTTCATCTTCTCTCCATCCCCACTCGGTAGCGCATGAGCGGTAATGTTGGCCACGCTCGGCTTGGGAGGCATATGTGAACAATTCCCCTTCTGCTCTCCAAGTTCTTGGAGCTGTATGGGCTGTTGTGGTGTGGCTCCCTTGCTCGTCCTGGTCCCCCTTGTGCCCCTCCAGATGATACCAGCGACAGGTTTTCTTTCTGTGTGAAAGGTGGGTTGGTAATCGAGTTGTGTTTTCGGGTTTGCCTGAACGATAACCATGGGTCATTTGTAGGGCGGCTGATTTTCATCTTCTCTCCATCCCCACTCAGTAACGCATGAGTGGTAATGTTGGCCATGCTGGTCCTGGGAGGCATCTCCAGATGATACTAGCGACATGTTTTCTTTCCGTGTGAAAGGTGGGTTGGTAATCGAGTTGTGTTTTCAGGTTTTGCCTGAACGATGGCCATGGGTCGTTTGTCGGGCGGACGATTTTCATCTTCTCTCCATCCCCACTCGGTAGCGCATGAGCGGTAATGTTGGCCATGCTCGTCCTGGGAGGCATATGTGAACAATTCCCCTTCTGCTCTCCAAGTTATTGGAGCTGTATGGGTTGTTGTGGTGTGGCTCCCTGGCTCGTCCTGGTCCCCTCGTGCCCCTCCAGATGATACCAACGACAGGTTTTCTTTCTGTGTGAAAGGTGGGTTGGTAATCGAGTTGTGTTTTCGCGTTTGCCTGAACGATGGCCATGGGTCGTTTGTAGGGCGGCTGATTTTCATCTTCTCTCCATCCCCACTCGGTAGCGCATGAGCGGTAATGTTGGCCATGCTCGTCCTGGGAGGCATATGTGAACAATTCCCCTTCCGCTCTCCAAGTTCTTGGAGCTGTATGGGCTGTTGTGGTGTGGCTCCCTGGCTCGTCTTGGTCCCCTCGTGCCCCTCCAGATGATACCAGCGACAGGTTTTCTTTCTGTGTGAAAGGTGGGTTGGTAATCGAGTTGTGTTTTCGCGTTTGCCTGAACGATGGCCATGGGTCGTTTGTAGGGCGGCCGATTTTCATCTTCTCTCCATCCCCACTCGGTAGCGCATGAGCGGTAGTGTTGGCCATGCTCGTCTAGGGAGGCATATGTGAACAATTCCCCTTCCGCTCTCCAAGTTCTTGGAGCTGTATGGGCTGTTGTGGTGTGGCTCCCTGGCTCGTCCTGGTCCCCTCGTGCCCCTCCAGATGATACCAGCGACAGGTTTTCTTTCCATGTGAAAGGTGGGTTGGTAATCGAGTTGTGTTTTTGCGTTTGCTTGAATGATGGCCTTGGGTTGTTTGTAGGGCGGCCGATTTTCATCTTCTCTCCATCCCCACTCGGTAGCGCATGAGCGGTAATGTTGGCCATGCTCGTCCTGGGAGGCATATGTGAACAATTCCCCTTCCGCTCTGCAAGTTCTTGGAGTTGTATGGGCTGTTGTGGTGTGGCTCCCTGGCTCGTCCTGGTCCCCTCGTGCCCCTCCAGATGATACCAGCGACAGGTTTTCTTTCCGTGTGAAAGGTGGGTTGGTAATCGAGTTGTGTTTTCACGTTTGCCTGAACGATGGCCTTGGGTCGTTTGTAGGGCGGCCGATTTTCATCTTCTCTCCATCCCCACTCGGTAGCGCATGAGCAGTAATGTTGGCCAGGCTCGTCTTGGGAGGCATATGTGAACAATTCCCCTTCCGCTCTCCAAGTTCTTGGAGCTGTATGGGTTGTTGTGGTGTGGCTCCCTGGCTCGTCCTGGTCCCCTCGTGCCCCTCCAGATGATACCAACGGCAGGTTTTCTTTCCGTGTGAAAGGTGGGTTGGTAATCGAGTTGTGTTTTCGCGTTTGCCTGAACGATGGCCTTGGGTCGTTTGTAGGGCGGCTGATTTTCATCTTCTCTCCATCCCCACTCGGTAGCGCATGAGCGGTAATGTTGGCCATGCTCGTCCTGGGAGGCATATGTGAACAATTCCCCTTCCGCTCTCCAAGTTCTTGGAGCTGTATGGGTTGTTGTGGTGTGGCTCCCTGGCTCGTCTTGGTCCCCTCGTGCCCCTCCAGATGATACCAGCGACAGGTTTTCTTTCTGTGTGAAAGGTGGGTTGGTAATCGAGTTGTGTTTTCGCGTTTGCCTGAACGATGGCCTTGGGTCGTTTGTAGGGCGGCCGATTTTCATCTTCTCTCCATCCCCACTCGGTAGCGCATGAGCGGTAGTGTTGGCCATGCTCGTCCAGGGAGGCATATGTGAACAATTCCCCTTCCGCTCTCCAAGTTCTTGGAGCTGTATGGGCTGTTGTGGTGTGGCTCCCTGGCTCGTCCTGGTCCCCTCGTGCCCCTCCAGATGATACCAGCGACAGGTTTTCTTTCCATGTGAAAGGTGGGTTGGTAATCGAGTTGTGTTTTTGCGTTTGCTTGAATGATGGCCTTGGGTTGTTTGTAGGGCGGCCGATTTTCATCTTCTCTCCATCCCCACTTGGTAGCGCATGAGCGGTAATGTTGGCCATGCTCGTCCTGGGAGGCATATGTGAACAATTCCCCTTCCGCTCTCCAAGTTCTTGGAGTTGTATGGGCTGTTGTGGTGTGGCTCCCTGGCTCGTCCTGGTCCCCTCGTGCCCCTCCAGATGATACCAGCGACAGGTTTTCTTTCCGTGTGAAAGGTGGGTTGGTAATCGAGTTGTGTTTTCACATTTGCCTGAACGATGGCCTTGGGTCGTTTGTAGGGCGGCCGATTTTCATCTTCTCTCCATCCCCACTCGGTAGCGCATGAGCAGTAATGTTGGCCACGCTCGTCTTGGGAGGCATATGTGAACAATTCCCCTTCCGCTCTCCGAGTTCTTGGAGCTGTATGGGATGTTGTGGTGTGGCTCCCTGGCTCATCCTGGTCCCCCTCGTGCCCCTCCAGATGATACCAGCGACAGGTTTTCTTTCTGTGTGAAAGGTGGGTTGGTAATCGAGTTGTGTTTTCGCATTTGCCTGAACGATGGCCTTGGGTCGTTTGTAGGGTGGCCGATTTTCATCTTCTCTCCATCCCCACTCGGTAGCGCATGAGCAGTAATGTTGCCCATGCTCGTCCCGGGAGGCATATGTGGACAATTTATCTCTAAATTCTTGGAGCTGTAGGGGCTATTGTGGTTTGGCTCCCTGGCTCGTCTTGGTCCCCTTGTCCCCCTCCAAATGATACCGACGACAGGTTTTCTTTCCGTGTGAAAGGTGGGTTGGTAATCGAGCTGTGTTTTCGCGTTTGCCTGAACGATGGCCTTGGGTCGTTTGTAGGGTGTCTAATTTTCATCATCTCTCCATCCCCAATCGGTAGCGCATGAGCAGTAATTTTGGCCATGCCCGTCTCTCTTTCCCATCCCAGGATAAGAATGTTGAAAGTTTTCTCGGCACTCCTTTGAGCCTTCGTTGCTGCGGTCCTAGATGGAAGCCCCAAAACTCTGTCGTGCTTATGTCGCTATCGTGCCCCTCGGTTGTTGCGAATAAAGAATCCTTCCTCTAACCTTCCTCCGCCCCCCTTTTCTTATTATTTTCCTTCGACTTTGCTCCCTTCTTCCACAGGGTTTCCATTCTTACTCTTTTCCTTCCACTTTACTTCCATCTTCTATAGGATTTCCATCAACATCATACAAATTAAATATGCAAATTTTTCCTTTAGCCTTTCATTGTTTTTCTTCTTCCCTCTGTCTTATTCTTTTCCTTCTTCCACACGGTTTCCATTAACATTTTACAAATTAAATACAGAAGACTTGTGGTTATTGCAGAACTCATTTGATCCCACAATCCTACTGGTCTGTGGGGCGTTTACCTCCTAGTGTTGGGCGTGAACATTGTCGCAGCAATGGAGGGTCGGAAGGGTTTGAGAGTTGGTGATTGGCTCGACCGACTCGGCAACAACCCGGCCAGCCGTTCCATTTTGGCCACCGAGCCGACCCAGCCATGCATTGGCTCTGTCTGGCTCGGCCGAGTTGGAGTCAGCTCAGCCGTTTTTTAAAGCACTGATTTACAATGCATGTAAGAGTCAAATAGAAAAAATGCATCAAGGATATATGTTATGAATCCTAAGACACATATAACTAATGTTTTTAGAGAAAATACATAGATACAGAGCATGTCATTCCCCTTCTATGTTTCAATTTTAGAATCCCACAATTCTCAGCTTAAAGTGTGCAGGAGGTAGGGGTACAGGACCCCGTTTCGATATATGCTAAAACGTCAAAATAATTGTTAGTGTGTTGAACACTAGTTACATTTAAACTTTTCCAATTTCAAGCATTAACTCTTCCAGATTTTATACTTGGAACCAGATGGTTTTGAGTGTTAACAGTTATAAAGAGTAAACATGATATAGGAAATTGCATTGTTCACCATTTAATGATCAACTTGATTAGGTAAAGCATTAAGCTTATAAAAACTATCAAATAAAAGTACATTAAGTATTTCAATTTCAATTATATATATATATATACACCAAAAGTGCAATCTTTGTTCATTCATAGTGCATGTAAATATGCAAATAGTAAAATTACATTGAGATATAAGTTTTGAATCCTAGGATAAACATTATTGAAGTTTTGAGAGAAAAATACAATTGAACGTTCCAGGCTCCTTCTAGCTTTCAATTTTAGGATCCCACAATTCTCAACTCAAAGAGTGCAGGAGGAACGGGTGTAGGAGCCTATTTTGATACATACCAAAATGCTAAAAAGCACCCCAACTTCCATCTTCTTCATGTTTGGTCCAATCGGTCTGATTCCATCACCAAAAATCCTAAAAGGGGGATCCCACTTTAATCTTTTACATTAAAATTTATGTTAATCAACATTATTCATGTTTTTCTCTTATTAACTTAAATTAACTTTAAGACTTAAGATTAAATGCAATTTTAAAAAAGTAGATAATTTATTTTTATGTGTGTTGTAGAGGATTTTGGTGAACTGTTCAATTCCTATAGAAATTTTGAGAATCTGTAGTTTATTGCAAATTCAGAAATTCCATCTCACAAAGAAGTTTCATGGATCTAATCCCTATGAAATTCATCCTTAGGGATGATACGAAATATTAATTTACAACAGAGGGCAGCGGACAATAATTCATCTTACTTCAAACCAACACACTGGACGGCACAACAGAAAATATACCAAAACTTATGCCAACAAGTTCCAGCCCTTAGGGAACACTTTCCAAACATAAACCAGACCAAAATTTGCTTTTATTACTGGTGAATTTATAGCAGTAAATCTGCCCTAATATCTTCAAGATATATGTTGAAGCACTAAACACTTTCAGCCGTGTTATATCAAATCAGAATGAACAACAAGCACTGGAAATTACCCAATCAAGAAGACAATGCAAAATAAAAACAAACTCTGCAATTATACAAAAAATTTCATATATAAATGGTAGAAATGAAGTACATGTGCATACTCATAGCGAGTCACAAACCGGTACAATTTTTCAAGCTCTCCAAAACCCTAGCTAAAGAAAACCAAGAAAAGCTAGCTGCCAACAAATATATCCACAAAGAAGCATCAACACTAGCAAGTGCTCCTTGGCTTCAACAGTTATCTCCCACAAGTGGAAGGTGTTTCCTTCTCTTCTCCTCCTTAACAAAAATATAAGTAACTGTAGGGTTTTCTTATGCCACAAAACCCTGGTCTTCTTGTCTCAAAAGAGTTACAAGAACAATTTGTTACGAATAAAGTTCGTATGTGCAGCAGAATATTCAGAATATCTGAAATATAAAAATGTCCATTATGGGACAAATAGTATATTTATATAAGAAATATACAAAAGATATGAGATTATGGAATTGTTACAAATGAGAGTCCACTTATATACCTAGGCAAGTGCCCCTTCATGAACAGTCATGTCTTTTGAGACATGCCTCCTCAGTACACTAATCATAGTTAACTATTAATTATTAATTATTTACATTCATAACATTGTCTTCCCTTTAGAAAAGCTGTCCACAAAGCTTATTAATGAAAAGACTTGATATCTTTTGTCTTGTAATGTCTTCTCATCTTTCTCAATTCTTGGAACGGTCATCCTTGATGATACAAGACAATATGAATTTTTGTGTGTGGTACATAATTGTCATACTGTGAAATTATCTAGCCATCCAAAATCAATCTTTTGTGGAACTTTGCAATTACTTGATAGCTGGGGTAAATTGTCATCATAAGACTAGATTGTGGTGTCATCAATGTTCTTGGGAACATAAGTTATTTGTTTCTTGTCTGAGTGATATGGATTGGCAGATTGGTTGAGATGTCTACTTTTATGATTTGGGTGTCAATAAGGAGTTCTTGTGATTTTATCGTTCCTTTGTTTGAGGCGATTCTTGGTTTATTGGAGGTATCTGATTTCCTTCAAGTACAGAAGTAGTTTGGTTAACTGCTAGATCTTCACTTGAAATTTATGTTGTTTGAACTGCACCTTCTGACTACGTCTTGATTTCAATTGGATTGGGATCTTTTTGAATTGTGGTATTATCTGGATCAGTGTTTGTTCTAGTTTTCAGCTTGAATTTGCACATCTGAAGATTTTGATGCTTCTTAAATAAGTTGTTCTAACTTGTCTTTTAGCAACTCCTTATCACTCTTAAGCTTCTCTATTTGTGTAAGTATGTTTTGATTATGATTCTTTAGACGTGAAAGTTCTTAGTTTTCTGGATTGTTGACTTTATTCGTAGTGTCTTTCTCCTCATCTTTTAAACTTTTGATTTGTTCTAATAACCTTTGATTAAGGTTCTTTAAGCATAAATTTTCCTCTTCTTAATCTTATAGGTGCTTCTTGAATTCTTTCTTTGTGACCTTAGTCTTTCTTAACTTGTGCTAAAAAAAAATCATTGTGGTCCCTGAGGCGATAAATTTCTTCATCCCTTTTGATTACGTCCTTATAATGCATAACTTCAAGATGTTTATATTTTTGTTGTGATGATTTCTTGTTTTGCTAAAGTTTCTCTATTTTGTCTTCTAAATTTTTATATGTGAATTTTCTTGATCTTCCAACTGCAATTTCTCAGTACACTCTATTACATTGTCTTGTAGGAGAGACGTTGGGTATTCAACTTGCAAGTTGGATTCTGTTTTCTTCAATCCTTTATTAAAATTTCCATGTTGTCGCTCAGGTGTCCCCATTAATTGTTTTATCCCTTAATAAAACTTCATATCTCTTTCTAATGATTGTTTTTGTGTGTCATTTTGATATTCAACTAAAGTAAAAGTTTTGTGACACTTTTCGCAGATGACATTTTGGTTTCTAAATGACTCTTGACAATTAGAATATCCTTCTGAACAAAGAGGACATTTTGAAAAGAATCCACGATTCCTTATGAAATGCATCTTTTTGCTTTTTCTTGACTCCTTTAACTCCTTAATTTCAAAAATTATTCAATACCTTTGTTTTACTTTCATTTTCCTCCTTTTTATTATTATTATTATTATTATTAACTAAAAATTACCATATATATATATACATATACTATTTTCTTCTTTTAACCCTTTTATAATTTTTGACTCTTCTTTGAAATTATTTTGCAACTTGAACTCTTATTTGTTTTTGTTAAATATTATTTTTAACGTTGTTATTTCTATACAGTCAAATACTTGACTGTATGGTATTGTGATTGTACAGACGCGTTTGGAAATATTTCGATGATCAACTTTCACACTCCTGATTTTTCCCAACAACAAAGAGGACATTTTGAAAAGAATCCACGATTCCTTATGAAATGCATCTTTTTGCTTTTTCTTGACTCCTTTAACTCCTTAATTTCAAAAATTATTCAATACCTTTGTTTTACTTTCATTTTCCTCCTTTTTATTATTATTATTATTATTAACTAAAAATTACCCTTTATATATATATATACTATTTTCTTCGTTTAACCCTTTTATAATTTTTGACTCTTCTTTGAAATTATTTTGAAACTTGAACTCTTATTTGTTTTTGTTAAATATTATTTTTAACGTTGTTATTTCTATACAGTCATTAGACCAAATACTTGACTGTATGGCATTGTGATTGTACAGACGCGTTTGGAAATATTTCGATGATCAACTTTCACACTCCTAATTTTTCCCAAACAACAAACATTTGATCAAATATGAATCGGTGGGTATAGTCAAAAACCTTTTTCAAACGTCACACATTGATTTGAATGGCCAAAAGATTGTTTGCTCGCCTTCTTTCGGCCTCGCTTTCTTCGATCGAACGCCCTGCCTTAGCCTTCTGCTTCAATCGATCTCTCGTAGCACAGGAATGAATTTTAGGGCAGCAAGTAAAATTGTGCAATTCAGCGCACTATAGAAACAACGTTCGTTGTACGCCTGAGTGGGCCTGATGGACGTCGCAAGCATGCAACTATTAATTGGAAAAGATGGCACAGGGACTAGGCGGTCGTGTTGGAAAATCAATTAGGGTAACATGAGGGTAACTTTTTAATTTGTATTTTCCTTGACAATTATTTGTGATATTATGTTCTTATTGCTTATGCATACGTTCTTATCATCAAATAAATGCCAAAATAATGAAGATCACAACCAATGTTTTAAAACTCCGACTCCGACTCCGACTCGGCCGAGGGTCGACTCCGACTCCGACTCGGCCGAGGGTCGACTCCGACTCCGACTCCGACTCGGTATCGACTCGGCCGGCTCGATTTCAATGACTCGGTCGTTGTAAAAAATACATTAAATATTTATTTTTTATAAAAACACATAATTTTAAAGATTTTCATTCATGTTTCCAAACACACAACATTAGAATATAGATAGAAGACAACATATTATCAAAGTAGGCTCATGAATATATCCATTATATCAAAATGGCACCCAATGCATTGTCCAATACATACACGATGATGATATAGAGATCAAAACAAAAACAAATAACCAAGAAGGCTGTAAATGGCCTCTACAACAAAACTCTGTGACCAGTACTACTAGCTACTGCTAGAGTTGCCAACATCATCTGACTCAATGTTACTTGGGAGCGGGAGCGAAAGTGGGGAGCAAGAGCGAAAACGGGAGCTGGAGCGACATTTTCAGAAGCTACTGGTTTGGGAGCGAATCCTGGAGAAGTTCGACAACCAATGTCACTAACATCAAGGTACAAAGAGGGATTGGTGCTCTTGGTTAAATACGAGTTCCATACCCTAATACAGGACAAAATTCAATGGAAACATTGCAATCCTCCAATCCTGAAATCCTGAAAATCTAATAAGTCTGCTGAATTTTGAATGAAATCTAAAATTCTACTTTCTCCATATGAAATCCAATGAGGCCGGAACCACTCTCAAACATCCTGAGTCATTTCATGGTAATGTTAAAAATTTAAGTAAAAGGATGAAAATGAAGATTAAGGAGAATGTCACTTTTACTTTAAGAATTTAACATTACCATGAAATTTGAGTAGCATATCAATACTAGGAGAGGTGAATGGACCCCAAATAGCACTTAACCAATTTAGAAAACACCTTGGCGTCCCCAACAATCAGCGAAATGTTAAAAAGTTCAAAAAAAATTAGAAAAATCGTTGTTTTTTGGGGGGACTGGCTAGATTTAATGACTCGGCCGAGTAGATGTGGAAACGGCCGGGTTGACCGAGTCATGATTGACTCGGCCGAGTCAGTCATGACTCGGCCTCCCGAACTGGTTTTTCTGCCGGGTCATAAAATTCTTCAATGACTCGGATCAACTCGACCGTTTCGGATTCGATTCGGCCGAATTTTAAAACTATGATCACAACCATACAAAGATGAACATGAGCGACGGTCGTTGGATGTTGTCAGACGACGGCAACAGCCACTGGGCGTAGGTCGATAGTGGAGGAGGAGTGGCAGTCATGCACTGAGGTGGTAATTATTCGCAGTGGCCCCAAGCAAAACAAGGACTGGTGGCCAATAGGCGTCAGCTGGTGGCTGCGAGCAGCTACAGGCCTATCAGCAGTGGCAAATGCAGACTGGTGGGCTTTTTTTTCCTCCTCCTTTTTTAATTTGACTTAATTTTTTTCTAAAATAATTAAAAAAAATTCAATAATCCTTTTCTTTTCTATTTTTTTTACATTTTTTTATATACTATCAATCTGACTTTTTTTCTATATAAACAGCAAAATATTCAAAATATCTGAAATATAAAAATGTCCATCATGGGATGAATAATATATTTATATAAGAAATATACAAAAGACATGAGATGATGGAATTGTTACAAATGAGGGCTTGCTGAGGTGCCCCTTCATGAATGGTTATGCCTTTTGAGACATGCCTCTTTAGTACACTAATCATTATTAACTATTAATTATTTACATTCATAACACAATTCTTCTCCCCTAGGGTTTTACCAAACAGAATTAGGAGTCATCTAGACATCATGCACTATACATCACATGAAGCACCCTGAGCATGGTGTAAACACTTTCCAGTAACCACGAAAGCTAACAATTCCAACTAAAAGCAGTCCAAACCACTTCAGATACTAAACCAGACTGGTATTTGGCCAAAACAATCTGAACCCACCAGTTCAGAGCAGAACTAGCGAATTTTAACTACCATGTTCTAAATTAATTGCAAGCATTATTTCCATTATGTCCTTGCATTTACAACACATATAGGGTCATACATGATATATTGAACCATTTTAAATTCTTGTGTAGTGACAGCATATCACTTCAGAGAGATAAATCAATTTATATCAAATATATTACAGTTGACAATAAATGTTTATATGCAATCTACAGGATACACACATAGATGTCATTGTCATCAAGTATTGTTTGTTCCTCTTTATAGCTATACCCACTCATTTGGTAATTTGTGATCAATATCCCAAGACAGATGAACGATAAAACAATTAACACATGGAATGATTTGAATTACAACATATGTATATGTGGTTCGGTTCAATAAGAGAGTGATGGAACAAAGGAGACAGGTAAGAGAATGCAAAGAACAAACGATAGATGCAAGACAAACTGAAGATTAAATTAATAGTGGGATAACAAACGGTTACCATGGAAAAATGGTGAGAGAGAATAAAAAAATAGTAAGACAAAGAATGGAAGCATTGCCTTTTTCTCTTTTGGAGGGCCTCCCAAGTCAATACTTTGTTAGCTAGTGCTAACCACATGAAAATCTTGGAACTCATTGGAGCTTTAACTTTCTAGATCCTTCCCCAGCAGCAAGATACTTCTAATCCCTCTTTTCAAACACATCCTTGTAACTAAGACTCTTTGTGAACGTCCCCAAATCAGGGTTTTTGGATCATACCAAGAGGTCCTCCATTCGCAGTTTGATAGAACACTGCACCAGCCTCCTTCTAACCTTACCAAGATTCAAAATCTAGTCCTTCCAATCCTATTGACTCAAAACTTAACCAACACATGCTAGGGAAGATGGCACTGCCCTGCACATCCAAGGGTCCATTCATAGCCTCAGCTCACCCTTTTTCCTTCCCCCACTCTCCACACAAGCCAATTTCGAATGGGGGAAAAAGAAAAAGTTGATGTTTTTGCAGCATCGGGCAAACATTTTCCCATGGGATCATGTTGATTTGACTAGTGGGGGAATGATATGTAGGAATTTACAGGGTAAGTTCCTCAAATAGAACACCAAAGGACACCGCTTACAAACAGATCACAGACTAAGTAACCGGATTCGTTCTATAGGGCCCACGAATCCGAATCCGTCATGTCCGACATGATTCTCTCGAAATTCGTGTCCAAAAAACATGACACGTCGTGTCCTATTTTGACACGTCGAATCCCCCAGCGTGTCACGATTTTGGAAATCGTGTCCTATTTTCCAGGACTCGTTAGGCGCCAAAAGTGACCTGCGCGGGTATGAAAAGGCCGCATTTGGTCATTACAACCACGCATGTTTTCATTTGACAAGCGTTTTGGCAGCTTAATGATCAAGTCTAGGCCCTAGTATTGATATGCTATTCATGGTAATGTTAAATTCTTAAAGTAAATGGATGAAAATGAAGATTAAGGAGAATGTCTCATCCTTTTACTTAAATTTTTAACATTACCATGAAATGACTTAGGATGTTTGAAAATGGTTCCGACCTCATTAGATTTCATATGGAGAAAGTAAAATTTTAGATTTCATTCAAAATCCAGCAGACTTATCAGTTTTCAGGATTTTAGGATTAGGGGATTGCAATGTTTCCATTGAATTTTGTCATGTATTAGGGTATGGAATTCGTATTTAATCAAGAGCACCAAACCAGGAGCTTCTGAAAATGTCGTTTCCGCTCCCGTTTTCGCTTCCTCTCCCAAGTAACATTGTTCCTGATGATATGGGTCTGGACACCAGTGTTGAGTTGGCATTGGTCAACATGGATCTCAATTATCCAATGCTAGAGCTTGTTAGATTTGATGACTTAGAGGGGTCATCCTCCACACCAGCAGATGCAGAGGCAACTATGGATACAGGGGAGGAGGAGGATGCAAAGGAGAGCAGTGGGGACCATGATGATGAGGACACTGATGCTGATTCTGATGCTGATTGATGCCTTGAGGCCTGTATACCTGTAGTTGTTTTATATTTTCTATTTCTATTTGCCATTGGCATTGCACCAGCGCTACCTATGTAACACATTTTGATTTGATGACTTAATGAGAAAACTACAGTTGTCAGTGTGTTTATCTTACTATCTTGTAGTTGTAAGTTGTCTTTCAGTTATGAATTATGAATCATGATTTATGTGACCAGTACCATTGACATGTATTTGAATTTTGTATGTACTATGCATGCTAATAGCTATAGATGAAGATCTATGTTTGAAATCAATAAATTTGTATCATTAATTAAAATTTGTGTAAGAAATATCTAATTTTTAATATATATATATATATATATATATATATATATATATATATATATAAAATAATATATAACAAATCCTACGTGTCCTGTTCCGGGGGGTCAACGTTTCCAAATCAGACACCACGAATCCTGAATCCTACGAATCCCGAATCCCCGTGTCAGGTGACTTAGATCACAAATCAATACACCAGTATTCTTGACGTAGTTAAAACCCTCAAAAAAGGAAACAGTCCACAGCCTAAGCCAACGCAGCCACTTCAGGCAATTTATTAATAAAAGAAATAAAATTTGCATAAGCTTCTCTCATGAACGGTCACCTTACAAATGACCCTCCATGCGCTTTAAATAGAGATCATGGACCAATTGGTTGTTAAGCCATGGATCAAGTGTCGGCAATACCAAAGAGAGAATGAACCGTTAGATCACTACATATCGTGACCGTCGGATTGTAAGTTACAAAAGTACATAGTAAAGAAACACACTTTACCTAACTCTACACTAAACCAAGTTATACTTAACTATTTCCTATGTATCGGAATATCCTAACATCCCCCCTTAAGAACAATTTGGGATAGGATTGAAAGATATACAAATATGACACAATAGGAGAAGGAAGGAGGCATTAGAGCCTATGATCCTATCCCCCCTTAGTGACAACTTCCTGAACTCCAACCATAAATTGAAGTTTAGTAAACTTCGCCTCTGTGAGAACCTTTGTAAGGATGTCTGCAACTTGATCATTTGTTGAACAATATTGCACTTCAAGAACATGGTCATGAATGAGCTTTCTGATGAAGTGCATGTGTAGTTCAATGTGTTTGTTGCGCTGATGTTGGACTGGATCTTTGCATAGTTAAATGGCACTTTCATTATCACACCAAAGTGTAGTCGGATGCTGCTGCTGAAAGCCAAACTCTGACAGGATCTAACAAAGCCACAAGGCTTCCTTACTATCTTCTACGGCACCACGATACTCTGCTTCTGCTAAAGAAAAAGAAATGGCACTTTGTTTCTTGCAAGCCCATGTAATAAGTCCAAAACCAAGAGTGAACACATAAACTGCAGTAGACTTCCGATCATTAGGGTCACCAGCCCAATCGAAATCAGTGAAACCAACCAATAGAGGAGATGTTTCTGCACTGTAATGAATCCCAAATTGAACTGTACCTCGAACATAACGAAGTATTCTTTTAGCTGCTTTCCAATGACTTTCATGTGGGTTTTGCATAAACCGAGCAATAAGGCCAACAACAAAGCAAAGGTCAGGACGAATATGGGTCAGATACAAAAGTTTTCCTACAAGCTGATGGTATAAGGTAGCATCAACTTCAGGGGAAGTACAAGTGACTGAAAGTTTGGCTCCAGACTAAAAGGGAGAAGCATCAACTTCAGGGGAAGTACAAGTCATTGAAAGTTTGGCTCCAGACTGAAAGGGAGAAGGCACTAGCTTACAATCTTCCATGTGAAAGTGGCGTGAAGATCACAGGCATTCTTAGACTGGGAAAGGGAAATACATTCCTTGGTTTGCAAGACTTGAAGACCAAGAAAATAATGCAAGTGTCCTAAGTTTGTCATTTCAAACTTCTTTTTAAGGTTGGACTTCAAATGGTTTATAAGGTTGGGATCACTACCAGTAAGAATAAGATCATCAACATAAACAACAAGAATGATAAGAGACTTAAACCACTTTCTTGGTGTAGACGGTATTGTCAAAATGACACCTAGAAAAGCCAGTATCTAAAAAAAAGCTATCCATTTTGGCATACCAAGCCTAAGGGGCTTGCTTGAGACCATAAAGGGATTTCTTAAGCAGACATACAAGGCTGGAGTCTGTTTGTATATAGCCAGGAGGTTGTTCCATATAGATTTCTTCATGCAAGTCCCCATGCAAAAAGGCAAATTTAACATCCATCTGATGGACTTCCCATTTGAAAGAGGCAGCAAGGGAAAGAACAAGGCGGATAGAGTTCATTTTGCCAACAGGGGAGAAGATTTCAGTATAGTTAATGCCTTCAACTTGTGAAAAACCCTTAGCAACAAGACGAGCTTTATGTTTATCAACTTTTCCATCTGGTCCAAACTTGGTTCTGTAAACCCATTTGCATCTAACAAGTTTTCGTCCCTTTGGAAGAAGAACAAGATCCCATGTATCATTTGCCAATAATGACCGATATTCTTCATTCATAGTTGCATCCCAATCTTGATGGCCTGAAGCTTTTGCAAAGGTGTCAGGATCATAATTCGTTGAAGCTTGAGCCAGTAAAGAAGAGGCTATATCGAACTGAGAACGTGTACGTCGCTGATCTGTAGGATCACCTGCTGCATCCCGAGTCGCACGGACCCATTTTGAAAGCTAAGGAGATGAAGGAGGATCCTGAGAAGGTAGGGGAGTATTGTCATCCTCACTGTTATCATCTGAAGAAGAAATATTTTCAGAAGTAGAAGGGATAAAGAGAGGTGGCACATCCGCTGAACTAGGCTCGTAGGCCAATATATTTTCAGCAAACTTTACATCTCTTCTAATGATAACATTTTTGGACTTAAGTGGAATAAGTCTATATCCTTTGACATCTTCAGAATATCCAACAAAAATACAATTTTCACTCTTAGGTTCTAAAGCTTTATGTTTCTCATCTGGAATATGGGCCCATGCTTCACTTCCAAAAACACGAAAGTGACTGACATCTGGTTTAATTGAGCTCCCTGCTTCTTCTAGAGTGATATTCTTTAGAACCTTAGTAGGAGTGCGATTTACTATGTAATTTGCACAGTTAATTGCTTTTGCCCAAAAATTAAGACTAAGTCCTTTAGATTGAAGCATACAATTAACCATTTCCTTTAAGGCGTGACTCTTCCTTTCAGTTACACCATTTTGTTGTGAAGTATATGGAACAGTATGTTGCATTTGAATTCTATGCTCAGTGCAAAAGTTGATGAATTTGTTGTTAACATATTCTCCGCCATTATCAGATCTTAGCTTAAGAATTTGATGTCCAAATTGTTTCTCAACAAAGGCCTTAAAGGCCAAGAACATATTAAACACTTCACTCTTGAATTTTAAGAAATATACCCAAGTGCGTCTGGAGAAATCATCAATGAAAGTTAAGAAATACTTGTAGCCAGAGAATGAAACAACTGAAAGTGGACCAAATCACTATGCACAAGCTGTAAAAGCGCTGAGGCGTGCCAAGAGGCACGTTTTTCAAACCTATCACGATGATGCTTTCCGAGTACACATTCGGAACAAACACCATCTCTGCATGATACCAAAGGGAGACCTGTCACCATATTTTCTTTACATAGATTTTGAAGGGAGCGATAGTTTAAGTGACCAAATCGCTCATGCTAAAGTTTGCTCACTTCATCATTATGAGCAACAAATACCGAGAGAAGAGTTGATGACCCAAAGTTGTTAAACTTATACAACCTTGTAGAATCATCAGCAATGCCAGTAGCTAAAATTTGTCTAGGATCTCTTAGGTCCTTAATTACAACATCGTGAGATGAAAATTCAACGATTTTACCTTCACCTGAATGAGTTATCTAATATACAGATAGAAGGTTGCAGGATAAGGTTGGAACACATAAAACATCATTAAATTGACCATTGTCTAGATGAACAAGTCCAGTCCCTACAACACTAAGAGATATATCATCACCAACATATATATTTTTGGTGTTACAATCATTTAAAGAAGAAAACATGGCTTTGTTTTTGGCCATGTGATAAGAAGCTCCAAAATCAATGAGCCACTCATGAAAATGAGAAGAAGAAGATACATTTAGTGCATAACCAGACCGAGATGCTTGACAACCACATGCAGAAAGTGTTATTCCTGAAGATGAAGTTGAAGTTGAAGTTGAAGTTGAAGAGTGCTCCAAATGGATGTTATGCTTCTTCATTGCTGCTTCCAAGGCTTCCATCTTCTTAAAGCATTTGGATTCTAAGTGGCCATCTCAATTACAAAAGTTGCAATGTCTATCAGTCTTCTTCCCTTTGTTTTTATTTGCCTTATCATTTTGTTGAAATGATTTTTCATTTTGAGACTAAAATTGCTTAGGACCCTTGTTTGGTTTAGGACCATTCTTTTTAAGATATTGCTTCTTAGGATTCTTTGAATTCGGTTGTTGCTAAGCGGCTAAGGCTTTCTTAAAAGAGTTTCCAAGATTGAGAAGACCAAGATGTAAGAGTTTTTCTTGTTCTCTTATTAAAGAATCACAAAAGGCATCAAAAGAAGGGGACTTGTAGTCTTGTCCTTGAGAAATAAAGGCTTCTCTTGTAGAATGGAAGGTGGAAACAAACACAGAGTAGGCTGATCCCAACTTAGTAAGAATGGAATAGATAAGACTACCATCTTCTTTCTTAACCTTAACACCTTCCAAGAAAAGTCTAAGGATCTTGAACTTGGACAAAAAATCTTCAATGGAAGAAAAATTATTGGGGTAAAACGTAAACAACTCATTTTCGAGTTGATGGGCTCTGATTTCATTTTTAATTCCAAAAACTTTAGTGAGTTGTTTCATTGCTTCATTAGGGGTATCAAGTTCTGCGATATGGAATCTAAGGTCTGGAGAAATATACATCCCTATCAACCCACGTGCTTAATCTTGCCTATTTTCCCATTTGGATGCTTTATCTTCATCTTTAGGTTTAGTTTCTTGGCTTGAGGCTATTCTGTAAAGACCTTTACTTCTAAGTAAATCCACAATGTAGGACCACCATTGGAAGTAGTTGGTGTTGTCAAGAATAACTTGGCATGGACTTTCCATTTTAACAGAAACTGAAGTTGTAGATGCTGAAACTAAGTATTCCAATGGAAAGATCTCGAAAAATTAGGCTGATTAAAAAAAAACGGCTTCTGGATGAAGAAGTTATGGCTTTTTGAAGAAAAGTTGTTGAAGATGCCGACGAAGTGCGTGAATGTGCAGAAATGAATGATAATGTTATATTTAAAAAAAAAATCCACTCCCCCCTTCCAAACTTAATCTAATTAGCTCACTATTTAAAAAAAAAAAAAAAGATTTTATGTGACCCACTTTTATAAATAAGTGAAAGTCACTTTTACAATGGTACTTTATGAGCTACCCACTAAATTGTAACTTAAATAAAAAATAAAGAGATTTTAGAATTATAGTTGACTCACTTTTTATAATGGGTGAGAACACTTTTACATAAAGTAACTTTAAAACATAAGCTACATGTGCTTTTTGAAAAAGTAACTCAACAAAAAGAAAGATTTGAACCCAAGACCTCTATTCTCATAGAGTAACTTTGGACCAAGTGAGCTAGTTTAAAAGGTTAGTAATTTTTGGAAAAGAGGAAGGGGGGTTTTTTTTTTAGTCACTGAAGCTTTGGGGTGCGTGCTTACTTGAAAAATCTCTTTTTGCCTACCAAAAAAAACCAAACCTTATGGCTTGGAGTTAGCTTTCGCCGGAAACTAAATATTTTCTTCAATGTTTCTGATTTTCCAAGATCACACTAAGGCGCGGCGGAAAAGAGCATACGCATGAGAAAAATCCTTCATTTCTATTTCTGATTTGCCCAGATCGCACAGAGTGGTGGCGCAAAGAGCATACACAGAAATGAAAGGTATAGATCCGGTAATAAAAAACAAAGAGCTAAATAAACCAAAATAAACAAAGAGATGAATAACTAAAACTGCACAAAAAACTATATACCTCCAAATCTTAAAAATGACGTAGCTAGGGCTACCGGAAACCTTTTCGCGTGAAACGAAAGGGGTTTCTCACTGGAATAGATGCTCCTAACACAATAGAGCAGTCCTCTCAGCCCAAAAGCAGTCAGAAACAATAGATCTAGGAAACAACAGTCGGATGCAGTTGTACCGGCTTCAAATTTGGATCACCAACGGATGCGGCCCTCAAATAGCTTTGATACCATGTAGGAATTTACAGGGTAAGTTCCTCAAATAGAACACCAAAGGACACCGCTCACAAACATATCACAGATCAATACACCAGTATTCTTAACGTGGTTAAAACCCTCAAAGAGGGAAACAGTCCACGGCCTGAGCCAACACGGCCACTTCAGGCAATTTATTAATTAAAAAAGAAAATTTACATAAGCTTCTCTCATGAATGGTCACCTTACAAATGACCCTCCATGCTCTTTAAATAGAAATCATGGACCAATCGGGTGTTAAGCCACGGATTAAGTGTCGATAATACCGAGGAGAGAATGAACCGTCGGATCACTACATATCATGACTGTCGATTGTAAGTTACAAAAGTACATAGTAAAGAAACACACTTTACCTAACTCTACACTAGGCCAAGTGATACTTAACTATTTCCTATGTGTCGAAATATCCTAACAATACATTCACCCAAGGAAGCCATGTTGAATTGGCCAAGGGTGAATGGCCCAGGGGCAAACATCTCCCATGGGGTCATGTTGATTTGTCTAAGGGAAATTGATACATTTACCCATGGGGCCATGCTGATTTGGTTAGGGGTAAATGGCCCACAGTACTCACATTGCTAGCTCTAGGGTGGAGTGATCTATTTTATAGAGCGGATTTGAATTGTTTATCTAATGGGGTTTTTACCCATTAGTGGGGTTAACAATTCTAGTCTAATGTTGAGTTGTCATGTAGGCTCCATAAGTAAGGGGCTAAAGAGCCACCTCTATAGATGTCCGCTCAGATTAGAGCTCTATACAAATAGACAGACATGTGAGAGGCAAATCAATTAACATAGAAAGCTCATTGATCTTTTCTAAGTGGAGGAGAAATCTATCGTCTTGGTTCATCTTCATTGTCATTTTATCTCTCTTGTATAGTTGCAAATGTGAGAAGAACAAACTTATTTTGACCAACAACTTGACCAACCACACTTGTGACAGAAGTTGACTATTTGACTGAACTTTGACTTGTGTTGACCAAGTTGCTTGACCTCAGATTTTACCACAGTTCATACAATGTTGATTGAGGGCTTGACTACAATCGCACATGTAGGTTGACTGCAGAGCCGAATTTGATCACAGGTAGCAGTTTGACCAACATTGCCTTCTGATTATTTTGATTGGTTTTACCAACATTGACTTGGATTATTGGCACATATTTATGTTGGAATCAGGAGGCTTTTAATTTAAATTAGATTTCCCTTTTCTATGATAATTGCTTGTGAAATTTATTGGCTTCTTATTAATTTATTTACGTTCTTCTTCATCAAACAATTATCAAATGTAAAACATGAAGATCGCAGTACACAAGAAACACAAGATATAGGCTCCAAGCTAGGGGAAAACCTAGAAAATTCTCTTCTTATAGAATCAGATCAAAGTGAGATATCCAAGACCCATGACCACAGAAAATTTCACCCTCTAAATGCCAAGTCAAACCCTCCTTTAGCACAGTAAATCCATCATCAAGAGACAAGCAACAAGAGATGTATCAAGGCAAAACTTCCACAAACTTTAAACTTAAGAAGGAACTCCTCTCATACTTTGGCCCTCCTCTTCCTTTCTGTCCTTTTTGCGATATTTCAAACCAAAACCATCCAAGTGTGTGTCCAAATGAGCTCCATCTTCCCTCTATTTATATTGTCCAAAGGGGTGCAAATAGAAATGTCCATTGGGATTGGGCCGAATTGACAGGTAGGCCAACTTGGCATCTAGAGGGGTTTTCGACCCAAATTACATATTAAAAATTATTTTTCCTTTTTCTTTACAATAGGTCCAAATAGGACTTTGACTCTTTGACTCAACAAAACCTAGAAGATGGAAGAACATGCTTATCTAAATAAAATAGTAATTCTTGAGCATGAAACCCATGCTTAAAAAATAATATTTCTTTTTCTTCTTTTGCATTTACATAAGATATATAATGACATAGGTACAATGACAATTATGAAGACCGACCTAGTTACATTTTCCAACAATTTCTAGACAAATTTCTGATTTGTGACCTTCCTAAAAAAGACAATTTCTCCTAGAAAAGATTGTTGGGTTTCCTCCCAAGGTTGGGTTTCCTAAGTGAAAATTTGTGTCTATTGTGTATGGTTGTCTTTCTATGACCTTTATTGTTTCTGTTGCATTTGTCATTGAGATTTTTTGAGTGTAATAATTCAATAATAGTAGTAGCATAAAATATTGTTTGAAAATCATTTGGAAGTAGTAATTATCTAGCTGGAAAATTGTATTCTACTACACTTGTCATAGACTTTCAACATCATATCAAAGCTTTGTTGAAAGATCAGCCATTGAAGTCAGCCTAAGAGACAGTATTCAGTAGCTTGATTGGATTTTAGATCTCTTGTCAAAATGGTGCCAAGTCTCAGAGTAGAAGATAGGTTGGATGGTGCCACCAATTTTAGATCTTGGAAGACCAAGATACTCCTTGTCTTGGAAGAATATGAGCTTTGAAAACATGCAAAGAAGTCATTCCAGAGCCAGAGGAAGCTGAGCAGAAAGCCAAGTATAAGAAGAATGAAGCCAAGGCTAAGAGAATCTTGATAGATTACATAAAGGACCACTTGATTCCACATGTTACTAAGTTGGTGGGATTGTACAAGAGTAGCAACAAGCAGGAAATTAACCTTGAGGCATCAACTCCGTAGTGCCATGATGTCTAGATCAGATTTTGTTGTCTCTTATTTTATGAGAGTCTCTCAATTGAGAGATGAACTTAAAGTCATTAGTGATACCATTGATGATGCAGAGATCTTGTTACAGTGCTCTCAATGGATTTCCTTCCTCATGGGATCCATTTGTTCAAGAAATTTGTGCACGAGATAAGTTGCCCATGTTTGATAAACCATGGACTGATTGTGTCCAAGAGGAGGCTAGATTGTTGTCCAAGAATAGCTTGCAGAGACTTTAGGATTAGGAAATTCAAGCCTTTGCAGCGTATGCAAGGAAAAGAAAAGGAAGATGAAATTTTGGAAAGTTTGAAAAGAAAGATACAGGTAGAAGGCCAGCTCTAATTCAAAATCAGAAGAAGAAGGATATGTCAAAGATCACATGCTTCTATTGTCATAAATTGGGTCGTTATGCCTCCCAATGTCCTGAGAAGAAAAGGAAGGGAAAGCAAAATGCATCAACAGCCGATATTGATGATAATAATAATGAGCATCCACCACAGAAGTCGAAGGAATATTTATTTGTCTCCACTCTTTCAGGCACAATTATCGATAGTAGTGATATCTGGTCGGTGGACAGTGGTGCTTTTAGGCACATGACAGGTTTTCGATATTCCCTCATTGACTTTACAAAGAGGGATTCAGCATTGCGGGTGGAACTTGTGGATAAAAACAAGTATGCAGTGAATGGATTCGGGACAACATTGTTTCAGCTGGAGTCGAAAGATTCTCTTCACATGAGACATGTATTGTTTGTACCAAGATTGAAGAAGAACCTACTCTCTATCTTAGCGTTGGAGGATGAAGGTTACCGATTTGCATTCAATGATGGTCAGGTTCTTGTATGTGGCCTAAGGGCTCGAGCATAGACTTAGTAGGAGTGATTGATGTTCGAGAGGGAGGATTGTACAGATTGTTAGGACATCCACCCCTGGTATCGGTACATGACAGTTGAGCTAGCGAGTTTGATAGTGAGAAGCAGGAGGCTCTGAGGGATGTAAATCCCTCTATTTCAATTGTTTGTCCTTCAGACTATCAGGAAGAGTCAACAGAGCCAGCATAGTTAGTGGATCCACCAAGAGATGTTGCCATGACCCGAAAGAGGCCAGCATGGCTTTGTTGGGTGCAGTATTTAAGGATATTTCAGGCACCTTTTTCCCTATTTTTGGCCATTTCCCTTCACCGAATCCATCAATCCCTTGACACAATGTCACTCTCCCTAGTCAAGAAGCAATATTTTTCTCTGACATATTATTATGCCATTTTCTATTAAGTATCGAAAGAAACAATGTCTTTTTGGAATGACTAACCAGGGCAATTATGGAAGAGGTCTTTTAGATGTTTTTCTTTCAAGTGTTGCTGTAATTACTAAAGACAATGGGCAAACAACTATTGTTGTTACCTGTTGTTACACACTGAAGATTGTTGTTACACCACTAGTGTTGTTACACCACGAGTTGTTGTTACACTATGACGATGTTGCTACACTGCAAACTGTTAAAGACCGTGGACGTTATTTTAGAGATAATTGTTGAAGACCGTGACATGTAACTCTATGCGAAAGGTTGAAAAGATCTGCGCAGTTATAGCTGTAAAGAGTGGCGTAACTATAATGGGTCTTTAATTGAAAACTGGTTGTAACAACTTCTATTTTATTTCATTTCTGTTAAATCGATCAGCATGGGAATCGTGAGATTCTCATGACTGATTTGTTCCCTAATTTTGGGGCTCTACAAGACTTTATAAAAAGGCTCAGCGCTATGAGAAGGGGACGGCAACATCTAGAACAATACCGATATTTTGATCTTGTATCTTTCAGTTATTTTAATACAGCAAGTACTTGGTGATGATTATGCAATTCCTGTGTTGAATCTTTAAGTAGTTTCGTTCCATTCCTGCACCCTACTAGGGAGGAAGGGCCCTCCTCTTTAGCAGGGATCACAGTATTAGTAGTATATTTATTTTCTTAGATGTTGATGTGAATTTCTTATTGTCGTTGCATATATTGTGGAATAGACACACTTCTGTTTTCAGATTTATGGTATGTTGTTTTATATTATTGCTGCACTCTAGTTAATAACACATGGCGCGCCTATTTCTTTTCTGAAGCTTATGAAGTGTGAATTTCTTCTTTGTTGAATGAGTTTCATTTCTGCAGTGTGTTCTTTAATTTCTGCAAGTGTGAGTTTCATTTCTGCAAGAATGTTTTAAATTTTGCAAGTGTGTTCAACGACATTTTTGTGTTACCTGGTTGTTCATGTATCAACACAAATAGTGCAGACTCCTTTGAAATAAAAGACCTACCCTGGTTGATAATTAATGGTTGTGATTCAGTTGTTTTAAGAGTGATAAAATAGCACAAACATTTTGGCGTCGTTGTCGGGGAAGGCAGTTGACGGTACAGTCAGCCAGTGTTTTTTCTTGAATTTTCTTTTGATACAGTGTTTCTAATTGCACAGGTGTTGGGCGGTAAGACGAGAGGTAAGAACCTGCGCATCGCTATAACATACCTGAGCGGGCTCACCACTGTGATAATTAAAACACTTAGGGTGTGTAAATTTTTGAAATTTCCTTTTAGAGTGTCTTCAGTTTTACAGACGTTGGGCGGTAAGACAAGAGTAAGAACCTGTGCATCGCTCTAACATACTTGAGCGGGCTCACCACTATAGTAATTGAGACACTTAGGGTGTGAAATAATTACACATAGGGTCCATGTGTAGGATGTATGAGTAAAGAAGAAACGAAACATAGGAACTCTAATAAATCTACAGGAAAAACGGGTCATAAAAGGAACAAGAAAAATACGGATCTAGGGAGAAAAACATTTATTCAAGAATTGATCTCAAAAGCAGAGAGAGACCAGTCAACTTCGCATAGGGACACAAGAAAAACAGGTCTGCAGAAAGCTGCTACTCCTACATCAAAATCAGGAGTATCTGGTTCCTCTATTTTAGGACCCCACCTTCCTCAAACTAGCCTACAAACTCCCAAATCTGTAGATTCAACTCAGGAACAGCAGGGAGAGACTAGTGGCCAGGATTTTGGATTAGAAGGACAAGGGGAAACCAGTGGGAGGCACCAAGAACCAAAATCGAAAGAACATTCTTTTACTTATCAATACCCAGATTCAAGCAGTGCAATAAAACAACCAGCCCCAGAACAACCTGAACAATCATCACAGGAATCTTTATCCATAGAACATTCACCCGAACAATCTTTGGGAGGGTACTCACCAGAACAAGAATTAGGAGAATCCACAATGGGAGACAATAACAACAATAAAAATGATAGAACAGATGCCACTATTACCACTTTTGAATTTCCAATAAGTGATATAAGGGGCAAAGCTCCCATGAAAAATATTCCTCTATTAGCCCTTCCATCTTTTCAAGGATTCACTGTAGAAGATCCTGATACATTTTTGTTTGAATTTGATGTTCTGTGCAGGAGCTATGACTACACTTCGGATGCTCAAAAGCTAAAACTATTCCCTGCTACTCTGAAAGGAGCAGCACTAAGATGGTTTATGGGACTGGGTTCTACTACTATCCAAACATGGGGAGACATGAAGACTACATTTCTGTCGAAATACCAGGACTATTGCCGGACCAAAGATTTGAGAGAGGAGATATTTAGAATGACACAAAAGGAAGAAGAAAACTTGGAAGATTATGTGGAACGATTCCATTATAATCTACAGAGATCTAAACGTAGCGATCTGGATTTGGAAATTTTGAAAATAATATTTATACGAGGAATGAGAGATGACTGCCTCAACATGCTGAACCTATTGGGAAAAGGAGATACATCTCAAGAGCCATTTAATGAGATAAAAAAACTTTGGTTAAGGTGTTCGAGAGGATTGTCACAGGGGAGAAGCATGGCATGGGATGCCTCTGTTAGAATCACTGTTTTAAGAATCGGCCGACTCGGAACCGATTCGACCAAGTTGGTCCGAGTCAATCCCTCATCAAGTCGACTCGGCCATCAAACCGGTTGGGCCAGTCGGGTTATTACTGAGCCGACCGAGTTGTCTAACAACTCGGCCGACTCGGTAATAACTCGGCCGACTCGGTAATAACCCGGCCAGCGCGGTGAGAGTGGCCCGAAAACTAAAAAAACAACGATTTTTTTTAACTTGCTTTTTGGTGAAGAGATTTGTGTTAAAAGCTGGTGGACACATCGTTTAGTGCTTGAAAATAGAAAGTGATGAGTCTAGCGTTGGCAATTTGATAAGATATAATGTTGTGAACTTTTTGCCAAGAACATGAAATCTCCTGTAAGAATGGAGCAAGAAATATGTTGCATTCATTGTATAAAATTCCTCAAGGAACAATGTGAATTTCTAAGTAAACAATGATACTATCTGAGAACCATGTAATAAAGACTCAAGAGGGCACATGAAATTGAAATGTTTATTAGACATGTGATCCTAGTTAGAATGTTTATAGGTGCAATTCTCTCTTGGAAGATGGCAATTTATCTTTATACATATTACAAAGTTGATGGGAACAAACTTGAAGTTGCCCCAAGGGATCCTAAAACTAGAGAATAGCCACAAAATATTCTATAGGGTGTAGATGGGTCTATCATGACTGCATGTAGATGTGTATGTAGAAGTTTTGGCGTTAGGGATCCTATATCTTGATCTGTGTCACATACAAATTGCTTTTGTAGTTCTTCTCATGAATACATCTATTAACATCCATCTTAGTGAGATGGTCTAAGATGATTGATGAGGGTACAAGATTAAAAATGAGTTACAAACTATGAAGCATGTAGATATGCTACCAGTGGTTGATCCAGATGATCTTGGCCTCCTTGGTTATGTGTTTTTGTTTTGATCTTTATATCATCATCATGTATGTCTTGGACAGTGCACTGGGTGCCATTTTGATATAATGGATATATTCATGAGCCTACTTTGATCATATGTTGTCTTCTATCTATATTCTAATGCTGTGTGTTTGGAAACATGAATGAAAATCTTTAAAATTATCTTTTTTATAAATAAAAAAAAAAATATTTAATGTATTTTTTACAATGACCGAGTCATTGAAATCGAGCTGGCTGAGTCGATACCGAGTCGGAGTCGGAGTCGGAGTCGACCGAGTCGGAGTCGGAGTCGGAGTTATAAAACATTGGTTAGAATACAGAAATTTGCAAATGAAGGTGTGACCAAAGCTGAGATTGAAAATCTATTCGAAAATCTTAACACTGATCTTCTCAATACCTTATTTGCCCATCTGACAACAACACAAGTGAAAAAGGCATAGGATGAAGCTGATAAAGCTTTGGTTGTGTTCTGCTCGAAATGTAAAGAGAAACATTCCTTGAAGGAATGTAGAGTCAACAGCATCAACTTGTGCAATATCTATGATCTAGAGCATTCTACAGGCTATTGTCCAGAGCTTCCCAAACTGAAAGCAGTACTCAAGGAATCAAGTGAAGAAGTACAGTCTTCCTACTTTATCGGGTCCAGGAAGCCTTGGCAACCACGACCACCAGGTATGTCTCAAGATTTTTCTTTTAATCCATGGAATAATGTATATAATGCTCAATAATTTCCATGGCAGTATTCCACTCCTCCTCTAGCTCAATTTCCTTCACCATGGAACCAATGGTCTCCTTCTCCACCTTTTCAGTATCCTCCATCTCAATCATATTCTTGGCCTCAAAATTGGAGGGGAAACTCTTTAGGTCCAGCCCCTCCTGCACTACCAGTACAACAGCAATTGCAACTGCCACCTCTCTCATCATCTACTACTACTCCTCCCATACGACCCCAATTACCTATACAGTCTAACCCTAACCCAAATAATAAGGCAACCCAAAATATAGAAGCCCCCACTTCTTTCCAGACTTACTACATTACTCCTGTTGGATGTAATGAAATCCACCTTCGATCAAGAAAAGTAGTAAATCCAAAAACCCCCCTGTTATTACTGAAGAGGAATGTGAATCACCTAGGGATGATACTGTGGACCTTGATGAGGTTGTTACACCTGTAACAGTCAATTCGAATAAAAATGATACACCTATAACAGTCAATCCAACTGTTATGGTAACTAAGGATCCCCCGTATCCACAAAGACTAGCTGAAACTAGGATGATTCCACAACCTGAATCTGATTTTCTCAAGGAGTTAAAAAATTTGCACATAAGGATTCCCTTACTGCAAGCCATTAAGGATGTCCCCATTTATGCGAAAACAGTAAGAGACCTATGTGTCAAGAAACCTGGAAGGAAGCCCAAAGACCCTGTTACCATCCATGTGATGGGAAAACTGTCAGAACTGATGACTGGTCAACCTCTTTTGACTAAATATAATGATCCAGGGAATCCTACAGTCACTGTTTATATTGATGAGAAGCCCATTTCGAATACATTAATTGATTTAGGGGTAGCAATCAATGTAATGACCAAGGAGGTCTTCACCACTTTAGGATTACACGGGCTAAGACAAACACCTACAGTGCTAGAACTGGCAGATAGGTCACGTGTTAAACCTGAAGGAATGGTGGAAGACATAGTGATCACAGTGGATTCCTGGAAGTATCCAGCAAACTTTCTTATTTTACAAACCAAATCAAACTTGGGGGGACATCCCCTGATATTAGGAAGGCCTTGGTTGGCCACTGCAAATGCATTCATAGGTTGTAGATCCGGCTATATGACAATTTCAGATGGACAAGCCACAAAGAACCTCAGCCTTTACCCCCCTGCAAAACCAAGTAAGGATTTGGAAAATCCCTTATGGGATGAATTTGAACCTGAATCAAATTATTCCCAGCCACTCCTCACTCTTGGAAAAGCCCAATATTTTAAGAATGAAACAGAGGATGATATTATCAATGGCTTTATCAGTAATTCCCTTGTTATTACTTCTATCGATGATTTAGGGGTGGAAGATACCATGGAAGATTTAAGTCTAGAGCATATGAAAACCGCCCCTAATCTCAAAAGAAGCCTCGTGGAAATAGAGCCAGGAAAAGTTTAAATATTAATCCTAACCTGACTCCTGAGCAGAACAAGATGTTGTTACAGCTGTTACAGAAACATAAAAAGGCATTTGCATGGGATTACACAGACATGAAAGGCATTCACCCTAATCTATGCACTCACCACATCTACTTGAAGGGAGATTGCACTCCATTTAGCCAACCACGGCGGCATATGAACCCAGCACTTAAGGAAGTAGTGAAAGAAGAATTGCAAAAACTTCTAAATGCCAACTTCATTTATCCCATCTCCGACAGCCAATGGGTATCTCCACTTGTTATTGTTCCTAAAAAGAACGGCAAGTGGAGGATTTGTGTGGATTACAAAGAGCTTAACAAAGCCACTCAAAAGGACCATTCCTTTTACCATTCATAGATCAAGTCCTTGACACCTTATCTGGAAAGAAATTATTTTCATTCCTGGACGGGTTTAGTGGCTATAATCAGATACAGATTGCTCCAGAGGATCAGGATAAAACCACCTTTACTTGCCCTTGGGGGACTTTTGCATACAGAGTTCTCCCTTTTGGACTCTGTAATGCACCAGCAACCTTCCAGAGGGCAGTATTGGGAATATTTGCAGATTTGCTAAATGACTGTTTGGAAGTATTCATGGATGACTTTACACCTTATGGTGATGATTTCGAACCAACATTAGCCAATCTCGAAAAAGTATTAGAACGATGTGAGCAAACTAATATTTCTTTAAGCACTGAAAAATGTCACATGATGATGAATGAAGGAATTGTGCTCGAGCATTATATCTCTGCTGAGGGAATAAAGGTAGACCCTGCTAAGATAGAAATAATTGTGAAAATTCCAGCTCCCAAAACACAAAAAGAGGTACGTAGTTTTTTGGGACATGCAAGGTATTACAAAAGATTTATAGAAAAAAATTCAAAGATTGCATCCCCATTATTTTCTTTGCTTACTAAAGATGTGGAATTTGTCTGGACAGGGAAATGTGAACAAGCCTTTGCAGAATTAAAGTAGTGTGTATCAATAGCTCTTGTTTTGCGAGGACCAAACTGGGATCTGCCATTCCATATAGCAACTGATGCATCTGATACTGCTATAGGAGTTGTGTTAGGTCAACTTGAAGACAAAAATCCATATGCCATCTACTACATCAGCAAGAACCTGACTCCAGCAGAATTAAATTACACCGTTACAGAAAAAGATTTTCTTGCAATAGTACATGCTATTAATAAATTTAGGCACTACATCATAGGTTATCAAATATTTGTGCACACTGACCACTCTGCCATTCGTTTCTTAATGAATAAACCTGTCACTAATGGTAGGGTTACACATTGGTTGCTGCTGTTACAAGAGTTTGATATAACAATCTTAGATAAACCTGGAAAAGATAATGTAGTGGTTGATTTTCTTTCTAGGTTGACTATTGATGATGATTGCATGCCCGTTGAGGATTCTTTTCCAAATGAATATATTTTTGCTATTTCAACTTACTCACCATGGTATGCAGACATAGCTAATTATCTTGTTGCAGGGAGATTTCCACAACATTTGTCCTCAAGAGAAAGGAAGAGGATTGTTTAGCAGAGTGCAAGATATTCTTGGGTAGAGGGATACCTTTATTACACAGGGCTAGATCAACAGATCAGGCATTGTGTGAGAGAAGATGAGATTTTTGATATCCTCAAAGCCTGCCATGAGGAACCTTGTGGAGGACACTTTGCTGACAAAAGGACAGGGTATAAAGTGCTTTCGACTGGATATTATTGGCCTACCATATTCCAGGATGCAAAGAAATTTGTAAAGGGATGTGACAGTTGTTAGAGAATGGGTCAACCACTTCGGTCAGATGAAATGTCATTACAACCTCAAGTAGTTTTGGAACCATTTGAGAAGTGGGCTCTTTGTAGGACCAATTAATCCTTCATCTCAGCAGAAATCCTACATTCTAGTCTGTACAGACTATGTCACAAAATGGGTTGAAGCAAAGGCATTAACCAGGGCAACTGAGCAGGTTGTTTCAGACTTTTTGTTTGAAGACATTTTTGTTCACTTTGGAGTACCTCGAGAAATTGTGACAGACGGAGGAGTGCAGTTCACATCTCATTTGATCCAGAAGTTAGTTGAGAAATATAAGATCTATCACAGGATTACTTCACCATATCATCCACAAGCAAATGGTCAAGTAGAAAGCACCAATAAAGTTATTAAAGGAATTCTCACCAAGATTGTAGCTAGCCACCGGAGGAACTGGGCTGACAAACTTCCAAAAGCACTATGGGCATATAGAACTACATGGAGAAATACTATTGGATTTTCACCATATGAATTGGTATATGGTAAAAACCCATTATTTCCTATTGAGTTCGAAGTAAAAACACTTAGAATAGCATTGCAAGTGAACCTGGATTTGACTACAGCTCAGAAATATTAGTTAAATCAGCTAAATGAACTTGATGAGAAGAGACTGGCTGCCATTCAGTAAACAGATATCATCCAGCAACAGAGGGCTAAGTGGCATGACAAGTTTATCAAAAAGGTGTTTCAGAAAGGCGATTGGGCTCTATTGTATGATTCACGATTCAAAGACTTCAAAGGGAAGCTCTACACTAGGTGGCTAGGTCCTTACGAGGTAGATACAGTCTTTGACAATGGGACTGTGAAATTAGTTACCATAGACAATGCCAAGGTGCCATTGTTTGCCAATGGGCATCGTCTTTGGTTATACCATAAACCTACCTCGAAGGATTCATTTGTTAACATTGTCACAGGATCTGATCTCCAAGTTATGGAAGCAAGGGAAAATTCTCTTATGCTGTCAAATTCTTAAAATCCAATAAGTGTAGCAGCTGAAAACCAACTTTTGTTGGCAACTGACACACCAAAAATATATATAAAAATAAAAAAATGAAAAAAAATATAAAATAATAAAATATTAATAAAAAATCTGCCTATGAAAACCTCCTGTGGGGCGCAGGTAGATAATTGTATCAACTGAAAACCACTTTGTGGCAGTTGGTACATATTTTTCTTTTTAATAAGTTTTGTAACAGCATGTTGTTACACATATATATTATGTTGTTACAAGTCTAGTTTTATTCATTTTATTGTATCATTTTTAGAAATCCCTTCGAGAGCATAATACTCTCCAAGGCATATCTTATTGTAATAAAAGTTTTGCTGTAAATATTTAGCTATCACAAGGAAATCCATTTGTTGTTACATCTGTAACAGCCAATCTAGTGGGAGACGATTACAGCAGGGAACCGGTTACAACTGTCTGCCTCAATAATCCTCGTCACCAGTGGTCGTCGTCGGTATCAATTACATCACCCTCCGGTAAGTCGTTCAAAAAGGAATATTGTTTTTTCTTTACTTAGCAGTTATGGCAATTAATATGTCATTATATTTTGACGGTCGAGGACGACCTTTGCATTTAAGTCTTGGGGGGGTGAATCATTTTGTGATTCGTAATATAATTTGATTTGAAGTGGCAAATCTTGTAATCATTATCACCTTTTTATGAGCAATCACTTCATCAAGTGTGAACCGTACCTGAGCCAGATTTCCATACCTTTGGATTAATAACGAAATGATAACCCACATTGCATGATTTCTCAAGAATTGTGACAGTGAATAGACGGAAGTGCAGTAAGGATCAGCTGTAACAGTGCAGGATGGGTGGAGCAGCGGTAAGACATGAGCCAAATTCCATAAAGGCTTTAGAGAATTGCCCAGAAGCTTGTCAAATCTTCAGAGAAGCAGGGTGGCTCGAATTTTTCGAGCGACTAAGAGGGTCAGATGAAAGCGTTGCTCTGGAATTTGCCCAGAATTTGGACAGAAACCAAACAGAGGTTAGAGGTTTAAAGCTAGAGGTTATAGAGGAAGTAGTCGCCTGAGTGACAACACTTCAAACTGAAGGCAAGCGATGGTTCAATTGGAAAATCAATGACCCATCCCTCAAGACTGAATTTTTGCAGGGAGAGGAGAAATTGGTTAAGAAGGGAAGGGGAATTGATCGCCTTTCCCTTCCACAGCCATGGAATGATGTTGCTTTGTTTATCATCAAATATATTACATGTGAGGGGCATGCAACGATAGTTTTTAATTATCATTTTCCGCTGCTGAATCATCTTCGGCATAGGCAATTGATCAATCTTCCTTACTTCCTGTTGGAGAACTTGAAGCATATGGCGGTCGCGGTAAAGGTTGCCTCACACCCGAAAAGTTGTATCACTAATCATGGACTTATAAAGTTGATCATATTGGAGGCCCTGGAGCAGCAAGGGCAAAGTTGGGAGGATTTCATTAGCAAAAAGACAAGAACTTCACGTCGGAAACAAGTTGAAACCTCCACAGACGCTCTAGGAAAAACTGATGTAGCTGAGAAGCAGGGGTAGTCCTCCAAAGTCAGAATCGGGAAAAGATCGTTGGAAAGACCTGTCAGTGGCAGAACACCAAAGAGAAGGGTCAAGGTTGGCACTCGACCGGAACCCTCGCCACCATCTGAAAAGAAGTTCAGCAAGCATGAAGGCGTGAAGGAACAGAAGAAAGAAGAACAGGCCAAGCAGCAAGATACTCCTTCGCCAGGTAAGAACGAAACCCAAGCCCTGCTGCTCAAAATTAAAGAATTAGAAGCAGAAAACAAAGAATTGAAGCAGCAATTAGAGGATAGGGAAAGGGAAACAAGGGTTCCGGGTCTTGACACATTGGCGAAGGTTGTCGATAAATTGGGAGCATAAACCACACAGGGGCCTGTATGTGCAACATGTGCTAAAGGGCTGGCAACAGCAGGGTATAAAATCTGTGATGCAAACACCATCTCGAAGGAAACTCAGACAGAACCATGGGGAGCTGCTACATAAGAACCCGTTGACGACGTTGTTATTACACAAGAACCAACAGTCGAAACAAAGCACCCTATGGAATTTGACCTGGAAACTAAAACACAAGAACCTGCCGATGACACTGTTGTTACACAAGAACCAGCAGTCGAGGTAGAAGTTTTTCAGGAAGAAAAAGTGAGATTTAATCCACAAGAACCTGTCGATGAAATTATTGTTACACAAGAACCAACAGTCAAGGCAGAACAACTCCAATTTCGAGATGTTGTTACACCTTCCATTGCACTAGACCCTGAGGCAGATTGGCACTTAGAAAAACTTTTATTGATTTATGAATTGCAGAATTGGAAACAATTGGCACTCTCCCTGAAAAAGGGAGTGATTTCTTTAGAGGAGCATCAGAATATTATTCACACTCTTAAGGATCAATGGGCTGAGGAGTTGCTGACAAAAGAACTCATACAACGGGAGACAAAGGAAGCCGAGAAGAAGGAAGGACAAAGTTAGCAATTGCAACGAGAAATTAAGGAATTGACTGAAGATAAAAGAGAAATGTATGAGTTAGCCCTGAACCTTTTGGGTTGCAGGACGCCATCTCCATCTTATCCAATGTTTTACAAAACGGAAACGGATTCGGACTCGGCCGAGGATCGACTCGGAAACGGAAACGGAAACGGCAATGACTCGGCCGGCTCGATTTCAATGACTCGGTCGTTGTAAAAAATACATTAAATATTTATTTTTTTTATAAAAAAACATAATTTTAAATAGTTTAAACATAATTTTAAATATTTTCATTCAAGTTTCCAAACACACAACATTATAATATACATGGAAGACAACATATGATCAAAGTAGGCTCATGAACCAATCCATTATATCAAAATGGTACGGTGTACCCAATGGCAATAGTAAATACATAGTCAACTGTAGTCTCTGTCTGTCATACATGATCAAAGACTCAAGAGTCAAAACAAAATACAAATAACCAAGGAGGCTAGTAGCTACTGGCTACTGCCAGAGGAGCCAAGATCATCTCGACCAATCTCTGGATCATCATCATCAGAGGCAGAGCCAGACAAGGGGCCCCATGACTCCTCCTCATCATCATCGTCTCCAACTGCAACTGTAGAAGTGGTGCCAGTACCAGTACCACTAGGCTGTGAAGCAGATGCAAGCTGAGATAGAGTACAAATGCGGCTGCGCTTCTGTCGTGGCTGAGCAGAGGAAGGCGAAGCACCTACAACTGGAGTCCTAGTCCTACTAGCTGGCTGTGAGACTGAGGCTGGTGGATTGGGATCTGCATTCAACTAAACACGCTGCAGTGGATCTCCAACATCAAGTTCATCAAGATCCTCATCAGGATCAAACTCTGGTATACGACTCTCCACTACCCAATCTGATGTTGGATCAATGTCTTCCAACACAATGGGATCTGAATCAGGTCTTTTGTTCAGCAATTGGTTCCGTCTGAGCCGAAGGTTGTATTGGACAAAAACTAGATCATTCAACCGTTTTTGCTCCAAACGGTTTCTCTTCTTTGTGTGAATCCTCTCAAAGACAGACCAATTGCGCTCACACCCAGATGCACTGCAAGTTTGACTCAAAATACGAATTGCAAACCTTTGCAATTCAGGGCAGTGGCCACCAAAGGCCTCCCACCATTGTGCTGCAAAAAACATAGGAGTGTAATGAATTATGAGTTAGATGAAGGCTGAAGCTCAAAAAAATTACAAATTATATCTAACTTGAAATTGAGAAATTGAAAATTGAAATTTTTGTTTACCTGGCTCATCTGCTTCTCTTGCAATCTTTGCTAGGTTCTTCCCAAAGGTACCTGTTGCATTGGTGAAGGATGTGACCTGCTGATGTATCAGTAGCTGATCAGACTCCGATAGGACCATGCGCTCAATGCAATCAACTAGTCCATCTCTGACCTCCCCCCTCAAAGCTCCTGACTCCTTAGCTTTATAGTGATACCGTGGGTTCAAAAAATACCCAGCTGCATGTATAGGGCGATGGAGTTGATTGTTCCATCTTTCATCAATGATTGCCCAAATGGGCCCATACTTTGCCACTCTATCCTTGTATGCTGCCTTTATTTGCTCCTTTGCTTGATCCATAGCCTCATAAATGAAGCCCATAGCCAACCTTTCCCCATCCACCAACCGCAACACCTTAACTAGTGGCTCAGCAACCTTCACAATCTCTGTTGCCTTTCTCCAAAAAGTTTCATCATGGACTTTCCTTCTCAATTCTCTGCCTTCTGGTTTGTTAGACCAACTGCTATTATTCCAATCATCACTGGAAAACATCTTTTGCAAGTTTCTATGTTGGGAAAGCATAGATTGCAATGTCAAAAAATGTGTAGCAAATCTAGTGATGGCAGGCCTAATAATATCCTTGCCTCCAGTGTGTTTCCTCATGAGACTCAAAACCAGTGTATGATTGTAGATAAATTTGG
The DNA here is from genome assembly GCA_031772625.1 of Pinus tabuliformis. Lineage (NCBI taxonomy): Eukaryota > Viridiplantae > Streptophyta > Pinopsida > Pinales > Pinaceae > Pinus > Pinus tabuliformis. The sequence goes on from CM062820.1 coordinate 1,094,768,292, forward strand.
TTATGCTTTTGGCATTATCTACAGTGTTTCTGACCCAATCTAATTTCCCAATATCCTCAAGCATGAGGTCTATGCAATGTGCAGCGCATGGGGTCCAAAAGATGGTCTTGTGTTTTTCCTCTAACAGTCTACCAGCAAGAACATAGTTAGAGGCATTGTCTGTGATGATTTGAACAACATTAGCCACCCCCACTTCCTGAATAACCTCATCCAATAGCTGAAACAACAATTGGCCATCTTTTACCTTATCAGATGCATCAACTGATTTTAAAAACATGGTTCCCTGTGGGCAGAAGGCAAGAAAGTTTATGATGGTACGGTTTCTTTGATCAGTCCATCCATCTGACATGATGGTACACCCTGTTCTTGCCCATGATTCCTTGAAATCTTGCAAATACTCATTAATTGATGAAATTTCTTTCTGCAAACGAACCCCCCTTAGCTCTTGCATAGTAGGGCCTTTGAAGCCTTTTCCAGCAGCATGTATGGCCTCTAACATAGGCTCATAATATGGTGAACGAGCAGCATTAAAGGGGATATCAGCATCATACCACCATCTAGCTATGTAGTCACAAGCAGTCTCCCTCAATTCTTTCTTCCAATGGTCATCTAAAGTGGGCTGAGAAAGACCTTTACTAACTTCAGGACCATGTGCATCTGATGGAGAGGAGGCTGAGTGAGTGAAAAAACTTTTGATAGTCCCATCACCCTTCATTCTACCCTTTCCCTTATCTTGACCAGAAGCATAAGAGGGAGGAACATAACGGAAAGGGTTTGATGCATCAGTTTGAGGGATAGAGGAAGAACCCTCAAACTCATAGTGGGGGTTGGCAGCCATCATTCTTTGTATCTCCCTCTTTCTCCCAATTTCATCCTGTATCTCTTTTTGCCTAGTCTTTTGTTCTTGAAATTTTTCAAAGCTTTCCAACAAAGTCTTTCTAATCTCCCCAATTTCCTTAGATTGACATGCAGTAATATTGCCTCTAATCCCTGCCAAGTGTTGTTTCAGCCTATGAATCCCCCCAGGACCTGACTTAATTTTCCTATGGCAAAACTTGCAACACATCTCAGTATCAACCATTTCAACATATGCCCAAGCAGCATCTTTTGCTCTAGGTGCCATTTTTTGACTAGGAAAACAATCTGAAAATGAAAAAAATAAATAAAAATTGATTCAATGTTCATTTATTTGACTAAAAACACTCTCTAAGCTATCTTTATATGCACCTAAAATTTAATAAGTAAAAACAGATTTATAGAGGTGGAAAAAAATACCTCCAGGCACAAACTGCCTCCTCAAACTTGCTCCAAAAATCAACTCCTCAATGCTGCTCCAAATGGCTGCCCAAGAAGCTCCTCACTCCAGCTACAATGCTCCTCCAAGACTCCTCACTGCTGCTCCAAAACAAGCTCAAGAAATGCTCACTAACTCTCAAAGAAGACTCTCACTCAAATGCATAAGACTGCTGTGAGTGAAATGAGAGCATTTGGCTGTCTTAAATAGAGTTTGGGAGGGGGAAATGGACCCCAAATGCATTTAACTAATCACATAAACCTTTTCAAGTCCACAAACCCTAACCAAATCAGCAAAAAATCAGCAAAAAGTTATATTTTTCCAAGGTAAAACGCTGCCCACGGATTTATAAACGGTACGGCCGTTTTTTGACGTGACCCGGCCGGGTTGACCGGGTCAGCAATGACCCGGCCGAGTCATTGGCTGACTCGGCCGGGTCATTGCTGACCCGGTCACCGAGCCGAGTCATAGGGCCGGGTTGAATTTTTTTTGATTGACCCGGATTGACCCGGCCGTTTCCGGGTTGACTCGGGCGTTTTGTAAAACAGTGATCTTATCTGGTTTTCTTGTGGGAAAAGTTTTATCTTTTCCAATTGAAATTTATCTATGAGAATAGACCCTATAAGGGTGTTTCTACTAGAACTCTTTTAAATGTATTCAGTTCCTGTGATTTTGATGAACAAAGTTTGTTGTGTGAACTCTTTTTGCACAATATATTTGTTGAGCATGCCAGTCTACAAATGATTATAAACTTTTTTCTTATGTTGGAGACTTACAGTTGCAGGCCTTCATATCTTTTATGAGGAACCAAGTCGATTGGCATCTTGCCAAGACATCATCTGATAGGAATGAAGAGACAACAACGCTGAAAATAAGATCAGAGCCTGGTACGGCTACTACCCTGAGGCAAGAATTCAGAAGATTTCTTAGTACTCCTAACATGGTGGAACAATCATCCCAGTACAGGAGAAGAGTCATTGGGTTTTGTCTTAATATTTTTGCACAGCTAAAGAGCAGAGCATTGGTGGGAAGCTTGAAATGTTCGGAAGCTAGTAGCGAAACTTTACAGATAAGGGATCCCTTTGGATTTCATAATTTTGTGATAGTTGTTACTCGAGTTCCCGAGTATGCACGAATTATTAAATCAATGGGAGGTTTTTGGATAGGACTTAAGTTTAAATTCCCTTTGATTTGGCTTCCGATTGAGAGCTACCAACCTCACTACCAACTAAACAGGTATGATGAAAGATCTTGGACCACTCAACTTATGGTTACTCAAGGATACAGGCAAGAGGATGAAGATACTGCTGACATTTATGATCTCACAGAACTACATCAGCAACACACCAGTATTGTAATAAAGGACGACCCTGAACATTCAGAGGAATCTGCATGAGGGCATGCAGTGGCTTTAGTTGGGGGAAGATGTTGGGTGCAGTATTTAAGGATATTTCAAGCACCTTTTTCCCTATTTTTGGCCATTTCCCTTCACCGAATCCATCAATCCCTTGACACAATGTCACTCTCCCTAGTCAAGAAGCAATCTTTTTCTCTAACATATTATTATGCCATTTTTTGTTAAGTATTGAAAGAAACAATGTCTTTTTGGAATGACTAACCAGGGCAATTATGGAAGAGGTATTTTGGATGTTTTTCTTTCAAGTGTTGTTGTAATTACTAAAGACTATGGGCAAACAGTTGTTGTTGTTACATGTTGTTACACCCTGAAGATTGTTGTTACACCACGAGTTGCTGTTACACTGTGACGTTGTTGCTACACTGTAAACTGTTAAAGACCGTGGCCACTATTTTAGAGATAATTGTTGAAGACCATGAGATGTAACTCTATGCGGAAGGTTGAAAAGATCTGAGTAGTTATAGCTATAAAAAGTGGCGTAACCATAATAGGTCTTTAATTGAAAACTGGTTGTAACAACTTCTATTTTATTTCATTTATGTTAAATCGATCAGCATGAGAATCGTGAGATTCTCATGACTGATTCGTTCCCTAATTTTGGGGCTCTGTAAGACTTTATAAAAAGGCTCAGTCCTATGAGAAGGGGACGGCAACATCTGGAACAATACCGATATTTTGATCTTGTATCTTTCAGCTATTTTAATACAACAAGTACTTGGTGATGATTCTGCAATTCTTGTGTTGAATCTTTAAGTAGTTTTGTTCCATTCCTGCACCCTACTAGGGAGGAAGGGCCCTCCTCTTTAGCAGGGATCGTAGTATTAGTAGTATATTTATTTTCTTAGATGTTGATGTGAATTTCTTATTGTCGTTGCATATATTGTGGAATAGACACACTTCTGTTTTCAGATTTATGGTATGTTGTTTTATATTATTGCTGCACTCTAGTTAATAACACATGGCGCGCCTATTTCTTTTCTGAAGCTTATGAAGTGTGAATTTCTTCTTTGCTGAATGAGTTTCATTTCTACATTGTGTTCTTCAATTTCTGCAAGTGTGAGTTTAATTTCTGCAATAATGTTTTAAATTTTGCAAGTGTGTTCAACGACATTTTTGTGTTCCCTGGTTGTTCATGTATCAGCACAGACAATGCAAACTCCTTTAAAATAAAAGACCTACCCTGGTTAATAATAAATGGTTGTGATTTAGTTGTTTTAAGAGTGATAAAATAGCACAAACAGGGTTTGTGACACCTTGCAAGATGTAGAAGGACATGTAGCTCCCCGTGGTACTTTCAAGGAAAGAAAATGACATACAAGTGCTCGAGTTATATGGCATTAATAAGCCACATCATTGACTCTGAGCCTTCCAGTTATGAGGAGGCAACAGGCCAGTAGGTTTGGAAGGATGCCATGATGGAGGAGTATCAGTCCATCATGAAGAATGATGTGTGGGAGATAGTGTCGAGACCTGAGGCAAAGTTGGTAATGACTTCCAAGTGGATCTATAAGATCAAGCATGCAGCAGATGGCAGCATCAAGAAGTACAAAGTGAGGTCTGTGGCAAGAGGGTTCTCCTATAAAGGAGTGGACTATGAGGAGAGATTTGCTCCAGTCGCCAGGTACACTTCTATCAAGACCACTGCCTCTCTTGCTTCTGTTATAGATTGGAGATTACGTTGAATGGATGTAATACAACGCTTCTCAATGGTGTGATTAAAGTGGAAGTGTACATAGAGCAACATTAGGGCTTTGAAATACATGGGAAGGAGTCCCATGTTTACAGATTGAAGGCTTTGTATGGACTCAAGCAAGCACCCAGGGCATGGTATTCCAAGGTTAATGGATACTTGATGAGTTTGGGCTTCACCAAGAGTGACGCAGATCTCGACCTTTACTCAATGGTTGTTGATGGAGATCCTTTGATCTTGGTGTTGTATGTTGATGATATGTTCCTTACTGGGGCAGAGAGGCTCATCGTCGGGTGCAAGAGGGAGTTGGCCTCGGAGTTCGAGATGAAGGATCTTGGCTTGATGCATTATTTCTTGGGATTGGAGGTGTGGCAAAGATCAGATGAGATCTTCCTCAGACAAGGGAAGTACATTGTTCAGATTTTGAGGTGATTTAGCTACACCTATCTCGACAAATCTAAAGAAGCTAAGTGATTCCGCTTCAAATTCAGATTTGGTGGATCCCACAATGTACAAGAAATTGATTGGATCCTTGATGTACCTGGTTAACACCAGGCCAAATATTTGCTTTGCAGTGAACACCCTGAGTCAGTATATGGTTAAGCCGAGGCATGTGCATTGGGTTGCAACGAAGCATGTGTTGAGGTACCTGCATGCTATAGTTAAATATGGTTTGAGATATGTCTCAGGGGGTGAAGTGAGGTTGCAGTGATACACCAATTCATATTAGACTGGGAATACAATACAATTGATCTATTTCTCTTTACTATGATAATTGCTTGAGATATTATTTTCCTTCAGATTTGATAGATATTATTATTACTAGGTAGTGTTATCATCAATCAGCTATCAAAACAAGAAAATCAACCATGCACAAGTACACAAGATATTGGCACCATGCTAGGGCAAAAACCTCTCCAAAACTTGAGAGGAAAAACCCTTGAACTCTTTCTTATAGACTCTTTATTGAGAAGTTACATGACCCAAAAATGCCTTCAACACCAAATGACAATACTTTAGAATGTGTACCCAATCATGCTTGATCAATTATGCAATGAATCATCATGACAGTTTGCAACTTTGCACCAAAACAGTTCAGATAGGCTCTCCTAGCCTCGATCTATCCTTGCTTCACATGTAGATATCTCATATGTTGTCAAGATTACGAATAGGGCTTATCTTCAAGGCTTTCACAAGGTATGATCACTGTCACCACAGCGAAGGAAGAAGCCCGAGATTTCAGAATGTATGTATGTATGTGGATGAAGTTAGGGCTCTCCTAGCCCCATGATACACTCGCACTTTCCAACAGTAGTCTCCTTGTCTTGATTGCAGCCAGAACTGCCCTTTAAACCCTTCGCACAGTTAGGTGATGCAAGACCCTAACCCTGATCTGTATACTGTAATGAGGAGCAGGCTCGGTGGTGACTTTGCATGAGGGGACGGACTTCCTCATGTGTTGTGGCCACCTTCCCTTTCCTCGACCTTAAGACTGTTGCCCTTCAACGTGAGAGATCAGATCTGAATTGCGTTTTGGGTTTGCCCTCTCATCTTATTGAGCCAACGTGAGCCTAGATTAGGCCAATATTTCCTTTGATTAATTAGCTGAGCCGACGTGAATCCATAGCCTTTGAGCGTTTTTCTTGAGTAAATTTGTGGGTACACATTTGAGTATTTCTTTGATGATCTAGAAGGACTTACATTCATTACATTTATAAATAATACATGGTTGTCTTCACTTATTACATGACTTGTCTTGAGCCCCTTTAATTAGAGAAAAATACTTCTTTTAATACAAAAATACATTAATGCATAATTTGACATAATGAAGACCGATCCTAGTTAAATTATTTTCAACAGTCCCTCTTAACTAGGGAGGTATTCATTTACACATGGTACATGGACATTCTCAATACAAGAGTTTTTATAAGTAAAGAGTCAGATTAGTTATCCATCTGTTATAGCATCATTTCAACCATCATTGTTTCCATATAGCAAGGCCTTGACTAACAGCTCTATCTCTCAGATAGATCAGAGCACACAATGTTGGCGAGACCAATGACTGATAGACACACATCATCATTGTCTCTCTTAGGGTCATTCCCCCCCGGGTGTTCTCCGAGTATGCCCTACTAGGACTATTCTCATCTTGGGTTCCTAGCCCTCAAGAATATCGGTCCTCTTGCCCACTCTTGTCTTGGATGCCCTACCACATCCTCAAAGAGTGTTAAATGCCAGATGATTACACAATCTTCCATTCTTTCTTCCAAACTGAAGACAAGAATGTCATGTCTAACTCTCCCTCTTAACCAAGGACGAGTTCCAAGTTTCTCTTTACTCAGAAACTTGCTTGAGTTCCTTTACTCATAGAAACTTCCCATAGCTCCCTCTTACCCAGGGACTCTATCATCAATGCTTTATAGGGTCTTCTAGTTGACTGATGATTCAAGACTTCGATGTCATCAATTTCTTCACGTGGGGTTAGCCATCCATTACTTTCCTCCGCCATGTCATTCCTTCTTTTCCGGAAAGTATCCTCCTTGGCTTCATATCTGGGGTTTCCTTCATAAGCTCATTTGTCTTCACTCTTCTTCAACAGTGATTGCTCTGGATCACAAGGTACATAGTTGTGACATCCTTCACAACTCTTCTTTCCTTGATCCTGCACACATACCCAGATTTCTTTCAAGAGGTCAGACACCAAAAACAAATCACATATTACCTTTTGGTGATGGCCTTCTTCCAGTGACATCTTCTTGTAGGTATCAATCATCCTGCATTCATGTTGACACATCTCCCAATGATATCTGTTGTCAAGGGTCCTCATCTTTTCAGACTTCCATCAAAGTCTTCACATCATTCTGGGAGGTTTCCTGGTCAAGTCTTCCTGATCCTTTGGATGTTGACTGCCTTCGTCATGGTTGCATGTTTCACGATCTCTTTCATCCTCATGTCTTTCATTCCCAGGAGCTCTCAAAGTTCTTCAATTGTAGTCAACTACCTCATACTTCATATGAGGACATATTATGTTGATTTCATCTAGTTAAACTTATGTCTTTCCGCATCCTTTCAGAGGAGGAGATCTATTCCCTTTTGATCATGCTTGATCTATTTCACCTGCAACCATACATCATGACCTTACAATATTAAATATAAACATAAGCATACACCTTGTTTTACCTTTGCTGCTTCTAGCAGCTTCCTTGATTGAAAAGATCTTCAATCCCTTGGTCTGCTTCATTTCTCATGTCATTGGACCATCGTCTCATGAATTCCAAAGGTTGGATTTCTTGATGAAACACTTGCTGCCTTTCCTGACTAGGGGATCCTCCACTGAGGTTTTCATCAGAGAATCTTCAAGATCTTGTAGATCCCCATCTGGCAAATGTTTCCTTTGACTTCTTGTCCTTTCCTTTAATGTCCAATGAGATTCCCAAGAGCTATGTCCTTCATGCTCGACTGCCATGGATTTTGTCCTTCATGATTACAAGCTCTTGTTTTCATGATGCCACAATGCATCTTATCATCATGAACATATCTGTAGGAGATTTGGAGCTTGTGATAGGACCCTTTTGTGAGAAAAACCATCTCACTCATAGTAGAGGTCTATTACTCCCTCTTTCCTTGGCCCTTTTCTTCAGCTTCCTCCATCCTTCCAGCGATATGAGCTCCTTTCCATAATCTTCCCATAGCACTGAAAAACTGTCTGGTTTGAGGACCAAACTTTCCTTCTCATGCTTCAGTCTTTTAACCTTCAACACTTTTGTCCACAACTTATCCTTTTTCCATTTTGCACAGATACCATAAGTTGTTAGATGAGGAAGCTTCCTTGTCCCAAGGACACTTGACATCTTGCTTATTAGGAAAATAGATGATTGTCTTCTTACCATCTTTCTCAAATCTCCCAATTGAGATCTCATGAAGATGACCTTCTTTACTGCATTTCAGAGAGTACGTCTTCTAGCATTTCAATTAGGTCACTGCTGCACCATGACTACAATCATCCTTGTTGCTCCTTCACCCAGATCATCATTGTTGTACCTTTATTGCACCGAGATCTTTACTGTTGCTTCTTCATTATGTCAACGAGGTCTGTTGAGATTTTCATTGTGACAATCATCATGATGACTGATTCATCATGTTTCCATAAGCACTAGGATCATCACTATACCTTAAGATCGTATGCCAAGAGAATATGTCGAGACTGTAAGCATAACTGAGAGATCACTGTGATCCTCCTTATGCCGAGACAGTAAGTCTTTTATCATCCATCGAGCCAGTGATAATGTTCTAGATCCTTACCCTTTTATTGATGCCGAGACAGTAATGGATATTGTGCACCGAGACTACTGTGATTAGGACTGCGTCTTTGTTTTTCACCAATACTGTAACCAAGTATAAGTTTCACTGGGACGTACTGAGGGTATGCATAGATACACTTATAAATATGCCAAGACTATTAGCCTAGACTTCATGCCAATATTGTGTCCTCACTTGTAGTCCTCTCTGCTTCATCCATCCAAGATTTACTAGGTATGCCGAGAATGAGATCTTTGCTCCATCCATTAGAGATTTGCACCTTTAGATCATGGATATGCCGAGAATCACCGAGATTCATTTTATGGTAATGCCGAGTATGTCGAGAGTATATTTCTAGACTATGAGATCTTATTCCGAGATAGTGAGACTATATAAATACAGTGAGGGGTTCCGAGCCCTTCTTCATCATAGGTATACATTGACTGTTATGAAATAAGTCCACCGAGATTGAGATACTTACCTTCCAGTGAGACTATAGTAGTTATTGTTGCTTCTAATACTGTTATAATTCTGAGACTGATCATCTTTGTCACTTGTTGTTTCTGTGTCTTTTCATCAAGACTGAGATTATATTCAATGATAAAGTGATCATCAAGTATGCGACAGAGATATCATATGCTGTGTCTCTTATGAATGACAATATCATTACTAAGGGTATATCATAGTGATGTTAAAACCAATGTTGCATTAATAGTTATCGGGATTAAATCAACGCAGGGAAAAAATCGGCAAAAAAAAAAAAAAAAAAAAAAATATCGCAAAAATTGGGAAAAAATCGGTAAAAATCAGAAAGAAAAAAAATAAAAATAAATAAATAAATAAAATAAAATGATAAAAATTAAAATTAAAAAATTAAATAAATAAATAAAAATAAAAATAAAAAAATTGTAACATACAAAAATATTCATTTTTTTCAATTTTTTTAATATCTAAAGCATCTACAACATAAAATAAATACATTGACACATAAATATGATAAAAGAACTAATATATAAGATGTTTAATATCATTTCTAGTGCTACATCACACATAACAGTGAATCATGTCCTGAATAGTAAGTCCTGACTCATGACTCCCAACTCAGCCTCAAAATATCAACAAAAAATATAATAATGTATCTCATGAGTCATATCATGAGTCATAATGTCATATACAATGAAATGAACCAAATAACTAAAGTCTAATACTATTGATTTCCTCTGCCCCTCTTGCGAGAAAATGCAATAGCTTTCCCTTTCCCTCTAGATGTAGATGTCGATGGAGTTGGCAGTGGACTCTGCTGTGCTCTAGAAGCTGAAGAACTAGGAGCTATAGGAGGTAGACCACGTCCTCTACTGGTGGCAGGGGTAGCCCGGGTAGGTGGTGTCACCTCCTCCTCCTGTTGCTCCGCCTCCTCCTCCTCCTCCTCCTCCTCCTCCACTACCTCTTGCACTAACCAATCATCAACAGACTCCATGACAAGCCTCTCGGCCTCAACCCTCCATGCAGCAGTGGTGTCAATCCCATCCAATGAGATGGCCTCCATATCAGGTGTTCTCTCAAGTTGTCTCACCCACAATAGAAGATTGTAGTAGACGTAGACCATGTCATTAAGTCGTTGGGACTCCAACCTGTACAAAGATCATGAAATAATAATTATAAAAAAAAATATTGTTTAATGAATTCAAAAAATTATTTGGAAATTTGCAATATTTTAAGTGTTAACCTATTGCGCTTCTTATTGTGTATTTTTTCAAATACACTCCAGTTGTGCTCACATCCTAAGGAGCTACATGTTTGGCTGAGGTTTCGAATGGCAAGCTTTTGCAGAAGGGGTACCCTGGCACCATACATTCTCCACCATGCATCTACAACAAAATTACAAATAAAATTTTAAATAAATATAAGAAAAAAATGGAATTTGAAAGTTGAAGGAAAGTATGAAGTTATGAACTTGAAGAGACAATGAAATTTGAAACAAACTAAAAAATACCTGGCATTTTAGTTGTCCTATCAGTCACAGCCATGTCAAAGCCAAATGTGCCACCTGCCATTTCTCAATTTCTTTGGAGATTTTGGTACGTTCTGCTGGAGATTGCACCATCCTCTGAACACAGGTTAAGAATCCATCCATGATCTCAACATCAAATACGAACCCACATGCGTAAAAAAATGCGAGGTTCAGGTAGATCCTTGCAGCATGAATGGGACGATGGAGTGTGTTGTTCCATCGTTCATCAATCACTTCCCATAGAAGGAGTTGTCTCTAAAACCCCTTATCTCCCTTATCATCATAGTAGGCCCGAATGGATTCTTTCGCCCTGTCCATGGCCTCATACAAATAGCCCATTGTGGGCTTCTCACCATCAACTAATCGAAGAACCTTTACCAAAGGTTCAGTAACAGTGCACACCTCCTGCACTCCCGCCCAGAAGTCTTCCTGGTATGAAACTAGTCTGCATATGGCCTCTCCCTCTGGTTTGCGGCTCATTGTCAAAGCACACCACTCCTCTGAAAGAAACATTCTCTTCACATCCCACATAGAATTCAAGAGGGATTGAAGAGATATGAAACTGGTGGCAAACCGTGTAATGGCGGGGCACACCAACTCTTTGTTGTTGGTGAATTTTCTCATCAAGCTATGCACAGATGTATGATTATATATAAGTTTTGTAATTCTTTTTGATGACTCAACAATATCTTTGACAAAGGAAATTTTCCTTATGTCCTACAATATCAAATCAATACAATGTGCAGCACAAGGTGTCCAAAATAAAGTAGGATGCCTCTCTATAAGCATCCTGTCAGCAGCGACATAATTTGCAGCATTGTCCATTATGACTTGGACAACATGTTCTGCACCCACCTCCAAAATAAACACATCCAACAAATCACATAAAGTTTTTGCATCTTTGATATGTGCAGATGCATCAACAGATTTCATAAACATAGTCCCCTTGGGACAACTAACCAAGAAGTTTATAAGGGTTCTCCCCTTTTGGTCAATCCAACCATCCGACATGACAATGCATCCTGTTTGTGCCCATGATTCGCTAAACTCCTCCAATCTTTTGGTGCAGTCAACCTTTTCATTTTGAAGAATCCGGCATCTAAAGTCATGATAAGAAAGGATTTTGTCCCCTAGGCCAACAATTGCAATAGCATCAACAACAGGCTGGAAAAATGGATTATTCCTTACAATGCTGAAAGGAATATCATTCCAAAGGAAAAATTTGGCCAACAACTTGTTAGCTTGTTCTTTCTCAGTTTTTTTAAGCATTGAAGTGATAGATGGCTGTGAACCAGGCGTGGTTCTAGGAACAAAAAATGATGAGGCAGCTACCGGGTTGGTTGATGCTGAAGTAGAACCAGTGCCACTTCCTTGTTCACCTGAGCCTAACACAGACTTTGTTAGTTGCTTCTTCATTTCTGCTTTGGCCTCTCTATTGTGCTCTAAATTTTCCAATGATCTCATGGCTTTTCGGATGATTTCAAGATTTGTATTTGTGCAAGGCCCTACATCAAATCCAAGGATTTGTGCAAGGTGATACTTCAATCTGTACACCCCCCTGACATATCTGCCCACACAACTTGCAAGACAAGTTCATTCTATCAATCCCTCCATCAGGGTCACCAAATTCCCACAGAGGGTCCAATTTCCTTGGCATGTTTGACTTTGAACTTTGAACTTTGAACTTGAAGTTGAATGGTGATTCGGTGAACCTATGGCAAAATAAGGATTACAATTTACAAGTTACAAACTTACAATTTACATTGTACAAAAACTAAAAAAAATTACATACATGAGTAACATAAGTTATAACAAAACACATGGAATTTTTGACAATTTAAGAAATTTTAACAAACAAAATGAAAAATCAAATGACAAAAACCCCATCAAGATTCAAATCAATTCAAAAATATTTGATAACCCATTGAATTCTTTTGATAAACAATGGGTTATCCAGATTCCAAACCCAACCAAAAACATAGAAAAAAAACCAAAACAAAGTTACAAAACACAAAATGTTGGTGCCCATACCGGTTTGATGGAGAAAATTCGTCTCCTCCTTAGCTCTCACTCTGTTTTTCTCCTCCAATCAGCGGATTCAGCGCCCAAACGACCAAGAGGTCACTCCAAAACCCTGTCGTTGTCGGCGTGCCGTTGTCTGTTGTGCAAATGAATTAAAAAAAAATCGTGATTTTTTGTTATATAATGCACTGTTGGTAAGGGCCGCGATTTTTTGAGGTCGAATTGCGATTTTTTCATAAAAATCGCCGAAAAAAAATACATGTATTTATCGCGCGATAATACATCTGATTTCAAAAACTCGCGATTTTATCGTAAAATCGTGATTAGTGCAACACTGGTTAAAACTGAGACCATAACAGTTATGCCAAGAACGTATATCTGCCTCTTAACCATTGTTGTTCATTGCAACAGAGATATTACTTGGATCAACCAAGGTGCTAGAAACGAGTCTTCCCACTATGGTATACTTCGAAGTCTTTACTTGTCATAATAATGCCGAGTTAGCACTGCTGTAGGATCTCATAGATCCTCTTTGCCACAGGAATACACTGACTCTGACCCCTTTCACGGAAATGAGTACCACCGAGGAGGAGAGAATTATCACTGTGATAATTACCGCATTTGTTAAGGCCTTCTGAGATCTGTGTCCAACCGAGATCTTCCTTCTGCCTTTTTGCGCTAACCCATACTTGCTAATTGCTGCATGAGGGAGTTGATCTTCTTTACGCCCTTTGTTGAACCTTCCCTTTGATACCATGTTGAGAAAAATAAGGGCAATACAATTGATCTATTTCTCTTTACTATGATAACTGCTTGAGATATTATTTTCCTTCAGATTTGATAAATATTATTATTACCATGTAGTGTTATCATCAATCAGCTATCAAAACAAGAAAATCAACCATGCACAAGTACACAAGATATTGGCACCATGCCATGGCAAAAACCTCTCCAAAACTTGAGAGGAAAAACCCTTGAACTCTTTCTTAAAGAATCTATATTGAGAAGTTACATGACCCAGAAATGCCTTCAACATCAAATGACAATACTTCAAAATGTGTACCCAATCATGCTTGATCAATTATGTAATGAATCATCATGGCAGTCTACACCAAAATAGTTCGGATAGGCTCTCCTAGCCTCGATTTATCCTTGCTTCACATGTAGATGTCTCATATGTTGTCAAGGTTACAAATAGGGTTATCTTCAAGGCTTTCACAAGGTAATTATGTTGACTGTCACCACAGCGAAGGAAGAAGCCCGAGATTTCAGAATGTATGCATGTATGCGGATGAAGTTAGGGCTCTCCTAGCCCCACAATACCCTCGCACTTTCCAACAATAGTCTCCTTGTCTTGATTGCGGCAAGAACTACCCTTCAAACCCTTCGCACAATTAGGTGATGCAAGACCCTAACCCTGATTTGCACACTGTGATGAGGAGTAGGCTCGGTGGTGACTTCGCATGAAGGGACAGAATTCCTCATGTGTTGCGGCTACCTTCCCTTTCCTCGACCTTAAGACCACTGCCCTTCAACATGAGAGATCAGACTTGAATTGTGTTTTGGAGGAGCCACAGTTAGCCTATAAATAAGCTTGCCCTCTCATCTTATTGAGTTGACGTGAGCCTAGATTAGGCCGACATTTCCTTTGATTAATTAGCTAAGCAGACGTGAATACATAGCCTTTGAGCGGTTTTTCTTGAGTAAATCTGTGGGTACACATTTGTGTATTTCTTTGATGATCTAGAAGGACTTACATGCATTACATTTATAAATAATACATGGTTGTCTTCACTTATTACATGACTTGTCTTGAGCCCCTTTAATTAGAGCAAAATAATTCTTTTAATACAAAAATACATTAATGCATAATTTGACATAATGAAGACCGAACCTAGTTACACTATTTTCAACAAAATCTGCAACATCTGTAGACAAGGTGAGTTTGGTGTTAGCAAACTCCCATATGCCATTCTCCATGAGAATCAATGAAACCCTTGCCTTCTGGGGAATGAAGTTATACTACAACCTATCCTCAAACATAACACCAGTTGTTGCCATCTTTCCAATTCAAAAACTTAACTAAAAAATTTGCCTAGTGCTTTAGGAACTCAAATAAGCTTAATCCGTCAAGCCCAATAAAACCCAATTGGATGCTTTGTACTTCAAGCACCCATGAAATCCACCAACTGAATTTCAGATCTGTTGGTTTTCGTGTTAAATCTATTGTTACTCTGTGGTTGCAACCTACTCACACTTTTTTTCCTACTCATTGAGCCCTTCACGACCTGGACGCATCCTCCACTTAGCCTGGCCCATTGGTGCCTCAATTGTCACCTCTACAGTGGTTGCCCCTGACTCTTGTTCTGGCTTTCATTTGTTGTGGGCTCACTATCTTTCGTGCACACACGGCTTAGAGATTCTATTGGGCAACTGGTAGAGTCCCTTCTCTACCACATCCCTGCTCCTTATCGATCCTCCACAGCCCTGACACCCTTGCAATGTCTAACTTGTGGCTCTGCCTGCAGGTCCCATCTCCTACGACTATGGTTTGTTGGCTACTCCACTGCCCCTATCTCTTCCGCAATCTCCCCGACGACCTAACTTGACAATTTCGGCCCCAAACAGTATAACTCCTCACTCCAACTTCTATGCAATGTCTACCACAACCTTCATCAACCCCCGACAACATTGACCTCTAGTGCTCTATCGGATATATCAACTCGACTCGCAAGCCCAATTTATGTTTGTCAACCACTTTTCTTTGTGTGTTGAACCTTGCACCTTGCACTATATTTTTAGTCAACCATGTCGGCTCCTCCTCCAATAGCACTTTGGCCACTTAACTATTATAAGTAGCTAATGGCAGCAAGGTCTGACAATTTAGCGCAAGCCCTTGTTACTAACCACCCAAGTCTATCTCACTTGTTTTAATTAACATTTAACTTATTCAACCTTTGGGACCCCATACAAAAAAACAAATTTTGTCTTCAACCGCTTCAGCTCACTAATCGAAACTTGGCCTTAATTTATCAACCTTTGTGCATTATGTACTAACTCGATCCCTACAACCCTATGCTTGCAAAAGTGAATCTAGCTTTTGTGATTCTAAGGTTGGCTTCTCAGAGTTTACACTCTGATACCATGTTCATTGCTAAACCCAACACATGGCAATTAATTCCTAGCAAATTTTACATCTACTGAATAAAAGCACAACTGAGTTTTTCACATAAACAAAAAATATTCAATGGAAGCACATTAAATTAACCAATCTCACTTAGACACATACACGCAAATTCTTCCCAGTCAACAATTTATCATTAAATTACTCAGAACTTACTTGGGCTCCCTTACTAGGAAAAGGGCCCAATCTAAGGAAGATACATACAACAATATGGATTTGATCCAGCAAATCAAGCCCTAGATTTGGCTAATTTGAATTTCCTTGTTCCTCCTTTGCGCCTTCCTCAAACCCAACACACTTGACTAGAAATCCTTCTCTACCAACCACTGAGATGTCTCTCTCAATGTCTTGTGCTCCTGCATATTGTTGTGTATTCTCCCTTAGCCTGGCTCTGCTTTTATAAGCTTGAGTTATGACCAAATCCACAACCCTAATCTCCAAAGTGATTGAAGGCCAAGATTAGATCTCGCCTCAATTGAGATTGATGATTGAGATTCATCTAATTCACTAATGCAAATAACTTTTGCATTAGATTAGATTAAACTCACTTTTTCCTTATAAAATAATTGCCTTAATTATTAAAGTAATTATTAAGGTCTAATGGTGTATTGGGTGACTTCTGCACGTCTAGACACTTAGACCTATGTAGAAGTACCTATTCGGGCTACAAACATCAACAAATTTCATCTCCAAAGGAGGATGTGGGCATATAGTCCATGAATATAAAGGTGGAAAAGCAAATGGATGTTGCATGTGGAGCATAAAGCCTTCTATTGCCCATCACATCTTCTAATGCTCAAAAGAAGATCAACATTGGAGTTTTCAAGCCCATGCAAGCAAATTCAACCTCTTTTAGCTACAATGTGAAATAGTAAGGTTGTCAAAGGTGGAAAAAAAGGTGATCATTAGCCATTTCAAGGTTAATGCTAGCCTCTCCAAACTCAACACTAGCCTCCTCAAGCAAGACTTTGGCCAATTCAAGGTGGACGTTGCTAGTCAAGGGGATGCTCAACCACACATGGGGGTCAACTAGTTGTTGGGAGCTCAATATTCAAGCACATGGGGGTTTGTTGGGCCACATAACAGCATCCCAAACTCAAATCAAGCACTCCATCTTCAAGCACAACATTGGCCCATTCAAGGAAGTTGTTGAGGCTATGTGGGTAGAACGACCCTTCCCAAGATAGCCTTTACCATATTTCTTAAGGTTAAAACAATTCAAAGGGCCATTGGGAAATTATTTGTCCACTAATCAAGGATATTGACCATTCAAGGCACACGATTCATGGCCATGAACTATTCAAAGCATTTTTCAAGGGAATGTTGCCTTTATTAGGGGATTGACTTCTTCAAAGAGGCTGTTGGACCTTTTTCATGGGATGTTGGCCACTAACTCCAAGGAAAAAAATATTTGTTGACCATTTCTCTGGTGGTTGGGTGGATTGAATCTTACCTTTATTGAGATTTCTTGTATTTCTCATTCTACGTGTAGATTTGACCACTCTATTTTGTTAATTTTTAGTTCTAAATGTAGATTAGATCTAGAATTTCCTTGCTAGATCTAAAGAAATCCCACAAATAATATTGTTTTAATGTAAAGGAAGTTCCTTATCTCCTATATGTAAAGGAAGGACTTCCTCATTTGTAATCATGATTGGATAGTGGGACTATTCTTCTCCCTAGGGTTTAACAAAAATACCTTTTAGTGTTTGTTGGTCTTGAGTGTCTATTATGTGATGTATGTTTCAACAAAAGATGTTGGTCCTTTCTTGGATTTGTCCGCAATATTTTTAAGGGTTTACTTTGCAAGTGATTCAAGATCACCACAAAGCTTAGTTAGATCAATCCATCAAGGGGAAACATTGTCACGTGGATGGGGATGTCAAAGGAACAAGTCTTCATGTCCCCTTTATTGGTGTGAAGTAAGCATTGGCCTTCTTTACTAGGCAAACCCTCAATGAGGTTCCCCTAGTAAAAGCTTGGTTTGTTTCATGCCATAGTCCATCCTTGGGCTAAGGGAAATCCTTTTGAGGAATCCTCTCTAATGGAGTTTTGGCTTTATGCTTTGCTCTGATTTATTGAGCAATTACTCATCCTCTAGATGATAGTCTCTACCCTGATCCATATTCCGAGTAATTGAAAAAAAACAAGGTCATTCTTCTTGATATCCTCTTGTTATTCATCTTCTCTTTACTCCATAGCCTCATTGGATATTGGCGCTAATCTTCACGTCCTTCCATCATTCTTTTTCATTTAACTCTCAAAACTCAAATCCTTCCATCATTCTTTTTCTTCTAACTCTCAAAATTCAAAACCTGTTTGTTGGGGCTACTTGTGATGTCATCCTGATCTTCATTGCTTAGCCTTAGCAAGTCCTTAGGGAAGCCTCCCTTAAGTTAGAGGAGACTTGACCTAAAGAGCAAAGGTAGGTCACGAAGATGACAATGGATGACCTTCCTAAATTCCACGTGGATTGTACAATATGGGTCAGAGATTTGATCATTCTAATGTACAATTTGGACAATTACAGGGAGCATTGTTTGAGAGTTAGTACAGAACCCTAGGACAAATCACTGTTTTACAAAACGCCCGAGTCAACCCGGAAACGGCCGGGTCAATCCGGGTCAATCAAAAAAAATTCAACCCGGCCCTATGACTCGGCTCGGTGACCGGGTCAGCAATGACCCGGCCGAGTCAGCCAATGACTCGGCCGGGTCATTGCTGACCCGGTCAACCCGGCCGGGTCACGTCAAAAAACGGCCGTACCGTTTATAAATCCGTGGGCAGCGTTTTACCTTGGAAAAATATAACTTTTTGCTGATTTTTTGCTGATTTGGTTAGGGTTTGTGGACTTGAAAAGGTTTATGTGATTAGTTAAATGCATTTGGGGTCCATTTCCCCCTCCCAAACTCTATTTAAGACAGCCAAATGCTCTCATTTCACTCACAGCAGTCTTATGCATTTGAGTGAGAGTCTTCTTTGAGAGTTAGTGAGCATTTCTTGAGCTTGTTTTGGAGCAGCAGTGAGGAGTCTTGGAGGAGCATTGTAGCTAGAGTGAGGAGCTTCTTGGGCAGCCATTTGGAGCAGCATTGAGGAGCTGATTTTTGGAGCAAGTTTGAGGAGGCAGTTTGTGCCTGGAGGTATTTTTTTCCACCTCTATAAATCTGTTTTTACTTATTAAATTTTAGGTGCATATAAAGATAGCTTAGAGAGTGTTTTTAGTCAAATAAATGAACATTGAATCAATTTTTATTTATTTTTTTCATTTTCAGATTGTTTTCCTAGTCAAAAAATGGCACCTAGAGCAAAAGATGCTGCTTGGGCATATGTTGAAATGGTTGATAATGAGATGTGTTGCAAGTTTTGCCATAGGAAAATTAAGTCAGGTCCTGGGGGGATTCATAGGCTGAAACAACACTTGGCAGGGATTAGAGGCAATATTACTGCATGTCAATCTAAGGAAATTGGGGAGATTAGAAAGACTTTGTTGGAAAGCTTTGAAAAATTTCAAGAACAAAAGACTAGGCAAAAAGAGATACAGGATGAAATTGGGAGAAAGAGGGAGATACAAAGAATGATGGCTGCCAACCCCCACTATGAGTTTGAGGGTTCTTCCTCTATCCCTCAAACTGATGCATCAAACCCTTTCCGTTATGTTCCTCCCTCTTATGCTTCTGGTCAAGATAAGGGAAAGGGTAGAATGAAGGGTGATGGGACTATCAAAAGTTTTTTCACTCACTCAGCCTCCTCTCCATCAGATGCACATGGTCCTGAAGTTAGTAAAGGTCTTTCTCAGCCCACTTTAGATGACCATTGGAAGAAAGAATTGAGGGAGACTGCTTGTGACTACATAGCTAGATGGTGGTATGATGCTGATATCCCCTTTAATGCTGCTCGTTCACCATATTATGAGCCTATGTTAGAGGCCATACATGCTGCTGGAAAAGGCTTCAAAGGCCCTACTATGCAAGAGCTAAGGGGGGTTCGTTTGCAGAAAGAAATTTCATCAATTAATGAGTATTTGCAAGATTTCAAGGAATCATGGGCAAGAACAGGGTGTACCATCATGTCAGATGGATGGACTGATCAAAGAAACCGTACCATCATAAACTTTCTTGCCTTCTGCCCACAGGGAACCATGTTTTTAAAATCAGTTGATGCATCTGATAAGGTAAAAGATGGCCAATTGTTGTTTCAGCTATTGGATGAGGTTATTCAGGAAGTGGGGGTGGCTAATGTTGTTCAAATCATCACAGACAATGCCTCTAACTATGTTCTTGCTGGTAGACTGTTAGAGGAAAAACACAAGACCATCTTTTGGACCCCATGCGCTGCACATTGCATAGACCTCATGCTTGAGGATATTGGGAAATTAGATTGGGTCAGAAACACTGTAGATAATGCCAAAAGCATAACCAAATTTATCTACAATCATACACTGGTTTTGAGTCTCATGAGGAAACACACTGGAGGCAAGGATATTATTAGGCCTGCCATCACTAGATTTGCTACACATTTTTTGACATTGCAATCTATGCTTTCCCAACATAGAAACTTGCAAAAGATGTTTTCCAGTGATGATTGGAATAATAGCAGTTGGTCTAACAAACCAGAAGGCAGAGAATTGAGAAGGAAAGTCCATGATGAAACTTTTTGGAGAAAGGCAACAGAGATTGTGAAGGTTGCTGAGCCACTAGTTAAGGTGTTGCGGTTGGTGGATGGGGAAAGGTTGGCTATGGGCTTCATTTATGAGGCTATGGATCAAGCAAAGGAGCAAATAAAGGCAGCATACAAGGATAGAGTGGCAAAGTATGGGCCCATTTGGGCAATCATTGATGAAAGATGGAACAATCAACTCCATCGCCCTATACATGCAGCTGGGTATTTTTTGAACCCACGGTATCACTATAAAGCTAAGGAGTCAGGAGCTTTGAGGGGGGAGGTCAGAGATGGACTAGTTGATTGCATTGAGCGCATGGTCCTATCGGAGTCTGATCAGCTACTGATACATCAGCAGGTCACATCCTTCACCAATGCAACAGGTACCTTTGGGAAGAACCTAGCAAAGATTGCAAGAGAAGCAGATGAGCCAGGTAAACAAAAATTTCAATTTTCAATTTCTCAATTTCAAGTTAGATATAATTTGTAATTTTTTTGAGCTTCAGCCTTCATCTAACTCATAATTCATTACACTCCTATGTTTTTTGCAGCACAATGGTGGGAGGCCTTTGGTGGCCACTGCCCTGAATTGCAAAGGTTTGCAATTCGTATTTTGAGTCAAACTTGCAGTGCATCTGGGTGTGAGCGCAATTGGTCTGTCTTTGAGAGGATTCACACAAAGAAGAGAAACCGTTTGGAGCAAAAACGGTTGAATGATCTAGTTTTTGTCCAATACAACCTTCGGCTCAGACGGAACCAATTGCTGAACAAAAGACCTGATTCAGATCCCATTGTGTTGGAAGACATTGATCCAACATCAGATTGGGTAGTGGAGAGTCGTATACCAGAGTTTGATCCTGATGAGGATCTTGATGAACTTGATGTTGGAGATCCACTGCAGCGTGTTCAGTTGAATGCAGATCCCAATCCACCAGCCTCAGTCTCACAGCCAGCTAGTAGGACTAGGACTCCAGTTGTAGGTGCTTCGCCTTCCTCTGCTCAGCCACGACAGAAGCGCAGCCGCATTTGTACTCTATCTCAGCTTGCATCTGCTTCACAGCCTAGTGGTACTGGTACTGGCACCACTTCTACAGTTGCAGTTGGAGACGATGATGATGAGGAGGAGTCATGGGGCCCCTTGTCTGGCTCTGCCTCTGATGATGATGATCCAGAGATTGGTCGAGATGATCTTGGCTCCTCTGGCAGTAGCCAGTAGCTACTAGCCTCCTTGGTTATTTGTATTTTGTTTTGACTCTTGAGTCTTTGATCATGTATGACAGACAGAGACTACAGTTGACTATGTATTTACTATTGCCATTGGGTACACCGTACCATTTTGATATAATGGATTGGTTCATGAGCCTACTTTGATCATATGTTGTCTTCCATGTATATTATAATGTTGTGTGTTTGGAAACTTGAATGAAAATATTTAAAATTATGTTTAAACTATTTAAAATTATGTTTTTTTATAAAAAAAATAAATATTTAATGTATTTTTTACAACGACCGAGTCATTGAAATCGAGCCGGCCGAGTCATTGCCGTTTCCGTTTCCGTTTCCGAGTCGATCCTCGGCCGAGTCCGAATCCGTTTCCGTTTTGTAAAACATTGGGACAAATGCCCCCTATAGATCTTATTAACATCTTCCCTACTTTTGAAAATGAAGGCTATCTAGCCTTCGAATAAAATGTATAACATAGGCATCTAAGGTGCAGGAAGCACACCCCACCTACTATACCAAGCGTGTTTTAGTATGAAAACCCTAAAACACATTTCAAGAGGGGTGATATGCATTTCATGTTTTTGAAACTTGTATCACCCCTCTTGAAACGTGTTTCAAGCATTGCACAACACATCAATGGTTATACATCACATGTGGGCTCGTATGATGCACTTATGTGGCCCTTTTATTGCCTGGGGCCCACTAAAAACGTTTTTAAGTGTTTTAAAATAATTTTTGTTAATTATTATGTTTTAATAATATTTTTTGGAGATTTCTATAAGTCTCCATAATTTTAGATACATAACCATATTTATAAATAATAAAGGTTGGTTTTGGAGTTTATTTCTTGCATTATGTTACATGTATCACTTGTCTGATTTATTTTATGTTTCTCATTTATATATTCTTGGGCTTTGGGCATTAGTACTTGCTCATTTATTGAGGAATTTGTATCTATATTTTAAATTATAATGTTAAAACTTAAAAATTAAATGCTTTCTTTCAAAGTTTCAATATAAGTTTATGAAATATATATCGACATATATATCATGTTTCCCCATTCCCTGATTTTTGGGGGGTCACATTTCTAGTATGTTCCCGTTTCAAATAGGCATTTCCATTTCCCCTTACCATGCAACTTAAAAAAGCATATAGCCTAACAAGCTCTCCCAAACTTTGCCAATCCAATCCTAGAGTTTTCTTTCCACTAAATCACCATCTGCATGTCCTCCAACTTCAAACAGGGTGTAAGAAATGAGGTTCGAATGACTACCTAGAAGCAAAGGACCATCTTCACATGGCCCAAACATGCCAATCTTACCTTGACATATCTCTTCACCAATATTATGGCTAACAACAACCACACCCTTGTCATCCACCTATTGAAAAGGCCCTTACTAAAAATGTCCTTTCCCTAAGTTAGAAAACATTTGATTAAATTAGTAAAGGGGCCTAGTACTACTATATTCCATCAGCAATGTCCCTTTCCAAGCATCCAAAACATGTCATCAAAGGATTCAAGTTCCTTGGTGTCGACAAAGGCAAAACAAGGCTTTTGTTCTTATTCCAATGGCATATGCTTTCCTCATCACATCTAAAGAACGACCAATCACTAGGATACTCTCCATAATATAGGAGCTCCTCTTCCTCTTGTTGAGAAAACTAGGGCAAACAGAATTAGGGCTTCTTTTAAATGTTTTCTCTTATTACATTGACAATTCTTATGATATTAGATCAGTCCATCATCATTATTATTATGTAGTGTTTATCATCAAGACAATGCCAATAAAGAAGATCACAATGCAAACAAGAACACCAGAAATAGGCCCTACGCCAGCGCAAAACCCCTCCAAGTGGGAAAACCCAAAAACTTCACTTCTTATAGAAATTCAAGGAAGACTTCCAAGACCTTCGACCAAGACAACTCATCAAGTAATAGGCCAGCCACCCAAACAACAATGCTTCTCTCTTTAACTCGATCTACAGTTCTTTTCTAGTCCAAAGTCTAAACAGAGATAGCTTCCTTCCCACATGAGCAAGCTTGCCAAACAAAGAATTTTATACCCAAACCAAACAAAGAGACCTTCTCCTTTTCTTCGCTACCCTTCTCCTCATTCTCGCTCTGTATTTGCCTCAGAGTTCTTAAGAGTGCAAAATTTCTTGAGAGTATCACATGAGGTCGAATACCTCTTCTTTATATATTCTCTCGGTGGGGTGCAACTGTCTCTAATGGGGCCGACTTGGTGGGCTGCCCAACCCATCACTTGGTAGCTTCTAGATCATTTTACATACAAAAATAATTTCTTTTACATCAATTCAAGAGCCCTCCAAGGGACTTTACATCATGACCTTGACTTTGACCTTGTCATAACCCTAAAGCACACAATGGGTGCTAGACCTATGAAAAAATAACCAATGGGCAAGAAACCCATTCTTGAATAAATAATTTTCTTTTGCAAAAACACAATTTTCTTTTCTTTTTCTTTTGACAAGTACATTGATTACATCAAGTCATGGTACATAGACAATTATGAAGACCGAAGCTAGTTACCATTTTCAACACCTCCACCACCTAGATCAAACCATAACCTTCTTTTCCTCTCATCCATGTGGATCATGTTATATATCCAAGTGGTGTTGGTGATGACTAGGATAATGTTGATTACTGTTGGTATAAGAATTTGAAATATATAAACAGCTTGTAAACAGAATTTGCTTTTTAGTAGAAAATGTATTTCCCATTGGAACAGTTCCATTTGGCTGGTTGACAAGGGTTCAGAAAATCCCATTGAAGGATTCAGGTTCCTTTGTGTTGACAGGATCAAAAAGAGGTTGTCCTTATTCCAATGGCATATACTTTCCTCGTCGTATCTAAAGATTGACAAATCACTAGGATCATCTCCATGATCCAGGAGCTCCTCTTCCTGCATCAACCCAGACCAAACCCTAACCATCTTCTCCCTTCATCCATGTGGATCATGTTATATCTCCAGGTGATTCTGGTGATGACACATAACTAGAATAATACTGATTACTATTGGTATAAGCATTTAAAATATATAAAACTGTTCATAAAGAGAATTTGCATTTTAGTAGAAATTTGAAAATGTATTTCCCATTGGAACAATCCATATGGCTTATTGGTATGATTTTTCACAAAACGTATTTTCACTGTGCTGATAAGGAAGTAACTTAATATGAAAAAACCAGAACCATTCAACCAATCCGAGGGATTAAGCAATCACTTACAGAAGAACATTATTAGGATTCTTTAACCAGTTTAAGTTACTTATGAAAGCCAATTCTTAGGATTCTTTAACCAGTTTAAGTTAACCAATGTGTATGTTGCAACTCTAAGTATTCTTTGCTGATTTGCACGGGTGTGTGTTATCAGTGATCAAAACATTGTTCACACACAAAACCATGTCAGCTGAATTAAGGTTCATTTTGATAAGTCATGAAAATCCAAAATAAAAAGAACGTTTTGCTGTGTATCAATCCAAAATAAAAGAGACCGCTTGCTATATATCCTTCATGTTTTCAACCTCTGCTTCTGCCCAGAGTGATAGTAGATTCCACAGAAGCAATCACAGGTAGCAAAATAAAACCATTGTATTTATCATTTGAGAATAGATGAGCTAATGACATGGTAACCCAGAATCACATTTATAACTGCTACTTCAAAAAAAATAGTGCACAGGTAGAAAAATCAAACCATTGTATTTTTCATTCAAGAATAGAAGAGCTAATGACCTGGTAATCCAGAATCACATTTAGCTACTTCAAAAAAAAAGTGCATGATTTGAACATAAACAAGATTGAAATTTTCAGATTCTTCTGTTGCAGAGAGATTTGCAAAGATCTAACAATTTTTTTTACGGATAATCAGATCCCAACAAAAGCATAGGTACATTGTTTCTTGTGTCTTTTTTAAGAGTTATTCTTTATTTCACATCTAAAAATACCTCTGATAATAGATGTACCAATTTACTTTACTCCACACGATGGATTAATTTTACCTGGTTTAGTACATATAATTGTTAGGTGATATAAGATGAACAAAATATTTGACAGGGGGTGACTACATATGTCAAGAAGCACAGTTTGATATTATTTATATTGTGTTTGTAGTTTTCAATGGAGGAGTGAAATAGAGTTCATTCAAGTGTCATGAAAATTAAAAAATTTCTTTGTGGGAGACTATATATAAGTTTTTATTAACCATTGATAATAGAAGGCATTGGAAATGGGGAGTTAACAGACTCGTTGAAGCATTAGTATTTAGCCATTTCTAAAGGATACAGTATACATCAATGATTGCATGACTAGCTGCAACAGTTTGGTGGAAATAAGGACAGAACAAAGAGTACAGGTGTATAAAATTTAAACTTGGTATGTTCTTCATTA
Source organism: Pinus tabuliformis (assembly GCA_031772625.1). NCBI lineage: Eukaryota > Viridiplantae > Streptophyta > Pinopsida > Pinales > Pinaceae > Pinus > Pinus tabuliformis. The sequence continues at coordinate 1,094,794,499 of CM062820.1, forward strand.
ATATTCAGGTTTTAGTTCACAAATGCGTATTGAATAGAAAAATGACGTGAAAAGGCACCGATTGGGAAGGGAAAAAGTTACATGTCGGGAGGAATGGTGAAAACATGACTTTGCAATAAAACGAATATCATTATCCGGATTGAGTCACCATCTAGAGTGACAAAGATAAAGGGCATTTAACGGTTGAAAATAAATTACAAGTTGGAACAGTGAATCTTTTGTGGTTGTATAGTATTCTGAACAATGGTAACAAATGCATGAATATATAGTAAATATAACAAGATAGACAAAATCTTGAAACGTTTCGATCCAAATAAAATAAAAACCACAATAAAGTCAGTTGTGAAATTCTTTTTGCGATGGGAAAAATCATTTTAAAAAGAAAGCCAACTATCACCCGCAATATCCTGAAAGGTCTCTTGTGTGATGAATGTAGTTGTCAATCTTAGAAGTGAAAGACAGAGAAGTACTTTACTTCCCCGGCGTAAATAGCATTCTAGCAAACATGGAAGATGGCAGAATATTGAAACAATTCTAGTTCGACTGTGCTACAAATACAAATCGTGGAAGATGCAAAGAATTTCATTGTAGCAATTGTGGATAGTACACAGTTTGTAGGCATAGTATTAGGACATAATTGAGTTACCCTTGGCTATTAAATTCTAGGTTTTATTTCTCCAAGTGTGTGTTTGAATTGTAATTTGTGCTCTAACATTTCTATTTGTAATTTGGGCTCTGGCACTTAATAGGCATTATAACGAAACCTTTCAAGAGAATTTTCAGGGGCACAAATATACAGATTTTTGTTAGTAGGCAAAATGATGATATGAATAACTCAAAAACCATTTACCCGTGGATATTGATCCTTAATCAAAAAATCAAAGTGGAGTTCTTGTCAATATACACATTACCACTGGTTTTGTGTCATCCTTATAACTCGCGTATAAGCTTACTGTGACATGAGAACCCATAGTGGTGGGATGGACCTCAAAACCTCTTACATGTGGGTTAAAATGTTCAGAGAGTAAAGATATAAGGGGTACCTGGCCACTTCAAGGTCGCGGGCGACATCGAGTGAAACGAAGCATAGCTTTTCCTTAACATCGTCCATGATGTAAGTCTCGTCCATCATATTAATAGCCCGGTAGGAAACAAGCTCCTTGAAATAATTAGTGAGCGCCTTTCCTCCGAGATCAATTCTTTTAACCCCATAATTAATAGTAAAGTTCTGGTACACGGGAGCCGCGTGGGTGAAGGAGAAGCCGCAATCCACCACGAGGCTGCATTGTGTGCGGGCTAAAAGGCTGATAGGCGACCTGCTCGCCTCGTATAAATGAACCAACGAGGGCGAATCTGCTACGTAAAGGGACTGGAACCCTAGATCTTCGAAGACAAGCTCGTCCGTGGCCCTCTGAATGGAGGGCAGATTGAAGAGAGGCTCCACCAAGAGCAAACCCGAAGAGTCTGAGGGTCGAATTTTGAGAAGGTTTTTAAATATTCGATCCCAAATCTCTTTCTGCAGGTCGGGGTTTATGAGGTAACCTCTGTCGAATGGGCGGCGCAGGGTAATGCCGGCTATGTCATCGCACTGCTGGAGCTGGTCTGCTATCACCCATTTCTTCGTGGATTGGGGACGCCCCATACAATTGGGGACGACCACCAGAGGATTTTTGTGGCCCGCGAACCCTGCTTTACAGTATCCTCCTCCGTTGTCCAACACTACCATGGGTGCACACACTCCCGCCATGATTAGCTGCAACTATCACCTCCCAGCTTCTCTACCTCTGGCTGAATATTTCAAATCTTTGAGACCTTTAACGCTCCGAATAACTATTTACACCTCTTTAACTATTTTGAATAGATATAATCCAAGTTATGATTATAAATATAAGAAAGGAAACAATAAAAGGGTTTTTGGTCTCATCATGATTAAAGGGTTTTAGGTCTCATTATGATTAATGGAGGTACCTCTAGAGGACGGATAATAAATATTACACAGTTTTATTAGGAAAATTCCAACCACAAAAATCATTTGAATAAAAATTAAACTTCAACTTTCAATAATTTATATATATATAATCAATTTTATTGCGACTTTCAATAATTTATATATATATATAATCAATTTTATTGCGACTTTCAATAATTTATATATATATATATATAATCAATTTTATTGTAAATTGAAATTTAATTTAAATCAAATGGATATACACTTTATAGAAGGTGATAAACATTATCACTTTGCTTAATAAAGAGGAAAGGCATGGATACCACCTACTTTTATTTGACATAATTGAAGATACATCGTTGTTCAAACACATTTTGCATTATCTTGCAATTAATAATTCAGGGTGGCCAAGACAAGAAGGTTCTCGATGGTGTTTAGGTGATCAAGGTGATGGAATATCAATGGTATTTGGCAACAGGTTGCTTTCTTCGTGCTTAGTTGGGCCTTCCCTCGCTAGGTCTAGTTGTTATTGTAAGTGTTTCTGCTTTGTTTAAGGTTATTTCCAATTCACCTCTAAGGGAAGGTTCAGGTCCTCCCTCCCTACCCTACCTCACTCGCACATCTCAGTATGCTCGGGTTTTTGTAAGGTCAATGGTTGGGTATCTTGTTCGAGGAGAAAGCCTAGGTTACAGCTTCACAAAAAATGCTCAGGAAAATATACAAGCTCAACAACTCTCGTTGATGCTTGAATGAAGGAATCAATTTACTTGGATAATGTTTGTTCAGCCTCTGGTTTAATTCAATTTTGTTGCAGGTCTCTATATGCTCGCTCGGCTTTTATTACTCTCGTCTCCTTGTTAAAAGTTATATTATTTTTATTTGTTAAAGACGCAGGGACTTCTACTATGAAGGGATGGGCTTTGTTTAGCTTGTATCTCCTTCTCTTTCCTTGCCTCTTCACAACCCATAGTCATTGCCTTCTCTGTTTGTCCTCTTGTTCCATGTCACAAGGACTTTTCACATTTGGTCACACCCTTTTCACTAAGATTTGTATTGTTTCTTCCCCCACCATGCCCCGATAACATGTTTATATCAAGTGGGGCTTGTTGAGCCAAGGGGAAGGGAATTCTCGTGCTCAAACCCGAGCTCATTCAGTAGTTAGAATTTAGCACCTTCACACCCCTTTAGAGATATAGGACAATATCACATTGACCTTTGGGAAAGTGTTTGCAAGGAAAGGAGAATTTATTAATGTTGAGATATTAGCTTTGTTGATAACTCGGTGTTGGTCCGAGTCACACCAAAGGTCGACAGAACTAGTATTTCTACTCTATGAAATTATATGGGTGCATCGAGACCCCGCTAAGCAAGGTCCTCCTAGAGAGAATGAGGCCATGCAAGAGATTCCTTTGTAACTGAATGATCTACAAATTGAATACAGAGACAAAATTAAAATTTCCTAGTTATATATGAAGCCTTATAGATCATGCTACAAGTTGTATTCATACTATAAATGCTTAGTGTAATTATTATCACACTCTGTTGTGTCAGGCATTATCCAATTTTGGTATCATTTTGGACTAAAATCCTTTGATTCATCACTAGTTTGGTTTTCCCAAGTGGTGGACCACAACGATAGAAGATAAATTATGTATGTATATTTTATATATGGTAATAAATAAATAACAAAAATCAAATGGATATACAATATTCTTTTAATGAGACTAATCCATAAATTGTCGTGGATATTCCACTGGATAGTTCGTCACAACATATCTGATAATATTATATTACAATTCTGAGATTTTACGTTATTACAGTTATATTTAATTTCTAATTCTATAGATTTTATTGTATTTAACGCATGTGTGCAAATGAAATTTATGCAGAAAAGTAGAGAACGAAAAAATAAGCTCACACACACACATAAGACACAAGATATGCTCTCTAGGAAACCCTTTAGGGAGAAAAACCTAGCTGGAAGGTGAGGTCGCTCCGCTCTCTTTATTTGTCTAGAAATATGGCAGCAGGTAGAAAGAAGTAATGGCTGTGGCCCATGGGCTACTACAATGCACATATCCTCTCTGTGTGCTCTACCTCCTATCTCTCCTGACTATCTTTGCTCAATTATGGAACAAAATGCTGTCAAAAGAATGGAATGCCTCTTCCTCCTAATGGACCGGTTATAATGCAACCTGATAGCCTACTAATGGTTAAGTTTGACTACATCAACTCTTAACTAGAGTTACAATATAGACTCTTCTAGAGTCTTTTACATCAAAATCACGTGGCTAGCACCTTTTTCATGAATAATAGGGGTTGACGCGACATCCTCCCGAACTATACGTGTGAAAACAGGAAGTTCAAATTCCGAGTTGAATAACTTTTGCATACGGACTCCGATTGGTGTGCTTCTTACGTCCTTGGAAAGATTTCTATGTGTAGAATAGCATGAAATGGAGTTGCATTAAAGTTGAAAAGTTTTACCCCCAAAAAAACATCGTTTGATGCCTCAAAACACTCTTGGAAGGTTTCAGACCATGTTTTGTCAAACTAGGTCCCACCAATAAAAACGGTCCCGTGAGATGATTCCTCCACTTTTTCCACTCCAAATGCATCAATATGGATGAAAAACAATATATTGATCCAATTTGAATCACACCTCCCCATTTTGGGAGGATTTTGGTCCCCAAAAGCTTCTACTGAATTAGGTGAGGAAATTTTTCCTCCACCTTCTCTCTAGTGTACCATTTAGCTTTGCTTGGAAGTTGTCCCTTCAATCCAATCTTCCAAAGGTCATGTTGCCCCTGTCTTGTAGCTTTTGACCTCTTCTGCAAAATTGTATCTTCTGTTAACTCTACCTAAGCATCTGGTGCCAAATCCTCCACAGAAGGTAGGACTTGTTCCTCTTCCTGATCTAGCATGGAAGGCCCATAGAGTTTCAGATTCTCTACATTCACAATTAAGAAAATGTGCATATATGGTGGTAAACTAAGTCGATAGGCATTATCACCAACCTTTTCTAGTATCTCGAAAGGGACCATACCTCAAAGCCTTTATTTCTTACTAGAGCCTTGCAGCCTCTCCTTGTTCAATTGTAGCCATACTTTGTCTCCCATCTTGACTAACTTCTTTCTTTTGTGTTGATCATGCCTAGCCTTATACTTCTCTTGTGACTTCTACAATGTTTCTTGTACCTGTAGATGGATATGCCTAATCTTCTCTATAAAGTTCTTGTAGAAGTGTGGACTGCTCTATTGTACGAATGTTGTATATATACCAAATTTTCATCCCAGGTCTTTGAATGTTTCTAGTTGTATCCCCTCAAAAGTTGCACCAAAGTCTTGTTGACTACTTTTTTCTACCCATCTGTCTGTGGATGGAATGATGTAGATCTCTTCAACTTTGTGTCCATCTTCTCCCACAATGTAGTCCAGAATGCACTGAGAAATATTGTATCCATGTTTGAACTGATGCTCCTAGCTATCCCAAAGTGCACCCAGCCTTGTCCAAAGAACAAGTTTGTTACTTCTTGCCCACTAATGGTCTTTTTACAGGGCATTAGAACACACATCTTATTGAACCTATCAACTACCACGAACAGGTAGTCATGTCCCTTCCTCGTTGTCGGTAAGCCTCCCACAAAGTCTGTGGAAATGTTTCCCCAAGGACGAGTAGGTGCAGGTAAGGGATGATATAGACCATGTTTCTTGTTGTTAGGCTTTCTGCTACAACAAAGCATGCATCCCCTTATGAAGCTAGCTACCTACTCTTGCATCTTGGCTAATACACATACCTCTGCAAGTTAGGCATGGTATTCCCTACACCAAAGTGCCCTGCAACCTTAGAGGTGTGAGCCTTTTTGATCAACTACAATCATTCACCTTTAGGAACACATAACTTATCCAACCTATAGAGTAACCCATACTGGAGATGGTAGTCAAATGTGTTAACTCCATCATGCACATTACTTTGACTCTGCAACTCCTCATACACCTCCTTGAATTCCTCATCTTCTAAATATGCCTCTCTGTATGCATCATGGGTGAATAGCTCCATGTGCATAAGAGTCCCCAAAGTTTTGATCTTTGATGTGGGTGGCCTTAATAGCATGTCAGCCAACTTGTTTCTGCTTATCTTCTTATACTTGATCACCAAATGAAACTGCTCTAAAAACCCCATCCACTTGTAATGCCTAGTTTGTTGTAGCTTACTCTGGGCTCGCACGCATTGTAACGGTTGGTGATATGTGTGGATTACTATCTCCTTTCCCATCATATGGTGCTTCCACTTCTTCACAACTTGCACCATGACATAGAGCTCCTTGTCGTAGGTAGGGTAGTTAAGAACTGCTCCATGAAATACTTCAGAATGGTAGCATACATGCCTTCCTCCCTGCATCAAGACAACTCCCATAGCATACCCACTCACATCTGTCTCCACTTCAAAGGGTCACTACAAGTTTGGTAATGCTAGAACTAGTGCTTGGTTGATCTTCTTCTTTAGCTCTTCGAAAGCCCTTTGCTGACCTTTTCCCCACTAGAAACTCTTTCCACTTGTTGTTATGGTGTGGAGCGGTGCTGCTACCACTGAAAATGAGGCTATGAACTTCCTCAGGTACTATGTTGCCCAAATGAAACTCCTAACCTCATAAACATTAGTAGGCACTGGCCATTTCATGATTGCCTCCATCTTGGAAGTATCTATCTTCAGTTCTCCTCCATCTATCACATACCCCAGATACACCAAAGACTATTGCACAAACTCACACTTCTTGAGATTTGCTAACATTTGGTGCTTCTTCAATGTTTCTAGCACCTGCGTCCAATGTGACATATGCTCTTCCTAGATAGCACTATCTACCAGTATATCATCCAAATAGACAATAACAAATGAATCTATAAAAGGGTGCAGTACATCATTCATTAATCTCGTAAATGTAGTTGGTGCATCACATAGGCCAAATGGCATGACTAACCACTCATACAAACCTTGTCTGGTTTTGAAGTCAGTCTTCCATGTATCTTCTTATTTGACTCGAACCTGGTGATATCCAAACTTCAAGTCTAGCTTGGTGAAGTACTTTGCTTGCAACAACTGATCTAGCATATCATCTATCATGGGGAGGGGTATTTGTTCTTGAGCGTGGTTTTGTTCAACGCCCTGTAATCTACACACATCCGCCAAGTCCCATTCTTCTTTGGCACAATGATGATGGGTGACCCACATGGTGATGTACTCGGTCGAATGACACCTTGTTCCAATAGTTGTTGCAATTGTTTCTTCACCTCACTTGCTTCTATAACAGACTACTTATAGAACCCAAAATTTGTCAATGGGGAGTTTGGCAATAGCTGGATCTCATGCTCCACTTCTCTCTTAAGTGGTAACCCTTTATGCTCTCGGAATACATCCTTGTATGCCTGTAACAACTCCTCTAATTATTGTGTTTGTATCTTAGTACACCCCTCCTGGGATGCCTTACCTCTTATTGACTCCTCTTCAGATTGACTTTCTCTTAAAAACAATAAAACATCCTTCTTGCTGGAACTGATCAATTTCTTGGTTTGGTTGGCACTTACTAGTGAAAATTTTGACTTGCCTTTGTGCGCATTGATGATGAACGATTTTCCATCATTGATGAGCCAATACTGGTTGGCTCTCCTCATGAAAATTGCATCATTCATGTACATATATGGACTGCCAAACACAACTCCACATATATGAAGGGGAACCATGTCTAGGTCTACTTCATCAATAAAATCAACACTAATAGCAAATCTAATTTTACATTATTTTGTTACCTTTATCTCTGCATCCTTATTTACCCATCCCATTGGATATGGGTTTAGATGATCACGAACTTCCAGCCCCAACTTCTTCGCCAGCTTTGCTACAATGAGATTCACCTGCAATCCTAAGTCAAATAGAGCATCAATCTTTGTCTTCTTGACCTGTATCTTTATATGGAAGAGTTTAGTCATTTCTTTCTCTTCTTATTGCTGAAGGCTACTCAGATTCACCTCCTTTTGTATTGACGTAAAAATGATCTTCTCATCCACATCTGAGTTGCTTTCAACTTGGTTTCTTGAATATGTGGCCATGAGATTCTTCTTCTTGTTATCTTTCTTCTTGTTCTTCAGATTTAGCTTTTGGATGCAACTTCCAACACTTCTCCTTGGTATGGCCATTAATATTGTAGTGGTTGCTAGGATATTTGCACTAGTGTGTTGTGGCTATCATCTTTTTATCTTTTCCCTTTTTTTACTTCTTTTTCCCCTCCTTAGAAGTGTCTTGTTGCTCCTTCTGCTTCAATCTGCTTGATTGAATTCTCTTAAGTCCTATCTTTTCCAGGTTCTGTGCTTGTACACAAGCCTCGTCCACCAATTTGGGCTTGAAAAAAATCACTTGCTCATGCAGATGGTGGTGTAGACCCCACAAATACTTGAGGACTACATATGGGTTCTTTAGGGAGATACCCAACATTATAGCCATCTTTATTAATTATATGGTGTACTCCTGCACGTTTTGGCCTGAAGTAATGCCATCGGATCCACTGGTCCTCCACATACCTGATGGGATAAAATTGTGACTTAATGAGAGTTTTGAATTCCTCCCACTTAGTCACTTGACGTTCTCCCTCCAACCTCAGGGTTTCCGTGTGGCTCTCCCACCAAGTCATTGCATGGTCCTCCAATTTCAACCACATGAATGAGATCTTTTGCCCTTCCTCGATCTAGCAGATGCTAAAATAAACTTTTAGTTGTTGAAACCTGTTGTTTAGCTTCATAGCATCGATATTGCCATTGTACGACTTGATATCGACTTTTGATTCCACTTTAAACAAGGATTGATTCACAACACTCGAACTAGGTTGATCTTTTTCGGGTTCTTTCTTCAACTGGTTCTTTGTGTCTTCCCGATGTCTCGATCCCCCTTCTTATTTTCCTTTACATTTGAACCCCCATCTTCTCCAAATATCCCCAACTTATTGCTTAGGGCTGCTACGCAGAGGTTTACATTGCGGCTTATATCCGCGACTTGTTTCTCGAGCCACAAAAACCTCACCCCTGTAGGATCACGAGATTCATTTACATATTTGTCGGACATGATTAGGGTTTACAAATTTCGGCCCCACCGATCTATATCCCTACAATCTCCACCAATTCCTCAAAGAAACCCTCTCTGATACCAAATGATCTATAAACTTTCATGGATATTCCACTGGACAGTTCGTCACAACAAATATGATAATATTATATTAAAAATATGAGATTCTACACTATTACAGTTTTATTTAATTTCTAGATCTGTAGATGTTACTGTAATTAGTTCATGCATGTGAATGAAAATCATGCAAAAAAGTAGAGAATGACAAAATAAGCTCACACACACACATAAGACACAATATATGCTCTCTAGGAAACCCAAAGAAAAACCCAACTGGAAGGTGACGTCACTTCACTCCTTTTCTCTGTCTGGAAATATGGCTATAGGTACAAAGAAGTAATGCTTGTGGCCTGTGGGCGACTACAGTGCATAGATCCTCTGTGTGTGTTCTACCTCCTATCTCCCCTATCTATCTTTGCTCAGCTATGGAACAAAATGCTCTCGAAAGAATGGAATGCCTCTTCCTCCTAGTGGCCTAGTTATAACACAACCTGATAGCCTACTAGTGGTTAAGTTTGACTACATCAACTCTTAACTAGAGTTACAATATAGAATCTTCCAGAGTATTTTACATTAAAAAAAAAAAACACTTGGTTAGCCCATTTTCCATGAATAATAGAGGTTGACGTGACATCCTCCCGAACTATAAGTGTGAAAACATGAAAGTCAACTTTTGAATGTCATAACTTTCGCATATAGACTATGATTGACATGCTTCTTACGTCGTTGGAAAGATATTTGTGTGTTGAATAGCACAAAATTGTGTTCCACTAGAGTGGCCAAGTTTTACCCCCAGAAAACGTCGTTTAATGACTCAAAATTCTCGCAGAAGGTTTCAGGCCCTGGTTTTCCAAACTGGGTCCCCCCAATAAAAACAATCCCGTGAGATGATTCCTCCACTTTTTCTACTAAAAATGCATCGAGATGGATGACAAACAATATAATGATCCAATTTAGATCACATATCCCCATTTTGGGAGGCTTTTGGTCCCCAAAATATTTCTACTGAATGAGGTGAGGAAATTTTTCCTCCACCTTCTCCCTAGTGTACCATTTAGCTTTGCTTGGAAGTTGTCCCTTCAACCCAATCTACCAAAGGTCATGCTTCCCTGTCTTGTAGTTCTGGTCCTCTTCTCAAAACTGCATTTTCTGTCAACTCTACCTGAGCATCTGGTGCCAAATCCTCTACAGAAGGTAGGATTTGTTCCTCTTCCTGATCCAACATGGAAGGCTCATAGAGTTTCAGTTTCTCTACATTCACAACTGAGTAAATGCACATATATGGTGGTAAACTAAGTCGATAGGAATTATCACCCACCTTTTCCAGTATCTCGAAAGGACCATACCTCAGAGCCTTGATTTTCTTACCAACCCCCTGCAGCCTTTCCTTGTTCAACTATAGCCATACTTTGTCTCCCACCTTGAATGACTTCTCTGTTCTATGTTGATCATGCTTGGCCTTATACTTCTCCTATGACTTCTATAGTGTTTCTTGTACCTATAGATGGATCTGCCTGATCTTCTGTATAATTTTTTCAGACCTCAAAGCATCTCATGTAAGATCTTCCCTCACTCCTCCTTATTGCCCATTTACAATATCCAAAGGTGAAGGTGGTAAATATCCAAAACAAGTCTCAAATGGGAACTTCCCTGTAGAAGTGTGGACTGATCTGTTGTAAGAATTTTGTATATATAACAAATTTTCATCCCAGGTCTTCGAATGCCTCTGGTTGTATCCTCTTAGAAGTTGCACCAAAGTCATTTTGACTACCTATGTCTGCCCATTTGTCTATTGATGGAATGATGTATGTATCTTCAACTTTGTGTCCATCTTCTCCCACAACGTAATCTAGAATGCACTGAGAAATCTTGTATCCCTATTTGAAATGATGCTCCTTGGTATCCCAAATTGCACCCAAACATGTCCAAAGAACAATTTTGTTACTTCCTTGATCTGAAATGGAGCATATTAGTAATGTTGTGCTAATTCCTCATTCAGAATAAAACCCAAGATGTTTATCATTTTCTTATCAAGTGCTTAAGGATTCACCATGTTTGCTTAATTAACTGATTCCCATGAGAGTTTCTTATGTAAATGTTATAAACAATTCAACATAAAACATATGTTGAATAACAACAAAATAACAACAAAGAACATCAAAATACAACACATAACACAAAGATTGGTGAGGCTACGTCTCCTCGGTCTAGCTTCCAATGCTTGGGCCTCTCTATTATGCCCAAAATTACAACAAAAGTGTGTTTACAATGCTCAAATGCCTCTGAAACCTGTCTCCATGAGTTCAAAATGCTAAAAAATGGTTATCTAGCCCCTTATTGCTTCCAATTTCGATAAGAACTAAAGAAGTTATGACTTCTCCTTTGTACCACAAATTGCTCCAAAACCGACAAAAACCCACAAATTCGCTCCAAAATCTGCTAACTAAGTGAATATTTCATCATGTCGTGGGCCATAACTTGTCGTTCATATCGCAAATCGCAATCGGCAGGTGTTGTGAGCTCTTATGGTTTGTGAATAGAAACGGGCAATTTGCAATTGCGATATCACGGATCTGACGGGAATTAAATCCCAACCTATAGTCGCATCGCATCCAGGAGCTATCGCATTTCGCAATCAGTGAAGTTTGGCGGGTTGAGGGTCTTGTTAATAGAATAATGTTGTGCATTGCGACATTGGCGGACCTGACAGGAACTTAAACTATGACATATAAAATATCATGTCTGGGGGTCTTATCACTATCGGAACTCATCGCTCATTGTAATCGACGTTAATCCATATATATATATATATCTATATATATATATATATATATATATATATATATATATATATATATATATATATATATATATATATATATATATATCGGTGGGTGCGATATGCGATTGTAATACATCGCATCGCAACTTTGATTGTGTCAGGGGTCAATTCTATAACTCATCTTTTCCTGTGATTGCGATATGCAATATCGCAAATCGCAATCGGCACTGCCTAAGGGCCGATTTTTAACCTAATCCAACTGTGACCTGCGATATGAGATATGCGAGGGCCAATGGAGGCCTGCCACTTGGCGTCTCCTCATTCCTTGGGACCTTTGCCATGGCATCCAATTCTGCCATGTAGTCAAGTCAAACTTGAACTTTGACTTGCTCTAACTTTTGCATACGAGCTTAGATTTGAGTGCTGTTCACACCATTGGATTTAGAATGATGAGCTCTTTGATCTGAAGTTGAGTTTGACAAAATTCTGACACTTTGATTTTTGAGCATAAACTTGAGCACCTGATCACTCCTCCCCACTGGAAGCCTTTTGGACCCCAAAATATTATATTCAGTTATTGAACAGATGAGGGTATTTTTCCCTCACCTTCCCCTCTTCAATCCATTTGGCCTTTGATGGATTTGTACCTTTGAGACCCACTCGAAGATAATCAACATTTCCCCTTTTTTATGACCTCGTTCTTCTGTCAAGTATGGTGTCTTGCTGAAGCTCATCAAGAAATTCTAGAGAAAAATATTCAATTGATGGAATTTATACACTTTATCCTTGATATTCAATCAAGGAGGCTCATACAATCTCAAATTTTCAACATTAACAATGGAGCAAATTTGCATATATGAAGGCAACTCAAGTTTAAAAGCATTATTACCAATCTTTTCTTAAATTTTAAATGGACCATAATGGATTGGTTTCAGCTTTTTACCTCCACCTTGAAGCCTTTCCTTGCTAACTTCATCACCTACTTGAAACTGATGATCCACGCGATGCTTATCATGCCTTGCCTTATACTTGCCTTGACTATTTTCTAGTTGTTCTTGAACTGTTTGGTGAATCAACTAAATTTACTTAATGAATTTCTTCACTCTGTTTATGTCGCTATGTCCATCTACAGCTACATCTTTCTTAAAGATGAAATCCAAAGGCGATTTAGGGAAATAACCAAGACATGCATGAAAAGGCAAAGTTAGAGTAGGAGAGTGTTTTGCTCGGTTGTAAGCATGCTGAATACAATGCAACGGTCCATCCCACAACTTAGGATGTTTGCTGCAATATCCTCTTAGCAAATGAATAATTTTCTTGTTAACCACTTCAGTTTGACCATCTGTTTGCAGATGGAAGGCTGTACTTTTCTTCAACTGGGTGTCCATCAAGTTCCATAAACTTGACCAAAAATTCCCAACAAATCAGGAATCACAATCACTTACAATAGAAGTAGGTAATCCAAAATGAACCCATATATTTTGAAAGAAAAGTTGAGTTGTTTGTTCAGCTGTAATTTGTTTTTTACAAGGCATTAATATGCACATCTTGCTAAACCTATCCACAACTACGTACAAATAATCATGACCTTTTCTTGATAAAGGAAGACCTCCTACAAAATCCATAGAAACACTCTCCCATGGACGTGAAGGCACTGGAAGTGGTGTGTACAATCCTAGTTTCCTATTACTAGGCTTATTGACTGCACACAATGAACAACCTCTGATAAAATGTGACACACTTTCAAGCATATGAGGCCAGTAAAAATACCTCTGAAGATTTGCCACTGTTTTACTTACACCAAAATGTCTAGCAATAAGAGAAGTGTGCGCTTCCCTTGTGACATTTACTCTCTCTCCATGTGGAACACAAAGTTTTCCCAAATGATACAACAGATTATCATGTACATGGTAGTCTAATTCCTCAACTTGGTGGCCTTAACTCAAGTTTGAATATACCTCTTGAAAGTCAACATCATGTGCGTATTGTTCAACATAACTTTTAGGCAAAACATAATTATTCTTGTGTAAAATGGCTACATTAACAACCGATCTAGAAAGCATATCAGCAACTATGTTATAAATACCTTCCTTATACTTGATTACTAAGTGGAATTGCTGTAAAAATCTCATCCAACGAAAGTGCCATGATTGCTACAATTTTGTTTGAGATTGCAGATATTGCAAAGTTTGATGATCGGTGTGAATAATGGTTTCTTTACCCATCAAGTAATGCTTCCATTTCTTCACACCTTGCACCAATGTGTAAAGCTCTTTATCAAATGTAGGAAAGTTAATAACAACACCATTAAAAATCTCATAATGAAATGAAATGGGCTTACCATGTTGTAAAAGAACTGCACCCATGGCGTAATTGCTTGCATCTGTTTGTATTTCAAATCCGGTAATGCTAAAACTAGGGTTGAACTGATCTTTTGTTTTAAAGCATCAAATGCCTTTTGTTGTTTGCCTCCCCACTGGAAGACAACCTTCACGATGTTCCAAGCATGTAGTGGAGATGCTATGGAAGAGAAATTGGCAATGAACTTCCTCCAGTACTGCGCTGCTCCCAGAAAACTCCTTACTTTTGTGAATGATTTGGGTATCGGCCAATTCAGAATGACAAAAACTTTAGAGGGGTCAATCTTCAGCTCACCTCCTCCAACTACGTGGCCCAAATACACTAAGGAAGTTTTCCTGAATTCACATTTAGACATCTTTAGAAATAATTGTTATTTTTTCAAGACATCCAACAATTTCCTCACATGCTTGACATACTCTTCTTGTGATTTGTTGAATATTAAAATATAATCTAAATAGACAATTACAAACTCATTAATAAAGGATCTTAAAACATCATTCATAACTCTCATGAATGTAGCTAGAGCGTTGCAAAGACCGAAAGGCATAACCAGCCACTCAAACAATCCCTGTTTGGTTGTAAAAGCAGTCTTCCAAATATCCTCCTTAGCTATTCTAACTTGATGATATCCACTTCTCAAGTCTAATTTAGTGAAATATTTTGCATTCTTCAATTGATCTAGCAAATCATCTATTATGGGCAATGGGTATCGATTCTTTATGATAATTTTATTCAAAGCTCAATAATCTACACACATGTGCTAGATTCCATCTTTCTTGGGTACCAAAACAATTGGTGAACCACATGGAAAAGTAGAAGGAAGAATTAGACCTTTATCTAATAATTCCTGGACTTGTTTCTTAATTTCTAAATTTTCCAGAATTGACATTCGATACATACCGATGTTTAGGAGTGGACAGTCTCGTTATAGACGAATTTCATGCTGAATTCTTTTTGGTGGCAATCCCTTTGGTTCTTGAAACATGTGTCCATATTCATTAACCACATCAACCAATTCGGCTTTCAGCTTCACGTCACAGCCTGCAAAGGATTCATGCTCCATGTAATTCTTCTGCTTGATCATAAGGAGCACGAGATTCTTGCTGGAATTGAACAATCACTTCATTTTCCCTGCACTTGCCAAAGACATATTAAGCTTCCTGCGATGAGCTCTCACAATATACTCCACTTCATCTTTGAAAAAATGATATTTGTTCTCAAATCTATGGAAAACGACTTTCCTGTCATACAGATACGGGCTTCCCAACACAATTCCATAAATATCCAGCAGCACTACATCTAATTTGACTTCATCAATGAAATTCGTAGTAATAGAAACTCTGAAAACGCATTTCCTTGTGACTTGAAGATTTGCATCCTTGGTTATCCAACCCAACGGATACGGTTTATGATGAGGCACGGTTTCCAAATTCAATTTCTTGACCAAATCTGTAGAGAATAAATTTGCCTGAGATCCACTATGAAACAACGTATCAATCTTGGTGTGTTTGAAAATAAATCAAATATGGAACAACTCAATTCTGTTTTCCTCATTTGAAATGTTATTAGAGTTATTTGTTGCACTGGTGCTTACCACGGCTTCCTCTTTACTTGCTTTTGACACGGCTTTTCCCTTAGTGACTGTGGCTGCAATCTTTGATTCATCACCTGAGTCAGAACCCAAGTCTTGTTGTACAACAACGTTTGTCTTTTGTTTCCCTTTATTGTTAGATTTCTTCGGTCTTAATTCAGGATGAATCTTCTAGCAATGCGCTTCATCATGACCCTCTTTGGAACAATTCTTGCACATGGGTTTCTCCCCTTCTTTCTTAACATAAGCATTTTTCTTCTGCTTTCCTTTAAAATTCTTTCCTTTTCCACCTCTCTATAATGGCTTCTTCTTACCTTCTTTTTGTACATTTTTTCCCTCTTGCTTCGAGGTGTGTAGCTTGAACACAAACCTCATCAAGATTCATGGGATTAAACATAAAAATGGCATGTCGAAGATAGCTATGCAAACCTCCTATATATTTCAACAAAGTATCTTGTGACTACAAGTCTACTCCTAGCATAAGAGATATTCTCCTAAACTCTTGAGTATACTCTTGCACATTTTGACCTTTTAACTGTTTGAAATTTTGCCAATTCATGATAGCTTTTTGCATATGGGCTAAAGGATAGAATTGTCTTTTTATAGCAACAATGAAATTAGACCAAGTAATAGAGATCTCACCATGTTTTTTAATCTCCTCTTGAGTCCTTGCTTCCCACCAAATGAGTGATGCACTCTCCATTCTCAATGAAGCCAACTAAATTTGGATATCATCCTCTTGAAGGTTTTGAATTCTACAATACACCTCCAACTGACGAATCTAGTTATCCAGCTTTTTTGCATTAACTTCTCCATTGTACATAGACAACTTGAATTTAACATCAGGCTTTAGAAAAGGTGGTTTACCAGTTCCTTTTTTATAATGAAGATGAGTATGAGTAAGGGTTGTATTAGTGGAAGAGTGTGAAGATGCTTGTGAAGTAGAAGATGAAGAAGATGGTGGAGAGGGTGGAGGCTTGTCTCCATTCCCATTACCTCCTTTTCCATTACCTCCTCCTGAAGAGCCTTCTCCTTTGGGAGGTTTGGAACTTTTTCCTTACAATATGTTATTCCTCTCTTCATAGAGGACCTTCATCGTCTATGTCAAATCAAAGAAATCCTTTTTGAAGGTCTTCTCATCTTCTGTCATGATAGGTTCTCCTTCATGAGACATGGTCTCTAAAGACTCAACTACAACTTCTGCAACTTGAGGATGTACTGGTGTAGAAGACTTTGGAAACCTTTCTCTTCTTCCACTTGACCCAACTTTAGGGCTTCCAACCAACTTTCCTTCTCCTCTTTTGAGTTTTAACCTTGTTAGCATGACACAAAATTGCAAACAATTAAATCCTTCTTTCACAAAGAAAATCTAGTAAGCAAAAACCAGTGCTCTGATACCAACTTGATCTGAAATGGAGCAGATTAGTAATGTTGTGCTAATTCCCCATTCAGAATAAAACCCAATATGCTTATCATTTGCTTATCAAGTGCTTAAGGATTCACCATGTTTGCTTAATTAACTAATTCCCATGAGAGTTTCTTATGTAAATGTTATAAACAATTTAACATAAAACATATGCTGAACAACAACAAAATAACAACAAAGAACATCAAAATACAACACACAACACAAAGATTTGATGAGGAGTTCACCCCTCCTAGGCTACGTCTCCTTGGTCCAGCCTCCAATGCTTAGGCCTCTCTATTAGGCTCATATTACAACTAAAGTGTGTTTATAATGCTCGAATGCCTCTGAAACCTGTCTCCATGAGTTCAGAATGCTAAAAAATGGCTATCTAGCCTATTTTTGCATCCAATTTGGATAATAATTGAAGAAGTTATGACTTCTCCTAGTTCTCCCACTATTTGTTCCAAAACTGACAGAAACCCACAAATTCGCTCCAAAATCCGCTAACTGAGCGAATATTTCACCGCGTCGCGGGCCATAACTTGTCAGTCGTATCGCAAATCGCAATCGGCAAGTGCTACAGGCTCTTATGGTCTGTGAATAAAAATGGGCGATTTGCAATTACGATATCACGGACTCGACGGGATATTAAATCGCAACCTATAGTGGCATCACATTCGGGAACTATTGCATTTTGCAATCGGTGAAGTTTGGCGTGTTGAGGGTCTTGCTAACGACGAAATGTTGTGCGATGTGAAACTTGAGCACCTGATCATTCTTGCCCACTGATGGTCTTTTTATAGGGCATCATAACACACATCTTATTGAACCTGTCAACTACCACAAAAAAGCAGTGATGTCCCTTCCTAGTCGTCAGTAAACCTCCCATAAAGTCCATGGAAATGCTTTCCAAAAGATGAGTAGGTACAGGGAAGGGATGAGATAGATTTTGTTTCTTGTTGGTAGGCTTGCTAGTACAACAAAGCATGCATCCTCTTATGAACCTAGCTACCTTCTCTTGCATCTTGGGCCAATACATATACCTCTGCAAGTTAGCCATGGTCTTCCCTACACCAAAGTGCCCTGCAACCTTGGAGGCGTGAGCCTCTCTGATCATCTCCAATCTCTCACCTTTAGAAAAAATAGCTTTTCGAGCCTATAGAGTAACAATCATGAAGATGGTAGTCAACCATGTTATCGCCATTGTGCACATGACTTTGACTCTACAACTGCTGACACACCTCCTTGAAGTCCTCATCTTCTAAATATGCCTATTTATATGCATCATCGATGAATGGCTCCATGTGCATAAGAGTCCCAAAAGTTGTGATATTTGATGTGGGTGGCCTTGACAGCATGTTGGCCATGTTGTTTGTGCTTCCCTTCTTATACTTAATCACCAAATGAAATTGTTGTAAAAACCCCACTTCTTGTAATGTCTGGCCTATTGTAGCTTACTCTAGGCTTGCAAGTATTGTAACGGCTAGTGATCTATGTGGATTAATGTCTCCTTTCCCACAGATAGTGCTTCCACTTCTTCACAACTTGCACCATGGCATAGATGTCCTTGTTGTAGGTAGGTTTGTTAAGAACTTCCCCATGAAATACTTCAGAATGGTAGCATACAAGCCTTCCTCCCTGCATCAATACAACTCCCATAGCATACCCACTCACATCTGTCTCCAATTCAAAGGTTCGCTACAAGTTTGGTAATGCCAGAACTAGTGCTTGGCTAATCTTCTTCTTTAGTTCTTCGAAAGCCCTTTGTTGACCTTTTCCCCACTGGAAACTCTTGCCACTTGTTGTTATGGCATGGAGTGGTGTTACTACCACTAAAAATGAGGCTATGAACTTCCTCAAGTACTGTGTTGCCTCAATGAAACTCATAACCTCAGAAACATTAGTAGGCACTAACCATTTCATGGTGCCCTCCATCTTGGAAGGATTTATCTTCAGTTCTCATCCATTGATCACATAGCCCAGATACACCAAAGATTGCTGCACAAACTCACACTTCTTGAAATTTTCTTACAGTTGGTGCTTATTCAATGTTTCCAACACCTGCGTCAAATGTGACATATGCTCTTCCCATGTAGAACTATATATACCAGTATATCATCCAAATAGACAATAACAAATGAATCTATAAAAGGGTGCTGTACATCATTCATTAATCTCATAAATGTAGTTGGTGCATTACATAGGCAAAATGGCATGAATAACCACTCATAAAAACCTTGTCTGGTTTTGAAGGTGGTCTTCCATGTATCTTCTTCTTTGACTCGAATCTAGTGATATCCCGACTTCAAGTCCAACTTGGTGAAGTACTTTGCTTGTTGCAGCTGATCTAGCAGATCGTCTATCTTGGGCAGGGGGTATCTGTTCTTAAGCGTTATTTTATTCAACGCCCTCTAATATAGACACATCTTTCAAGTTCCATCCTTCTTTGGCATAATGATTATGGGTGACCCACATGATGATGTACTTGGTCGAATGGCACCCTATTCCAGCAGCTGTTGCAACTGTTTCATCACCTCACTTGCTTCTATAACAGACTGCTTGTACATCCCAATATTTGGCAATGGGGAGTCTGGAAATAGTTGGATCTCATGCTCCACTTCTATCTTAGGTTGTAACCCTTTAGGCTTTCGGAACACATCCATGTATGCATGTAACAACTCCTCCAATTGTTGTGTTTGTCTCTTAGTACACCCCTCCAGGGATGCCTTGCCTATTATTGACTCCTCTTTAGACTAAATTTCTCTTTAAAACAACAAAACATACTTCTTACTAGAATTGATCAATTTCTTGGCTTGGTTGGCCCTTACCAGTGAAATTTTCGACTTGCCTTTATGCACATTGATGATGAATGATTTTCCATCCTTGATGAGTTGATACTAGTTGGATCTCATGATGAATATTGCATCATGCATGTACATGTATGGATTCCCAAACACGACTTTCCATACATCAAGGGGAACCACATCTAGGTCTACTTCATCTATAAACATTGATAACAAATCTATTTTTGCATTATTTTGTTATCTTCAACTATGCATCCTTATTTACCCATCCCAGTGGACATGGGTTTGGATGATCACGAACTTCCAGCCCCAACTTCTTGACCAGCATTGTATTCTTTACTTGTATCTTTATATGAAAGAGTTTGGTCATTTATTTCTCTTCATGTCACTGAAGGCTACTCAGATTCACCTTCTGAGTACTAACTTACAAATGATCTTCTCATCCATATCTAAGTTGCTTTCAACTTGGTTGCTTGAATCAATGGCCATGAGATTCTTCTTCTTGTTCATCAGGTTTAGCTCTAGATGAAACTTCCAACACATCTCCTCTATATGGCCATCAATGTTGCAGTGGTTGCTAGGATCTTTGCACTAGTGTGATGTGGTTGTCTTCTTTTTTATCTTTTCCCCCTTTTTTCTTCTTCTTCCCCTCCTTAGAAGCGTCTTGTTTCTCCTTCTGCTTTGATCCACTTGATTGTGCTCTCTTCAAGTGTATGTTTTCCAGGTATTATGCTTGTACACAAGCCTCGTCCACTGATTTGGGCTTAAACAACATCACTTGATCACGCAGATGGTGGTGTAGACCCCCCAAATACTTGAGGAGTACATATGGGTTCTTTGGAGAGATACCCAACATTACAACCATCTTTTTGAATTATGTGGTGTACTCTTGCATGCTTTGGCCTGATTTTTGCCTAAGGTAATGCCACCGAATCCACTAGTCCTCCACTTACTTGTTGGGATAAAACCATGACTTAATGAGGGTTTTGTAATCCTCCCACTTAATCGTTGTAGGTTCTCCCTCCAACCTCAGGGTTTTTGTGTGGCTCTCCCACCAAGTCAGTGCATAACCTTCCAATTTTTGTCACACGAATGAGATCTTTTTTCCTTCCTCGATCTAGTGGATGTTGAAATAAAATTTCAGTTGTTACAATCAATGGTTCAACTTCAGAGCATCGATCTCACCATAGTATGAATTGATATCAAATTTTGCTTCCACTTTAAACAAGGATTGATTCATGACACTCGAAATGGACTGATCTTTTTTGGGTTATTTCTTCGGCTAGTTCTCCGTGTGTTCTCGATCTCCTGATCCCCATTTTGATTTGTCCTCTACATTTGAACCCCCATCTTCTCCAAATGTCCCTAACTTATTGATTAGGGCCACCATGAGGAGGTTTACATTGCAGTTTATATCCATGACTTGTTGCTTGAGTTGCAAAAACCTCACCTCTGGAAGATCACGAGGTTCGTTTACAGATTCGTCGACCTTGATTAAGGTTTTATCATTTTCGGTCCCGTCAATCTACTTCCCTTTAATATCCACAAAATGCCCAAAGAAACCTACTCTGATACCAAATTATCTATAAAATTCCGTGGATATTCCACTGGACAATTCGTCACAATAGATCTGATAATATTATATTAAAAAGTTGAGATTCTACACTATTACAATTTTATTTTATTTCTAGATCTGTAGATTTTACTGTAATTAATGCATGCATGCGAATGAAAATTATGCATAAAAGTAGAGAACAAAAAAAATACACATAAGACACAAGACATGCTCTCTGGGAAACCCTTTTGGGAGAAAAACCCAGTTGGAAGGTGAGGTTGTTTTGCTTCTTTCTCTATCTGGAAATATGGTTGCAGGTGAAAAGAAGTAATACTTGTGGCCCATGGGCTAATACAATACACAAATCCTTTCTGTGTGCTCTACCTCCTATCTCTCATAGTTATCTTTGCTCAACTATGGGACCAAATCCTCTGGAAAGAATGGAATGCCTCTTCCTCTTGGTGGCTCTGTTACAACACAACTTGATAACCTACTAGTGGTTAAGTTTGACAATATCAACTCTTAACTAGAGTTACAATATAGATTATTATAGAGTCTTTTACTAAAAAAAAACATGTGGCTAGCCCCTTTTCCATGAATAATAGGGCTGATACGACATCCTCTTGAACTAAAGATGTGAAAACAGGAAGGTCAACTT
Source organism: Pinus tabuliformis (assembly GCA_031772625.1). NCBI lineage: Eukaryota > Viridiplantae > Streptophyta > Pinopsida > Pinales > Pinaceae > Pinus > Pinus tabuliformis. The sequence continues at coordinate 1,094,816,779 of CM062820.1, forward strand.
TTGAGTGGCATAACTTTTGCATACCAACTTCGATTGACGTGCTTCCTATGTTGTTGGAAAGATCTCTATGTGTATAATAGAATGAAATGGTGCGGGCAAAAGCGACCAAGTTTTACCCCCAAAAAACGTCATTTGATGCCTCAAAACACTCCAGAAGGTTTCAGACCCCATTTTGCCAAACTGGGTCCCGCTGATAAAAACGGTCCGGTGAGTTGATTCCTCCACTTTTTCCACTCCTAATGCATCGATATGGATGACAAACAATGTAATGATTCAATATGGATCAGAGACCTCAAATAAATATAAAAGACTATCAAATTTTGTAATTTTAAAATTAAATGTAACGTTTCTCATCACATTTTTTTAAAATCTAGATATACTTTGTTGGACTTAAAGCTATGATTAGACATTTAAATTACAAATATGATCCGTTAAACTATTTGAACAAATATAGGCTCCATGTTATTGCTTTTAATATGAGGGATGGCAATCATGCACTTAAAAGAGGTTGGGTTATATGTTCTAAAGATTTGATTTAGCTATATAAATAACAAGGGGGTAATTAAATTAGCGATATTAAATTTTACAATGATATGAAAATAAAAGATAAAACATTAATGAAATTATGACTAAAAGAAATTTGAAATATTTTAAGGATTTTATAGATTCTGATTTGGTTTATTATTAGCTTAAATCCATTTTAACTTCAAATATGTTAAGCACCAAGAGGAATTAAATCTTTCGAGATGTAAACCTCTTTTAATTTGCAATATTTGATCTCTCGATGCTTGATAAATCCAAATATAAAATAAATCTAGGTTGATTTTATATAACATAGTATATTAGACATATGTTACATTGGACCAACTAATATGTTACATTGAACTAATAGATGAAATGAGAGGATTATATGAAATGGATATTATGATATCTAAAATATTGAGTTATAAAATGCACCTAACTTCTCTAAATGTAATGGTTAAAAACATAATTTTTTTAATTACAAAACTATATTGAATTGGGTGTCTCAAAAGAAACCTATGATCTCAATTATATTTGGTAACTATCTCTTCAAACTCAAAATTTGGGTTTGAAGAGATAGTTACCAAATACATTTGAGATCATATGTTTCTTTTCAAACACCCAAGGCATGTGAATGGGTGATGGTATCTTTATTTCTCAACCTAGATATGTGTCAAATCTTTTACATAAGTTCAAAATGGAAGACTAAAAATTGTGTGTTACACCTTATGAGTTATGACTGAAGCTAACCAATGACTCATTATTTGAATTTTATGCTAAGCTCTATCAACAACTTGTCAATAGTTTTATCAATTCAACACACAAGCAACCTAATATTTCCTTTGCTCTCAATGCACTTTCTTGATTTATGTATGATTTGTAAGGAAGTCATCTTAAAGACAAAAAGATTTGTTCGCTATACCAAGAAAACTTAGGAGCTTGGTATAAAGTATTGCAATGACAAAGTGAACCAATATAGTTACACCAACTAGGATTGGGATAGAGATGGAGATAACACGAAGTTTATAGTTCATTGTGATTTGACGTGGCTCTAAACCCATTGTCTAGTCTCGAAAAAAGACAACGTGTGGTCTATATTTCAACCATAGAAGTAGAATATCATCGTGCAATGTATACGAACACAACGACTATATGGATTCAACATCTCATTTGGTGTACTTGGTTTTCTAGTCAACATGCTCTCTCTCTCGCTATATATATATATGTTCAACCTAAATCTAAAATGATAAAATTATACACAATTTTACTTGATTTGTGAAATAAGGGCTCTCAAATAGGTAGAAATAACAATTTTGAGGAGCACTATAGTTTTTCTCAAAGTTGTAAGTTGAAATTTGTATATTGGCTCTTCCATGATTCCATCATATTTTTATATTGTTTTTATGTAACATTATCAATTAAAGGAAAAACCCCATTTTGAGATAGGCATCTAAATTTGATTTAAGCCATCTCAAAATGAAATGTGGGAGGGATCTTTAATTTATGAAGAGGCAATGATGTTTATCTTTTCTAACACTCTAAAAATGAAATAAACATAGGGCATTCTAAAACTTTAACTCAAACCTATCACACTCTATGTTGGAATTATGCATGAATTATGTTACTAGATGAAATACCCTCCCTTTCATGTGATTATTCCGTGAATTTTATGTAATTGTTCAAAGTTTTTTGTTGGAAACCATAGTGTTAATAAAATTGAAATCATTTTGTTATTATAATGAGTCTAATTTGAACATAGATCGTGATTTGAAGATTAGAACTTGAGTTTAGAGCTTTCTACAACTTGGGATCCAGATGTAAAATGTGTCAAGTGGGTGTTGAACTAATATCAACAACATTCAAGATAGTCTATTATCAATGGAGGATGGGAACCCCACACCCTTTTGAATACAAAATATGAACCCTAAGCAAACTTGGTCGACTAATTCAAATTTAAATTTAAAGTGCGATGGGTTACTCTAAATCTGACTAGTATTTTTTACACTAAAGGTGACAATTTTTTTAAATGAAAGTAATTTTATTTTTATTTTTTTACTATAACATTACGTATGTAGATGAAAACATCTCTCCATGCAAAAACTATTTTTCCAACATTATGAGCTTACATAATGAAATGAGAATTATCAAAATTAAGACCAATCCTAATGGCCTCCATAATAAGACTTATCATAGTAGTAACCTAAAAAACACTTTGGATGAGTGAATTCGCAAACTCTATGATACACAAGAGGTTGAGGATAAACTCCATGTGTTTTTAAATTATGCTCTCCTTATTAATAATATAAACATAACTTTGCATATTCACAACTTTATTATTATTGATGGGACATCTTTTGGTACTAATCACATCCAGAGATTTTTGATGACGTGTTTTGAAACACTAGTGGTTCGAAACGCATTGACAAAAAGCTCTGGATGTGATTAGTACCAAAAGATGTCCCAACAATCATAATTATGGATCACAAAAGCCTAAATTCAGAAACTTTATTATTCTTTAGAACCTCTTCACTTGCAAAAACCACAATAACCTTGTGACTTTCATTTCAAACATGTTAAAATATAGAACTCATATTGTGAATAATACTTCGTTTATTTCCCTATAATTGTTTAATTGAACTCCTTGATCTTAGGGGATGATTCAATGTTATTTAGTAGAAGAAACTATTGTTCACCTCATGTTGAATTGTCCATACTCCAAGGAGGTATGGAAATAGGTGGAAAGTTTAATAAGGGTAGAAAAATTCTAGGAAGGAAGCAATCTTGAAGAGGCCTTCAAATCATGGTACAAAAAAAGGGGACTGCCAAGATCAAAGCACTACCTTTTAGCATAGCCTAGGGAGTATGGCTTGCTAGAAATAAAAAGATAATCCTTCTCAATTGTATTATTCATGCCATAAGTATTTTAAATGCCCATTCATTGGTGTAGGAAAGAGCTATCCCTCATAGGTAAGATGAGTTGGAAATAAATAAGATTATTCCATGGGATCTTTTCAATGGGGTTTCATAGGAAAACCCTTCTAAGGAAGGTTTAAGAGTCATAATACACCTATATTCAAATCATCATATTTCTTTTAAAGCTGAAATTGGTTAAGAAATCAATAACTTCTATAAAATGATGCCTTTGAAGCTAGTTCTAAAACTAGTAAAGGAGTTTGTTGTCACCCAATCACAAATCTTTGAATACTCGATGTTGGTTATCAAATGGATGTGCAAAGAAATTGATCTCTGGAAATTTACATTACAACCCTTGTATGATGAAGTTCCTAGTCTACTTAACAGGTTTTCCAAATGTTGTTTTTTTGGGTAGTTGCGGGAGGTATTCCCCAACTACTCAAGTCAGCTCATTAAATAATTAAAAGGAAATTAAATTAAAATATTTTTTCTTCAAGTTGGCCCAACAAGGAGATGTGCTCCTTGGGCACCTCATGAACACTATATATAGGCATTCCACCTCCTTGCTTGGACACTTATTCACTGACACATTCATAAGAGCACATTTGTGGAGTGACATTCATCTAAGGTAGTCACGACCATTAAGGAGTCTAGGAGGTGTTCTTTGTGTCTAACAAGAAGAGATTTTTTAGGGTTAGTATGTGCCCTAAACTCAGTCGCATACCTATGCTAAATAAGGGTTAAGATTATGGATATTTTGGTGGATATAAGAGGTTGTGAAAAGATTGAGTTGTGGTTGATATCCACAACAAGGAAAGGTTGCTTAAGGTAGTGGATTAGGGCCATAGGGAGTGCTTAGAACAAGCCTTTGTCTGAACCTAAAAGAACGCTACTAGGGGTTGAGATTACGCTAAATCCTTGTCATAGCAGAGGAGGCCTAAAACAAGCCAAGAATAAGCATGTCTGATCATAGGCAAAGGCCTTAGTCTAGGCCTAGGCAATGTTGGCACAAGCCGTAAATATGGATCGTAATAGATCTCATTAGAGGGTTGTAAAAGGGTCTCAGGGTGGGCCACATATAGGCCTGTGCAAGAGCTCAGTTAAGGCCAGTCTAGGGACGGAATAAGGGTGTTGAGAAAACCATTGAAAGGGGCTAAAGAGGGCTTATAGCAGGCCACATGTAGAGGTCGAGGAAGGCTTATAACAAGCCGCATGAAGAGGCTATGGAGAGAATGTAAAAGGCTAGATTTAAAGGGCCTCAGGGAGGCTACATTAGTTGCAAGAGTGGCTAAATAGGAAGCAGAGATAAGGGGTTGAAAAGAGTTGGTCAAGGGCTCAGACAGAGCTGATAAGGGCTCAAAACAAGGTCTAAGGAAGGGCGATTGACCTAGGTTGACTTGTAAACTATCAATATGTACCTTTGTTGAACTTAACAATTTCTCCTAGAAAATATTGTTGGGTTTTCTCCCAAGTTTGGGTTTCCCAGGGCAAAATACTGATGTCTACTATGCATGGCGATTCTATTGTGATATTTGTTTTTTTCATTTTATTTATAGTTTATTTTTCTATGTGTAATTACTTAATGATTTTGTGGGGTGTGCTAAAGTAATATCATATATCATTGGAAGTATTTATCAATTATATACAATTGTGTTTGCCTAATTAGCACTAGAAATTCAACATGGAATCAAAGCCAAGGTGAAGAAAGGACATTAAAATCACCCCTTGAAGGCACCTATTATACAATTTTATCTGTGACCAAATCCTTCGACCAAGTGAAAAATTCTTTTTCAAGGGACAATGAATGATTCCATGACTACAATATGATAATTCACACATGACAAGTCTAAATAATTTTGAAAGACTTAGGGCTTGTAAACCCCAAAAGGCATTAATGTTATGACTTGAATGTGAAATTCCTAAGGGTTTGTGAAACCATAGAACACAATCAAGAGTGTTGAATGCCAGAAGGAGTGTGTACTTGGTAGCAAGAAATTGTCATTAGCTTGCAATTGAGCCTTCAATGTGGCTGGATAACTCGAGGATGAAGAAACCCTAGCTCATACAATTCTTGCAATAAAGGAAAGGAAAGCAACATGCATTAGTAGTCGATGTTGAGGAGGATGATGAGAACTTCTATCTTTTTTATTATTATTGTAGATGGATTTTAGTGATTTCTACAAGAAGGCAAGGATCAAGAGGGAGTTGACAATTCCATACAATCCTCAGATCAAAGATAAGTACTTCATGTATTTCTTCCTTGATTATTATTACCTTATTTTTTGGTTAGCCCTTTGTCTTTATATTTTTTAGTTGGTTATAACAGTTTATTCCATGGCATCCTAGTGAGGTTTTCAGGAACAACGTGAAGGTTACCATTGTAGCAGATGGAAGCATCAAGAAGAATGAATAAAGTTTTTCGCAAGAGGGTTCTCCTAGGATTGAGCATAAACTAAACAGAGTGGTTGGTGTTTGAGACAGAGAAATTGTAAAAACATCTAAGTCCGTGCCAAATGATGGGAAGAGCCCCTAGTTCAATGGGAGCATATAGTCATGTAGAGTGGAAGGATGCAACCTACTTGAGATCTAAAGGATCTTACATGAATATTGATGATGAGGAGCATGAGACTCCCAAGCTTGTGGGTTCAGGTCCTTCTATACCTATGGAACATCCTTTACATCAGGAGGAGCTAGAAAGGCCCATTGAGCCAGTGAACCCACTTAGGATCATTTTGGCTACGATATACGTCACAAGACGCGAAGGGGCACACAAATCCCCTTGGCACTTTCAGATAAAGCAAGCGTCCTAAGAACTTCTCAGGCTACGCAATACTTATTAGTCACATCATTGACTTCGATCCATCCAACTATAAGAAGGCAACAAGGCAACAAGTTTAGAAGGATGCCATGATGGAGGAATATCAGTCGATCATAAAGAATAACGTGTGGGAAATTGTGTCGAGACCTGCAAGGAAGTCAATGGTGGCTTCCAAGTGGATCTATAAGATCAAGCATGTGGTAGATGAAGCATGGAGAAGTAAAAAGCAAGGTTCATAGCGAGAGGGTTCTCCTAGAAAGAGGGAGAGGACTATTCAAAGACATTTTCTCTAGTCGCTGGGTAAACTTCTATTAGAAATATTATTTATATTGTTTCTATTATGAGTTGGAAATTGCATTAGATGGATGTGAATATTGTTTTCCTCGATGGTGTGACTGAGGAAGAAGTGTATATAAAGAATCCTTGAGGCTTTAAGGTACATGAGAAGAAGTCTCATGTTTGCAGACTAGAGAAAGATTTATATGGACACAAGCTGGCACCTCGGGTTTAAATTTTTTAGAATGTTAGGTCCCTATAATACTAGTGTATTCCCCTTATTGTTATTATTAGTGTAGCTCCCTATTGTTATTGTTGTGTCCCCTAAGAGTCCACTATTGTTATTGTTGTTTCCTTACATTATTATTGTTATGTAGTCTCTAATTATATTGTGACCCCTTAGACCCCTATATATACCAAGGAGGTCTTATCATTTGTATCATAAAATAATTGTTCATTTATGTAATGTAAAGGAGGTTTAACCCTCGAAGAGGATAATTTTTAATTCTTTGATGTATCTTTTCTTCTATTTTGTGAGCCGGTTGCATAACATTTGATATCAAAGCTTTGGATTCTAGGGTTTTGCTTCTTCAAACAGGACATCTTGGAATTTTCACTATAACCTTTTTCTACTAGGCTTCAGAAGTTGAAATTGAAACCATGTGGAGCTTAAATATTGGGGAAATTCATATACAAATTTCAGAACTTGGTTCGCTATATGATCGGAGATATGAGCCCAGTTAGGGTTTTTGGAGGCTCTAGAATTCCATCTCAAATAGGTGACCTAGGAAAAATCGTCATAACTTTCTCTTTGAGCATCGGATTGGAATTTTGTAAAAAAGTGATTGAAAGGGAATGGACTGTAGTTTTTCATATATCATTTTTAGGGCTAAAGGTTGAAACTGTGACATGTGGTACTCCATACAAGTTCTCTCTACTGAACTAGTCTATAATAAGGTCATCATGGGAGTTTGGGCATAACTCTTTCTTGAAGAATCCAATCTCGGTCTGACTTGTGGGGTTGGAAAGAAGACTTAGAGGGATACAACATGATGAAATTTAAAACCTTAGAGATCCGAAATTACAGAGATACAACAAATTCAATATAAAGCTCCTAAAAACCAAGAAAAAGGTGTGTTTTTTATTTTATTTTTGTATAACTTTTGTTTGAAAAAATCATTTTGAAGTCATTCAAAGGGCCTATTAAAGCATATATATCTGTATTTGGTTCTAAAATGCCTCCAAAACAAAAGATTTATACACCCATTAAGCCCTCATAAAGCTCTACCATGACTCATGAAGAGGAAGAATTGCAACATGATATATTAAAATTAGAGGACCAAATGTAACAAATTCTACTCCCACAAAAAGCAACCAAAGATGAACTAAAGGGAGACATGGATGGATTAAAAGCATAATAAAAGGCGACAATGATGGTTTAAAAGGGGACATGAATGGCTTAAAAGCAGAAATAAAAGGCAGCATGAATGGTTTAAAAGTAGACATTGAAGGTTTGAAGGAAAGTTTGACAAAGTCACTACAAGAAATTCTTCCTGATGTCGAAAAGGTATTCTGTGAAACTCATAAGAAGAGAAAAAGGAACATGAATTATGATTTTAGAGACTTCAATGTTGGATTTTAGACCCAACACATTCCAAAGATCGATATGAGGAAGTTTCAGGGAAATATTTTGATCTCCATGATGTGCAACACACACAAAAGGTACGCATTGCACCTTTATATTTAGAACCAAATCAGTTTGTATGGTATAGGTGACTTTGTTCTCGTAAACCACTAGTCACTTGGTCAATTTTTATGGAGGAAATGGTAGCACATTATGAGGATACAAAGAGCAACACCTTCTTTAGCCAATTCATAAATCTCAAACAAAAGGGTTCAACGACAGAGCACATTAAGGACTTCCAAAAATTGAATATCGGGGTAATTGATATTCTAGAGGAGCATAGGATTGATGCCTTCACATGGACTTTCAAGGATAACATCCAACATGAGGTTCGCCTTTGGAAACCTAATTCATTGGAGAAGGCATTAAGGGTGGCGAGAAAATTTGAAAGAAAAATTATGGCAACAAGGAAGTCTACCACTCACGACTATAAAGATGGAAATGTTACTGCTCCTAGCCTTCCACAACCTACATGGTTGAGACCACAACAATTGGAGGAAAAAATAGTAAAAGGACTTTGTTATAGTTGTGATAGCAAATAAACTAGAGGTCATACATGTGTTGAGAAGAAATTATTCTACATATATTGTGAAGAGGAGGAAGAAAAGGAACAAGAAACATCAAAAGATGAGGATATACACCAGGAACCAACCCTAGAGAAAGAAAAAATGAATCCAACCATATCTTGTAATGCATTGGCAGGAATTACCACTCCTCAAACTCTCAAGATAGAAGGATATATCAAGAAGAAAAAGGTAATAGTGTTAATTGATTAAGGTAGTACCCATAATTTTATTCATTGTAAGATAGCCAAGGAATTGAATTGCTTCCTATATCCAGCACCAAAGTGTCAAGTGATGGTTGCAAATGGAGGAACTATACATTTATCTGGAAAGTGCCACAATATCAAGCTAACCATGTGAGAATATGTATTGAATAGTCCAATGATTTCCATTCCAATGGGTGGTGCTGATGTTGTACTAGGAGTCCAATGGTTACAATCTTCGAGGACGATAGCTTTTAATTTAAAAAATTTCTTGAATTTTTTTGGAAAGGAAAGAAAGTTGAATTAAGGGGTATTGCATGGAAACCAGAAAAGATAATTAGCTCTGATGGCACCACAAAGCTTCTGAAGAAAGAACAACAGGGTGTCATTGCATAATTATGCTCACTAGAGGTTTAAACATCGAAATCATCTGTTTCTCCAGATCTCCAAAAGGTCTTGGACAATCATTCTAAGGTATTTGAGAATCCTAAAGGCCTCCCACCTATTCGTGATCATGATCATGCTATTCATTTGATTCCAGGAAGTGTTCCTCCAAACATCAGACCTTACAGATATCCATATGCCCAAAAGAGTGAAATTGAACATATGGTTGCAGAAATGCTAGAGGAAGGTATAATTCAACCTAGTCAAAGTTCTTTCTATGCTCCAGTAGTATTGGTGCACAAGAAGGATGGATCATGGTGTATGTGTCTGGATTATAGGGAGCTTAACAAGCTCACTATTAAAGATAAATTTCTCATTCCTGTCATTGATGAATTGTTGGATGAATTAAATGGAGCAATTTACTTCACCTAACTGGATCTTTGTTCAAGATATCATCAAATTAGAATGAAGACTGAAGACATTCCGAAAACAACATTCATAATTCATGAGGGTCATTATGAATTTTTGGTCATGCCTTTTGGCCTTACTGATGCACCTTCCACATTTCAAGGTTTGATGAATTCCATTTTGAAACCCTTCCTTAGAAAATTTGTGTTAGTATTTTTTGATGGTATAATAATCTATGGCAAGTCTTTGAAGGATCATGTTCAACATGTTGACATGGTGCTCAAACAATTGGAGGAGAAACAATTATATGCAAAAACCTCTAAATGTTTCTTTGGAGTACAAGAGGTGGAATATTTGGGTCATATTGCATCTCATGAAGGTGTTAAGGTAGACCCGAACAAAATTAAAGCAATTAAGGAATGGAAAATACCCACAACCATAAAGCATCTTCGAGGATTTCTCAGGTTGACAGGGTATTATCACAAGTTTGTTAATAACTATGGGAGAATAACAACACGTCTACCAACATTACTGAAGAAAGATGCATTTTCTTGGACTCCAGAAGCAACCAAGGACTTTGAACATCTTAAAGAGGCAATGTGCCAAGCATCGGTATTAGCTACGCCAAACTTCACAAAAACCTTTATTGTGGAATGTGATGCCTCAGGAAATGGAATTGGTGTTGTTTTAATGCAAGAAGGAAGACCCATTGCTTTTGAAAGTTGTCCAATCAAAGGAAAGTATTTACACAAACCTATTTACGAGAAGGAAATGTTGGCAATACTACATTCACTAAGGCAACGAAGACCTTACTTAATAGGAAGGAATTTCATGGTAAAACCAAATCATGATAGTCTTAAGTAATTTTTGGAACAAATATTATATTCAGAAGAGCAGCAAAAATGGGTCACAAAGATGTTGGCTTATGACTTTGAAATCATCTACAAAAAAGGGAAGAAAAATCTTGTTGCATATGCACTCTCAAGAAAGTATGAGGATGTGGAAGCATTGCTTTGTGCCATTTTGATTATCCAACTTGATTGGATAACCGAAGCAAGGGATGAATGGAAGAATGACGAAGATGTGTGGACACTCATTCAAAATTTGTAATAAGATCCTAGTACATATGATACATTTAGATGGAAAAATGATTCATTATGGTACAAATATCACTTATATCTCTGAAAGAATTCCCAACTCAAGCAAAAGATTCTTTTGGAATTGCACACCTCCCCCTTAGGAGGGCAATCAATATTTTAAAAAACTTACCATAGGGTCAAGAAGGATTTTTTTTGGGAGGGCCTTAAATCTGATATTTAGAAGTTTGTGGCATAATGTTTGGTTTGCCAACAAAATAAAGTTGAGACAATTAATACCCCGATTTGTTACAACCTTTAGCCATTCCAAGTCGGTGTTGGGAGGAGGTCCCAATGGATTTTATCACAAGTTTACCCAAGTCTTAAGGAAAGATTGTCATTGTGGTGGTAGTTGATAGGCTTACCAAGTATGCACACTTTTGTGCATTATCTCATCCTTTTAAAGTCAGTACAATTGCTACTTCATTTATGGAAACAATTCAAAAGCTACATGGAAACCCAAAGATATTTGTAAGTGACAAAGATCTCATTTTCATTGGAAATTTTTGGATGGAATTATTTTCTTGTCTTGCCATTCAATTAGCTCATAGCTTATCTTATTATCCTCAACTTGACGGGCAAACTGAGATAGTGAACAAATGTTTGGAAGGATATCTTCGTTGCTTTGTATATGATAAACAAACATAATGGGTCAAGTGGTTACCTCTAGCTAAATGGTGGTGTAACACTTCCTTCCATACTGTAACAAAAATGACCCTATTTATGGAACTTTATAGACATCATCCACCATCCATCACATCATCTTTAAGAGAAATTATTAAGTTCAAGCAATGGAAGATCACATCGAGCATGAACAACAATTTCTCTAACTCATAAAGGATAACCTCACTTTGGTGCATAATCAAATGAAACAATAGGCTAATCAACATCACAATGAAAGAGGTTTTGATGTAGGTGACTGGGTATTTTTATGGCTACAACCATACAAACAAATGTCCCTCAAGCAAGCTAAGAAGGATAATAAAGTATCACCCAACTACTATGGTTCTTACAAGGTGTTGTAAAAAATGGTACTATGGCATACAAATTGGAGTTGTCTGCATCTTCCCGAGTACACCCAGTTTTCCATGTTTCATGCTTAAAGAAGGTTATCGGTGACAAGCTCCTAGATCAAACAATGTTTCCAAAACTTGAAAAAGAAGGAAAAATCATGTTGAGCCTGAAGCAGTCACGAAAACAAGAACTTGAAAACTATGGAATCGATTAATTTCAGAGTATCTCATTAATTAGAAGAACTTACAAGTTGAAGATTCCACATAGGAAGATGAGAATTTTATACATAAGCATATGGAACTACTCAAGCATTAAGGACAACACTTTTTTGAAGGACAGGGGCATGTTAGATCCCTATAATACTAGTGTATTCACCTTATTGTTATTGTTGTGCCCCATAGATGCCCACTATTTTTATTGTTGTGTCCTTACATTATTATTGTTATGTAGGCTCTGATTATATTATGACCCCTTAGACCCTTACATATACCAAGGAGGTCTTATCATTTGTATCATCCAAGAATTGTTCATTTTTGTAATGTAAAGGAGTTTCCCCCCTCAAAGAGGATAATTTTTAAGTCATTGATCTATCTTTTCTTCTATTTTTTGAGTTGGTTGCATAACATGAGTCTTGGTTTCACCAAGAGTGATGACAATCCCAATCTTTACTACAAGTTTGTTAAAGGTGAGCATGTGGTGTTATTGTTACATGTTGATGACTTGTTTTTTACAAGCGAAAAAAATCTCATTGATTAGAGTAATAGGGAGTTGACCTTTGAGTTCAAGATGGAGAGTCTAGGTTTGATGCGTCACTTATTGGGATTAGAAGTGTGGCAAAAGGCAAGTGAGATCTTCCTTGGTCAAGAGAAGTATATTATTACAACCCTTTAGAGATTTGGGATGATGGACTACAAGACCATGGCCACTACCACGGTGACCATTTTGAAGAAGTTGAGAGAGTCTAACTCAAATTTGGTGGATCCCTCTATGTATTTATAATTGATTGGATCCTTGATGTTTTTGGTTAATACCAAACTTGATATTTTCTTTGCAATGAACACTCTAAGCCAGTTCATGGTGGAACCTATGCATGTACATTAGATTGCAGCAAAGCATGTGTTGAGATATCTACATGATATAATTAGTTATGGATTGGGATATGTTTCAAATGGTGAAGTACAATTGTAGGGATACACATATATCAATTGGGCAGGAAGTGTTGAAGACAAAAAGAACACATCAATATGTTGCTTCAATTTGGGTTATGATATGATATCTTGGATGAGCATGAAGTAGAAATATGTCCCACTCAACATTGGAGAGGTTGAGTATATTGCAACTAATTTGGCCAGTTATGAAGCAGTGTGGCTTCAGAAGCTGCTTGAAAGATTCTTTGATCAAGTGTTGGAGATGACTTTGATACATTGTGACAATTATAGTTGTGTGAATCTTGTGAAAAAACTATTTTTCCATGATAGGTCGAAGCACATTGAGATCAAGTACCACTACATATGAGACATGGTATGGAAGGGAGAAGTGAGGCTCCAATACATTTCTACAGCTAAGCAAGATGTTGGAATTCTCACAAAGTCTCTATCCCAGATGAAGTTTGCATACTTTAGGGACAAGATTTGAGTGGTTGAGAATTATGCCTCCCTCGTTGAGAGGGAGTATTGATGTTGTAGCATAAGGGTAGACATTCTCCCTTGGTCAAGGGTATTAATCGAGTACCATGTAATGTGGCTAGGGAGAATGTCCTAGATAACATTAGGGCCTGGAGTGCTCCCCCAGTGAGAAGGTTTTGACCATATTGCCAAGGGTTACTTGGCTAGTGGGAAAAGCGAGTGCCTCAAAGCATCGTGCAAATATTTTTACCATTCAAGTTCCATGTGAGGACATGATGGAATGGTAAATGGACCCAAAGTTTCACCATTGATCAGGGAGAATTGACCTATTCCCAATTGATGAATTGGTTAATTGGTGACCCAAGACTAGTTTTGTTTACCCCGGTTAAGGGGAACTTGACCATATGGCCAAATGGTATTTGGCTAGTGGGTGACTAGATCCTTTACAGGATGTTGGTGCAAAATGTTTTCCACGTGGTTCTAGAATAAAACATGAAGTGGATGGATACATTAACATAGCTGGCTCATTCAATATTTTTTTGGGATGGAGAATTTTTTAGTGAAGTGGACATTTATGGAAGTCAAGGTGAATACCTCCCTAGCTAAGAGGGAGTGTTGATTTTTTGGGTAGCTGTGGGAAGTATTCCCCACCTGCTCAAGTATGATCATTAAATAATTAAAATGAAATGAAATGAAATTATTTTTTCTTCAAGTCAACCCAAGAAGGAGATGTGCCTCTTGGGCACCTCATGAACACTATATATAGTCAGTCAACCTCCTCACTTGGACACTTGTTCACTCACACATTCATAAGAACACGTTTGTGGAGTGTTATTCATATGAGATAACCGCAACCATCAAGGAGTCTAGGAGATGAGTTTTCTATCTAACAAGAAGAGAATTTTTAGGGTTTATCTGTGCCCTAAACTCAACCACACACCTGTGCTAGAGAAGGGCTGAGATTGTGGAGTTTTCGGTGGACATAAGAGGTTGTGATAAGATTGAGTTATGGCTCAAATCCACAACAAGGAAAGGCTTCTTAGGGTAGTAAATTAGGACTGTAGGGAGAGCCTAGAATAATCCTCCATATGAACCTAGAAGGCCTCTTAGGGCTGAGAATAGGGTGGATCCTAATCACAGGAGAGGAAGCCTAAAATAGGCCAATATAGGCCACTTCCGAGCACAGACAAAGGTTGGAGTCTAGGCCTGGATAATGTTTGAAAAGGTTCTCAAGTTGGGCCATGAATAGGCTTGTAAAAGAGCTCGGTTAAAGGTGGTCCAGGGATAGAAAAGGGTTTCGAGGCGACGACAAAAATGGGTTGAAGTGGGCCTGTAACAGGCCATATGAAGAGGCCGAGGAAGGCATGTAACAAGATGTAGGAAGAGGCCAAGGAGAGCCTATAATAGGCCATAGTTAAAGGCCCTCAAGTAGGGTGCACCTGGTTGCAAGAGTGTCTAGATAAGAATCATAGATTAAGGGCTTGAACATAGCTAGTTAAGGGCTCAGACAACGCTGGTAAGGGCTCAAAATTGGGTCTAAGGAGGGCAATTAACCCAGGTTGACTTGTAGATTGTACCTTTGTTGAATTGAACAATTTCTCCTAGAAAATAATATTGGGTTTTCTCCCGAGTTTGGATTTACCAAGGAAAAATACTGGTGTCTATTGTGCATGGTTATTCTACTGTGACCTTTACTATTTCCGTTTCATTTACAGTTGAATTTTCTATGTGTAATTGCTTAATGATTTCCTAGGGTGTGCTAAAGTAATATCATATGTCATTGGAGGTATTTATTAGTTGTAGAAAATTGTGCTTGCCTAATTAGCTCTATAAATTCAACATTAAATACATCTATATGTCGTATTCAAGGACAAAAATGTTGTTGCAAAAAAGCTCAAAAGTTGGAGTTGGTCTAGATCGAGGAACCTAGATTATTACAATAATCTGATATGGATATATTGCATAATATATTCATAAACCATGGTCCTAAACTTCAATATTTTCAATTTTTTTGTCATAAATTATGTATAATAATGGACTTTCACAAATCACTAAATGAATGGTTAATTTCCTCCTTTGAATCTTTTTTTTTTCTTTTTAGAAGAGGTTGTTATAGGCCATTTTGTAGCATCTGGCCAATAAGCCTACAAGCCGGATCAATCCACATCCATGAACATGTTGTCATCATCCCTACACAAAGCCCTAAGCATGACCTTTGCAAATACCTGAGTTTTTGGGTCTGATTGTTTCAAATCAATGATTTTAACCCCCGACGCACCCTGCCCCTTTAGAGACCTACGTTTAGCAACAGGTTGCTTCTTGCTGCACCAACGCTGATCAACAACAACTTATCCCTTGCTGGGAGTGCACTAATTCTAGAGATTCAACAAAATTAAAAGCAGTCCCGAAGCTTCCTCTTCCAGAAGCTTCCAGAGGGTTTTTAACCATTTACCTTGGATAAGAAGTTTGAATCCTATATGATCCTACCTTGGAGACATCACCTCTTATCCCTTGAGCTCATCCTTCCATCTCAAGTGGATCTCAAGCCTAGATTGGTAAATGGATAAGAATTCCTAAACTACCACACTCTCTTATATATTTACCACCATCTACAACATCAGGGTTGGCTTTTGGAGACTGAGCATGCCCTCATGTTGTTGCCTTGAATCTAAGAGAGTCATCATCTTCATGAATTAAAGTGACATAGAGGTGTGCTTTGTGACAAGGAAGGACAAGTCAAATTAAGGAGATCTATACAAAATCACCATTATTCTTGGTTGTAAACTCTCTCCTATTTATATTAATACAAAGAGTATCTTGTCTTCCTATATGTGTTATGTTATGTTTACATTTATATATTTAAATGCCTCACTGGTCCATTGAAAGAGTAATTGAATTATGCTACGTAGATGCTGTAGATCCCTGGCTTGTTTTTGTTACATGTGTAGGTTCTAATTATAGCAATCAGAGTTGTGATTGGAGCTTAAAATTCGGGAGGAGAGTAAAACTTGTGACAGATTCCAAGTAAGCCTCTTTCCATTCTTCTATTTCTCTAAGGGAAACTTTATATTCTTCGTCTTCTGTTGTTCTAGACCAATCCACTAGGTCTAGGGAAGATACTTTTATCTGCAATCATAAATTTTGCATAAAAATTAGCAACTCCACTTGGGATCGTTTCATTCCCTTAGTGGTTTCCTTGACCCTAACACTTGTTTAACCTCCTGAATTGATCTTCTTTGCCTCGCTCAAACCTTGATTGACCCTAGGAAGACCTTTCATTAAGCTTTATTTCATTTTTTGTGTCATAATTTGGCTGGAATTGGATCAATGCTCCCCCTGGTTTGGAGACAAAGTGTTGCAGTGCACACTAGCCTTCTCTGCACCTGCACTGACCCCTATTTGATCTGAAAAATTGCCTTTTTGTGCCTTGCTCTCTAATTTGCTTGGTTCTAGCTGGTTTTCCTTGTGTCCCTGAGTGTGCCTTGGTCTTTGAAATCCTTTACTTTCTTTGCTTTTGGTTTTGATGGCTTTTGATAAGAATTTGTTTGGATTTTCCTTTGTTCTTGTCAATTAGGTTATTAGCAAATTATTGCTTGATCATTAATTGTTTGAAGAAATTTATATTATAATCATATTCCGTGTGTTTTCTCTTATCAATGATATTGTTGTATCTTAGTTTTATTTGCATTTGAAACATTAAAATAAAAGAAAAGAAAAACAATTATTTTCATTGCATATAGAGCTTTGAATTTGATTGGAACAGTGAAGTTGAGGAGATCGATTGTTGCATCACTTGTTTGTTGCATTGCTTATTGATTTCTTCTTCCCACACTTAGTTATGCCTTTCATTGTTAAAAGGAAAATGAAAAGAGTTGTTTTTGTCATATTAGTTGCATCATAGGTGTGTTCAGGTGACATCGAATTTTGAGCCATGAAATCAAAACATAATTCAAGATCAAATCTAAAATTCATCTCAATTACCCTAAGGATCATTTGAAACTTAACGACACAGAAAGAGGTTTAGGCTAGAGACATGTTTCGACATATTTAAAGGTACGAGTTGTCATTTTTTTCCAAAACTTGCATCCTGGGGGTGATATCCTGTTCCATGTATGTAAGTGTATGAGATCGTTATCCACGTACCTCTGGGTATATCAGATGGTGCTCCACACATGAAAAGTATATGGGATCACTCTCATCATACGATTATGCATTAGACAACACTAACACCAGACTACACTTCCACGTATCATCGAGTATATTTTGGAAGTCCACCATAGGTTGTTATTCTCAACGTAGGTAACCGAGTCGGTCACCTTGTATACTGTGATAGACTGAACACACCATTCGGGGAGATTGCTTACCCGTATGTAAATCCTTGGTTTACCAAGGTGGTATATTGTAGTTCACAGTTGCTTGGTAATCCATTTTTGCCTATTTACCCCTTTGTTTTATTTGTGTCTAAAATTTATAAAATCAATTAATTGACCATTGTTACACATCATTTTGTCATATTAGGAAAATGACCATCAGTTTGGATCTTTCGTTATCCACAAATGTGTCCCAAAGCATTCCCTTGCAAAGTTAGAATCCAAATTATCCCAAAGAAAGTGGAATTCTTGGATCCCATGGTACAAAACCCTGTTTTTGGCTTCCTGCGCAATTCCCTAGTCAATTTCTGCGCATATGCAGAGGAGTCGATTAGGAATTGTGCATAAGTATGCACTGTCTTACACTATGACCTGCAAACATAATTTAACGCATGTAAAAATAAAAAGTAAAATCTAGAAGCATTGTTGGTAGCATCTATCCCAACCATCAAGCTTCGAATGGTTGCCTATTCAGTCCCGATCCCTCCCATCATGGGGCAACTCCCTCTCCTTGTGGAATCCCTATCACACCATCAGTGGATCTCATCCCTTGGAAAATGGATCCCAAACTTCCCACTCTTGGCCTATAAAGCTAACTCAGGGCTGAGGATTGAGGAGGACTGTTGGAAGTAGGCTTATGTTGCATGAATAAGGTTGGAAGGCTATTCATTCAAGGAGAGGGTTGGAGATTGTGGGAAGGGACTTGCAACATCAAGGCTACATGGTTGTAAGTCTATTATCCATTTTATTAATATAAAGGTAATTGTTCTTTCTCAATTACATCTTAGTTGACATAATTTGCAGGATTCCTTGGTCACCTACATAGATTGTGATTACATATTGATCAATTTATGATACATGGTTAAGTTAATTAGTCCATTTATCTCTCATGTTATATACGGGATGCTTTGATCTCTTGTTTGTTTCTATCTATGCAAATCTCCTTTAGGACATCATGGAGAAGTTGTGGGGAGCGATAGGAGGATATCTAAAGCATCGAGGAGTGGAAGGTTAAAAGCTTTGAAAGGGACTTTATTAATCATTTTGTTTAATCGGTAAGTGGCCTCTATCATAGTATTTGTTTTAGTCAATCATAGTCTAGAGAAAGGTAGTAGTTTGTGGTTGTTTGTTACTAGATTTATCTAGAGTCTAGGGAGATCACTCTTGTCCGTAAGAGTGATAAGTCCACATAACAAATTGGCGACTCCATTGGGGAATCGTCTCACTCTCCATTAGTTTTCATGTTTGACCTTTTGAACTTTTTGTACAAGCCTTCATTGAGTGTCTCAAAATCTAAAAAAAATGGATTTTGGGTTGGATTTAACTTGTTTTTTTTATTTTTCCAAAATTCACCATTGTGCGCACTTAGGTTTTAGGCATAGTGCACATATATGCGCGCTTGTCTTTTTGCAACAGAGCGTATGCACACTAGTTTCCTCTAAGACCTGTGCACATACTTGGAAAAAAAAAAAAAAAAAAACCAAACAAAAACAAAAACAAAAACAATTTTATCCTCATCCAATCCAAAAATGTTGGGTTTTCCTGTTAATTTACACTTTTTTGTACCTTCTCTGAGTGTTTGTCAGTCTCGCTGAGTGTTATGAAAAGATTTGGTTATAGTTGTCTTGTTTTTGCAAATTAGGGTAAAGTCTCATCTGATGAATGGTCGATCTATCAAAAGAGAGATCTGTTGGTCTTGTTTTGTTGATTGTCTATCTTTCTTCTTTTGATTACATCAGGTTTTGAGTCCAGTTTGCTCTTTTGTGAAAGTTTGTTTTGTGTGTCAAAATCAATGATTTACAAGATTAGGTATTATTTGTGAAAAATACTTCTTATGCTTGTTTTGAAATGAAAAGTCATTTTTCTTTCTATTGTTGAAGTGTTCATGAACTGTACTTTTTACTACAAGTGAATTCATAGCATTCAATTAGGGAAAATTCATTTTTAGTGATTATTGGTTTCTTGTTGCATTTTGTGAATTTCTGAGTGATTGTATGAAAATATAGATTTCTTGATTTTTTGTGTTATTGGGCAAAGTGAAAGTTTGAAGTTATTTTGAATATTTGGGTGATTTGAAATTATATGTATGCATTTTAGGAAAAGGGATATAATTGGATTTAGAGTTTCTGTTGACATTTAGGTTGAAAAAGTGAAAGTCTCTTTCCTCACTTCAGATTGATTTTCATTGAAATGAAAATATTACATTTTCATTTTCGACTGCATTAGGATTTGCGTCAAGTCATAATTTCATCAATTTCACATCCATTACCTTTGAGTAAATAACAACTCTTAAAATCAACACTAATAAAATCAATCTAGAAAGTTTTATTTTTAGGGCTCTTTTCCACCTACAGTAGATCAGGTTGTAGGGCTTTGGAATAGGGAAGTGAGTTAACTTTCCAAAGCTGCAAAAAAACATTAACATCTTGTGATAGGGAGAAAAATCCATTTACTGCAATTTTTCTCTAGGAAGCTCCCCTTACAAAGGAGTCAAGCATGAGATCATATTGGACCCAGTGAAGTGATCGACCCCACTTCATTGGCTACGGTAGAGTGATTTACACGTACTAAAAATGGTGTTGAAAGGTACTTGGGAGTCACTTGGAAGTAAACCTCATATTAACCATGTTGAGGAACTTTCAAGGGGATTGAGCTTTGTTACTCTGTCCTTGCATGTACGTCTGATCTGCTACTGTCCCCCCCAGGTATAATTGTTTTACATGGTAACCTTAGTGACCATATTCTTAGGGATTTTACCCAAGGTGACGATGGAGGGGAAGTCTCTGTTGTACCTGGAACAAACGTTGGCTAGACTCACTTGGAAATTTCTAGAGGGTATTCTTCATTCGATATGGCATAAATGAAGTTTACTTGCACCAGATCGTGTACATTAAGCAGGTTGTCAGTGTAACTGGTTCCACCCGCTCTATCAATAGCCACTTTTCACTTTGATTTCTACGACGTTGGATTTCATCACCAACTAGTGATTTCGTTGTGAAAAGCTTGTTTGCATGGTTTGAATCCTTAGATTTTAAGCGTGTGTTAATTGTTTGTTTTTACATTTTAGAGACCTTTAGGATTGGATTGTGAATATTGTTTGATTATGTTATACATTTTCATTCTTGCTTAATCACCAAGGCAATCACATAGAATGTAAGGTAAACCCCCTGAATACACAACTAGTCGGAAAAGATAAAAACTGAATGGTCAAAGTCAACAAGATCTAAAGCCCTAGAAGAACCTAAAACATCAACAGGTTTACAATTTGACACCGTAGAAACCGAAGTGAATCCAACACAAGAAGTAGAATCAAGTTTAGTTCAATGTCCCAAAGATTACTGAAGTAGTTCAAACTAAATCTGATATTAGTGAAGTTTTAGACACTGAACTAACCGAACCAGAAATAGAACAACCTGAGTCTAAAGTTTCTCAACCTGAATCACCTTTGGTTGTTATAGCTCCTACTCCTAAGCCACCTTCACCTTGAAGGAGGTTGATAATTACGACTGAATTATCTCCTGGGTTAATTAGCATTGAATATATTACCAAAAACAAAGAGGCATAAACGCCTCATTCTCCATTTACTAGTAGTGAATCTTTTGACCCAAGAGTTCCTTTCTCTCCTTTCCTACCTGACCCTTGGTATTCTACCACTTTGACCTTTTTAGGTCATAATTTGTCACCGCCACACATTCTTTTTTATTCACCAGAAAGAACTATGTTAGAAATTCCTATTGGGAGCCAACCCATTGATTAATCTATGTTTACCAGCTCCCTGGAATCACTATTGTATGGTGGTCCCTCAGTTCCTCTTGGATACAAGTCATTCATTGGGAATTTTTCAGGAACTTCTTCTTCTCGTCAACCTTCTACTAGGTTAGTTGGTTTATCTACATCTATTGTTCAGAGTATGACATCCATGCGTGAAGCGCCTACGACATCAGACCAACAAATTCACATGGTATCCGGTAACTCAAGTAACCCCAACTAGTGTTTATTACCCGCCTAGGGGGCAACCACCTTATCCTCCACCTGGAGGACAACTTGTTGTTAGATCTTATCCTACAGTTGGGGGTCAACCTTTTACCAGAACTTATGGTCAGATACCTCAGCCCGATCTAGGTCAACCTACCGTAACTCAACCTTTGCTTAGTACTCCTTACCCTGGGACAAAAACTATTTGGATTCCTTATTTTACTCAACAGTTTGGTCCAGTTTCTCCACACGTGCCACTTTATCAACCTGATCAACCTATTCCTCAAATACCTATTCCAAGTATTATCGTACCTATCTAGTAACCTGTTTAGGGGATTCTACAAATAATTGTCCAACAACCTATGCAAAGAATTCCTCAAACACCTGTTCAACAACTGATTCAAAAACCTATTAAGAGTGCACCTCAAACACCTGTTTCGTAGCTGGTTCCAAGTTCCCTTCAGACACCTATCCCAGGGGTATCACAAATGACCATTCTAGTTACCTCCCAAATATATGTTCCTTAGACTACTCAGGCAATCCCTCAAGTTTTTTCTTATCAAATCATTCCTATGGTCTAGTCTATACCACAGATTCCTACCGGGCAACCCATTATAGGAATAGTGCAAACACCTTTTCAAGGTCAAGTTGATCAGGTTCCACCTTTTCAAGGACAAGTTTTTCAACGTCGTCCTTTTCAAGGTCAAAGTTTCCAAAACCCACCTTTTGAAGGTCAATTTATTCAAAGGCAACTTGTTCAAAGTCAATTTTTTCAAGGTCAACATTTGCAAACTCAACATGTACATGGGAAATATTACTTAGGTCAAATCAATCCAGCTCAACTGTCCCAGAGTCAACCATACCCTGGTCATACTTATCAAGTTCCTGTTCAACCTCAACCTGATATGGTTCACCCTGGTTACCCTGGTGGAATTCCAATTCCAACTGCACAGGCTATTCCAGGATATCCTGGATATCCTCCTCCAAGGGTTGGTCTTAACCCGCAAGGTTAACAAACTTTACCACAAGACCCTAACCGACAGTTACTATTTATTGCAGCTCTAGATTTACCTGAGTTATCTTAGTTAACGAACGATCCCATTTATTATTATCCTTATTGGCTGGAAATTCATACCAAGTTACCGAGTGACATACCCAAATTTGAAGGCAAATCGGGAGAAAACCCATCCAATCATGTGATGACATATCATATTTGGTGTGCATCGAATTCTTTAATCGATGATTCTATCTGTCTTCACCTTTTCCAAAAAAAATTAACCGGTTCGACAACCAAATGGTACATTGAGCTACCTCACGCCTCTTTTCATACTTTTAACTCTCTATTAACAACATTTTTAACCCATTTCCAGCTACCAATTCATTATGATACTAGTACTGAACTACTGACTTCTTTAACACAATTAAAATCAAGTCATATTTTTGATCATATACATGAACAGAGATGTAGACGTCGATCAGTCAAAGTTTTTATTCCAGATCAAATTTTAGCTTAATGGTTTACGAAAGTCACTTCTTCCCGTTATTACCGAGGATCTTGCTAAGGGAGGTGTCGTTACGGAAGAATAGGTAATTGCTCGTGCCTAGTATTTAGACTTAGCCTACACCTAATCTGACATCTTATACGAGAAAATATTGAATTTACCGCACCCTACAAGTGATCCAATAGTTACTTCTCCTACAAGATCTAATGTTGTTGATGGTATAATAGGTTATTTTAGCCAACAGTCTAAGGGGAAAAAGAAAAATTCTAAAAGTACTTATAATTTGGCCATACAAGATTCACCTGCTGAAAGCCTTTCTCTAGAAGCTATTTCCAAAATTAATGTCATATAATCATCTACTGGCAAGAGCCAGTCAACCAAAGGTAAAAATAAGGGGAAAGATAAATCGAAACAAAATGATTCTTCAAAAGAGAAACCCGCTAAAACTGAACCTACTGACAAGAAAAAAAACCTCACTATCCTTGCCTTATTTGCAATGAGGATCATTATACGAAGGAATGCCCACATAGGGAAAAGGTTTCCAAATTCATTAAAGGTTCTCCAACTCCCATTGTTTTGAAGGATCCATTTCCTTCTCAAGATAGAAAAATGGTTTCTAAAAATACATCTTCCTCTTCCACATCACAAGATATCATGATGATGCCTTTGTAGCAAGTTATGGTAGCTACGAGATCAAAAGATTATGGATCTAAGGGTCCTGTTAACATGGAAACGAGGCTAGCTCATCTGGTCAACCTTCTAGTTCAATTCCTCCTCCTCCTTCTGAACCATTACAGATTGAGAAACCGATTCCTGACATGATGATTCGACGACCTCCCAAAGGTTTGCTTCGGAAATAAGCTTTCAAACCACATGCTAGAGCTGCACAAAATTACAGCATTGTTGAATACCTAGCTATGTATCCTTATGCAATGTTAGTCCTGGAAGTGCTGCAAACATGCCCGATAAAACTAAAGATTTTTATTGTCAGCCATAGGAGCTATTGATCGATAGGATTCTAAACTAATTATCTTTGACCTTGAGAGTCATATCCCGAGACTCCCTCATCAATTGACATTCCATATTCTAGTTTTTGTTAAAACTAGACGAGTGTTTCACACAGTTGCTGACGAAGGAGCTTCTACGTGTATTATGTCGATTGCTTGTTGGAAAGTTTTAGGTTCTCCAACCATCAATCAGTCACCTACCACTCTGAAAGCCTTTGATGGAAGATGTTTTCGTCCTTATGGAATCCTAAATGATTTGCCCATAGAGCTAGAGGGTAAAATGGTTGTGATCGAAGTTGAATTTGTTGATGCTCAGCTCGATTACAACCTTTTGCTTGGTCGAAGTTGGACATATGCTATGTCAGTAGTGGTCTCATATTTTTTTCGAATGATACAATTTGCTCACAAAGGGAAAATTGTCAAATTAGACCAATTGTCTTATTACACTTCAGGCCCTAACTCTATGGGTAGCATAACTTTTGTCGGAAAAACGAGTACTCTTTATGAGGATATTGGTGTTGGTTTACTCAAAGACTCATCACTGATGGGAACCTTTGTGCTTCCTCCACTGAACTTTCCTTCTAAACTTGCCAAGGTTAACATGATTACATAAAACACTATGGAATCTTTTGATCCCTGGATAGTGCCTTTAGAGTCTGAATTAGCCTCCTATGGCAATGAGATGCCTTTGAACCTATTTGAATTGGCTTAATAGGCATTCAATCATTTTCCAACCCCTCATCTTCTGATATTGATCGAGTGAATGCGATCAATGATAATTCTTCTCCTTTACCTTGGTTAGAACCAGTTTCACTCCCTAATCCTTTCAACTATACGTTTCCTATTGACGAAAGTATTATGGAGGTCATGACTTTAGATGAAATTCCATGGAATGAGTACCATCGTCTTCATGTTTTCTACCTAACCTGAGTAAAATCAAGAATGATTTTTCAACTATGTTTTCACCTGAGATAGTAGATAGTCCATAATCGCCCATTTCAATTTTTCAAGTTGACTTCAAAAGGAATTTGGGAAACATATATACAACAATTACTATTGACATCTCAGTCAAAACGAGAATTATTGAAAATATTCACATAGGCGCCTCATACTCATTCAAAGAAATTTGAACATATAAGGCACTGTTTCAAGAATTACGTGACATTTTGGCCTAGTCCTATGAGGAAATGCCCGGAATTGACCCAAGAATTGTTGTACATGTGATTAAGACTTACCCAGATATGAAACCTATCAGAAAACGATTATGTTCGGTGCATCCACGAAATGTTGTTGCGATTAAAGTTGAGGTCGAGAAATTGCCCAAAGCAGGTTGCATCTACCCGGTTCCCTTCACTGATTGGGTGTCCAATATTGTACTTGTTAACAAGAAGTAGGGAAGCATTAGAGTATGAATCGATTATAGGCATATCAATAAATGTTGTCCGAAAGACAACTATCCTACTCCTTATATCGATCAAATCATTGACGACTGTGTCGGAAATGAAATGTTTTCATTTATGGGCAAATTTTCTGGCTACAACCAAATCAACATACTCCCAGTTGATCAACCAAAAACCGCATTCATCTGCCCATGGGGGGATTTTTCTTATCAAAAAATCCCATTCAGTTTAAAGAATGTCAGCGCATCATTTCAATAGGCTATGTCTTATTCATTTCATGATATAAAGCATATTGTGCAACCTTATTTGGATGACTTTCTAGCGGATAATAAAAATAGATTGTTTTCATTGGTATAACTTAGGCTCAGGGTTGTTTTAGGCGGAGCTCCAGAACCCTAATCATGGCGGAACCCTAGGGTTTTTGGCTACAGATCCGCGGTTTTGATAACAGCGAGCGTTTTAGGATATTGTAGTATGGTTATCTACGCAGGGCTGACTGCGGGATTGAATTTTTAATGGTTATTGACCTCTAATATTGGGCCTGTCGGTGGATATCCTACTGTCTTAGTGTGGTATCGCCCGTCATTTTGGCCACAACACCGTTCATACACAACAGCCTACTTTCTCCTGGTCATACGGAGGTCGGGTATCACTGTCGGTTACTATGGTGGAAGAAGCCCTCGTGGATTATGAGGAGGACCCCATGCCAGAACAAGAGATTTGGGCACACCAATCTACATCGGTTATGGGCCCCTGGCAGAACAAACAGGGTCAGATGACAGCTGCTGTCCAGACGCCGCAACACTTGCCCCTATCCGGAAAATGCCAGCACCCTGCTGTCAATGTTGAGGACCTTCCCGGTTTGGAATGTCCCCCCCTCTCTCCGGTCACTCTGAATCTCCTCGGCGGCAGTCTACAGGCATCTCCCACTTTTGACTCCCCCTTGCCATATCCCCCGCAACATCCCCCACCTTTTCCCACACAGCATTCCCTGCCTATGAACCCTCCCTCCATCTCCTTGGCTCCGGCTGGCCCTTCCAACCCCCCGCGCCTTACACAATCTTACATCCATCCGGGCTCGTGCAGTTTCAACCCGCATTCCCCGATTCGCTCTGGTTGTTTCAGCTCTCCAATACCAAATCCTCGAGCTGCTCATTCGTCCCAGCATAGCTCCTCGGAACCGTGCAGGAATTTACTCAAAGACTATCCTACGGGCCGGCCCACAGATAAGCTGAAAAAGGGCCAGTGTCTCAGAGCTGTGGACACTGATATCAACCTGACCTTTGGAGAAGACGTGCATATGGCGGATGCTATGGATATGGCGAGGAAAGTTCTTGTTGGTCGTGTAAGAGGCAGGAACTACACGGTGGAGAGACTGCGTCAATGGACAGTGGAGATATGGGGTTCCCTGCTGAAAGAACTTCCTGTGATTAGGGTTTTGGCCAGAGGATGGTTTGCCCTCCGCTTTCATAGGGAGGAGTATACGGATTGGATATTATCGCGCTACTGGCATATTGAGCTCGCTCCTGTTCTGTTGAAGCGATGGGATCCTCTATTCGACCCGGAGCGTGAACAACTCGGAGCAGGACCTATCTGGGTCAGACTTCCCGGTTTACCTATGCAGTTTTGGATCCCTCAAGTGTTCAAACGTATTGGAGATGCATTGGGGACATACCTTGAGCATGACCAGTCCTTCGAAAAAACTGGCAACATGACTATGGCAAGGATTTTGGTACACCTTGACACCAGGGCAGGGCTTGAAGAAAAAATTACTCTACACAGGCGGCACTTCTCACGCAAACAACTTCTGGACTATGAAGGAGTCCCATTTCGCTGTAAGAGGTGCCACAAAGTGGGTCACCTATACAAGGACTGCCCACTGCTTTCTTCGGTGACCACGGAAAACTCGAGGGGGACAAAGCAACAGAACTCTGAAGAGCAGAACAAGGGATTACAGAAACAAGGAGAGGAACCATCTGAAGCTGTGGTGGGCACTACAAAGAAGGTAGGAAACTGGCGAAAAGTTCTGACCTCACCTCCTCGGACTCGCTCCAAATCAGCAGCAGAAGCAACATCACTTCCGGGTAATGAGTCTTTCCCCATAACCGCTGCTCTTTTTTCAGATGTTATGTTTAATGCTCTGCATACATCTTTGCATCCCCCCTCATCTGCACATTGCACTATTCCGTCCATCCCTTGTTCCTTAGTTCCTCCCCCCCAACTTTCTCCACTACTCCTACTTCCCTCAGGGAATTTTCCACCCCCCTTCTCATACTTCCTCCCGTTTTGGGACGGGATCTCATCCCTACAACCTCCGATCCAGAGTTCGACCCAAGACCCCGCTTCTTGGATTGGGCCACTCCCCAGGAAGGTCCAAGCTATATAAACCTGCCAGAGGGTGCCCATCCAAGATCAAAATTACCATCAAGTCAGCGGTGGCAGATGTTGCAAGGGGCCGACAAACCACCATTGAAACGACGCTTAGAGCAATTGAGCCCACTGCCCATGTTTCCCCATGATTTGGCTCTCCTACAACTGCAGGGGATTAGCCAACCCCAAAAAGAGATTGGCTCTCAAGAGGCTATTAAAGGATACCAAATGTGACATCCTCTTCCTACAGGAAACCCTTGGCACATCTGACAACATCACCAGAACCCTACACTCTATCCTGTCGGGTTGGGTATTTCAGGGCATGGATGCCATCGGCAGATCTGGAGGTCTTGCAATTGGTATCAACCCTAAAGATGTCAAGCATATATCCACCTGGGGTGGTTTGGGTTTCATTGGAATGGACATATTTGTGGGGGAGCTCGGTCTCCAGTTAAAAGTGATCAACATCCATGCCCCTAATCAAAACAGATTGGAATTTTGGCACAATTTGTTGGAACATAATCTTGTTTCAAATACCACCATTATTGGAGGGGATTTAAACTTTTCTTTGGGCATGGAAGAATCCTGGGGACATCATGCTCAAATTGACCCTATTTCAGATCAGATGAGTACACTACTGGATACTTTCAAATTAGTTGATGTTCCTATGAACAAGAAACTGCCCACCTGGCACAATAGGAGGACGGGGGATGCTGCCCTGGGTCGAAGATTGGACCGGTTCTTGACACATGAAGATCTCCTCCGTAACATTCCCCTTTATCGACAATGGGTGGGTACTGGGGGATCATCTGATCACCTCCCCATTTTTCTGCAAATCACTGGACCATCAAAAAAGCCTCGCTCCCCTTACAAATTCTTTACTGGACACCTAAAAGATCCTGACTACATCAATTTGGTGACTGAGTTCTGGAGAGCTCAACCCCCTCTCAGGGAACAGAGGATGGCTGCGGACTTCTGTAATCGACTTAAAAAACTCAGGACATTGACAGAGGAATGGTCAAAGAGGAAGAAGTTGAGAGATGAACAGCATCTTGTTGACATAGAATTACAGATTGCACAGCTAACGGATGAACAAGGGCTTGGTTTCTTATTGGATGATACAAAAACACATCTGGTTAACCTGGAGAATCAAAAGAATAAGATGCTACTGGAAAAGGAAGAACAATGGAGGTTGAAAAGTAGAGCCATCTGGCTACAAGCGGGTGATGGTAATACCAAGTTCTTTCACAATTTTGCTAATGGTAGAAAGGCCACCAACACTATCTGGCAGCTGCCCTGTGAGCCTGATGGTTGGGCCTCTACTCATCCTCAATTAGCCAGGTTGGGGAATACACATTTCAAAAGACAATTTACAGCGCCGGCAACCATCAATCTCCCGGACATCATAAACTTGGCAGGTCATTTTCCAAGGTTTGTGGAACCGGACGCTGTTGAGGATTTGATTCAACCAGTCAACTTGGAGGAATTGGAAGAAACTCTCGAGTGGTTCAAGAAAGATAAGAGTCCTGGCCCAGACGGCTGGCCAGTGGAGTTCTATTTGGCTTTCCTGGAGTTACTGGGACGGGATCTGCTGGCGGTCATTGAAGAAAGCAGAATCACTGGACACATCCATCCCCCCATTAACTTCACCTACTTGGCCTTGATTCCTAAGACTGACTCACCAGCCTCTTTCAATGACTTCAAGCCTATATCCCTTTGTAACTTTCTGTACAAAATCATTGCCAACCGCATCAAGCCTATATTATCTAACCACATCTCTCAGGAGCAATTCGCTTTCCTCCACCATAGACATATACAGGATGCCATTGGCACAGCCCAGGAAGCCCTCCACTCCATCAAACACAAAAATCTCAAGGGACTCACTCTCAAAATAGATCTGTCAAAGGCCTTTGACAAAGTGAATTGGCTTTACATCAAGATGATTATCACTCACTTGGGATTTCCCCCTGCTCTCATCAACTGGATCATGGGGTGCATCTCCACTGTATCTTTTGCCATTCTCATTAATGGTTCGGCATCGCCCACCTTCAATATAGATAGAGGGATAAGGCAGGGATGCCCTTTATCACCACTTCTTTTCTTATTAGTCATGGAAGGGTTGAGCAGACTCATAGCTTCAGAAAAATGAAGAGGGGGCCTTCGAGGTCTTAAAATCATGGAACAATACTATCTGACACATCTACTCTTTGTAGATGACATATTGATTTTCTTGAATGGGAGTGTCCGGGACACGACTTCATTGAATGAGATTCTGGAACTCTTCTGCAGAGCCACGGGAATGGAGATAAACAGAGAAAAATCCACCATTTCCCTATCTGAATGCACCCAACAGGAATCTCAGTTAGCCACTCAAAATTTTCCCTTTCAAGCTACTGATTTGATGGGGGGACTCAAATATCTGGGCTTCAGACTAAAACCAGATGGATATAAGATTGCTAATTGGACCTGGCTCATCACAAAAGTGGAGAAGAGAATAAGCTGTTGGTGTCACAGATTCCTTTCTCGAGCAGGCAGACTTATTCTCATCAAATCAGTCCTCGAAGCCACCCCGGTGTACTGGATGTCACTTGCCTGGATTCCAAGAGGGATCCTTCACAGAATACAACAAATCTGTTGCAAATTCCTTTGGAATGGAAGAAAGGAGGGCAAACCTTTTGCCTGGGTAAAATGGACCAAAATTTCTACTCCTAAGAAGTGGGGAGGTTGGGGACTTAAAATACTTCCGTCCTTCGCCCAAGCCTTGGCAGCCAAACAGAGCTGGCTTTTACTAAAACAAAATAGTCTTTGGGCTGAGGTTATTCTTCACAAATATATCTGGTCGTTGACTATCTTAGACTGGATCAGAAGCCCATCTTGGAACAGGAAGGGCATTTCGGTGATTTGGAGGGCCATACTCAATTCTACTTCTATCATCAAGGATGGCTTACTATGGAAAATTGGCAATGGAGCCTCAGTCCGTATTGGTATTGACCCTTGGATAGGCAGTGGAAACTCCCATCTACTACCAGTAGCATTGATACAACACCTGAACAGCAAGGGCATAAAATTTCTTGGACAGATTGGAGACCAGCAGAATACAACATTCCATACACAAGCCTGGCTGACTGAGCCGCACTGGAATATACCAAATGAATGGGGAAGAACTTGGCAAAACTACCTTCAGGCACTTACAGAATCACATGTCAGGTTACAGAATGTAGAGGATGAACTTATTTGGGCTCACTCCAAAGCTGGACAATACACATCGAAACAGGGGTATGACATGATAATTGCAGATAGAAAACTGGAGGTCTTAAGAACCTGGTGGGATACCTTATGGAAATTAAAAGCTCCTCCACGTACCAGACTGTTGATGTGGAACATATTAGAAAATAAGATCCCCACTGGATCCTATCTGAAAAGAAGGGAATTTTTGGGTCCTACCCGGTGTGTACTATGCCTCCATGAAGAAGAATCGACCCAACATCTTTTCCTTACTTGCCCGACCACCAGGAGCATTTGGTCACAAGTCCTACTATCACTAAATATGACTATGAACTGGCAGGGGGCTGATATTACAACTGCTTGGGACAACTGGTGGAGCACATCGGCTATGGAAAAATCAAGGAATCTCCCACTCCTCGTCTCATGGTACATTTGGCTCAAGAGAAATAACAAAATCTTTGAAGACAAATCGGTAAACTGGAATCTTCTCCCCCCACAAATTTGTGTTGCATATGAAGAACTTCCAAATGATGACAGCCAAAAGAGACCTAGAATTATTCGACAGGAACAGATTAACAGATCTATCCCATGGGCCTATTTTGATGGTGCTGCCCAACAACATGGCTGTGGGGGTGGCATTTGCTTCTATTTATCTGAAGCACACTACTTCCAGATTTGTATGGGACTGGGACCTGGCACCAACAATCATGCTGAATTGATTACACTTCGCCATCTGCTATACTTTGCTATTCTAAAACATTGCCGAAATATACAAATTTTTGGAGATTCAAAGATAGTGACTGATTGGTTTAACAACACAGCTATTTGTTCTGCTTACTCTTTGAGAACTATTATGGAAGAAATTGTTTTTTTCAAAACATTCTTTGATCAGATTTCTGTTTCTCACATCTACAGGGAAAGAAATGAAACTGCTGACAGGCTATCGAAAGAAGCGACGCATCATCCTCTAGGAGAGTGGATGATCGTCGAACATACACCTGCAGGGATCTATCAGTATTTTCACAGGCCATATATAGATGAGGGACTACAGAGGGGCAACAACCTCTAATTTCACAGCTTTTTGATATTGAACTTTATAGAATTTTGCTCTGTATATATCTGAAAGTGAATATGGATGTCTACCCCTGCGTGGGTGATTTTTGGACCTTTACATTGTGGTTTTTTTCACCAGCACAGCACACCCTTTGGGTTTCATTGTATATACTTGTTTTGGACAATGGACTATTAGCCACGTTTACAGCATATGCCTTCGGGCATCCACAACATGTAATTTCTTTTATGAAATTATGAATTTTCTTTATAGGAAAAAAAAAGACTTTCTAGCTCATTCACTGAGATGGGAAGACCATCCAATGCATTTGAGAGCAATATTTATCAGATGATGTCATTAGAATATTTGTTTGAATCCACACAAGTGAGTTTTTGTGTGTTATCTAGTTGATTGCTAGGATTTTCTGTTTCGAAGGAAGACATTTGTGTTGATCCACTGAAGGTTGAGGCTATTATGAATTTGTCTCGTCCTTCCAATCTCCGTTAAATCCACAGTTTGCAAGGGAAAGAAAACTTTCTACATCGATTCATCTAGAACTAAAACGAGTCAACTAAAGGATTTACTCGACTTTTGAAAAAAGTCTTCTCATTCTCTTGGGTCGAAGTGGCTCAAAAGGCCTTTGATGCACTTAAACATGTGCTGACCCATACACCGTTGTTGCATCCTCCCGATTATCATCGAGACTACTTTTTATACTTAGCTGCATTTGATGTGATTATTGGCATGGTTTTAGTTCAAGAAGATGAATTGAACGAAGAGCATGTGATATATTACTTAAGTATAAATTTGACCAAAACTGAAGCAAAATATGCACATGTGGAGAAATTGGCCTTGGCAGCTGTTCAAGCTGTCCAATGTTTTCGTCACTACATTATATTGCACAAAACTACTATAATTTCATATTGCAACCCCATGGTTTACAATCTTACTAGACAATTGCTTGGGAGCAAGTATTCCAAATGGATAGTCATCCTACTGGAATTCAATTTGGAATTCATTAAATCCAAATCTAAGACTATTTGCTGAATTATTATGTGAGTTTCCCCGTACTAAGACAGAAAACCTCATAGAGGATTCTCTTCCAGATGAATCTCTCTTTATGATAAGCACTTTAGATCCCTGGTATGGAGATATCATAATTT
The DNA here is from genome assembly GCA_031772625.1 of Pinus tabuliformis. NCBI lineage: Eukaryota > Viridiplantae > Streptophyta > Pinopsida > Pinales > Pinaceae > Pinus > Pinus tabuliformis. The sequence goes on from CM062820.1 coordinate 1,094,850,388, forward strand.
ATCTTCATACCCAGACATTTTTGCTAGAACTTAGTTGAACTAATTGTCGTCGTATCCGGTATCAATCCCAACAATACAATATTGTTAGCGATACACTTTATCGTCATGGTGCCGATTCTATTTTCAGACAATGTTTAACTCACGAGGAAGCTGAAAAGGCATTAAATGACTGCCATTCTGGAGCTTGTGGCAGTCATATGTCAGGGTTTTCCACTACTCAAAAGATCTTGCACGCGGGGTATTTCTGGCCTTCTATGTTCAAAGATTGTATAACTGCGGTCTAGAAATGCCATAATTGTCAATTTATGATCGAAAAATGCGTGCACACCCAACTCCTCTTCACCCAATCATTGTTTTTGGTCCTTTCACTAAATGGGGCATTAATTTCCTTACATGTAACCCTCACTTAGCCGGGGGGCATGGGTACAATATCCTAGCGATAGATTATTTTACGAAATGGGCTGAGGCGATGCCTACATATAAGGATGATGGTGAAACAACATCCATTTTCATGTTCAATCATGTGATTGCTCGGTTTAGAGTTCCACAAGCCATTGTCACGGACCATGGTAGTCATTTTTGAAACTTTATGATGATCGATCTTACCATGAATCTAGGCTTGCGTCATGACAATTCTACTCCATATTACCTGCAAGAAAATGGCCAAGTAGAAGTCGTTAGCAAGGTTTTAACCACCATGATTAAACGGATTATCGAGACTCATAAACGAGATTGGCATCTAATGCTTTATCCAGGCTTGTGGGCATACCATACCACACTAAAAAATTGGACTAGTTTTACTCCTTTTTAGCTCGTTTACGACATGGAACAGTTCTAACGATTGAATGTGAGATACCATCTTTGAAACTGGAAATTGAATTATTACTAGCCACTTATGCAGAGGAAGAATGTTTCCTATACTTATTGCGTCTCTATGAGACTTGCAGTGATGCTGCATTAACTAGTGAGGCCCGAAAGAAACGAGTTAAAGCACAATATGATCAAAATGTCAAACCTCGTTCGTATTTAGAGGGTGATTTAGTCTTGGTCTATGATCAAGAGCACGATAAGTTAGGCGTTGGTAAATTCGAGCCCATATGGCACAACCCTTATGTTGTAAAATGTGCACTGGTGAAAGGGGCCTATGAACTAGTTGATTGTCACAGAATTCCTTTGGGAAATCCCATAAATGGTCTTTACCTAAAAAGATATTATGCTTAGATTGTTTGGTGATTTTTTATTTTTTTTGGTGCGATATTTTATGTGTGGAAAATTTTAGTAGCTTTTTACAAATTTCCGCTACTTCGCCTGCTTATCTTGTGTTACACTCGATTTGTATATGTCGACGTTCCCTCAAACTTACATTGGCTTCGTTGATGGTGCTAGTTGTAGTACTCAGAATTTATCTTCTGCAACTTGGGTCATTTATTCGCCCACAGATGAATTAGTTTCTATTCATGGGATATGCCTTGGTCGAACAATGAATAATATTGTAGAGTATAGCGCAGTGATTAAGATATTATTCGATGCCATTTCATTTGGAATTCTTCGATTGATAGTTAGATTAGATTGAAAACTCATAGTATTACATTTGAATGGTGTTTATTTAGTTAGAAGTGCTTCCATGTTAAGAATGTTTTTGCAGGTTCATCTCTTGGAAAGAGAGTTTGATTATATTGAGTATCAACATATTCCAAGAAATTTAAACACATTAACTGATGCATTGGCTAATTATGTGTTAAATTGGCATTTGTAAAACATTTGTAAAGAAATCAATGCAATATTCATCCATATATTGTACAAGATAGACTGAAATAGAAGTAGTAGCTTTCATTAGATAAATGTCTGTAAAAAGTGTGGCTTTTACAAAAATGTCATCCAAAGACATGAGGCCCCGTGGCCTTTATTTTCCGAACATGCTAGTACATCATCAAAAAACAAAAATCTAGCCCTCAGACTAGTGACTACGCATGATGATGATCATGGTAGCATACAATAGCGCATGCTACTCATCATAGAAAATGACTAATAGGTCTGGGAACCCCCAAAGTGTGTCTCTGATAGCGGAGAGGCAAATCATTTATCCTGACAATTGGGATGTCCAAGGTCAACCTCTCAAGGTTGTGCTCTATCTCTGTCAATGCCTCCACTGCATCCGGTTTCAACACTATGGGAGTTACTAGTTTCTCACCACGCCTATCATATCTGTGCAATCTAGCTAGTCTCACTGAGGCCACATCTGCATGATCATTTCAGATAATTAGTTTTGGATGCCAAGAAATAACAAAAAATGAAAATTTTAAAAAATCAACCAAAATGTCAAGTTTTACCTATATTGCCCCACAGCATCCCACATGGCAGTGGCATGTCCAATTGCATGTGTAATCCATGTCTGCGTATGGAAAATATTCAATCATGATGATTTGATTTTCTAGCCACTCGAAGAAGTCAGGAGTATATTTGATCATTGGTCCTTTGCCACCCCTGTGGCACGCCATAAGTGTGACCCATTTCAACATGTGAGGGTCCTAAGGTCCTCCTATCTCTATAAATACATGTGGAGTGAGAAGAGGGATCCGCTCTAGAGAAAATGAAATGACAAAGGCATCGTACCCAAAGTTTTCGAGTCTGCATGTTCTGACTCTAGTTAGTTGCCCTTTCAGATTTGAAACTACAACCTCGCTTCGGTTGAATATAGTAGGCTGTAAACACTCTACGTCGATTTGCATATGAGCCTTTGTGAAAAAATGCAGAGCTTCACTACCACATAACCATGCAACAGTGAACCCAATAGCTTTGAAAGGAAGCCTTGAGATGGTTTTAATGTAAATTCTCCCATCTTTGAGAACAACTCCATCGGTACAATATTGTATCAGATAGTTGACATTGGTTTCGCCACCTCGCTTATGCCCATACAGATTGATTTCCACCCCATCACGTGGAAGTCCAGTCAAAAAGTATATGTCAGCAACATCGATGACAAGTCTATGGCCTCCAACTATGAAACATTCTTCTTGAACGTTCCACTTGCCCACCATCCATTCTAGCAAGTCTAATTGGGCTTTCATGCCCATAATGGTGAAAAACTTGTATAGGCCACAATTTTTTAATGTATGTATGGTTTATGGATGGTTTAGAGAACTATGTTTTTCTCTTCATGTTCACACTCTCTCCACTCCATATTTGCAGCTCAAAACCCTGCAGACAAGCATAAAAGAACATTAGAAACAAGCATGGAAAAAAATAGCAAGAATTTTGGGTGTTTTTCATTTTATTTTTGTGCCCTTGATGCTATGCACAATCGACTGTGATAAAGAGTGCGGATGCACGTGGTTATCTCCTTAGAAACCACACACATCGTGTTTTTTATTGTAAAAAAATCGGTCGATGTGCGCAAGCCCGATAAGGGTGACCTGCACACATCGACAATGAATTTCATTTTTAAAACCCTCCCCCAAAACTCCAAATCTATAGTGAAATGTTAAATAAAAAGCATGAAAACGAAGATCTCGAAGAGATGATCTACCTGAAAAAGATGGCGCACGATTCCATCCAATAGTTTGCCCAAAATCCACCTTTGACTTTTCTGGTGAAAATGACCTCTATCACCCTCAAAAGGTTAAAAACACAAATGGTAATTTTTATTTTTTTTTACTTTTTTACTTTTTTTATAAGTTTTAAGGCCCATTTTAATATTATTTTTGATCCATTGATGACTGCGTCCATACTATGTCTTCTATTGACATGGATCTTGAAATGTATTTCCGTACTGATTCTTTAAGACATTTATACTCTGAGTATGGGAATGCCTACCTCACCGATGATTATATATTGCATTGTAACATTCGTTTGATTGTTTCAAGTCTCCCACTGCAATCTCTAACCCAAGCCTTGGCATGATAAAGCGCTTCAGTCATCAAATATCTTTTGACTTTGCACTTTAGAGGGCAATCTATTACACGTCATTTTGTTGCATTAGGAAAATGACCATCGGTTTGGATCTTTTCTATCCACAAATGTGTCCCAAAGCATTCCCCTGCAAAATTAGAATCCAAATTATCCCAAAGAAAGTGGAATTCCTGGATCCCAACAAAACCCTGTTTTTGGCTTCTTGCGCAGTTCCCTAGTCAATTTCTGCACACGCATAGAGGATTCCATTAGGAACTGTGCATAAGTAAGCACTATCTTAGACTGTGACTTGCAAACATAACTTAACGTATGTCAAAATAAAAGTAAAGTATATAAGCATTGTTGGTAGCATCTATCCCAACAAACAAGCTTTGAATGGTTGCCTATTCAGTCCTCATCCCTCCCATCATGGAGCAACTCTCTCTCTTGTGGAATCCTTATCCCGCCATTAGTGGATCTCATCCCTTGGAAAATGGATCCCAAACTTCCCACTCTTGGCCTATAAAGCTAACCCAGGCCTGAGGATTGAGGAGGACTGTTAGAAGTAGGCTTATGCTGTAGGAATAAGGTTGGAAGGCTATTCATTCAAGGAGAGGGTTGGAGATTGTGGGAAGGGACTTGCAACATCAAGGCTACATGGTTATAAGGCTATTCTCCATTTTATTAATATAAAGGCAATTTTTCCTTCTCAATTACATCTTAGTTGATATAATTTGCAAGATTACTTGATAACCTACATAGATTGTGATTGCATATTGATTAGTTTATGATACATGGTTGAGTTAATTAGTCCATTTATCTCTTATGTTATATATTGGATACTTTTATCTCTTGTTTGTTTATGTCTATGCAGATCTCCTTCAGAACATCATGGAGAAGTTGTGGGGAGCAACGAGAAGATATCTAAAGCATCGAGGAGTGGATCGTCGAAATCTTTGAAAGGGACTTCATCAATCATTTCGTTTAAACAGTAAGTGGCCTCTATCATAGTATTTGTGTCAACCAATCATAGTCTAGAGAAAGGTAGAGCAGTTCTTGGTTGTTTGTTACTAGATTTCTCTGGAGTCTAGGGAGATCACTCTTGTTCGCAAGAGGGATAAGTCCACATAACAACTGTGGAACAACATCCTCCCCGTGGGACACCTCCTTAGTGGATATTATGTTGAGACTAATGGCAATAGTTCCCGAGTCAACAAGTCAAGGAAACCCCTCTGATGTGAATCCTGGTCCTTTTCCTTCTTATGGAAATATTGGTGCTCCTTATATGAAAATGTTGTCCCTTGTCAGATTTACTATTGGTTTGCGAGTTTTGTTGTTTTCGACCCCTATGGTTTCGAAACATAGTTACCGATCAAACAAGAAAATGATCTAGTACCCGTTTTTTTGAGGTAGCAAAAAATAACTCGATTTCGAAAAGTGGTGATTCAAAATAAACATTTTTTTTTGGAGCATATTTTTGGCACTTTAAATTTTCTTATGTATCAAGTATGAATATTTTTTTAAAATGTTAGTGATTTTCATGCTAATTTTGAAAAGTGTTGATGCAACATCAACACAAATTTTTTTAGAGGGCTTATTTTTGACACTTTAAATTTTTTATGTATCTAGTATGAACATTTTTTTTTGTTAGTGATTTTCATGTTGATTTTGAAAAGTGTTGATGCAGCATCAACACAATTTTTTTTAGAGGGCTTATTTTTGACACTTAATTTTTTTTATGTATCTAGTATGAACATTTTTTTTTGTTAGTGATTTACATCTTGATTTTGAAAAATGTTAATGCAATATCAACCCTTTTTGTTTAGAGGGCTTATTTTTTTCACTTTAAATTTTCTAATGTGTTAAGTGTATATATATATTTTTTAATGTTGGTGATTTTCATGTTGATAATAAAACATAAAAAATGACAAAAAAATTAAATATAAAAAAATATATATAAAAAACAAAAACAAAAACAGAACAATAAAAAAGTTAAAAAAAAAACAAAATTAACTTGTAAAAAAAACCAATAAAAATATAAAACAACTCAAATATTAAAAAAGATAAAAATAATAAAAAAAACACAAAAAATAATGCAAGAGAAAACAAATATTAAAGAAATAAATAAAACAATTAAAAAAAAACACAAAAAATAATACAAGTAATAAAACATAAAATAAAAACATGACAAAAAAAATCAAATATAAAAAATATATAAAAAGACAAAAAAAACTATAAAATGTAAAAATAAATAAAAATTTAGTAGTAAAATTAAAAAATTGAAAAAAATGGAAAATATTTAAAAAATACAACACAATTTAAGAAAAAATAAAAAATAAAAAAATTATTTTTTTGGAAGTTAAAAAAAATAAAATTAATATTAAAAAAAGTTAAACATTAAAATAAAAAATATTTAAAAAACAAAAATTAAATATTAAACAGAAACATTAGAATATAAATCATTTAAAATTTTTTGAAAAAAAAAAAACATAAAACAAAAAAAGACCCTCGGGTGGCAGGGGTCGATTCCAAGAATTAGCCCTTGCCACCCCAGGGCTTGTTGGGCCGCGGGGATAGGCGAGGAGGGCGCTATGTGCCAGCCCACCCCCACAGCGCAACCGACCCGGGGGTGGGAGGGGCCGATTCCCGGAATCGGCCCCTACCACGCTCGAGCCGGTTGGGTCGCGGGGAAAAAAATTGAAAAAAAAAAAGGAAAAAAAGGCCCTTGGGTGGTAGGGGCCGATTCCGGGAATCGCCCCCTGCTACCCCAAGGCTGATTCCGGGAATAGGCCCCTGCCACGCCAGGTCCTTTTTTCGATTTTTTTTTTTTTTTTTGGTATAGAGAATATATATATATTTTTTTAATTTTTAATTTTTGTTTTATATCTTAATTTTGTTATTGTTTTTATATTCATTTTCATTTTTTTTTTTTAAATTATTTTGTTTCTATTTTTTTTAACTTCAAATATATATATATATATATATATATATATATATATATTTGATTTTGTTTATTTTTTCCTTCTTCTTAAATTATGTTAAATTTTTGAAATATTTTCCATTTTTAATTTTTAATTTTTATTTTTATTTTTTTGATTAAATTTTTAAATTTTCATTATTATTTTTTTTAGGTGGTGTTGTTGTTGTTTTTTTTAATATTTTTTGTTATGTTTTTATTTTTTATTGAAAATTTGTTTTCTTGTGTTATTTTTTGTGTTTTTTTAAATATTTGAATTATTTGATATTTTTTTTTTGTTTTTTTTTTTTTTACAAGTTAAGTTTGTTTTGTTTTTTTTTTTTTTTTTTTTTGAAGGTTTCTTAGTCATATATTTTTTTTCATAATGTTATGTTTGAAATTTTTTTGAAAACTTAATTTTTTTTTTTTTTTTGTAGTCATGATCTCTGGTTTTAATTCCATGGTTGAAAAATTGTTAATATTTTAATGTTTTTCTAAGTCATGAATATTTTATTTTTAATGCTATGGTTGAAAACAGTTATAAGTATTTTTTCTCAAGTTCATGCTTGAAAATTGTTGGAAATTTAAAGCTTTTCAGAGTCATGATATTTTATTTTTAATGTCATTATTAAAAAATGTTGAAAATTAACCTTGAAAAAAAAATTTATTCGAGCATCAACATTTTTTTTTAGGGTGTTTTTTGCACACAAAAATTTGGTTTTTAAAATGTTGAAAATGTACAAAACAAAATGTTATTCCAACATCAACACTTTTCGTTTTCAACCTGATTTTTCATGTTTTTTTGGGGTTTTTGGGCTAGAGTACCCGTTCTGAGGTAATAGTTCTTGTTTGATCGGTAACTATGTTTCGAATGTACATACTACTCCTCAAGCAAGTTATCCTCCACCTGAACAACATCAACCTCAAGTTGATCCTAAGTTGACCCTTTACCTTCTTCACCTGTTGTTTCTTCATCCCTTTCTTCCTCCTTGCCTGGTGAAAGTATTGATTCCAGTATCCAGGAAGCTAAGAAGAAGAAGAAAATGATGAAGAAGAAGAAGCAAAATCATCAGGGGGGCAACCAAGAAACCATTGATACTAATCCAACTAGTATGGAGGAACCTTCCAATCAACCCCACAAAAATTTAAATTACCTTACAAGTTATGTAAGGGTGATCACCTTCTTAGAAATTGTCCTCGTATTCCCAATGTATTAGAAATGTGGTCCATAGGCTGACATCAGCCTTTGTCATCAACTTCTGGAGATCATGCAGGTAACAATCCTTCAACTAATGATCATAATATTCATCAAAAGAAGGGTGAAGTTAAGTTTCCGGTTAGGTTATGTGAAGGGAATAATCAAATTCACCTTTTCCTTTATATGGATGAAGCATCCAAATTGTTGGGAAATCTTATTGTTTCTCAACCGCAACTTCTGAATGGCTACTGGAAGCTTTCCCCTAATACTCCACTAGTTGATGAAGTGATTGATCAGAATTTGAATTAAGGCAATCCCACTCTTTCTGAATGTGAATCACATAAGTCCGTTCCCGACCAACCATTGGTTGACTCGATTCCACCTTTAGTTGATCGTACCTTTCCCCGTAGAGAGTGAACTTCAGATCTCTCAAGTTCTTCTTATTTCTTTAGGTTCCAATGAATAGGGGGACAATCCTCCCGTTCCAGTGACACATGGAGACAATACTCCCATTGTCACGGCACAGGCGGGAAATCCTTCGTTCCCACATTACAAGGGAGTATTTCTACCGTTCCCACTACACCCTCTCCAAGTAGTATGGTCACTTCCTTTGATTGGAGTCAACTCGCAGGATATCATCATGGGGGCTTCAATCAATGAACCCGATGAGCACCAACATTGCAGCAAGAATACTGCAACTCTTGGGCTACCAAATTTACTTCATCAACCTGGGGTTCGTACAAACTTGGAGGTGACAGTCCTATATACAGAGTAGATGCAATGGTCTACTCCTGTCACTTTTCAACTGAGGCGATAGATCGGGTTTTTCAAACCAGTCTTCTATGGACTAGAAGGAATCTGACTACCAAATGGAGAAGAGAAAATTATCCTTAATGAAATAAAATGAATGCTGCCTACTTTAAGGAATGAAAGACTGAATTGGAAGATGCTATAAAGTGACATGAAATCATCTAGCTACACATTTACACATTTTGCTTGCAAAATAAACCTAGCTTGACCTCCTTTATAACATGTGATGATCTAAACTAACCGAGCATTGAATTTTATCTAAGAAGTATTATGATTGTTGTATGCATGTGCTAGTTTAGAAATTGTAGAAACGCCTTTTTTAATGTTTTAGTTTTATGAATGCAAATGCTAATTTTCACTTGTTCTTTGGCAAGGGAGACAGGTATGGAGGGAAAGGTATGGATTAGTCTCAAGGGTATGGAAACTAGGTGGAGGCCTAATCTAAGCTCAGATGACATTTTTTGCTAATTTCAGGCTTAAAACAAATTGCTATAGGGTTTCTCGTAGTACTACAGGATGCCATGTTTTACTATAGCAAACAAGCCGAAAGCTTAGAAGATGGTACGGAAAGTAGAATGAAGTGTGGGAAAGGTGTCTAATGGGGAAATAAGGCATGTAGGAGGTGAACACTATCCAAGGCTCAGTCAGATGCTTCAATATGGTTGGATTTGCTCAATGGAAATGACAACTTTGCTTACAAAACAAGAATTCAGATTTAGGGTTTAGTGGACTTTGGCAAAATGGGTGGATAAGACTTGGATGAGGTGAATGAGATGAGGTCTTCCTGCCAATTAGAAGTTACTGCAATAACATACACTCTTGTCTTCATTTATGCACAAATTCATCTATGCATGGAAAATATTTATTGAATGGAGGAAAACATAGTTATTATTAGCTAATGGCTAAGTTCATGAATGGAAGTGCTTTGAAACCACATCAAAACTCAAGAGATCCAAATGGAAATTGAAAATAATCCTAAGTAACTTCAAAGACAATGATCTATTCACTAAGAAACCCTATATTATGCAATAATCAAATAAGAAATTTGTTTTTGGGCTGTGTGAATGGAACCCTCAAGTCATGATCCCATAAGGGAGATGAGGTGAAAGCCACTATCACAAACTTTTCTGGAGTGTCTACTATTACTAAGATACCACTGATCTAACTATCCAAAAATGGAAGCAAACTAATTAATCATCCAAACACTTGCAGATTAACAAAACCAAAATCACTTCAATAACTAACTATGAATGTAATCTAAGCATACATGTACAAAAAGAGGAACCTCTGCTGTTAGGGTTCAGCCCTAACTCAAGAGCTTCAGCCCTCTAAGTCAACTCAACGTTGGATCAAGGAAATGCTTCTCATCTTCATTAAAATATCAAAAATACCCAAGAGTCATCAGTCACAATGTCTTAGCTCAAAAATGCCTCTTGACTACAACAAAAAAAGTCCAATCCTAATGAGGCTCTAGGCCTTCTTGTATATAAAATTGAAACTACCAAATAATTCCTTAAATTTAGGGAGGCTTGGCTCCCAAATCGAGATCAACTGGTCTTCAACTATCACTGGCTTGGCTGTGAATCACCTTAATGGCTCGACTGCTTGTAACTCCGAGCTAATGAGATCTGGTGGAGGAATCTTCGAGTGAGCGAGGACTTAAGGAGGGAGATCCAATCTCCTAAAATCCCTTCGGCTTGTCTTCTTTGAGTTCCTGCACTTTAATTAGCCAAAATTTTCTCCAAAACCTGCAATCAATGCACATTAGACCGCAAGACATGACATCTCATCTTTACCCTTCTCACTAAGCAAAATATAACAAAACATGTAAAGAAATGTGAAAAAAGTTGGTTTTAATAAGTTGGAGAGTGGCATTAGTCTCCATACAATTTACCCATTGATGAGCCTCATCAGAACCTCTGACATAGCATGTGTGTTCGTGGCATACTAAACAATATCCTTAATTTGACTTCATATTGGAAAATACCTCTAAAAATCACATTATTTAACCCCCTACCAACATAAATCCAATACACATTCCCAATTTAAAAAACCCCTATTTTACTAACTATTGCATGTATCCATTTTTTTATCTACATTTTTTATACCCTGTTATATTTATATCCCTGGTATAGTGACGTGATGCCTCTCTTATGACCCCACATGCATTCTACAATGCACCTTTATTCTTTTGATATACATTGTAAATGCATATTAGTTGCACCTTTCTTCTTTTGATATACATTGTAAATTCATATTAGTTCTCCCACAATGCAATTAATTAACCCACACTCAAGCACATCTCACTATGATTTGTGGCATTTAATGGTCTAAGGCACACAAAGATCAACCATGTTTTAGGAAGATTGATTATGTGCATGTATATAAAATAACATATAAATTGATCTATATGATGATGAAAAATCATTTCATGAATCTTTATGAATAGGTTAAATTGCACCAAATAAGGTTTTCAAGCACAATTCTAGACCCTCTAGATGCAAGACCACTATCTACAACCAAGGTTTGGGCCCCAAATCTCAAATCAAGGGTGCAATCCCAACCTAGACATGCTTAGAAGAAGAGGATGGACAAGTCCCAACACATGCACTCTTAAGGGAATAAAACGAAAGCATGAAATCACCTTTTGATTCACTGTCATATCACCAATGAGATATGGGATATCACTCATAGAATATGTAAAATGCAACAATGGATTGGAGATAACACATATGCATTAAATGAATGGACTACAACTAGAACATAAGACAACATTTTGGTTGTAGGGGTGATCTGCTCCATTTGGCTAACTCAAAACAATGGTGTATTCCAAAATAAATCTCAAAACGTCTACAATATGTTCTACATGTTGAAGGTAAGCATTACCTTATCATGCAACTCACCAAAGACAAGGCTTCCTTGCACTATCACACCTTTTAAATACAATTCTAAAATTTCTAGAGGATATTTTGATTATCCAATTTTAAGGTAACAGCCAAGCCATACACCACATTGGTGTATGAGACCCCCTTGTTTGTGGGATAAGGAACCCACCTCCGCACAGTGATTTGACTGCTAAGTCAATGAAGGCATACATACTCTACCCGCTCTGGTTTTGAACTTGTGACCTCTTAGGAGGAAACACATGCTCATAACCATTAGGCCCACTCAAGCTGGATATAGTGGATTTCTCCTTAAGGTCTCTTCCAGGAAGTTGATTATTTAACTTGGGATTTATTTTACATAATGAGCGATTACATTGGAACTAACATCATATATGAAATAGAAACGACCCTGACAACAATATTAAGAACTAATATCACTTCCTTGAAATAGGAATGACCCTGACATTTCTATAATCAGAGAATCCCTTGAAAATTTAAGCTAAACAATATTAAAGTAATGCCTTGAACACCAAGAGCCTTATCGCCTATAACGAAGCAACCTATGCAAGATCAAAATTACAAAAAAGACCCGCGTGAGAACATCTAAGTACACAATTTTGCCAGAGAAAACATCTATAATGCCAAAATCAGTTGAAAAGCATGATATGGGACTTTTAAATTTGAAAAATAGTTGAGAAGCATGGGATCAAATTTCCAAGATTTTATATAACAATTATCTGAATGGAGGTGCTAGCAAGACGGGCTTAAATGTCAAAGGAGGAAATGCTAGAAGAAAATATTTGCCAGAAATTGAAAATAATCCTTTCGTTGTTCTTTCCCAAGGGATTAAGCCAGTTGTTTATATAAACACTTTAGTTAATATTGTTGTATAACACTTCAATTGATATTATCTTCTCATTGTCAAGGTTAGAATAGAGAACAACCATTTTCGCTATATATAACCATGCTTACAAATATCCTAAAGCTTCTACGAAAAACCTATAGACCAGATGTTATAAAAGGCCAACGAGGTTTGAGCACTTCTAAAAGCACAAGTGTAGGAATTTGCTTATTACCTTGGAAGCTCAAGTTGGCAGGACCAGTAGGACTCGCATCACCTTCCACAACATATATTATAAAATCTTCAAAGCTAAACCAGTTGTCCTTGATTTTTCTACATGAAACTATTAAACTACTGACATGTCCAAATATAATTTTGCAGCAGCTAGCGATTCTAAAAACACAACTTCTTTATCAGAATAATGGTAATTTTACCAATATGTCACAATAAATTGCAATAAATAGCTATGGCATAAACAGTTGAAAAGAAGGCACACAATTTTCATTTAGTACCTCTGAACTTAATCTGAGACAACAAAAATATGCAACATTTGATCAAACTTTGTTGCATATAATAAAAACAGAAGTTGGAAACATAATTCCACGCTAAAAGGTTCTGATCAACTATAGTCTAACTTAGTTGCCTATAACACACATGATTTAGTCCAACTTAGTTGCCTCTAATTCAAACAGAACTTGAAAACATAATTTTGCGCTAATAGATTCTAATAACTCTAATTTAATTTCATTGTAACTATAAAATAGACCCCTAGAGCATGGGAGAATAAGCATGGACCTCTGCTTACAAACTTGCGCTTGGGACCTAGGCTTTGGAAAGAGTGATAAAAATCGGGCCTTTGGTTGCACCTTTTGTGCAATTTATTAAATTTATGACATAGGCCAAGGGGCACATGTGACAAAATATTCTGAGAATATATAATTCATGTTGATAGAGAACAAATGGATGGTGGGCACAGGTTAACAAGTACTACTCCCTACTAAATTTCAATGCATTTCAATTCTTGAAAATATATTTTTCAAGATCTTCAGGAAAATGTAATATGGAGGAAGACTCTTTAATAACGACATGGTAAGTAAAAAACAATATAATTAAATGTACATTCAAAATCGTCCAAATTTCTATTTATTTAACAAAGCTTCCAAACTTCAGAAAGGAAATAAGTGCACAAGACATAAGTTAGCATTTTACATAGACAACATCAACAAGCAATCTTTTCCTAGTTGCTAAAAAGGACAATAATTAAATTCATTATTAAGGAGCACTAAATGATAAAAACAAAAAAACACTCACTTATTAGCTGTAACATAACGAAAAAGAATTAGCAAGTTAGTAGATGTGCAATATGACCATATCTAGTATTTCTCATTACATATCGCATACTGACCTCAACAATACACAGTTGCATGTAGACTATGAAAAAAATCATGTCTCGCAAGCCTTCACAGGAAAAAACTTTCAGAATGATTTAGATTGTTTTGTTTTGTTTTTGTTTTTATTTTTATTTTTGCATTGATAAGGTGTATCTAGACAAATATAAATATACATAAAACAATATAAACATAGTTACCGATCAAACGAGAAATGAACTAGTACCCATTTTTTTGAGGTAGCAAAAAATCACCCGATTTTGAAAAGTGGTGATGCTAGAATACACTTTTTTTTAGCATATTTTTGGCACTTTAAATTTTCTTATGTATCAAGTATGAACATTTTTTTTTAGATGTTAGTGATTTTCATACTGATTTTGAAAAGTGTTGATGCAGCATCAACCCCTTTTTTTTAGAGGGTTGATTTTTGAAACTTTGAATTTTCTAATGCCTTCTTCTTCTCGTAAGATTTTTTTAAGTGTATTTTTTGTGTTTGTGTGTTTACATTTTTCTTTTCAATTTTGTTTGTAATGAAATCTTAATTTTTTTTGCGTAGTTAAAAAAATAAAAAATGGTCAATATTTTAAAGTTACTATTTTCTATATGTTTATGTAATGTTAATTAATATTTCAATGGACATCAAATAATTGTCACTAAAACAAAATAATTTTAAACATTTGACAAAAAAACACATTTTCTATATAGATGAAAAAAATACACATTTTCAGATTTTTGTCAAAAATGACATGTCAAATAAATGATTTTTATGGGAAAATCCTAACAAAAAAACTTTAAAAAATAGCATTTTTTATTTTTATTTTTATGAATTTTATGTTAAAAAATAATAATAATCACATTTTTTTTACAAAAAAGATGATTCACATAAAAATTAAAGTGAAAATCAGATAATACAAATATTGAACATATAACAACAATAATCAAATGTTCATTCTTCTCATAAAATCTCAATGTCAAAACATTACAAGTAAAACTAATGAATATCTCTCAAAATTGAGTTTGGTTTGCAATCATAACCATTTTTTTTCTAAGTAAGATTAATCTATTAATATGATACAAAAAAGGTGATTACAGAGAGGCCTGGCCTCCAAAGTACTGAGCAACAACCATCACAAAATAATTCGGTCTAGCTGTGACTGCCCTAACAGAGAGGAAACCAATCGGTCTAGCTGTGACTGCCCCAACAGAGGGGAAACCAGTCCAGGAATTCAAAAAGACCCACTTATGGGTTAACAATTTTGACCAAAAAACAAAATGACATCTCAGACATTGCATATACCTAATCATAAAACATAAATTTAACCATAAACTCCCAGTCAGCATGAGAAGCATCGACCTGGCAAAAAAAGCGACACCTGGCTGCCAAGTGTCAGGGCTAGAGGTTGTCTAGGGCCGGTTCTTCTTCAATCCTACATGCATATTTGTACCAATCATCCTCTTCAGTTGACGTGTCCTTGCCCTGAGTTGGGTGGACGGTATCAGTGTTCCCCGTGCCCGCATGCAGGCCAGACGTGTTGCCTCGTCGGCTGCCAGAAGCTTGAGTGTCACCAAGATTGCTTCCCACAGCTTGCTGATTACCAGCCGGTGCTTTGCCATGCAGGGTGGCTCTATCAACGTCGGGTTGCTATTCGCCCGGGCTGCAAATACCTCTGCTGCTTGGAGCTGCCCTGTTCAGCTCTTCACTGTGTGCACGCAGAGGTTCCGATGGGTCCATTTCTTCAGTGAATGTAATAGTAACAGTAGCGGTGATGACGGGCCAGTTCAGAGTACTGCGAAAACGGAATTGAGTGGTATGGGGTGCTGGATGCGGGGGGAGGGGGAAGTTTGCTATATGAACTGCAGTGTCCCTCCGTTCAGAACCTTGAAATCGAGTTCTTCCCCTTCCGCTTCGGGTGTCTGGATATCGGCCATGGAAAGATTCGAAAGGATTGGGATTGTTTGCTGAAGAAGCAGGGGAAACAGAGTCAGGGCTGGGAGTAGCAGGAGGGCGGATGATGCCGCCACGCGTGCCTCCCCTCCTACTTCACATTCGATGACGAACCATGGCAAGATTGAAGGCAAGGTTAGCAACAGAGGAGGTGGTGAAATAATTGCACAGAGGATGGACCAAGGAGGTCTGAGCCAGAGCTAAGTTGCAGAGCCTGGTTTGAGAATAATGAAATCCGTTACCCAGGTCAATACAACTTAGCAGCCAGCATCGGCGGCCAGTTACAGTGCGTGAGCATGGCTCAAAGGCTTGCGGAGGACAGACACAGTGGAGCAAGGGGGGAGGGATAACATAATGCTCTGTAGACTCCATGGCTATGAAAGAGGTGGTGTAGTCTCGGCCTTGGGACGCATTTAATGGGTCTTGCAAGGTGCCTTGAATGTGCCTCAGGTGGGCTTGGGGGAGGACGTAGGCAGCCATGTGGCCAGCCCATCCTCCGCTCGACCGTCTTGTCGAATTAATTACCTGGATAATCACCCGCATCCGGGTATTTGCAATCATAACTTAAATGTCATCAAGAATATCATATAATCCATGTTCATCGTCTTCTTCAGCTTCATTATTTTCTTCTTCCACAATATTTCCTGATTGAGTTTCCTCATTTTTCATGTTTGCAAATCTCTCAAAGTGTCATTTTCCAATCATTCCATATAATGGCGGTTGAGGTTCCTTTGCCTTTTTTGCCACACATGATTCATTAAAATCACCTTTCCTCAAACCAACTTCTTGCATTGCATCTGGAAGAAATTGAAGAGCATTAATTCTTTGTTAAATAAAATTGCATTGTAATGGGTCTCTTTCAATAGCAATGCAATTTCTTCCTTTTTGTAGGCAACATGCTAGCGTTGTACCTAATCATCAAACACAAAAACAATAAGTAGATTAATATAAACACATAAAAACAAAAAAATAAAATATTAAAATTCAATTTTATATAATAAAACTTACCTGAATTTGAAAATAAATCCAAAACCCAATCTGCTTCATTTGAACATAAATCTATAAGATGGTTAATCAATGTTTGTGGTTTTTGATAAATGTTAACTATCTCTCCATGTTTGTGGTTTTTGATAAATGTTAACTATCTCTCCATGTTTCTGGTTTTTGATAAATATTAACTATCTCTCCTTTTGCATCTTTATCCTCATATGTTAACTTTTTTATGATAGCATCATGAACCAATACTTGGCTATGACTCTTTCCATCTACTTGTTCAGAAGAATGGACTTATAACTATCATATTTTGCCCAACATTCAACATGGATGAACTCACAATCACTTGTAATTGGCTGATTTCTGGAAGAAATAAGGTTTGACTTTTGCCCGTAACACGACATAGTAAAAGTTCAATCCACTTGTACATTAAAAACTTTCATTAATCAAACATACAATTTCAATGTCTTACCATGTAAGCTGAATCCTTGAGTTTGATTTTCCCCTGAAGCTTGTTAATAACATTGCAAATTGTGTGTCTGAATGAAATGTCACAAGTGCCCAAATTTGTGATGTTGTGACTTCTGGAAAGCCTGTAACCACTTTATTAAAAGCTTGATAAGTGTAAGGCTCACTATCATATTCAATGTTTGAGAAATTGAAACCATGAGGAATGTCTGCAATAACCAGGGCATATTCCATTTTAGGTATTAGTTTTGCAATGTCTTCACAGTCACCCTGTATTATTTAATATTGGATAGTGTCCAACCCATTCCAAATGAAATGAGTAAGAGTAGGGTCAAGTTCAACATTCCTAAGATGATGTTTTCTTAGCCTTTCCAACTTAATTTTTTTAATGAAACTTTTGAAAGTATTTGGTACTCCATTCGCATCTTTCTTCGACATCTTTAATGAAAAAAATAAATATAAGTAATATAATAAAATAAAAAAATTATATGAATAAAATGAATGTAAAAATCAACATACCTTTTTGAATGCAAGATACAAATCTTTGAGTGTTGCTGTAGAACTTGATTCTAGGTAGTTGAGTACAACATCATTCCAACTATCTTCATTCAAAATTTTAACCATATGTTCTTGTATTTTCATATAAATCTTATGACTGAATAAATAAAGTAAAAATTGTTAATATAGTGATATGTATAACAAATAATACCAACAACAATATGTTATATTTAAAAGAAAATTATAATCCAAGAAAAAGTAAAAGTAATTCAACAAACTTACTTTTGAAATTCCGAGCACATTTCCTCTAATGACAATTCACTTGACTTCACACGACATAATATTGATTTGACTAGTTTGTCATCTTTCACACCTTGCATTGTTCTCCAAGGTGTGATAGTCATATCATTTGGAAGTTGCTTCATTTCAGGATCTGTGTTACTGTTGGTACATATTATGGGTTTAGACCTTTTAATCTTCTGATTTTTTATGACAATATTCTCCCAAAATTTGAAAATGTATTCAATCAATTCCCATATCTCCCCTGTTCTAAATGCCAACTAGAAAATGTGATCTACGCCTCTGAATAGTTCCGAATTTACTTTGCCACCTTTTGAATTGATTATATCCTCAATTTGATAACCTGTTTCCATACAATATTCCTTTCGAAAGCTTAAACTGACCTTTGTCTTATCCCCACCACATTTTTCTAAAAATTCATTATGAATAAATTTGACCCTTTGGACGAAAGTCATAGACATTCTATACTCATTATCTGCATTATGATCCCATGCCAATAACTTTGTCTCTGTTTCTGTTAAACCAACATAAATGATGCATTTCACTGTTTCAAAAAGATAGTTTCCAGGATATTCCTCGATCAATTGTCTTTTGACCTTTGCTGAATGGTTCCCTCCAATTACATAATATCTGTAGTCAAAACATTTTGTCCGATCAAATGCCTCCTTATTGGGAAATTGATTTGAATCAATAAGAACCACATAATCCACCACATGTGCCTATGGATTGTACCTGAACAATGTTTTCAAATTATGGACATGTAGGCGATGTGCCTTTATAATTTGATATTGAGATTATCCTTCATCCGACGTATAGAATTGGGTGACATTAAGCTCAAATGTTTTGCCACCATTAGTTAATTTATTCTTCCTCAAGTGATTCCGAATGACATTTTGTTTTGTTTTCATAATGCCATTCTCTAAATCAGCACCTGGTGTTATGATTTATTTGCTGCCTTTAAAACTTTCGCTTTGTTCTTGATTGTTGCTTATGATTTTAACAGATTCACCAATTTTTGATTTCTTCTTCTTCCTAGTTAATATATCTTCTTATACAGAATTAATCTCCTCATCATCAAGTGGAAGAGCGACATCCATGGGCATTTTTCTTTTCAGTGTTTTATTTCTTTTCTCCTTTTCAACAACAGTTCTAACCTCCTCCTCACTAATGGAAACATATTTTTGAGCTTCAGCTTGAACTACAACTGCGACATCTTCATAAGAAACATGTTACCTTTGTTAAATTGACCCATCGTATGAATTCTTTGTTGATCCCCTACATGTACCATTGCAGTGTCATGGATTGTTGATTTTTGCTTCATTCTATTTTCTTGTTGTGACTCTATATGGAAATTTTTTATCACATGCATAATATTTGGTTCCATATAATAAATACCCTCCAGCATCATTGAAAGACTCAACAAAATCCTATTAAAAAAAATACAATATGTCAATGATCAATCATTTATACAAAATTTAATGATCATTACAATAATACATTACACATAAATATAAATAAGCATACTTACAATGTTATTTGAAATGTTGGATGAGATTTATTCACACAATGGTGTAGATTCTTCATCTGTGTCATATTTGTTCTTTGAGAGATGATATCTAACATTTTCATGTGACTTGGGCTATTTTGCAAGAACATAAAAAATGTTTGAATTCGGCACCAAACATATATCTCGTACTCTGCCTATCATCTCATATGGTTCACCCAAGTAAATCACACCACATTATAGATAGAGATGTGTACTATAATCAGATTCAACATCTTTAACATGCCATGCAAAATTTGTTTTATTTGTTTCTAGTGAATTCATCTATTCAGAAATAATATTTGGTGCACTTGATGGGCAAGTCGGTCGACTTTTACGCTGTTTGTCAGTTCCGTATGTTCCACAGTCTTCAAAGCATTTCCTCCTGCAACTTTAGATGATGGATTTGTGCTCTAGACATATTCACAAAGACCTTCCTTGATGCCATCTCCCTGAAACACACACACACACACAAATATATAAACATGTAAATTAGTTAATAAAAAAACCACATATGTTACTTAAAATAAAAATAAAATAAAATAAAAAAATTGACACTATCACTGTTATTTAAATATAAAAATAAGTTAAATTATATGTAATTTTTAAAAAATGTTATAAAATTTATATGTACGAATTTATAAATAAATTATTATATACAAATTTTATTTATATATTTTTGAAATTATTAATTTTTTATTATTATTAAATATAAAGTAAAAAAAAACAATTTTAAATGATTTATATCTACATTTTTATAAAAATATAATTATATATTAAATTTTAAATTATTAAAATCAACAAAATATATATATATATATATATATATATATATATATATATATATATTTATATATATTTTTAAATATTATATATTAAATTTTCAATTATTAAAATCAACCAATTATATATATATATATATATTAAATTTTAAATTATTTATATATATATATATATATATATATATATATATATATATATATATATATATATATATATATATATATATATATTAAATTTTAAATTATTTAAATATATATATATAGATATATATATATATATATATTAAATTTTAAATTATTTAAATATATATATATATATATATATATAATTTTAAAATATAACATCTTTCGGTAAAAATCACATAAGAGAAATTCTCATCGACACGTTTTGAACCAACCAGTGTGGTTCATCTTCAGGACAAGATGAGGAACCAGATCCAGGCATTGAAATAAATAGATGTAGAGAGCCACTAACTAGCTGTTAGCAAGTAACAACTAGTTTGACTAAGAGTGGAAATTAGTAAAGGTTTTGACCAAAAATGGTAAGAGAACCTAATTAAAGAATTTAAAAAATATTTTGATAAAATAATATTATAAACCAAGTTATTATAAGATGATGATTTAATAAAATAATTAAATTTTATTAAATATTTTACAACCCCTTATAACCCTATTAACGAATATTATTATATATAATATTCTAAAAAATATCAATATTAATGGTTTAATCCTATTTATATCCCCAAATATTAACTAATAAAAAAAATATGGTTTTAGAGAGACATAAACTAAATGATAGGTGGATTAACAAATAATAATATTATAAAAATATAAATAATATGAAAAAGTAATAATAAAATTATTTAGGGAATAATGAATATTAAAATAATTAGTAATAATATTAAATAGTAAATAAATTGAGATACTATAAATTACAAAAATACAAAATTGTTGAAGAAAAAAGAAAAAGGAAGAAAGCGCAGGAATCCAGCATCCACTGATACTCCAACCATCATCTCTATTTAAATTAACAGGCCTATTTTCAATTTCTATGTCCTCCCTAAATTTACGATGATGAAAATAGTCAATCCTCACAATGACCCTAGCCTCTTCAAAGCAGATGTGATTATTGGTTTTTTCCACATGCTCTGCCAAAGCAGAGGAGCGAGACCTTCCATGTTTGATGTCGACAGCATGTTCACAAATCCTTTGGTTTATTGATCGACCGGTCTTATCAATATAAGGAGTTCCACAAGAACAGGGAATGATGTAAACACCCTTCCCATCCTTGGGGTTAACAGGTCCTTAACAGAATGAAGAGAACTCCGAATAGTGTTAAGGGGCCTAAAAGAAGAATGAATCTTATGTTTCTTCAAGATCCTAGCGATTTTATCCGTGGTCCCTTGAATAAAAGGAATATGAACTCCAGAAGACCTATCCTTGGGATCAATGTCACGCTTATGACCTTTTTCAGCATTTAGAAAAGCCCTAAGACCTTGAGACCTACTATAACCATTCTTATTAAAAAATTTAAAGAGGTGGGTTTTCTCATCTTTAAGGTGATTTTCGTCATAAACTCGCAATGCCCTAGTGGCTAAGGTGTTGAGAACGCCTAGCTTTTGAGCAGGAAAATGATGGGAACTAGCATGGAGATATTGCTCTGTGTGAGTTTTCTTCCGAAAAACTTGATGAGAAAAAGAACCATTATCCTTCTTTGAGATAAGAACGTCAAGAAAAGGCAGGCTACCATCAACTTCGAATTCCATGGTGAACTTTATGTAACTCGGTTGACTATTAAGATGATGGTAAAACAACTCCAAGTTCTCTTTACCATGAGACTAGACGACACAAGTGTCATCCATAAACCTTTTCCAAAGTTTGGGTTGGTAAAGAGCAAATACAAGGCTTTGGATTCAAAATACTCCATGAAGAGATTGGCCACAACAGGGGAAAGGGGAGAACCCATAGCCACACCACAGGTTTGCTCATAGAATTCACCCTCGAAACTAAAGAAAGTAGAGGTGAGACAAATTTTAGCTAAAAATTTAGTGTCAGAATCAATGATGTGATTGATAACATCAATGGCCTCATTAATGGGGATATTAGTGAATAAGGAGACCACGTCAAATTTTACCAGCTGATCCTCAGGGTCAAATCTAAAATCCTTTAACTCATTAATGAACGAAGATGAATCTTTAACAAAGGATTTAGTTTGACCAATGAGAGGTTTGAGCTTATTAGCAAGAAATTTCGCTAAAAGATAAGTTGGCCCACCAATAGTATTGACAATGGGGCGAAGAGGGACCCCCTCCTTATGGATCTTGGGGAGACCATAGATCGTGGGAGTGAGAAGGTTGTCTTTGATAAGCTTCTTGCTAAGGGAGCTAACAGTGCTACTTGATTTTATGGCTAGAGCAACTGTTTTATAAATCTTTTTTAGGGGGTTCTTAGCAAGCTTTTTGTAGTTTCTGCTATTGCAAAGGTGATCTAACATCTTTTTCCGGTAATCCTCCTTGTTAAGAATGACAACTGCACCCCCTTTGTCAGCTTTTAGAACAACAATGTCCTTGTTATTGTTCAAGGATTTGAGAGCTTCAAACTCAGGCTTGCTAAGGTTGCTCCTAGGGGGTTTAGCCTTTCTAAGGATAACCGCGCAATCCTACCTAATAATATCTTTAGTGGAATTGGGTAAATCTCGAATCCCGAATTCAATGTCACAAATAATATCATTCACAAGAATTTTTCTAGGAGCTACAACAAAGTTTAAACCTTTTTCTAAAAGACTAAAAACATGGGAATCAAAAGAGAAATTGGAAAGATTAACAACCTTATTGCTTGAATAAGAAGCCTTTTTATCATTAGAAATATTCTCTAAAGAAATAGAAGAAAGATTAATACTATCAATATTATTATTATTATTAAGTTCAAGGTTAATATAATGGTTTTCATTATTATTATTACTAATAACCTCAATCTTTTTATTACTATTATTATTGATATTATTGATATTATTAAATTTATTATTATTATTATTAAATTCATTTTCATTATTATTATTATTAAATTCATTATCCTTAGCATCCTTATTATTAAATTCATTAATATTAATATTAATATTATTATTAGTTTTATTATTATACAAATCGTTATTAGAATTATCAAAAGAAGAAATGTGAAAGGGCGTTGGAGAATTCGAAACCCCAATATTTGGGACCTCCAAGTCAACCACCGACCGATCACTCAAAGGTGAGGGAAGATTAAGAAAGGCCGAGGGAATATTAGGAGAGGCCGAGACAGGAGGACGCTGGAGGCCTCTCCTAATCTTCCCATCTCTCCTCCATCCAGCGTCCTCTTGTTTCGGCCAATCCGCCCTTCATTATTCCCCATCTCTCCTCCAACCAGCGTCCTCCTGTCTCGGCCTCTCCTAATCTTCCCTCGGCCTTTCATTATCCCCCATCTCTCCTCCGTCCAGCGTCCTCTTGTTTCGGCCAATCCGCCCTTCATTATTCCCCATCTCTCCTCCAACCAACGTCCTCCTGTCTTGGCCTCTCCTAATCTTCCCTTGACCTTTCCTAATCTTCCCTCACCTTTGAGTGATCGGTCAGTGGTTGACTTGGAGGTCCCAAATATTGGGGTTTCGAATTCTCCAACGACCTTTTACATTTCTTCTTTTGATAATTCTAATAATGATTTTTATAATAATAATAATAATAATGAATTTAATAATAATAATAATAATAATAATGAATTTAATAATAATAATAGTAATAAAAAATTTGAACTTATTAGTAACAATAATAATGAAAACCATTATAATAATAATAATATTGATAGTAATAATCTTTCTTCTATTTCTTTAGAAAATATTACTAGTGATAAAAAGGATTCTTATTCAGGCAATAAGGTTGTTAATCTTTCCAATTTCTCTTTTGATTCCCATGTTTTTAGTCTTTTAGAAAAAGGTTTAAACTTTGCTGTAGCTCTTAGAAAAATTCCTGTGAATGATATTATTTGTGACATTGAATTCGGGATTCGAGATTTACCCAATTCCACTAAAGATATTATTAGGCAGGATTGCGCGGTTATCCTTAGAAAGGCTAAACCCCCTAGGAGCAACCTTAGCAAGCTTGAGTTTGAAGCTCTCAAATCCTTGAACAATAACAAGGATATTGTTGTTCTAAAAGCTGACAAAGGGGGTGCAATTGTCATTCTTAACAAGGAGGATTACCGAAAAAAAATTGTTAGATCACCTTTGCAATAGCGGAAGCTACAGAAAGCTTGCTAAGAACCCCCTTAAAAATATTTCTAAAATAGTTTCTCTAGCCATAAAATCGAGTAGCACTGTTAGCTCCCTTAGTAAGAAGCTTATCGAAGGCAACCCTCTCACTCCCAGGATCTATGGTCTCCCCAAGATCCATAAGGAGGGGGTCCCTCTTCGCCCCATTGTCAATACTATTGGTGGGCCAACTTATCTTTTAGCGAAATTTCTTGCTAATAAGCTCAAACCTCTCGTTGGCCGGACTGAATCCTTTGTTAAAGATTCATCTTCATTCGTTAACGAGTTAAAGGATTTTAGATTTGACCCTGAGGATCAGCTGGTGAGTTTTGATGTGGTCTCCTTATTCACTAATATCCCCATTAATGAGGCCATTGATGTTATCAATCGCATCACTGATCCTGATACTGCTTTTTTAGTTAAAATTTGTCTCACCTCTACTTTATTTAGTTTCGAGGGTGAATTCTATGAGCAAACCTGCGGTGTGGCTATGGGTTCTCCCCTTTTCCCTTGTTGTGGCCAATCTCTTCATGGAGGATTTTGAATCCAAAGCCTTGTATTCTGCTCTTTACCAACCCAAACTTTGGAAAAGGTTTGTGGATGACACTTGTGTCGTCTAGTCTCATGGTAAAGAGAAGTTGGAGCTGTTTTACCATCATCTTAATAGTCAATTGAGTTACATAAAGTTCACCATGGAATTCGAAGTTGATGGTAGCATGCCTTTTCTTGACGTTCTTATCTCAAAGAAGGATGACGGTTCTTTTTCTCATCAAGTTTTTCGGAAGAAAACTCACACAGAGCAATATCTCCATGCTAGTTCCCATCATTTTCCTACTCAAAAGCTAGGTGTTCTCAACACCTTAGCCACTCGGGCGTTGTGAGTTTCTAACGAAAATCACCTTAAAGATGAGAAAACCCACCTCAAAGTTTTTAATAAGAATGTTTATGGTAGGTCTTAAGGGCTTAGGGCTTTTCTAAATGCTGAAAAGGGTCCTAAGAGTAAGATTGATCCCAAGGATTGGTCTTCTGGAGTTCATCTTCCTTTTATTCAAGGGACCACGGATAAAATCGCTAGGATCTTGAAGAAACATAAGATTCATTCTTCTTTCAGGCCCCTTAACACTATTCAGAGTTCTCTTCGTTTTGTTAAGGACCTGATTAACCCCAAGGATGGGAAGGGTGTTTACATCATTCCCTGTTTTTATGGAATTTCATTTAATTTCCACTTGATTTTGTAGTCTAATTTCAAACAAACTTGCTATTTTCATACACTTTGAGATCTACAAAATGATAGAAAACACAAAAAATCCTAGACCTGGAGTGTATTACAAGCAGCTTGGAAGTGTGGAATCATGCTTGGATGAAAGATACTTGGGTGTGTTTTCTTGGGAACTAAATTATGGGGGAAATTGCAACTCAATGATAAAAAATGTGTAAGAAGTAGAAAGATACAACAATCTAAACCGAACTTGCATACAAAAGAAGGCTAATCCCCCTAAGGTCAAAATAAAAAAATGCCACAATCAAATCACTTGCAAATATAAATGATATGCAATTCAAGATGAAACTAGGGTTTGAGTGGGATTAGAGATAACCTTTCTTCATGAATCCCTAGGCTTAAGGTTCTACCAATCATTGCAATAGTATGGTTGTGATAAAAGTCTAGAATTGAGTAGACACTTTAAAACCCTATAAACAACATTAGATCAACCTGGAAGGCATAAATAAGAGGATTGTTTCCCACTTTGGCTCTTAGATAAAAAAAAATTAGGCACAAATACCAAGAATAACATATAAATTAAAAAGGCAATCAATTCACTTTCTTTAGGATCATAAATAAATGATTTCCAACGATGTGTGTGTGTGTGTGTTTTTTTTATATTGGATTTTTGTTTTTTGTTTTTTTTGTTTTTATCTATTTTATATTTTTTATATCTATAGAAATTGATAAGCAAGAATTTGAACTATGAAATAAGTGGTTGGTATTAGAATTAGGGCTAACTACATTATTTCTAGTAGGGAAACTGGGGTCAAGATGAATGCCCCTCTTAAAATTGGCTAAATGATGCTTTGGATTAGGGCAAGAGATTAGAACCCTAGAATTTAAATTAACCTCTTTTATAATCAAGACAAGTTATGAAACGAAAGCCCTGTGAGAAGGGATCC
Source organism: Pinus tabuliformis (assembly GCA_031772625.1). Taxonomy (NCBI): domain Eukaryota; kingdom Viridiplantae; phylum Streptophyta; class Pinopsida; order Pinales; family Pinaceae; genus Pinus; species Pinus tabuliformis. Next base: position 1,094,877,325 of record CM062820.1, read on the forward strand.
CTCCAAAGGGGAAATACTTCAACCTCAAGATAGACTATGGAATGAAATAAAATCAAAATCCTTGTTAAGGGACCTTGGAGGGTATGGCATAATGAGGATATTTAATGCTTACTTCAAACCAACAAAGGAGAGAGTGAGAGAACAAACCCTTGATGTCTCCTTCCAAGTGAAAAAAATTCCCTTCAATGGAACTATACAGTAGTATATAATTATGACAATAATGTCTTTGAAAATCAAGAAGAATAACCAAGAAAAAGAGATTCCATTAGTTGACACCAAAGCTTTAGGAAAATAGTCACGTTATTGCATAATGATCTCCAATAATTTACAATGATTTGCAACGAGAGTGAGCTCTCAACTTATAAAATAGGCTTAAAAAATATCTCCCCCTTTTGTTGCTTACAAAATGTTTATGACGCTTCAAGAAAGGTTGACTTGTCATCGACAAAAACTTGGAGACTAGGTGACTACAAAAATAATTTGATCTAAATTGCTTAAAGCCCTAAAATAAGTTGACATCCCACTTGGAGAGGCTTGAATTGCTTTAAGAGGAGGTCAACTTGCCAAGTAAGTCCAAGTTTCCTCTTAGAAATGGCTTGGATTGACTTGAAATAATTTCGGGGGGCTAGAAGAGGCCCAACATCTCCATTTCTAGTTTAACATTCACTTGAAATTGAATCTTTTCACCCCAAAAACTATTTCAGAGGTGGATGGATCCATGAATTGGGGTTTATTTTACTTTCTTTGATGAATTAAGGCTTTATTTCTTAGTTTGAATTCTTTATTATGGTCCATGAGGCTTGTTAGACCACTTTTTTTTACATAATTCTATATTTAATTCACTTAAGTGACTTGCCATGTCACCTTTTGGACCTCGACGATTATCGTAGAGAGAATTCATCCCTCTTTTCGGGTTCTCAAGTGTGTTAATTTTGGCCATAAAATGTGGGGTATGTTGTAGAGTATTTGAGGTATAACAAGTGGGTCCAACTATGGGACACGTGCTCTTCTTGGGAGCACTTTAGAACTCCAAAATATCCATTAAATTGTAACCTGAAACAATCTCACATAATAGACATCAAATACGAGGGGATGAAGGCCCAAGTATATTCAAATCTCCCGAGGAAAACAAATCCATGCATGAAATGAAATATGACCTCTACTTTAGGAATTTCAAAAAATGCAAGCATCATTTTCATTATTCAAATAAAATAAATTACTAAACTAAATTAAAATGAAACACATAAGAAAATCTAATGTTCATGATAAAGAGCCTATTTATCCTAGCCTACTTTAACATAGGATATATAACATGCTAAGTGAAATCATAAATCCATTGTAACCATTTGATAAGTTTAAGCATACTAAGGAGTTTACCTTTGTGTTTTGTCACAAACCAAAATAGTGAAACATCGACCCCTAAGTAGAAATATGATGGAACATCCTTCACCATTGGGAAAAAAATTGAGGTAGGATCATGATCAAATGATGAAAGCCTAGTGGTATGCCAAGATTCACTTTTAATGTTGCAAGCTTCTTTGTAATGCTCCTTCCCAACCTCTTGTACTACCTTAGGTTGTGAGAGATGTAACTTTTTTCTTTAACCTAACCCTAAATGGTCTATTATTGGAGATGGGGTTATAAAAGCCTCTTATTTCAAGTTTGAAAAATTAGATTTTTACCTCACCATCAGACCTAGCTCATTGAGAGCTTTCTGGTGATAGATATTTTATCTCAATTAGACTCCTGGATTGAGAGTTATGCTCATTTAAAGTTCAACTAGCCATATGAGGCTACATCAACATTGACCAGACATACATAGGTGGGCCACGTGGTACTGCCTTGCCAACATGCATGAGTCCAAATCATCATTCAATTTCGAAGAGGCCTCCATGTGGTATCTGTTAGGTCTACATGCCACTACTATGTAAACATAGGTGTGGGGCCCACCTGGTGTTTTCATGTTATATTTGGTTTGTGACTGATTCGGGTTACAACGAAGTGCCACCCTTCTACATTCTTGGACCACTAGATCTCTATATCCACACTATATTGGGGCTATTTAAGCTCGCCACTTGATATCTATTACAATAGCGTGTTTGAGCCCCCAAAGAGGTGTGCGCACTCGCCACACCCAAATTCCTGAATATCTGCTCCACCATAACACAATCTAGTGTAGGTGTGAGAAAATGATATGTAGTTCAAAACAAATTTCGTGCCTTGCAAATGTTCACGTGCTTGTCACACCTAGAACCTGAATGCAACTATTCCATAAGGGGAATCCAATCCTCATACAAAAGAGCCTCCTAGGTCAGGTCCACCTTGGATCACCAAATATGAATTGCACATGATTACTTGATGCAGCTTGAATGAGATTTGACCCATGGAAAAGGAGTTATGTTTTTACTCACTTGGATGCCTAGATTCATTGGATAGCTTGCAGAAGAATAAAGACAAGAGGGAAAAGAAAAAAATCAAGGAAACTCCCAAAGATTTCTTAAGTTTGGGGCATCTTTCTAAAATGCCAAACTTTTTGGAAGAGATGGCTAAGGCCTGAACAATGGTATCTAGTGGGAGAAACAACCTGCAACTCAAGTCGTAAGGATATGTTATGTAGTTTCATAATATTATGGATTCTAAGTGATTAATTCAGAGTTATCATCCAAGCAACAACAACAAGGAACTATTGATGATATTTACAACGTTCAAACATTTTTCACATTATAAGAAATGATGGTTACTGTCATATAGGCAATTAGCTCAAGCATAAAGATAACTAATAAATCATAATAAGGTAACAACTCCATAGTGTTTTTAATCCTTGAAACCACAATGTTCATGATAAACAATTGTCAATGTAATCAACAACATTCAAACATCCACACTAGAATATGCATGACTATGTTAGCATTCATCATTAGAATAAGGCTATCACAACCTGGAAACCAAACATACACCATTTTACACATATATGGGTAATTTGAAATGGATGACAACTAAAGGAGGGACTTCAACTCTCCACTCGACCTTAGGCCAATTATATTGCAATCTCTCTTCCATCTGACCACCCTCGAGCCAGATCCAGAGTTTGAGGGGATACTTTCTCAAGGGAAATTCACACAAAATGTTGGTCAAACACCCAAGAGATGGGCTTCACTATCCAGGTGGTTTATCAACTGCTCTTTGGCAGTAAGGACCACAATTCTCTCTAGTAGTAAGCACCACAGTGACTCAATTACTCTTTCTAAGATCAATCACAATGTTTAACCCAAGGCTCGAATTGCGTATTTCTCAGTTCTAAGACTCTGAATCCACTATCTAGGTGGTTTACCAACTATGTTTTCAAGGAAGGCACTACAAGAGCCCATAGACCACTATCTTGGTGGTTTATAAACCTCACAACAAGCACCATAGTGGCTCATCTCACCCTGTCGAGTGTTTTATCAACCTTATAGTAAGCACCCAAGTGGTTTCTTATCCCATTCAACAAGCACTCGGGGTTAAATCCTCCTCCGAGCCTCCACTGGACATTCATGTTTAAGCACATCATCTAGAGTCTTCTCATCACAACACAAAGAATGACATCCCAAATTTCAGAGATTTAACTCAGGGATAGTCCTGTCCAATACAACCTTCTTCACTTTCTTCCAGGAAATTTCTTTCCGCTGAATCTAGGCCACCAGTTTCTCAACTACCAGTTGCGTTCCTCTTCACATGCATTTATCTTCCTCTTCTAGGTCGAATGACTAGTCTCGTGTTGTCTCTTCTCTATTTTTCTTTGCATCACCTTCATCGTTGACCCCTACCTTTTCCTTCTTTGATCATTATTGTTGTCTTGTTCCTCGAGGAAGGAACTAGGATGGGCGCTGTGCTTCATGCTTGTTTCCCAATCCAAAAATTCAATGTCTATCAATGAAAACTACACCATGGTCAGGGTGATAGGTGACACAGATAAATGAGATAGGTGTTGCCTGCTCACAACAATCCACAAAAAATCCAACAAACCACACAACCTTCCCCTTCAGAGCTCTAGATCTGTGTCCCTCCCCTTCAGTTCAACCATCAATTAAATTTTCTCTTAAATTTACATATTTCCCCAAAATTTATAGGGATATCTACAATCAAAAGGTGCAACAACTAGGATTGTTATGTTCTTTAACTCAATGATGGATGGGGTTGATGTAGTCATCATATTTCTCAATATAAGCATGGCATACTTCATCAATGTAATTTATAAAATTCATAAACATCATTTATAAAATTTCATGGTGGCTCCAAAACAAACCCACAAGAATATTGCTACCCCTCCTTATACCTGCAATACCCGTTGACGACTCTTTCAAAAGATAAAATGCCACCAAGAACCTTGTTTTCTATCAACTGCTCCCACGACCCTTCTTCTCTCCAATCAAACTTATTATCTACAATTTTTTGTAAGTTGCTCACAAGCCTCATAATATGTGCACCATCATCAAGAACTTGCTAGTTGACATAATTATCAGGGATCAAAGGTTGGAATATGACTTCAAATTTTGCATTTTCATAAGATATTCACCAACCTGAAGAGTTGAGACCAATGCATTATTTTTTTCAATTTATTCATTGTATAGTAGATCAATGAATTAGGGGCATCCAAAATTGATTTTTTTTAATTAATTAATCAATTAATTTATTATTTTTATCATTTGGCTCTGAAAATAATCTTATTACAATTGTACATCAGTATCATTAATGTCCATTCCTATACCATGGAGTAGTTTTCACATTGCTTGATAATGTTTGGTTGTACACATGACCAAAAATATGAAATTCTATCTTTGGAAATATCGTCATTATCTGTGTCATAAATCGGATCCCTATCGAAATACAAATAAATTACATCCTATTTTTGTATTTGAATACGGAGAAGTGTTGGTTGTGGATCTTGATTATCTTCTTAATGTAGAGGTCTTATTTTTAGCCACTTTTAGACCCTAGTCCTTGATGAGGGGTGTATGGGGTATTTCCCCCATACTATCATCACCAAGGTGTCCAAGGGGAGTGGTAAAAATTCTTTAGAGCCCTCCGTGGTGAGGGTTCAGGATCAGGCCCCCCAAAGAGGATATTTTGAAAGCAAGAAAAGGAGGTTGTAATGGATGCGCTACAAGTTGTAATTCCTTCATTTTTCTAGATGGAATAAAATGAAGAATTGGATATTTCTCTGTGGGCTTAGCCTAAACTGGGTGAACCACATAAATTGGTGTCTCCTTTTTAATGTTTCATTCCATGTTTTATTTCCACATTCATTTTGATTTTATTGATTTGTGATTTTATTCCTAATAATTGTTATTAGATCTAAAGGTTTATTTGGACGATAAAACTCATAAGAAATGAGGGTTCATGTTTTGAGTAGGAATAATGGCAAAATCAGGTTTTAGGGTCAATAAGTTTAATGACCAAAACTACCAGCCATGGAATATTATCTATATCAGAAAATAATTTCCTACCATTGGGAAAAATAACAATGAAGCCAATGGCTATGAAAGACGAAGAATGGAATATTCTTGATGGAAAGACACCAAGAACAATATGGTTGTGCTTGGTAGTGTTAGCTCTGCTATACAAAAGGATAAAAACTGGATTCAAAACACTCTCAAAGTCTGCAAACCCACGTAGATTCATGCCAAAGGATCCATGCATGCTGCTGAAATCTCCAAGTTTTGGTTAAAGGCTTTCCACCGATCAAAACTATCGCAAGAGGAAAGCCCTTGGGAGAGCAAAAATACACTATCGGGAGGCAAAAAACACTCCAAAACCATGAAAAAACCAAAATCACAGGCTTAGCAGTCCAAATTCACAACATCCGTTCGATCTGGCCAATCAACGGTCCAGATCGCATCGGCGGGTCGCAATTGGCGCAGGCAGGCAGTGGCAGCGACGCAAGACACCGCTGATCAGCGATCGCCGATGATCGGATCGACGGGTCGCAGAGGAGGACTTACAAATAGGCACGGGACACTGCCGATCAACGATTGCGATCGGATTGCATCGGCGGGTCGCAATCGGCGGATATTGCATCGGAATTTCGCTATCGGCAAAACCAAAGGGGGAGGACTTTCACATAAGACATGCATGCGACCCGATGGCGTTATAAGTGATTTTTGATAAATTTTCAGGTCTGCGCTAAAGCCATTTTCAATGGTTTTTGGCGCATTTTCGTTATATAACGAAATATAAGGAGGTATTGGGCGAGCGCCGATAGCGATGAAGCCCGGACCCGAAAGGGGTCTGGGAAGTGAAATGTATATATTTTCAAGTCCGCCAGAGGCAATTTTTCATGTTTTTCCAGTATTTTTATGAATTTCCAAATACAAAGGGAAGTGAGGGAATGGGTCGGCTGCGACATGCGACAGCGATCTGAAGGGCAGACCCGATAGATAATTGAACCATGGTTGAGGACTTTTAAAGTCCAAAAGAAGAAGTGATGGGCGGGAATTAGCAGGATTGCAGCGTTCCACTGTTTATAATCAAAACAGTCACGGTTTGCCGTTTAAAGAGAAACACAAGGGCCCAAAGACCTATTCCGCCATATGACAGCGCAACAGGCAACTGCATTCAATAAACATAATGGCTAAGAAGAAAAGGACGTGCCTCGAGCAGTTAAGGCATTTATCAGTTATGGAGCATCCTTCTTTACGACATTCCACCTGCTCATGAAGGACAACAGAATATCAGAGAAGATCAATTTTGTTTACTGACACAGTCATGCTATAGCAGAGACCCATACCAAGCAGTTAGAGCAGTTGGTGATCCATTATGATCCCTCCACGCATAGGTTAGCAGAGATATTTTGTAATGAAGCACCATATATACCTAGAACAGAGATGTAATCAGGGATGATGAGTGTTAGATGAAGGTGACTCTGTTGTAAGGTTCAACTTCTGGAGACTGTAACTACTTTGTAACCTGCAGCGTCTGGTCTTCATTTCCAACTAATACAAGCTTCTTTTGCTGTCAATTGCTTACTTTCCACTTCTTCTTCTTGTTCCAGGCTGTGCCTGTTTTGCATTTGTTCATGTGCTGTGAATGTTTAGCATTCAGAGGGGTTGTCATCCCACCTCTGTGTTAGGATTTAGCATGTATCATTGAACATGTATGCAGGTTTCTATTGTTTAATGCATAGATAGCTGTCATCCTGTCTGTGTATTAGAAACTAGATTTACAGACCTTTTAACTGGTTGCAGCCGGCCATCACAAGGTCCTGTGCATCTGCTGGTGTGGTCAGTCTTCTCCATTATCACCTTATCCTCAAACTGTGAGTAATTGGTGGTTAAAAGCCTTGTAGTCTGGGGGTGTTCACCCATGTCTGGGGTCAATCATAGTAGAAGTGGTTATCTGGCTTGAATATGCAGCATTTGTTTCATTCATCCACCATTTATCCAACTATTTTGTTGAATTTGTAATGTTCCCGAGCATCACCGATATGCAACCTAGGTGAGTTTCTTGGGGTGATAACATTAATTGGCGCCGTTGCTGGGGAGAAGAGAATCGAAGCTCAGCTTCCCTGGGAGATGACACAGCTTCAAGCTTTGATGACAGACAAGGTTTGAACACAGATTTTGGTTGTAATCATCTGTCTGGCGACTCCACTGGAGGAAGGCCATCCTTTGGCGACTCCACATTGAAGTTCTGGCGCAGCTGCTGAAGCATGCACGAAGATATCTTCAGAATATCAGCTGAACCATTGCCCGATCCTGAGAAGATCGTTCAGTAGAAGAAAATGTCGCAATAGGGAGCACCAGGATCAGGTAAGCCTCAAAGGTTCCATGTATCTCTGTTAGTGAATGTCACCTTCAGAGATTCATTCAGCTCCTTACCCATTCAGTTCCCTTTCGGACCTCAGTTGAAAGAAGATTTCCATGCTGTCCATCGTATTCCTCTGTTTCTGTCATCCTTTTCATTGATTAATTCCTCTCAGCCTACCAGTATTCTTTCATATACCTCAGTCATGGCAAGCCAGCAAGCTCCCACAAAAATAGAAAGAATCATTGCTGCTAGGTATAGACCTCTGGTCTTTCCTGTTCCTCTAAATGCCATGCCTGCAGGAGATTATCAGGAATACATGCCAAAGTTTACTGGTACAGAAGGAGTATCAGCTGAGGAGCACCTCGAATCCTTTTATAACTTTGCTGATAACCTGGATATCTATGAAGAGGATGTATGGATGAGGGTTTTTGTCCAAAGCCTAGAGGGAGAAGCCAGAAAATGGTTCAATGAACTAGCCCCTAGGTCCATAGCAGATATTGAGGCTTTAGATGATGTGTTCCTAAAGCACTGGGGGGATAATAAAGATCTGCTCTATGAGCATACTGAGTTTGGGAACTTACTAAGGGATGGGCTCTCATCATCTTCAGATCATAAGATCGGCGAAATGGCCAAGATGATTCAGTCATTAGCCTTTGAAGTTTCCAAGTTAAGAGCTGCGCAACATTCAGAAGAAGAGCAGTTTGATGAAGAGGAGGAGGTCCATGGTTTGGAAGACAAGGGCAATGCCCCCTTCTTAACCAGAGCTGCTTATGAAGAAGCTTTATCCAGAGGCGCTGCTTATCAGTTTGTTGTACCTGCAGAACAACAAGCTTATCAGCGAAGGCAGCTAGCAGCAGATCCTTCCGTCCTCGAAGAATCTGAGCCCGAAGCCAGCTCAACTTCCCATGACTACGCAGATCTGCAATTTGAGCAACCTGCCGATGTCCCCGCACCAGTAATCAAGAAGGGAGAAGAATGCTCCCCATCATCTTATGTTTCTCTGTCTGCTCAAGTAGAATTCCCTCAAAGTTGCCCCTTGAACACTGAGGCAACAAGTAATTTAATGCTCAAGGCTGAAGCTGATCATCTCAGTCTTGATATTCTAATGTCTGCTCAGATGGCCTCCACACAGAATGAAAGGGCAGTTTATCAGAAGACAGAAGGAGAAGATGCGCAGTCTTGGGACTCCTCCTTGGATGAGGATTGTCCAAGGAAATATTCAGGAGCAGAAAACGTTTCTGTGTCCCCTACACATGAACATATTGGTACACCATCCATATTTATTGTGCAGGCCACAGAAAACAAATACAGGTACACGGTAGCCATGATTATTCAGCAGGTGTACAGAGGCTCCTGTAAAGAGCATTCAAGGAGGAGAATATACAGAAAGGGAATGAAGTGCAAACCTCTTCTACCTTACAAGCTCAAATGTCCCAAACTTTTTGAGGTAGAGGATCAAATAAATCCTGTCTTGCTGATCTATGATGAACCGGCTGGCAGGTAGCAATTTTTGGTGGCCTAGCAAATGGGCAATTTTTGAAGTTTATGTTTTCAAGCTTTAATGTTTGTAATTAAGTTCTTTTACATTTTTCTGTTGAATGCTTAGTTGACTCCATGCCCAATGGACACTAGGCAAGTGTTTTTATAGCTATTTTCGTATGAAGGCATCGGTCTGCAGGTTCTTGAGACCTCACAGGGAGGATCTCATCCCCAGAAGGAGCTAGTGTTAGCTCTGCTATACAAAAGGATAAAAATTGGATTCAAAACACTCTCAAAGTCTGCAAACCCACGTAGATTCATGCCAAAGGATCCATGCATGCTGTTGAAATCTCCAAGTTTTGGTTAAAGGCCTTCCACCGATCAAAACTATCGCAAGAGGAAAGCCCTTGGGAGAGCACAAATACACTATCGGGAGGCAAAAAACACTCCAAAACCATGAAAAAACCAAAATCGCAGGCTTAACAGTCCAAATGCACAACAGCCGTTCGATCTGGCCGATCAACGGTCCAGATCGCATCGGCGGGTCGCAATCGGCGCAGGCAGGCAGTGGCAGCGACGCAAGACACCGCCGATCAGCGATCGCCGATGATCGGATCGGCGGGTCGCAGAGGAGGACTTACAAATAGGCACGGGACACTGCCGATCAACGATTGCGATCGGATCGCATCGGCAGGTCGCAATCGGCGGATATCGCATCGGCATTTCGCTATCGGCAAAACCAAAGGGGCAGGGCTTTCACATAAGACATGCATGCGACCTGATGGGTCAGACCCGATGGTGTTATAAGTGATTTTTGATAAATTTTCAGGTCTGCGCTAAAGCCATTTTCAATGGTTTTTGGCGCATTTTCGTTATATAACGAAATATAAGGAGGTATTGGGCGAGCGCCCACAGCGATGAGGCCCGGACTCGAAAGGGGTCCGGGAAGTGAAATGTATATATTTTCAAGTCCGCGAGAGGCAATTTTTCATGTTTTTCTAGTATTTTTATGAATTTCCAAATACAAAGGGAAATGAGGGAATGGGTCGACTGCGACATGCGACAACGATCTGAAGGGTAGACTCGATAGATAATTGAACCATGCTTGAGGACTTTTAAAGTCCAAAAGAAGCAGTGATGGGCGGGAATTAGCAGGGTTGCAGCGTTCCACTGTTTATAACCAAAACAGTCACGGTTTGCCGTTTAAAGAGAAACACAAGGGCCCAAAGACCTATTCCGCCATATGACAGTGCAACATGCAACTGCATTCAATAAACAGAATGGCCAAGAAGAAAAGGACGTGCCTCGAGCAGTTAAGGCATTTATCAGTTATGGAGCATCCTTCTTTACGACATTCCACCTGCTCATGAAGGACAACAGAATATCAGAGAAGATCAATTTTTTTACTGACACAGTCATGCTATAGCAGAGACCCATACCAAGCAGTTAGAGCAGTTGGTGATCCATTATGATCCCTCCACGCATAGGTTAGCAGAGATATTTTGTAATGAAGCACCATATATACCCAGAACAGAGATGTAATCAGGGATGATGAGTGTTAGATGAAGGTGACTCTGTTGTAAGGTTCAACTTCTGGAGACTGTAACTACTTTGTGTTGGCATTATGATGCATGTGTTGTACTTGATGGCAACCCTCTCATAGAAGAATATCTCACTTATGTATAACTGGGTGAATCTTCAGAAGAGACATCAGATGTGACTGATGGAGGACAGCTCAAAGGAATCAGATGATGAATCTTCAGAAGAGATATCAGATGTGACTGATGGAGGACAGCTCAAAGGAATCAGATGATAGTATCAGATGATAGTTCTAAGTGTGACAAGTTAGCTTTGCCATCAAGTCCAAAGGGGGAGATTGTTGGCATTATGAGATAAGTGTTGTCCTTGATGGCAAACCTCACTGATGACAAATCATAGTACAGAAGGTCAGCAGCAAGGAATTGATGATCAGACTATAAGAAGAAGAGAAAGTTCATACACGCAGGTTCGTTAAGCCCAAGTCGCGTGTACACGCTGGTTGGCTTCAGCAAAAGCGCGTGTATGTGGAAAAGTACCTTTGGTCCATGGCGGTTAGTCCTTGGAAGTTGTGCCTATGGTTTCGGACCATTGTGTCTCGACGGACGTGTTGATCCCTAGTTTTGAAGTTGATGATATTGGATTTCTATGGTTTTGGCTCTTGGTATTGAGCAAGGCCTAAGGCTATATAAGGAGAAGGAAATCATTAGGCAAGTGTATCTGAAATGTCTTGAATATCTGATGAAGCATTAGATCCAGTATGCAGGGTTATGGGTTGATGATGCATTGCTTAATCTGAGCTAAGGAGAGATCTCACCGGTTGATGGAGAACTAGATCTAAGGAGAGATCGGGATCAAATGGTTTGAAATGAACTATCTTTATGATGCTTATTCTAGATCTACATACTGACGCATGTATTGTTCTATAAATGTTATGAGTATGACTGATGTCTGGTACAGCTGCAAGTTATGAGAAATTATTTTTAGATCTGTACGCGGGTTGTCTTTGGCAAAAGCGCGTATACACGCGGGTTTGATTCATCGAAGTAGCGTATACATTGTAAAGCTTGATATTTGAAGTTGCAGATGGATCTGATGGTTATTACAGAGTTTTGTGTCTGCTCTGTGTTCTGGTGACTGTTGTTAACAGGGTTTCAGTGATTCAGAGTTTGATGCTTCAATGATAGTTATGGGTCCAGTATGAAAATTGGATGAAAAGTGGCCTTGCAGATTATGTGTTGTGCTTCAGTGTATCCAGTCTGAAAATTGATGAAACGTGGTACCTGGAGGTGAGAAGATTGTAGGCAAGCACCTACGTACTAGTATCTAAGCTAGTACAAAAGCTAAAGGAGGTCTTTGGAGCATTGTAGCAGGTAGTAGCCTGCGTACTAGTAAATGGATCGGCTAGTACAAGAGCAAAGGGGGTTGTAGCTCCCGTACTGGTATAAGACTGCACCAGTACAAATATTGTAAAAGGATTTTCTTATTAAGAAGAAGATTGAAATGACTTGCAGCAGGTGGTTTTCACCCACATTGGGTTTCCACCTTATATCTTTGTGTTCATGTGTGTGGCTCTTGTGTGATGTTCTGTTCTGTTATTCTACACCTGTTTACTGTTAATATGCTTAATAATGATCTGATGCATTTACTGAAGATTAAGCTAACTGAATTATAAGATCTCTGGATATACGCGAGTTTCATTAGACACAGTAGCGTGTACACGCGGGTTCACTTAATTGAAGTAGCGTATATGTTTCTGAATATGAAATTGAAAAGTTTGATTGATATGATAATACTGATTCACCCCCCCCTCTCAGTATTATTTCCAACAATTGGTATCAGAGCAGGTCCTTTGGTAGAAGCTTGATCGCTTGAAGGAGATCCGTGGAACAATGGGAAAGAAGCTTAAGAAGAAAGCTCATAAGAAGAAGAAGACATCTCAGAAGATCTATGACAGTGGGAGAGTCGATTGGGGATTAGGTATAAGAAGTTCTTCAGATTCAGAATCAGATTCAGAATTAGATTCAGAATCATTATCAGGTATGAATGTGTTATCCTCTGATGTTCCTGCTATATTTCCTTGTGAAAGTGATGGAAGTGATAGTGAAACTACTGAACATGCTTCTATGGGTGAGCAAGAAAAGTGTCAAATAGAGGCAATGTTTAGAAGGTTTGCAGACAAAGTTAAAGATCAACAAGATCTATTGAACAAAAGGGAATGTGCTTTCAAAGAAGAAGTTACCAAACTAAAGGCCCAACTAGAAGAAGGAAACAAGGTAAGAAAGCTTCTCAAGGACAAGGAAGACCAATGTCAAAAATTGCAGCATGAAGTGACATCATTAAGAAAAGAAGTCAACGAAAGAAGCACAACCATCAAGAAACTCAAAGATAGATCCAGCTACTATGAAAATCTTGAAGCTACAATCCTCTCACTAAAAGGAGATCTTGAAGAATCAAAGAAGCAGAATACAGATCTACACCAAGTAATTGAAAAACAAGACAACGAAGTCATCAGCTTAAAATCTCAACTAGAATGTGCCTTCCGAGTTCGTCAAATGCAGCAGGATCTGAATGAAGAACAAGAAAAGGAGATTCTCAAACTAAGGCATCAGTTGGAAGAAGGAAGGAAAGATGGAGAAGACATGAAGAAGCAATGTCTAGAAAAGGAGGAACAACTTCAAGTTGAGGTAAATATCTTGAAAGGTAAAATAGAAGAAAAGGATAAGCTTTTACGATTTCAAGATAGTTCTAAAGTCTTGGATGATATTCTTAGTAGTCAAAGGTCTCCTGCTATCAAGACTGGTCTTGGTTTCCATGAATCTGTTGAAGGCGAATCTAGTTCACAAGGTGAGGCAAGGAACTCTAAAGAGAAATCCAAAATGATCAACAAGGAGATGAAAGGTCAATCTCATCATCAACCAAGGAAAGAAAGTCTTCAAAGAAAATCTTTTACTCCTCCTATGAATAATGTTGAATGTTATGTATGTCATAATCTTGGACATGTTGCAGCTAGATGTAGAAGAAGAAGAGTTCAAGACTATTATGCGGACAGGTCATCTCAATCAAGGTACTTTAATGGATATTGCTTTGCTTGCAATATGTATGGTCACAAAGCTGCTGATTGCTACAGGAGGAATATGAAACATGTAAGATGTTATACATGTAACAAGCCTGGACATATAGCAAAGGAATGCAGGAACAAAGGATGGACATCACACCGAAAGGAGAAAACCTCATCACACTTGAAGATATGGAGGAAGAAGGAAGTACAGTCAGCACAATGTACTGAGACACAGCACAGCACAGACATATCAGACTCAGGGGGAGCTGAAAGTGTAAACCTTCAGTGTCCTGAATCTCATACGCAAGTTCCTTAAAGGGAAGTCACGTATATACGCGAGTTCGACACTGCAAAGTCGCGTATATATCAGTCTGAGGAAAAGCAGTGGGAACAGGATCAGAAAAAGGATCTGATATGATTCAGTCTGTTATTTGCTCTATTGGTTACAGTCTGCTGAGGATGTGTGGAAATGTTTTGTTACTTGTATGATGTCTAGAAGTGTTTTTGATCCTAACTTGAGGATGATGATGTTTTGATGCTTATTGCTGATATATGCATGATCAGATCTAACAGATGGCACTGGTTGAGGGGGAGCATATGCCTTTAGTAATTCATTGTTGGCATTATGGTTAATAATCCTTGGTGATGATTCTTATATGGATAAATTATATATCTTGCTATGATATGATGTTGTGAGTTGTCTATGATAAACTCTCATATGATTCTTGAAGTTACATAGAAGATGTTCAGATCAGATTTATGGTTGATTCTTTGATGATGCATGTATGGTGCTTACATGGTGATCTTCATAAGAACAAGGAGAAGTACAAAGCTTGAATACACATCTTCCTCACTTGATGATGATTCACTTATATACTGCTGTTGTCATATGCATAAAGATCATACAGTTATGATGCAGGCACTCATGTGGATAAGGATTGTTGCTGTTGATGATATCAAGAAGTTTTGTCAAATGAGCTTGAGCTCAAGATACATAGTGCTGACACATGGATGACTACTCAAAGTTGCTTTATTGGAGACATGGTGATGAGTTCTTATCTATATGATGATAGGTTGATACTTACATATGATGATTGATGCAGATGTTCCCAAGAAATGATACTTGGAGCTTGTAGATCTTGACGTTGATGTAATGGCTATGGTGGTTTCACATGTAATGTGAATGATTTCATGATGATGTTTAAAAGGAGGAGTTGACATCTATGTTCAGACATACCTTGCTGCAGGACATTTACAGGTTGTTGATATGGAAATTTGTGTACGCGTGCTGTTTAAAGGATATTCGCGTGCATATGCGGTTTTACAAGAGGATAGTCGCGTATATGGTATACGCGTGTTGCGTAAGGGATATCCGCGTATATACGCTTGTTTATGTGTATACAGACGCGTATATGGAGTTTTGAAGAAAATCAGCAGGGACAGATGTTGGTTGCAGAAAGTCTGATATGGGTCTGACAGAGATCATCTGGCACAGGTTCAGGGGGAGCAGATAATCTTCCAATGATGCATTGTTGGCATTATCTTAAAGTTTTTGGTTCTGGTTCACTTTTGTTGTTGGTTTCAGATGGAACAAAGGCGAAAGGAGAATAGAAGGATCTCTTGGTTGTTGATCTGAATGGTGATTATCAGATGCTGCTGGTGACTTTCATAAGTCTTGGTCTAGTTCTTACGTCTCTATGTCATATATCTCTTTTGTGGTATCTCTTTCATGGTGTCAAGGTCATGTAACGGCCTATTTTGGTTTCCCCACTATGCCTGGGATGATTGATGCAATGTGTTTGGTTGTCATATGTAAATTTTTGATGTATCCCCACTTGGTTGGGTGGATGAGTCATTTTCTTGTTTATCCTCACTTAGTTGAGAGATGGATGTATGTATGAGTCCTAAGTGATAGGAAGGTCTTTTATGATGTATAGAGTCATGTTCTTCTTGAAGAACATCTTTTGTAGACCTTGCTTACAGTCAGGAAGAGCATGATCAGCACACTTCAGCAAGAACAGAGATTCAGCATGTACTCAGAGGGAGCATGGACAAATTGGTACACCTTGGCATATACAAAGGGGGAGACTATTCAGAGATTTCAGCAAGTACTCAGGGGGAGTATGGATAGTGGAATGATTCAGCAAAGGAAGAGAATATCTTGGTCCACCCTTTGCCCTTGATGTCAAAGGGGGAGAGTGATTTGGTGTTGTTGCCATCAAGTCCAAAGGGGGAGATTGTTGGCATTATGATGCATGTGTTGTACTTGATGGCAACCCTCTCATAGAAGAATATCTCACTTATGTATAACTGGGTGAATCTTCAGAAGAGACATCAGATGTGACTGATGGAGGACAGCTCAAAGGAATCAGATGATGAATCTTCAGAAGAGATATCAGATGTGACTGATGGAGGACAGCTCAAAGGAATCAGATGATAGTATCAGATGATAGTTCTAAGTGTGACAAGTTAGCTTTGCCATCAAGTCCAAAGGGGGAGATTGTTGGCATTATGAGATAAGTGTTGTCCTTGATGGCAAACCTCACTGATGACAAATCATAGTACAGAAGGTCAGCAGCAAGGAATTGATGATCAGACTATAAGAAGAAGAGAAAGTTCATACACGCAGGTTCGTTAAGCCCAAGTCGCGTGTACACGCTGGTTGGCTTCAGCAAAAGCGCGTGTATGTGGAAAAGTACCTTTGGTCCATGGCGGTTAGTCCTTGGAAGTTGTGCCTATGGTTTCGGACCATTGTGTCTCGACGGACGTGTTGATCCCTAGTTTTGAAGTTGATGGTATTGGATTTCTATGGTTTTGGCTCTTGGTATTGAGCAAGGCCTAAGGCTATATAAGGAGAAGGAAATCATTAGGCAAGTGTATCTGAAATGTCTTAAATATCTGATGAAGCATTAGATCCAGTATGCAGGGTTATGGGTTGATGATGCATTGCTTGATCTGAGCTAAGGAGAGATCTCACCGGTTGATGGAGAACTAGATCTAAGGAGAGATCGGGATCAAATGGTTTGAAATGAACTATCTTTATGATGCTTATTCTAGATCTACATACTGACGCATGTATTGTTCTATAAATGTTATGAGTATGACTGATGTCTGGTACAGCTGCAAGTTATGAGAAATTATTTTTAGATCTGTACGCGGGTTGTCTTTGGCAAAAGCGCGTATACACGCGGGTTTGATTCATCGAAGTAGCGTATACATTGTAAAGCTTGATATTTGAAGTTGCAGATGGATCTGATGGTTATTACAGAGTTTTGTGTCTGCTCTGTGTTCTGGTGACTGTTGTTAACAGGGTTTCAGTGATTCAGAGTTTGATAATGGTTATGGGTCCAATATGAGAATTGGATGAAAAGTGGCCGTTCAGGTTATGTGTTGTGCTTCAGTGTATCCAGTCTGAAAATTGATGAAACGTGGTACCTGGAGGTGAGAAGATTGTAGGCAAGCACCTACGTACTAGTATCTAAGCTAGTACAAAAGCTAAAGGAGGTCTTTGGAGCATTGTAGCAGGTAGTAGCCTGCGTACTAGTAAATGGATCGGCTAGTACAAGAGCAAAGGGGGTTGTAGCTCCCGTACTGGTATAAGACTGCACCAGTACAAATATTGTAAAAGGATTTTCTTATTAAGAAGAAGATTGAGATGACTTGCAGCAGGTGGTTTTCACCCACATTGGGTTTCCACCTTATATCTTTGTGTTCATGTGTGTGGCTCTTGTGTGATGTTCTGTTCTGTTATTCTACACCTGTTTACTGTTAATATGCTTAATAATGATCTGATGCATTTACTGAAGATTAAGCTAACTGAATTATAAGATCTCTGGATATACGCGAGTTTCATTAGACACAGTAGCGTGTACACGCGGGTTCACTTAATTGAAGTAGCGTATATGTTTCTGAATATGAAATTGAAAAGTTTGATTGATCTGATAATACTGATTCACCCCCCCCTCTCAGTATTATTTCCAACACTTTGTAACCTGCAGCGTCTGGGCTTCATTTCCAACTAATACAAGCTTCTTTTGCTGTCAATTGCTTACTTTCCACTTCTTCTTCTTGTTACAGGCTGTGCCTGTTTTGCATTTGTTCATGTGCTGTGAATGTTTAGCATTCAGAGGGGTTGTCATCCCACCTCTGTGTTAGGATTTAGCATGTATCATTGAACATGTATGCAGGTTTCTGTTGTTTAATGCATAGATAGCTGTCATCCTGTCTGTTTATTAGAAACTAGATTTACAGACCTTTTAACTGGTTGCAGCTGGCCATCACAGGGTCCTGTGCATCTGCTGGTGTGGTCAGTCTTCTCCATTATCACCTTATCCTCAAACTGTGAGTAATTGGTGGTTAAAAGCCTTGTAGTTTGGGGGTGTTCACCCATGTCTGGGGTCAATCATAGTAGAAGTGGTTTTCTGGTTTGAATATGCAGCATTTGTTTCATTCATCCACCATTTATCCAACTATTTTGTTGAATTTGTAATGTTCCCGAGCATCACCGATATGCAACCTAGGTGAGTTTCTTAGGGTGATAACAGGTAGCATCAACGGATTTCAACATTTTGAAAGAAAATACAACATTTAGTTTGTTGATGTCATTAGATAAAATGTATGAAAATCCCTCAACCCCCAACAAGTTATTTCTTATGAAGCGTTTATTTAATCTGAAGATGTTAGAAGGTGGGACCATTTTTGATCATTTACGAATTTAACATGGTCATTGGTCAATCAAGTTCTACAGGAGTAAACTTATATGATGAGGTTAGGGCTCTTTTGATTTTATGCTCCTTACCAAAAAGCTAGAATGGTTTGTTCATGGTTGTGAGTAATTTTGTCTCTGCTTCAAACACTTCAAAGTTTGATGATGTTGTTGGTGTTATCCTTAGCTAGCAAATGCAATGGAAAAGCACAAGTGAGATGTCAGGTATTGCTTTAATTGTAGAGAATAGGGGAAGACAATAAGAGAGAAGAAAGAGCCCAAGGAATCATGGAATGACTAATCAGGGTATATCTAAAACCAGAGGGAGGCTAGAATTATGACATTGTTTGAAGAAATGACACAAGAAGAAAAATTATTGGTCTCTAAAAGAAAAAAAGGAGATGGAAAACATGAGAATAATAAGGAAGCAAATGTAGTAGGTGATGTGTTACAAGATGATTTAATCATTTCAATAGATAACATTGTTGATTCTTAGGTCATAGACTTAAGGGCTTAATTTCATGCCACACCCCATAGGAAATATTTGCAAGATCATGTTCAAGGTGATTTTGGATAGGTTTATTTGTGTGATGATGAACCATGTAAAATAGTTGGAAAGGGTAAGTGATGGATAAAATTACATAATGGAAACTAATGGTTGTTGAAAGAGGTAAGGCATGTTCTTAACTAAAGAATAAATCTAATTTCAACATGGCAGTTGGGAAGTGAAGGTTGTATAGTTACATTTATAGGAAATTCATGGAAAGTCACTAGAGGATCCCTTATAGTAGCAAAATGAGGGAAGGTAGGTATGTTGTATCTATGCACTAGTAATCTTGACATTTCTATTACTCTAGGTTCCATGGGAGTAGAGACAACTTTGTGGCATCATTGGCTCATGAACATGAGTGAGAAGGGGATGTAGAGTCTCCTCTCAAGGAATTTTTTCCAGATTTGAAGAAGGTTGTTTTAGAATTTTGTGAGCATTGTGTTTATGGAAAATATAAAAGAGTTATATTTCTCAAAGTTGGAAAGAAAAAGAAGAGAGGAAAATTAGAGCTTTTGCATACAAATGCATGGGGATTGGATTACGTATCATCTCTTGGTGGATTTTATTATTATGTTACTTTTATTGATGATGCAATTTGGAAAACTTGGGTTTACTGCATTAGAAGGGAATTTGTGTTTTTGATATTTTTAAGAAATGGAAAGCTTTGGTTGATAATGGGATATGAAATATTTTGAAATGTTTCAAATCATATTATGGAGGCAATATTGCAACAAAGAGTTTGATATTTAGTGTTAATGCCATGGGATTTGTAGAGAGAAGACAATTCCAGGCACACCACAAGAAAATGGCCTGCCAGAAAGGATGAACACTACAATCATGGAGCATGCAAGTAGTATTTACAGGATTTCCCTTACATTTTTGGGTAGATGTTGTCGATACTATTCTTTACTTAATAAGTAGAGGGCCTTCAATTTCCTTGGATGCTGGTATTCTAGAGGAGGCATGGATAGGTAAAAAGATAAATTACTCATTTACAAATACTTTTGGTTGTGAAGCATTTGTCGATATTGATAGAGAAAATCGAACAAAGCTTGAGGAAAAACAAAGAAGTGTACTCTATTGGATATGGATTTAATGATTTTGGGTAACACTTGTGGGATTATGAAAATCACAAAATCATTAGAAGTGGAGATGTGGTATTCAACGAGAAGGTCATGTACAAAGATCGAATGAATATAAATAAGTAGGAAAAAGAAAGCAAAGAATACACAATGCTTAATGAAATCACAAAAAAATAAATTCCAAAGGTGCCAGAATATCAAACAATAACAACACTAGGTACCTAAAACTCCTACAAGTGTTGTTAAAAGATCAACTAGGTTAAGTAGACCAATTGAATGATACTCTTCTTAATTCTATTGTGTATTTTTGATTTAGTGTAGTGAACTAGAAATATATGAATAAGCAGTGCAAGTAAAAACTAAAATGAAATGGGAGCAAGACATGAAAGAAGAGATGGGCTCTTTAGTACATAACTATACTTGGGACTTGGTCCCATTTCTTGCAAGTAAAAGAACATTGTAGAATAAATGGGTTTTATAGGTTGAAGGAAGGAGATGGAGGCAAAAAGAGGTACAATCCAAACTTGTTGTAAAGGGGTTTGTACAAAGATATAGATTTTGATGAAATCTTTTCTTTTGTCGTCAAAATGACTTCAATTAGAGCTATTTTAAGTTTAGTGGAAATAGAAGATTTACATCTTGAATAGTTAGATGTACAGACAATTTTTCTCCATGGGAACTTGGAGGAAGAAATTTATATGCAACAATCACAGGGTATGAGGTCAAAAGGGAAGGAAAGCTTAGTATGTAGACTAAAGAAGAGCTTGCATAGTTTTAAAAAAACTCCAAGGTAGTGGTATTTGGAGTTTGTTAGGTTTATGAGAGAACCAAGATATAATAGATGCCAGTCTGACCACTGTATTTATTTTAAGAAACTAGATATTGACATCTATATTATCATGTTATTATATGTAGATGCCATGCTTGTTGCAAGGTTTAACATGTAGGACATAAATGTGCTCAAAAGAAAATTAACTAATTCATTTGCTATGAAGGAGAATAGCAGGTTGTATAGTGATAGCGAGAGTGCCATTGATCTTCTAAACAACTCAACCTTTCATTCTAAGACTTAGCATATACAACTCTTTGGAGCCCCTCTTGGCAAGGGTTTGAGTGCAATGCCCCTAAAGAGAACTTTTTGGACAAATTGTCTTGTAAAATATTGTAATGTCTTAGTCAATCTAGATCGTTCATCATTAGGTCACATATTTGATGATAGATGTTATAATAGGGTTTTCCCTTATAAGGAAACCATCCTTTTATGCAGGAATGTATTGTGATTATGTGTATTATTGAGATAACAATGTAATTGAGAGAGAGGAGTTTGTACAAATAAAAGAGGAGGTTGCAACGTATGTGTTGCAAGTTGTAATCCATTCATTTTGTTGGATGGAATAAAGGAAGGATTGGTTATTTATTTATGTACATAGCCCAAATTGGGTGAATAATGTATATTAGTGTCTCCTTTGTATTGTTTCATTGTATGTTTTATTTCCACTTTCATTTTGATGTTATTTCTATGTTATTTTATTCCTAACAAGAAGTGCATCAATTTTTTCAATTTCTTCATTGTCATGTGTTTCATCAAGAAAGGGTTTCTTCATCAATTTCTTCTCTTCCAAATCATTAAAATATGTATAATAAAACCTAGATGCTTGGGAACTAATGTAGCATATCAAACCATTGTTTTC
Organism: Pinus tabuliformis; assembly: GCA_031772625.1. Lineage (NCBI taxonomy): Eukaryota > Viridiplantae > Streptophyta > Pinopsida > Pinales > Pinaceae > Pinus > Pinus tabuliformis. The sequence continues at coordinate 1,094,899,214 of CM062820.1, forward strand.
ATGTTGGAGAGAAAAGGTGGATACTTGGATGTTATCATCACCAAGATTCTCTTCATTTACTGCTTGTTCAAAAGTCTCTTCATTTACAATAGAAGCATGAGAATATTATTTGTCATTGTTTTCTCTCTGAGATAAGGAAATAAAATTTTCAATGGTCTCATCATCCTTCAAAATTGGTTCTTTAGCCCCTTCTTCAACAAAAAATTCATATGTTTCCATGATGGAGCATCCTTTCCTCATCATTCTTTGAATCTAAAGTATTATGCAATGATGGTTCTTGGGAGAGAGTAGAGGGATAAGCCTCTTCAATTAGGTCATATTCAAGCTTTGCAACAAAGGATTCACCACAATTACCTTTAACATAGTAATATATGATGGTATATGTATATTTTCTTTCTTCTATTTCATCAGAAAGACCATTTGAAGGGCCCTCATAATATTCCGACATTAAATCATTGATAGTTTTCTCTATTCTTCTTTGTAAATCAAGAAAGATATGAACATCTTGAACTCCCTTGGTGTTTTCATTTCTTTTAAGCTTCGTCATTAACTACAAAAATGATTTGGACTCCTTGGGTTCAAAACTAGAGTACCAATCCCACACATCTTTCCCTTGATTTGAGAATGAAAATAGCTTCATCAAGATATCTTCATAGAAAATGTTAGTATCTACCTCTTAGATCATAAAATATTCAAAGTAACTTGGAGCTAACCAAGAATTTCCATCAAACTTTAGAACATGGGGAAACACATCAAAGGAGAGCAAATGTGGATATTTTGAAATAAATGGTATATCAAGAGGAAAACATACATAAGCATAAAATTATTTCTTGTCATAAGCCATACCATAAACATTTAGGGTGATGATTTCCTAGAATTGAAAATTTTCTTACCACTTATATAAATATAAAAGATGTGGAGTCACATATACCTTCTTTCTTTAGGGGAATTACCTCTTGTAGTATACCTTTTTTGTTGTATTTTGATTTAGTGGAATTGCTAGATGAGAATCTCCAAGTTAGTAATAAAAAATAATCTCACCAAGGTATAATAGTTAAAATATCACAAATATAATGTCTTTGAAATGTTGGGCTAATTGATATGATTCCCAACAATAACAAAAAATGTTAGCCATTCAAGGGGACAATTCACACTTGAAATATATTGTTATTGAAATGTTGGGATGATTGAACTTTTCCTTAGCAATGACACTAAAAAAATTTAGTTGCCTGGATTAGTTGTGTTGGCAAGGTCATTGTCAAGGCGTTAGGGAGTAAGCACATAAGAGATATGCCCATTGTCACCTCTACACAATATCCTCTCACTTTAGCCAAACTCTTAGAAATCCACAAGGGGGTTATCCCAATCTATAGACACTTCAAAAAGTTAAAAGACTACTACCTAGAAACACTTATGTATGATGAAGGCTATGAACTAATTAAAAAAGTGCTGAATATGATATATGAATAGTATAAAAAAATACAAACCAACACTTGAAAGACTGCTCAAATACCACAATAAATGATTACCTTTGATCCTCAAGAATGAGGCAAAGATACATGCATCAAGCGAGATGGATTTACTTTGACTGACACTTGATTTTGTAGTATGATTTTGGACAATATTCTTGCTTTCCTACACTTTTGAATCTGCAAAATGATAAAAAAACATAGAAAATTCCATATTTAAAGCATCCTGCAAGCAACTCGGAAGCATGAAAACACACTATGATGAAATATCCTTGGCTATTTGTTAAGGCCCAGTTTTTCCTAATTTTGATAGCTTTCCTAGACTTTACCTCTCCCATTTTGAACTCTCCTTGATCCCTAATTATGATTATTTTGGTTATAAAATATAGGTTTTGGCCAAAAGGGTGCTATATGCTTGAGGTATGCAAATTAACATAAAAAGTGTCATTTTACCTTAATCTTAAGCATTCCTTAAGCTAGATGTTTCCTTATTGAATTATCATGCCAACTAATCTAGAAATCTTATGTAGATTTGCTTTCATTCAAAACAATCCCGCAATTTCTTGTGGACAGCTCGTGCGATCATATTTCCTGTAGACGCGGATTTCCTGCAACCAGCCAGATTTCCTGCAGCAAAATCAGTGGTTAGATATGTTCCAATCACTTCCAAATCAAATGAGAACATGGGTTTTGTGGGGAATTCGTCATACATGGATGCTGTCCTATTCGCTATTTCAAATCCACCATCGACACTGCCCAGATTTGTAGACCTCTTCTCGTTGGCCGCATGAAGGAAAACTCCAGCTATGTAACAAGTTTTTGTCTAATCCATGCTTTCAGTTATGGATTAGACTCAATAGAGCTAATTGTGACAATTTGTACCAGCATTGATAGCTAATAGCTCAGATTAGTAGTTTTCCTCATTCGAGCCAAATATGGGCTTTTGAACTTGTATAAATTCGACTATGTTTTATATTGTAAGGGGTTTTTGGGTTAGGTTTGCTGATAACACATATCAGATTGTACTTGGTTGTAATATTTTCAGACTAATATAATACTTTATTTTCTGTCTATTCTACTAAGCAATCCCTTTTAATTTTGAAGGGGTTGTGAATGAGGGAGGGCCCCCTTTGCTCACAACTCCCTTAGTTGTAGCGTGTGTGTATTTTAATTTTGTTATGTAGTAATAATGTGTTTACACAGCTAATGTACTCTCTCTGATATTTCAGCAACAAATTTTCCATTGATTGAATGATTAAGTTTTCATGTTAATGTGTTTATTTCATTTAATCAAAGATTTGATTTACATTGTTAAATGATTTCCTTAATTGCTATAAGTTTGATTTCCTATCTTTTCTAATCAACATCAACAATACTAAGAGTTGTAGAGGGATGTTTCAATCCACTCCATAGCCTTTTGCTGCCAAATGTTGATGCAGAAAAGAGGCATTAGTTATGTGTATGATTGACTGGTTTGATTATTAAGCACTCAAGGTATTAAGCTTGCATATATTTTTCATAACACCTCACAAGCTTACCTGCCGTGGGTTGATGATTTATGTTGAAAAATTATAAGTCTATAATTTGAATCAACATTTTGGCGTTGTTTTCGGGGAGGTGCTAAGGGATAATATCGAAATTGTTTTAGTATTATGTGTATTGTTTGAAATTTTCAGGACTGGGGGAGTTGAAGTGGTAAGACAAAGGGCAAAGCCTATGCACCTGCAGAGGTCATAAATTCGCCAAAGCCGTGTCCTGATTGCTTGGTAAGTAGTTTTCTTTGAATTTGTAGATGGTAGGGTCCAATATTTACAAATGTCTTTTGTGGTGTTGTGAGCACCACTTCACTTCCTAATATACTAGCAAGGAAAAAGAAGTTTGCAAGAAACAATGCAACAAGGGAAGAAGAGTCCCGACATGAGGTTTGTGGTCCTGAAAGAGCCCAATTCATATTCCTACTACCACAGTAGAATCTTCTGCAGGAAAATCTTTTGTTGCTTCCCATTTAGAAACTCCCCTCACAAGGAAGACAACATCTCTGCTCAATGGTCAGCCTGAAAAGGAATTCCTTGTTAATCCTATTCAAGAACCAGAATTTCAAACCATTGATTCCACAAAATTTGTAGTTTACAAAGGTCCTACTTGTTTTTGGTCCAAAATGGCTCATGAAGAAGGAACTGGTAATACAGATGGAGGCTATGATGAGAAGGAAGAGGAATTGATCACATTTGAATTCCCTATCAGGGAGACTGGTGGAGCAACTCAGATGAAGAATATTCCTCCCTTAGCCTTGCCTAACTTTCGTGGAGTCTCCAGTGAAGATCCTGATGCCTTTTTGTTCGAGTTCGACGTGTTATGCAAGAGCTATGATTATTCTTCCAATGCTCAAAAGCTGAAGTTGTTTCCTGCAACATTGAAGGATGCAACTCTCAGATGGTTTATCGGGTTGGATTCAAACTCCATTACAACCTGGGATGACATGAAAAATGTATTCTTGAAGAAATATCAAGATTATTGCAAAAACTAGGGACCTCAGGGAATAATTTTTTGGCATGACTCAGAAGGAAGGGGAGAGTCTCGAGGATTTGGTGTAAAGATTTCAGTATAATCTGCAAAGATCCAAGATGAATCAATTAAGCAAGGACACCAAAAGTATAATTTTGATCAGGGCAATTAGACCAGAATCTCTGGAGATTTTGAACTTAATGGGAGGAGGTGACATATCAAAGTTAAGTTATGATGAGGTGTGTGAGTTGTGTCGGCGATATTCAAGAGAAAATTCTAAAGTTGGAGGAGGAACAAGAGATACTTCTTCCAAGCTTGTCAAGTCAATTGCTGGAGTTGGAGTAACCCGAGCTGAAATGAGTAATCTATTCAAAAATTTTAAAACTGATATTCTTAGCACTTTATCTTCACAATTGGATGTTTTGCAGGCTAAGAAGAAATAGGAGAAAAAAAGGAACTTGAGAAAGCCCTGCCCGTGTTCTACTCGAAATGCAGGAAGAAGCATGCCTTGCGGGAATGTCCAACAAATAGTATAGAGGTATGCCAAATCTATAAAGCTGAGCATTCCACTAAATAATGTCCTTCACTTCTTGAGATTAAAGTAACATATCTAGCAGATCATGGAATTGTTAATGCATTTTATGCAATGGCACCTCAAAGACCATGGAAACCACGTCTTACAAGTATGTCTCAATCGCATTTCAAGTTCCTTATACTCAGAATCAAATGTGGAATATTCCAATGCCCTGGCAGCTTTGGCCTCCACAACAGCCTTGGCAGGGGAACTTTTATTACTCTGCTACACAAAATTTTCCCTCTCAGAACTTTTATCCACCACAACCCACACTGCAACAAATGATTCAAGCTCAACAACAGCAACTTCAGTTGCCTTCCCCACCAAATCAACCTCGTCCCACACAACTTCCTGCTCAGCCAGTGTCTAACCCAAACAAAAAAACCATCTAATATGTTCACAACATTGGATTGGTCACTTATCCCACTTTTCCTACCTACTGTATTGCACCACAACTGCTGCAGGAAATTTCTGTTCCTGTATTACAGGAATTACTTGTGTCGCAGCAGGAAATTAAGCTTAGATTAGAATAGTGGTGACTCAGCTCGAAAGAATTGAAGAGATTGTAGAGGAAGGCACTCTGAAAATGCCTGAAGTTGAAAACACACCTGAACCAACAGAACAATGTACTTCAAGGCCACAAGAACCTTCATCATCCCATATGGTCCAACCTCCTTTCCCATAGAACTTGGAAATGAAATTAAAACAAACCAAGTTTGATCTTGTGTCTAAACTAAGAAATGTGTGCATTATAATCTTGTTACTGCAAGAAATTAAGGATATCCCAATTTATGCCAAAACAGTGAGGGAGCTATGTACCAAGAAACCAGGAAGACAAAAGAGAGAACTCTCTACAATTCAAGTAGGTGGAAAGCTTGCAAGTCTAATGTCCACCAGATTTGTTACTGAAAAATATGCAGACCTTGAAATCCCTGTGGTTACCACCTTTATCAATGGACATCCCATAAAGAACACTTTAATTGATTTAGGTGCAACCATTAATGTGATGACTATGGATACTTTATCTCATATAGGATCCTTTGACTTATTACCTACTCCCACCATGTTAGAACTAGTAGACAGGTCTAAGGTAAAGCCATAGGGGGTATTAGAAGACATTGTCATCTCATTAGATTCTTAGGAGTACCCTACAGACTTTTATGTTCTTCAACCCAAAACAAACTTGGGAGGGCATCCTTTGATCTTGGGGAGGCCATGGTTAGCTGCAACAAATGCCTACATAGGGTGTAGGTTTGGAAACATGACCATTACTCATGGAGCTGAAACAAAGAACATTAATTTATATCCCCCTTCTCAACCCCTCTTAAGATCAAAAAATACACATTGGGTTGAAGAAGAGGAGCATGATTCAGAATGTACCCAACCAGTTTTGACAATAGCCCAAGCTATGAGCCTTAAAGAAAATTCAGAAGAAAATTTGATAAATTGTTGTATTTCTAATCTTGATTTTCCGCAGCAAGTAGAAGGGCAGTCTAGTCATAATTTGGATATCATTACTAATCTATAGGATTTTCATGAACATAGTACAACAACCGAACTACATTCAGCCCTCTTATCTGCATTTCCTGCATATTCCATGACTGAATGGGGGAGTAAGGTAGTTGAAATTTTTCTTGAAAAACCTTTAAATATTAATTCTGCCTTAACCCTTGAACAGGAAAAACAGTTAATTCAAGCATTGAAAAACTTTTCAGACACATTTTCTTGGGAATATACAGATATGAGAGGCATTCACCCAGACACATGCATTCATCATATTTATATAGAAGAAAATTCTAGGCCTGTGAGACAACCACAAAGGAGGATGAACCCCTCTTTAAGGGAAATTGTGAAAGATGAGTTATAGAAAATGTTAAATGTAGGGTTCATCTATCCTATCTCAGATAGCTAGTGGGTATATCCACTGGTTGTTGTCCCCCAAAATAATGGTAAATGGAGAATGTGTGTAGATTATAGGGAATTAAACAAATCTACATTAAAAGATCACTTTCCCTTGCCTTTTATAGATCAAGTGATGGACACTTTAGCAGGGAAAAAGTAATTTTCCTTCCTAGATGGGTTCAGTGCATATAATCAGATTAGGATAGTTCCAGAGGACCAGGAAAAGACAACATTCACATGTCCCTCCAGTACCTATGCGTATAGGGTATTACCATTTGGTCTATGCAACGCACCAGCCACATTCTAGCGGGCGGTCCTTGTTATTTTCTCTGACCTTTTGCATGATTGCGTAGAGGTCTATATGGATGATTTTACAGTTATGGGTCATACTTTTGAAGAGGCTTTACATAATCTTGAGAAAGTTTTGCAGAGATGTAGAAAAACTAATCTTTCATTAAGTAATGAAAAACGTTTTATGATTATGACTAAAGGTATTGTTTTGGGTCATCATGTTTCTACTGCAAGAATTAAAGTTGATCCGACAAAGATTGAAGTTATTGAAAAGTTGCCCCCACCAACCAGTCAAAAAGGAGTTCAAAGTTTCCTTGGACATGCAGGCTACTATAGAAGGTTTGTTGAAAATTTTACAAAGGTAGCCTCTCCACTGTTCAAATTATTGACTAAAGAATTTGAATTTCATTGGAATGATGAGTTTCAAGTTGCATTTGATACACTCAAAGAAAAGCTTTCTTTAGCACCTGCCTTGAGAGGCCCATATTGGAAGTTGCCCTTTCATATTTGCACTGATGCCTCTGATTCAGCCATAGGAGCAGTGTTGGGTCAAAAGGAGGATCCTGTAACCCATGCTATTGATTATGTTAGTAAAAATTTAACTCCTGCAGAACTGAATTACACGGTAACTGAAAAAGATTTCATTGCTGTAATTTATGCTTTTAATAAGTTTAGACATTAAATCACAGGCTATGAAGTTTTCATACACATCGATCATTCTGCCATTCGATATCTCATGAACAAACCGGTCACTAATGGCAGGATTACTAGGTGGCTTTTGTTGCTACGGGAATTTGACATCATAGTATTGGATATACTAGGAAAAGAAAATCAAGTAGCTGATTTCTTATCTAGGCTCAACCATGCAGGTGAGGATGTTCATGTGAATGATAGCTTTCCTGATGAAAATTTGTTTGCTATTTCTGTCAAAACACCTTGGTTTGTAGACATGGCCAACTACCTTGCTATAGGAAAGTTGCCCCCTTACTTTTCATCTAATCAGAAAAAGAGAATTATTAGGAAAAATGTTGATTACTCTTGGATTAGGGGGGATCTCTTTTTCACTGGACTTGATTTGATTATTCGTAGGTGTGTCAGGGAAGATGAGATCTATGACATCTTGAGAGCCTGTCACGATGAACCTTGTGGAGGACACTTTGCAGACAAGTGGACAACCTATAAGATCCTCCGCTCAGGTTACTATTGGCCAAGTCTTTTTAAAGATGCAAAAGAGTATATTCGAAAGTGTGATAGCTGCTAGAGAATGGGGTGGCCTGTACAATTAGACGAGATGCCTTTGCAGCCACAGGTTCTCATAGAACCTTTTGAGAGGTGGGCTCTTGATTTTGTAGGTCCCATCAATCCTATGTCCAAAGGTAAGAAGTATATTTTAGTTTGTACTGATTATGTTACGAAGTGGGTGGAGGCAAGAGCACTACCTAGAGCAATGGAGAAAGAAGTGGTAGATTTTATTTTCTCTGATATTTTTGTAAGATTTGGGGTACCTAGGGAGATAGTTACTGATCAAGGTACTCAGTTTGTGTCAAATCTTATGCAGGGAATTGTGCAGAAATATCAGATTACTCATCGGAAGTCCACCCCTTACCATCCACAGGCCAATGGGCAAGTGGAATCAACAAATAAGGTGTTGGAGACAATCCTTACCAAGACAGTGCAATTACATAAGAAGGATTGGTCTAACTGACTTCTTGAAGCATTGTGGGCTTATAAGATCACATGGAGAAATACCATTGGCTTCTCTCCGTATGAATTGGTGTATGGAAAGCAAGTTTTATTGCCCATTGAATTTCAGATCAGAACTTTCAAAATGGTAGTAGATTTGGGTATAGACCTTGATGAAGCTCAGCAACAAAGAATCTTGCAGCTCAATGAGTTGGATGAGATTAGGCAGGATGCTTTTCAACATACTGACTTGATCCAACAACAACGGGCTAAATGGCACGACAGATACATTAAAAAGAAGCAGTTCAAAGAGGGAGACTGGGCTTTGTTGTATGATTCAAAATTTAAGAACTTTAAAGGGAAATTCAACACACATTGGCTAGGCCCCTATGAAATTGAGAAAGTTTTTGATAATGGATATGTTCGGGTTAAAACCATTGATGATGGGAATGTTACCTTCTTGGTGAATGGGCATAGACTCAAGCTATATCAAAAACCCCAATCTAAGGAGGAATTTGTGGAAGAAATTGTGAAGAAAAGAGAGTTGGAAATGGTGAGAGAAGGAGTCATTCCTTCCACTATCTCTTCTTGATTTCCTGTTGATACAATGAGCTCACTTTGTTCCTCCTTGTGCTCAGTAAACCATGAGAGGAATGTCTATTGGGTACATGTTTATTCCTTTTTCCAGGCCCAATGGACTAGTTACGGAAAAGGATCACCCTTGGCATCTTCTTTTCCAAGTATTTCAGACTCTCTAAAATTGAAATTTGGCAAGCATGGACTGCCCTGGGTTCATTAAAGCTATAGGTCAGTATATCCTTTGGGATCCTCTTGATAAATTTTGTTTTTCAGTCAATTTTGGATTGCTCGTGTTGGACTAATGTGGGATTTCTTAAGGTCCTCCTTCCAACAATCTTGGCCCGTCGACATCAACAAATTATCTGGGTGTAAGATCAGAGTCTTATGTTGCCTTGAAGGTTGTATGCCCTAATGACAGGCTATCTCGCCAACAGTAATGGGGAATCACTATGGCTCCTTGACTGCTGGATCCTACAAGGGGTTTGACAACAGTTCATAGATTCACACCCAATAGGATGCATCAGGATACCTTGGTCCTCACTCTCATTAAGGGCCTCACATTGGTTAACAATTGACCTTAATGGATGGTAATCCAATGAGATCATGGCACATTTGACATCAGCACCTTTACTCATGTGAAATGAACTATACATAAACGAGGGAGAAGTAGTTTTTCCTGTAGAATAATTTCCTACAGAATGTTCAGCAGTCACAGTTCCATTTCCTGCACCGACATCCAGGGTTTCCTAAAGAACAAAAGTCATAGACAGAACATTAGTTTAGATTATTTGATAGATTACTATCAAGTTTTATTATTGGTTGAGGTCATGAATTATGAGATTATACATCTGATTTAATTTTTAAGTGGGTTGTCATTTCAAGAACAAGCAAACGTCATCCAAGGACTGGACCATTGGAAGGTAAGCTCGGTAAGGTACAACTAGTGATAGGACACTTAAGATAAGGGGTAATTGATGCTTTAATTTTAAAAATTTGTATAATTTAAGATATGGTGTCCCTTGCGGCAAAACATGACCGTAAACTGTTGCATCATAAATATTAGCTCCATGCCCGATTATCATGATTCTAACATGACCAGTGGTTGTACTCTCCATATCCTTCCATAGGTTGGATCATGATGATAATCATGATCACAACCTGTTTCTCGAAATATCCATGCTTTATGATATTTCCAATATTAACCCTCCCTTGTCAAGCGATCCATTGCAAAATCTTAGCACGACATTTCTGTGAGTTGCATGCATCTTGTCTCTCCCGTCTTTCATTATGTCAAAGCTACGTGCCCCTATTTGCTTCGAGCTGCAAGGCCCTGAACTGTTGGAAGTCGACCCTCGCAGTAAAGTGAGATTGGAGAAAGTAGGGTGGTTGCCATTGTTTCAAAAATTTAGCGGCCACAATTCAGAGGTTACAAAGTCCTTCGCCCTAAATTTGAATGGTGACAAAGCACAAGTCAGGAATGTCTAGTTCAGATTAACAGAGGGTTTGGTGGCTCAAGCATGTGCAATTCCATAACAGGGGGAGTGTTGGTTTAAGAATTAAAATTTCTATAAGGGTATGTGCGTGTCCTTTCTCTGGAAGGAGCATTCAAACCCTGGCTGGAGCAAAGGGATTTTGCAAGACTTCCTGAGAAGCAAGTATCAACACATGTTATTTTTCTTGTAGAAGTATATAACATGCGAAGGTCGCTTTGGGCTCACGTTTTTATTTCACATTTGGCTTCTCGAACATTTTCACGATAAGCCGTTGAATTTGCCATATTATTTAAGAATGTCCCTGATGAAAATGTCAATGATTGCTACGGAAATGGGAGCCAATTAGGAGGAAAACCTCAGTCACCATGGGCTGGTGAAAATCATCCTAGTGGAGGTTCTGAAGGATAAGAAGAAGACGTGGGAGGATTTTATGGCCAAGAATTATTTCGTGGAGGATGAAAACTATGACTCTTCAGAGTTCATGGAGGAAAATCCAGTAGAAAAACCAAAGAAGAATCCACGGACCCGTGGGCCACAGACAAAGGAGGAAGAAAAAGACGAAGAATCTGACTCTTCAGAGTCCACGGGGGAAAAGCCAGCAGAAAAACCAAAGAAGAAGCCATAGAACCATGGGCCACAGACAAAGGAGGACGAAAAATATGAAGAAGTGGTGGTGACTGGGGAGAATACAGGTGAAAAGCCTAAGTTGAAGGGCACCTCCACCCCTGCTAAGAGATTTACAAGGAACCAAGCTGTCCAGTTGGCTATAATGGACACTGCGGAAGGGGAGTGATTGCCTGAGATGCCTGATAAAAAGAAATACAAGCTTCACGACCCACCTAAAGGAAAGGAAAAGGTAGAGTCAACTGAATCCATTGGTGGAGAAGTAATTTCCTTCCAGGATTCCCCGTTGCATGGAAGCGGAAATGAAATAGCAGAAGAACAACAAGAAAAGGAGGACCTTGGTATGCCCCAATCTTTCCAAGGACATCATGAAGGGGTAGTAACCCCCCAAAAAAAGCGGTCTCTGCAGGAATTAGAGGAGATTATCACTGAGCTCACTGTTTCGGAATGAGCTTTGAGGAAGGAGAATGAGACCCTGAAAGAAAACAACCTACGCATGGAGAAAGAACATGAGGAATGGGTTCAGAAGGCGGCCCGAATCATGAAGAAGAAGCAAGCTCAGATTGATCATCTGAAGAAGAAAAATGAGTTATACAAGGGTCAGATTCTTGTAGAATCTAGTGGGAACCAATTGGATCAGTTGGCGGCAGTAGCGGATCAATTGGATGTAGTAGTTGTAGCCCACGACAAGGAATGCTTTGCTTTTTTTGGAGGATGAAACATTTTTGCTTGCATAAAGGACATGCAAGAAGCTAGGTGTGGGGGAGATGTTGAGGCCCAATTTTGCCTAATTTTAACAACTTTCCTAGACTTTACCTCTCCCATTTTGAACTCTCCTTGACCCCTAATTATGCTTATTTTAGTTATAACATCTAGGTTTTGGCCAAAAGGGTGCTATATGCTTGATACATGCAAATTAACATAAAAAGTGTCATTTTAACTTAATCTTAAGAATTCCTTAAGCTAGCTATTTCATTATTGAATTATCATGCCAACTAATCTAGAAAAATTATGCAAATTTGCTTTGGTTTGAAACAGTCCTGCAATTTCCTGTAGACAACTCGTGCGGTCATATTTCTTGCAGACGCTTCGAAATTCCTGCAGACGCGGATTTCTTGCAACCGCCCAGATTTCCTGCAACAAAATTGACAGTTAGCTATGTTCCACTCACTTCCAAATCAAACGAGAACATGGGTTTTGTGGGGAATTCGTCATACATGGATGCTGTGCTATTGCCTGTTTCAGATCCACCATCAAAACTTCCCAGATTTGCAGACCTCTTCTCATTGGCCGCATTAAGGAAAACTCCGGCTATGTAACAAATTTTGTCTAATCCATGATTTCAGTCATGGATTATACTCAGTAGAGCTAATTGTGACAGTTTGTACCAGTATTGATAGCTAATAGCTCAGATTAGTAGTTTTCCTCATTCGAGCCAAATATGGGCTTTTGAACTTGTATAAATTCAACTATGTTTATATTGTAAGGGGTTGTTGGGTTGGGTTAGCTGATAGCACATATCAGATTATACTCTACTGTAATATTTTTCAGACTAATAAAATACTTTATGTTCTGTCTATTCTATTGAGAAATCCCTTTTAATTTTGAAGGGGTTGTGAGTGAGGGAGGACCCCCTTTGCTCACAACTCCCTTAGTTGTAGTGTGTGTGTATTTTAATTCTGTTATGCAGTAATAACTTGTTTACACAACTAATGTACTCTTTCTGATATTTCAACAGAAAATGTTCCATTGATTGAATGATTAAGTTTTCATGTTAATGTGTTGATTTCATTTAATCAAAGATTTGATTTACATTGTTAAATGATTTCTTTAATTGTTGTAAGTTTGATTTCCTATCTTTTCTAATCAACATCAACAATACTAAGAATTGTAGAGGGATGCTTCAATCCACTCCATAGCCTTTTGCTGCCAAATGTTGATGCAAAAAAGAGGCATTAGTTATGTGTATGATTGAACGGTTTGATTATTAAGCACTCAAGGTATTAAGATTGCATATATTTTGCACAACATCTCACAAGCTTAACTGCCTTGGGTTGATGATTTATGTTGACAAATTATGTCTATAATTTGACTCAACAATATTTTTGCTGGGAACTTTATTATGAGTGAAATTGTAGCCCAACAATAAAAAAAAATTGTAAGTAAAAAACTATGACAATTTGAACCAAACATGCATAGATAACATGGATAATCCCCCTAGGGTCAAAATCCAAAAATGCCCCAATTAAGATAAAAAAAATTCAATACTTTGGGTGGCTCCAATCACTTCCAAATATCAATGACATGCACTTAAAAAAATTCGAAAATTAAACTAGGGCTTGATGGGGGGTTAGAGACCACTGTTGGGCTCCTGTTTTGTCATGTTTTTTAACCATTCATTTGGTCATCCGCGCCCCCCCCCCCTTAATACCTTGCCTTTGTAACTACATATTGCTCTATTATTGTGCATTTTTAACCCTTTAAGCCTAAAACCTTTTTGACATGCATTTTGAGGTGAAAGTTGCTTATTTTCATTAATTCATATGTCTCTAATGAATTCATCGAGTTTTAAGTGTTTTCACTAACGATGAACTTTTTAGCTTAATTTCAGTACCAATAGTGTAATTTTGGTACTCAAATTGTGGTTCGCATATATGAACCCTTCTAAAAGTAATTCTACCACATGGGTTTTTTCCCTAGAGGTCTCAAAATAATTATACACTATTTAAATCACACCCAGGTTGTATGTGTGAAGCCCAAATTCAAAAAGAACATGATTGGTCACATTTTCTAGACAATCAATTTTGGGCATGATTCTCGAGGTAATGGAGGCGAATTCAAAAATTCCTGAACATGGGTTTTGTTCCCAGTATGGAAACTTGGTTAAGTCTCAAACCGATTTCCAAAATTCAATACAATTTTAAAGATATCATGGTTCTTCAATGTTTTTTTCCCGTGGAAAAAGTCGCAATTTATTTATTGATAAGAAACTGCATTTTGCAGATGCATAGCATATACAATATTCAGGCCTATGCCTGTAGACGACCAAAAACATTTCAAAACTATGTTCCACCTCGTGTATGAGGCTTAAAAAATAGAGTCTATGATATGAAGCTCTACGCAGAGAGCCATACTGTGCTGTAAGATAAAGTAAAATAAACAATGAATAATTACATATGATCGTTCAATGCTATAGATCCAAAAGTGCAAAAAAAAAAAAAAAACTGTTGGGGATTGTCATATGCCAGGTTCTATAAACGGCCTGTGATAGTACTGGTAGGTGTTGCCGTCTCTTTCCTCCACGATCAACCATGTGGTGTCGTCCCTGTGCGCAGCCTCCTTGGATAGGATGTCAGCGGCTGAGTTGCGTTCCCTGTAAATGTGATGGCAAGAGAAGACATCAAAATATGATATGAGTCTGAGAGTTTCATCCAAAATATGCTTTAGAGAGTATGCATTGCATTGTGCTTTTTTGTTTATCTAGTTGCATATGATTTTTGAGTCTCCGAATAGCTGTAAATGATGGCAGTTTTTGGACAATGCAAATAATATGAGGTTTTTGGCCGCTGTGAGCTCTGCAAAGTTGTTTGTACCCCTTCCCAATCCCATTTGTATTTTGAAGACATGTGCTTCAGATAGATGAAGTATAGCCCCCCCTCCACATCCAGCCTCCTGAGTAGATCCATCAAAGTAAGCCCATGGATGAGCTGTATTAATGGCTTCAGGTGTGATATTCCTATGGGTCGGCTGTTCGTCCTCTTCGAGGATGGAGCTATAGTCGGCAAGCAATCTGGTAGTGATAGAGGGCCAGTGAGGGGGTTTTTGTTGGAAAATAGATTGGTTCCTGGCGATCCATATGGCCCAGCTAATGAGGAGAGGGATGTTCTTTTGTCTGATAGAGGTAGAGGAGCACCAGTAGTTCCATGCTTTTGAGAGGTGAGAGCCTTGCCATTTCTTGGCAGAGGATATCGAACAGAGGAAACCATTCCATAGTTCTTGTGTACATGAGCAATGGAGAAAGAGATGGTCGGTATCCTCATTGGCGCTTTTACAGAGATGGCACCAGAATGGTCCTGAGAATGATCTTTTCATCAGGTTGGCCCCAGTTGGGACTTTGTTGCGGAGGATAGACCACATGAGCAGTTTGGATCGAGGGGGTGCCTTCAACTTCAATTACTCCCATCGCTACTCCAGTACCTGTGGCTTATGTCTCTCCATCAACACTTGATAACCTATCTTGGGAGAGTAGGTGCCATGTTTTGCATGTGCCCAGATGAGCTCGTCTTCACCTTCAGTTATTCTAATATGAGCCTCTATCAATGCGTTTGTATAATTGCGCCATTCCTGCTGCCAGCATCGGGGGATGTTCAGGTCTGTGGCAGTTTTCCAAGCTTGCAGAAAGATGGTAGTATGTACCTCGTCTGCGATCTGATTGATGTACCGTATGCCATTATCCTGTAAGTGACCTCTCAGGCCCTCCGAGAGCCTGTGTGTGTTACCACATCCCACCCATGGGTCCGTGCCTATCAATATCTGTGCCCCTGCTCTAATTCTCCATGTCAGACTGCTTCAAATGAGCTCCTTAGTGTGATTGACTGCCTTCCATATGATGGAGATATTACTCATCCTGGTGTCTTGCCTGATCCATGCTTGCACGCTTGATGGATGAATGTATTTGGACACTGCTACCTTCGTCCAGAGACTGTTGTTGTTAAGCAGTTGCCACCCTAACTTAGCAGCCAAGGCTTTTGAGAAAGTTTCCAGCCTCTTTATACCCCAACCTCCCCAGCTCTTAGGAAGGGCCAGTGACTCCCAGTTAGTCCATGCAAAAATTCTCCCTGGCTGATTCCCTTTCCATAGAAACCGACAGCATATGTTTTGTAGGTGAGACAGGATGCCTCTGGGGATCCATGCCAATGTCATCCAGTAAACAGGTGTGGCTTCTAAAACCGCCTTGATGAGGACCAGCCTTCCCACTCTGGAGAGATATTTGTGGTACCAGATGTTGAGCCGTTTCTCCACTTTTGCTATGAGCCACGTCCAGTCAGCGATTTTGTAGCCAAGGGGTTTTAGCCTATATCCAAGATACCTCAACCCTTCTTCAATAGGCACTTCAGTAAAGTTAAATCTCCTGAGGGCAAATTGGACCTCATGCGGGGAACAACCGGTGGTAGTAATAGTAGACTTAGCCTCGTTCAAAACCATGCCCGTGGCTTTAAGGAAGATGCTGAGGGAACGGTGAAAAGAGGTGGTGTCCCCGATGCCCCCATTTAGTATGATCAAAACATCATCTACGAAAAGCAAATGAGTGAGGGTGCAGTCATCAGTAATTTTTATTCCCCTTATACGCCCTTGTCTGCAATCCTCTCCGATGGTTCTGCTGAGACCCTCCATGATAAGAAGGAATAGTAGAGGAGAGAGTGGGCATCCCTGCCTCAGGCCTCTTTCTGCATGGAAAAAGGGGGATGCTGAGCCGTTGATGAGCACACTGAAGGATACATTCGTGATACAGCATAGGATCCATTTGATGAAAGAATAGGGGAACCCAAGATGAGTTAACAGTAAACGGAGGTAGAGCCAGTTTACCCTATCAAATGCTTTGGATAGGTCGATTTTCAGTATCATGCCTTTGAGCTTCTTGGTCTGAACTGAGTGGAGAAGTTCCTGTGCAGTGCCCATTGCCTCGTGGATTTGACGGTTCTGTAGGAAAGCAAACTGTTCCGGGGATATATGGGCAGATAGAATGGGCTTGAGGCAATTAGCAATAATTTTGGCTATGATCTTGTATATGCAATTACATAGGGAGATGGGCCTGAAGTCATCAAAGGTCAAGGGGTTATCAGATTTGGGGATAAGGGCTATGAACGTAGAGTTGAAGCTCTCCCACATTCTACCCCGCGTTCGGCACTCTTCAATCAATTTCAGGAGATTAGGTCCCAGGATGTCAAAAAAGGCTGAGTAAAACTCCACTGTCCATCTGTCCGGTCCAGGACTCTTATCCTTTTTTAGCCATTTGAGGGTTGCTTCCACCTCCCCCAAAGTCACCTCCTTTGTCAAATCCTGCTCTGCTTCCTCATCCACAAATCTAGGGAAATTTTGAACAATACGCATGACCTCCGCCAGGTTAGCAGTTGGGGGCTCCTTGTAGATTCCTTGGAAGTGAGCTTTTGCAAGGGATGCAAGTCCCCGGAAGGTTTTAACAGGGGTACCGTCCTCTTTCTTAAGCTCCCAAATAGTATTAATCGCCTTTCTCCCATTTGCATGTCTGTGGAAGAACTTAGTATTTTCATCTCCTGCTTTAAGCCATATTGCTCGACTACGAAGCCTCCAACTCTCCTCTTTGTCTTTCAATACTTGTGCCCTTTTTTGGAGTAGGGTGGCCAACTTATCCTTTTGTTCTTGAGAGCTTAATATCCCCTCTGATTCCTCCTCCATTTTGGCTATTTCTTCTTCTGCTGCATTGAGCTAGTGCTCGTCCTGTTCTTTTTTCCTCCTGGCCCAATCTTTTGAAAGCTCCTTCAGGGCATTCATGTTTCAAGCGAAACCTTCTGCTATAAGGCCTTTCGAGCCCACTGGGTGAGCCTTCCAATAGTCACTCACTACCTTCAAATAACTGTCATCCTTTAGCCATGAAGAGTTGAACTTAAAGGGAGCCTTTGGCTTGTATTGGGCATTTTGTAATTCCAGATATATAGGCCTGTGGTCTGAGATCCCCCCGGAACCTACCCACTGTCTAACGTGGTGGCCTCTGTTGACCAGAGCTTCTCAGATGAGAAAGCGGTCCAATCTTCTGGCCAAACTGGCCTCTCCAGTTTGGTTGTTCCTCTAGGTGGGCTGGATCTTAGCAGTAGGGATGTCAATAAGATTATGGGAGTCCAGTAAGTTCTCGAAAAATGCCGACAGAGAGTCCATTTGTGCATTGTGGCCCCAGGACTCCGCGAAACCCAACGAGAAGTTTAGATCCCCTCCAAGGATGATATTATCTCCTTGCAGGGTGGAGGAGGTGAGCAGATTCCTCCAAAAACCTTCCCGGTCACGACAAGGCCCGTAGATGTTGAAGAGCCTGAGACTGGTCTCCAGGGTCGACGAGTAGATGTCTACACCCAGGTAACCAACCCCTCCCCAGACATTTAACAGCTGAATAGAACGGGTGCAAACACCTAAAGATATCCCCCCTGATCTGCCCGTTGCATCAAGGGAGTGAAAGGACCAGTTCGGGAGCCAGGATTCCAGGAGGGGTGTTATGGAACTTGCAGGTCCAAGAGTTTCTTGAAGGAAGATAATGTCCACAGGCTCAGTAGATAATAGTCGTCTCAGGGCTAGTTTTTTCCTAGGGCTAGCCAGCCCCCTACAGTTAAAGGAAAGGATTTTCATGGAGGGAGGGGGGATGGGGTATCCTCTGCTCTAAGACCCCAAGGGATTAAGGACTGTCTGCCTGAAACAACTTCTTCTCCGGCCCGATGTTGAGCCCTGGTGAGTTTGGAAGGTCGACCGCAGGTCAGCTTAGGGAGAAGAGGAAAGGGGATGGCCCCGAAACCCACCGCATCCATGCCAAGTGCGTGAATTTTTGAGCGCGTGGGATAGCGATGGTCTGTGCAAGGGGAAAGCAACGGAGCGATAAAGGGAGAGTCTCCGGGAGGGAAGGTTGGGGAGTAGGGTTTGTGAAGGTAGGAGTCAAAATAGGGCAGAGAGTATTGGGGAGGGGAAATAGAGGGGCGGAGGGGGGCGGGGAGGAGGATGAAGGAGGGGATAGGGGTGCCATCGCGCCGCCCACTAGGCGAGAAGAAAATGCATGTGTATGCAATGTAGATACATTAAGATTTCCACAAGCAGAGATACCAGAAGGGGAGTTAGAAAGAGTCGTACCCGCGGAAAAAGTCTCCCCTAAAGCCGCCTGAGCTCTCGTCAACGGCGGAGAGGGTGGCCTGAGTGGAGCTTTCCCCCACTTCTTTCTGGGTCCTGGATCTACGTCTTCAGTTGTCTCAGCTGCTCCATGTTCCAGCTATTCCACTGTCTTCTGTGCTTGCCGAGCAGGCTCCAAGGGGGGCTCATTTTGCTGCTCAGTTTCCCTTGGCCTCAGAGCCTGGTTGGTGTTTAGGGGACAGTCCCTGTATACATGGTCGACCTTGTGGCAGTGGCGACACCTGTAGGGCACACCTTCATAATCCAAGATTTGCTTTCTGGTAAAATTCCTCCACTAGATGGTGATAAACTCTTGCAGTCCCCCTCGCGTATCCATATGAACCAAGATGCGAGCATATGCCATCTTTCCCGTGATGAGGTAGGATTTGTCTGAGCCCATGTACGAACCGAGCGAATTCCCTATTCTCTTAAAAATCTCCTCCGACCAAAAATGAGGGGGGAGCCCTGGCAGCCTAACCCAGATAGGTCCAATCCCCAGCTATTCGGATTCCAGATTGAACAGAGGCGACCATCGCTTCAGATGAACCGGGGCTTGGTCAAAATGCCAGTATGAGGATAACACCCAATTCGTGTGATCTGGTCGTGCAAACTTGAAGGCAAACCAACCCCGCACGAATGTCTGCACCGTGGGCAAGTCTGCTAGTCGGTGGCCCCAAACCTCGGATGCCCAGACCTTGAGTCTTTCTGCTGTATAGTTCCGACCATGAATCCTGCTAACCAGGACCCTGTCCGCGATGTCCATGGAGTCTGCCAAATGAATGTCTTCCTCCAGCCTCAGGAAAACGTCGTCTATCTTCGATTTGAAGCACTTGGCCTTTTTCCAGGGCCTCGCTTCCTCCGGTATTGGAACCCTCACGTCAAAGTTAGCTCCGGGGCCTGTGTGAACCTCAGTGCCGGGGGGAGGGGGAGGGTTGGGTACGCCAGAGAGATCCAGGGTGCCGATAGGGCTTTCAGGGAGAGGTTCAGGGCTGAGAGATGAGGATGGAGGCGCTAAACTCGGGGGAGCTAACGAACAGTGCAATACAGAGGAAGGTCTGCTAGGTAGGGGGATGTAAGGAGGGTCAGCCCAAGACTCCGGGAGGTTAGGGTTTAGACAGCCCGTAACAAACCCTAACGAGGACGGGGAAGCCGGCAGGGTAGAGAGGGACGACCAGGTAGGAGGCACATCCGATAGGATGACGAGACGGCTAAACGACTCAGTGATCGGAGGCAGGTCAACTATGGCCTCGTTTAACTCCCTACTAAACGGAATGCGGTTGACCCTTTCAGGATGCGACGATGACCAGATGGATCCTTCTAGCAATGGGTCCTCCGAGTAGTCGACCATCTCGAGGTCCATTGTTGTCGGGGGGGACCAAGCACCAGCTGCCTGTAACCGTCGAGGCTGGAAAGGTGAAAGCGAGAGGAACGACAACCCTAAATGGAGGATGCATGGTAAAGGTAAAACCGACGCTGTAATACACAGTAAACCATCGCAGGCTAAGAGAGAGCAGGGTGAAGGGGGGATGACTGTAGCCCTGGGACCATGCTACGTGGGTATCCCTGCGCTTGCCATCTGCTGCTTAGAACTGCCTCCACGCCTGGTTAGCCGTACTCACCATCATGCTGCAGAGCCATCGTGATCAGACATGAAAACCCGGGGATTTGGATGTCTTAGACATGAGTTTTCATTGTTGACCACCATCAACAACCATTGGTTCTTCAATGTTAATCTGTCTAAAATGCACAATTTCACTTAGAATTAAAAGTAGTGCCCAGATTTTAGGAAATACAAAATCAATAATCAACACAACAAAGGAGGAGCGAATATAAGCCAAGATGAATGATGGAAATAATTTGTTGCATATTCTTTGTATTTTAGGGAGAAAATAACCCAATATCACTTTAGATGTTATCATTTGTTATCTTGTTTTTATCTCATAGTTGAGAAAATTTGAGATTAGGGGGATTGGTTTTGATCCACCCCAATGCTCTCTTGTACAAATATCCACTCATAACAGAGCTAGGCATTGTTCATTCATTCTCTGTACACATGCTTGGGATAAGTAGCTGATAGGGAGTTCATTTTGTGGCAACAACCTGTTTGTTGCCCTCTTGTAAAAACAAAGTTGATCTAATGAATGATGCTTGTTCTCAAGATTTAGTGCACCAATCTAGTATGATATGATTATATTGGCGGCGTTAGTCAGGTTGGGAAGGGCCCCTCAACATTGGGTAACATTCTTCCCTTTTTAGTTTATATTTCAAGGGTGTTTGATTTGCAATGTCTTAAATCTTTGTTTTAGTATATCAATTTTCTTAGTTAGAAGCTTATCATGTATTAGGTTACTTCACTTTCCTTTAATTTCCAACATTTACTTCATGTTTCTTTGATAATTTAGTTCAGGGTAGATCTATTTAAATTGTTTTACATCTTTAATGTTTTGCATTTTGATTTAAGAGACTAAAAACTAGAACTAGAATCCTTTACCTTTCAAACCCAACTTGCTATTGAATGCATGAACACTGCTTTATATAGTGAAATATTTCATTCTGGGGGTTGTGCCATGAGGTTTGAGATAAGGATTGGCTAGATGGATTTTAGTCCCATTGTGTTTATCAACATTGTCATTTAATTTTGAAATTAATTGCTCAGTAGTTGTCGACATTAGATAGATTATGGCTTTTATCCTGCATATATTTTTCTAACATATCCAAGTATTATGATCATGGTTTGATAATTAAATGTTGGAATTATAATACATATATTTGACCAACAATTTTGGCATCCTTGCCATGGAGGTGCTAAAAAAGATTAAAGCATTTGGTAATTTAGTCATTTTCTTGCCTTTGCAACCACTTGTGACTTGGGGTTGGAGAAACAATAAGACACAAAGATGCCCTCATTTCAAAATATCTTAAAAGGGTCCTAGCCTACCGCATCCACTTTAGTGGGTTTCTCCAAAGCCTTATCATATGGTTCATTGTGTTTTTAGGCAAGTGTGTTTTCTTTCTAGTTTACCTCATGGAAAGGAGAATCTAACTCAAGAAGAATAAATAACTGGTGACAACAAGTCTTAGTAACGTGAAGGCGTCCAAGTACATGAAAAATCTTGCTTTGAAGTTGTTTTTAGTTAGCATATTTCAATTATTTATTTTAAGAAGTTTTCATTTGGGTGTTGTAAGAACCCCCCATGTACTAATCCATGTGCTAGATAGGGCTCAATAACTGGCAAGGAAAACTTAAGATCGATCAAGAGTCTTGAAGGATGTTACTCCATGAACTCTCTTAGATTCTAGCAACAATTGGAAAAATATTTGCCTCTTAGGAAGAGCAAGTCTTGGTAGCAATCAAGAGCATATTTTCCTCTCTAGAAATGATAGAAGACCAAGGGTTTGATGAGCTACAAGTAGATCCAGAAGTCTTCCTTGATAATTTTCATTAATATTTTGAGGATACTAATGAATTGTGGGATGAATTCAATGAAGAGTAACTATTTGAACCTAAGATTGAGGATTTACTAACATGCCTAGATCCACCATGTACTCAAGAAATCAATCATCCGATGGAAAAAGATCGATATGGCATGACAAAGGAGGACATGCAGAGTGCACTAGACGAACAAGAGAGCTAAGAGCATTATGACTACTTTGAATATTGGTTCCAAACGACCATCAAGCCAAAGTACCACTCTCTTCTTCAACAACTCTTTTCATCATACCGTCCAAAGCAGTTGGTCTTTCATCCTATAGTATACATTACATCATACTTCCTAAATTTGAGCATGAGGAAATTTGTTATATTGTTACACACATGCCTTCATTGGAAGTACACCTATACTTGAAGGAGAATGCTATTTTTCAAGTAGGATAGGATAATATACTAAACAAATGAATAAAATAGTAAATATAAAAATAAGTCTAGTTGTCAAAACCAGGCAATTGACGAAACTAAATATGGGTCCTTCTTGAAAACTAGGTCTCTTGGTGGGTAATATCCACAATAAACTCTATATGTTCATGTTGGTTTCGTTGGTACTTCAAAATATTTTTGGTTCTATGCTAAAGTTAGTTGATGTGGGATTTCTTCAGGCCCACCTTCCAAAATATATTGTCCTATCAACTTTAGCACCTTATCTGAGACCAAGATCAAATATCTTTTTGAGTGCCTTGGATTCTGCATACGTCAATGACACGCTTCGTCATAGACAACAAGGGAATACCTCAATATCTCTTAATTGTCAGAATCCATAGGTGACTCGACTCCAACACATTCATTCGTACCTGTTGAAATGCACTCTTGCACCTTGATACTCATTAACAATAATGATGAGTTGTCTCACATTGGTTAATGACATCCATCAATGGTCAGTAATCCATTGATTTATTTATATGTTCAAATTCTGTAAACTTTATTCACTTATATAGTATTGTGCTAGGAATGGGTTTGTGGTTTGTGGTTTTAACACCATTTTGCAGTGGCATGCCAAAAAAAAGAGGGAGATCCAATCTCCAATATCAACCTATAGTCCTATAGTTTTAGCTTGGTTTCAACATTGTTTTTCTAAGCATGTACACAATCTCAAACTTGGTTAAGGACAACAACAACATATATTTATCAACATCAACAGTCAATTCCATGATCCCAACCTTCTTCAATTGCAGTAGTGGTTTCAAAGAATTTTGCCTTTGATGATTCCAAGTTTAATTGTCTTTACAACCTCAACACATTGATATTAAACAAGTACTCATAACTAAATAGATTCTGAAGTAAAATACTTTTAATTCTCTTGGTTTATTAGAGATGAAGTAAATTTGTTTGCAACTTCTCATATGTTGTCATTCACCCTATCTTTTAATATGCCATTGTTATACCATGTTTTTTTTTTAATTTAATCCATTTAATACCCCAAAGTCCATGAAGAAACCAGGTTATGATCTAAAAAATGTGACAGGCGTGTGGAGCAATCAAAGGCTGTTAATTTTCATCACAATTGTATCTATTTTGGCACTTCTCCGTGCTCTCAAAAATATAGATTCATTGAAAATCACATTCGTTGCATCTGTCCCTCTTGAAATTGTTCTTATTAGGATTGAAGATGATAAGATTGAGAGGTTTCAACCACTAAGTTCCTAATGCTGGGTTGTTATAGACATTTTTGTGCCTCGCAGCATGGAACATGAAATGTCGATAATTACAGGGATCCTCAGTCCCTAAACATGTTGTTCTTACCCCTAGAGGAACAAGGTCAGCAAACCACAGCACTTCCTATCAGTTCTCCACCTGAAAACACTCAAAAACAGGCTATTTTTGGATCATGTCAGCTGCTCCACTGAGCATCTGCGCTGAATGTCAACTGCTCCTCCTTGTACCTGCGCTGAAAGTCAAAACCAATGAAGGCTACCTGCGCTGGGCGAGATTGGCCAAGTGGCACAGTCATTCTGCAAGGTGTCAACTGCCCAGGAAGCTTCCAAACTGACACTTGGTTCAAGGAATTCGCCCTATGATGAGTAAGAGGTACTTGATCTCCATGTGGAAGCAAGGATCTCCAAGTGGACTCAAGAACTGAAGTTTAACTGAAGAGGGAGAGGACACAAGGCAGCTTCATGTCAGTCTCAAGCTGACTCATCCTTTCTCCTTCTACCCTATATATAGAGCTCTCTCATGAGGTCTAAGGAGGCTGGAATTTTGTGCAAAGTAAGGAAGTGCTGTTGGTTTACAGTTAGAGTTATTGGGTGATTGCTTTTATAGAGGAGAAGAGGAGATTTCTTGCTGCTGGGGAGGTGCTGCTGGATTGGAGCCATTTATGGTTGTAACCTTCTCAGAACCTTTATCTTCTATCAATAAAGCTTTTGATGTTCTCCTATATACTTGTATTGCAATGATGTATTGTTTTTATCTGTATATTTGATCCATTCTAATCCATGCATCAGTTATGAGTACATGTTTCTTGTAGTTTCCCTCTCTTGTTTTTGCAGGATCTTTGTGTAGCTGGGCCGGCAAAAGGAGCAAGGAGCTGGGAACAAGAGGCAAAGAGAGAAGACAGGATCGACAAAAGCGAAAGACATCGGTTGGTCAATCTTTTCTTCCTTCTCTGTACTTTCATAAAGGAAAAATATCAAAGCTTTACTTTCAGTTGTTGCTAAGGAACTATCACCCTTAGAGTAGGGATAGGGTCATTCCGAGTCGGATACTTTTCCCCACAACAAACTGGCGACTCCGCTGGGGAGCCTAGTATCTTGTTGGTTTATTGTGTTTCTTGCTATTCATCTCATAAACAAGGAAAGCACCAAATCGAACTGCAATTGAGGCCTTCAATTGCAAAGTAGAGGGCAGCTGCTCTGGCTCAGTTTCTGAGCAAGTTTATGATTTGAAGAGCTGATCCACAAGGACTCTTGTGCTCTTTGTGATAGCTTTTCATCCTCTTGATCATCCCTTAGCTTGTACTTGACCTATAGCTTTTTATTTCAGCAAAAACAATGAATTTTTGAGCTTTTTATGACCCGAAAACCCTTGTAAACGCAACTCTCGTGTCTCAGTGCAGGCTGTCCAAAGGCAGTCTGCATTTCAGCGCAGGTACTCCCTTCGGGAACTGCGCTGAGAGTCAGTTTGACAGACCAGAGCCTGCGCTGAACCAGTTAGGCTATGTCTTCCTGAGGTTTCCCACTGAGTCTTGGCCCTGTTTTCACTGTTATTTTGTTGCTGATTGCTTTTCATTTGTACTTGCTGTAAACCAACTTTCCTTGACATTATTCCGCCTCAGTTGTGTGATGAAACTGTGATTGTTCTTTCAGTATTTCTTGTTTCAATTACAGTTTCCCATTGTGAAAAGCAAACCAGTATAGCTGCGGCCTCTTAGATCCTGAACTGTAAAAGTGTCTTTGTGATCTTAAGAGCTAGTTTTATTACTGTTCATGGCTATTTGAGTTTGTTTGTTTTTCATTTTATGGTTTGAATCTATACATTTCCAGTGTCTAAACAAGTCTATCTTAAGGTGTCTTTTGATTTTGGACAAGCTTGTTTACTTTCGCTTGAAATTAGATTCAAAGTTATACAACAGTTTCCTTTTTGTCTTACATCAACATTAAGGATAAAGAAAAGAAATATCTGCATTGTGCATGTGCATTATTGACAGTTTGCATGTTGATTTAGGAAAAAGTGCATTTAGTGTGTGTTCCATGATCTGTGTGAAAAGTTGATGTCTTTCTTTTCCCTCAGTAGATTAAGGTTTTCAAAGTTGAAAGATTGAAAAGTTTTGCTTCTCATCTTAGATTGCATTTAGGAAGTTGTATATATACATCTCGTGGTGCTCCTTAAAGGCAAACTGCTAAGCAAGATCAACATTAAAATGAATTGAATTTACATAACAACGCATTGAAACATAACGCAAACACATAGAGGTCTAAGCTAGAGACGTGTTCCGGCGTCGTTAAACGTGATATCTTAGCGTTGAGTGGTTGGGTGATTCCTCCACGGTGAAGCGATAAGTATCAATACGGATTTGTGCTCCTGCGTACCGTTGAGTATATTGGGAGACCCCTATAGGAATAAAGCCTTTATCCTTAGGAAGCCGTGTCGGCCGCCCTACTGATCGCGATGCAGTGAACACAGCATTCACGAAGATCGACCACCCGTACCGTAAAACGTATTCTGTGGTTTCGCGAAAGGTTTGGCACACCCTCTGCCTAGATCTCCAGAGCAGTTTCTTTTGGCCTTTTTCAAACTCTATAACTGAAAAAGTCCAACCGAGCATTTGTCACTTCGGGCTCGTTAATACATCGAAGGCGACTAGAGTCATCTTTAGCTTTTTCTCGACTCTTAAAACATGAAAAAGCAAAGTTGTGTCTAATAAAGCGTCGTTATAAAATTCATTTTAAACGGAACATAATCACCTCTTATTCCTGCGTTGATCTGTGAGTTGAGAACATGGAACGCCCCAACCAAGGAATTCCACAAGATGGAAATCCTAGTCCTTTCTCCTCTTGGGGAGAAGTTGGTGCGCCCCATATGGCCACATTGTCGCTTCCAGGACTGACAATAGGCCTGCCAGTTTGGCTGTTCTCGACCAATGTAGTTCAGGCCACCATGGTTCCTGATCAATCGAGTCAACTGTTAGATCAGTCTAGAGCTGCCCACCAGCCTTCTACTTCTGATAACTCTTCCTCCAATCCTTCATCTTCGCAAGGTAGAGCCGGCAAAAGTCAGCCTCCCAAGGAGAAGAAGGAAAAGAAGAAGAAAGAAAAGAAGAAGAAGGAGCCTAAGGCGACTGGGGGAAAGCAAAAGACATCTGACGAAAACCCACCCACTGCACAGACCGGGCCTAAATCGCCATGTGTCATATGTAGAGGAGACCATTTCCATAGAGATTGTCCCTGTATTCCCCGGATACTAAGGGACTGGTCCCCTCGTCTGCACAATTCGGGGGCATCAACCTCTGACAATCAGGTTGATTGCTTTCTGTCAACCAGCGAAAGTGAAGGGTCAAGACAAAAAGGGGGAGTAAGATTCCCCTGTAAGTTGTGTGAAGGCAGTCATGCCATCCACCGTTGTCCCTTCTTAGACGAAGCAAAGAGAGTTTTGGAAGATCGTCCGGTTTCACCGGTAAAACTTCCTCCTGGATACAAAAAACTCGTGCCAAGTCCTTCGTTGGTTGAAAATACAGCTGGCCCACTCAAGTGGTCGGCTGAAGCGTCAGTCATTGAAAATGAACCTACTGAATCCAGACCGGACGAAAGTCCAAAGGTCGATACGGCAATTGACCCGGTTCTACCTTCAGAAGTTTCATCTTCAAATGACACCGTCGCCGAAGAGTCATCTTCATGCGACACCCTCACTGAAGAGAATAAGGATGACACCATCCAGGTTCTTTTCATCAGCACCGACTCTGATGAGCGTCAGGGCAATGCGCCCATTCCTTTATCGCAGGAAGGAACATCATCAGGGTCATATCCGGCCGTATATTCGGTCCCACCACCAAGCAACCTGGTTGTATCCTTTGATTGGAATCAACTAGGCAGACCCCGGTTACCAGCCAGTATACCATTCAGAATCATTGTCCAGATCTATAGAATGATTATGGCTGGTACTATCATTGATGAAGGGGCGTCTGTGAGTATCCTTTCCTCTGTTGCTTGGAAAGCACTGGGTTCCCCGGCGCTTTTACCTGAGTTAAGAAATCTCTCAGGTTTTGATAAAGGAACCAGTCGACCATTAGGAATCCTCCCCAATGTGCCTGTTACATTGAAAGGGAAGACCGTTAATTTGAACATGATGGTCGTCCAAGGACCCTTGGATTATAACCTACTCCTTGGACGTGACTATATTTATTGCATGGGAGCGATAGTCTCCTCACTCTTTAGAGTAATGTGTTTTCCACACGAAGGAAGGATGGTCAAGCTCGTAGACCAACTTTCATTTCCGGGATCTCGCATCGCAAATAGTCAAATACCAATCCTAAATGGTCTGTTCACTCAAGATATGCCTCCACCCCCAGTCCTCCTTCCCGATGAGTGCGAGTGATTCGGAAAGAAAGACTGGAACCCAGGGGGCATGCACCCTGGTCTGCTTCGGGCAGAAGAAACCCTGGGTATAAGGTAGAATTTCCGCAGAAGAATATGACTAGTCCGTACCCCGTCTGTGGATGGAAGAGGGGTTGTTCTGGAATAGTATTCTTTTGTTAAAGTTATGTGTTTGGAAAAAGAGTCATTCACCTTTGTCTAAAGAGGTGGGCAATGCCCAAGTAGGAATTCCCTTATTGCGACAAGCAGTAACCATCCTTGGGGAAAAGCAAGCCTCACCCATTAAAACAAATATTTTGAAGGATAAGTAGGGGCAGCCTCCAAAGAAAGAGATTCTATTGTTGTGACATAGGGTAACCATCTTTGAGTAACCTAATGATAGAAATCGCCGAAGAAAGAGATTGATTTGCGGCAGCAAATAGAACCCTCTTCGGATAATAAGAAAGAGGCAAGCCTCCCTCAATAATACCAATGTTTTGTCTTTGAGTAGTGTTCTTCTCTTGTCACAAATAGCTGTTCGTTAAAAGTTGGGCCGACGGGAAGACTGAGTACCGCGTAAGACCCCTTAAAATAACGAGAAGACTAGTATCGTTAACATTAGATTGGCAAGATGACAAGTAGCTGTGAACACCTAAAGAAAAACAGAGGTAGGGGAGAGGAGGGGCAGCCTCGAAATCCTACCCTATACCTGGGGGCATGCAAACCTTTTGGAGTGTAAGCTAGGGGCGGTTATTTATCTGGTTTTAAGGTTAACCGTTTTCCGAACTTACATAAAGGAAGGATGAGTTGGAGCATAGCTGTGGTAAGGCGCAAGCTCTATAAAAAATGGATCCTTAGAGGAGGCATTCTTATCTTATGACTGGTATATCGAGCAGTTTTAGCACATAGTTCATGCTCGTTAAAAAATAAACGCAAGATCCGAGCAGTTTTAGCACATAGTTCATGCTCGTTAAAAAATAAACATAAGTTTATGAGCAGGCTTTCCTTTAGAGCTCAAGCTCATTCAGAAAAAATGAACCGGTAAATACCCTTTTGAGATCGTAAATTCATCAGCCATAAAAGCCTTGGTCGTGTTTGTGCACCGTCACCTCCACCGTCATTTGGCCGATCATTCACTTCCATTTGTGTGTTTACCCATTTTGAGGAACATCTGCGAAGAGTGATTTCACCTAGCCATCCTTGTGACACTGCCGTGATTGGAAAATTCCAACTTGTACCTGGAATCAGTTGCTATCCCTGTTCATCACTCGTTCCTCAAAAGACGAGTCCTCTTTGAGCTCTTTTCAGACTCGTAAAATATGAAAAGTTTGCCGAGTTTTGGCCTTCCAGCTCGTTAAAAGGACCGGAAGAGCTATCCCTCATTTAGACTTTAATCTTTTTGGACCTGAGGGATTATTACACAAAAAGATCGAGCGCTTGTCTTGTTCGGCTCGTTAAAAGTACCGAACACCCATCCCTTCTGTATTGTTTTATACTTTTTCGGACTTAAGGGATTAGATGACGAAAAAGGAATTATGGAGTTAACTTTCTGTACCTTTTCAGACTCTCTAAAAATGAAAAGGACCGAGTTTTCCTTGTCGTTAGACTCGTTAAAATGATTAAATAGCGACAAACTTGTCTTTAGACGAGAACGAGTTTCCCTATCGCTAAGCTCGTTAAATCATAGCGATGGGCTTGCCCGAAGGGCAGGTTATAGAACAAGCATATGTTATCCTCCTCAAGCTTGACAAAAATGAAGAGGTACTGGTCAGAAATGACTGGGGAAAAATTGGGAGAACATCAAAGCTTAATGGTAGCAAGTCGCTTTTGAACATGACACTTTTCTTCCGTACCACATCGGGTTGGGTTGTTTCATTCACCGGTCTCATCACCATGGTCTTCGCCAAACCATCCACATTTTGGGGTAATGCTACCGATCCATCGCATCAGTGTCATTATATGTTCAAGAGAGGTCATTCTGAAAGTGTCAACCGTGTCCCATCCACTGCCATACATTATCCTTCATCCATTCATGATCGCCACCCTGAATCATATGTCACAGTTTGTTTTCACCTCCACTAAAATCATTAGCTCCGTTCCGTGTCATTGATGTGGGATTCATTAAGGCCCTCCTTTGACGGATCGCTTCTTGTCGACTTCAGCTCATTATCCAAGAAGTTGATCTAGGAACAACCCCATCAGTACTTTGAAGCTTGCATGCCTCAATGGCAAGTTTCTCACTTCCGGCGACAGGTATACATCAATGGCCTTCGACCAGAAGATTTTGCGTGGCGTTCGACGCCAAGTCCTTTATTCACGACACGTGAATTGTACTGCAGTACCTTGAGGGTCATTATCATTATCGGTGATTCCTCTCGCGCTTGTTAACGATTTTCATCATTGACCGGTAATCAAGCGATGTCTTTCCATGTTCGACTACAGCGAATATCTCACATGGATCGACTTGTACTTAGAGTGAAGATCGAACGAGTTTGAAGACCCCGGATCTAGTTTCATCCATCCGGGCTGCGATACATATTCAGGAAATATAAAAGCATTTGTCATGTACATCATTGCAGCAGATGATCATCCTACTCAAAGTATGATAATTTCAGCAGAAAATTATCAGTCTACCATCAGACGATCGTCTGTTCTATGTACCAAAATGTATTTATAAAGCTGAGCATGGGAATGCCCGCCTCAGCTAGATCATGAAAACAGAATGAAAAATAATGTATTGTATTGTATTGTATTACAGGGCACCTCTCAGCACTTGAATGAACTTCGGACCCTCTGGATAAAGCATTTCACCCGATAAACGGCCTCATACTTTAGGGGGCAACTGTTATAGACATTTTTGTGCCTCGCAGCATGGAACATGAAATGTCGATAATTACAGGGATCCTCAGTCCCTAAACATGTTGTTCTTACCCCTAGAGGAACAAGGTTAGCAAACCACAGCACTTCCTATCAGTTCTCCACCTGAAAACACTCAAAAACAGGCTATTTTTGGATCATGTCAGCTGCTCCACTGAGCATCTGCGCTGAATGTCAACTGCTCCTCCTTGTACCTGCGCTGAAAGTCAAAACCAATGAAGGCTACCTGCGCTGGGCGAGATTGGCCAAGTGGCACAGTCATTCTGCAAGGTGTCAACTGCCCAGGAAGCTTCCAAACTGACACTTGGTTCAAGGAATTCGCCCTATGATGAGTAAGAGGTACTTGATCTCCATGTGGAAGCAAGGATCTCCAAGTGGACTCAAGAACTGAAGTTTAACTGAAGAGGGAGAGGACACAAGGCAGCTTCATGTCAGTCTCAAGCTGACTCATCCTTTCTCCTTCTACCCTATATATAGAGCTCTCTCATGAGGTCTAAGGAGGGTGGAATTTTGTGCAAAGTAAGGAAGTGCTGTTGGTTTACAGTTAGAGTTATTGGGTGATTGCTTTTATAGAGGAGAAGAGGAGATTTCTTGCTGCTGGGGAGGTGCTGCTGGATTGGAGCCATTTATGGTTGTAACCTTCTCAGAACCTTTATCTTCTATCAATAAAGCTTTTGATGTTCTCCTATATACTTGTATTGCAATGATGTATTGTTTTTATCTGTATATTTGATCCATTCTAATCCGTGCATCAGTTATGAGTACATGTTTCTTGTAGTTTCCCTCTCTTGTTTTTGCAGGATCTTTGTGTAGCTGGGCTGGCAAAAGGAGCAAGGAGCTGGGAACAAGAGGTAAAGAGAGAAGACAGGATCGACAAAAGCGAAAGACATCGGTTGGTCAATCTTTTCTTCCTTCTCTGTACTTTCATAAAGGAAAAATATCAAAGCTTTACTTTCAGTTGTTGCTAAGGAACTATCACCCTTAGAGTAGGGATAGGGTCATTCCGAGTCGGATACTTTTCCCCACAACATGGGTGCAAAAGGGAAATTTTGGATATTTTTGTGGTAATCCCAATCATGCCTAATGCACACATATGTCATTTTAATGTACATCCAACCCATAATGAAATGCAGGGTAGAACCCCTGCTAAGATGAATAGGGTTGGAAGGATCACAATAGTGTTGTGTGTTGGTGTATGAATCTATTGAAGTATTAGGTTATATTCTATTGGGCAATCTAAAAATTCAATAATTTTCTCAAATTATGACAAAGACCTCATAATTATTTTAAGTTCCATTCTTGATAACATTATTAAGGTTGGATATGTCTTCCATTTAATGCTTGTTTTTCCTTTGATCTACTTTTGATTTTGGAAGACAATGGATTGCATAGTCTTTAAGGGATTGACGAGAAATACTCTCCCATGGGCCATGCTTCTCATGGCATTAATTGACTTGTTGCTTTACACAGGAAAACTAAAAAGCACCTTGTAATTTATTCATGCACATAATTGAGTATGCAGGAAAAAACACTTGAAGATGGGATGTAGACATGGTCTAATTCCATGATTTAAAGCTCTAGTTTTTGACTTAATAAAAATCTCATCAAGTTGAGGACATGGGGATATTAGGGTACTTCAGGTTATTTATTAGAGTCAAGCCTTTGATTTTTATCAAAAGTCTCGTTGTGGGGGTTGAATTATTAATCCTTTGGCCATATTTGAAGAGGAAAATTATGTCAATAATGAATTTTGATATTGTATTTTTGATGTTTCAACAATGATGTTTTGATGTTGTTGTTTATGCAAATTGAATTTTATTCATTTGAGGAAATTGGAAACTATTATGTTTATTGCAAAACAATTTGCTGGTTTCTACAACAACCAAACTGGTGCTTTTCCCTTTGAACTGAGTTGGTATTTATTGAATTACTCTGACTCTTAGGTTTTAAAGGAATGACAAGGTGTAAAATAATGATTATTGTTGGGAACTTACTAGTCCTCCATGAAAGGCCCAATCATGGTACCAAGAGGGTAAATAATCATAGATACAATGTGCATAAAGTATAATAAATGCCAATACATAGTGAAAGATGCAACTATATGGGATACGATGGTGCCCGAGTAAGACTGGGTCCTAGAAATTGGTCTCCTATTCTTACTTATTTCGCTCGAGGGAGTGGTGTTTCTCATGAAGTTTGGAGTTTTCAATATGTTAGGTGTCAAAAGGTGCCCTCCATCTAGATGCCTGAATCACCCTCAATCCAAATTGACCAAGCACGATGATCTCTTAATTTATGAGTCTACATTGCAGGAACTACGAGTTGACTCTATCTTGATTTTGAGCTCCAATGGGGACATATCAAAGCCAACAACATCAATGGTTGAAAGTTAAGAAAATACCAATGGGGATGCTTCGTTTAGAAGTTCTGGAAGTTCATTGATTGATATCCCATTGTGTATTAGTAAATCAAATTCAAAGGAGACTTCTTGATCCTCAGGTTCTGTGCAATGACAAGGAATTTTTTTTTTCGTTCCACAGAAAGTTAAGAAAATTCTTGTGCCAATTGTAGGAGAGTAATTGGTGACAAATGTTTCCAACTATGTGACTAGTTTCAATAATAATTCTTCTTGTATTGGTCTATGCACAACTTTAATAAAAAATATGATTGTGTTTATTATTTGGGGTGTAATTTGGAAGATGAAGGGAAACAACATTAAATTTACACCAACTAGTATCTTTATGTATGATCATTTGTTAAGCACCTTGGCCAATTGGTTGTTCAAGTAACCTCTTCTTGGATTTTAATATATGTATATTTATGAGCATCACTTGAATGCCCTTGGTTAGCATATGAGCTAAAGTGGTTATCAAATATAGACTTGCCTCCATATATGCATTGGCCATATGATTTTGTTGCTTTATGAGGAGAAACCAAAATACCTTATTTTGCATCCAATGGTAGAAATTGGTTATGGTGATTGCTAGTTTGAAGAAAGATAATTTTTGGTACAAATTTACGATATTTGCCACATTTTTGGATGGAAAAGCCCTTTTTTCACTTTCCATTTTTGTTCAATCAACCTCTGGTAAAGTTCTTGAAAATGTGTAGGCCGTTAAATAATCATTGACAATAGAGTGGGTAAATCAGTTTAGGGGATATTTTGACTTTGCACCTTCGTTAATGATTGATGCAAATACTCTAGCCCTCGAGGTAGTTTGTAATTTAGCCAAGGAATCAAATAACCCTATTTCATTTGAACCTATATTAGTTAGAGTCAAAAGATGTCACTTAACGAGTTTGAATTTATTGCTATCGTAGAATCAATATCTTCTTTTCAAACTCTAGGGAATGATGACATGAAAATGAATGTTGAAGCAATTTGTGGAACCCTTAAACCAAACATTAGTGTTCCTAAGGATGAGATGATGTAGGCATTTTTCAAATCGAGGAGATTAGAATGAAGTATAGATTGAAATGGAAAAAGAAAGTAGGGGACAATTTGAATAATTTGACAAATGTTGCAAGATTTATGGAGGGTAGATTTCTTTTACATGAGGACATGCAAATGTCTTGAAGTGGGGGACATGTTGGGCTCCTAGTTCTTCATGTTTTTAAACCATTCATTTGACCCTATTTCTGCTCAATACCTTGCCTTTGTAACAACATATTGCCCTCTTATTTTGCATTTTTACCCTTTAAGCCCGAAACTTTTTGACACAGGTAAAAGTTGCTTATTTTCATTAATTCCTATGTCTCTAATGAAATAATTGAGTTTTAAGTGTTTTTACTAATGATGAAGTGTTTAGCTCAATTTCAGTACCAACATTGTAGTTTTAGTACCTGATTGTGGTTGACATATTTACGCCCTTCTAGAAGAAATTCCACCTCATGGGTTTTGTAACTAGAGGTCTCAAAATAATTGTATGTTATTAAGATCACACCTAGGTCGCACATGTGAAGCCCAAACTGAAAAAGAACGTTGTAGGCCATAATTTCTGGATAATAAACTTTGCGCATGATTCTCGAGGCACTGGAGGCGAATCTAAAATTTTTGGAACATGGGTTTTGTTCCCAACATGGAAAATTGGTTAATTTTTGAATCGTTTTGCAAAATTTAGTACGATTTGAATGCTATCTATGGTTCTTCAAAGTCAATCTACTTAAAATGTACATATTCACCCAAAATTAAAACTAGTGCCCGAATTTGAAGAAAATACGAAATCAACAACCAACATAGCAAAAAATGTTGGAATATAATCCTAACATCTACATTTATTTTTTAGCCTAAGTATCCTTGACTTAGCCACATGCATTAAAAATCATGTTCACACTTGGTTTTTGGTAAACTAGTTCGGTGGACCAACTTTCCCTTGTTTTTTGCCTTTAAAGGCTTAATATTACGGAAATATTGGTCCAACCACTTTCCTAAACTATTTAGACATCTAAGTGCATGTTCACACCTAACCACACCTCATCCACTTGAGTTATTTGAGGATTGGCGCCCCACATGAAGATTCCCTCTTAAATCAAGGGATTTGGTCCCTCAGACCATTTTAGCATGTTTTAAAGTTGCCTTCCTTGGGAAATGCACCCCTCCTCATGATTTCCTCATGGTTGATAGTTGGCATAGGTTGTATTGAGTCATTGTTGCTATTTTAGGCCTCCCTTTAGCTTTTCTTCGCCTTTTCTAGTTTTTTACTAGTTTTTTTTCCTGGTTTTCTAGATTTGACAATTTCTATATAACCATCTCCCTTTGGGATTAGAGGTTTGGTTGCTCATGTATTACTATTGTTCATTAATTTAATACATTGATTTTATGGAGCAAATTCTTTCTCTCCTCTCTTGAATATCAACAAATTACTTGTGTTTAATTTAACTAGAATTCTAGATCTATTGGTGTTTTTGCAGGAATTCTACATGGTATCAGAGCTAGTTCGAA
This sequence comes from Pinus tabuliformis, assembly GCA_031772625.1. Classification (NCBI taxonomy): domain Eukaryota; kingdom Viridiplantae; phylum Streptophyta; class Pinopsida; order Pinales; family Pinaceae; genus Pinus; species Pinus tabuliformis. Next base: position 1,094,935,553 of record CM062820.1, read on the forward strand.
TCTAGCGGATTGTATACGGTTTTATTTGCATGTATAGATCATCAAGAGGCACAACAAGCAACAATGGATCATCTCTCTCAGCCCACAAAACTTGTTCTAAATCCTTTCAATTACTTCGAATGGAATACAAAGATTACTCTATTCCTTCGAAGCAAAGGGCTTTACAGGGTAACAATGGGAAAGGAGACTGAACTGACTTCTGCAGCGGAGAAGATCAAGTATTTCAATAAATTAGATGAAGAAATTGGGCTGATATGCCTATCAATTTCTAGATAACTCCTCTTTCATGTCAGCGGAGCCACTACTCCCAATGCGGTCTGGACCACATTGGAAGGACTATTCGGCAAGCAAGATGAAATGAGAGTGCATCAATTGGAGAATGAAATCATATCCCTCAGTCAAACTCATTTCAACAACCTGCAAGAATAATTCACCAAGTTTAAATCCCTCCTCGTTGAACTTGATGCATGTGGAGTCAATAAAGAGGAAGATCAACTCATCCTTTCGATTCTCTTGAAATTAGGCCCTGAATATTCCGTATTTGTATCATCTTTTCAAGCATCTAAATTGACTCAGGAAAAATGGAAAATTCCTCCATTGAATGACTTCATTGCAACATTGACTCAAGAGCAAGCTAAGTTAGTCCAAATGGGTGCCATCAAGCGTTCAAAGAACCAAGCACTTGTGGCTACTGATGCTCCAAAGAGAAGTGGAAGAGGCAAGCAAAAAGGGAAGGGTAAATTTAATGAATCGAAGAAGGAGAGACCCATACAATCTTCAGAGAGCTCTTCTTTGCCTAAGGGTAAGAAGAAGAAGGAAATAACACTTTACAGCTACTGTTCCAAATGTTTTCATCCCGAAGAAAATTGCATGAGGAAAACGATCGATGAGATGGCTAAGCAATTGCAGCAGCACAATCTCACCGTGCCCAAGAATGCAAAGAATATGGATGATAATAGAAAGGGAGATGGGAGAGGGAGAGAACGAGATGGTCATGCTTTAATGGCTGTCACATCCACTCCATTAGCTTGGATCCTTGATTCAGGTTCATCGAACCATATGGCTGCATCAAAAGATGAATTTTCCTCCATCGAAGAAAGCACCAGATCCCTAATTTACTTAGGAGATGCCACACCCGCAAAGGTGTGTGGAGAAGGAATTGTAGACCTTGAAGGGGGCTGCTTCACAAATGTTCTTCATGTTCCCTCGCTATCTGCAAATCTTCTCTCGATATATCATATCACTCATTCTGGCTCTGGAAGGAAGGTGGATTTCACTCCAGACTCCGCAGTGAATACTGACAGTTCCATGGGCTCACAGCTTGCACATGGAATTGTAGATCATGGTTCTCGTTTGTATTTATTCTCCCACTTTGTTCCTAAATCTATTAGCACTGTATTTCTGTCACAATCTAATGATATTATTAGTTTATGGCATGAAATATTTGGCCATCTAAACTATAAGTACTTGCATCAACTCAGCAAGGAAAACATGGTAGAAGGATTGCCCGTTATTAAATTCACAAGCGGTGTATGTCAAGGATGCATTCTTGGCAAGCACTCGGGGCAAAAGTTTGACAAAGGGAGGGCAAAGAGAGCTTCTTCACCTCTTGGGATGATTCACAGTGACATCACGGGTCCATTCCCACAACCTTCAATCAGTAAGGCTTGATATGTACTCACCTTCTTAGACGATTTCTCTCACTTTACTTGGGTATTTTTTCTAAAATTAAAATCGGAAGTATTTTAATGCCTTATAGAATTTAAAGCACTTGATGAGAATGAGTCTGGGTGTAAGATTAAGATACTCCGTACTGATAATGGGGGGGAGTATGTCAACAAATATGTGTAGCAACTTTGTATTGATGCAGGTGTTAGTGCCTAGATTTACCTCAGGCTGAAAAGGTAGGATCCAGGGCCAACATCAAACCATGCTCATCCTGGTAGCTAGCCATACCAGGTCAGGAGAGGGCTCTCTCTGGGTCAATCTCAACAAATTATGATCGATGAGGGATTGAGATGACTGAAATATCTACTGATCTTAGGCTAGGTATAAGTGCAAGAGAATTTGGTTTGATAAAATGATGATTTTGTTGGCTCAGATGGAAAGACAAATTTTGGGTGCGGGGATTGAGGCTCAGTCCTATAGAGATCTCAATGGGGCAAGGTAGGCAATTGTTTTTGGCACTTAAATTTGAATGAGATGGAAGGAATAGACATGTGAGGTGTTGAAGAGGGCAAGAGAAATCATGGATCCTCCCCAAACAGCTGAAAACATGACATAACTGAAGCAAACTTCAAGTAGAGCACTGCAATTTCAATGGATTCTACTTACACTATTGTTTGTTTAGTTCAGAAGAAACAAGATAGAGAATGGCATACATAACACATAAGAAAATTCAAAATTACAGAGAAAAGCACTGTACCAATACAAATTTCCACATGGATCCCAAAGAGTGCTGCAAATCCTGGTGTCAACTCCTTAGCCAAAATGCTGAAATGAATGTACAATGAAGATCAAGGCTTTATCAAAAGTCCAACCATGCTAATGACTAAAAAACAACATAATATAGACAAACATAGCTCATCCTTGCCTCTAGGGGTCGAGCTCACATGTTTAGGAGCTAATCCAACTGATTCTAAACCGAGAACTAGAAACTAGGCAACATAATAGCATGCCTCTAGAAACAAGGGAACTGATTCATTCAGTTTCAAACAGCCTTTAAACTGATGAATCTACCTCTACAAGTGAAAATATAACATATTTACATCATCATCCATCAATATACATCAAATTACATCACAAACTTGTCATTAGGAAAGTAAAAAAGTCAAACTAGGCAAAGTTGGGCGAAAAACAGAGCAAAACTTGGTCAAACTAGCAATTTTTCCTCTATGTGCCGCGCCTGATTCTCTATGCATTGCGCCTATTTGGACCCACTTTTGGAGGCCTTCCTGATGTCCAAATGAGCTCCAGGTGTGCTTGCTAGAAAGGTCTACCTGTCTACTTTCCAACCCAAGTATAATTTTTCAATTTGGCCTCCATTTTCCCCTCCAAAAGTCCATTCTCCCAACACTGCTTCATGTGTGTCAAAATAGGGGCAGTGAGGTCATTTTTTGAGTGTTTTTAACCTTTTTGAGGGCTCAAAACCTGCCCAAATTTCTTTGCCATAGGTAAGCAAGTGTAATTTTGCATGAAAAATCCAAAAATGTTGAGTTTTTGTGATTTGGAGGCCTCTAGCAAAAGTGAGCGCCACGTGGCACGACGCATAGGGTAGAAAAACCTGTTTTTTGTGCCAAAAATTTGCAAAATGCAAAAATTGCCCCAAATTTCTTGAAATTTGGGCTGAGTCTTCTCTATCACACATGATGTTGGGCCAAGGAAGCCTTAGCCAATATCTGAAGTCCTTCATCCTCTTTTTTCTTCCTTGATGCTCTCTTCAATTTTGCTTTCAAACTCTTAATTCTTGCTTGGCACACCAAGTTCCAGGACAAGTAATGATAGGACAAGTTTCTAAGCATATTCTTTTCATTTATGGCCTTCCCCAGCGTCCTCTCCAAGTGGACATTGACTCTTTCAAGCCATGACTCCCTATCAGCATTGATCTCTTGCTCCAATGAAGTGAACTCCACCCCCCTCCTTTGGGCAGCTTGGCGATTCTCCCGAATGTTTTGCAACTCCATAATCACCTGCTGGTCCTCAAGTTGCTTGTTCCTCTGCTCCAGGTACTGTATAGTCCATTGGGCTCTATCCAAGTTGGTAGACAAGGCATCAATGTCCGCCTGCTGCTCCTTAATGATTTCTCTAAGATTTGTGCCCATATCGGTATCATCACCCTCAATGAGGATGAAATCAGTCTCCCACTCACCTGATGGTCCTTCCTCCTGTAGTGGCCTCTTGCCTCGGTCTTGAACTTGCTGTGCTGATGATGGAAGCGAGGCCCCTTCCACCCCAGGTGGAGATAACACTTGCTTTGCTGCTGCAAACAACTGTCTAGTGCCCTTCTGATAGGTGATGAACACTGGCACACTAGCGGTCTGTGTCTCATGGCCCTCATGCTGATAGGAAGGTTCACCTGTCTCATGTCCAGCCTCTGATGGTCCCTGTGAAGCTCTGAAAAACTCACGAGAGATGAAGTCATCCCAAGTGATGCCCTGTAAACCAAGCTGGTGAATGACCACAATTTTGATGAGAGAAAAATGGTAAATACTGTTAAACTGTTGTTGAGGAGTCTTGTGCTGCACAAGGGTGGTCATCTTCTCTATGTTTTGGCACATGAAGTAAGGGATGTTCATCATCCGTACCTGGGTAAAATGCATCAGCAGCCTGATATGATAAGCATATAAGCGGGAGAACCGGCCCTCACAGGTGAAATACTTCATGATGAGTTTCATTAAAGGAGCATATTCATCTTTGAGGTACCGAAAAGGAAACACTCTCTTGAGCTGTCTCAAAAAGCTGGGCTTGATATACGGTTCATAGTGCTGCTGGTCAATTTTCTGCCTCTTGTTCCATGGCTCTCCAATGTTAGGTATGCCGGTTGCTAATGAAATGGATTTTGGTGTTAATGTGAAAGTGACACCAGCAAGAGTGGCTTGATCACCATGTAAATGCAACACAAATAAGCGGGCCAACTCATGATGGAACTGAATATTAGCAACCTTCTCACAAAATTCATAACATGATTGATGCTGGAAATAGAAGATGGCAAGAGGGCAGGCCTGTAACTCAACAAGAGTGGTTGGTTCTTCTCTGATATGTTTGCCACCTCTATGAGGCCTCCTGGGTGCATGTCCCTCTATGGGTGAGTCACTTTGGGTTTCCTCTTCATAATCATATGAAGGATCAGATGCCATTTCTGCTGGTAGGTAAACTGTCTTGGAGAAATAGGTGCTGATATGTCAAACTGTCTTGGACTGCCTTTGATGATGTGTTTGACCTTTGCCACCAAGGGAAAACAGTGAAATGAGGGACTGTAAGGGGAGGGAAAAATAGTGGAGAATTTAGGGACTGTTGGGATAGATTTTAGTTAGGGAAATATGGGATGTTTTGGGAGTTTTTGTATAGGATTAGGGTTTGGGGTTTTACATTTGAGAGTTTGGAAAAGGGAATTTGGGATAGGGGATTAGTGAATTTAGGGGGTAGGGGGAACTTAGGGAATAAGGGAATCAATGAAAAATGGGGTAAGGGAGTGAACTTGGTGGAAAAACAGTCAATCAAAACCCTAGCAACAAGTTTCTTTGAGGTATTTCAAATGGTAGGGTTTGATTGTTTTTTAAACACTCACCATGTAACACACACCATCAAAGAATCATCAAGCTTGGATATAAAACAGCATTGAAGGCTCTACCTACTTGTATCAAGACCGATCCATGCGATTTGGGGCAATTGGAGCGAGTTTGGGCAGTGTTCGGGCTCTCTGGCTGTGTGCGCCACACATACAACCCAATGCGCCGCGCCCCACGTATGCGTCGCGCCCTTGCAAAATAACACAGGATTCTGAGGCCCAGTGCGCCACGCCTGGTGAGTGCGCCGCGCTGGTAACTTACAACGATTTTCACCCAAACTTCACACTCACTCACCAAAATCATTTTGCCTTGCTTCTCTTTGCCCTTGGAGTACAAATGAACTTCAAACATTTGGAGAAATGATTTATACATGGAGCTTTTAAATTTTATTTTTGCCAAACCCACTTTCATAATGTTTTGCAAATGACTTTATTTCAAACTCTGTTTTTTGGACTTCTTCACTTCATTTGAGTTTTGTGATGAACTAAATGACCTGAGCTTTGCTTGTTTTGCAGGTGTTGGAGCTTCTGGGCTAAGGAAAGAAACCAGGATTACAGATGAAGGAATTTACAATGAGGAAAACAAAATTTTCATGATTTTGTACAATAAATGCTAAATACTCTATTTTTTTCCTCAAAATAGAGTTTTGAGGAAAAACACATTTTCGAACACTTGGCGATGAAATTTATTGATGTTGAAACCTCCTCATGGCCTGCTAGTAATTATTGGACACTTTGAAACATTTTTTGACGAAATCCTAATGAAACCCTAGACCTAATTGACAATGAAACCCTAAAGACAACCTTTGCAATCTTTAAGATAAAAAGAAGACTGTATATGCTTTTTAATGAACAAACATGAGCCAACAGGTAGATAACATGAGGGAAACTGTAGGAATGCCACTATCGTCAGATGATCTATGCGCCTAATGGAATGCAAATGACTGGGCGGGACACCTAATATGAAATGCAACAAGAGGATTTGATCTCTGACGGAGGCATGAAAATACTGACTCTAACATTGGCTCCAATGGGGATGGTAGCTCCTTGGAGGTGCCAAGAACTACAGATCTCTGGGAAAACAAGCAATGCCTTCGTCCATTGGGCTATGGAGTCAATAACTTCGACAAACTAAAATTAATATCTTGAAAACAAAACACAAGACTCAAGACTCATAACTGAAATGAGTAAGACTAACTCAAACTAAATCAAGACACTCAAAAGCTGAAACTAAACATTCAACAGTTGCAACTAGGCATTCAACAGCGGAAACTAGACACTCAAAATTGACGAAAACAAAAAATGACTCAAGACTGACTTAACTGAAACAAGTACTTACAAAGCTTTCAAATGGCAGTAGACCATTGAGATTTGAGGGCTTCAAATCATGATGACAACCACCTGCCTACTGATGAAATATGTACAATCATGTGAAATGAGCCTTCCAATGTAACCAATCCAGCAAATGGCTACATACTGAAATTCTGCTCTCACTTTTCCCGAGCATGCAAAACGATGTACATGTAGGCAACTCACAATAACCACTGAAACCAAGGCTTATGATAACAAACCATGCAACATTTGTCTTCTCTAATGCTTGCAAAAGAAGGCCAAAGGGATCTTGATAATCCTGAAGCATTAGCTTGTCTTGAGATCCAGCAGCAAAAATACAAGTACTCCCTTTATTCTGATCTGAAAGAAAAGTTGGTTGCTGATTGATAGTAACTGACTTGAATTCTGGCATACTGTGTCTCTCAGATTCACATTCCTCAATTTCATGGTCTAGGTCATTCTTAAACAGAAAACAATCTTCAAGATTATCAAACATGACAGCCTTATCATCTTCATGAAAGAAAATATTATCTGTTTGCTGATCTATAAAGATAATTTCAAGACTATCATTATTTTCAAAAGTGGAAGAAGTTTCACCATCACCTTCTTGGCCATGTGCACACTACAGATCTGCATTAGCTTGGGCTGGAAACTGACCTTTCAAGAGTAGATCTATCTCATCTTCAGACAAAGGAGATAATAATTTTTGTTTTCTTTTGCTCAAGCAATTATTGTCTTCTTGAAATAACATTTCAAAACATGAAAAACCTGATTGGCAGTCCTCATTTCCCTGATCTTCTGAAATTTGAAAACATTGTTGATCATCTTCATATGACATGGCAATCAACTTATCATTTACCACTGAGTTATCGAAAGAGGATTTTTCACTTACTTGAACAAAGATCTCATTTTGTTTTTCATAAAATGACTGTATTACCTCCTCATGAAGGCTTTGTTCTAATGAAATGAGAACACTTGGGTCAATAACTCTATCTTCTTCATTCCAGATGATCTCAACAGTAGAGCTCTCCTTCATGGGATTCAGAACAAGGTTGTCTTGATCATCACGATCTGAATCTAGATCTGAAATGGCCGACTTGACTCTATCACATTCTGAAATTGAAACTTGACTTTCCTGCATACTGACTTCTTCTACGGACAAATTTGAAATAAAACCTTCTCCTTCATCATCTTCCACCATACTAAGATCTTGATCCTGCTGCAAATTTTCCTGATCATCTTGATAAGTATCACTCTCTTTATGCTGCTGAAATGGATTTTCATACAGGGCTTCCATGATCTCATCATCCATGAAGTCATCATCTTCATAAACTTTCTCAAGATGTTCAATAAAACTATAAACATGTTTGCAACAGTTCTGAACTAGATTTAATGATGGATAAGATTCTTTATACCTTTCAAAGAACATGGTATGAAAATATTTCAAACAGTAAATACAAGCAGGCGACAAACTTTCATACCAAGATCGGGCTTCACCTTCCAAAGTGGCCATGAATATCTTCATCAAGCAATCAACCTTCAACTTGCAAATATGTATGTGAAATCTAACCAGATGTAAAGCAACATCCTTCCTATCATCATCCTTAAACGTAGGCAAATTCCTTTGCCAATTTACCTTTGGAATTTTATTTGGAAAACCTGGAATGTGATCTCGGCTCATGGGAGCATACCGTCGAGCAAGCAAATCCATTTTGATAACAATGAATTGACCAAGAAATTCTTCAGGCTACTGATTCTTGAAGAGTAGAGTCGCCATAAAAATTCGGAACCTTGGGATTCTTCGACACTGGAGTGGCCAGGTGAATGATTTCAGCCTTGCGGTGTCTGATCGTTGTCCACCATCAACAATCAGATCTGAACTTGATTACATTTTACTGAGGAAATTTGCAAGTTAGATGTTTCCATTTATAAGACTAGACCAGAGATTGACTGAAGCAACTTTTATCTACTTATGCACTCGCAAAGCAATGTGCAGTTCAAAGGCTTCCTGGCATAACTTCAGGCTCCGTCTATAGTTTATAAAGCAAGAACACTAACAAACAAATAAGATTTTCTTCCCCAGTATGGTCGCCACTATGTTAGTGCCTAGATTTACCTCAGGCTAAAAAGGTAGGATCTAGGCCCAACATCAAACCATGTTCAGCCTGGTAGCTAGCCCTACCAGGTCAGGAGAGGGCTCTCTCCGGGTCAATCTCAGCAAATTATGATCGATGAGGGCTTGAGATGACTGAAATATCTATTGATCTTAGGCTAGGTATAAGTGCAAGAGAATTTGGTTTGATAAAATGATGATTTTGTTGGCTCAGATGGAAAGACAAATTTTGGGTGCAGGGATTGAGGTTCAGTCCTGCAGAGATCTCAATGGGGCAAGGTAGGCAGTTGTTTTTGGCACTTAAATTTGAATGAGATGGAAGGAATAGACAAGTGAGGTGTTGAAGAGGGCAAGAGAAATCATGGATCCTCCCCAAACAGCTGAAAACATCAAATAACTGAAGCAAACTTCAAGTAGAGCACTGCAATTTCAATGGATTATACTTACACTCTTGTTTGTTTAGTTCAGAAGAAACAAGATAGAGAATGACATACATAACACATAAGAAAATTCACAATTACAGAGAAAAGCACTGTACCAAGACAAATTGCCACATGGATCCCAAAGAGTGCTGCAAATCCTGGTCTCAACTCCTTAGCCAAAATGCTAAAATGAATGTACAATGAAGCTCAAGGCTTTCTCAAAAGTCCAACCATGCTAATGACTGAAAAACAACATAATATAGAAAAACATAGCTCATAATTGCCTCTAGGGGTCGAGATCACATGTTTAGGAGCTGATCCAATTGATTCTAAACTGAGAACTAGAAACTAGGCAACATAACAGCATGCCTCTAGAAACAAGGGAACTGATTCATTCAGTTTCAAACAACCTTTAAATTGATGAATCTACCTCTACAAGTGAAAATATAGCATATTTACATCATGATCCATCAATATACATCAAATTACATCACAAATTTATCATTAGGAAAGTAAAAAAGTCAAATTAGGCAAAGCTGGGCGAAAAACAGAGCAAAACTTGGTTAAACTGGCAATTTTTCCTTTATGTGTCGCGCCTGATTCTCTATGCATCATGCCTATTTGGACCCACTTTTGGAGGCCTTCCCGATGTCCAAATGAGCTCCAGGTGTGCTTGCTGGAAAGGTCTACCTGTCTACTTTCCAACCCAAGTAGAATTTTTCAATTTAGCCTCCATTTGCCCCTCCAAAAGTCCATTCTCCCAACACTACTTCCTGTGTGTCAAAATAGGGGCAGTGAGGTCATTTTTTGAGTGTTTTTGACCTTTTTGAGGGCTCAAAACCTGCCCAAATTTCTTGGCCATAGGTAGGCAAGTGTAATTTTGCATGAAAAATCCAAAAATGCTGATTTTTTGTGATTTGGAGGCCTCTAGCAAAAGCGAGCGCCACGTGGCGTGGCGCATAGGGCAGAAAAACCTGTTTTTTGTGCCAAAAATTTGCAAAATGAAAAAATTGCTCCAAATTTCTTGAAATTTGGGCTGAGTCTTCTCTATCAAGCATGATGTTGGGCCAAGGAAGCCTCAGCCAATATCTGAAGTCCTTCATCCTCTTTTTGCCTCCTTGATGCTCTCTTCAATTTTGCTTTCAAACTCCTGATTCTTGCTTGGCACACCAAGTTCCGGGACAAGTAATGATAGGACAGGTTTCTAAGCATATTCTTTTCATTGATGGCCTTCTCCAGCTTCCTCTCCAAGTGGACATTGACTCTTTCAAGCCATGACTCCCTATCAACATTGATCTCTTGCTCCAATGAAGTGAACTCCACCCTCCTCCTTTGGGCAGCTTGGCGATTCTCCCGAATGTTTTGCAACTCCATAATCACCTGCTGGTCCTCAAGCTGCTTGTTCCTCTGCTCCAGGTACTGTATAGTCCATTGGGCTCTATCCAAGTTGGTAGACAAGGCATCAATGTCCGCCTGCTGCTCCTTAATGATTTCTCTAAGATTTGTGCCCATATCGGTATCATCACCCTCAATGAGGATGAAATCAGTCTCCCGCTCACCTGATGGTCCTTCCTCCTGTAGTGGCCTCTTGCCTCGGTCCTAAACCTGCTGTGCTGATGATGGAAGCGAGGCCCCTTCCACCCGAGGTGGAGATAACACTCACGTTGCTGCTGCAAACAATCGTCTAGTGCCCTTCTGATAGGTGATGAACACTGGCACACTAGTGGTCTGTGTCTCATGGCCCTCATGCTGATAGGAAGGTTCACCTGTCTCATGTCCAGCCTCTGATGGTCCCTGTGAAGCTCTGAAAAACTCACGAGAGATGAAGTCATCCCAAGTGATGGCCTGTAAACCAAGCTGGTGAATGACCACAATTTTGATGAGAGCAAATGGTAAATACTGTTAAACTACTGCTGAGGAGTCTTGCGCTGCACAAGGGTGGTCATCTTCTCTATGTTTTGGCACATGAAGTAAGGGATGTTCATCATCCGTACCCAGGTAAAATGCATCAACAACCTGATATGATAAGCATATAAGCGGGTGAACTGGCCCTCACAGGTGAAATACTTCATGATGAGTTTCATTAAAGGAGAATATTCATCTTTGAGGTACCGAAAAGGAAACACTCTCTTGAGCTGTCTCAAAAATCCGGGCTTGATATACGGTTCATAGTGTTGCCGGTCAATTTTCTGCTTCTTGTTCCATGGCTCTCCAATGTTAGGTATGCCGGTTGCTAATGAAATGGATTCTGGTGTTAATGTGAAAGTGACACCAGCAAGAGTGGCTTGATCACCATGTAAATGCAACACAAATAAGCGGGCCAACTCATGATGGAACTGAATATTAGCAACCTTCTCACAAAATTCATAACATGACTGATGTTGGAAATAGAAGATCGCAAGAGGGCAGGCCTGTAACTCAGCAAGAGGGGTTGGTTCTTCTCTGATATGTTTGCCACCTCTATGAGGCCTCCTGGGTGCATGTCCCTCTATGGGTGAATCACTTTGGGTTTCCTCTTCATAATTATATGAAGGATCAGATGCCATTTCTATTGGTAGGTAAACTGTCTTGGAGAAATAGGTGCTGATATGTCAAACTGTCTTGGACTGCCTTTGATGATGTGTTTGACCTTTGCCACCAAGGGAAAACAGTGAAATGAGGGACTGTAAGGGGAGGGAAAAATAGTGGAGAATTTAGGGACTATTGGGATAGATTTTAGTTAGGGAAATATGGGATGTTTTGGGAGTTTTGTATAGGATTAGGGTTTGGGGTTTTACATTTGAGAGTTTGGAAAAGGGAATTTGGGATAGGGGATTAGTGAATTTAGGGGGTAGGGGGAACTTAGGGAATAAGGGAATCAATGAAAAATGGGGTAAGGGAGTGAACTTGGTGGCAAAACAGTCAATCAAAACCCTAGCAGCAAGTTTCTTTGAGGTATTTCAAATGGTAGGGTTTGATTGTTTTTTAAACACTCACCATGTAACACACACCATCAAACAATCATCAAACTTGGATAGAAAATAGCATTGAAGGCTCTACCTACTTGTATCAAGACCGATCCATGCGATTTGGGGCGATTGGAGCGAGTTTGGGCAGTGTTCGGGCTCTTTGGCTGTGTGCGCCGCGCATACAACCCAATGTGCCACGCCCCACGTATGCGCTGCACCCTTGCAAAATAACACAGGATTCTGAGGCCCAGTGTGCCGCGCCGGTAACTTACAACGATTTTCACCCAAACTTCACACTCACTCACCAAAATCATTTTGCCTTGCTTCTCTTTGCCCTTGGAGTACAAATGAACTTCAAACATTTGGAGAAATGATTTATACATGGAGCTTTTAAATTTTATTTTTGCCAAACCCACTTTCATAATGTTTTGCAAATGACTTTATTTCAAACTCTGTTTTTTGGACTTCTTCATTTCATTTGAGTTTTGTGATGAACTAAATGACCTGAGCTTTGCTTGTTTTGCAGGTGTTGGAGCTTTTGGGCTAGGGAAAGAAACTAGGATTACAGATGAAGGAATTTACAATGAGGAAAACAAAATTTTCATGATTTTGTACAATAAATGCTAAATACTCTGTTTTTTCCTCAAAATAGAGTTTTGAGGAAAAACACATTTTTGAACACTTGGCGATGAAATTTATTGATGTTGAAACCTCCTCATGGCCTGCTGGTAATTATTGGACACTTTGAAACATTTTTTGACGAAATCCTAATGAAAGCCTAGACCTAATTGACAATGAAACCCTAAAGACAACCTTTGCAATGCTTTTCAATGAACAAACATGAGCCAACAGGTAGATAACGTGAGGGAAACTGTAGGAATGCCACTACCGTCAGATGATCTATGTGCCTAATGGAATGAAAATGACTGGGCGGGACACCTAATATGAAATGCAACAAGAGGATTTGATCTCTGACGGAGGGATGAAAATACCGACTCTAATAGTAGGTATACAACTACAACACAAAGTACCATATGCACCACAACGGAATGGTGTCACAGAGAGGAAAAACCGTTCATTAAAAGAGATGGCCAATTGTATGCTACAATCCAAATCATTAGCTCCTAAGCTATGGGCTGAAGCTATTAATTGTGCAACATACATTCAGAACCACATTCCTCACAAAGCACTCAAAGGCACGACTCCATTTGAATGTTGGACCGGTAAGAAACTGATAGTGTTGCACTTTCACATTTTTGGTTCACGAGCGTGGGCTCACATTCCGACAGATAAGAGGAAGGCTTTGGAGCCTCAAAGTGTTGAATGTATCCTTGTTGGATATCCTGATAGTGTCAAAGGATATAGATTGCTGGACTCTCACAGTGAAAAGTTCCTTATAGCTCGAAGTGTGAAGTTTGAAGAAGAATCACTGCATGATTTTTCAGCAAACCCTGCTGAGGAACCGCTTGTTAGCACTGATGAGGAGGAGTCCAGAACTTCTTCGAGAACTTCAGAGTAGCCATTAGAGAATCCTATTGGGTTTGATTTAGAGGATGAGGAGCAGGTCATGGCTGCTCCAACTCAGCTGCCAACTTGGGCAGAGAAAACCTTGCAAGATGTGGGTGAACTAGTCGGTGATCCTGCGGATGCGAGAAGGATTAGATCACAGTTTTTTGGGGCTCCTCAAGCCCTGGCTACCATCGAACCATTGCTTCCCACAAATTGCTATATGAAACTTGGTTCATATCCACAGTCACACTCTGAGGCTACTGGAAACCATCTTTGGGAGGTTGCCATGGATGAAGAGTACTCTGCTCTCATGGAAAACAACACATGGGACTTAGTTCCACTTCCGAAAGGAAGAAAGCTTGTTCGATGCCGATGGATCTATCAAACAAATATTTCTGCTGATGGTGAGATCAACAAGTACAAAGCTCAACTTGTTGCAAAAGGACACTCACAGGTACATGACATAGACTACACAGAGACATTTGCACCTGTTGCAAAAATGGACTCCATTTGACTAGTTTTAGCCATTGCTGCTTCTCGCAGATGGGAAGTTCATCACATGGATGTGAAGAGTGAATTTCTTCATGGAGATCTCAAGGAGGAGATATATATGGAGCAGCCATAGGGATACATTCAAAACTCTTCCCTCATTTGCAGATTAAAGAAATCTTTGTATGGCCTAAAACAAGCTCCCAAAGCCTGGTATGCAAAGATGGATTCTTTCCTTCTTTCCATTGGATTCATTCGATGAAAATCTGATCCGAATGTTTATTTTCTGCAACATGATGATTCCCTTTTGCTGATAGTACTTTATGTAGATGATTTACTGATGATAGGGAACCTTACCTCAGCTATTGATTCGACAAAATCAACATTGCACGATCGATTTTCCATGACAGATTTGGGACTGTTGCACTACTTTCTTGGTCTTGAAGTTTCTCAGTCTACTTCAGGGATCAAGATGGCACAGTCTAAGTATGCATTAGATCTACTTGTTCACTTTCAGATGACAAAATGCAAGCCAACAACATCTCCCTTTCTTTCAGGGATTAGATTTGAGGATGCGGGTACTACACCTTTGGTCGATAGTACACTGTATCCACAGTTGGTTGGGAGTTTGTTGTATCTTACTCACACCCGACCTGATATATATTTTGTAATAGGATTTTGTTCCAGATATATGCAGGAGCCCCATGAGATTCACTGGAAAGCTGCAAAGAGAATCCTTAGATATGTGAAAGGTACTTCCAGTTTTGGTATATTTTATGCTGCTGATTGCCCACTTTTACCAATTGGGTACATAGATTTTGATTGGGCTAGCGATGGTACAGACCGCAAGTCCACCTCTGGTTATGTTTTCAGCTTTGGTTCAGGGCCTTTTTTCTAGTCTAGCAAGAAGCAATCCACGATTACTTTATCTACAGCCGAGGCAGAGTATAGAGGTGCAGTGAATGCAACTACACAGGCTGTTTGGTTGCAGGGGCTTCTCTTTGAGTTTGATATTCAGTATCCACTTTCGATTGTCATATTTTGTGACAATTAGGGGTCCATTCAGATATCAATTGATCTAGTTTAGAGGCAGAGGACCAAGCACATCGAGATTCACATGCATTACATCTGCGAGCTGATCCATGACCGACTCATATCACTGCAGTACTGCCCCATTGAGCAGCAGGTTGGAGACTCTTCACGAAGTCTTTCATTGAAAATAATTTTTTAGAACTGAGAGCTATGCTTGGAGTGGTGGAGACAGACGAGTAGGCCCTTCTGGCCACTTAGCCCTTTTTTCCTCTTTTTTTTTTTGGGGGGTTGTGGGGGGGGGGGGGGGGGGGGGGGGGGCGAAGTTCCCACGAGGCTTTCCCTCTTTCTTCATTTTATGAGGATATTTTATTTATTGTACTTGAGTACCTAACATGGCATCTTGGCTGGGACTCGGTTTAGATAAGTGAGTTAGGATGAAGGGTGGGGGGGTGGGGGTGTTGGAATATAATGCTAACATCTACATTTATTTTTTAGCCTAACTATCCTTGACTTAGCCGCATGCACTAAAAATCATGTTCACACTTGGTTTTGGTAAACTAGCTCAGTGGACCAACTTTCCCTTGTTTTTTTGGCTTTAAAGGCTTAATATTATGGAAATATTGGTCCAACCACTTTCCTAAACCATTTAGACATCTAAGTGCATGTTCACACCTAACCACACCTCATCCACTTGAGTTATTTGAGGATTGGCGCCCCACACGAAGATTCCCCCTTAAATCAAGGGATTTGGTCCCCCGAACCGTTTTAACATGTTTTAAAGTTGCCTTCCTTGGGAAATGTGCCCCTCCTCATGCTTTCCTCGTGGCTAATAGTTGGCATAGGTTATCTTGAGTCATGTTTCTATTTTAGGCCTCCCTTTAGCTTTTCTTAGCCTTTTCTAGTTTTTTACTAGTTTTTTCCTAGTTTTATAGATTCAACAATTTCTATATAACCACCTCCCTTTGGGATTAGAGGTTTGGTTTCTCATGTATTACTATTGTTCATTAATTTAATACATTGATTTTATGGGGCAAATTCTTTCTCTCCTCTCTTGAATATCAACAAATTACTTGTGTTTAATTTAACTAGAATTCTAGATCTATCGGAGTTTCTGCAAGAATTCTACAAAGGAAGCATGAATCTCAACCATGATGAATTGTGGAAATAATTTGTTACATCTTCTTTGTATTTTGGGGAGCAAATAACACAATCTCACTTTCGAAGTTATCATTTATTATCTTGTTTTTATCTCACAGTGGAGAAAATCTATGATTGGGGGATTAGTTTTGATCCACCCTAATTCTCTCTTGTACAAATATTTAGACTCAGAACAAAGCTAGGGGTTGTTCATTAATTATTTGTAAGGGGCTTGGGATATGTAGCTAATAGGAGGTTCATATTGTGTTTGTAGCCTTTGTGTCGCCCCCTTGTAAAAACAATGTTGATCTAATGAATGTTGCTTGTTCTCAAGATTTGGTGCACCACTCTAGTTTGATTTGATTGTTTTGGTAGCATTAATTACGTTGGGAAGGTCCCCTTAACCCCCAGTAGGGTTTTTCCCTTTGATTTTGTTAGTTTATTTTGCAAGAGTGTTTTATTTGTAGTGTCTTAAATCTCTATTTTTGTGTATCAATTTGTTTGATTAGACAGTTATCATGTATTATGTTACTTCACTTTCCTTTAATTTCCAACATTAACTTCATGTTACTTTGATCGTTTAGTTCAAGCTAGATCTATTTACATTTCTTTACATCTTTAATGTTTTCCATTTGGTTTTGAGAGACCGGAAATGAGAACTAGAATCCTTTGCATTTCAAACCCAACCTGGTATTGAATGCATGAATGCTTCTTCATAGAGTGAAAGATTTCATTCTAAGGCTGTTCCAGGGGGTTTGAGATAAGGACTAGCCAAACAGATCTTAGTCCAGTGTGTTTATCAACATTGTCATTTACTTTTGAAATTGATTTCTCAATAGCTGCAGACATTAGACAGATTAGGGATTTGAACCCACATATATTTTTCTAGCACCTCCAAGTATTACGATCTTAATTAGATAATTAAACATTGGAATTATAATACATATGTTTTGACCAACAACAACCATTCTTCATGAAACCCCAGGCATAATGACTTAGCAATCCTTAAAAGAGTATGGTTGTGATAAAATTCCAAAATTGATTAAATACATTCAAACCCTCAAAACAATGTTTTTTTGTAAATTAAGTTACTTATATTAGATCATAAATAAGGCATACAAAACATAGTTGGTAGCCTCCTCTTTGTCATGGCCCACCACAAGGGAAACTAGGCCAATGGAAGTAGAGGTGTTGTATCAATCTTTTGTCTATCAAAATGAGAAAAAATAATCCTATTATCTAAGCATTCCCACGCCTAGACAAATTTCTAGTACCATTTGGCACAACTTGTTGTGCACAGACTTGTCCTTGGTAAAGGGGATTGGGATAAACCATGTTTTGTTGGGATGGAGGTGTAGGAGAATATAGAGCAAGGGTTAATGGTAAGGAATAATACTAGTTTTTGTGTTGCCCACCATATCATGCATTGGTTCCTCCAAATGAAGAACTTGGGTGTAGATCAAATCTCCACAACAAACTCTTACAAATGATGAAGCTAGGAACAATTGGAGATGTCGAAACAACTTTTCTTTGAAGAAAATGGATTTTTGAAACTCAACTTCTTAGAATACCCAAATAAAAAGTATTACATATAGTCTTCTGGGTGATACTCGAAAAACATAGCTATAGTGGCAAAACATATTGGCAAAAGGAAATAAAATAAAGTTCCTTGATCATAAACATAAAACAAAAGACCTGTGCATGCATCGTTCATTGGAAGATGTTTTTGGGGCTGAATCCTACATGCTTGGGCCTGTTGAAGAGTGACGCCCACATTGAAGATGCCTCTCAATGTTGGCCTTTCGGGCATCCATGCTAACTAGATAATTGCGCTAGTGTCTTTGCATCTACTAGATGTCATTGAGGCATGCTATAATTTCATTGTAGTCTTCATGTTTCTCTTTGATGGCATGTCCCAACATAGTTTTCATTTGCTAGTGAAGGGTGATTAAATGAAGCTACTGTCTCCCTCAAACCCTAGTATGGATAGGTTCTGGGACCCAACCAAAGACTTCAACTTGGATTTCAGAATTTGAATGGGCATATTATTTAGTTGTTTCCAAGGCTTTAAGTTGTTGGATTTCTTATCGAACTTTAGGAGGGGTGATAAAAAGGTAAATTTTAGCATCAAATTGTTGGGAATTAGGAATTCTTGGTGTGGGGGGCAGTGAATCAATAATTAACAATTTATTTCTTTTATGTTTAGCACTTAAACTTTCAATTGCAATCCATCTAACAACACTAGAGAGACCATCATTCACATATACTTGAATACAATGATTTACATGGAAACCCTTCTGGGAGAAAAAACCACCAAAGCTTGTTTTTGTATTATGATGATAATCAAGGCACCAACTTTGATTACATCATATGTTTGTGAGCATCTGCTCACAGGAGGCCCCAAAACCCTTAAAATAAGCAAGCCATAACTTGTCTAGATGCTCCAACCTCTTATAATTCCAGGCCCCTACATGCTTTAGTCAAGTGTTCTACTTTTCAAACAATTTTCAAATTGAGAACATTGACCTATCCCAATATTACAATTATATTGTGACTCTAATATGATATCTCTCTAGAGCTCCTTCTCCTTTGCTTTGCACACACTAAGTTGTATTTGGTTCAACTACTTCATGTCTCTTTCTATCTCTATGTTTCACTCAACTTTCTCAACATTGGCATACAACCATACATACTCCTTTTAGCAGCTTACTCTGTTGTTCCACTCTGTTTCAACTGATACAAAACTCACTCACACACAATGCACATACACACTACTCAGTTCTCTCTATAGTTTTCCACATTACAACACTATACAAAGAGTTTCCTCCCACTCATGTAGTGTAAGAACCATTATAAATGAATCAGAGCTTGTAATAAAAATAAGTAATCGAGCACAAAACCAGTAATCATGATCAACAGAGTGTTTTGTTGCACAATACAATTGATCCTTAATTTGTTATTTACGCTTCATCAATTAATGACAATAATACTCATTCAAAGTTTTTCCAACAAAGACTACATTCTTAATCTAAACTATCTAAGACTTTTCCTCTAATATCATATGTCCAAGACTAGAGGGAGCCCATTACAGAAACAAATACGCTACACCAACTACATTATCTATGATATGTTGCCTTTATTCGAAGTAGTTCAATTTCGTTTTGTGTTTGCTATTCCCATAATTGAATTATGATCAACCTGCTTAGTTTAACAATTCTGATGTATCATTGGTTTTGAACGATGTCTATAACTATATCTTTGAACTTTGCTAATTGCCAGATTTAACGAATGCTGCCAAACATGCCATCCTATACTCCTTAGCGACTTGGAATCATATGCCCACAGGGTTAGAACCAATGACCTAACCATAGAAAATTTTAGGGGCGAATGTTCGCCCTTTGGCGAAATTAAGGGGTTTTAAATTTTTAGTGGGCGAATATTTTGTATCATAGTACATTTTTACAAATCACCTCAAATAGGCCACCTTATTTTAAGGGAGAGGGTAAAAAAGGTAAATTTAGCCCTTGAAATTAGGAGTTACAACCTTCCATTTGCCCATTTTCAAGAATAGGTTTTATTTAAGTGAATCCATTCGCCCATTTTCAAGAATAGGTTTTATTTAAGTGAATCCTATGGGCCAAAGGCCCAAATACCATATTTATAAAATAAAATATAAATAAATGAGAGGTATGGTAAATAAATAAAACATTTTTTATATTTACTCCATAAGTCACCTTATATACATGCAAGGGTGTAAACAAATAAAAATATAAGTAAAGTGGAGGTATGGTAAATAAATAAAACGTCTTTTTATACTTACTCAAAAGGTATGGTAAATAAATAAAAGTATAAATAAACTAGAAGCATGGTAAATAAATAAAACCTCTTTTTATATTTAGTCCATAACCCTCGTTCTATTTATGAAGGCTCAAGAAAGAGGTTTTATTTAAGTGAATCCTATGGGCCAAATACCATATTTGTAAAAGAGGTATGGTAAATTAATAAAAATATAAATAAATGAGAGGTATGGTAAACAAATAAAACAATTTTTTATATTTACTCCATAAGTCACCTTATATTTACGAACACTCAAAAAATGCGTTATATTTAGGTGAAACCTATGGGAAAAATACTATGGGACAAATACCATGGAGTAGATTGTTATTAATACCATGCAAAAAAACATTATTAACCCTAATATTAGTATTAATAAAAATAAAAATGGCACATGGTATTGACCCATGGTATTCACCAAAATGCACATGGTATTGACCCATGGTATTCACCTCGAATGTAGCCTATTTAAATGGGGGAATTAAACCAGCATAGATCCATCTTTACTCTAGATCTACTAACCCCCGAGAGGTATCAAATATCGTGATATGCAAACTAGCATAGCGTGAAAAAATATTTGATCCAATCAAGAGTAAAAATGGATGTTGTAATTTAATGTATGTTAAACATTTTAGCTTGGTTAAAATAAAAAATAAAATAAAAATCAACTATTAATTTTACTAATTTTTATAAATTACTAATAGTAATTTTTAAGCTCCAGGTTTATGATAACCCATGGTATTGATCCATGGTAATACCATGGTATTCATGTGAGCATAGACCATTTAAAGGGGAAATTCTATCATCTTAGATCCATCTTAATTCTGGGTCTACCAAGTGCTCATAGGGATAAATAGATTTCATCCCCCTAAGAATGGTAGATGTGGAGTTAAGATGGATATAGGTTGGTTTTTATGATAATGAAGATATTAAATAGACTTAGGAAATTATATTGTAAAAACATCTTAAAGTGAATGGTTAAAGCATAGACATTGGACAAGTATATTTGTATACTTCTGTTTTAAACTGAAACAAATCCACGGCTAAAAGGAATGGATTGATTGCACTAGTCATCCTTCTATAACTTTCCAACATATGCTGGAGTAAACAGATTGTAATTTGGGTAATTTTTCTAATTGCAAACAGGAACTTACTTGTGTATTGGCAGGGTGGTTACGAGGTCCCTAGAAGTGATGAATTTGAATTTTTCTTGGTTTTATATATAGTATTAGGTTTTTTCTCATGCTTTCTGTGAATGGCACGGGTGAATTTTATCCTACACCCACTACGTTATCAATATGTAATTTCGGTAATTTTGATTTCAAAAGATATTTTAAAGAAATGCAATGATTTCATTTGTGTATTCAATAAACATAAGATTTTATAATTGAGTAAAATATTCGCCATGCCTGGTGAGAGATTCGCCAAAAAATTATATATACATACCATATTATTGATAAAATCGCCTTCCATTTTTCCTATATACCATGGAGATTCGCCCATTTATTATACATGTAAATTTAGGGGGGGTTCTTAAAATTTTCCCTAGACCTAACTGTGGCGTGCTTCACGCCACAACTCGGGGGTTGGGAGATATTTTAGGGGGGCAGATAGGCTGCTAGAACACCAAATGACCCACTTAACATGCACTGAGAGTCTTTTTGTGCTAGGTACTACACATGTCGGGAGGTTTCTCAATCCATTGGAATGCTTGAAGGGATACACTTGGTGCACAATCTACCTTTGCAAGTATTCAACCATAACACCAATCACCATCAATATAACTCTCCCACCTATCTTAGCTAGGTCCCACTAGAGTCGGGGGTCAAGGATTGGGCCTTTCTACTTATGCCAAAACCATTCGATGAGATGACCTCCCAACAGGTTTGATGTACCAACTAGGCCAAGATCCTGACCTTACCGACTGGACCAAATTATTCACAAATCCACTTAAGTATGAAATTTATTTAACACAGAAATTTCTTGCAAATCACAAGGTCTATGCAAAACCTTGAAGCTTGAAACTATACCAAAACTTCAACTGGATATAACTCCATCATCCTTTTGATTTCTCCAAGCTACCTTTTATTGTTGTAAAGTTAATTCCAAGGTCTATCCATTTGAGCACATTGTAAAGGAAAATGAGAAGATCCCTCGACACAGAAGTGCCATCAAATACTGGGCCACCCAACCATCATAGTTATAATATATTTAACTTCCTCACTTAACCTTCTACTATGATGGTTCTCTACTAAACACTGCAACTACCAATGGACTCCCCCTCAACTTGACACTCGTTAACAAGATCCATGGAACACACATGTTTGACATCAATGACAACACTTTTCCCAACAATCTTCCCCTTTGGCATTTATGGCAACTTTGGAAAAAAAATGTTGTGAAATTTATGGCTCTTAACAAATAGAAGCACTCCCCTTGACATATTTCATAATCTTCTCTTCTTGAAGGCATTCCCCATGAGCTATTAGAATTACAAAGGTTCTTCAAGCACAACTCCCCCTTGAATGTTGTCATACCACAATGGTAAAGGGTAGTCCCATCTACCCCCTTTGAAATAAATGGTAAAGGGTAGTCCCATCTACCCCTCAATGCATGCCCACATTTGTTTCCCTTCTCCTCCAACCTACTTATTGAATTAATCACTATCATAAATAGTTGTGGACCATTGCCTGAGCTGAGTCAATTTTCTGTCGGAGATACTATGAGTTTTTGCTTGAGATATTCAAATGGCTCCCGTGATAGAGGTTTTGTAAATATATCTACAATTTTCTCATTAGTGGTCACGTAATCAAGGCGAACAACATTAGCAACAATGTATTCTCTCAAGAAATGACATTTGATCGAAATATGTTTTGTCTTTGAATTCATAACGAGATTCTTAGAGATGATGATAGAAATTGTGTTTTCACATATGATTGGGATAGGTTCATTTAAGTCAATTTTGACATATTTGAGGGTATGCTTCATCCATAGAATCCGAGTGCAGCAAGTGGCTATAGTTAAATATTCTGCTTCAGTTATAGATAGAGAGATTTGAGTCCTTGTTTTTGCTCAAGCACAATACAAGACAATCCCCTAAGAAAAATGTTGCTCCAGAAGTACTATTCCTATAATCAATGCTACTAGCCCAATAAACATCGGTCTAATATTTTAAATTGAAATATTTACTATTGCCATACCATAAGCCAAAGTCTGTCATGCCTTGCATATATTTAAAAATTCTCTTAACTGCATTTACATGAATTTCTTTGGGACTTGCTTGAAATTTGGCCACCAAGTCCGTTGCTTGCATTATGTCTGGCCATGAAGCAGTTAGGTATAACAAGATTCCAATCATTGATCTATAGGATTTATAATTCATAGGTAGATATTCATCCTCTTTACTTAGCTTATGACTAATCACCATGGGGGTACAAACTGGTTTGCAGTCTTCCATCCCAAATTTCTTCAATGTTTCCTTTAAATACTTGGATTGAGAAATGAAGATACCCCTTTTACATTGGCTAATTTGCAATCCAAGAAAGAATGACAACTCCCCTATCATTGACATTTCAAATTCTTTTTGCATTACCTTAGCATACTGTTGTCCCATTTGTTCCAAATCACTCCCAATATAATATCATATAAATAGACCACAATAATTAGAAAGTGATCATCTTCAAATTTAATGTACATATTTCTATTAACAATGCCTCTTTTAAAACCTTGCAGTTGAAGATATTTGTCTAGTTTGGCATACCATGCTTTTAGAGCTTGTTTATGTTCATACAAAGCCTTTCTCAATTTGCAAACATAATCTTCATTTTCCAAGAGCAAGAAACCTTCTGGCTGTTTTATATACACTACTTCTTCTAAATCTTCGTTGAGGAAGGGCGATTTTTTTACATCTAGTTGATATAATTTAATGTTATTATGAATGGTAAAATCTAGAAATATTATAATGGATTCTAGTCTTGCTTCTAGTGTAAACGTCTCCTTAAAGTATATTCCTTCTATTTGTGCATAACCTTTGCAGACCATACTTGCTTTATTTCTTACAAATTGTCCTTCCTAATCCAAATTATTCTTGAACACCCATCTGGTTCCATTAACATTTTTATCCTTGGGTCCAGGGATCACAAGTTGCCAAGCATCAGATCTAACTCTTCATTCATTGCCTTCAACCAAAACTTGTCTTCACTGGCTTGACTGAGATTTTTGGGCTCGATTTGTGAGAGAAAGGCAAGATTTGCATGACTAAAACTTCTAAAGAATTTCCTTCTTTTCTAGACACTGAGTCTTTGATTTCCAAGTATTTGACTTGATGGGTGGCATTTGTACTACCTGGATGGGGTCTTGTTCCTTTGTGTTTTATCCTAATCTTCTTCCTTTGCTTCTTCTTCTTCTTCTTGATCTACATAAATGAGAGCAAAATCATCATCATCATCTGACTTCTTGTTTTTTTTAGACTTCACCAGATGAGGTAGTGTTTCATCAAATACAACATCGATGCAATCTTCAACCCTCTTTGTCCTCTTGTTGAATCATTTGTAGCCTTTTCTCTTGACTGAATATCCAAGGAATATACCCTCATCTACTTGAGAGTTGAACTTTCCAAGGTATTTATTATTTCTCTTGATATAAAATTTACTCCCAAATACCTTGAAGTGTTTTACAGATGTTGGTATTCCTTTCCCTAGCTCATAAGGGGTCTTATAACTATTAGGTCTGAGTTGTGTTCTGTTTTCCAAGTAAATGGCTACTTGGGTTGCTTCTCCCCAGAAGGTGTGTGCAACCTTCCCTTCATCCATCATTGCTTTGGCCATCTCTTGAATGGTTTTGTTTTTCCTTTCAACCACCCATTATGTTGTGGTGTTCTTGCTACTAAGTACTTCCTCCTTATGCCATGTTTCTCATAGAAATATTCAAATTATTTTGAGGTGAATTCTCCTCCCCTGTCAGATCTCAAGCATTTAATCTTGAGTTCCTTCTCATTCTCAACATGAGCCTTAAATAGTTTAAACTTACTTAGAGCTTTTGACTTTTGTTTCAACAACATTATCCAAGTAGCCCTAGTAAAATCATTGATAAATATAATAAAGTACCTTTCTCCTCTTGGGAAATTTGTTCTTGTGGGACCATAGATATCTGTATGCACCAGATGTAAAGGTTTAGAAGATGAGAACTCCTTAGTTTTGAACCATGTCCTTGTCTGTTTGCTAAATTGACAAGACTTGCATATTGGACTATCAGGATTTGATAATCTTGGTAAGTCTCTGATGACCCTTAACTTAGTGATATTGACTAAGTTTTCTAAATTCACATGTCCCAGCCTTTTGTGTCACAACCACGTTTTATCTCTTTTTCTCAAGTAACAATTCACACTGGAAACATCAAATACACACACATTGATGTGAGTCATGATTACCTTTCCTACCAGCTTTCCATTTTCTGCTTTTCGTATCTCATAATCCTTAGAGTGAAAAGTCACATCATAGCCGTTGTCACACATTTGGCTTATGCTCAAAAGTTTGTTCTTGAGACCATCTACATATAAGACATTTTGTGCCTTGGTATTTTCATCCAGACTGACTATGCCCTTTCCTTTAATTTTTGTAGGAGCATTATTTCCAAAAGTGACACTGCCTTTACTTTTCTCTTTTATAAATAATAAATTAATCTTTTCTCTAGTCCTATTCTTAGAGAAACCACTATCTACATACCATTTTCCTTCATGGTTGTGTGTAAATAAATCCAATCCATATTCCTCATATTTCTTAGTCTTTTATTTCCACCTCTTCATGTCTCTTAGATATACTGGTTGTTTAGAGATCTCTTGTCTAGATGGATAGACATACTTGCTTATGCAGTCTTTTGCCTCGTGGCCAAAATTATTACATTTTAAATACTCAAATTCATTCAACAAGGGGGGGGGGAAGAATTTTCTACTCCTAGAAAATGAATTTCTAGACCTAGGATTTTGATACTATCTAGATCTAAATTTTCATCTCTTTCAACTTTGACATTTCTATAGTTAATGGCTTTATGTCCCAAAGTATGAAATGAATAGAAATGTTCATGGAACAACCTTGTATACATAATATGTGAAATTTGATAGGATTGACTATATTGATTGTGCCTTAGTTACTTTGTTGTTTTTTCACATATTTGTGTGAGGGAGTATTTGAAAATTTAACAAACTTGCTCCATTGCTGACTGTTTTTCAGTATTTCATTTATCATCACTAGCTCTTCCTTTCAATGCCTTTGCATAGCTTTGGAGACCTATAGATCCTATGGACTTGATATTGGCCTTCCTTTAAAAGGTTTTTGTGGCTCAAAGTATCCCATACCTGCCTTATTTGATAGAGATATTTGACTACTCAGAATGTGATATAGTTTCTTTATTCCTTCAACAATTCTTTTGTCCAAATCCATCTCATCTTTGGATTTTTGAAGGTATGTTCTCAAATTTACTATCTCTGCTTCTAAATTGTGGAGGTTATTTTCCCATTCAATGATTAATTCATTCAATACTTCTTCTTTCCTTTTTGATTCCTCAAGCTTGAGTTTCAGAGACACAATTTCCTCTTTATATGTTTCTAAAATCACTTTCTCTTATTTCTTGGTCAGATCTTGTTTCAAAAGTGTATTCTCACCCTCTAGCTTATTACATTTCTTTTGTTTTTCTTCTAACTACTATGCTAGAATGTCCTTTCTCTTAATAACTTCTATTTTTTCTTTTTAATAAAGAAACTCTTCAATATCAAAGTTGTACGTACCCTCTTCATCTTGCAGTAGCTACTCTTTTATTTGCTTATTCTTCCTTCTGGCCTTCTTTAGTTCATCAAGAGAATTGATGAGATCTCCTTCAAGATCTACTACACGTTCTTCTTCTTCCTCAAGGTTTGAGTTGTTCTTGGACCTATATTCAAATTTGAGTGCCATGAGGATATATTCATCATGATCATATTCTAAATAATCTTTACTATTTGCTTCAAATGCATAAATGTCCTCTTTGGAGTAGAGCCCCTTATTGAAGGCTTTATTCTTCTGAGATTTTGAGCTTTATCTTTGGACTTTTGATCCTTTTCCTTTTCTGACTTTTCTTTATATGGAAACTTAGAGTCAAAATACCCAACTCTTCCACACTCAAAGCATTTGAAGGGTAATTTTCCCTTATACTTACCTAAACCACATATTATATTTTTGGAAAATTGAGCCAACTTCTAATCAGATTCATAGTTGGAACACTCTTGGTGATCTTTGTGTTCCTTAGTCTTCCTTGACACTTTAAATGTTGCCTCCTTTTGCTTAACCTTCTCTTTTCCCATTTTCATCTCATAGGTAGTGAGGGTTCCATGTAGTTGTTCCATTGTAACAAACTTCAAGTCTGACATGTCTTTTATAGATGATATTTTAACATTGAATCTCATAGGTAGAGATCTCAATACCTTCTAGACAACTACATCATTTTTGAGGTCCTCTCCAAGTCCTCTAATCATATTTTCTACCTCATCAACTCTAAGAAAATATTCTGCTATATTTTCTTCTTCATTCATTCTTAAGCTCTCAAACCTCATTCTAAAGGCTTGAAGCTTGGCTTGCTTAACTTTCTCATCTCCTTCATAACTATTCTTAAGCTTGTCCCATACTTCCTTGGTTGACTTATAGTGCATTACTTTTACTAGTTCATATTGATTAAGACCAAAGAGAATGGCATTCTTGGCCTTTGCATTGTTCCCATAACCCTTTTTACCATCTACATCTGTAGGCCTGGGTATCTAGGACATAGTCAACTAATACCAAACTCCAAACATCTACACCTAGGAACATGAGATAAGCTTCCATCATGACATTCTAGAATACAAAATTTGTACCATCAAACACTGATATCTTACTTGAATAAGCAACCTGACTTTCTTGTCTGGTCATGATTCCATATTGATCTACCTTCCAGTGGTTAATTTGTTCCTGAAGGAACCTAGCTTTGATACCAATTGTTGAGAATCAAGAATTACTGAGGGAGGGGGGTGAATTAATTATTAACACATTTTATTTCTTTTATGTTGAGCATTTAAAATTTCAATTGCAACCAATCAAATAACACATGAGAGACCAACATTCAGATATATTTGAACACAATGATTTACATGGAAACCCTTCCAGGAGAAAAACCACCAAATCTTGTTTTTGTATTATGATGATAATCAAGGCACCAAATTTTATTACACCATATGTTTGAGAGCACCTACTCACAAGAGGCCCAAAACCCTTCAAATCAACAAGCCACAACTTTCCTAAAGGCTTCAGCTTCTTATAATTGTAGGCCCCTACCTACTTTAGTCAAGTGTTCTCTTTTCATACAATTTTCAAACTGAGAACAATAACCTACCTCTATATTACAATTAGATTATGAATCTAATCTCCTATCTCTTTACAACTCCTTCTCCTTTACTTTGCACACAGTACACTCAATTGTCTCTGCTTCAACTACTTCTGGTATGTTGCTCCCTCAACACTTCACTTGCTTAATCAACATTGTCATACAACCATACAAACTTCTTTTAGCAGCTTACTTTGTTGTTCCACTCTGTTTCAACTAATACATGACTCGCTCACACACACACACACACACACACACACACACACACACACACACACACACACACACACACACACACACACACACACTACTCAGTTCTCTCTATATTTTTTCACAATACAACCCTATATATAGAGTTTCTTCCCACTCTATCACATAGTTCTATAACCACATTAAATGAATCAAAGCTTGAAAGAAAGTAAGTACTGGAGCATGAAACTAGTAATCATGATCAACATAGTGTTTTCTTTCACGATACAATTGATCCTCAATTTCTCAGAATGGTTTCCTTTATCAATTAAATGACCACAATACCTATTCAGGTCTTTCCAACAAACACTGTATTCTCAATCTAAATTGTTTGAGACTTGTCCTCCAATATCATCTATATAAGACTAGAGGGATCCCATTACAGAAACAAATGCACTACACCAACCACATTAACTATGATCTATTGCCTTTAATCAGAGAATTTCAATTTCGTTTCATGTTTGCATTTCCCATAATAGAAGTATGATCAACCTGCTTAGTTTAGCAATTATGATGTATCACTATTTTTTAACAGTGTCTATACTATATCTCCAAAATTTTCTAACTGACAAATTTAGTGAATGTCGCCAAACATGCCATCCTATATTCCTTAACGACTTTGCATCATATGCCCACGGGTCTAGAACTATGAACTAACTAATGAGTGCTTCATGCCATAACTCGGGGGTCAGGATATATTTTAGTGGGATAAGAAACTGAATACCAGATCACCAATTGACCCTCTTAACATGCATTGAGAGTCCTTTTTCACTAGGTCCTACATAGGTTAGGAGGTCTCTCAATTCGTCAAAATGCTTAAAGGGAGATACTTGGCGTAGGATCCACCTTCGAAAGTATTTTGCCATAACACCAATCTTGATAGGTTTGACCTACCGACTAGGAAAAGGTCCTGACCTTACCAACTTGATGAATTTTTCACAAATCCAGTTAAGTTCAGAATTTCTTTAACAAATAATATTTTTACAAAAGACAAGGTCTATGTAGAACCTTGAAGCCTGAAACCCTACCAAAACTTCAACCAGCTATAAATCCACCATCCTTTGGAGTTGTCTAAGCTTCCTTATACTGTTGGAAAGGTATTTCCAAGATTTATATATCTAAGCACATTGTAAAGGAAAATGAGCTAATCCCCTAAGACATAAGTGCCTTCAAAGACTAGGCCACCCAACCATCATAGTTTGAATATTTTTTAGCTTCCTCACATAAGTTGCTACTATGATAGTTCTCTTCTAAACACTATAACAACCAATATACTCCCCCTCAACTTGACACTCCTTGGCGAGCTCCATGGAACCCACATATTTGACATCAATGACAACGTTTGAAATCAGTGACAACATTTGACATCAATGACAACAATTTTCCCAATATAAATTTGCCTTGGGACTAGGCTCTAGGTTTTCTCGAGGAACCATGGCCCCCATACTTGCACCTTGGGTGCATTCTTTTTCTTGGCATATCGCTCAAAGAGGACCAAATCCAGACACTGGTGAATTCTAGAGAAGGTTGCAAAACAATGGAAGGAATAGAGGGAGGAAGAAACATAGAAAGTTGAAGAGAAAGGAAGAGAGACCATGCTAACCAAAGAGGCAGATCTAGAAAGGACTATACTAAGGAAAGAAATGAGATATAGCTCTAGATGTAGGGGAGAGTTAGGGGGACAAAAGAAAAAAGCATAACATTAGATTTTTCAACCTTAGCAGTGCCACCTAGAATCCATGAGTTGAGAATCATAAAAAAACCTAATAAAACAGACAATACCAATTATAAGTGAAGGACAATAGCCAATCTACCAACTTGTTGATGACATGCTCGCTCTAAGCGCTGTCTGTTGAGTCTTGGTTCCAAGATGCTCACTAGAGATCACTTAGTCCCATTGCATGCACCCCAAGGATCATGAAATGACAACAATTTGTCCAACCAATGATGTGATAAGAGCTATGGGGTTCAGGGGCAAGAGGTCTTGGGCCATCCTTCATTGGAGTTCTGAATAACCAAACACTAAGGGGGGAAAGTCCGACCTGCAGGTTATAGAAGACACATATATGGAAAAAAATGGCATAATAGTCCCAAGTTGGGAAAGTAGAAACAAAGTTTGTGGGGGTCGCCATATTATTTTTTTGTATTGTCATGACTTGTAGCATGTGTAATTGCATGGGACGAGTTTTCCATGCCATCCCCCTCTTTGATGCCTTGAGAGGCGGTGAGGTGGTAGGCCTTCTATTGGCTAATCTATGGGGATAAGATTTGTATTTAATCTCTCCACTCTATCTAATATTCATTGTGTCAAGGGGATGCCAATTGAATGTGACAATTATTGCATTCCAAATTGAGCAAGTAGTCTGCCACCTTATTACTAGATCAATCGAAGTGTGGGAGGAGAATAATAGGAAATGCTTGGATCAGGGTGTTGATGCGAGATACTAAATTTTCTAGCCTCCAACTTTTAGAAACCTTGTAGGGGGAGTATCCATTTATTAGTCTATTGAGAGTGTTTATTACCAGTTGGGAGTCACTATCCACTTGGAGCTTTGTGAAACCATTCACTATGGCTAGACGAAGATTAGTCTCCAAAGTGAATAATTCAACTACATTGTTTCTATTGACTCCATAATTACTTGTAAAAAAAATAAGGTTTTTCCATCATTATCTCTGAAGTTTCCTCTGTAACATTCCAAGCCTAGGTTCTCCTTTTAAACTCTAACAAAATTGAGTTTGATAAACCCCACTGGGGGAGGGGTGGATATTGTTGGAGATCCCACCCTAGCGTGAGGCCCGGGGGGGGGGAATTGGGACATAAGATTGTTGATATTTGGGGAAATCTCTAGTTTAGTAAGGATAACTAACTCATGTGGTTTTTCTTCCCAATCTATTTGAGTTTAAGACGATGAGATGATTGATTCAAAAACATTACTCATGATGATTTTCCAAACCGCGTTTTCCTATGATTCTATTTGCATAAAGATCCTCTTGTTGCATTCTTTCCATATGAGCCATAGAAAGACACCTAGCACTAGGACCTAGGATTTGTTAAGGAGAGGTTTGTTAAAGATCCTAGGTATCCACTACTTAATGATTTCTATAAGGCTACTGTAATTCTGGTCAAAGTGACCGAACAATAATAATACATGATCCCATAACTTTCTAGAGAAGGGACATGAGTTGAGAAGATGTTCATATCTTCCTCCTAATTTTTGCATAGTAGATAAAATGATGTACCTTCAAACACCTTGTTTTTTATTCTATCCCAGGATAGTGCTCGTTTCCTGGCCATTAGTCACACAAAGTTTGCGAAATTAGGACAATGGCTCCGATTCCAAACTTTGCACCAAATAGTTCCTTCGAGAAGGGCGTCATGTCTATCTAACAATGCGTAGGCCTCCTTGATTGTAAACACCCTTTTTGTGTTGTATCCCCAATGGAACTTATATGTGCTATTTGCAATGGGTATTTTCTGGTTTTTCAATTCTTGATTAAGATTGGTCTAGGAGTCTAGGTTTGAAGGGGTTTCCCAATCTTTTATTGATTTCTAGCTTCACCATTTTGAAGTATTGGTGTATAGTTTCCAGAAATAAGATATAATATTGCAATTTTGAGTTGTTGTGAAATTACTTGCTCCATGAACTCTTATTGGGAATCCAACTTTGGTAGCTGTTGCCACACATCTCTCCAAAAGAGGGTCATTTGAACATCCCCAATTTCCTAGAATGAGTGGTATTGTATAAGGCTCTTATTTTCTCTTGCCATATTCCAAATTGAAAATCCTTGTGGGAACTCTAGAGTATGAAAATTCTTTGATTGGGAGGAATGAGGGCAATACTTTCGATTCCATATTTGTCTCCATAGCCCTTGTCCACCTTGAATCCATCTTCACCATAATTTTTCACCCACTACCTTGTTGAGTGTTTTTGTATCCCAAATTTCCAAGCGACTGGGAAAATTTGGAAGGAAGAGTTTCTCCCACATGACCAATGATCATTTTATTTCTCTAGTGAACTCACCCAAAGGAAGGTTCTATAAATATTTCTTTGGGAGTTGCCATCATTGAGAGTTGGTATTCTGGTAAATATTGTAAACCTAATTTCAAGAGCACTAGTATGTTATCCAAGTTTAGCGATGCAAAGAGAGCTTTCAACTAGGGGAAGTGAGGTATTTGGCTAGCAATTTGATTATTTGAAAATCCATTAGATAGACTAAACGGTGCTGCACAACCATATTAGTGTTCAAAAGTAAGTTTGAATTTTTTCCACATTAATTGAAGTACTTGAAGCAACCATAAACTCACTTAGTATTATTTTCATAACATTGACTTCATTGGCCATTAGTACTCCAAACAACATTATTGCACTGTCCTTGGGTACATACATATCTCTGCTCCGTCGTGCGTGAGTGTCTGAGTAAAAGCCATAATTGCAGGTGATTGCTTTCCTGTGATGTTACAAAAGCGGGGACCTAGCCAACAATAACCATTTCGCTACAGAGCATTAATTGTTTCTGGAAATGTTGATTAGGAAGGATTAGCTTTAATAAAACAACAAATTCCAGGTTTGATTTTTCGCCAAATTCGGTGAGATTATTGTTAAATGTTATCATAGGATTTATCTGAACTTTATTTTTGGGGTTTGTGGTCTTTTAATATAGAGGAAGTTAACAAAGAGATACTTAAGGTATTTTAATTAAAAAAATCTAAAATTTAAATTGGAAGTTAAAGCTTTATATTTTATAATAAATTAAATTAAAATTTATATTTATAAAAATTAAATTAATATAAAAATTTATCTAGTTATTATTGTATTAAAAAAAAATTAACATAAAATTCAATAAAATATAACTAAAATGATACACTATAATTTAAAATATAAGAGTAATGGTATACAACTAAGTTTAATTATTTAAAAAACGTGGTGTATCTTTACATTTGAGCTTTGCACTTTTAATGTCCAATGATTTACGGGATAGTAATTAAAGGGGAAACTTTGATTTGAGGATTTTTTTGGGAGCTGCTATCATTGAGAGTTGGTATACTGGTAAATATTGTAAGGCTAATTTCAAGAGCACTAATATGTTATCTAGGTTTAGCGGTGCGAAGAGAGCTTTCAACAAGGGGGGAACTCAGGTATTTGGCTAGCAAGTTGCTTATTTGAAAATCCATTAGATGGGTTAGATTGTGCTGCACAACCATGTTAGTGTTCAAAAAGTAAGTTTGAGTTTTTTCCACATTAATTGAAGTACTTGAAGCTTCCATGAACTCACTAAGTATTATTTTCATAACATTGACTTCATTGGCCATTAGTACTCCAAACAACATTATGTTATCCATGAATTATTGATGTGTGATGGGGGTGTCCTCTCCATATAAGCATATCCCTTTCAGTCTACCTTGATTCACTACTACCTCAAGATATTATTCAAGGCCCTCTACCACCAGAATGAATAGAAAGGGAGAGATGGGGTCTCCCTAGTGAAGCCCTCCTGAAGGACTAGAAGTGGTGGAGGGAGAGCCATTCAAGAGTATAAAAAACAAAGGATTTGAGATCAAAGATTTGATCTAATTAACCCATTGTTTCGAAAATCCAAATGCCTAAAGAGTCTGAAGAAGGTACTCCTAATGTAGTTTGTCATAAGCCTTAGATATATCGAATTTTATCATCATCCTTACCTTCTTAGTTGTTTTTAGAGAGTGTATTATTTTAACGAGCCACTATGATTCCATCTAAGATCTATCTGACTTCCACAAAACCTGTTTGTTTGGGAGAGATGATAGAGCTCAAAAGGTGTTAGACGGACAAATCTCGTCTTACGGATAGGATAAGATGTCCCTAGACTCAATGACTGAATCTAGTAACAAACAAACAAACTAGTAGATCTTTCCCTAGGTTCATTTTCTATTGAATCATAAACAAGAGTAGTGAAGTATGAAATCAATACCTTTTAAATGAAATTCCTGATGAAGACCCTCGCTATGGTTTGATGCAACCTTTTAATGCTCAGAATCCAGACCTACAAACACAATAACAAACAAAGGATCAACGACATACAATATATAAATAATTCAATAAAACGTATACTAGTGATCAAGGAGACTAGTACCTAATATCATAACCAATGGATAATGAACGTAAACCAGAAATATATCAACTCCATTGGACAATACAGTGAGAAAGAAATATTCTTTTATTATTATTATTGAATGAAAAAGAGATATGCAACCTAGACTTGATGTTGAAAAACTCCTTCCAATAGTCTCCAATCCTCCCTTCAATGACAAGCTTCCAACCTCAAATTGGCAGCATAAGTTTACATAAAAAAAATTCCACCCTTTTCCTCTGGTTTGTGTTGAATTTATAGGCCAAAAGGAAGAGGTTTGAGATCCTCTTCTCAAGGGATGAGATCCATGAAGAGAGGGATTAGGGAGGTTGACCCATGAACCAAGGGATGAGGCCCAAGTTGGTAGGGGCTTGAGGCCTTTTAGTTGAGAAATATTCCCCCAACAAAGCTTCTAGAAATTGATTTTTATTTTTACCTGGGTTAAGAGGTTGCACCTTTCAATGTAGAAAAGAGCACAAGCCATAATGATCATAACTATGTTTGCACAAGTAGTGATGAGGAAATGTGTGACAGTGCTTGAAATTAGTTTTTTTAAGCAATGTAGTCTAGGATTCTTGCTATATTTGGGATTGTTTTGCTTCCAACATTGTAGAGGATTTGTTGAAGACCAAAATTGTTCCTTTTTGACACCTTCCCTAAACTCCATACACTCAATTCTCTTCCTTTTTGATCATAATAATCCCAATAAACTGTCAGCTTGCAAGGTTATTGGAAAAATCAGGTACCTAATAAACTTTTATTCATAGTTTCATTGTTTCCTTGTTATTTAATTTAATATTTGCATAAGCTACCAGATTGCACCAATTCTGCAACTAATGATCGATTTTTTAGCTTACTTTAAGAAACTGTAGGTTTCGAAGTACCAGTTGAGGAGCGAAATATATGGACATGTAGAAGACAATTGACATAACAATATCCACCTATCTTCATGATCCAACAAGATGATAAGGGTGTCGTATGAGCAAGTCAACGTGGAAGTCAACCCAGCGGAAAAGGAGCCCAAGACAAATCAGGCGAGTGAGAAGATCGATGATAAGGATGAAGCTGATATTTTTCCTCATGATTTGCTTCTCCGATAGAAAATCATGAAGAATAGTTATTTCATATTATCTTATGTCATTTTTAGGATTTATGTCGAGTAGGATAGGCGTAAAAATATCTAAACAATTTATTGAAGGAGGTTATAAAACCTACCTCTCGGCATGATGAAGATAGAGTGGTTATTATTTTGAAAACATTCTTTGCTTTTATAAAATTGAAGCTTTATTTGTGCATTGTGTTAAGGTGTGTTTAATCCTTGATTGATCACTGTTTACCTTCAAATCACAGGAGGCCCCCCTGGGAGCTGTAAGGTCTTATTTCATTTTCAGTTAGTATTTCAGTTTTATATCTTAAGTTATGTAGCATTAGTTTATCTTTGTTAATCTTTCAGTTTTGACTTTCAGTGAATGCTTATGACAGTGAGAACATAGTTTTGTAACAAAGTTTTCTGAAGATTTCTTTTAGATTTAATCATTTCGTTATGTGAAGGATGAAGGAAATAAATAAAAAAGGGATCTATTGTGCACATGAAGAGTAGAATCATTTTATTGCACTTAGAAGTACAATTCTTCCAAGGCTTTATAACTGTGATTCAGATTTGCTAGTGTGATATTTTATTTCTATACTTTAGATTAGTTTCATTTCTGTTAGTGAGAAGTAGATTCAATTATGCTCGTGTGATATTTTATTTCCACAATTTTAGATTACTTTCTTTTCTGCAAACGTAAAGAGCATTTGGATTTGGTTTTGCTATTTACTTATACATTTTAATTTAGTTTTATTTATGTCAGTGTGATATTTTCCTTTCTTGCAAGAGTGATACTTTCTTAGATGAACCATGTGCATGAAAACATCCTAATTTAATTTGACAATTTACTCACATAATAAAGAATCCTTGGACAAATGGTGCACATACAATTCATCAGTTTACAAGCCATGGTCGATAATTTATGCAGTAATTTAAACTCAATTAAATTATGAAACAGTTTGGTGTCGTTGCCTGGGAAGTGTATATATAATTTATTATTAGGAGTCTTTTCATTAATATTAAAAACAAATGATAAAACCATATTTATGCATAGGGAAAGAGATTCTAGGAGTAGGTTTATAAGTAGAGGTAGGAGTTCCATTCCAACATCACCACTCACCCCACCACGACCTTGTGGTGCCACACCATCCACCGAAACTCATATTCCATCATTTGCAGGTAGACTTAGGCTTCCTGAGGTGCAAACATATGAAATTAAACCAAAAGATTCACCAACTTCTTCTACTAAAGCTATAGTGGACGAACCTACATCCCCAATAGAAGGAGTAATCTTTCTATCTTCAACTGGCGAACCAATTCAAGGACAAGAACTGGAGGCCCCTTAGTGAAGAAGACGAAGAAACTTATTTTATTCCATTGATAGAAGAACTAGAAGAGTAGCTAGAAAATCCAATTGAAAAACCCTACATTAGCTTTGAAGAATCTACAATGGCAGGGGAAGGAGAAGGAGAAGTACATAATATGAATGGTGACTTTAGGATTGGAGGTGGAAGAGGTAATAGAGGAGGAGGTAGAGGGGGAGGTAGAGGAGGAGGTGGAGGAAGAGGTGGTAGAGGAGAACCAAAACCTTATGGGTTTTCCATCTTAGATGAAGATACTATAGTTATAATGAAGGATATCTCACCTTCCATCCTCCCTAATTTCAATGGAGTAAGACATGAGGATCCTGAAACATTTCTTTTTGAGTTTGAAGTTTTGAGCAGGTCTTATGACTACTTGCTTGATTCTAAAAAATTGAATTTGTTTCCAGCCACTCTTAAAGACGTAGCACTTAAATGGTTTATGGGATTAGGTACACATACCATAAGAACATGGGAAGAGATTAAAAAATATATTCTTAGAAAAATACAAAGAATACTATATGCCTCATAACAATAAAGATGAAGTCTTTAAAACGATGCAAAAAGAGAATGAAAATCTTGAGGATTTCGTTGAAAGATTTGCTTATAATGTTAAAAGAGCTAAAATTCATAATTTGGATGAAGAAACTCTAAAAGCTCTTTTGCTAAAAGACATTTGAGATGAGTGGGTAGATATTCTTAGTTTAATGGGCAAAGGAGATATTTCTCAATTATCATTTAGAGAAATTTGTGAATTGTGTGTACACATTTCAAGAGGAAAGGCTAGAATTGGGAAAAATCCAAGAGACCCTATTATGTCCAGGATTAATAAATCTGCAACTGGGACAATAAGTAGGGTAGAAATAGGAAATTTGTTTGATAACTTCAAAAAATATATCTTAGGGAGTATTAGTGAACAAATAGATACTCTTAAGGTTCAAAACAAGAAAAAAGATGAAAACGATGCATTATTAATTTTTTGTCCTAAATGCAAGAAGAAGCATGCTATAAGAGAGTGTCCTCTTGATAGTGTAGAAATATATGCTATCCGTGAAGGATGTCATATCACAAAGGATTCCCCTTCAATTCTTGGACTTAAAGCAGTTTTACAAAATGAAGTTGAAGCAAGTCAAACTGAGTCACTCTGTTTTACTGGTAAAATACCATGGCCACCACAACAACCAAATATGGTACAAGGTCTTAATCCTCAATACCAATCATTTGTACAACCTTAGAACAATTGGAATACTCCAATTCCTTAGCAAAATTGGCCACCTCAAAATCCATTATGGACACAAGGTTTGTAGTATCCTCCTAGGAATCCTCAGTATAATCAATTTCAACAACCATTTATTCCATATCAACCTCCATACTATCCTCCTTAATCAAACACTTTTCCACAATTTCAAAATCAAACTCAGCCTTCTAATCAACCACTTCAATTACCATCCACATCATATCCCCAAAAAACCAATCAACTACCTACTCAACCACTTCCAAATCCGAATAATAAAAATTCACAACCTGTTTACAATATAGAAGGTCAAAATTTCCAAGCTTGCATGATAACTCCATTAGATCTAAACAATGTCCAACTTAGATCTGGTAGAGTTTTGGAAAAGAAGTTACCATTTGTTGTTATTCAAGAATCTGGAGAGGATGAATCGCTTGAAAAAGAAACATCTCTTAATCAAGAAGAAATTCCTCAGAAAGAGAGAACCCCTATGCATGATACCTCAATAAACTCAACTCCCATTGCAGAACAACCTTCTGTTTCTGTTCAAAATCCACCCTTTCCTGAAAGGCTAAAAATTGACAAAGGAATAGAAAAACAAATTGTGTTGCCTGAATATGATATGTTAGATGAATTGAAGAATGTTTGCATCAAAATTCCTTTGTTACAAGCTATAAGGGAAATACCAATATTTTCAAAGACAATCAAGGAGTTAAGCATTAAAAAACCAGGAAGAAAAATAAAAGAAGTTAAAAAAATTCAGTTAGTTGGAAAAATTGCAGATATTATGATGGGAAAACCAACAATTCAAAATAATATAGCTAGCAAATAGATATGTTATCAAACCAGATGGTGTATTAGAAGATGTATCTGTCTCCTTAGATTCTTGGGAATATCCTGTTGATTTTATGATTTTAACTCCCAAGAATAATTTAGGAGGACATCCATTGATTCTAGGAAGACCATGGTTAGCTACAACTAATGCTTTTATAAGTTGTAGATTTGGTGATATGTTTATCTTTGATGGAAGCTCTACTAAGAAATTCACACTATATCCTCCTACAAAAACAATGATAGAAGTAGACAATGAAGTTTGGATAGATGATGACAATGGATATTTTGATATACAACCAATATTTTCTACTTCACAAATAGATGAAGAAGATCAAATTTTAAATCTAATGAATAATAATGATTCTTCCTCATATTGTGAACAAGACCAAAATTTTCAAGAACAATACAATGTTGAATATCTATCATCACATCAAATGGATTTACATTCTATGGAAAAAATTGGCAATTCTTTAATAGAAATCTTTCCTGGGAAAACTTTGAACATTAATGATAATTTGGAAGAATCCCAAAAGAAAGGACTGATAAAAATGTTACAAGAACATTCCTCTGCATATGCATGGGAATACACTGATATGAAAGGAATTGATCATAATACTTGTATGTATCATATCTAGATTGAAGAAAATGCGAGACCAGTTCACAATCCCAAAGGAGGATGAATCCAAATTTAATGGAAATTTTTAAAGAGGAGTTACAAAAACTGTTGAATGTGAATTTGATTTACCCAATATCAGATAGTCAGTGGGTCTCACCATTAGTGATTGTTCCAAAAAAAATGGAAAATGGAGAGTATGCATCGATTATAGGGAATTGAATAAAGCTACCTTGAAAGATCATTTTCCGCTTCCCTTTATAGATAAATTCCTTGATACATTGGTAGGGAAAAAGTATTTTTCATTCTTGGATGGTTTTAGTGGATATAACCAAATCCAAGTAGCTCCAAAAGATCAAGACAAAACAACTTTTACCTGTCCATGGGGAACCTATGCTTATCAGGTACTTCCTTTTGGATTATGTAATGCACTTGCAACATTCCAAAGGAAAATTCTAGGCATTTTTTTTTTTTGATCTAATTCATGATTGTGTGGAAGTTTACATGGATGATTTTACTGTCTATGGTAATTCTTTTGAGGAAGCTCTTGAAAATTTAGAAAAAATTCTCATTAGATGCAAAGAAACAAATCTCTCATTAAGCCATGAAAAATTCTTTATGATGTTCACTGAGGGAATTGTTTTAGGCCACCACATTTCAAGAGATGGAATTAAAGTGGATTCATCTAAAGTAGAAGTTATTTCCAAATTATTAGTTCCTATTTGTCAAAGAGATGTTAGAATTTTTCTTGGTTTTACTAGTTATTACATAATATTCATAAAAAACTTTACAAAGATAACCTCTCCACTTTTAAAATTACTTACAAAAGACCGTGACTTCATTTGGAATTCTAAGTGCCAAAAAGCTTTTGAAACATTGAAAGAAAAGATTTCTAAAGCACCTATCTTAAGAGGAAAAAATTGGAGTCTTCCTTTTCATATTTCTATTGATGCTTCAAGTACAACTTTGGGAGTTGTATTAGGACAAAAGTATTTGACTCCTTATGCCATTTATTATACAAGTAAAAATTTGACTCCTACAAAGTTAAATTATACTGTAACAAAAAATGATTTTTAGTTGTTGTACATGCCATTAATAAGTTTCGACACTATATCACTGGTTATGAAACTTTTGTTCAACTCTGCAATTATATATTTAATGAATAAATCAATTATTAATGGTAGAGTTATAAGATG
Source organism: Pinus tabuliformis (assembly GCA_031772625.1). NCBI lineage: Eukaryota > Viridiplantae > Streptophyta > Pinopsida > Pinales > Pinaceae > Pinus > Pinus tabuliformis. Next base: position 1,094,976,726 of record CM062820.1, read on the forward strand.
GCTATTGTTATTACAAGAATTCAATATTGCTATTTTGGATAGGCTTGGAAAGTTGAACGCAGTTGCTAATTTTATATCTAGAATCCAAAATGATAATAAGGATGTTCCTATAAAAGATAATTTTCCTGATGTACACCTTTAGTATCTATTAAGTCTCCTTGGTTTGTAGATATTGCTAATTATTTGGCTACAAGGAAGTTACCATCTTACTTATCTCCTCGAGAGAAAATGAAACTTATTCAAACTAGTGCTTCTTATTCATGGATAAATGGAGAATCGTACAACACAAGGCTTGATTTAATCATTCGAAGATGTGTCAGAGAAGATGAAGTACCAAAAATATTAAAGGCTTTCCACGATGAACCATGTGGAGGATGCTTTGCTGATAAAATGTCTACTTATAAAATCCTTCTCTTATGATATTATTTTCCTTCTGTTTTTAAATATGCCAAAGAATATGTTAAGATATGTGATAGTTGCTAGAGAATGGGAAAGCCTGTTCCTTCAGATGAGATGCCTCTACAACCTCAGGTACTTATTGAACCCTTTGAAAAGTGGGCTCTAGATTTTTTTGGTCCAATCAATCCACCATTAAGGCAAAAAAGGTACATTATTGTTTGTACATATTATGTCACAAAATGGGTAGAAGCTAAAGCACTTCCTTTTGCTACTAAAAATGTTGTAGTTTCATTTCTTTTTGAGGATATTTTTACTCGTTTTGGTGTCCCAAGGGAAATTGTGACATATCAAGGTACTTAATTTACATCCAAGTTGGTGCAAAAGATAATGGAGGAATACAAGATCAAACATTGGAAGTCCACTCCATATCATCCACAAGAAAATAGACAAGTTGAAGCTACTAATAAAGTACTTGAAGCAATTCTTACTAATACGATACATCTGCATAGAAGGGATTGGGTAGAAATGCTTCCAGAAGCTTTATGGGCATTTCGTACCACATGGAGAAACACAATGGGACATATTCCTTACGAACTTGTTTATGGGAAGCAAGTCCTATTTCCTATTAAGTTCCAAATAAAGACCTTCAAAATAGCAGTCAAATTGGGTCTTGATCTATCAAAAGCCCAAAAACAAAGAATGGATCAATTGAATGAACTTTATGAGATATGAAAAGATGTTATTCACAGAACCAATATAGTTCAACAACAAAGATCCAGATGGCATGATAATTTTATCAAAGATAGGAAGTTAAAGTCAGGTGATTGGGCATTTATTTTTTATTCTAAATTTAAAGATTTTCAAGGAAAATTTCAAACTCATTGGCTTGGTCCTTATGAGATTGAAATTGTCTTTGATAATGGAGCAGTTATAATTAAAATTATTGATGAAGAAAAAGTAACTTTCCTTGTAAATGGTCATAGATTATGAGTATATCATAAAAAATTAACAAAGGAAGTGTTCATAAGAAATATGCAAGATAATCTTGATTTGAAGTTGGTAAAGGAAGATTCTTCTTCCTCTCCAACTTAGCCTACTACTTTCTTAAAAAAATAAAAAATGTATAAATATGAAAACCAACATTGTTGGCATGTTTATACATAAAATATAAGTTGAAAACCAAGAATTCTTGGCATAATAGATTTTCTTTTAATTTCCCTATTCTTGTCCCATTTCTTTTATTCCTCTTTGTAAAAATAAGACAACTACAAAATTGTCAATAATTTGCAACTCTCATGAAATTCCGTAGCTGACTTGACAGATTACAGCCAAAGCAAATGGATATTATGGTCAAAGCAATCTGAATGGGGATCACAGATAAAGCAACCTGAGCAACCTACAAAAAGATCAAATTAGTAAGGAAGAATGAAAGGTATGTAAATATTAGTTAAATAATTAAGGATAAACATTGAGTTATGAAATAAATGGATGATTATAACTGTTGCCTCCACCATATTATGTAATGATTACCTTTGTCATAACATAATATTGGTTTTTCGCCATTCAATGCATAAAATTTTGATAATCATCATGAAATGTGAATGACATTCAAACCTTGCTAATGTTTAAATTCATTCACCTTTATCCGTATATATCCCATTTCTCCCGTACACCATCCCATTTCCTTCGCATTATATTCCACTTCATTTGGCTTTGTTTCAATCTTCTTTGCCGAAACCCCTCAACTGCACGTAAATTTTGTTCCCATCCTTGCTACACTCCATAATTCTGTCAAAAAGCGTAATTGCGGATTGAAGTTTCCTCACCATGGGAGTTATTGTGCATTCTGAGCCAAATGGAGTCAGGTTTCTTGAAAGTTATTTACAGGTGAAACAACAATTACAACATGCACGGTGGTTACAATTATTTGAAAAGTTTGATGGGCACAATAAGCTGGTTACAAAGTCATTTGCTTGGGCATATGATGGGATAGAAGCAAAAATTGGAGATATTATGCTGGACTTGACAAAGTCGTTCATGGCAGAAGCTACAATATTTTCGAGAAACAAGGAAAGGAACAAAGCAAAAGGGAAGGAACAAAGAAAAACAAAAGTAACAAGGTCCATCAAGGGAAGGTGTTATCACTCAGGTTGTTCCCAAAATTTGTAAGAAAGGGAATATGACCGAGGTAACCACAGATCAATCTTTTAGATACAGATTCTAGCCAATCTGCATCCAGAGAGGGCTCTCTCTTTATGATTTAGCTTTGTTTTGAGATGTATTAGGCTAGCTATGAAGTACAAGGGTTTTGTTTTGAGTTTGGCTGGAGAGATGGAGATTCAATAGAACAATGAGGTAAAACTGAAGAGTTTCAGTCCATTGGGCATGATGGAGTCAAAGAAGGATAGCTTCCTGGATTCAGTTTCTAACTGAGGATGGTATCATAGAGCAAGGTACTCAAATATGGAACAATTTAAAGGCTGAAATCAGATGGAATGGAGTCAAATGGGTGAAGGGCAATTAAGAATCCTTCATCATATTAACAGAGGGAAAGATGGATGATTACTGTTAAGGAGCAATTAAGAATTCCTTAACAAATAGTCAAGAGGAAAGAATCAGGGGAAACAGGAGCAATTAAGAATTCACTGCTTATTCTAATTCTGAAGAAAACATAGAGAATAATAAAGACTGAAAATAGGGTGCAGTTAAGCAAATTCTGAGTTATTCTTTCTCTCTATTATTCAGATCATGAAACCTAGATGGTATAGTAAGCATAAAAACTATAAAATACAAGTTAGAAGGGACTTATTGATCCATAAGTTGATTCAAGAATTCTATAACAGGTCCTTAGCATCAATTCCTCATCTAGTAGGCCAAATAAACAATGGTTCCAACAACCTTTTATTCCAAAATTTCAGTATTACAGCCTGAATCTATGAATACGCACCAACCAACCAACTCCAAATACTTCGTTTGGGGGGGGGGGTATTTATACAAAATATCAAAATATCTTACAAAATATCTGAAGGGGATAATATCTAGTGATGATCAACCCCCCTTTTAACAAAAGATAGAGACAAACAGTCTCGAAAACAGGGAAACAGTAAATTGCTACTGTGCTAGCTGTTCCTTCTTTATTGGATGTACCAGAGATAAGTTCTGCGAGTCAGTTTACAATTGTCTTCTACTGATATTCTGCGCCGGTTGCTCCATCGTTGCTGGACATCCTTTGACCCTGATCAAATATACTTTGACATGCTTGAGCCTCATTTATCTCTGTTTATCTTTATCACGGAAAAATAGACCAAAATGTATGCTTTATCCGAGAGAAATTTACAAAATCCCCAACATGTCTTCCCACCATTGTTGATCTGGAAACTTATGCCTCTAAAGTTTCCTCAAGGTTTCATCAGCTTCTGTATATCTGATAAAATTAGGCTGGAGCTGAAACAGATGTTTTACTTCATGTTCAATATAAAATAAGCTCTCCAGATTATCATAGAGACTTTGATCTGTGGGGAGTGCTTTTACTCCTGAAGCACTTGTTGATGAATTAACTTGATCAACCGCATATGTGTTCAACTTATGTACATAATCTGCGTGTTTCATAAGCCGGTCATTCTCTCCTGAAAGACTTGGTAGCCCTTTATTTTGCAAAACTGTAAACCTTTCTATGAAAGAATTGATTTCTACTTGCATATCTTGGCATCTTTTTTCCAAATTCTGCATTAAAGTTCTCTTGGTTAGAACTTTTTTGATCTCCAAAATGGTGCCTGTTCTGTCTGGGATGCCGAGTTGTTCCAACTGTTCTCTATTTCTGTAATTCAAAAAATGTATGAGCCGGTTGGCTTGATCAGGCATTTGTCCTAATAAAGCTCTTGCTTTTTGGATTTCACCATGTGCTACATTCACTAAGTCAATCTGCTCATAAATAGTTTGGATAGATGGCCAAACATTACTTAGGGATTGAGTGATGTTGGTCCAAAGAATTCCTTTGATTTCTGCCAGAGGTTTATCCATAGTGAGATCCTTCTCTAATGTTCTTACTTTATTCTCTAATGCTTTAACCTCTCTTATTTTCTCTGCCACACTTATTTTGGATTTATCATAACTCTTTTCTACTTTTGCCAATTTCTCCTTTACTTGTTTCAATTCTGACACTTGGAGTCTCAATTCTTCCATGGCTTTTATCAATTCTTCTGTGCTCATAGTTGTACTGCTGCCTGGTGCTGTTGCTGTTGTTTCTGTACCTATAATTCCCTCTGTTGTAGGTGCTGGAACATTTGGAGCTGATGTTGATGTAATTGTTGAGGGGACTGCAGTTGTGACTGTAGGAATTACCTCAGGTGGCTGGGAGGTCAACTCTCCCTGCTTCTCTCTTAATGCCTTTTCTAGTGCCTGCTCTGTATCAGTTAATCTTTCATTGAGCTTCATGAGCAGGTCCATCATGTCTTCCTCTGATTTTTGCTGCACAACTTCTGCGGTCTGTGGATGCATGGAAGGAGGCAGTTTCAGCTGCTTCCTCAAGGCAGCAATGTCCTCTTCTTTCTTCTTTATAAGTGCCTTTATGCCTTTAGCATCTTTGGGGTCATGCCCTAGTTCCATGATGATCTCTTCTAAGGATTTGATCCTGTTGTCCTTGGCCAGAGAGGAGGCTTTCTCCAACTGTAATTGAGCAGAGGTATTGTCCAAGGAGCTTTGTAATTGATGGGCCAACATTGCTTTGTCAGCCAGTGTAGAATAAACCATTTTTCCAGTCAGCTTGTGGACTTCAATCTGGTCCATTGGATGAATGTCTTTGGCTAGGACCTCCAAGTTTGTTCTGATGAAATCTGCTGTCGACTGGGGTTGCTGCACCTTAGGCTTAAAATAACTCATAATCATTTTTCCTTCTTTAATGTCATAGGTAGACATCAACCTTTGCTGGTTTGAGGGGGCCATCTTCAAGTATTGATTATACATTTGAATCCTCACAAGATCATTTCTGGCCTTAATTTCTGTAAAAGTCCGTTTGATGTCAGAGGGCTATTTGCTCTGCGGCCTGGTAGATGATACTTCAACACTGTGCTGCCTTTCTAGCTCCTGCCTATGTGAGCTAGTTGATGTATCTACTACCGGGGAAGTCTACTGGTTGACGACCCTCTCACCTCTTAGACTGTCTGTCATTTCTTCAATGATTTCCTCTTCTGATAGAGGTCTCAGCTTTTGTATCTTTGCTCTTGGTTGTTCAACAGGTCCACTGATAGGTGTGGCTTCTTCTCTGTCTCTTTTCTTGCCCTTTTCCTCATTTAGAGGAGTTTGTAAAGCTGGGATTTCAGCTGCCTTAGATTGGGCTGGAGGAATTTGTACTTGTTCCTGTTCGCTGGACCCCCCTGGCTGATCCGTCATTATTGGCTGCTCTGTTGTTTCCACCTCTTTTCCCTTTGAGGTCCTTGTGACTGATGCACTGGTTCTTTGTCCAAGCTGCTGAGAAGTTCCAGTAGAGGATGTCCCAACTCCTGATTGTTGAGGCCACTTGAAAGATACCTGTCCAAAAGAGTCCAGGTCAAGGGTTTTTTCAAGATCTTTCATAGCTTTTTCCATCTTTTCTTGTTCACTAATTTCCTCTATTAATGTCCCTTCTACCCATTCTTCCTGATTTGCATATTGTTCAATTTCTGGAATCCTATGATGTATGTATACTGATAGCTTGTTTCTTACCCTTCTGTCACTTATGAAACTATATGGGTCATATGGTACCCACTGAAAACTCTTCTTGAATTTAAGGTGGTCTTGTAAGATCTGTTCAGCATCTTTCCAGGCATCCCTAGAATTTATGACATAAGGGCCTAACTGATTTCTGATTCTTAGCTGAGCCTTCTTCTTTACATTACAAAAGTGGTTTAAATCTACATAGATGAGCTGCCTGAAATATTCTAATGCAAATAACCTCATAGGCACATATCTAGGTAACTTGAATGGGCATAGTTCACATCCATATATTCTGATTTCAGTGTGATTCTGGTAGAGGTACCAATCACCTATCCTGTATTGTTTTGAAAGCTGCAAAATCTTTTTCATATCACCAGTGATCCTGGGAGGAGGAGCCCCTATCAACAGAGTGGAGGCTGGGTGTACAAATAAGTCAATGAATTCACTATAGGTATAAGGGGAGTCACAGTCATGGAAAACTAAGCTCCAAAAGATCACAAACCTCCGATTTCCCTTTGAGTCCAGTTTCCTAATGGGAAATGGAAAGCTGTCTGGCTGATAATATAACAACAGATGGTATATATAAGAAGTGTATTTGAAAACCCCTTCTCTATCCAAATTCAGGAGTTGGTCATGGATTTTGTTGGCTATAAAAGTGGCATAGTCATAGTTGACAGCAGGGGGATATCCTGGAGTAAAGATAGATAACAGAACCAGGGTGATATCATCCACAAATTCACTGGACCTAAATCCCAAGATCAAGGATATCATGTCAAGAATGAGTTTTCCAGTCTCAGTGAACCAAACATGCAAATAGGGAGGTGGGCCTTGGGGCTGGCAGTTTGGTTTCATGAACATCTGAGCAATACGAGTTATCTCTGAGTTGGGCAATTGAGAGGCCTTTTCAAGCAAAAATCCCATGGACAGACGAGCAAGGGGCTCTGTGGAATGGAAATGGATCATTTCATTGATAGATTCAACAGTTATGGAGAAAAGGACAGTCTGTGAAGGTGACATAACTGCTCTGTGGACAGGGTCATAATTTGCACAGCATTGGTGAATGATATCTAGAAAAACATGGAATGAGGGAAGAAAGTACATGGGAAGGTTTGATTCCCATAGTCCAAAAATGTCAGAGTTGCTTAGATGACTATCTCTGATTTGGCAGAAGGTCTGAAGATGATTGCTGTCACCAGTTGAGTCTTTTATTTGGAAATCTCTGTCGGCCAAGGGTAGATAATTCAAGTCTTTATGAGGTGCATTCAGGGGTGCGACATTGAGGGCTACGGGGGCTTCCATGTTTGGTTCTTGTGTATTCAAACAGGAATTTGGGCTTTCTGTGGAGAATTGGACTAAACAGCAGGTTTCAGGGTCTCTTATGGACTAAACAAACTGATTTCAACTTAAAGTTGGCTTTTTCAGGTAGAATTCTCTGTGGAAAAGTGAATTTGCAGGTTGGCAGGGTAAAAACGGATAAATACCTGGATTGCAGAGGTAAAACTGTGAATTTGTAGGTCGAATGGCGGGCTGCTGAGCACGACGCTAGAGCTTCTTGGCCGGGTGACAGGCTAACTACTCGAATAGTTGACTGGACGTGCTTTGCATGGAGCACAGTTTGCAGAAAATCGGGGCGAAAATGACATTTTATCGTTTATTTAACGAAAATCGACTTGGTGGGTAATTTTTGGCATTTATTGAGCAGATGACGTCAGCATGACGGGACATCTTGTCGCGTAGCGGCGGGTACGAAATGGTGACGTGGCAGATGGTCAACGGGAGGGCGGTAAGTGGTTTACCCTGGACCACTTATCGGCTCAAGCGATTTCGGACGAGAGGGCCGCGAGCAACGCGGGAGTGTGACACGCGTCCTGGTACGGGCGGTGATACCGCCAATTCCTCGGACGTTAAAGTGTAGCAGATGGAGGGCTGGTGATATGTATATTGGCCATCCGATGGGAGGGTGCTGATCGGACGGTTGGCGCTCTGTGAAGATAGTGGAGGGTTAATGCGTGGGGGCCCGATATAATAAACGTTAATAAATCATATCGGGGCTGTGTTTATTGGTTGGCGGGGTGATTTGTTAATTAATTAACGTGGGGTTAATTAATTTCAAAACTGTGCGGGGAGGTTATTAACTGGTTCCGAATGAACTATTAATCCCTCATTCTGTTATGACTATGGTCGTATTTCGACCGGGGCAGGATATTAGATATTGCGGGGTTTTTATGTTATATATACATAATATGGGTAGGGCAACATTTACAAGGGATTTAATATAATAATGTTAACAGTTAATATGAGAAATGATATAAAAACAAGCACTAAGTTATAAAGTTTAAAAACTTATGCTTAAAAAAAAAGGTTTCTATGTGATTTTGTACAATTTGCTAAGTAAGAAGGTTTTACTTAGGCATTTTATGAAATGAGATGGAGTGAGTTGGGGATATTGAGCAGATCTCAATATTTTTGGGGGGAGATTAGTAAGTGATTTGGGAAAAGGATGGAGGGGAGTTAATCATGCTTTGCTTGACCTGGATCCAGACACCTGCGATGATACTTGTGATAATAATAAGATGAACAACTTGAGAGACAAAAATCAATCACAAGTCTCTTTCTGCAACATCAAAACTGCCTACCCAGCCTACTTTGCCTAACATTTTTTCTTCTTTCTTGGGTGCACTTAGACTGGCAAACCCTTTTCAATTTTCTTTTCTTTACATGATAAGCCTATCTAAATCTGCACTTATTTCTTCCAAGGGCTCAGATTAAATAGTTGAGCACCTTTGCTTCTCTACCTATCTACTTATCTTCCAAGTTTAAACAATTTGGACAGATTTTTATTTTCTATCTCTAAAACAGGAAATTCAAACATGAACTGGCCAAGATTAAGCTATTTGGCCATTCATTAATTGTGGTAAAAAGTTCAACAAGGTGTACATGATGCTTCATTTACAGAAAATGAAATAGTAGTGGCATTTTGACTTGCACACTTTCTTGGTCCTTTCTATTTGGGGTTCATTTCTTTTCATTTTTTCTTTTTACCATTTCTCTTTTCACCCTTTTATTTTTCTTTTAGGGTATACCCTCTTTACATTTTTTAAATTTTTTGATTTTTTAGAATATGGAAGACCTTTGCAACAAGAAAAGGTATGAACATATCGCAGAGCTAATCAAGTCAATCATGAAATATGACACGTATTGGTATAGGAGCATAACAGAAGGAACAAAGCAAAACAAAAGTAACAAGAGAAAATGAGCCCTCATTGCTAAAAAACCATTAAGAAGAAGTGCACGACTTATGAAATCGACCATTAAACAATCTCCAGGTTTTTTTGATTTAGAAGAAGAAGTAGAGAAAATACCATCACCAATTGCAAGTCCAACAAGGAAGACACCAGAAATTGACCCTGTTCAACAAGAAATCTATGACTATATAGAATCTCTCGAATGGAAAGCACAAGGAAAAACTATCGATTTATCCTCAAACCAAGAAGAAATTCAGAATGAAGAGATTCATTTCAGCCCTCCAGAAGAATCCTGAATTGAAAATGTTCTTAAAAAGGAAATTTATGGATTAGAAGCGTTAAAGAAGTTTCTGCAGCAAGAACATGAAGCAATGAAGGTACAAAATGACATTCGAAGGACTCATAATAATAATATCCTCTTACATCTTTTCCACTGGTACAAGAAAAACAAGAAGTTAAAGGCTCAAAATAAACTTCTCAAAAGTAAAATCAAGGGTTTACAGTGCAGGATTTTAATGAAGAAACCAAGGATGGAAACCAAAAGAAAAATCAGAAAAACAAAGAATACTAACTTAGATGTTCTTGCTCAAGCTTCAGAGGTAGCTCAGTGACAGAGTGGGTCACAAATTTTGAAATTTTGTGCATGAGGACATGCAATATCTTCTGTGTGGGGGAATGTTGAAGACCAAAATTGTTCCTTTTTGACACCTTCCTTAAACTCCATACACTCCATTCTCTTCCTTTTTCATCATAATAATCCAATAAGGTGTCAGCTTGCAAGGTTATTAGCAAAAGTAGGTACCTAATCATCATTTATTTATAGTTTCATTGTTTCCTTATTATTTAATTTAATTTTTTCATAAGCTACCAGATTTCACTAGTTTTGTAGTTAATGATCGATTTTGTAGCTTAAAGAAATTGTAGGTTCTAAAATACCAGTTGAGGAGAAAAATTTATGGACTAGTAGCTGAAAAATGGCCTAACGATATCCACCTATCTTCATGATCCAGCAAGATGATAAAGGGTGTTGTATGAGTAGGTCAACGTGGAAGTCAACATAATGGAGAAAAACCCAAGACGAATCAGGTGAGCGAGAAGATCAATGATAAGGATGAAGTTGATATTTTGCCTCATGATTTGGTTTTCTGATAGCAAATCACGACGAATAACTATTTCTTATTATCTTATGTCATTTTTAGGATTTACGTTGAGTAGGATAGGTGTAAAAATCTCTAAACAATTTATTGAAGGAGATTATAAAACCTACCTCTCGGCATGACGAAGATAGACTGGTTATTATTTTGAAAACACTATTTGCAGTTATAAAATCAAAGCTTGATTACTCCTTTGTGCATTACATTAACGTGTGTGTAATCCTTGATTGATCGCTGCTTACCTTCAACTCATAGGAGGCTCCCCTGGGAGCTATAAGGTCTTATTTCATTTTCAGTTAGTATTTTAGTTTTATATCTTAAGTTATGTAGCATTAGTCTATCTTTGCTAATCTTTCAGCTTTGACTTTCAGTGAATGTTTATGAAAGTGAGAACAAAGTTTTGTAACAGAGTTTTCTGAAGATTTCTTTTAGATTTAATCATTTCGTTATGTGAAGCATGAAGGAAATAAATAAAAAAGGGATATATTGTGCATATGAAGAGTAGACTCATTTGATTGCAATTAGAAGTATAATTCTTCCAAGGCTTTATAAGTGTGATTCAGATTTTCCAGTGTGATATTTTATTTATGTACTTAAGATTAGTTTCATTTCTGTTAGTGAGAAGTAGATTTAATTGTGCTGGTGTGATATTTTATTTATGTAATTTTAGATTAGTTTTCTTTTTTGCAAACGTAAAGAGAATTTGGATTTGGTTTTGCTATTTACTTCTACACTTTAATTTAGTTTTATTTCTATTAGTGTGATATTTTCCTTTCTTACAAGAGTGATAATTTCTTAGATGAACCATGTGCATGAAAACATCCTAATTTAATTTAACAATTTACTCACATAATAAAGAATCCTAGCACAACTGGTGCACATACACTTCATCAATTTACAAACCCTCGTCGATAATTTATGTAGTAATTTAAATTCAATTAAATTGCCAAACATGATTTCTTTGGAACACTTCAACAGATAGGGAGAGATCCAGATTGGCGGTCATTTACCTAATGGTGACAAAATGACATGTAACAGATTTCCTCCTCAAGTGAAAAGTTAGAAAAAGTGTTTGAGGGCTGAAGGGATTTATCATGCAAAAGTTCGAATTAGAGACCAATTGGTTGGAGACCTGAAACAAACAATCAAGGATTACAATATAATATTTTCATATCATCATCACTGAGGTAGGAATTACCATACTCAGAGTACAAGTATCTCAAAGAATAGGTATGAAAATGTATGCCGATCCATGTCAATAATAGACTCAGTATAGACGCAACCATTAAATATTGATTTATATATATAATCATGAATATTTAAAAAACTCTACGGACCCTGGATGGATGAAACTAGATCTAGGGTCTTGGCCTTCATCTCTATCGATCCACAATATGAATCTAACCGTGTGATTGAATGTCTTGTACTCGAACATGGTAGAAACCACATAATTACTAGACAATGATGTGAACCATTAAGAGGTGCAAGAGAAACCATCATTAATGACAATGGTTCTCAAGGTACTCCAGTACAATCTATGAAGTGTAAATAGATGTCTTGAAGTCAAACACTCATAGAATCATTTGATCAAAGGTTATTGATGAGAACCTGCCATCGAAAGCAAGAAAATTTCCATTGAGTCATGCATGCTCCAAGGTACTAAAGGAGGTTTCTAGATAATGAGCTGAAATCAATAGGAAGAAATATGTCGCAAGAAGGCCTATAATGTGAAACTCATGTCAATTTTTAAAGAATAAAATTTTATAGTAATTCAAGATTGACTCAAGGATGACCGACACAATTGAAGGCTATGATTTGCAAGGAAATTTTGATTGAGGTTGGACTTCTCTTGAACATATTGGTGACATGAAATTTCAACTTGGCATCATTTGATTAAAATAAGACCAAACAATAGTTTGAAGACTTTCAATGAGGTGTGATCAACTGAGAGGAAAATAGATTTCCCAACCCAGACACAAAAGGTGACGAAGTCTCATGTTCAAGAGTGACATACTGCCTTTTCACAATACAAGAATAAATGTTTCTTTCCCATTTCCCCCGCCACTAGAAAATACCTCTTTGTTTTTACGCAAGCTTGAGGAGGTAACATATGCTTGTCTTGTAAGCTCATCCCTCTAATGAGTCCTTTAGAGTATTTTTAATGAACCCTAGGAAGGAGTGGTCTGGTCTTATCATGATTGACGAGTCCTACACTATTTACATTTTAGGAATTCAACAAAGGGGTAACTTGATGTCGTTTTCATACTTAAATAGTTTTAAAATACACAAAAAGAAAACTCATGCAATTATTTAAATGTAAAGTTTTAACGAGCCCAAAGAAAGTGAAGCTCGATTTTTTTCATGTTTAGGGAGTCAGGAGAAGAACTTAAGTAAACTCCAAGATGTCCTTTTTCGTAAATCTAGTCTTTCAAGCCCGAAAAAGGGTAAAATAATGCAGGAGATAACTCTTTTGACCATGATTGGTCAAAGTATACCATTTTTCAAAATAGTCTACATAGTTCATAAAACTGGTAAACTTATACCAAGTAGACATCCTTTCATTTACTTTTACGAGTTTGAAAGAAACACGTGTACTTGGAAATATTTTCATGTTTTGGGAGTCTGAAAAGAGCTTAAATAGAAACTCCTCCAAGAGGAACGAGTGGTATAAAGGGTAGAAATTGGTTCTGGTCATGATGGAACTTCCCAAAACATGTAAAGGTCAAGAGGTTGACTAATAAGACCACGCATTACAACGGTTCCTCAGGAAATGGAAAAACAACAAGTGACAGCGAATGATCAGCCAAGTAGATGGTGACGTTGGAATGAAAAAACCAAGGCTCATATGGCAGAAATAGGATGATAAAAAGTGGCAATCACGAGGATAAAGTAAGAGTGATTTCATTTTTACATAATCTTGAAACAAAGGAAAAATATGCTTGAGAGTGGTTCACTTAATTTTTACACAAGATTCAAACATGAGAAAACTATGCTTGAGAGTGGTCTCTCATGGCCCTATATAATTACACAATTCTATGCACATGACCCCCAAGCTTCATTTCATTCGCCTAAGTAGACTACTAGTTAATAATAGGTGGATGGAATGAAGGTTAATTTATGAGATTTACTTGAATTGGAGGGGGATCGATTTCATTTTTTAATGAGCTTGACACAATAAAAGAACTATGCTCAGAGGACCTTGTTTCATTTTTTAACTAGCTTGACAAAAGAAAAGGAACTCTACTCATGGTGAACTGTTTCATTTTTTAATGAATTTGACACAGTAAAACAACCATCCTCCTAGGGACTTGTTTCATTGTTTAACGAGGTTGACACCGTAAAAAATCATGTTCATAGGGACCTGTTTCTTTTTTTAACGAGGCTGACACAGTAAAAGAACCATCCTCATAGAGACTTGTTTCATTTTTGTAATGAGGTTGACACAATAAAAGAACCGTTCTCATGGGGACCTATTCATGGCTTCCAAATGGAAGGAACACATGCAAAGGGACACACCTCGATCATGGCTTCTAGGAAAGAATACATGTCAAGGGACTCAATAGGGGCAGGAATATCAAGCTCCAACCTCCTCATTGAAGGGTTCATCATGTCACTTACTGGATCTAAGCCAAAAGAAGTTGATCATACAATGGGGGGCTCTCTTTCATTGGTAAGTGAAGACAAGTTGCCACATAATTAACTTGTGGTGGGGTATATGCTAATTTCATATAAGGAACATTTAGGGATGTTGGATGGTTGGTAGTCAGATCAGGACCAACAAATGAAAGATGATCAACAATCACAATGTTTCCATTATGAGGGAAAGACATCACACGAAAGAGTGTGGACACAATAACTTTCATTGCATAGACATAGTCTTGTCTAAGGAGAAAATTAAAATCCAAGGGGCCTTGGACTACTAGAACATTAATGGGTAGCTTAGGAAGGATTCCTAAAGGTTCACTGATGTTTTTGTTAAAATATAAGAAATTATGTGTAACAGACACAAGATGAGGGCAACCTAAAGCTTGCAAAGCAGTTGAGGATAGAATACTATTATAAGCTCCTTCATCTGCATTTGTGCGACACACATTTCTACCATAATCATTCACAATGATTTGGAAAGGGGTAGAAGAAGGGAGACGAGGCTCTACTAGTCTAATCTAATTAAAGGAAACAAATGAAATCCCCCCTTGTGTGGTAGAATCTGAAGTAACAAGAAGAAACTGAGTAGTATTTACTTCACTCTATAAAGGGAGAGTGTGATCGACTTAAGATGAAATCGAGTCGAGCACTTCATCAACTAATGGTTCATCAACCTGAGTGATATGGGTTTCACTATTCAAGTAGAGAGTGGGATTTACCTGAAATGGAATCAGATCAATAACTTCGTCAACTTATGGTAGGTTGGGAGAAATTTTACGGTAACCAATTGGAAGTTATTGCTATTGAATAATAAGTTTTTCCCTCAAATTTCCCACAATTTTGAGGTTGCATCCATATGAGGGAAAAGGTGACTTTGATGACTCCCCTCACATAACCTACAAGAAAGATTAACTTAACATTACCTTTTTTCCCTGGAACTTTTAAATCACTAGTTTATGTATCAATAGTAAATGGATGAGAATATTTAGACCACACTTCTAACAACTTTGGAATAAAAGGACAATCAATAAGAAGGTGGCCACCCTTAGAAATCTTGCAAGGGTATTTGGGCTTGCGACGTATGTTGGATGGTTCTTCAACATTATCCATACTTAGAGCAATGGTTGGTTGGTTAGACTCTTTATTATATTGCTCCTTCCTTTTCTTCTTCTTCTTAGCCACTTGGTTACTAGCATTAGTATTTTCACCAGACGAAGAAGAAGAAAGAGAAAAAGACATGGTGGGTGAAGAAGGTAAAGGGTCAACAAACGGTTGGTGTTGTTGAGATGGACAACTTGGTTGAGGTAGAAAATTTTGGGTATTTGGGACTAAAGAAGTTGAAAACTACCATACCATTAAATCTATCGTGATTCCGGGAAGCAACAATGCAGCCATATAAGGAGGACCAACATTTCCAAAGCGAGTAAAAGGACTAGGATTCCCGTTAAAAATGGTTCCTTGATTGGTAAATTTTGGAAATGTTCCCATTAGAATCAACTTTAGTGAATTTTATTAAGAATTTTAACAATATTAACAATCCAAATTCACAATTCACACCTAAGCTTTGCAAAAAGTAAAACAAGCAAATAAAACATGCTAATAAGTCTAAGGAGTCAAACCATGCAAACAACCTTCTCATAATGAAATGACTAGTTGGTGATGAAACCAAATGTCACAAAGATCATTGTGAAAATTTCCTAGAGAATAGCCATGATCTAGTGTAAGTAGCTTCACTTATTCCATCTCGAGTGAAGAATACCCTCCAAAAAATATCCAAGTGAGTCTAATCAACCTCTGCTCCAGGAACAACAGGGAATTCCCCCCGCCGTCACCTTAGGTAAAAATCCCTAAGATAATGGTCTCTAAGGTTACCACATACAAAAAATTGATCTCTGGAGACAATCACAGATTGGACGTACATGCAAGGGAAGTGTAACAAATATCAACCCCTTTAAAGGTTCCTCAACATGGTCAATATGAGGTTTATCCTTCAAGTGAATCCGAAGTACCTTTCAACACCATTTGTAATGTGTGAAAATCACGCTACCATAACCAATGAAGTGGGGTCAATCACTTCACTAGGTCTGATATGATCTCGTTCATAACTCCCGTGTAAGAGGAGCTTCCTAGAGTCAAACTGTAATAGTTGGATTTACTCCCTACCATAAGATTTTATTATTTATTTGCAAATTTGGAAATTTAACTCACTTTCCTATTCCAAAGCCTTGCAATTTGATCTAATGTAGGTGTAATGAGCCCTAGAAATATAAAAAGTCTAATTTATTTTATTAGCATTGTTTTTAAGCTGTTATTTACTCAGTAGGTTGATGGATATGAAACCGATGGTGTTATAACTTGACTCAAAATTGAATGCAATCAAATATGATAATGTAATATTTTTTCAATTCGATGAATACTAACTAAGGCAAGGAGAGAGGTTTAACAAGTTCAACATGAAAAGAAAGAAATATGGATCACTTTTTGAATGCAAATCAAAGAGAATGCAAGATACATGATTCTTTTGGAAAAACACAACTTATTTTCCTTAAAATCCAAGCTAAAAAATGCAAAATTTTAATCTCAACAACTTCTTGTATGCCTAAAATAAAACAATTAGTTCCTCCTTCAAAAGACATGAATACTTTCTACAATGTTCAAAAGGACATATATATGTTTGTACAAGAGAGAAATAATTACATCATACAACCAATTCATTCCAACAATCACCAATATTTCTATAATCTTGACAATGACAACAGAACACACCAATTGAAATTGAAGGTTGAATTTCTGTAATGTAAACGGATCGAAGAAATTATAGCAAGACAAATTTTCTAGACCCAAATGGCAAAACCCCTATTTTTTAAAATTTTCTAAGTCTGTCGTAGGTAATCTATTAACATGCAATGTCACTTTGTCGCTAATAGTAAGCTGCAGAACTATCACTTTGATGCTAAAAGCAGAGTGTGACACTCGAGAAAAACAAAGAGAAAATAAAAAATGTAGGCGCAGATCCAAAAATTTAACTTTTCTAGAATCTAAATACAACCAATCAAGGTAGTAGAAGGAAATCAAAGAACACATGCATGCATAATGAAGAACAAATCATTCCCCAGTGGAGTTGTCAATTTGTTAGGCTGAAAAATAACATCTTGCGGACAAGACAAGATCTCCTTAGACTCAATGCTTGAATCTAGTAACAAACAGACAAACTAGTAAATCTTTCCCTAGGTTCATAAATTTCTATTGAATAATAAACAAGATTAATGGAGTATGAAATCCATACCTTTTAAATGAAATGCTTGATGAAGATCCTCACTATGGTTTGATGCAAATTTTTAATGCTTAGAATCCAGACCTGCAAACACAATAACAAAGAAAGGATCAAAGGCACATGATATATAAATAATTCAATAAAACCTATACTAATGATTAAGGAAACTAGTACCTAATATCATAACCAATGGACAATGAAAGTAAACACGCAATAAAATAACTCCATTGGAAAATATAATGAGAAATAAATACTCTTTTGTATTATAATTTAATGAAAAAGAAAGATACAACCTAGCCTTGATGTTGCAAACCTCATTCCAATAGTCTCCAATCCTCCCTTTAATGACAAGCTTCTAGCGTCAAATTGGCAGCATAAGTTTACATAAAAAAATTTCCACCCTTTTCCTCTAGTCTGTGTTGAATTTATAGGCCAAAAGGAAGAGGATTGAGATCCTCTTCTCAAGGGATGAGATCCATGAAGAGAGGGATTATGGTTCCACAAAGAGAGGGAGTTTGATCCATGAACCAAGGGATGAGGCCCAAGTAGGTAGGGGCTCAAGGCCTTTTAGTTGAGAAATATTCCCCCAACAAAGCTTCTAGAAATTGCTTTTTATTTTTACCTGCATTAAGAGGCTGTCACGCCTTTCAGTGGAGAACAAAGCACAATATTACACATACCATAATGATCATAACCGCATTTGTGCATGTAGTGACTAGGAAAAGCGTGACAGTGCTTGAAAATAATTTTTTAGGTAATGTAATCCAAGATTCTTGTTATCTTTAGGATTGTTTTGCTTCCAACATTGTAGGGATTTCTCTGGAACACTTCATTGGATAACGCGAGATCCGAATTGGAGATCATTTGCCTAATGGTGAAAAAATGACATGTAACAAAAGGGTTTTGATTCAGTTTGTTATAATTATGGAGATCACTTTATAGATGATTTTATAGACAACTATCAGTCAAAAGCTACTAGAAATATTCTCTCTTTCAATTTTTGGAATAAGAGTGAGAAGAGTAGCATTGAGGCTTGGCCACAAAAATTGTGATGTATAGGATTCTTCCACAAGTGAGTGAATTTGCAAATCAAGAAAGAACCAGAAAACTTGAAAGAAACTTGTAGTAAAACCATCTGGATCGACAACACTATTCTTTGGCATAGATAGAATGGCTTTCTCCACTTCAATAAATGTGACTTCTCACATGAGGCCATCATTTTGTGCTGACTGAATGAGGTTGGGGACGTTGGAGGTTATCCTATCGATTATATCTTTGCAATTTTTACATAGTTACGATAAGAGGTGTTTGTAATAAGATATCAATTCTTTTTCTAGATCTGCATTTGCCGCAAGTTTGCTCCCCTATATAAATGTTAATAAGAAGATTCTATTATTGTGTCTACAGTTAATCATCACCATGTGGAAATTTTTTATGTTCCCCTTTTCCTCTTTTAACCATCTTATTTTGGATTTTTGTTTCCAAAATACGTCCTCTTTCTTTTGACAATCTTCAAATTTGGTGATTAGTTCTCCCTCTTCCTTTGACTAGGTCATTTGTGGGACCTTTCAAGATGATTTGTTATTGCACTTGCTGAATGTGAACCTCTAATGCTTCCTTCTCTATGAAGATATTTCCAAACTCCAATTTATTCTAGGGTTTTAGTTTTACTTTAAACACCTTTAATTTTAGCTAAAATGTATGCATGCTATTCCTCCTTTGACTATCTATTTCCAACAACCTTTCCTTGAATTTTGTTATAAATTATGGGTCTTACAGCCAAAAGAATTTGAATATGAAGGGAAAATTGTGTGGCACCACCTTAAGGTCAAGTTCCAAGTGTATGGGAAAGTGATTAGAGCCTATACATGGTAATGTAGAAGATTCAACGAAGATGCACTTCTCTAGGAGTGTTTCCAAGATAATAGATCTATATAATCTACTTGCAATATGATGCTTCCCTCCATGTCTGTTATTGTTGGTGAATGTGCCATTTACCATGGGAAAATCTATCACTTGAAGTTGTTGAAGTAAATCCTTAAATTGTTGGGCCTCCAAGTCTAACATTCTAATACTACCTTTCTTCTCCTCCTGGGATTTGATGAGATTGAAATCCCCGCCAATTATCTAGAACTCCTCCTGATGGATAACTCTAGTTTTTTGTATGCTTATGAGAAAACCGAGTTTTCTACAGGAATATGGGGGTTATAAACAATAGTAAGATAACCTCTCACCTTAGCTTCTACATGCTAGAATTTTCTTGAGATAATGCATGGCAAGGCTAACCAGCCATTAAAGGATACTTTTTAAGGGTGCCATAGTATTGCTAATCCTCCAACACTACCTATGGAATTTGGTGTTGTTGAGTTACAACCTTGTTAATATTGTGGGGTTATTTCACTCATTTTATCACTTGAGATTTGGTCTCCTATAATACGATGACTGTTGAGATTTCATTATGAATTCTTTCCTTGAGAAGTCTCAATTTTCCCTTGTTGTTGAGGCTTCTAATGTTCCATTAAATCTTTTTCATTGGGAAAGGTGTTTGAAGGAGGAAAACACCTCCAACAGTATCACAACTTGCCTTGTGTTGAGTAAATGCCCCTCCACTAGTTGGATTGAGGCCTTATTAATCCTTCTTACCACCTTTTACCTTCCTTGAACTATTGGGGTTGTTCCTTGTTAGAGAAATTATGGGCCCACAATCCCCTACTGGTTGAACCCTTTCTATTTTATTAACACCTGTGGTTGATATTTTACCCTAAGGTATATTTGATGGTGATGGGTTTCTAGTGTTTTAGGATTGCATTTAGGTCTTTGGTTCTCCACTCCTCAATATAGTTAAGCAAAATTTTCTCATCCTTATCTAAAGCTTCAACTTCCTCATCTAAATTTTCACTTGATACATCTGGAATAGGTTCCTCATCTTGGACAGGTATTTCTTGATTATATTTTGGGGTTTTCCTTTTCTGGGATGATCCCTTTTATTGTATCCCCTCTTCACTTGGATTTAAATTCATAATATCTTGCAGAAATTCATGCTCTTCTTCCAGTCCCATGAATATTGAATATTTATTTTGGTTTGAATAAAATCCACTTTCTATTTGGCTATTAGGTTCCTTGGAGTCTGATTTCTTTGCTTGCTCATTGCTCTTTGGAAGCCTTTTCAGTCTCTCTATTGCATATCTCTCTTAAACTTCTCCTGATGAAGAGGGAAATCATGGAATTCATGGCCAAACATCATCTTGATATGAGATTTCAATAGATTCTGGCTATAGTTGAGAGTACTCATATAGACACAAATTTTGGCATAGGAGGTGTAACACCCTTTTATTGTAACTTCTGAGATTCTCACAAAAGATCCGATTGTGTTTCTTATTTCCTCAAGGATTTCTGGATCCTAGAATTCTTTAGGTAGTGAGAACATTCACACCCCACTCTGGTGCGACCATAAATTGTTCTTTGTCTGGGTTTCATTTCTCTTCCAAAAGTCTTATGAATAGCTTAACATTGTTGAAAAAATATGGGCCATTTTCAATTGGTTTGGCTCAGTCTTTCATATCCTTGGAGATAATTATAAAGAAACCCTTGGCCACTAATTCTAGGTCATCATGAACTTTAGGTTGCCATTTGTGTTGGATCTAAATGACTTAGTTCCTTTAAGTGTGCCAAACGTCGATAATTTTGTAGATAAGAGAATGGAATTACATATACTGGATATAACTGTCAAGTTTGGTGGATCTTATCTCATATTTGGGATCTTTCTCTACTTTCGGTAAGCATTTGCTCTTGAACTGGGTTTGCCATTGTAGACCAAGTGAACTATTATCAAATTTCTCCTTCTCATTTCTTCATCCTTGATTTTCGTTGTTGAAATAGGTTTTCAGAATCCATCACCTGAAACAATGTTTCTATACAAGGGGCTTGTTCCACTCCCTCCCCAAGCGCTCATTCACAATTGTGAGAGCTTAAGGATTTAGTGAAGTCATGGATATCACAGATTGGGGGAACCACAATAGGTAGGTGTCGTCGATTTGTAAAATTATAATGGATCGTAGGGGTCCAAAACCTTAGTAGAGAACTATCTAAAAACCCTCAAAACAATGTTAGAATAACCTTGAAAGCATAACCAAGGGGGGGGGGGGGTTCACCTAGGTCGTTAGATCAAGCATTTAGGCGCAAATCCCAAAAAAATATAAATTAAGAATGTAAATCATGAATTTTGTTCTGGATGATAAATAAATTATTTTCAGTGGTGTTTTTATTTTTATTTTCAATTATGGATTTTTCTATTTTATTTTTTATTGTTTTAATTTATATAAAATAAAAGACAAGAAGTTGAACTTTGAAAGAAGTGGTTGGTTGTTGGGATTAGGGCTTAAGTGCCAAACTCTAGTATGGAAAATGGGGTCAAGATGAATGCCTATCTTAAAGTTGGTTATCTAATGTTTGTGGATTGGGGAAAGAGGTTAGAACCCTAGAAGTTAAATTAGCCTCTTGTATAATCAAGTTAAGATATGGAACCAAATCCCTACGAGAAGGGATCCCTACAAAGGGGAAAGCCTACAAACACATGAGGAACTATGGAATGAAATAAAATAAAACTATTGTTAATCAACTCTAGAGAATATGACCTAACAAGGGGATTCAATGCTTACCTCAAACCAATAAAGGAGAGAGTGAAAAAATAAACCCTTCATATCTCCTTCTAAGTGACAAAGTTGTCGTTCAATGGATTGACATAATAGTTTTGAATTATCACAATAATTCCTTTAAAATTCAAGAATAATAACTGATAAACTTTTAATTATCTTAATGAGCAATTGATCAATTGCTCGTTTAAATTGTCATTATGAGGTTCATTTGAAACTTGTGAATTGTTTTGCACAATCTATGCTAGTGAAATTTGTTATGTTTTAGGAGGTTCTAGTAATAAATAGTTGTAACAGTTTAAGATTTAGACGCTTTCACAGGTTACTAAGCTAGCACACCACACTTTTTGGAGATAAAGCACACTTGCAGGAAATGTAAATCACATTGGTAAAAAAGGAAACACACTAATTACTAAGAGTGACCTATACCAGTGTAATGATATTCTTGATTGGATGTAACAACTTTACAATGGAACATGCTTAGAATGCAAAGTATGATGAAAACATAAACCAAAAATAATATTTAATCATAACACAATTCTTTATTGCTAATAACAAAGTAGAAGTGCATTATAGGTGAGTTGCAGAAACAACCAATTCAACTGACAACAAGCAATTCCATTAGCCAATGGTTAATATTGTGATTAATACTTGGAACAATATAACCTGGATTCATAACAACTAGTTACTAATATGATTATATGAGTAGTAAATACCAAAGTTGTAGTGAAAGGACATTAACAATGTTGCAGTAAAGGAAAATATGAGTTGTAGCAAAAGGACACTATGAGTTATGACAAAGGGAAATTAAAAGAATTATAGAAAATTTAATTAAATAGCAACAATATGAACTAGTTGAAAATTAAGAGACCAAGCTACTTTCTAGTGCTACCTAGAAATACTAGGCTAAGGAGGGGGGCCTACCTCCTTAAACAAGGTATTGGGAAACCTTCAATCACACGATCATAAGATGAGTATCGAAAGATCAGAATAGAGAAGTCTTTATATTAAAGCAATAGAAAGTTATACAACAAGTGGCAATAATTTCTCTCCTCAGGTTTTGAAGGAAGCCATGTATTCATATAAAGATGCAAATGTCTAAATTGAGTGATATCATGGATGGCTAGCTGAGTAAATAGAGTAGCCAATCCTGTTACAATAGTACATTTAGCATTGATACGATTTCAAGCAAAAGCTGGCTAAGATCAGCTGAGCATTGTTGTTGAACTACCCTTCTTGATTAGTCCTCCACTTGACTTCATCGCTTTGTGTAGAAATTCCTTGTAGTTTCAAACTGCGAATTGTAATTTACTAAAACAATAGACTTGAATCTACTTTACTCATCAATGGAAAGAATTAAACAATCACGAAATCATGATTCATATAAGAGAAATAATTCAATCAACACATTACAAAATGATTTCTCGGGGAAATCCACAACTAAAAACCCCTGCTATCTGTGTATTGCATTACTTGGAAAACATGAGAAGATTACAATGCTTTGCTTAAGCCCGAGCAACCTTTGCACTATCTCTATTTGTCTCATAGCTTCCTAGACAATCCTAGGCCAATACTTAACCAAATTTTGGCTTTTCCAAGTCTCTATTTCCTTGCGTCATTTCCTTTGGAATTAGCCCCCTATTAATTAGAGAAATTCCTCAATACAAATTGCGCAATCCTCATAGGCCTTCCTATGACTGCATGCACCACCTGTAAAATTCAGATGATTATACAACTGATAGTACACTGCCCTTGAACTCCAATCTCAACTGGGTAACTCTCAGATTTGACATGCATGAGTTATTTATGAGTGAATCATCAGTTAACTGGTTGAACACATGAAGCATCACCCCACTATCTGACCTCCTACTAGTTCCTCCATCAGTTGGAACTAGTTTAACTGACTTTAACTTAGTTAAACTGAATTAATTAATTACAACTCAAAATAAACTCAACCAAGGCTCCTATAAAGTAGGAGACACTCTACATGACTCAAGTTAGACCCTCAACTCGAATTAATTGAGCCAACTAAGTCAAATTAACTTAGTTAACTCATACAAGTTGTCTTGTGATGTGGAATTACAATTTTATTCCTAATTTAATTCAAGGAAAAAATTAAATCAAGATTTTCTTGTTTCATTTTCAACACTCCCTCTCAACAAGAAAGGGATTATTAGATACCCCAATCCTGCCTCTATGGAACTCGAATTTTCCTCTTGACAGTGCCTTAGTCAAGATGTATGCATCATGTTCCTTTGTAGGAATGTACTCCAACAACATGATTCTCCTTTGCACACAATATCGTAGATGGTGATACCAGATGTCGATATGCTTGGACTCATCATGAAAAACTGGATTCTCAGAGAGTTTGATACAACTCCGATTGTCACATTAAATCACTGTAGGATCCATCTGCTGACCAAATTACCCAACAAGAATATTCCTCATCTAGAGAGCTTCACAAGATGCTTAACTAACAACCATGTACTCTGCTTCTGCTGAACTAAGTGCAATTTATCTCTGCTTCCTGCTGTACCAAGAAATTGTTGTTGACCCAATACTAAAGATTCCCCTTGATGTGCTCTTCCTACATGATGGACTCCCTGCCCAATATGCATCTCTGAAGCCTTGCAATCATCTCCCTTTGTCTGTTTGTACCAAAGACCAAACAAAGTGGTGCCTCTGAGGTATCTCAGGACATGTTTAGCTCCCTTCTAATAGATTTTGGTTGGCTTAACCATTGCTTGACTAAGCTGGTTAATTGCAAAACATATGTCCGGTCATGTGTTCACCAAATACATAAGTGAATCCACAAGCTTCCTGTAGATAGTAGCCTCCACTACTTCACCTGAAGTAGCATCTTCCTTCCTCCAATTCCCTGCTAGAAGAGTCTCCATGGGTTTGCTTCTCTCCATGTGGAACTTCTTCAGTACCTCGTTGGAACACTTTCCTTGAGAGATAAACTGTTTCTCATCTCCTTGCCATACTTCCATACCAAGGAAATAATGCATGAGCTCGAGGTCCTTCATGTCTAATTCTCTTGCAAGATCCTCTTTGTGAGATTTGAACATCTATTGATCACTTGTTAGAATTAAATCATCGACATATAATACTATAATCAATAATTTACTTTCAACCACAATATGGTAAAGGTTTGCATCTGCTTCACTTTTGGTGAAGCCCAACCTGGTGAAAAAGATGTCGATCCTAGTGTTCCAAGCATGAGGTGCTTGTTTCAATCCATGTAATGATCACTTGAGTTTGCACATATGAGACTCTCTGTTGAAGGTCTCAAATCCTACTTGCTGATCAATGTACACCTCTTCCTCAATCACTTTGTTGAGGAATGCTGTCTTCAAATCCATCTAATGCATCTTCCATCCCATCCACACTGAAAGTGCTATAATAGATCTGATTCAAGAGTACCTTGCTATCGGAGCAAACGTCTCCTCATAATCAATTCCCTCCACTTGAGAGAACCACCTGTCCACAAATCTGGCCTTGTGTTTCTCGACACTCCCATTTGCTGCTTGCTTTACCTTATAAAGCCATCTAGAACTTGCCACTGACTTCTCTACTAGTCTTGGGACCACTTCCCAAACACTATTTCTGATAATGGAGTCATACTCCTTTACCATGGCATCAACCCATACTAGTTTCTACACTACTTCCTCGAATGAGGATGCCTCAATCTCTACACTCTCACTCATCAGATCCATGTAGCTAGTGTACCAATCTGGTGACCTCCTTTGCCTGCATTATGATGTGGGTGCTCCCACATTCTCTCTAGCATCATGCATCAACTTGTTAGCTTCTTTGGTGTGCTTCCTTCCATCTCTGGAAGTCACTGCATGAGTGGGTGCTTCCACTCTCTTCTCCTTTACTTGTGGCTGCTCCATATCATCTCGAGGTTCTTCCTTTGGGGCTAAAATCTCCTGATCTGCGTGTAAATGAAGCTCCCTCTCAACTGAAAATCTCATGACCTTCTCTTCATCGAACTTCACATCTCTACGAACCACTATCATTGTATGAAATGGCAAGTACATATGATAGTTGTGAGGTGTATCAGTGTACCCCACAAATATGCCCAACTCAGTTGTTGGTTCTAGCTTTTTCATTGCATCCTTGGTAACATGACAATAAACTGATGAACCAAAGATCCTAAAGTGTGACACATTTGGTTTCTTCCCTGAAAAATATTCTTCTAGTGTACTCATCCTGAGAATCTGATGAGGACTCCTATTCTCCACATATACAACTTTGTTGCATGCTTCACCCACAAGTGCAACGGTAGGCATTGATCATGTAACATCACTCGTGCAACTCCCAAAATACTTATGTTATTCCTTTCAGCCACCCCATTCTGTTGTGGGTTGTGGGGTACTATTAAATCCGTCGAATGTCTTTTGATGTAGAAAAGTTCTTAAATTCATTCGACACATATTCTCCACTGTTATCGCTCCCGAGAGCCTTCACTTTCCTTTCAGTGTCTTTCTCAACAAGTTATTTAAATTCAAAAAATTTAGAGAACGTTTAACCTTTCTTATGCGTGAAGAAAATCCAACCCTTACGTGAGAAATCATCTACAAATATTACATAATACCCGTGCTTGGCCATGGAGGCTGTCGAGAACGATCCAAACACATCTGAGCGAACTATTTCAAGGATCGCTTGTGCTCGACTTTCCTTATCATGAAAGGCGGCTTTGGTGTACTTCCCTAATGTACACCCTTTGCATGTATGTCTCTGCTCTAGTGCACCCTTGGCAAGTCCTGTAGAAATATGTTGCATGATATTCAAATATTCATGGTGAATCTTGTCCAGTCTTCTATGCTATAATTCACCGATATCTCAGCTCTGCACTTTCTCTGCTTTTGTGCTTAAAGAAACACATTCTTCTACTCCCAATTTGTAGAGGTTCTTCACCTGAACCCCGATCCACTTCACTTCTCTTATGTCTATGTGATGAAAGAAAGCCTTTCCTTTGCTACATATCACATTGTAGCCACAGTATTTCAACATAGCAATTGAAACTAAATTCTTCTTCAAACTTGGAACATACATGACATATTTTAATGTGAGAGGAGAACCAATCTCCCTCTTAAAAGTAATAGTACCGATGTCGGTCGCGCTATACCTTCCATCATCTTCCATTTCAATGTGCATCTGGAGGTCCTTCTCCTCCAAGTCACTGAAAAATTCTTTGTTTTCAGCCATATGGAATGAGGTTCCACTACCAAGATACCACACACTGCCCATCATCGATGTCACCATACAAGCAATGAGGGTGAAATCCAAATCAAACTGTGAAGCAAGAGCTTCACCTACCGCTCCTCCTAAGGGCTTCTTCCTAACCTTCCTTTGCGGTCTTCATGGCATAGTGTCCCAGCTCATGATAGTGAAAACATTTAATCTTCGACAAGTCCTTCTTCTTGTTGCCTTGACTGGAATCTCCTTTGAATTGGAATTTATTTCCTTTCCCTTTCTTTGCCTTTCCAGATAAGGCACGATTATCCTCATCATCATGCTTGGATGAGGTTCCATCTCTAGTGCCCCGCCTTATCTATTCTTGCACCAAGTTGGACCATAAACACTCCCACTTTGGTAGATGTTCCCTCCCATTTACCGAATCCTGGTAGTTGTGCTAGCTCTTAGGAAGGCCTAGAAGTGCTAGGATGACCAGAGCATCTTCAAGAAATGTAATACCAACACTCCCAAGATCATCCTGACATTGGGTGAACTTGCTCAAGTATTGTGGTATTGTGTCGCCCTTCTCCATATTGATCTTCTGAAGCTTGTCCTTCAGTGCCAACTTCCTATGGTCATTGATGTTTTGAAACAAGTCGATCAAGGCTTGCCATATTGCATATGGTGTATCCTTCCTATGGTGGTTCGAGACAATATGATCTCAAACTCCTTCTAGTATGATCCTTCGCGCCTTTGCAACACATTTCCTCCATTCTGCCAGATCTTGAGCATCTATTATTGGAGGCTTAGGAATATATTTGTCTATGAATTCCTTCAAACCGGGTTCTTCCAACACTACCTCCATCCTGTCCTTCCAAGAAATATAGTTCAAACTACCCTCAAGGGAATATTTGAGTCTCAATCCATAGAACAACATCCCGTTGGCTTTGAAGAATGATACTGCAAATTCGATTTCACCTGCAAAAGACAAACTCATATTCTCCTCTTCTGGAGTGATTTCATCTTTAATACCATGTAAAAGTTCCTTGTAGATTCAAGCTGCTAATTGTAATTTACTAAGAAAAATAGACTTGAATCTACTTTACTCATCAACGGAAATAATTAAATAATTGCGAAATCATGAAGCACTTAAGAGAAAGAATTTAATCAATACATTACACAATTATTTCATGGGGAAATCCATAGCTAAAAACCCCTGCTATCTGTATATTGCATTAGTCAGAAAATATGAGAAGATTATAATGATTTGATCAAGCCCGAGCAATCTCTGCACTATCTCTTTTCGTCTCATAGCTTCCTAGACAATCCTAGGCCAAAACTTAACCAAATTTTGGCTTGCCCAAGTCCCTATTTCCTTTCATTGTTTCCTTAGGAATTATCCCCCTATTAATTAGGGAAATTCCTCAATGTAAATTGCACGATCCTCATAGGCCTTCCTCTGACTGCATGCACCACTTGTATGATTCATATGATTATATGACTGATGGTACACTACCCTTGAACTCCAATCTCAACTGGGTAACTCTCATATTTGACATGCATGAGTTATTTATGAGTGAATCATCAGTTAACTAGTTGAACACATGAAACAACACCCCACTATTTGACCTCCTACTAGTTCCTCCATCAATTGGAACTAGTTTAATTGACTTTAACATAGTTAAACTGAATTAATTAGAACTCAAAACAAACTTGACCAGGGCTCCTATAAAGTAGGAGACACTCTACATGACTCAAGTTAGACCCTCAAATCGAATTAACTGAGCCAAATAAGTCAAATTAACTTAGTTAACTAGTACATGTTTTCCTTTGATGTGGAATTACAATTTTATTCCTAATTTAATTCAAGGACAAAATTAAAGAGGGATTTCTTGTTGCATTTTCAAAAATTTCCACCATGAGCAAATCATGTTGGTTGTACATTGGGAGCATTTACTATCGAGCTGTCATAATGTGCCAATGCTGCAACAATAAGAGTTGTAGCGATAAGAGTTGCAACAATGGGAGGTACAATAATAGGAATTGCAACAACCCAAAGTCAATGCACTCATGAGTTTTAACAACACCATTGGTCCCAGACGAGTTGCAACATCCCTTACAGTTGTCAAGTCGAAGTTGCAACATTATGGAAAAGTTGCTGCGGTGGAATGGAAGAGTGTTGCAACACTTTACTGATCATAGCATGTGGAGTTGTAGTGTCTATTGTTAAGTCAGTCTTGTTATAGACATATTTGGGCACTGCAACCCCAATCACATATGTCCATAAACCAAGGGTTTCTAAGTCCCTAAAAGTGTTGTTTCATACCCTAAAGGAGCAAGGTCAGCTGATTACATCATCTCCTAGAAGTTCTCCCTGAAAAACTGCTCAGAACTGGTCAAAACTGGATCATCTCACTTGCTCCATGGCCAGGGTGCGATGCATCTCACCTTGTACACACGGGAGGTGTGATGCATATTGAAAAGGCCTTCTGTAGGGTGTGATGAGCGAGAATAGACAAATGGCAGAGACAATTTGCTAAGTGGATGATCAAGGAATCTTCTAGAAACTTCTCATATGACACTTGCCTTTCAGAATTCGCCCAGGGATGAGTAAGAGATCAATGAAATATCCAAGTGGAACCAAGAACTATCAGAGAGATGACACTAATCAAAATCCCAGAAGCTGACTCACTCCCCTACAAATATCTATAAATGGATCCCTCATCCCAGAGATCCAAAGGTTGGAATTTGGTAATTTGCAAAGAGGTGTTGCTAGTTTCTCTTTGAAGACATTGTTGGGTGATCTTGCTTTGTGTGAGGTGAAGAGGGCTTTCAAGCTGGGAGGATGGTGCTGGGTTAGACCAAGTGGTTGTAATCCTCTCTTCTATGACTTTTACTAATAAAGCTATTTGAGTTTTCCTCCATATTCTTGTGTATCTCTGAATGCTGTGTTTGTTATATGCATTTGTATGGTCAATATATATCTGATCCTATATTGTTTACAGTGAAAGATCTCTATGCTTTGATGGTATTATGTTGCTGTGAATCCACAGGTGCTCTTTGAAGCTGGACAAGTAAGGAAGTAGTGGCGAGATTCTATCAAAGGGGAAAGGAAACAAGCAAGGAGCCAAGCGGAAGACTGAGGTTGGTACTCTCTGTTTCTTTCTCATCTCTCTCTCGTAAAGGAAAAACAAGTGACTTTAATATGTTTGTTTCTAAGATAGCTACCCGTCTTAGTGGGACTAGTAGCTCTGAATAGACACTAGATTTCCCGGTAACAATTCCATGATTAGAATTACAACATCATGGATGAGTTGCAATCACATAGAGGAGTTACAACTATGTCCTTTTGCTCCTATTTACCAATATTAGTATGAAAGATAACATTTTTGCAACACAATACATAAGAACAAGCATAAAAGTGGAAAAAAGAGAGAGTAGTCATACCTACACCAGGAATGGGGTGATAGTGGATAAAGAGTGCATAGAGAGATGATGCAAAGTCGAAGAATGGTATCAAAAGGGTTATAGACGGGTGTTGAAAACATGCCAATTTGGACACCTATCATCTCCCCAAAAGGGCTTCCATGAAGGTTGTTTATAATAAAATCTGATTGAATTGATTCATCTAGAGGTAGAAATGCTCCTTTCTCCCATGTGGTTTTCTAGCAGGTAACCTCCTTTTTCTTAGCCACTTTGAATTCCCACTTGTAGGGCCTGTCTAGAAAGCATATCATCGGATAATGAAAATTCAACCGAATCCAATTATCTCCGCATTCTCCCTATAACACACCCCCTCCTAATCCCTTCTCAAACCAATGTTAGAAGGAGGCAGTACCTAATCTACAAGGTCTTGTTATGGAAACGAGGTCTAAAATTTCTGACCATTTTCCAATTTCTCAAAACTTAGAATAGGTGACATCCTTGTGTTCATCTCGTTGATACCTTTCCAACAGTATAAACTTTGCCCCGATCCGACTCACGAATCTACATATATGACCCTTAAAATATAGGCCAATTTAGCCTTGCCACATCATCACTGATTCCATGAGGTAATCACATGCTAACTCATGTGGCACCCTACGAAACATCCCCGCCATCATGGATAAGACCATATGGATAGGTATAATCCTTTGAATAATCAAAGGTCGACCTAATCCACAACTCCACGACACAATCAAA
This sequence comes from Pinus tabuliformis, assembly GCA_031772625.1. NCBI lineage: Eukaryota > Viridiplantae > Streptophyta > Pinopsida > Pinales > Pinaceae > Pinus > Pinus tabuliformis. The sequence goes on from CM062820.1 coordinate 1,095,008,155, forward strand.
GTTAACAAAGGGTCTCATCCCCAACCCCCGACCTGGAGATTGGCCTGACCTGCCCCAGGATGTCTACGCTTTGGGCCTTGACTATCCAAAACCTGACCTAACCATTCGGCCTGACCCCCAACCCTCGATCGACGTCTCAACCTATGCATCTTGGGTTGGACACGATTCCACCCGAGGTCTAGTCGTTCCAATCGACCTTTCGACCTCCAACTTGGTGGGTTGTATAGGAGACCTTAGGCTGGTATTGCGAGTTTTTTACACTTTGAAGAATTTTCAAGATTTCTTCTTAGTTTACAAATGTGTGGCGACCTGCGACTAACTCACTGAAAATACATAGGAGTTATGTGACAAACTTGGGGAATTACATTTACAAGAGGATACAGTTTGTGAATGTGCATTCGAGTGTATCTCTTCAGAATTATTGGAAATTTAAACCCACCTCCCAACCACAACTTATAGATGTATGCATTTCTTTTTAGCTTATAACAACTCAACTATACAAAGCATATGAATAGCAAACAAGTCGACAAATCTTACTCATTAATTTAATGAAAATAATATAAAGATTCATGTTCACACAACACATATAAAAATTCAACCATTCTTCAAGAAATTATACATGAATCCAACTTTCTTGTAGCAATTATAGGAATCACATTCCTTTTTATACAAGGAATACACATCCTTCACATCTACCATGATAATTAAACCTCATAACCAACATGCATATAAAATCACTGACACATCAATAATTTTGAGCACCACTGGTCCAAGTGGATATTGGTGGCCACTCGCCTATTCCAATTGGACCCCAACACTGTTTCCTTAATTCTAGCACAAATTTCTATTTTTGGAAGTTTTTTAGGTCCTAAACTTCTGGAGTTGTTTTGAGGTCCTAAAAGAGGTTTTCTAGGAAAATGGAGAGACTGGAAAAGTTCTAGAATGTGTTTCACAAAATTCTTTTTCACCTCCTTATGGAGATGTTCGAAACAAGGTATTATTATAGCCAAACAGAGATCATATACCAAAGTTATGACCTCAAGAAGTTGGCGGTCCAACTTACCCTAATAGGGCCCAAAACCGTTGACGCTTCATATCCTAGGGTTAGGGTTTCAAACTTATTCTTTATAATAAAAAGGCCTCTGAGCCTCATTGTAACACAACTCAAAAGGCATGTAGTTGCTACATCTCTTCTCATAGATAAGCTACCATTGCCCGAGCTAGTTTGTTCCATGTAAACAATTTTCAGTACTTGTTATTAATTAATTGAAGTTCTGTTCTTTCGTTATATTTCTGTGTTCTATTTAAATCTACATTTCATTTCACTCCTTCATAAATATGGATCAACTATTTCACAAACAAACTAGAATTATACCATTCCTCAGTACTAGTCCATGCACTTAATACATCGTTACTTAGAAGATTGGCCATGGCATCAACCTACAACAACCAAATCTCATAGATATGATTAGTATTCAAGTAGTTTACTCAACATAACCAATACTCAAGATATCAACACTCCAAATCATTCATGAAGCCAAGTTTCATACATTCAAGTAACATTTAAAATCAACACAACAAGTATTCATGGGAAATTCACTTGCACATATAAATGAAATAAACAATTATCTTATATCCAAAGCCTAGAAACTGAGATTGGGATTTCAACTCTTCACCCAACATTACACACACCAAAACCAAGTATTTCTTATAGTAGTCACCCTTGAACCATATTCCAGAGCTTGATGAGGGGTTCTTAAATTATAAAAATCAATACTTTTGACTGAAACATGGTCTCCAAAGGTGACCCACCTTTACCAATTAGCTAGTTAGAAGCTAATACAAGGAGAAGGAATTCACTTCCCTAAGGTTTTATCAACAATTCCTAGTTGTTACATAAAATAGATTGCTAGATTAGCCAGCTTTAACTCTGAGGTTCTTCCTATCATAAATAATTACAATTCAATACCAAGGGGAGAGTTCTTTCAACTTTCAGGAAGGTTCATTGATAAACAAACTTCCATGGGAGTATGGAAATCATTCTTCCAGAGAGTCCTCCAGTGAAGGCAAGCACCAGTGCCTTAGCCCCATGGCAACACCTAGTGGTTCATTAACCTCACAAGTACCCTAGTGGTTCATTAACCTCACAAGTACCTGAGTGTCTCCATCTCCTGGCTAGTAGGTTCATCAAACCGAAAATTTCCTAGTGGGTTCTCTAGACCTTGGCAAGCCACTTACAATGGTTTCATCAGCCTCATGTTAACCCACTACTCTCTAATTCTAAGCCAACAAGCCACACACAATGGTTTCATCAGTTGCACTGCCATAGAGCGAACTCTCTCTATCAGAATGAACTTTGTTCCAAGTCTAGGAAAAAGATATCATAACATAACCGAACAGAGTAGCACAACACAAAAAAAAATCGAACCCCCCTACTCCCATGAATTATCTCTTAAATAATTATATTCTCATCCTCCAATTCCGATGTTTTCCCTTTCTTGGTACGTAGAGATGCTGAACTCTTCTTTCATTCATTAATTTCTCCCGCTAAGGCTATTACCACCGTTTGTAGTTATGTGGACCTGACCTCTTTGTTTCCCTTGTCAGTGTACCATTGCAACTAGATTTCCATTTAATTTCCACTCTCTCTCTCTTGCATATTTTTCCAGGGAGCTGGTATGGTTCCCAACTATTGATTTTTTCAGTTGAATTTATTTTTCAACTAGTTCACTAAAGCATGAAATCCGACATTAATATTAACATGGTCTCCTAAATCAAAATCTCCCTCCAAACTTTGGAATATGTGTCCCAATTTCTTAGTCATTTTAATTTTAACAAAAATAGAGATACTATTTACAATAAGAGGAATTTGCTAGGGCTGTCACAAACCCCTCCCCTTTGGAGGAACACCGTCCTCAGTGTTCTATAACTGAACACAAAATAAAACAAGGCTTAGGCCAAAACAAAATTTATTTGGAGCTTTATAGACACAACTCTACACAATTTATTTACCTTGTTTACATTTTTTTCATTTAGTAAGCAAAAAAGGACATGTTACCCGCATTTGATCTGTCATTTCCCATGTGGCTTCCTCAGGCCCAAAGTGCCTCCACTGCACCTTGACTTGTTCTATTACTCTATTATGGAGTGCAAGCTGTCTCCTTCCAGGATGCATAGAGGTTCTGACTGGAATTCTCCTTCTAGTTCTACCTATAACACAGACCAATCAATCACATGATTAAAATATGTCAAATATATTTTAAGAAAAGAAATATGGAAAAGATCATGATGGAGGCAAGGAAAACCTATAGGATACTGGCCCTATTCTTTCAAGTACTTCAAATTCCCACAAAAACATGGTGCCAACTTGGCACATGATCCAATTTTCAAGGAGATTTTCTTGGGTCTAACTTTCATGTATACATTCTCTCCAACTTTGAATTATTTATGTGTCCTATGCTGGTCTGCGTAGCACTTCTAACTCTCTTGTGCCATTTTTAATTTTCTTCTAATAATTTCCATTTCTTGCTCCATTTATTTTAACATATCATCCCAATGAGGACCCTATTCACTGGATCACTCCAATTGATAGGAGTGTTGCAATTCCTCCCATACAGTGCTTCAAATGGGCTCATCTTCAAATATTCTTGGTACCCATTATTGTATGTGAACTCTACAAGTGGAAGGTATTCTTCCCATTTCTTTGGCTGGTGCATCACATACATCCTCAACATGTCCTTGAGGATCCTATTTTTCCTCTCTATTTTCCCATCTGTCTGTGGATGATAAGTTGTGCTGAAAGCCAATTCTGTCCCCAAGCCTATAAATATTTCCTTCCAAAACCTTGAAGTGAACTTGGCATCTCTATCTGAGATAATTTTCTTGGGGACTCCACACAACCTTATTATTTCTTTTATGAAGACTTGTGCCACCTCACTAGCTGATTTTGTAGACTTAACTGCTTCAAAGTGAGCCACCTTAGTCAGCTTGTCAACTATGACCATGATTGTATCATGCTGCCTAGCCCAGTCCTTAGCAACCCTGTAATAAAGTCCATGGAAATCAACTCCCATTTGCATTCTGAAATGGGAATAGGCTGCAGTAGACTTGCTGGATTATTTCATTGGACTTTCACTTGTTGGAATTCTATGCATCTAGAGATAAAATCAACCACCTCTCTTTTCAAGGAGGGCCAATAAAATAATTTATTGATGGATGTTAGGGCCTTACGGTAACCTAAGTAGCCAGAATATGGATTTGCATGTAATTCTTTTAATACAAACTTCTTTAGATTATCTTTGTTCGACACACAAATTTATTTTTGAATCGAATCAACCCATCCTTTGTGAGGCAATATCCCTTGTCCTTTTCACCCTTGGGTTGTGCCAGTAGCTTTTCTTTTAATTTATAATATTTTTCATCTTGTTTCCCAATTGCTTCAATCCTTTCCTTGAGATTAGACTCATAAGAACTTATGTTTGATATATGGCACAATTTTACCCTTCTGCTAAGTGCATCAACCACTCGATTCTCCTTGCCCTTAATATACTTAATCTTAAATTCAAACTCATTGATCATGGCCAACCATCTAGCTTGCATGGCATTTATTTTGGGCTGATCAAATAAATACTTCAACCCTCCATGATTAGTCATTAGAGTGAATCTTCTACCAAGGAGGTAGTGCCTCCACATTTTCAATGCATGGATGATGGTAGCCAACTCTAAGTCATGGGTTACATAGTTCTACTCATGCTCGTTTAACTTTCAGGATTCATAACAAACTACTTGGCCTTCCTGCATTAATACTCCACCAAGTCCCTCTTTGTAGGCATCTATATAAACAACAAACTATTTGTTTAGGTCTACTATTCTTAGCACTGGTGCATTAGTGAGCAGTTGCTCCAGCTGATTGAAACTTGTAGAACATTCAACTGTCCTTTCAAACTTCTTCCCCTTCTTTTGCAACATAGTGATTGGATAACTAATCTTGGAGAATTCTTTGATGAATTGTAGTAGCCTACTAGTCCCATAAAGGATATAGTCTTGGTCATGTTCTATGGTGTTCACCTCTCCATGATGACCTTGATCTTCTCTATGTCAACAACTACTCCCTCCTTTGAGACAATGTGTCTCAAGTAATGGATTTTTGACTAGAAGAAGTCACATTCACTACGATTTGCATAAAATTCTTAACAATGGTACCACTGCAACTAAGTTTTCCTCATGCTCCTCTTTGGTCTTTTAAAATACCAATATTTCGTCCACAAAAACCACTATGAATTTATCTAGGTAAGGGAACAACACGTTGTTCATCAAGCACATAAAAGTTTCAAGTGAATTTGTAAGCCCAAAGGGCACTACCGCAAACACATAATGCCTGAACCATATTCAATGCAAACTTGATGGTATCTAGATCTTAAATCAATCTCAAAGAATACTGTTGCTCCCTCTAGTTGATCAAATAAATAATCAATATGTGGCAGGGGATATCTATTCTTAATGGTTACTTTATTCAACTACCTATAATTGATGCACAACCTGAGTGTGCCATCTTTCTTTTTCACAAACAAGGCTGATGCTCCCCATGGAGACAAACCTGGCCTTATGTAGCCTTTGTAAAACATTTCTCTGATTTGTAGCTGTAGCTCAATTAGCTCTAGAGTGCTCATTCTATATGGAACCTTGGATGCTAGGGATTACCATGGCATTAATTCAATGGAAAATTCCACTTCTCTAAGGGGGGGAAACCCTGGGATTTCTTCAGGAAATACATATTCGAATTGGTTTAAAACATGATACTTCATCAAAATGTCATGGCCATCAGCTTCAAAACTATTTTTAGCTTTGGTGGTGTTGTTAACTTGAATAGTAAATAAGATGAAACCCTTCATGTGACTTATTTTTGCTTGCATGGTTGTAATTAAGACATGGGTTTTATTTTCCATTGCAATATTCTTCTCTTTCCGAACTCATTTAAGAATTATATGGATTTTTCAAGGTAATCTACCTTGGTGTGATGCATATAGAACTAGTCAATTCCCAATAGTGCGTTGTATTTCCCAATAGTAATATGTTCAAATTGGAAATAGTTGGCATGCCATTAATCTCTAATGGGAATGCTCTCACCTAATGCTCCACTCTTTTCTTTGCTCCTGTCAGTAGTTGGACTTGTCATGATTCCTCATGCAATTTCTTAGCCAATTGGCATAACTCCACAATTTTTGTGATGACATAACTATAGTTAGATCCTGAATCAATTAAAATAAAGACATTTTGGTTGCAAATATTACCTTCCATCTCAATTATGGATGCTTGATAGTTGGCTTGTTTTTTATCCAATGCTGCGTAGATCCTGAGTACACTCTGGGCCACTTCCTGAATTGTTTCATCCTCCCAAATGTTGTACAACTTGAACCCATCATTTTTATCTTGTGGGAAATCCTTCCTCAGGTGATTTCCCCCACAAGTCCAATATTTATGTGGTCATATACCGAAATTGTTGATCTCTTTTCTCGTGGGCTGTTTAATTCGACCTTTGTTCTTAGAATTAAATTTTTGCTATGGTTGGTTCTGATTTGCTAAAGACAAACCTTCCCTATTGTTCATAGCTATAGGTCTCCACTCCTTATGCCCTTTTTATTTTTATTTTAGACCATTTTTTGCCTTCTAGTTGCTCTTGGATTTTGGTCTATGTTTTGATTGTTCATAACAATGCTTGAATTTTCAGATTGCATCTTCCAATGTTCTTGACTCATCAAATTGAATTCTATCTTTGAAGAAATGTGACTACCCATTGATGAATCTTTAAACCTTTTCCTTTTCCTCCTTGAGGTAGGGAACATATCGCAGTAGCTCTAGGAATTTATTAATATACTCCTCATCAAACATCTGCCACATTCTAAGCTCATAGAACTCCTTGGCTTTGCTATCATAATACCTTTCGGATATACATTTTCTCTTGAAATGTCCCTCAAACTCACCCCAAGACAATTCTTCTTCTTTTATGCTTTTTACATTCTTTAAGTCTTCCCACCATATGTTAGCTTTTCCTTTCAAGCTGAAGGTAGCCACCTTTGCTTTCATATTCTTAGAGTAGTCATGAAACCTAAATAACTTTTTCATCCTGAGAAACCCTGATTTAGCATCTTCTGCTTTCTTTGCTTCAACGCCAAATATAGGAGGTTTTACATTCTTAAATTCTTCTAGTACATACTCCTTTCCTTTTCCCTTGTCATAATGTGGATGATGATGTCTATGATTGTCACTGAGTCATTATTTCCAGTGGTTTTTCCTCTGTTCTGGGGTATCCAATTAAGTACATCCTCTTATAGTGTCCTCAGTTGATAACCTATACCTTTTCTTGGATATTCTCCCATATTCTCCTTTTGTCTTTTCTTATTATTATATGGAAATATGCTTGCTTCTATGGCTAACTCCCCACTCATGTTGCTTTTACCTTTGTAAATTTGAGAGGCTTTGCAATATTAATGCACTGACTTCTGCTTGTCCATACTATTATTTGACAAGCCTTTCGTTGTCAAACTTGCAACTTCTTATTTCCAGCCTTAAACTCCTCAGGGTGTCCATTAAATCAAGAGGATATGCCCCTCTTACTTGTTCAACATATTTTTCTTCTTTCTCATGTGATGAGTGGCCAAAAATATATGCCACCATCTTGTTATTCATTTCTTGGTCTGTTAGTTCTATTTTGTACAATCCCTTGCTATTATGGTGGTCATTGACCTTCATATCTTCATCCTAGGTGTATTTTATGTGTTGATATACACACACATAACCGTTATATTCTAACAAAATAAACAATATAACCTTGGATTAATGATGGAAATCTATTGGTGTATAGCTAACTGTACATTTCACCTCAGTTAGTGCATTAATATTAATAAAATCAAATACAACATTAGTTCCATTATACATGCATACAAGGATACCCCATACCATACACACAATCAATCCATAACAATAATCAGGGTTCTAAAGCTTATCATAAGGATTTTGATGCCTCGCTAGATCATCAAGGTTTAGTGTTGAAACTTTGCTTGGTTACTTCTGCGATGGAGCCCATCCAGTCTAAGTTTTGAACCTTTAGGCTCTGATACCACTCTATAACACACCCCTTCATCCTAATCCTTTCCTAACCAATGTTAGAAGGACGTAGTTATTGTGCTGACCCAATTTCAAGGTCCCGTTATGGAAATGGGGTCTAAAATTTCTGACCATTTTCCACTTTCTCAAAACTTAGAATAGGTGACATCATTGTGTTCGTCTCATTGAGACCTTTCCAACGATATAAATTTTTACCTTGATTAGACTCAGGAATCAAATATATGACCCTTCAAATATAGGCCAATTCAACTTTGTGTGTCATTACTGATTCCACATGGAAATCACATGCTAACCCACATGGCACCTTATGCGCCATCCCCACCATCGTGGACAAGTCCATGTGGATAGGAACACTCCTCTGAATAATAGGAGGTCAACCTAATCCACAAATACGTGGAACAATAAAATTAAATAGAGGGCCCAACCTCTAACGCCTGACCTTCCTCTGGGATGTCTACACTTTAGGCCTTGACTACCTTGACTTGGCAATTTGGCTTGACCCCTGACCCTTGACTTACTGGTCCCATCGACGACTCGGCCTATGCATCTTGGGTCAGACACGATTCCACTCAAGGTCTAGTTTTTCTAACTGACCTTCTGACCTCTAACTTGGCGGGTCATATAGGACACTTCAGGCCAATATTGTGAGCTTTGTACACTTAGAATATTTTTCGAGTTTTCTTCTTGGTGTACGCAAGCACCTCCACCTATGAGTAACTCACTGAAAATACATAGGAATTCCACAAAAAACATGGGGAATTAAATGTATAGGAGGATACACTCTGTGAATGTGCATTCAATTTTATCTCTTAAATATTATAGGAAATTCAATCCCACCTCCAAACCACAGCATATAGATGCATGCATTTCATTTTAGCTTATAACAACTCAACTATACAGAGCATATGAATAACAAATGAGGCAACAAATCTCTCATAAATTTAATGAAAAGAATACAAAGATCCATGTTGACATAGCATATATAGAAATTCAACCATTCTTCAAGAAATTATACATGAATCTAACTTTCCTATAGAAATTATAGGAATCACATTCCTTTTTATATAGAGAATATACATCCTTAAGAATTTCCCTGATAATTAAACCTCATAACCAACATGCATATAAAATCACTGGCACATCAATCATATTGAGCACTATTGCATAGACAAATCATAATTATACCATTCCTTAGCACTAGTCCATGCACTTAATATATCTTTACTTAAAATATTGACTAGGGAATAATCATATAGAAACCAAATATTGCAGATACGATTAGTATTCAAGCAATTTACTCAACATACCAATACTCAATATATTAACACTCCAAATCATTCATTAAGCCAAGTTTCATACATTCAAGTAACATTTAAAATCAACACAATATGTATTCATGGGAAGTTCACTTGCACATATATATGAATGAGATAACGACTTATATTATATCCAAATCCTGGCAACTGAGATTGGGATTTAAAGTCTCCACCCGACCTTAGACACTGTAAAACCCTCCTCCCACATTTACCCAAGTAACCGGCCAATCGGGGTAAACATGTGATGAGAGGATCCTATGATATGATTCAAACTCCTAGGAGACCTTAAGGAAGTGGAATCAATGAAAACACATTAAACATACCTCCCACATCAACAACAACACTCCCAGAAACCATCCCAACCACACTTGTATCATGCCCCTGGGTCCCACTGAGTTTTTAAGCTATTAAACCTTTGGATGCTCCCATGATATGGGAATTCCAATGTCTAGAGAGCACTAGATGCTCTCACAAGCCTGTGTGCTTGCGTCTAGGGACTATTTTTAATAGACCTGTGCTAAATTCCACAAGATTTAAGGTACTTTTCAAGCCTAGAATTTCAACCACTGCCCAGAACTTGTTGTAACTTCCAAAATCCATTAAACACATGATGACAAGACTAATAAACCAAAAACTAACTCTAGGACTAGGCCTAACCATCCCCAACCATGACTGACATTCTGTCAAACACTTGGCATTAATGCAATCTACAGGTGTAAACAATAGATTTAAGCGTAGGGGTCTCATACTTATTTGAGAATCACTAAGAAGAATTGTTCCTTTATATCATTTGCTGCGTTATCATATAATAGGTCATAGATACATTGTTCATTCATTTACAAATAGAAACATGAGGAGAGCCATACCTCATCACTGTCAGAATACATGCTCATAACCAATAATATAATAACAGAAATACCATGAATACATCAACCATATAATCCACATATAAACTAGTACATTTACACATGAAAAACCAAGGGAATGAATTTCTCATTAATGAATGTAGAAACCAACTAGGGATGGGACTACCACGTTCTGCCTGACCATAGGTTGGCTAAGCCAAATCTCTCTTCAACAAATCACCCCCCTGCCACATTCCAAGCATTAATTTGGGACTCATAACCAACCAAAAATAACCAAACAAGCAAGGATGCTACCAAAGTTCTCCACCTACACTATGAGGATTTTTAGTGCCTCCTAGTCTCTCAGGCTTTATCGTAATCCACAATCTGATCCAGGGACTAGGCCTTACACCAAGACCCAATCTCTAGGATTTACCATACATCCCATCCTGGGAATACTAGGCCCAACAAAGAGCAATCCACCTCTTGGCTTTACCGTATATCCCGCAATTCACTGATAAGGATTCCTAGGCCCACCGAGGCACACAATCCTAGCTTTACTGCAACCCACAGTCTAGCTCAAGGGTTACTAGGCCAATGGATTTACCATGATCCACAGTCCATTTCAGGGACCACTAGGCCATGTGTTTGTCATTTTAGATATCCATATCACTCAGCTTCAAATCCATCCGACAATCCAACTCAATCGAAGTATGAGATCCCATCTCATCAAGGCTATCTGAAAATGGGAAGGCTAGGTTGAAAACACTGTCACACCTGGAAAAACCCATGCCATGATAGAAAATAACCACATGCAATGCCGTGCATGCCAAATTTAGTAAGGAAATCACACATGCAAATCAATATGTGCAAAGAATATTACTATAGCTGCTTGATTCGTTCTTCCCAGGCCCACCGAGGCACACAATCCTAGCTTTACTGCAACCCACAGTCTAGCTCAAGGGTTACTAGGCCAATGAATTTACCATGATCCACAGTCCATTTCAGGGACCACTAGGCCATGTGTTTGTCATTTTAGATATCCACCTCACTCAGCTTCAAAGCCATCCGACAATCCAACTCAATCGAAGTATGAGATCCCATCTCATCAAGGCTATCTGAAAATGGCAAGGCTAGGTTGAAAACACTGTCACACCTGGAAAAACACATGCCATGAGAGAAAATAACCACATGCAATACCGTGCATGCCAAATTTAGTAAGGAAATCACACATGAAAATCAATACGTGCAAAGAATCTTACTATAGCTGCTTGATTCGCTCTTCCTTTCTTGCTCGTTCCTTCTTCTTGCTTTCTTTTGCCTTTCTTTCTCTAATGCCAAGTGCTCCAAGAAAACTTCAAGTGTCCAAGAGTGAGAGAGAGAGAGAATAATGAGAGAGCTCCAAAACTGAACTGACAAAAAAGTCTATGAACTGATCCTCAAAAGCCTTTTTATTAATCATGCCTCTATTTTTTTCATTTTCCATTATTTTCCTTCATTTTCCTCATCACATGCAGTCTCTGACCTTTCACCTCCCTTTTCTCCTAATTTCCATTATTTTCATAAATAAAATGCCAATAAATGCCACTTTTCCTTTCCAAAGCCTTAGCCATTTCCTTTGCCAATTTACTTAGCTATTAATCAATCACTAGTGATCCCCATCACTAGGATATTGCCCAACATTTAGCTTGGAGTAAGTGTCCCATCAACCGTGGTCTTATATATTTGTACTTGGAGTTTTAACCATGGTTATTACAGAACCCTCCCCCTTGGGGGAACACCGTCCTTGGTGTTCAATGACACCTATAACTAGCAAGAACACTAAAAACAAAACATACTGCCCATGGAGCTCTATAACACAACTCATTGAAGTATTTACAATGACCACTACTGAAACATGATAATCATGCCGTTTACTGGAGATTTATAACATATATCATTATGTTATTTACAATAATAACCACATATACACACATACACATTTGCTTCACCCATCAAATAATCATACCGTCTATGGAGCTTTATAAATCCATCTCGATACAATATTTACAATAATACACACATATACACATATGCACATTTTCTCAACTAGCAAATAAAATGATATGATGCCGGCATCTACAACAAGGGAATCCAGAGGCTGACACCTCCACCCTCAAATTAAATACTAGCATTCACCTCCTTCCCAAGAAGTCGAGAATCCACTGTAAGGTCAAATCTGCATCCAATGCCAAATGCTATAATCTTGCGCCACTTTCCCTCGTCTGCGAACAATTATCGACTCTTTTTTCTAGGGTGCACTCCCAATGTGAATCTGATTCCATCTGGTAATGCTAATGACCAAAACAAATCCATCCCTGAACTTCCCTTCTCTACTACACAACTCCTTAGGAAATTCAGTCACCCCCTTTTGTGAAGTTACTCACCTTCCAAGTTCCCTGACATCCCCTATCCCAGGTGATCCATCCCTTGGCAAGGATTCCTTGCATCGAAAGGTCAAAAACCAAGGCATATACCTGCCTCAAAACCATCATACTGATCATTGCATGCTCATGGAAATCAATGGACACTATTGGGTACTAGTGTCCCACAATGGCCCTGCTCCTGAAGTGCTTTACCATCATACTACTGCTTGTTCGAATTCCTTTTGCTGCTATTGCTAATGCTTGCTGTTAGTTTCAACCACTCAACTAGGCATTTCATGATTTCTTGTACCATGCACATAATTTCAATTATACTCAAAATAAATTGAAAGAAATTCACATCATAACTCATTGGTAGCTCGTCAATAAGGTACACTTGCAATCCTGTTTTTTCTTGTCACAACAAGCCAAACTAACTGTTTGATAAAATCATCATGAATAAACATATCACATCCGGTTATCTAAAAACATAACCATCTTAATTAAAAATCACGAATCACATGAAATAATCATAAACCATAATCATAATTCACATGTAACCATCACAAGTCAGAATCATAGATCACATGTAATCATCATAGACCAGAATCATGAATCACATGCATAATAAAACTGAAATAAAATACTGATACTTATCCTTTAATCAATCCTTAGCTTCAACCTTTGTCCCTATTCCGTACGCACACTAGATCTGTTGCCACACCCGAAAAACACCCAATGCCTTCTCCTCAACCATGTGCACATACACATAGTGTGCATCACACACATACAACTGCACACGATATACAACACCATGCAATACATGCACCTACACTTGATATACAACACATACACCTATAACTAGTGTACAACACAACACAGTACATACTCCTACATCCGGTGTAGACCAAAACACAATACATACACCTACACTTGATGTACAACACAACACAAATACATATACAAAATAAAACAAAATGAATATATATGTCACGATACCATTGTTGAGGTATAAAAGGTGTCTTTTTAACTCCTAATTATCTTCACATTAATTATCAATCCGGGCAAGCCTTTCTATTTCAAGAGTGTACACAGTGTGTGGCGGCTATTTACTCAAGAGTAATGTTTCTAAGTTGTAGCATAGTGCTTTCAAATACAAGAATAAATGGATGCAGCTAGTAAACTCGAATTACAATTAAAAGAAAGCTTAACTTGCTAATGAAACCAAATCAAACATTCATTCAAGTATCAGTCAAGAATACAGTAACAATAACTTGTTTCTCTTTTAACGTATTTTCTAATCTAAACAACAGGGATCTCGGTTTGAAAGCGTAGACAATAGTAGTAAATGCTCTTTATAGTAGAGAATCTCAAGATAGCACGCTGAATTAAATAACTAAATTGGAAATAGAATGATGAACTTAAATGACTAAATCAATAAGTAAATACTGAAGCAGGTAATTAGATAACAATGTGAACCAATACTTCTGCAGCATGTAAAACATAGTAGTTTTGTTAAATATGGGAATACGAAATAGCAAAGCAATGCGATTACAATAAGTGGAAATCAAACCAAACCGTCACACAACAGAAATTATAAAAGAATGATATAGGAACAACAAGTGAATCCACCAGGGCCGGGCCCTTAGCCGCCAGTGAACCCCGCTGGATTACTTTAGTATGAGAGAAGGAACATCAACTGTATTATATATTAATCATTTTCATAATGTCCAATTGCGTTGTCGGATTCCCTAGAATATCAGTTTTGAAATCCTCTAGCAGATTTCCAATTTCTGCGTGGGTTATACCTCCACCAGATATTTTGTTATCCCTTGTGATCATGTCACGTTCTGTTGGCTTCAATCTTGTGCTACCTCTTGAACACCTGATACACAAATTAATGATGTCGGAAAAATTTTCCTGATTTATATCACCTTTACCCATAATGTTTAATGTTTCAATCCATTGTTCTTTCATCCCTTTAATTAGTGTAGTTTTCAACACATTATCAGGCAAGGGCAAAGATGCATAGGGAGATCTCTGGAGATTGTATTGAAAGTGTTCTACATATTCCTCTAGTGTTTCACTAGGTCTTGCTGTCATTTGAAATATCTCATCCTTTAATTCCCTAGATCTGCAATAATCTTGATATTTCTTTAGGAAGGCAGTTTTCATTTGATCCCAGTCGTTTATAGTGCCCCCACCTAATCCCATAAACCATCGTAAAGCTGCTCCTTTCAATGTGGAGGGAAATAACTTTAGTTTTTGGGGATCAATGGTATAGTCATACCCTCGGCACAATACATCAAAATCAAATAGAAATGCATTTGGATCCTCTAATGTCAGCCCATGAAAGGTAGGAATATTCTGGAGAGGAATGGCTTTCATAGGTGAGTTGATTGCTATGTCAACGATGGGATACTGCTGTGTGGAGGTCTAAGGTGTTTGTTGGTTCTGGGCCATTTGATCAAATATATGCCAATACCCTTTTGGGATTTCTAGAGAGTTGTTCCTAGGATGACTAGAAGGGATGGGAATGAGCTTAACAACACTCCCTTGGTCTGGGACAATGAGTGTTCCTTGCTGAACTACTACCTGGGGGGATCTTGGCTCCTCAGTTTCTCCTGTTTCTTCTTGGATAAACTTAACAACACTCCCCTTATCTGGGCTGTTGAGTGTTTGAATTATTTCGTGAGGGGATCTTGGCTCCTCTGTTTCCCCTGTTTCTCCTCCTCCTTCACGGAGATTACTAGAATTCCCTTCTTGTAAAGAAATTGGGTGAGAATTTTCAATTTCTTGAAAATTTTGCTCAGTCTCTTTTGTTTTGCTGTGCACCTCAATAAAGGCTATAGATGGTGAGTCTGTGGCCTGAAGGGAGCTAGTAGGTTGTCTGGAAGCAACTTTCCTAGGGATGTCGTATATGAAGGTAGATCGACCAAGGGTAACCGATCCCTTAGCTTTGTCGGGTTTGGGCAGTGGTTTTGGATTATTTTTAGGTTTTTTCTTCTTACAAATATTTACTTCTACCCTAAGTTCTTAACACTTCTACTGGAAAGCGGGCAGGGGAGCAGGAATTTTATGTGCTCCATACGTAGGTTCTTACCTTTCATTTTTAATACCCAATTCTCTCCTAACAGGCAATCATCAGATGTACACTACTCCTTGGAAATGGCTACACTCTCCACGGCAATGGCGCCAAAATGTTGAGGTATAAAAGGTGTCTTTTTAACTCCTAATTATCTTCAAATTAATTATCAATCCAGGCAAGACTTTCTATTTCAAGAGCGTACACATTGTGTGGCAGATATTTACTCAAGAGTAATGTTTCTAAGTTGTAGTACAGTGCTTTCAAATATAAGAATAAATGGATGCAGCTAGTGAACTCGAATTACAATTAAAAGAAAGCTTAACTTTCTAATTAAACCAAATCAAACATTCATTCAAGTATCAGTCAAGAATACAGTAACAATAACTCATTTCTCTTTTAACGTATTTTCTAATATGAACAACAGGGATCTCGGTCTGGGAGCGTAGACAGTAGTAGTCAATGCTCTTTACAGTAGAGAATCTCAAGATAGCACACTGAATTAAATAACTAAATTGGAAATAGAATGCTGAACTTAAATGACTAAATCAATAAGAAAATACTGAAGCAGGTAATTAGATAACAACGTGAACCAATACTTCTGCAACATGTAAAACAGAGTAGTTTCATTAAATCTGGGAATACGAAATAGCAAAGCGATGCGATTACAATAAGTAGAAATCAAACCAAAGCATCACACAACAGAAATTATAAAAGAATGATACAGGAACAACAAGTGAATCCACCAGGGTCGGGCCCTTAGCCACCAATGAACACTGCTGGATTACTTCAGCATGAGAGAAGGAACAACATCTGTATTATATATTGATCATTTGCAAGATAGTTACATCCAGTTCGTACTCTGTTTCAACAATGAGAGTCGATGATCAAAGTATAGATACAATGGTAAGTTCTGAATAATCTCCCATCCCCTGTCTCTTTACAATTGCTGCCCCTTTATAATGGCCAAGCGGTAAGAAGGATAAAATAGTAACAACGATCCCTCAGGATCAAGAGATCCTGAGGGATTCGCCCAATCTTCCATCTTCAGTTAACTTTCCTTCCTTGCGTTGATGCTGTGATCTCCTTTTGTTCTTATCCATAACTGCGTGCTCCATCCTTGGCTTGCTGCCTGTATGCTGTTTCCTCGTTAGGGAAAAACAGTTGTTCCATTTTGTCCTTTTCCTGCATAAGGAGTGATAACAGTTAGCTAATCGTGATGATAGATAATTCCCTTATTTTTACCATAATCCTTTGATATATTAACATTTTAAAATATAAAGGGGATATAACTAAAGAAAAGTATGATGAAATAAATAGCAAATACATACCTTTTCCATAGCTCAACAACCATGACTACACAAGGCACATACATGGTACAACATGCCCGCAACACATGTATGACATGCACAATACCACATGTACACTAGTACCTCATGTATAACACGTACACAATACCACCTATACACAACACCACCTACACAACGTGTACACAACATGACACCACCTACACAACGTGTACACAACACCACATGTACATCGTACCACCTGTACACAATGGCATGCGTACATAACACCACATGCATGACATGTACATGACACCACATGTACACAGCATGTACATACATGTACACAACATGTACACAGCAACACTTGCACACAACACCACAAGTACAACATGTACACGACACCACATGCTCACAACACCACTTGTACAATCATGCACACAACACCATATGTACATAGCACTACATATACATCATGTACATAACACCCTATCTACACAACACTGCATATCCAACATGTGCACAACACCATATGCACACAACACTGCATATCCATCATGCACACAGTACAATATGTACACAAGATCACATATCCAACATGTACATAGCACCATCTATACCCAACACTGCATATGCAACATTCACACAACACTATCTGTACCACCCTATACATAACATTGCATAAACAACACGTACACACACTATATATACAAAACACTGCATGCACACAACATCACAGATGCAACATGTACAACACTGCACAATAGTAATACCACACATCCAAAATCACATTGCCTCTACCAAGCAACCTTGCTTCCAATGTCTTTTCCATGCTTGTCCCTGCATGCCGCAAACCACACCGCTTTCTTTTCGTTGATGTATCCCTCAGTATAGCCTATCCATAACATAGAAATAATATAATCACATAATATCAACTCATAACCACATGATATTGACCTCATATATTTTTCATGACTACTCTTCCACTTGATTCCTCATAAACTAGGAACCTCTTCATGTCATTCACCTACGTAAGCAATCATTCCTCCACAAGAATGATTCCTAACGATCTTGTTAGGCAAAAACATACATACATACATATATATACATATAAATATTAGCATTAATAATCATGATCCATGATGACCCTGTCAAACATGACACATACATACATACATGTATACACATATAGACATCAACATAATCATGGTCACAACATAATTACTAGATATCATAAGGTCAAGGTTAAGAGAACTCCCTTTATGTGTGCAACACATGCACAACATCGAGAACAACAATTCCCAACATAGCCAAGGCATATGATGCCTCAAATCCATTCACCTTACCTTTTTGGATTACCTTTCCCATGCCTGTCTTGCCATTGTTCATTTACACCAATGGACCAACAAGTCCAACTGGATTTCATACTCTTTCGTTCAACTGCCCTTATACATGCACCGATTTTCATCTAGTTCCTACAACACCTGCTAGGTTTCATTTAGCTCTACTTGAGCTCCATTAACTTTCATCTTTCCCAACCAATTCCCAAGAATCAAAACATAAAAGGCAAGACAAGAAACAAACAAGAAGAAAATCATGAAAACCAATAACAATATGACAACAGAAACAAAGTGGCATGATCATGCACTAGATGTAAACAAAGCTGCAAATAAAGCTCAATAAATCACAAAAGACTGCAAGAACAAGACTAACAATAGAGACCAGGACTCAATCCCGATTCCCAAGGAAATATCATTCTGATCCTTCTTCAAGATTCCATGGAAATTTCTTTTCCATGCAATCCCTTGCATCATACTGCCATCAACACATAACTGTCAATGCTTAAATAAACATAACAATGCACTAGTTACCTTACTTTGTTGTGCCAATCACATTGCTTGCAATTGAACACATCCATGCCATCTCTCAAGGGACTCCAATTCCCTGACAGATCCACCTGTAACTAGAGACTAGCTAATATACTTGTCAAATACAAGTTCATGAATCTAACACATATCCACATAATGTCAGAAAATATTAAGGTTAAGAAGACTTCCTGTATGCAAAGAACTCATTTTTTTTGAATTAGGGTTTCCAAACATAGCCAAAATAATTCTTTCCCAATTCCTTTCTTTGACCTTTTCCTTGCTGCAATTGAGTGTTACTATGCACTGTCACATCACCCAACTATTAGTTATATAAACACATCAACTATTACCTTGTCATGCTAATACCAAGCATGTTGCCCTATAACTGCTAACACATGTCAGTCTCACATTGCAAAGATCAAGGAAATCATATCTATTGATTTGAAATCAACCTTTACCAATACTAACAATCATGTCATAATCCATAATCGACTCATAGTCATTAGACATAATGATACCACTGTCACCTACTACACTCAAGTAAATATCAACTACCTCATCACATATGTGTTAGTACAATAATACTAAAACAAGATCATTTGGACACATACTCATATTATGAAATTCATCAAACATCTAACCAACTTGCAAACATACCATGTTAAATTAATCAACTAAATGACATAATCAAACAATCAAGCATGAAATATGTGACATGAGAAAACTCATACCTTAATGTATCTTAGGGGAGGCCATATCATCTGCTCAGTCAATCTAGATTAGCACAATATAACTTCACAATACATCAACTCAAACCTAAATAAAGCCATGATATCCATAACAGTAAATAACTAACATGTTCACATCATAACTCATAAACAATTTTCATTCGTGCATAGCAATCACATATGCATTGTCAGTCTAGATTAGTGTGACATAATATCACAACATATTAACTCATACTTGAATGTCATAATCCTAACCATTTGCATAGACCAATCCAACTTAGTATGATACATATAACATCAATATATTAATGTAATAACCCTAATCATCAAGTTACTAGCACATAACAACAAGAAGCTAACCTATAACATACTCATCAACAACATATAACATAATCATCAAGTTATCTAAGATAAAACAATAATAGAAATTCATACCACCACAAGTTGCTACCACTCATGACTATCTAACACATGTGCGTATGACTACACTAATAAATTAGCATCTATCATGTATGTAACCATAACATCAATAGACATGTACACAAACCTAATGTATATAACCCTAATGCATATAACAATCCATTAACTAACATACCTGCAAACCCAACATCCAAACCTGTATGATGACATGCTCTTTCCTCGAAGTCCAATGTTGCAACGTCACTTTAATGGTCTGAATCTCCCACCTTATCTTAATCAACACATCATAATCATAACAACCAACAACATCATGATGACTTAATTGCATACAGTGACCTCACAATGCATGTCCGACCTACTATACATGCATAAATAATTCATATACAACCATACACTCATGACGACACATCCCACAACAATTCCCTCAACCTTCACATAGTGACATCACTGCAACCATGATCAACACCATGTTAATGAAACACACACATGGACTACAAGCATAGGCAACATATATGCAACCGACATGAATGCATGACCAACACACAACCCATCCAGTCTGAGGGGTGATCCATGCTCTGATACCACTCTGTGGTATCATATATGACCCAAAGAGAGTACAACCCACTCTGATACCACTCTGTAACACCCTCCTTCTACATTTACCCAAGTAACCAACCAATCGGGGTAAACATGTGAAGAGAGGCTACTATGATATGATTCAACCTCCTAGGTGACCTTAAGGAAGTGGAATTGATGAAAAAACATAAAACATACCTTCCACATCAACAAAAACACTCCTAGGAGCCATCCCAACCACACATGTATCATTCCCCTGGGTCCCACTGAGTTTTTAAGTTATTAAACCTCTATAGCTCCCATGCTATGGGCATGTCAGTGTCCAGAGAGCTCTGGACTCTCCCACAAGCCTGCATGCCTGTGTCCAGGGACTATTTCCAGCAGACTTGTCCTAGAGTCCGCGAGATTTAAGGAACTTTTCAAGCCCAAAATTTTGTCCACTACCCAGAACTTGTGATAACTTATGGAATCCAGTAAACACATGATGAACAGATTAATAAGCCAAAAAATAAATCTAGGACTAGGCTCGACCATCCCCAACTGGGACTGGAATTATGTCAAACACTTGGCATCAATGTAATCTACAGGTGTAAACAACATATTTAAGCATAGGCGTCTCATACTTATCTGAGAATCGCTAAGAAGTATTGTTCCCTTATATCATATGCTGCATTGTCATCTATTAGGTCATAGATACATTGTTTATTCATCTACGAATAGAAACATGAGGATAACCATACCTCATCACTATCAAAATACATGCTCATAACCAACAACATAATAACAAAAATACCATGAATACATCAGCCATAGAATCCACATATAAACTAGTACATTTACACATGAAAAACCAAGGGAATGAATTTCTCATTAATGAATGTAGAAACCAACCAGGGATGGGACTACCACGTTCCACCCGACCATAGATTGGTTAAGCCAAATCTCTCTTCAGCCAATCACCCTCGTTCCATATTCCAAGCATGAATGTGGGACTCATAACCAACCAAAAAGAACCAAACAAGCATGGATTCTACTAGAGTTCTCCACCTACACTGTGAGGAATTTTAGTGCCTCCTAGTCTCTCAAGATTTACTGTAATCCATAGTCTGATCCAGGGGTTACTAGGCCCTACACCGATACCCACTCTCTAGGCTTTACCGTACATCCCATCTCAAGACTACTATGCCCAACAGAGAGAAATCCACCTCTTGGCTTTACTGTATATCCTGCCATTTGTCGGCAAGGATTCCTAGGCCCATCGAGGCACACAATCTTGGATTTACCACAACCCAGTTTCCGGCTTAGGGGTTACTAGGCCAATGGCTTTACCATGATACACAGTCTGGTTCAGGGACCACTGGGCCATGTGTTTGTAATTTTGCAGATCCACCTCACTCAGCTTCGAATCCATCTGACAATCCAGCTCAACTGAAGTATGATAGCCCATCTCATCAGGGCTGTCTGAAAATGGCAAGGCTAGGCTAAAAGCACTATCACACCTGGAAAAACCCATGCCATGATAGAAAAGAACCACATGCAATACCACGCATGCCAAATCTAGTAAGGAAATTGCACATGCAAATAAATATATGAAAGGAATCCTACTGTAGCTACTTGATCCCACTCTTCCTTTCTTGCTCCTACCTTCTTCTTACCATCTTTTGCCTTTGTTGCTCCAATTCCAAGTGTTGCAAGAAAACTCTAAGTGTCCAAGAGTGAGTGCGTGAGAGAGAATATCAGAGAGCTCCAAAACTGAATTGACAAAAAAGTTTGTGAACTGATCCTCATAAGACTTTTTATTAATGAGGCCTCTATTTTATTCAATTTCCATTATTTTCCTTCATTTTCCTCCTCACATGCAACCTGTGACCGTTCACCTCCCTTTTCTCCTAATTTCGATTATTTTCATAAATAAATGCCAATAAATGTCACGTTGCCTTTCCAAAGCCTTAGCCATTGCCTTTGCCAATTTCCTTAGCCATTAATCAATCACCAGTGATCCCCATCACTAGGGTTTTGCCCAATGTTCAACTTGGAATAAGTGTTCCATCAACCATGGTATTATATATTTTTAAATGGAGTTTTAGCTGGGGTTATTACAGACACATTACAATAGTCACCCCTGAGCCAAATTTCAGAGCTTGAGGATGTGTGATTAAATTGTAAAAATAAATACTTCTAACTGAAACATGGCCTCCAAAGGTAACCCACCTTTACCCACCAACCAGTCAGAAGTTAATACACAAAGCAGGAATTCACTTCCCTTAAATTTTATCAACATCTCCGAGCTGTTACATAACATAGTTTGCTATCTTAGCCAACTTTAATTTTTAGGTTCTTCCTAGTATAAATATTTATAGTTCTATACCAAGGGGAGAGTTCTTTCAACTTTTGGGAAGGTTCATCAACAAAGAAGCTACCATGGAAGTATGTAAATCACTCTTCCAAGTAGTTCTTTAGTGAAGGAAATATCCAATGCTTCAGCCCCAAGGAAAAACTTGGTGGTTCATCAACCTCACAAGTACTTGAGTTTCTCCACCTCCTAGCCAATAGGTTCATCAATTTGCAAATTTCCCAGTGGGTTCTTCAAACCTTGGCAAGCAACTTGTAGTGGTTTAGTCAGCCTCAAGTCAAACCATGACTCTCTAATCTAAGCCAATAGGACACACACAGTCGTTTCATCAACCTCGCTGCCATAAATAAAACTCCCTTTATCAGAATGAACTTTGTTCCAAGTCTAGGAAAAACAGACCATAACATAACTGAATTGAGTAAAACAACACCCATTTTTTTTTTGAACCCCCTTCCTCCCATCACCGATATCTTAAATAAATATCTTCTCGTCCTCCAATTGCAATGTTTTCCATTTCCTAGTGCATACAGATGCTGACCTCTTTCGTTGTGTGTAGAGGTGCTTTCCTCTTCCACTGTGTGTAGAGGTAATTATATTTTTCATTAATTTCTCTCGTTAAGGCTATCACCACTATTTCTAGTTATGTGGGCATGACCTCTTTGTTTCTCCTATTAGTCTGTAAGCACAACCAAATTTCCATTTAATTCCCACTCTCTCTCTTATATATTTTTCTAGGGAGCTGGTATGGTTCTTAACTATTGATTTTGTAGTATAATTTATTGTGCAACCAAATCACTAAAGCACAAAATCTGACATTAATATTAACCTGGTCTCTTCACGGAAATCTCCCTCCCCAAACTCTGGAATTTGTGTCCCAATTTCTTAGTCATTTTATTTTTAACAAAAATAGAGATGTTGAGGGAATTTTCCAGGGCTTTCACACTCCCATTGATTCAAATTTATGAAGGCAATGAAATGATATACAAATTTATAACTTAAACAAAGAGATATAATGAAACTAGACTTCTATTAATAATCGGAAGATGTTAAAACTTTATAAATGTACAATGAAAACAAACTAGCTCGAATAGTGGTAGTTTATCTCTGAGAAGAGATGTAACAACCACGCGCTTTCATCAAACTATCTTTTTTATCCCCGGGGAAAAATCCTAATTTTCTATTAATTGGAAAATTACATGTTGTAGATGCCTAATAGGCATATGATGTATGTTGTGACCATAGCATTTAGAAAAATATAGGTCTATATATAAGTTACCCACAGACGACATATAATCATTGTTCAGTAAATAGTTATACACAAATATATAATGCATAGATAACTGATATGTAATGCAGTAAATAAGCTGTGAAATTAGGGCCTATCGGCCCTCTGTTGTAATTGATCAATGTATGGCTTGTGGTAATACTAAAAATGCTCTGCCTCCCTCTGTTCTTGTATTAACCATAAACCTTTGGGTTGGTTCGAGGCCTCCTTGGATAGTTGATCTGCAACCTGATTGCGCTCCCTGTAAATGTGTAGACAAGAAATATGTTCAAATTGTGTTTTTAATTGCATGGCATCATCCAAAATGTTTCTGAGTGAATGCACATGACATGCAGATGTGTTATTGAACCAATTTATGATGATTTTGGAATCCCCAAAAATCTGTAATTGTCTACATTCATGTGCCAAGGCAAAATGTAATAGATGTCTAAGCGAGAGAAGTTCAACAAAATTATTAGTACTAGCACCCAAACCCTTACGGATACGAAAAAAATGGTTTTCTGATAGGTGAAATAATATGCCCCCCCCACATCCCTGTTCTTGGGTAGATCCATCAAAATAGGCCCAAGGTTGATTATGATTGATGGCTTCAAGTATCACTGTACGGGCAGGTGGAGGTTGGTCATCATCAGGTACCTCATGAAAACCATTGATAATCTGTGCAATTACTAATGGCCATCATATTTCTTTGTTTCTGAAGATGATATGGTTCCTACTTAACCAAATAGACCAGCAAATAATCAATGGGATATTTATATTTTTCATATTTGTGGACCCAACCCACCATTGGTTCCATGCCTCCAAGATATTATGCTCATCCCAATGCTGTGTGATTGCTAGAGAGGTGAGGACTTGGTCCCATATGTGTCTAATAGCAGGAAAAATAAGGAAGAGATTCTCATTTGATTCCTGAGCCTGTTGGCATATGACACACCAGGTCGGGCCATAGTGGGATCATTTCAACAAGTTAAGACCAACAGGGGTTTTATTGATTATAACATTCCACATAAAGTCGGGTTCATGGGGGTGCCTTTAGTTTCCAAAGAGATATCCACCACCCTCCCAAAGAAGGTGGCTTGTGCGCAGCGTGTATGATGGGGTATCCTTCCTTGGGGAAATATACTCCATGAGCTGCATGTGCCCAGATGAGCTCATCTTCATCATTTATTATGCAGACATGAGATTCAATCAAAGAAATGATGTATCCCTCCCATCCTATAGCCATTGGTAGGGTATACCAAGATAGGATGCTGATTTCCAAGCCTGCATAAAAATAGTGGAGTTCTCTAGGTCTGTAATGTGTGCAATCGTGGAGATGCCCCTATCATTAAGAAAAACCATGAGATCAAGTGGAAGGCGATACATATTACCGCAACCAGTCCATGGGTATAATCTAATTCAAACTGATGTGCCTGCTTTAATGCGCCAAGTGAGGCCATTCTTGATGGTAGGAAGAGTGTGTAGTACATCCCGTCAAATAATCAAAATGTCTTGTCTTTTCCAAGTAGGGAGTCGTATCCATTCCATAATGTGTAGCGGCCAAATGTATTTATTTAATACCACCTTTGTCCACAGAATTCAGGAATTAAGAATGAGCCATCCCATTTTGGCAGCTAGAGCATGTGCAAAAGTTGGAAGGTCTTTTAGGCCCTATCCTCCCCATTTCTTGGGCAATGCAATACGATTCCATCTCACCCAAGAAAATGGCTTCCCCTCCTTATGTCCATTCCAAAGGAATTTACAACATATTCTTTGGATTCTAGTAAGTATGCCTTGTGGTATCCATGCTAAGGACATCCAATAAACTGGTGTAGCTTCCAAAACATATTTAATAAGTACCAATCTCCCTTCTCTGGATAAGAATTTGTGATTCGAGTTTAGAAGTATTTTTTCCACCTTATCCACCAACCATATCCAGTCCATTATTTTATACCCATGGGATTTAATACGAAAGCCTAGGTATTTAGGTCCATCTTCCAATAGGTGACTTTGAAATGGAAACTTCTGATATGCATATCGAGTTTCATGTGGAGAGCATGCAAAGAATGTAATGGATGACTTTAGCCTATTAATTTCCATCCTAGTGGCAGTACTAAAAAGTAGCATGAGATCATAGAATGTAGAGAAGTCTTGAATTCCGCCATTTAGGAAGATAAGCACATCATCTACGAATAGGAGATGAGAAATTGTACACTGATCTGTAATCTTGAGTCCCTGTATGCACCCTTCTCTTCTTTCACGCAAAATCAATATGCTTAGACCTTCCATAACGAGCAGAAATCATAGAGGAGAAAGTGGGCATATTTGTCTGAGACCTCTCTCAGCATGGAAGAAATTGGAGGCGGAACCATTGATAAGAACACTGAAAGAGACAGAGGAAATGCAACACATGATCCATTGGATGAAAGAGAGGGGGAAGCCTAAATGTGTGAGGAGCATTCTAAGATAAAGCCAGCTTACCCAATCAAATGCCTTGGAGAGATCAATTTTGAGAATGGATCCTTTTAAATGCTTCATCTTAATGGAGTGAAGAGCTTCCTGAGCAGTACCAATGGCTTCATGAATTTGTCGGTTGTGTAGGAAGGCAAATTGCTCAGAAGAGATATGTGCAGAGAGGATAGGTTTGATACGATTGGCAATGATTTTGGCAATAATCTTGTATAGACAATTGCAGAGGGAAATGGGTCAGAAATCATTGAAATATTGAGGAGAGTCTACCTTGGGAATGAGGGCAATGAAGGTGGTATTGATAGCCTCATACATACAGCCGATGGTTCTGCATTCCTCCACCTTAAGAAGATCGAGTCTAATAATCTAAAAAAAGGCAAGATAAAATTCAACCATCCATCCATCTGGTCCAGGACTTTTATCCTTTTTGAACCATTTAAGAGTACTTTCCAGTTCCCCCATAGTCACTAGATTAGTGAGGTATTTTGATGCATCATGGTCGACGAAATGAGGGAAAAGTCTAGCAATGCACATAATTTCGGCAAGTGAGGCCCTCCGATGGAGCCTTGAAAAGTTGGTGAAAGTGGGATGTTCCCAGATGTGCCAGTTGATGAAAGGTGTGAGAAAACTGTCCATGTTCAGTAGGCATCTTACATATAGTATTACAAGCCCATCTCCCTTTTGCGAAATTATGGAAAAATTTAGTATTGTCATCACTAGACTTCAGCCGGATGGCTCTACTCCTAAGTTTCCAGGTCTCCTCTCATTACTTAAGTATTTTAGACCTCTGAGCCTCTAACTTAGTGAGAGTATTTTTTGCTTCTTCAAAGGAGAAAACCCGACCCTGCTCATCCAATAGTTCAGCCAACTTATCCTCAATAAAGTAGAGAGATTGATCATCCCAAGGGCGCTTGGTTTTTTCCCATTGTATGGATAGGCTCTTAAGTTCAATGAGATTGTGACAAAAACCTTCTACCATAGTATGCCCCTGAGTGGGAGTGTGAGCTTGCTAATAATCAGTGACCAATTTATGATAATCAGGATCCATCAGCCAAGTTGAGTTGAATTTAAATGGTGCCCTAGGTTTTTGAAAAGGTCCTACCAATTCTAGGTAGATAGGGGAATGGTTAGAGATACCCCCAGATCCTAACTATTTTTTGGTAATTTGATAGGGTGCCTAGACAGTGTTCCTTAATGAGGAAGCAATCCGATCTCCAACCTAGAGATGCTTCTCCTATTCTTTTATTGCACCAGGTCGATTGCTTCTTATTTATAGGGATTTCAATCATATAGTGTTTCTCAAGAAGTTGCTCCATAAAATCAGATAGGGGATCCAGTTGTGCATTATGTCCCCAATATTCTACGTGACCAATTGTGAAGTTGAGATCCCCTCCCATAATTAGATTGTTGGAGTTTGTCAAGGAAAGGTGCATTAAACGATTCCAAAAATTGACCTTGTTGAGATAGGGTGCATATACATTGATTAATCAAAATTCCATACCCATCTCTGATGAGTAAAATCCATGCCTATAAATCCAGAACCTCCCCAGGTTGAGATGAGGTTGATAGAGAAGGTATTGATACCAAATGTAATTCCCCTAGAATGACCATTGACATCAAGTGCATGAAAACACCAACCTGGCTTTATAGAGAGCAAAACTAGGGTGACTTGTTCAACCTTCCCTAGGGTTTCTTGTAAGAAGATGATGTCTGTCAAATTTGAATCCAAAAGTATTTTGAGGGCTATTTTTTTTTGCGGGGCTAGCCAACCCTCTACAGTTGAAGGACATCCACTTCATGGGTGAGACTGAGAGAGGGTGTTCTTTGATCTAAGAACCCTGTTAAGAGTGGATTGTCTACTCAGGGCCACATCTACCCCAGCAAGGATAATAGATTTCGAGATAAATGATGGACACCCACGAGGGATCTTGGTAGATTTAGGAGGGGAGATAAGGCGAATCCTAGATGGCTCAGGTGGGAGAGACGCCTGAGAGTAGAGATTATATGGATGAGATAGTTGAGATGTAGTCGAGGGTTCCTGACAAGAGGTGATGGATAGACTAGCAACAAAAGGTGGGGTAGTTGAAAAAGTAGTGTTAGGTAGATCCAAGGGACAAGTGAGAGGGGAGGTAGACATGAAAGCAATGGATGCAAATGCAACATGTAATTGTTGTGCAGTACAAGATAAAGAAACATAGGAGGAGAGAGGAGGAAGAGTATATGAGGAGAGAGCAGTTGCAACAATAGCTCAATATCTCATCATGGGCGGAGAGGGAGGCCAAGGAGAGATAGAAAAGGTCGGCTGAGTAGTACCACTGTCCATTGCCTACGGTCGAGTAGAGCGAGGAGTCTGATCACCCCTTGGACATGCTTCGGGTCTTGAAACATCTATGCCTTTGGAAGGGGATGTTGCCAAAGTAACCAAAGGGAATTATTTGAAAATATTTCCAACCTTATGACACCTTCTGCACTTGAAAGGCACCCCTTCATAATCAAGAATTTGTATGCAGGTGAAATGTATCCATTGAAGTGTAATCTTCTCTTCCAGTCCTTCCCTGGTATCAAGGTGAACCAGGATACAAGCCAATGATTTATTGCCTTAAGTGGTGTAGGAATTATCATGGTCTAAGTAAGTTCCCAAGGCATTACCAATGTGAGTAAAAATATCGTTCGACCAGAAGTGCAGAGGAAGCCTAGGTAGACAAACCCAAGTCAGTCCAACACCTAATTGTTCTCGCTTGGGATAAAAAAGAGGGCTCCATCTCTTAAGAAGAACTGGAGAAAATTCGATGTGCCAATAACAGGATAGAATCCATTCGGTGTACTCCTCCCTATGAAAACTGAGAGCGAACCATCCTTGCGCTAAAGTGTTGATAGTCAGAATTTCCTTAAGCAAATTTCCCCAAGTCTCCAATACCCAGAGAAGAAGGCACACAGAATAATATGTTCTTCCCCTAACACGACCCACCAATACCTTGTTCGCTATGTCCATCACTTCACCCATATTGACACCTTCCCCAAAATAGAGGGAGAGGTCCTTACGAGATGCCTTGACACACTTGTTCTTCTTCACCTTGCCGGATTGGGGAGCTGTCGGATGGTCCCGAAAGGGGTTCCATGCACCTTGTATGTCTGCCTGTGGGGAGGGATACTAGTCCAAGGATTGACCACCGGAATTTCAAAGCAACCAGAAGGGATAGATGGCCGCCCCGGGTTAGAGGTAGGGTTAGGGTTAGGAAGGGTGGATGAGGTTGAAGAATGGGTGGGTAATCCACTAGTAAGTATAAACCCTAACGAAGAGGGAGGGACAAATGAGGAAGGTTGATGCATGGTATCATGTGAAAGGAGGTCGAAATATGGGGAAGGGGTTATGCACGAGACCAAAAGGTTGAGAGTGGTAGGTGAAAGAGGTGGGCAATCAAGACTCGATGAGGCAATGGAGAGAGCAATGAAAGTTTGGTAGGGCACGGAGGGGTTGAGATCTACAAGGAAAAATGATAATCCCATCCACAGAAGTGGAGGTGCGCATGGTGGTCCATAGTGTGACACTTTTGGCACTACATGAGGGTGTGACCAATAGGCTTGTAGGGATTTAGGTCAACTGAATAATCGATAGCATCAATCTCCATTACGATAAGATGCAGATAGAAACATGATCAGGGGTAACATACTGGAGATGAGGTTGGAAAAAAATCACAAACCGTCATGATGATAGTGCCACGCTGCAGGTTGAATGCGACAACTACAACAATGACTGCAGTGCAAAACCGTAGCCCTAACCTAATCCCTGCGGAGCTTTAGAGTAGAGCTCCATCCTAGCTTCAACAGTTTCATGCTATTTCTGTTATTCTTCTCATCAAAATATCTTACAATGAGGCTCAAAGGAGTTTTTATCATAACGAAGCAATGAGAAACCCTAAAAATCCAAAAACCTAACCTTAGGAGATAAGTGACATAAGGCTTGTAGGTCCGATGGTGTAAGTTGGAACATCAACTTCCTGGGGTCATAAATTTGGCATACAGTCTTCCTCTTACACGCATGATAGCTCGTTGGTAAGATCTATCTAAGAAATACATTTTTTGACTATACTATGTAACTTATGATTGTCAGGTCCTTGTTTCCTCAAAAAACATTATTTAGGGCCTCAAAATGGCTCCACAAGTTTAGGACTGTAGAAAAAATTCCAAAAAAGAAAATTGCGTTGTGAGCTA
Source organism: Pinus tabuliformis (assembly GCA_031772625.1). Lineage (NCBI taxonomy): Eukaryota > Viridiplantae > Streptophyta > Pinopsida > Pinales > Pinaceae > Pinus > Pinus tabuliformis. The sequence goes on from CM062820.1 coordinate 1,095,039,103, forward strand.
GTGTAATAGGTGTGTGGCCACCAATATCCACCAAGATCACCCATGCATTTGACATAACTCTATACTCTATTTAGGGAAATCTATAGGTCTCTACGGTTAAATGGGTCTTTCTCCTTGATGTCTCCCTTGGCATGTTTCCACCTCATTTTACATCCTTCCTGAATAGGTTCCCCTAGTATATTGATATTATCTAGGCACACACTGTGATAACCTACTATTTTTTCTTCAATGCAAAGGCTACTTATGGGGTAGAAGAGATCTAACTCTTATGAATAATTATAACTTATAGGGGCATTGACTATCTCCCCTTATCCAAGAATCACTGTAAAAACATTTCTCTTCAACCTTGTGAATTATAGCCCAATCCATTTGGTTGGCTAGAAAAGAAACAAAATATCTCAATTACACATCCCCCAAAAAATAAAGCATGTTCTAGATAGTGTCATGGAATAATAAAATATCATGTTGATACAACTCACAAAGGAAGTTCCTCCTTGGGAGTGCACTAAGACTAAGCTGTGAGGAAACTGAGGGGATTAGTGATTTCAAAAGACTTTCCAGTCATTAATGCATTTTTATAGAATAAGTTGAGGTATTGCAACACTTTATGAGTTGTGTTGGGTGTTGGACATAATGTTTTCATTGATGTTAAAAGAGAAGTCTAATGAAGGAACAATACATTAAAGGAAACAATATGCCAACCCTATGATATTGTATTATGATGTCTAAATGCCTTCAAATTTAGTGAGTTTTTGGTGAATTTATCATGCTTAAATGAATATATGGATGGTATGGTTGGATAGTCCTCTTTGAAACCTTTCCAATGGTATATAAAACTTGGAAAAAACCATCCTAGAAGAGAAGTTATGATAGTTTGAAGTTGGCAGTTTAAATGAGGACAAAAACAACATATTTTATTATAAAACACTAAATTGGTTAAAATCCATCTCTCAGAATGGATTTGGATTTCCATAAGCAATCAACAGTGGTGGATGCTAAACTAGAATTATGTTTAACAAGTTAAACATCGCACAACTATCGGCTGATCTAAAGGTTGTGGTTGAGTGGAGGAAAATCTAAGGTGGATAGAGCACAAAATTATGCTCTATTTAATGATAGGAACACCCCCACATAGGTATGACACATGTAACATCCATGGGATAAAAGTTCATGTAATAAATTTAATAAAGGCAAAATAAGACCAAGGTCATGGGACATGTATTCCAAGTTGAATGTTGGGAAAAACGTCTTACTGAGTGTTCATTTGGTTTAATATGGCTAAGGTGATATTGACAAAGGAATTGACAATTGATTTGAAAAGGAAAAGAGGCATTAATTGACATTTTATTTATGAAAATAATGGAAAATAGGAGAAAAGGAAGGTGAAAGGTCATAGTTTGCATGTGAGGAGGAAATTCAAGGAAAAATAGAAGAAAATGAAGAAATTAGAGGCCTTAATAATAAAAAGGCTTATGAGGAACATTTCACAACCTTTTGATAGTTCAATTTTAGAGCTCTCTCTATTCTCTCATACTATTGCACACTTAGAGCATTCTTAGAGCACTCTAGCATTAGAGAAAGGAAGACAAAGGAAGGAAAATAAAGCAAAGGAAAGTAAGGATCAAGCAAGGAAGAGTTGGATCAAGTGGCTACAATAGGATTACTTTGCAGGTATCCAGTCGCATGTATGATTTCCTTGCTAGTTTTGGCATGCACGGTACATGCATGTGTGTATTTAGTTCTCTTGCTGTCATTGGCATGGGTTTTTCTAGGTGTGACAGTGGCTTCAACCTTGCCTTGTCATTTCTAGATAGCAATGGTGTGATGAGGTTATTTTATTTGGTTGAGCTTTGGATTGTCGAATGGTTTTGGAACCAGGTGAGGTGGTCTCAGGAAAATTCCCAAGGGCCTAGGAATCCCTTGACCGGTTTTGGCAGGATTACAGTAAAGCCTAAGGCTAGAGATGGGAAAATTCCTCAAGATATAGGTGAAGAAATTCAGAGTCATCAAAGCTTGTTTAGGGCCTAGTGATCCCTTGACCGATTTTGGCAAGATTGTAGTAAAGCCTAGTAGTGTATGTTTTTGTTTCAGCCTAAGAATCCCTAGACCAATAATGGTAGGATTGTAGTAAAACCTAGTTGTGTAGGTGATTTTTTTGGGCCTACGATTCCCTTAATCGGGTTTGGCGGGATTGTGGTAAAGCCCAAGGAAGCCTTGGTTGTTTTGTTATGAGTCCCACATTCATGCTTGGAATATGGCATATTGTTAGGCCCCTATACTAGTAGTGTAACCCCTTATTGTTATTAGTATAACCCACTTATTATATTGATGTACCCATGTAGTGCCCATATTGTTACTATTGTGCCCCATAGAAGCCCACTATTGTTATTATTGTGCCCTTACATTATTATTGTTATGTCGGCTCTGATTATGTTATGACCCCTTAGACTCCTATATATAGAAAGGAGGTCTTTTCATTTGTATCATCTAAGAATTGTTCATTTATGTAATGTAAAGGAGGTTGCCCCCTCGAAGAGGCTGAATTCTAAGGCGTTGATCTATCTTTTCTATCTTTTCTTGAGCTGGTTTCATAACATTTGGTATTAGAGCTTTGGATTCTAGGGTTTCGTTGCTCCAAACAGGTCATCGTGGCATTTTTGCTATAACTTTTTTTCTGTGATGTTTCAGAAGTTGCAAAAAACCCATTTGAGAAGAAATCGCGCTGAACCTCAGGTCCGAATTTCAGATCTTTTTGCACTATATTTGCGGAGATATGATCTGAGGAAGTTGGTCTTTTTGCAGACTCCTGAATTACATTCCAAACAGGTGACCTGGGAAACATCGTCATAACTTTCTCTCTGGGGATTGGATTGAAATTTCGTAAGAAGGTATAGAAAGAGGACGGACTGTAGTTTTTTTATATCTTTTTCAGATCCAAAGGTCAAAATAGTGACACGTGGCACTTCATACAAGTTCGCTCTTCTGGAAAGGTCTATAATCAGGTCATCTTGGGAGATTGTGCATAACTCTTTCTTAGAGAATCCAATTTGGATCAGACTAGTGGCATTGGAAAGAGGACACAGAGGGCTACTATAGGTCGCAATTTCAGAACTTAAAGATCTGAAAGTACAGAGTTATAGTTGTTTCAAGGTCGAGCTCCTAAAATCAAGAAAAAAGCAAGATGAGGAAGTTTGATGGCAAGGATCCGGTAAATTGGATACTTCAGATGGAGCAATATTTTGATCTACATGGTGTACAACTGTTACAAAAGGTATGTATGGCATCTTCATATTTAGAATCAGATCAATTTTTATGGTACGAAGGGCTTTGTTCTCGTAAACAACTTGTTACGTGGTCAATTTTCACGGAGGAAATGATAGCACATTATGAGGATACAAAGAGCAACACCTTCTTTAGAGCAACACCACAACAATTGGAAAGAGTAAAAGGGCTTTGTGACATAGTGGAAAGAAAAATTATGGAAACCAGGAAGCGTACCCCTCACAACTATAAAGATGGAAGTGTTGTTTCTCCTAGCCTTCCACAACCTACAAGGGTTACACCACAACAATTGGAAGAAAAAAGAGAAAAAGGGCTTTGTTACAATTGTGATAGCAAATGCACTAAAGGTCATAAGTGTGTTGAGAAGATATTATTTTACATAGAATATGAAGAGGAGGAAGAAAAGGATCAAGAAACATCAAAAGAAGAAGATATATGCCAGGACCCCACCCCAGAGAAAGAAGAAATGAATCAGATCATATCTTGTAAAGCATTGGCAAGAATTACCACTCCTCAAACTATCAAGATAGAAGGACATATCAAGAAGAAAAATGTTCAAGAAGTGAAAGATCACATCGAGCATCAAGAAATGAATCCGACCATATCTTGTAAAGGATTGGAAGAAATTACCACTCCTCAAACTCTAGAGATAGAAGGACATATCAAGAAGAAAAAGGTTCAAGCAGTGAAAGATCACATCGAGCATCAACAACAAGTTCTCCAACATTTAAAGGATAACGCCACTTCGGTGCAAAATCAAACGAAACAACAGGTAGATAAACATTGTAGTGAAAAATGTTTTGATGTAGGTGATTGGGTATTTTTACTGCTACATCTCAAGCAAGCTATTTATGAGAAGGAAATGTTGGCAATACTACATGCACTTAAAAAATGGCGACCTTACCGAATGGGAAGACTCTTCAAGGATGAGGATGTGGAAGCATTGTTTTGTGCTATTTATATTATCCAACCAGATTGGATAAACAAAGCAAGGGATGAATGGAAGAAGGACAAAGAAGTATGGCCACTTATTCAAAAGTTGCAAAAGATCCCAATTCAAACAATATTGCCAGAAATTGAAGAGGAAGGAAAAATCATATTGGACCCTAGAGCAATCACAGAAACAAGAACCCGACAGCTATGAAATCGATCAATTTCAGAGTATCTCATCAAGTGGAAGAACTTACTAGCTGAAGATTCCACATGGGAGGACAAGAATTTTATACAGAAGCATCAAGAACTACTCAAGCGTTGAGGACAACGCTTTTTGAAGGAGAGGGGCATGTTAGGCCCCTATACTACTAGTGTAACCCCTTATTGTTATTAGTATAACCCACTTATTATATTGATGTACCCATGCAGTGCCCATATTGTTACTATTGTGCCCCATAGAAGCCCACTATTGTTATTATTGTGCCCTTACATTATTATTGTTATGTCGGCTCTGATTATGTTATGACCCCTTAGACTCCTTTATATAGAAAGGAGGTCTTTTCATTTGTATCATCCAAGAATTGTTCATTTATGTAATGTAAAGGAGGTTGCCCCCTCGAAGAGGCTGAATTCTACGGCGTTGATCTATCTTTTCTATCTTTTCTTGAGCTGGTTTCATAACACATATGGTGATTGGTTAAAAGAAAGATTTGGTTCAACCCAATCTATGGTCGGGTGGTATGTGGAAGTCCCTAACTTTGTTGGATTTTGCATGTGTTAATAAGATATCTTTTCCTCTTGTATTTCATGAGTATTTATACTTTTTGTTATGTGGCTTTGATGACTATTCTATCATTGTTAGTATTCTGGTTATATGTTGGTTATAAGCATGGTTTCACGACAGATTCTAGTTATGGCTCTTAACATGTTTTGATTGGTAAATGAATGGTTATTGAATTCATGACTTAACAAATGTTATTGCAACTATTATGAGAGGGCGTTATACCTCCTTAATGATTTTTATATAAGTATGAGACCCCTATGTTCATATATGCATTTTTGACTTGTAGATTACATGTTCACAATGTGTTTGACGAAATGTCTATCATGGTTAGATTTGGTTAGGTTAAGTTCTTGACTAAGTTTTGGATTAATGGGTTTTTCCTTGAGTGATTCATCATTTTAGAAAGTTTTATCAAGTTCTGGGCAGAGGTATGGATCCTAGCCCTGAAAAAGTGGCTCAGATTCCGGGGTCGCATTCTCAGAACTGAGAAATATAGACTATAGTCATTGGGGGCAGGTTTATCCATGAAATTGGAGGGTCACAAGAGCTGGCTTGCCTTGTTATGCAAGCGACCTAGAGTCCAGATCACTAAAAAGATAAGTTAGCTCAAGGTTTGGGCACCTGGGTGGTTGTTTGGTTCCTGGGGTTCTTGTAGCTCCTAATGAAGGTCAATATAGTTTAAGTTTATTGATTCCACTTCCTTAACTATACTTAGGAGGTTGAGTCATGTCATAGTAGCCCTCAACCCATGTTTTCCTCGACATGCTAGTGAAAGTGGGTAGATATGGGAGGGGTGGTTACAAATTGGTATTAGAGCATGGTTCGATACTTGGACTGGATGGGAGGAATGTGTTTGTCATGCATGCATGTTGTCTATATGCTTACTATGCATGGATTGTATCTAGTCAGTGTTATAATTTGTGACATCATGCATGGTAACTAGGATAGTGATTAAGATAATGTTGGTATATTGATATGATTATGTATATACATGGGTCATTCTAATCTAGATTGATTTTGCAGATGAGACAAACTCCCTTGAACTTCACTGAGGTATGTTGATTATGTTTATATTTTAGTTTAGCTAACATGGTATACGTGCAGGAAGAAGAATATCAAAGATGACTAGAAAAATGGTGGATTACAGTTGATGAGACTCCCCTTATAGATTAGATGAGTAGCCAAGAGATGAGTACTCTCTGAACATAGCAAACACATTGAGAAGTTTGAAGGCATAGATAAGAAGTTGCAAATCAGATAATGACAAGATCATTTAGTCACATGAGAGACTTTTCAGGGCACATGAGAAACAAGCAGAGATCAATGACTAATGGGGCATATGGTAACAGGTCTCATGGTGGGCATAGGTCAGACATGGATGACACTGTAACACCCCCTCCTCCCAAGTCCACCCAAGCAACCAACTTGCTGGGGAAAACATGAGATGAGAGAGGTTACTATAAGGGATTCAATCTCTTTAGTAACCTTAAGGAAATGGAATCGATAGAACACATAAAACAAAACCATCTACATCAGCAACAACACCCCCAGGAGACATGTTAGCCACTCAAACATCCTACCCCTGGGTTCCAATAATGTTTTAAGCCTTGTAGCTCAAAGTCACTCTCATGCTATAGGCAAGACAATGACCAACAACCCAAAGTTGCTCTCATAGGCCTATGTGCCAACAACTATGGACTTTTCTCAGCAGACTTGTGCTATTGACCCCAAGATTTGAGCCACTTTTTTAGCCCAGAATTCTAGTCTCTACCCAAAAATTGCTACAACCTTTAGAATCCATCAAAGACATGATAAAAATGAATGTTAATTAAAAAATAAACCTCAGGACTAGGCTAGAGCATCCCCAACCGTCATTTTTCAAACACTTGGCATCAATGCAATCTACAGGTCTAGGTTATAAGACATAACATAAATGACTGAAATAACTCATAAAACATAACCATAAGGATCACCTCCTTCTCCATTGAACTATTATATCATCAATTAGGTCTTGCATCCATCCATTTAACAATTACAAGAAAATACATGAAATAACCATGGCATGAACCAGTCATTTAACCAACATAAAACCATATAAATAGTAGAGATATGACAACCATTGAATCCACATATAAACTAGTGCAAAAGTAAGAGAACTTATATTTTATTAATCATAGGCAAATCTAACCAGGTTCGGTACTTCCACGTACCACCCGACCATAGACATGGCTGAACCAAATATCTCTTCCAGCTAGTCACACCCATGCCATATTCCAAGCATGAATTTGGGATCTCATAGAACAACCTATCCAAGAACAACCAAGGGAATCAAGAGTTTAAACCACCTCCACCCTCACCAAACCATGATTACACCAAAACCTTTGCTCTGATAACAACCAAACTGAACTTGGAATGCCATCCAGAATACTTCACTATCCTTGAGGAATTTTCCATCTCCTTGCCTCTTAGGCTTTACCGCAATGCAATCCCAGAGCACTAGAGACTAAAATGAGACCAGTTTCTCAGGCTTTACCGCAATCCAAACTTGGATCACTAGGCCCTAAACTGAGACTTCTCCCTCAGTCTTTACCATGTATCCTGCTAAAACTAGTCAAGGGATTCCTATGCCTTTGGGGATGAACCTTGAGACCACCTCCACCCCGGATTTTGAAATCCATCCAAAAAACCAAAGCTCAAAACCTGAGATAAGAATCCCAGAATACCATGGCACCCAGAAAAAGGTAAGGCTAGGCTAAAAACCCCTGTCATAACGTGGCAAAACCATGCCATTGACAACAAGCAAACCTTACACCAACATGCAAAACCATGCATGTCCAAACCCACTAGGAAATCACACATGCGAAAGGTTACCTACAAGCATTCCTGTTGGATCTATTTGATCTTTCTCTTCTTCCTTGATCCTTGCTTTCCTTCCTTTCCCTTTGCTTGCTTGTCCTTCCTTAATCCAAAGCTAGAGTGATCCAAGAAAACTTTAAGTGACCAAGAGTGAGAGAGAGAAGGAGAGAATAATGAGAGAGCTCCAAACTTGAACTGGCAAAAGGTTAATGCTAACTAAGCTTGAGCCAAGATCCTAACATTGTCTAAGAGCTTTCTAACTGATCCTCAAAAGCCTTTTTATGAATGAGGCCTCTAATTTCTTCATTTTCCATTATTTTCCTTCATTTTCCTCCTCACATGCAACCTATGACCTTTCACCTTACTTTTCTCCTAATTTCCTTTATTTTCATAAATAAATGTGCCAAAAATGCCTTTTTTCCTTAGCCTTTGAAAAATTTCCTTAGCCAAAACACACTTTCAGTGATTCCCACTATGATATCTTTTCCCAACACTAAGCTTGGAATAAGTGACCCTTAACCATGGTCTTATTTTTTCCTTTATTAAATTTTATTACTTGAAATTTTGACCAGGGTTGTTACATAACACCCCCCCCCCCTTGGGGAACACCGTCCTCGGTGTTAAACTACACCATGATCTCAACAAAACTGTTGAAAAGAAGACATACTACCCATGGAGATTTATAACAAAGCTCGTTGTAGTATTGACAAGGAAAGACCTGCTCAAAAGAAAAACATCATGACAACATGACTAGATAACAATCATACCGCATACTGGAGCTTTATAACACAACTCATTATGGTATTTACAATAGACAAATATGCACGTATGTACATTTACTAAACTGGAAAATAAAAGGATACGATCCCTGTATCAATCAACAAGGGAATCTAGAGGATCACACCTCCATCCTCAAAGTAGTACCAGGATTCACCTCCTTCCCAAGAAGTCCATAATCCACTATCATAGTCAAAGTTGCATCCAATGTCCAATGCTACATATCCACTCAACGAACAAGTACCGATTCATTATTCCAGGGTGCACTCCCAATGTGAATCTGAGTCCATCTGGCAATGCTAATGACCAAAAAATATATATCCATGACCTTCCTTTCTTTGCTATATAATCCCTTAGGAAATCAAGTCACCTCCTTCCGTGCAGTCACTCACCTTCCAAGTTCCCCAGAATTCCCTAATCCGGGCAATTGATCCCTTGGCAAGGCTTCCTCGCATCAGAATATACAAAAAAGAGGCATATAATTGCCTCAAACCATCATACTAGTCATAACATGCTCATGGCAATCAATGGACACTATTGGGTACCAGTATCCCACAATGGCCCTGCTCCTGAAGTGCTCTACCAACATAATGTTGCAATATCCAATTCCTTTTGTTGTTGCAAATTCTTGCTTTCGATTTTGGCCATTCAACCGAGCATGTCCATGCATTCCTATTCCAAGCACATAAATTCCATTAGATTCAAATAAATTGAAATAACATCAAATCATACCTCATTGGTAGTTCGTTAATAAGGTACACTTGTAATTCTGTTCACTTCCTGTAACAAAAAGTCAAACTAACTGTTTGATCAAAACATCATTTATAAACATATCACATCTAGTTAGCTCAAAACACAACCATCATATATCAACATCATAAATCACATGTAACCATCATAAGCTAGAATCATAGATCACATACAATCATCATATATCGTAGTCATAAATCACATGCACAATAAAACTGAATTAAAACGCTGATACTTATCCTTTCATGAATCCTTAGCTTCTACCTTTGTCTTTATTCCGTACGCACTTTGGATTGCCACACCAGACAAACACCAATGCCTTCTCCTCAACCATGTGCACATACACATAGTGTGCATCACACACATATAACTACACACGTCATACAACACCATGCAATACATGCATCTACACCAATACCATATGTACCACATGTACGCAATACCACCTGTACACTACAACCATCTGCACTATGTGTGCACAACATCACATGTACACAACACCAATGTACAAGATGTAAACAATACCATATGTACACAGTACCACATGCACGACATGTATGCGAGACCACATGTACACCGTGCCGCATGTACGACATATACACAACACCACTTGCACACAACGCCACTTGTACAACATCTACACAACACCACTTGTACAATCATGCTCACAACATGATATGTACATAGTGCCACATATACAACATGTACACAATTCCACCTATACATAGCACTGCATATCCAACATGTACATAGCATCATCTGTACACAACACTGCATATACAACATGTATAGAGCACCATATGCACACAATGCCACATATACATCATAATCGTAGTACAATATGTACTTAGCACCACATATGCAATATCCGCACAACACTACATGCACATGACATAACATGTGCAACATGTGGACAACAATAGTACCACACATCCAAAACCACACTGTCTTTACCAAGCAACCTTGCTTCCAGTGTCTTATCCATGCTTGTCCTAGCATGTCGCAGACCACACTACTTTCATTTTGCTGCTATATCCCTTGGTATAACCTATCCATAACATAGACATAATATAATAACATAATATCAACTCATAAACACATGATACTAACCTCATATATTTTTCAGGGCTACACCTCCCCATTGATTCCTCGTAAGACCAGGAACCTCTTTATGTAATTCACCTGCGTAAGTAATCATTCCTCCACAAGAACGATTCTTGATGACCTTGTCAAACAGTGTCATAGATACATATATACATAAACATTAGCATAAAACAATCATGGTCCTGTTAGACAACAATATACACACATACATACATGTATACATATAAACATCAACACAATCATGATCATAACATAATTACATGATAGCATAAGGTATAGGTTAAGAGAACCTCCTTATTTGTGCACAAGATGCAAAAAATTGAGAACCACAATTCCCAACTTAGTCAAACCATTCGACACCTCAGGTCCATTTATTTTACATTTTCTAGTTACCCTCCTCACATCTGTACTGCCACCATCCATTTACCACTATGGGCCAGCCAATCCAATCGATTGTCATAGTCTTACCTTCCGCTACACTTACTCATGCATAGAGCTTCATCTGAGTCTTAGATTACCTGTTAGGTACCACACATATCTCCCTAAGATCCATCAAGTTTTCCTCTTCCCCAGACCAATTCCAAAGACTCAAAACATAAAAGGAAGTACCAAGAAACAACCAAGAATAAAACCATGAAAACCAAAAACACGACACCATAATAAAGTGGCATAGCTATGCACCAAACACACACAAAATCACAAATCAAGTGCAACAATCACAAAAGACCAAAATCACAAGACTAATCTCAGACACCATGACTCAATCCCCTTGGTTCGCAAGGAAAGCTCAACCAGAGCCTTCTTCAAAATTTCATGGAAATTTCTTTGCCATGTAATCCCCTACATCATACTGCCATAAACACATATCTGTTAGTGCATAAATAGATATAATAATACACCATATACCTTATATTTTTGTGCCAAGTATGTTGCCTTGTTGCTAGACACATCCATGCCATCTCTCAAGGGACTCCAATTCCCTGGACAAATCCACCTATAACTAGAGACTAGCTAATATACATGTCAATTGCATGTCCATGAATATAACACATATCCACATAATTTTAGGCAAATCAAGGTTAAGAAGACTTCCTGTATGCGAAGCACTCATTCGTTTGGAATTAGGGTTTCCAAACCTAGCCAAAGGAATTCTTGTCCAATTCCTTCCTTTTACCTTTTTACCTAGTTGTAATCGAGGCTTACTATGTACTGACACATCACCCAACTATTAGTTATATAAACACATCAACTATTACCTTATCATGCTAATATCTAGCATGTTACCCTACAACTACTTACACATGTCAACCACATGTTCCAAATACCAGGACAATCATATCTATCAATTTGAAATAACTTTTACATGTCATAATCCATAGTCAACTCATAGTCATTAGACATAATGCTACAACTATCAACTACATTAAAGTACATATCAATTGTCTCAACACATATGTGTTAGCACAATCATCTTAAAACAAGATCATTAGAATGCATACTCATATTATGCAATTCATCAAACATTCAACCAACTTGAAAACATACCATGTTAAATAAATCAAATTGATGACATAATCAAACTGTCAAGCACCAAATTAATTGACATAAGCGAGCTCATACCTTATTGTTTCTTAGGGGATACTATCTTGTCTGCACAATCAAGCTAGTTAGCACGATATAACTTCTCAACACATCAACTTAAACATAAATAAGATCATGTTATCCATAACAATCACTAACTAACATGTTCACATCCTAACTCATAAACAATTATCATTTATGCATAGCAATCACATATGTACAATCAGTCTAGATTAGTACGACACCAAATCAAAAATATGTTGGCTCATACCTGAATATCACAACCATAACCATCTGCATAGGCCAAGACAGGTTAACACAATACATATAACATAAATATCTTCAATGCAATGAACATAACTATCATGCATATGGCCAATCCAAATTACAACATCAAGATCTGAATGAGATAACCCTAATCATCAAGCTAATATCATAAAACAATAATAAGCTATATATCATGCTCATCAACAACATATAACCTAAGCATCAGGTTATCTAATGTAAAACAACAATAGAAATGCATACAATTACAGGTTACTATCATTCTTGACTATCCGACACATGTGCATATAGCTATACTAACCAACTATCATCTATCATGTATGTAACCATAACATCAAAACACATGTACATAAACCTAATGTATATAACCCTAATGCATATAACAAACCTTAACCTACTTACCTGCATGCCCAACATGAAACCCTATATGACGATCTTCTCTTATCCCAAAGTCTAATGCTACAACCTCATTATGATGATCTACATCTCCTGCTCTATCTCAACCAACACATTAGCATCCTAACATACCAATAACACCATGATAACCTAAATTGCATACCATGACTTCACACAACATGTTTGACCTACATTTCATGCATAACTATAACCAAGACCATACATGAATAACAATAGCATATAGATGTATAACACATGAGTACCAAACCATATTCACATCATTCTAGCTAGAGTCCAGTCATCAATGCATGCCATATCAACTTCACAAACCATGACCACATGCATGACAAAAACCATTACTCCATTGTACACATTGCCATATGCAACATCAACATGCATAATAAATGCCTAATCAACTACACATAGGCATGAATGCATGTAGTCAAGCATAAGCGATCAATTCTTGTAACCAACCTACAAGACTAATACATGTAATCAAACATACAAGAATTAAACCTAACATGCAAGGATGTAATCAAGCTGCATATAATCATGTAACTAGGCATATACTCCTGATGATACATTCCATAAAATTAACATCAAGTTCCTCATCATGATAACCTTACTACCGTCATGACCAACCATTATGTAATGCAATAAGCACATGGAATGAAAGTTTAAGAGACACACATGCAATTGACATGCACGCATGACCAACACATTCACCCAAGGAGAGTGCAACTATGCTCTGATACCAATCTGTAACACCCCCTCCTCCCAGGTCCACCCAAGCAACCAAACAACTCAGGAAAACATGTGATGGGAGATGTCACTATAAGGGATTCAATCTCCTTGGTAACCTTAAGGAAATGTAATTGATGGAACACATCAAACAAACCCATCCACATCAGAAACAACACCCCCAATAGACATGTCAGCCACTTAGACATCTTGGCCCTAGGTCCCATTGATGTTTTAAGCGTTTTAACTCAAAGTCGCTCTCATGCTATAGGCAAGACAATGACCAACAACCCAAAGTCACTCTCATAGGCCTATGTGCTAGTGAATGTGGACTTTTCTCAATAGACCTCTGCCAGCAACCTCGAGATTTGAGCCACTTTTTGGAATTTCTAAGTTTAACTCATTAGAAATTCGTCCTGTACTATCTAGTTTATTTCACCTACTTGTTTAATTACATAAAAATTTATTTACCATGTAAATACTAAAAATAAACACAAGTAAAGTATCAACATCTACAGATAATCAACTGAAAGAAAACAAGCACACAAGTGACACTGGTATTTTTGGACCAATGTACCTGGAAAAACCCAATGCGAGAAAACCGGTGCAGCTATTTAGAGGGTTTTATTATTATGCAATTTTCAGAATACAACTAGGGTGCCAGAAATGGATCACCCAATAGAGAATTCCCTCGACAGTAGTACCTCTCCTCGGAGATAGATATTCCGACTGATTAATCACTGGATGAATGATCCCACATCAACAATTGCAACTTCCATTGCTCTATGTCACTCTGACAGGGACTGCGTCACCCTACCCCGCTCACCAACACCCAGTCTGTCCCACAAAAGTCCTCCTAGTGTTGCCTCTTGGCCCCGCGTCAACTCTGCTAGCCTCTGCGCAGCTACTGAAGCTTATGTGTTAGCCCTCAGACCCTCTATGTCACACATGATAACCTCTCCTGGCTCTGCGCTACTCCCAACTACCTTTGCGTAGCACCCAGCTGACTTTGTGTCAACCTCTTCGAGATCTACACTATCTCTCTGGTAATAACTCTGCCTCTCTGCTATGTATTCATTGCCCCTCGCTATTGATCACTGATTCGATTTCTCTTAGCAAACCATTCTCTAGAAAATCGAATGACTGATCACTCTAGCATATTCTCCAACTGACCCTGAAGCCTCTTCTTATACTTTTCTCATTGGTCCATCAACGGTAGAGATTAAATATCTAATCAATGGCTAAGATTAAATTTGGCTTGATCCATGGCTTCTGGAACCTTCTAATCCATTTTTATATTAATACCCATTAATATTTTATTTTTCCTAAGTTTAGACTTAGGAAGTCCATTGAAAATATTAATTATTTTAATATCTCCCAAACCTGTTAGAATCTGTCCAAACCATTTCTGGGTCTTGGATATCCCATGTGCTTTAGGCTCTACACCAATTTTCATGGCTAGAGCACATCCGATGCTACTCAAAATGACCACTCCTTCTTAGCGAGGACTATGCTCTAGTAATAGTCCTTACTAAGTATCACCCTGATTACCCAGCACTGGTCCCTATGCTGATGCTAGGCATCCCCGCCCAACATCCTCTGCACTGCTACATCCTGCACTGCGTCACATGGCCCTGCCACTGCCATTACTACATCCGTACGACAACTCCCTCTGCATCCGTGTTGTTGTTGGTCCATCCTCTCAACACTGCATCTGCACTGCATCCCCTCTCATCATGCTACATCATGCTATTGCATACTACTACTGCACTACAACTCAGTTACTGGTAAGTAAGTAACTAATCCACCTAACTTCTGACATCCTTGTTAGGCTAGAAACACTCCCGATGCTAAAGCTCCCTCTGCTGCTAACCTTTACTGACCTCTGCGCTATTGCAACAACTCCTTGCATTTCGCACTGTTGCATAACTCTTTATGCCATCATGCACTCATGCAACACTACTGTGCCTCTCACACTATTGTGGCCTACTAGCCTCGCACTGCCCGGGGACTCTTGCACTGTAGCACTCTCTGCCACTTCATCTGCATTCGTCTCTACTGACATCCGCCAGTCCTACTACTCCTCTTTAGGGCTCCCGTAGCAAGGTATAATCCAAGAGGTTTGGTACCTCAAGGATCCTATCCCTTATCGCCTGTAGTTCTCTTGACTACAACTTGATTTCTCTCCACTTCTTCTCAAGTGGTACATGAGCACTCATTGCCACTAATACAGATTCCTTGGCTAGAAATCTGCCTCGGCAGAAACTCCCTCCACCTTGGTCTTGCCCTGTTAGGTACTGTTCCGACCACAGTACCCCACTAGCTTCGCTTCGCAAAATTACCCACATCCTTCTATGCCCCAAAAACTGAAGGATTAATCCACTTGGATCTGCGTAATCCTGGCACTGACAAATAAACTCCCCCATCCAACTGCGTCAGCCCTCCTGGCCTCTACGTGGCTCTGCATGAGCCTGATTCTGCCTCCCTTAGCCTCTTCACTACCTTTCTCTGGCCCAGAATGATGACATAGTCCCTCTGCGTCATTTCTGTTGGAAATAATACTGAGAGGGGGGGGGGGGAATCAGTATTAGCAAATCAATAACTTTTTCATTTCCATAATCAGATTCATATACACTACTTCAGTTAAGGGAACCCGCGTGTACATGCAACTGTGTTTAGTGCAACTAGCATATATCCAGTAAACTTATGATTCAGTTAATTCATTAAATGTTGTTCTTTAATTAGTGCATCAGAACTTCATTAACCATATAAACAGTAACCAGGTGCAGTAAAAACAGTACAGATCATCACACATAAGAAATACACATGAACACCATGATATAAGGTGGAAACCCAATGCGGGACAAAAGCCACCTGCTACTGTCTTCCTTTAATATAAGGAAAACCTATTTACAATCTTTTACTGGCGCAGACTCATACCAGTACGTAGGCACCCACCTGTAGAAGGCTACAACCTTCTCTCGTTCTCCAGCTACTACTGGAAGGGAGCTACAACCCCCTAGTTCTTGTACAAGTCGATATGTTTACTAGTATGTAGGCGTCGACCTACTAAAGGCTCCAACCTTCACTCATTTTCTAGCTGCTAATGGAAGGGAGCTCCAACCCCCTAGCTCTTGTACTGGCTGATATGTTTTCCAGTATGTTGGCGCCGGCATATAGAAGGCTACGACCTTCTCTCTTCCTCCACGGACCACGTTTCATAAATTTTTAGACTAGATACACCTGGAACACAACACCATAATCTGAAGGCCATGTTTCATCCAATTTTCATACTGGACCCATCAACAACATTGAAGCACAAAATCAATCACCACTGCAATACAACTGTTGGGCCTTGAAATTGTCATTCATTTCCATTACACTTTCACTATTATGTCCATTATATCACCTCCATTTCACCTTCATTTCCCTACCATGTCACTACATTCATCTCACTTTCATTATCATTGGGTCACATTTATGTTTTTCCAAACTTTATTAATTATTAGCATTTTTAAGTGAATTTGTGGTTAAAAATTAAAAAATAATGTGCATATGCTTATACCTAACAAGTGGGATGAGATTTTTGACATGTGTAGGTCAAAAGGAAGCTTCTAGAAGACCTTTATGTGACATCCTAAGGCCAAATCCAAATTTGAGTGGAGAGGATCATGAGGATATGTGTCACATTTCCTATTTGTATTGAAACTCTAAGAAGACATGTGTCTTATCATTTCCTATTTTGATTAGAACTCTAGAGGTATAGGGAGAGATTCATGGACTCTCATTAATGATATGACTTCTCATCTTTTAGTATAAATAGGAGATCTCTCTCCTTCATTTGGTAGCTTTTGAAAGATTTTGGAAAGCTTTGTAAACTTTTGTTAGCTCAACTTGTTGTACTTTGTAATTTTGAAGAATTTGAATAAAGCTTTGAAGTTCCCAACATGGAAGGAGATGTGAAGTAGGAGATGTCATGGAGCATATTAGAATGTATTGTAAAATAGATTTTATTTTGTAGTTGTGCTTTGATTTCATTCAAGTATGTCATTTTATTGTTTTCAAGTTTAATAGTTTAGATTTTCCTTTCATGCGAGTTTAATTCATGCAAGTGTGTTCAACCGGTTGACTGTAGATCTATCTAACTGTGTAATCTATGCTTAACAAAATAGTCCAAGAAAGTATTGGTGCTTCGAGCATTAGAGCACAGAGTAGATTAGTTTTCCTTTACTTGTTTTGTATTTAATTTTGTTGCAATTTCATTTTCAGTTTTAGAACAATGAAGTATTGAATCCCTCCAAATGCTATCACAAGGAGGTAGTTCTCCCAAAATTGTATAGTGGAGTGATAAAACACTTCATTTAGCTGTTATAGTAGATTAGTTGCAATTTCACTTTCAGTTTTAGTCTTTCATTTAAGTTTGTTGCAATTTCATTTTCGGTTTTAGAACAATGAAGTATTGGATCCCTCCAAATCCTATCACAATGAGGTAGTTCTCCCAAAATTGTGTAGTGAAGTGATAAAAAACTTCATTTAGTTGTCATCATTTTTGCTTTCATTTCATAGATATTTTGCTGGCTTATATTAATCTAACTGTTCAAAGTTTTGATTTGTTTTTATCTAATGTTCATTTCCTTTTCTCCCTTCTTTAGAAATTAGATTTTAACATTAAAAGTCATTAGATTTAGTTGTCCATTAACATTTAGAGATTTTCATCTAGAAGCATAACTTTTCTTTCTTAGATTAATTTCCTTAAGCATAAGAAACAAAACCCCCAAAAACAACATAAACTATAAAACAATGAAGTAAGAAAAAGGTTAACTAAGCACATATAGTGCACCACACTTCATCAGTTTACGATACCTAGATTGATAATTTATGTAGAGCAATTTAGGACACTAAATTGACTAGACATTTTGGCGCCGTTGCTGGGGAAGTGTAATTAGGAGACCTTATTTCTTACATCTAAAAAAAATTAATAATTTCTCGAGTATGCTCTCCTCCTACACTTTGTGTGATCTGGAGGATCAGAAAAAGAATTTTTATGTTAATATATATATATATATATATATATATATATATATATATAGATATCATTTCATTTGATTCAATGAAAAAAACAATAAAAAAATCCAACTGCTTTGATAGGTTTAGCTGTCCAAGATTGACTGGTTATGGTTTGTAGTGACCCTCAAAACACTGTGTCTTGTTTAATAAGATTTTGCAAATTAGCTATGGAACGCAGCCATGTTCTGCAGCTAACTGTGTGTTCCGTAGCTATTTCCAAGGTTTAGCAGGTTACAGGCATCAAATGAAGAAACCAACCACATGGGCATCTTTGGAATCGTCCCGACATGGATTCTATCCTAGTCACCCAACCTAGATCGATAAAAAACTAGCTTAAGACCTCAGTCAAAGTCCTCTTTTCAGTACATTTACCTTGAAGCCTTTGTTGCCTGAAATTGAGAACCATTAGATTCCAATCCGTTGTTGTGATTAGGTCTTCATCAAAACCTGTCAATGAAAAATCCAATTGTGCAAATCATCTCAGCTTTAGTTCAATAGGAAAACATTGATTTGTATATTAGAATGGTGAAAGACAAATGCATTTTTTTTGTGCAAGCAAGACGAGTTTAATTTGATGTAAAAGGTGTGGTGGCATTTTAACAAATTCCAAAGTATCATTTTCCGTCAAAGAATTTACATCAAGTGACATGTTTGATTTGTTGGATTTGTTTGCTCGCTCTGATTTCTTATTGGTGACCACGTCTGATATTAAAGCCAACTTCAAAATATGAGTTCAACTGGGCTTCAAACGACCATCCAGAGGACTCACTAAGGCCTTTGCGATAGTTATCAAAGCTGTGGTTGCTCATAAAATCTCTGCAAGAATTTCCTAAGACGATCAGGAACCAATAAGCATAACCAACAGACCTGCAAATAAAAAAATTTCAACCACAACATTTGCCAGAAAAACGCAGAACTGTGAAAAACGTCAAACCTTAACTGCACATTCCAGCCAAATGAAAACAAATTAGGAAAAAAAGCATGATTTTTTTTGTGGACGGGGTCAATTATATAACCGAGAAATGGTTTGGAGAATTTGATAACGGTTTGGGAGAATTTTTTGTTTATCTGAAGCCCCATTTGGCATGCCGCGTGAGGAAAAACAGATTTTAATTAAATGAACAGAGTGTTGTTTTAACACGGTGCGCTTGAGGAAGGGAAATCCGATTTGGGAACTAATTATGCTCATTACACCACGCCTTTTGTCTTTAATGTTAATGGTCTCATGCAATCTCCGTGACTCGTACTTCACTATACACCTGTTTAATAACAAGATACATGATGTAACTTAATTGGATACAGCTCTTCACAACCTGGTTGTTACTTTATTACGCTGAGTTCCTTGTTTGTACTTCCGCAGTCTTCTTGAGTATACAAGCACTCAGATACATTGAGCTAAATCCTTCATTTTGTTTTCGATTCTCCCTGTGTATAAGCAATACTCTATTTTCTGTTATCACTCAGATTTTCCTTAGAAGTTATTTAAAAGGAGGAAAGGATCCAAGGTAACTACAAACCAATATTTTAGACTCGGGTTCTAGCCAACCTAAGTCCAGAGAGGGCTTTCTCTTTATGATTTAGCTTTGTTTGCTGGGATATTAGGCTAGTTATGAAAGTTCATGGGTGTTTTGATTTTAATTTGGGTGGTGGAATTGTGGGAATAGATGGGCGGAGAAAGCCTTCAGGCCATTGGGCTATGGAGTCAAACGAAGAGTAGCTTGACCGAATCAGATCAATTGCTAAAGGAAGAGTTCACAAGGCATGCTAACACAACAAAAATCAAATCTACATGTTCAAATGGATGAGGTAGTCCTAACCAGGGTAGAAGGGCAATGAAGAATCCTTAAACTGAGATCAAGATGAAGAATAAAGGGAGGTCAATAGTAAAGGGAAACTAAGAATTCTTTACTATGGACCTAAGGGGGAAAACTACGGAAGTAGGGGAGCAACCGAGAGTTCCCAAACCAAGGTAACTTAGTAGAAAACAGTGAGAAAGTAAACAATCAAGACAGAGAGCTTAAAGCTAATTCTGAAATATTTTTCCTTGTTTACTATTCAGATTTTATAAAGAAAACATGTGAATATTTATAACATGATGAGAAAACAGTAATAAACATGAAGAGATAATACTTATTTGGTTTCCATCTTGCACAATAATCCTGTGAAATGTCTTTAAATTTATTTCATGATCTAGCAACCAATCCAAACTTGATTACAACAACTCACTAGCTTGATATGAAAGGTCTACAGAAATGTCTTCGAATCCACCCTAATGACTTCAATTTCTGAAGTATTTATACAAAAAATTACACAAAATATCTCATAACCATATGAGATTTATTATAGGAAATACAAAATATCTTTCACACGAAGGTAGAGACAGATGGAAAATAGATTGTGTGTTGTCCCTTTATTTATGAACGAGATGGATGTTGGAACTTGGATTTGCCTCTTATAGTTGCCTTTGTAATTGTGTGCTGGATCTTCTTCTTACTTTCACCTACTGATATTTTTTACCTGTTCTGATACTCTTTACCTGTTTTACCATACCTTACCATGGTAAATATTTTATACTTTATAGATTTACTACAGTAACTTATAGTATATCTGTCATATTAGTCCACCATTCATTATCCGATATTTTCATCCTGATCATCTTCCTATACACTTCATCAGCTTCGGTGTACTTAGAAAAATTGGGTCTGATGGTGAACAGGTGCTTCACTTCATGTTCTATATAAAAAATATTTTCTAAACCATCATAAAGCACCTTTCCTGTAGGTAGTGCTTTTACTGTGGAAGAGTTGGCTTGACTCCTTGCCTGTTTGTGCAGTCTTTCGATGTAGTCCTCATGAGTCATCAACTTGTCATTTATGACCAGTGGGCTTGGGAGGCCTTTATCTCTTAGAATGCCATATTTTAACATAAACTCATCTATGTCCACCTGAATATTTTGACATCTTTTCTCCAGGTTAAGCATCAAGTTCCTTTTAGTAAGAACTTTTTTAATTTCAAGGATAGTAGCAGTTCGATCCTCAATTTCCAATTGCTCCAGCTGGTGCCTGTTCTTGCTATACAAAAAGTTAATCAATTGATTTGCCTCTTCAGGCTTCTCTCCCAATTCTTCTCTGGTTTTCTGTATGGCCTCCAAAGCTTTTTTAACTAGCTCAGTCTATTCAAAAATGATTTGGATATAAGGCCAAATATCATTGATGGAATCAATGATATTGGTGCATAAAATGTCTTTAATATCTCTCAAAGGGTTTTCTAATGTTAAGTCCTTCTCCATTACTTTGATTCTTTCTTCCATGCTTCTATTTTTCCTTTCGTCTTATTTTTTCTGAATCTGTGCAAGCTCATAATTAGTTTCTAAGCTTGACATTTGCTCTTTAAGTCTTTTCAACTCTGTCGCCTAGATACTCATTTGTTCCATGGCTTTAATCATTTCATCTATCTTTTTTTCTGTTGACTCTATGCTAGATGGTGTCCCTGTGGTCGAAGTAGTCCCTGTTATTGGCAATGCTGTGACTGGTGGAAGTGTTGGTGCCAAGGCAGTTGCCAGAGTAGAGGGCACAACTGTAGAAACCGTGGGTATGACAGTTTGATGAGCGATGGCCAGCTCACTCTACTTAGACTGTATTGCCTTTTCTAATTCGTTCTTTGTTTCTTTTAGCTGGTCATTTAATCTTAGGACCAGGTCCATAAGTTCTTCCTCCTTTTTCCTTTCTATAACTTCTGTAGTTTGAGGATGGTGGAGTGGAGGGATCTTGAGCTGCTTTTTCAAGGCAGTTATGTGATCATTCTTATTTTTAATTAACTGTTCGGCTACTTTGACATCTTTGGGATCATGTCCCAATTCTATTACCATATCTTCTAAAGATTTTATTATGATATCCTTAGCCTGAGAGGAAGCTTTTTCTAGTTGCAGCTGTGTAGAGGTGTTGTGCAATGAATTTTGCAATTGGTCGACTGTAATGGCTTTACTAGTTAAGGTAGAATAAACCATTTCACTAGTTTGCTTATGCAACTCTATTTGGTCAATAGGATGAATATCCTTTGCCAACACCTCAAAATCAATCTTTAAATAGTCTGCCATGGATTTTGGCTGCTGCATAGTTGGCTTGAGGAAACTCATCTGCATTTTCCCTTCCTTTATGTCAAATGCTGACATAAGTCTGGTCTGGTTGGTTGGAGCCATTTTGAGGTAATGGGCATAAGTTTGTGCTTTCAATTTCTCATTCCTCGCTTTTATTTCTTTATACTTCCCTTTGATATCCAGGCTCTGTTCAGAGGAAGCCCTGAAAGAAGACACCTCTGTGCTCTGCTGCCTTTCCAATGCTTGCATGTGTGAAGTAGATGGGGTCCCACCTGTTGGGATAGTTTGCATGCTCTCTGTCCTTCCTGCCACTGTGTTGCCTATGGTCTCCTCAATGTACTCTTCTTCTGCATAGGGATTCAACCTTTGCCTTTTAGCAAAGGTTTGATCAATAGGCCTGTTAGAAGGGGTGGCCTTTTCCCTGTCTCTCTTAGGATTTCTTTCCTCGTTGAGAGGAGTTTGCAAAACTGGAGGGTTGCTCATGATTTGCTGAGGTTGAGCCAACTCCTCTGAGATTTTAGGATGCTCAGATTCTTCTTGTTGTCCTGAATGTTCTGCCTGGTCTGATGTATCTTGATGTTCTAATGGCTGAGTGCTGGGTTCCTGTGACTATTTTGGTGATGAAGTTTCTCCTGGCACTTGTACAAAGGAATCTTCATCAAGCCTTCTTTCTAAATCTACCCATACATTGTCAACTTCAACTTGTGTGCTATCCTGGTCTATTAAAGTTCCTTCCACCCATTCAGATTGATTTGCATATTGCTCAATCTCTGGGATCCTATGGTGGATGTAGGGTGATAGCTCATGTTTTTGCCTTCTGTCACATATGAAGCTATGAGGGTCATAGGGCCAGATGAAACTTTTTCTCAATCTTAATCCTTCAAGGATTTCCTCTACCTCTTTCCTTGCTCTTTTGTTGTTGCAAATAAATGGGCCTAGGTGATATTTTATCCTTAGCTAAGCTTTCTTCTTAGTCTTGACAAAATGGATTTCATCAGAATTGATCATTTTCCTATAGTACTCCAAAGAAAATAATCGCATAGGGAGATATTTGAGTAGTTTATAGGGAGGCAGATCACACCCGTAAATTCTGATTTCGGTATGGTTCTGGTACAGGTACCAATCCCCAACCTTGCACTATTTGGACAATTGAAGAACTCTTTTAATGTCTACACTGATCCTGGGAGGAGGATTTCCCAATAACAATGTAGTTACTAGATGTACAAACAAGTCGATGAAATCTCTGTAAGGATGATGAGAAGAACTAGACTTGTGAAATATAGAAGTTCAGAAGATGATTGACCTAGGGTTCGCTCTAGTGTCAAGCTTTTGTATAGAGAAGGGAAATTTATCAGTTTGGTAGTAGAGACAAAAGATGATACAAGGTTGAAGAATATTTAAATACCCTCTCATTTTCTAATCTCATGAATTGGTCATGCATCTTATCTGCAATGAATTTGGCATAGTTGAATTTGACTGCAAGAGTTTGACCAGGGGTGAAAATGGACATATAGGCAAAGGTCATCTCATCTACAAATTCATTAGTGGAAAAATCCAAAATGCAAGAAATCATTGTGATGATATCTTTTCCTACCTCAGAAAAAATGACTAATACATAAGGAGGGGGGTCCTTTGGCATGTATCCTTCTTTGACAAAAGTTTGGCAGATCTGAGTGCTTGTGGAACTGGACAGTTTGGAAGATCTTTCAAGCAAATTGGCAATGGAAAGGGGAGTGAGGTCTGGACCAGGCTGTAACTGCAACATTTCATTTATAGACTTAGCTGTAATGGTGAAAAGGATTTTCTGGCCAGGGGACATTACATCTCTCATGGTTGGGTCGTAGTTCGCATGGCAGTAGTGGATAATATCTGAGAAAACATGGATAGTGGGGAATTGATACTTAGGTAGCTTTGATTCCCAGAGACCTATTTTATCAGCATGTTTCAAATAGTTATCCTGGTACTTACAATGTAACTTCAAGGGGGTTTCATCAAAAGTAAGGTCCTTTATTTGAAAATCTTTGTCGGCCAAGGGAAGGTGGTCCAAATCCCTGTGGGGAGTAGTGAGTGGCATGATATTTAGGGCGACGGGAGCTTCCATCCTTGGTTCTTGTGGATTCAAGGACAACGGGAGGGAATTTCAGGGATTTTATGAAGAACCAAGTCGTTCCAGGGAGTCTCGAGAGTATTGAACAACTTAATTCTAATAAATTACTGGGTTCTAAAGCAATTCAGTCTTGGTTTTGATATAAAGAAGGGTTTTTCAGTAGAAGTGGGTAAGTACCTTATTATGGTGGTATGAGGAATGGAATGGCATTGGTGTGCAGTTTGGAGGGAGTGCGTTGGTCTATAGTGGCAACTGGGAGTTCAGCGGCTTCTTGAAGTTGATGGTTTGAACGCAGGGTGACAATATGAATGTGCTTCTGCGTGTGCATGGAGAACATAAGGTTCTATTTGTTTTGGTAGAACAAAAATAATGAATATTTTTGTTTTATTTGCAAAGTCAAAGTGTTTGGCGGGTATGGTGAAAGGGACAGATGGCGCCATTTAATGGATGGAACACTTTGTCATTTTGCGAGGGTAGTAAGTGGAAGCGGTAACAGATTTTATCACACCACTTTTGGGCATTGGGCGGTATTGGGAAAGGTCCGCCCGATGCCATTCATCGAGCGACATGTAGTGGCGGGCAAATAGTGAAACCGCTATCATCGAGCGGGTAAAGGTCAGCGTCGGAGGCCGCTCAATATGAGCGTCGACTTTCAGATCTGAAGGGGTCAGATCGTATGGTGAGTGGGGCACGAATTTTATCGGGAGTTAATGGAGGGGCCCGACGGGAAAATAATTGTGGTTGAGGGAGATTAATGATGTTGGGGGCAATGTAATTGGGTGAGGATAGATTATTAATTAACTACAGATTGGTTAATTAATCTCTTTTATTCGGTGGAGGGTCATGGTCATTAATTAGTCGTTGATCAATTTAATTAATACCTTAATTATTCACTAATAGAGTTTATGTTTCAAACTTCGGGGATGAGATATTAAAGTTAAAGGGGTTTTAATAAAATATAAGGGAAAGGGGTGCTTTTGGGATTTAATATATATAATTAAAATTAGGAGTTAAAATGAATAAAAGAGGAAAAAATGAAGTGCGCTAAGTACAATGTGTTTGAAATTTATTTACATTTTCACATAAAACATTATAACTTAGGCTAAATGCGCATTTGTGGGTTTTTGTGAAAAAGGGGTTTGCTCTGGGGTGATTACTTTTCCTAGGCAAATGGAGCTTCTACCTTAGGAAAAAGGGTTTTTAGGGGAAATGAGTGAATTATGGAGGGGGTGAATGTTTGTGAGGGGAATTTTAGTACTTAGGACCTATAAGTTATTGGGCCGAGGGTTCGGTCCTTACAGAAGTCAGAGAAATGCTCTGAGTCCCTTTAACTTAAGGTTTTAGGTACTTTTCACTTTGCTTATGGGAAATTAGTAAAATTAAGGGTGAAATGAATGGGGAAATTAACCACATGACTTTGTGTAAATGCTCAGTTATCATCCATACTTTAGAAATTTGATGATGAAGGTAAATGATATGATTTTATCTAATCAATCATCATAATTTTGCAACCATTATTCTACTTACCCACCTACTCATCCTACCATTTTTACTTCTCTTTATTAGGGTGCACTTAAGCTGGCAAACCCTTATCAAAATATTTTTCTTTTCTTTTACAATGGTGTTCTAACTAAGCCTAACCTTATTACATCCAAGGACGCAGACTAAATAGTTGAGCTCCTTTTATTCACTCTACCTATCTACTTATCTGCCAAGATTAAACAGTTTGGTCAGATTTTATTCTCTATCTCTAAGCATGAAATTGAAAACATGGAATAACCAAGATTAAATTATTTGGTTACCATGGATTGTGGCATAAGTAACAAGTTTCACACAATCATTATTATGAAAAAAAGTAAGTAGTAGTGACATTTGGACTTGCACACTTTCATGGTCTTTTTCCTATTCTTTGGGGTTCATTTTTCATCTTTTTTGACATTTTTTACTCTTTTTGTCCTTTGATTTTTCTTTTAGGACATACCCTCTTTAAATTTTTTAATTTTTTGATTTTTTACAAATATGGAAAACATTTGTAGAAAGCAAAGGTATGTACATATTACAGAGTTAAAATCAGCCAACCATAAATTATGACACCTATTGGTATAGGAACATAACATTTTCCACACAGTCTACGTGTGCAACCACTCCATTCCATACATCTTCTTCACTATTTCATGCATATTTCCCTGTTTCATATACCCTATATGTTTCATCCCTACATCTATCATTTTCCTTCCACATACTCTGTTATTTCATTCCCGTATCTATAACTATTTTTGCTTCCATATACCACTGCCATTTACACAGTCTTCTACACGTAGACAGTGAAGGAAATTTGAAGAAAAGTAGAGAATATGAGTGATGGGTCTCATCGTAAGAATAGAACCTATAGGAGTGAAATATATGGAAGGATATCCTCAGTTGAAAGGGATGTTGAAGAAAGCTGGTTGGCTGTCTTTTAGCTATAGAACGCAACCACATTCCGCAGCTAATTGGCTGTTCGCAGCCATCTCCACGCTTTTGTAGGTTATAGGTGTCAAGAGAGGAAAAGGACCACATGGGTAGCTTGGAAAACATCAGAGCATGGATCGTATCCTATCCATCTGGCCTAGATCGATGAGGAGGACTCTGGTCAAAGAGAAGTAAACTATAGAAACCTATGGCTGTTTCGCAGCTAATCGGTTGTTCTGCAGCTACTTTCATGCTTTTACAGGTTCCAAGTATCAAGAGGGAAAAATGACTACATGGATAGCTTGGAAAATATCAGGGCATGGATTTTGATTTGGTTCATTATCCCAAAATGAAGAAACCATCACCGTTTTCAAGGTGTGTGTTATCGCTAAGTTGCCACATGTCAAGGAGCAAAATGAAAAAAACAAAACCAAAGATTCATAGGTAAAAAAAAATGAATCAATGAAATGAGTGGATTATTTTTTCACTTTTTTGGAAGTATTGATTAATTTTGGACTGATGATGAAAAATGAATAGCTGACTTTTTGTTCAAGATTTTTAGCTACAGAAACTGTCAAGAATGAAGAAATTGCTCAAAAGATATAACAGTTAACTTGAGGCACTAATTCCGAAGCAGGTATAAATTATTTTGGTTTTCCTTTGTGAACTTGTTTCATTAATACAAATTCTTAGTTTTGTGTGTAAATATCATAACTAGAGAGATTGATCACCTCTCTCTTTTGATAGCCTTACATTCCATTGCAGAAGAAGTATTTTTTTTTTTGCAGGTTACAAGAGGAAGGACAAATGACTACAAGTGAATAGTGTCTCTCTTAAAAGACCAATTTGTCTCATAAGAAGATGATCAGCAACAAAGAAGAAACATGCTAATGCAAAATTAGATCCAAACGCTTGCAAAACTTTCAGATACTATTGTCTCCACTACATCCATACTTCATAATAAACCATTCACCTCATTTCCCTTTATATTTTCCATTTACATTCACATACACTTTCCATTACTTTTTGTCCACTCCTAACCCACAAATAAAAGCAAGAGGCTCATTTACATGCTTATTGCCCATTGCCATTTCTACTTTCCATTGCCATCTTCCATTTTCATCTTCCCTTTCCTATCATTTTCATTTCACAAATAAACCTTGCTTCATTGAAAATTATTGAGTTCATAGTCCTTTGAGTCTAAGTTCCTTGCAAAAACACCTTGAGGCTTGCATGCCTTAATGGCAATTCCTCATGTCAACAAACAATGGGAATACATTAATGTCCCTTGTTCATTGGATCTTCTAGGTGACTCGAAATCGGCAAATTTATTTGTACCTAGCAAGATGTGTTTGGGCATCTTGACTCTCATTGCCATCAATGGTGAGAGTTCTCGTGTTGACTAGTGGTATCCATTAATGGCCACTAAGTCAACAATTTCCTGCCATGTTCGACATCAGAACATCTCTTCACATAGTAGGAATTGTGCCAATGAGTTTTGAATACATGAAGACTATTATTTTCAACATTTTGGAGCAGATATCAAACAGATCAACATTATTCAGTAGTAGATTCAACAAGTTTTAGTAGAAGCAATAAAGAGTCATCTTGACTCTTTTATCCATGAATCTCTTTGTCTAGACACTTGAGGAAGATTATGATCAGAATTTTTTAGCCACCACACATACAACTCATCCATTTCCAAAGGGTAAGTTAAGGTACGTTATTTTCTAATTTTTGACCATAGAATTCTATAAAAAGCTAGAATGATAATTGTTGGAAAAACATTTCTCTTCTTCATTTCATAAAATTGCCAATACCATCAGTTGGTGGGGGGGGGGAATACATTCATATTCATATCTTGCCATGTTCATATCATATTCAATAGCCCACATAGTTCCAAAATATATTAACTATTACATTATTATTATGAGCATACAATGGCTTTTCAAAAGTGCTTAAAGGATAATTGGATACAAACACAATCATGGTTGTCATAGAAGAACTAACCATCATGCAATCCAATAAAGATATACTTTGCAACAATAATCAAATTATCATTATGCAAAGTTCAAATATCAAAATAGAATGCAACAACAAAATATGGCTATAACACAAGAACC
Organism: Pinus tabuliformis; assembly: GCA_031772625.1. Classification (NCBI taxonomy): domain Eukaryota; kingdom Viridiplantae; phylum Streptophyta; class Pinopsida; order Pinales; family Pinaceae; genus Pinus; species Pinus tabuliformis. Next base: position 1,095,068,436 of record CM062820.1, read on the forward strand.
AACCATGTTGCAATTCAAGTAAAACACTTTGCAGAAGTATGAAGTTATAAAATGATATCATTCAAATTTAAGTCAAAGCTCAAGGATCAAAATAATTAATGTAATATATATTGCATGAGGACATGCAATAGCTTCAGTTGGGGGGTATGTTGGGTCTTGAAATTGTCATTCATTTCCATTACACTTTCACTATTATGTCCATTATATCACCTCCATTTCACCTTCATTTCACTACCATGTCACTACATTCATCTCACTTTCATTATCATTGGGTAACGTTTATATTTTTCCAAACTTTATTAATTTTTAGCATTTTTAAGTGAATTTGTGGTTAAAAATTAAAAAATAATGTGCATATGCTTATACCTAACAAGTGGGATGAGATTGTTGACATGTGTAGGTCAAAAGGAAGCTTCTAGAATACCTTTATGTGGCATCCTAGGGAAAAATTTGAATTTGAGTGGAGAGGATCATGAGGATATGTGTCACATTTCCTATTTGTATTGAAACTCTAAGAAGACATGTGTCTTATCATTTCCTATTTTGATTAGAACTCTAGAGGTATAGGGAGAGATTCATGGACTCTCATTAATGAGATGACTTCTCATCTTTTTGTATAAATAGGAGATCTCTCTCCTTCATTTGGTAGCTATGGAAAGCTTTTGGAAAGATTTGTAAACTTTTGTTAGCTCAACTTGTTGTACTTTGTAATTTTGAAGAATTTGAATAAAGCTTTGAAGTTCCCAACATGGAAGAAGATGTGAAGTAGGAGATGTTATGGAGCATATTAGAATGTAACGTAGAATAGATTTTATTTTGTAGTTGTGCTTTGATTTCATTCGAGTATGTCATTTTATTGTTTTCAAGTTTAGATTTTCCATTCATGCAAGTGTGTTCAACCGGTTGACTATAGATTTATCTAACTATGTAATCTATGCTTAACAAAATAGTCCAAGAAAGTGTTGGTGCTTGGAGCATTAGAGCATAGAGTATATTAGTTTTCCTTTACATGTTTTGTATTTAATTTTGTTGCAATTTAATTTTCAGTTTTAGAACAATGAAGTATTGAATCCCTCCAAATGCTATCACAAGGAGGTAGTTCTCCCAAAATTGTATAGTGGAGTGATAAAACACTTCATTTAGCTGTTATAGTAGATTAGTTGCAATTTCACTTTCAGTTTTAGTATTTCATTCAAGTTTGTTGCAATTTCATTTTCAGTTTTAGAACAATGAAGTATTGGATCCCTCCAAATCCTATCACAAGGAGGTAGTTCTCCCAAAATTGTATAGTGGAGGGATAAGACACTTCATTTAGTTGCCATCATTTTTTCTTTCATTTCATAGACATTTTGCCAGCTTAGATTAATCTAACTGTTCAAATTTTTGATTTGTTTTTATCTAATGCTAATATCATTTTCTCCCTTCTTTAGAAATTAGATTTTAACATTAAAAGTCATTAGATTTAGTTGTCCATTAACATTTAGAGATTTTCATCTAGGAGCATAACTTTTCTTTCTTAGATTAATTTCCTTAAGCATAAGAAACAAACCCCCCAAAAACAACATAAACTATAAAACAACGAAGTAAGAGAAAGGTTAACTAAGCACATATAGTGCATCACACTTCATCAGTTTATGATACCCGGATTGATAATTTATGTAGAGCAATTTAGGACACTAAATTGACTAGGCAACAACCATCAACCACATCTGCATCATCAATCTCTGAATTGCCCACAACTGAATCAACCAATCAGAATACTGTCATCATAACACAGTCACCAGAACATAGCGCAGAACTCAGAACTTTGCAACAATAACCAGATCCAATTGCAACTTCAAATATCATACTTCATACTATATACGTGACTCTGATGAGCCGAACCAGCCTATATATGCGCTTTTACCAAAGTGAACCTGTGTACAGATCTGCGAATATTTACTCATAATTTTGCAGCTATGCCAGAAATCATTCATACCCAGATCATAACATTTATACAATAAAATGCGTCAGTAATTCAGATCTAGACTATCCATGATCAAACTAGATAATAATAATTCATTCCAAGCCTTAAGATCCCGATCCATCGTCCATCATCATCCACATAGGTGCATCCTTAGTTTAGATCAAGCAAAGCATCATAAACCCATAACCTGCATATTGGATCTCACCCTTCATCAGATATTCAATACTTGCACATTTGCATCCCATGGCCTATTGATCTTTCTCCTCCTTATATAGTTTTAGGCCTCTCTCAATACCATGGACCAAAACCACTTAGGACCAATACCTTGGACCCAATACATAGGGTCAATACCTTGGACCAAATACCTTGGACCAATACCATGGATCAAAATACCATGGACCAAATACCACAGACCAAAACTTAGTTTTCCAACATGTACATGCCTTTCCTTCTGTGAAAGTGCGTGTGTATGTTATACGCTCCTTTTGGTCCATTAACCCTCGTGTATACGCTCCTTTGTCATGGTGAACCTACGTATACCTCTCTCTGATCATTAATTCTTTGCTATTGACCTGCCGCACTGTGATCTATCATCTGAGTGAGTTGCCATCAAGGACAACACTTGTATCATATCTCTATCATAATGCCAACAATCTCCCCCTTTGGTCTTGATGGCAACAACAACACCAAGTCACTCTCCCCCTTTGGCATCAAGGGCAAAGGGCGGACCAAGATATTCTCTCCCTAGATATACATTATGTTGTCCATACTCCCCCTGAGTACATGCTAAAATATCTGATCGAACTCCCCCTTTGTACATGCCAAGATGTACCAATCCATCCATGCTCCCCTTGAGCACATGCAGAGTCTGCAAAAATATTTTTCAAAAGAATAACATGACTCTACAACTCAACTAAGTGAGTATGACCTTCCTATGACCAATGACTCATACATACATCAATCTCCCAACCAAGTGGGGATACACCATTTTGACTCATCTACCCAACCAAGTGGGGATATACCAAATGTTTATACATGACTGAAAATAGAAATTATTACATTATCCTTCCCATGCATAGTGGGGGTACAAATTAGGTCTTTTCATGACCTTTACATCAAATGATATGCATGATTTTTTATAAAAATGACCAGCAATCTAAATAAGACCATGATAGTGATAAGCAACTATCATACACCATATATGATCTGCACCATAAGCATCTGGACTTGTAACCTGCAATACCATTCTCTTGACCAACCAATAATAAGTAGAAAGATGTATCATTTAGCCACATAAGCATCATCACCAAAGACTTCTAACCATAATGCCAAAAATGAATTATTCGAATCATATGCCCCCCTTGAACCTATTCCATCTGTTCACTATCAGATCTGATCATAAATATATCAGCAAGAAGTATCAAGGGATCATCATCAATCAGATATATATTAAGTTAAAAGCACTTCTAAATAACATCTTATGTGTACCAACATCTCTCCACATATCATCAACAGATTGTAACCATCATCAAATAGAGAAAATAATTTGACTGAACCATATCAGACCCTTTCTCCTAAGTCTGTCCCACTGCTTTTCTTCAAACTAACATATACGTCACTGTGCATCTTCAAACTCACGTATATATGCGACTTGTCTTCATGAAACTTTCGTATGAGATTTAGAACACTGAGGTTCCACACTTTCAGCTCCCTCTGAGTTTGTCATGTCTATATACTCTGCTATGCCACATCTTTATGATTGTACTTCCTTCTTCTTCTATATCTTCAATTGTGATTATGTTTTCTCATTTTGGTATGATGCCCAAAATCTTCTCCTGCATTTCTTTGCTATATTTCCAAGCTTGTTACATGCATAACATCTTACATATTTCATATTCCTTATGTCGCAGTCAATAGCTTTGTGACCAAACATATTGCAAGAAAAAAATACCCCTTAAAGTATCTGGAATGTGATGCTATTTCTGTGTGACGGTCTTGAACCATTCTACTTCTGCATCTTGCTGCAACATGTCCAAGATTATGACATACATAACATTCAACATTATTCATTGGAGGAAATAACCACCTATCACTTCCACAGTTAGGATCAAAAGATTTTCTTTGAAGACTGTCTTTCCTTGGTTGTTGATGGGGTTGACCTCTCATCTCCTTGTTGAACATTTCAGATTTTGCATTAGAGTTCCTTGCCTCACCTTGTGAGATAGATTCACTTTCAACAGATTCATAAAAACCAAGACCAGTTTTGATAGCAGGCGACCTTTGACTACTAAGAATATCATCCAAAATCTTAGTACTATCTTGAAATCGTAATAGTTTATCCTTTTCTTCTAATTTATCTTTCAAGATATTTACCTCAACTTGATGTTGTTCTTCCTTTTCTAGATATTGCTTCTTCAAGATTTCTTCAGAATTTCTTCCTTCTTCCACCTGTTACCTTAGTTTGAGAATCTCATTTTCTTGTTCTTCATTATGCTCTTGCAACATTTCACGTACTCTGAAGTCACACTCTAGCTGAGCTTTTAATTTGGTAACTTCTTCTTTGAGGGCACTCTCCCTTTTGTTAAATATATCTTGTTGATCTATGATTTTATCTGATGCTTCATTTGCTTGTTCATCTTCAATCTGAGGTGATTTAGAATCTGAATACTTGCTTCCACCTAACGGCAGGCTGTCGCTGTTCCTTTGAGCTGTCTTCTTCTTCTAACGTGCTTTCTTTCCCATTGTTCTACGGATCTCCTTCAAGCGATCAAGCTTCTACCAAAGGAACTGCTCTAATACCAATTGTTGGAAATAATACCGGGGGGGTGAATCAGTATTAGAAAATCAATAACTTTTTCATTTCCATAATTAGATTCATATATGCTACTTCAGTTAAGGGAACCCGTGTGTACACGCAACTGTGTTTAATGCAACTAGCGTATATCCATTCAACTTATGATTCAGTTAATTAATCAAATGTTGATCTTTAATTAGTGCATCAGAACTTCATTAATCATATAAACAGTAACCAGGTGTAGTAAAAATAGAACATATCATCACACATAAGAAATACACATGAACACCATGATATAAGGTGGAAACCCAATGCGAGAAAAAAACCACTTGCTGTTGTCTTCCTTTAATATAAGAAAAACTTGTTTACAAGCTTGTACTAGCGCAGACTCATACCAGTACGCAGGCACCCACCTGCAAAAGGCTACAACCTTCTCTCGTTCTCTAGCTACTACTGGAAGGGAGCTACAATACCCTAGCTCTTGTACTAGCCGATATGTTTACTAGTATGTAGGTGCCGGACTACTGAAGGCTCCAATCTTCACTCGTTTTCTAGCTGCTACTGGAAGGGAGCTCCAACCCCCTAGCTCTTGTACTGGTCAATATGTTTACCAGTACGTAGGCACCGGCCTACAGAAGGCTATGACCTTCTCTCTTCCTCCAGGGACCACGTTTCATAAAATTTCAGACTGGATACACCTGGAACACAACACCATAATATGAAGGCCATGTTTCATCCATTTTTCATACTGGATCCATCAACAACATTGAAGCAAAAAATCAATCACCACTGCAATACAACCATCAACCACATCTGCATCATCAATGTCTGGATCACCCACAACTGAATCAACCAATCAGAATACTGTCATCATAACACAGTCACCAGAACACAGCGCAAAACCCAGAACTCTGCAACAATAACCAGATCCAACTGCAACTTCAAATATCATACTTCATACTGTATATGTGACTCTGATGAGCCAAACCAGCGTGTATACGTGCTTTTACCAAAGTGAACCTGTGTACAGATCTGCAAATATTTACTCATAACTTTGCAGCTATGCCAGACATCAGTCATACCCAGATCATAACATTTATACAATAAAATATGCATCAGTAATTTAGATCTAGACTATCCATGATCAAACCACATAATAATAACACATTCCAAGCCTTAAGATCCTGATCCATCGTCCATCATCATCCACATAGGTGCATCCTTATTTCAGATCAAGCAAAGCATCACAAACCCATAATCTGCATAGTGGATCTCACCCTTCATCAAATATTTAATACTTGCACACTTGCAGCCTTGGACTAATGATCTTTCTTCTCCTTATATATTTTTAGGCCTCTCTCAATACCATGGACCAAAACCACTTAAGACCAATACCTTGGACCCAATACCTAGGGTCAATACCTCGGACCAAATACCTTGGACCAATACCATGGATCAAAATACCATGGACCAAATACCACGGACCAAAACTTAGTTTTCCAACATGTATGTGCCTTTCCTTCTGTGAAAGTGCGTGTGTACGTTATATGCTCCTTTTGGTCTGTTAACCCGCGTGTATACACTCCTTTGTCACGGTGAACCTGCGTATACCTCTCTTTGATCATTAATTCTTTGCTATTGACCTGCTGCACTATGATCTATCATCTGAGTGAGTTGCCATCAAGGACAACACCTGTATCATACCTGTATCATAATGCCAACAACTCCTTCCTGTGTCACCTTCTGCATGGATCAGATCTGTCACTCAGGATTGATGAATCTACTTTTATTGCTCTGCTAGCTCATGCCTTCAACTTTCCTGTGATCTGCAACCTGCCTCTGATACCATGTCGGAATTTCTAAGTTAACTTCTCAGAAATTCTTCTTATACTATCTGGTTTATTTCACCTACTTGTTTAATTACTTAATAGGTTATTTACCATGTAAATATTGAAAATAAACACAAGTATAATATCAACATCTATAGATCATCAACTGAAAGAAAACAAGCACACAAGTGATACAATTATTTTTTGTACAAATGTCCCCAGAAAACCTAATGCGGGAAAACCGGTGTAGCTATTCAAAGGGTTTTATTATTATGCAGTTTTCAGAAATGGCTCACCAAATAGAGAATTCCCTTGGAAGTAGTACCTCTCCTCGGAGACAGATATTCCGGCTAATTAATCACTGGATGAACGATCCCATAACAACAATTGCAGCTTCCAAACCTCTACATCACTCTAATAGGGACTGCATCACCCTACCTGGCTCACCAGCACCTAGTCTATCCCACGAAAGTCCTCCCAGTGCTATCTCTTGGCCCTGCGTCATCTCAGTTAGCCTCTGCGCAGCTACTGAATCTTCTGTGTCAGTCCTTAGACCTCTGCATCATACACATTGGCCTCTCCTAGGTCTGCGTTGCTCCCAGCTACCTCTGCGTCAAACTCTCCGGGCTTTACACTATCTCTCTGGTACTAACTCTACCTCTGTGTTATGTATTCACTGCCCCTCGTTGTTGATCACTGATTCGATTTCTCTTAACAAACACCGCTCTAGAAAATCAAATGACTGATCAGTGCTCTGGTGTATTCTCCAATTGACCCTCAAGCCTCTTCTTATACTTTTCTCGTTGGTCCATCAACGATCGAGATTAAATCTCTAATCAATAGCTAAGATTAGATTTGGATTGATCCATGACTTTTGCAACCTTCTAACCCAATTTTATATTAATACCCATTAATATTTTATTTTTCCTATGTTTAGACTTAGGAACTCCATTAAAAATATTAATTATTTTAATATCTCCCAAACTGGTTAGAATCTTCCCAAACCATTTCTAGGTCTTGGAGATCTCATGTGATTTAGGATTTCCACCAATTTTCATGGCTAGAGCACATCCGATGCTATGCAAAATCAACACCACTTTTCTAGCCCAGAATCCCAACCTCTACCCAAAACTTGCTACAAACTCCAGAATCCATCAAAGACATGATAACAATGTTGGTAATTAAAAAATCAACCTAAGGACTAGGCCATATCATACCCAAATCGGACTGACATTTTGTCAAACACTTGGCATCAATGCAATCTACAGGTCTAGGATACAAGACAAAGCATAAATGATTGAAAGAACTTATGAAACATAACCATAAGGATCACCTCCTTCTCCATTGAACTATTATATAATCAATTAGGTCTTACATCCATCCATTTAACAATTACAAGAAACTACCTGAAATAACCATGACATGAACCAATCATTTAACCATGCTTATAACCAACATAAAACCATATAACTATCAGAGATACGATAGCCATTAAACCCACATATAAACTAGTGCAAAAGTAAGAGAACTCAGATTTTATTAATCATAGGAAAATCCAACCAGGTTCAGGATTTCCATGTACCACCTGATCATAGACATGGCTGAACCAAAACTCACTTTTAGCGAGTCACCCCGTGCCATATTCTAAGCATGAATGTGGTATCTCATATAACAAACCATCCAAGAACAACCAAGGGAATCTAAAGGTTAAACCACCTCCACCCGCACCAAATCGTAATCACACCAAAACCGGTGCTCCGATCACAACTGAACCAAACTTGGAATGCCATCCGAAATCCATCACTATCTTTGAGGAATTTTCCATCTCCTTGTCTCTCAGGCATTACCGCAATCCAATCTCAAATCATTAGGCCCTAAACCAAGACCAGTCTCTCAGGATTTACCGCAATCTAAAATCAGATCACTAAACCCTAAATTGAGACTTCTCCCTCATGCTTTACTATGTATCCCGCCAAAACCGATCAAGGGATTCCTAGGCCTTTGGGTATGAACCTTGAGACCACTTCTACACCGGATTTTGAAATCCATTTGGCAAACCAAAGCTCAAAACCCGATATAAACATCCCAACATACCATGGCATCTGGAAAAAGGCAAGGCTAGGCTGAAAACCCCGGTCATAACACGGAAAAACCATGACATCGACAACAAGAGAACCATAGACCAAAATGCAAAGCCATGCATTCCCAAATCAGCTAGGAAATCACACATGCAAAAGGTTACCTGCAAGTATTCCTACTAAAGCTGCTTGATTCTGCTGTTCTTCCTTGATCCTTTCTTTCCTTGCTTTCTCTTTGCTTGCTTTTCCTTCCTTGATCCAAAACTAGAGTGCTCCAAGAAAACTCTAAGTGACCAAGAGTGAGAGAGAGAGAGAGAGAATAATGAGAGAGATCCAAACTTGAATTGAAAAAAGGTTAACACTGACTAAGCTTGAGCCAAGAGCCTAAAATTTTCTAAGAGATTTCCAATTGATCCTCAGAAGCATTTTTATGAATGAGGCCTCTAATTTGTTCATTTTCCCTTATTTTCCTTCATTTTCCTCCTCACATGCAACCTGTGATCTTTCACCTTACTTTTCTCCTAATTTTCTTTATTTTCATAAATAAATGTGCCAAAAAATGCCTTTTTGCCTTTTAATGCATTTGCCTTTACCTTTGTCAATTTTCCTTAGCCAAAACACACATCCAATGATGCCCACTAGGATATCTTTGCCCAACATTCAACTTGGAATAAGTGTCCCTTACCCATTGTCTTATTTTTTCCTTTATTAACTTTTATTACATGAACATTTCACTAGGGCTGTTACAGACATGGTTAGAGATGGCATATTCTTGGATACACTTGATCAAAGATGCAATGGACATGGGTTCTACACTAGTTTTTGTTGAGACAGGTATCATGGTCATCATCGGTTTCATCCTTACAGGAGGAGTGACATGGGATATTTTCCTGATGAGTTAAAGAAAGCCAAGCCACCTACATTTGATGGAGAGCTGAAAAAACTAGAGGATGTAGAGGCATGGTTGCTTGGAATGAAGGAATTTTTTTAGCTGCATGATTACACAGAGAACATGAAGGCCAAGATGGATAGTTTCGGTCTTAAACGGAAAGTAGACATCTGGTGGGAAGATGTGAAGCATGTCAGAGACATTAGGAAAAAGGAGTTGAGTTGGAATGAATTCAAGAGACTTTTCAGGAAGAATTACTTGTCAGAGAGGTACTATGACAGTAAAGCCAAGGAGTTCTATGAGCTGAAGATGGGATCGATGAAAAATTATGAGTACACAACTAATTTCTTGGAGTTGTTGAGGTATGTGCTGTATCTTAAGGATGAGAAGGCCAAAGTTTAGAGATTTGTCAGTGGATTACCATTATCATTTAAGGATTAGATTGAGTATGATGAGCCTCAATCACTGGAAGAAGTCATTGGGAAGCTTAAGCACTATTATGAGAAATCAAAGTGTAAGATCGAATCTAAGGAGGGTTCGCAATGGAATAACAAGATTAAAGGTAAATGGTCATTGAAGTGAACGAGACCTCAGGATGCAGGTGAGAAAGATAATGATGTTCCTTACAATAAGTTTATTACAGTTGAGAAGGGACATGGGTCATAACCTGGAGAACAGAGAATATTACGAGGTAATAAGAAGAAGGCAACATCAGTTATAATGCTTACAACTATGTAGGAAAAACACAATCGCAAGAAAAGATGTGCATTATTTGCAGTGCATATTTATAATGATAAAGGTAAGGATGTTGAGGATGTGGAAGTCTTCAAGAATTATTTGGTCTTGCAACAATTTCAGGATCTATTTCCTGCAGATATTTCAGAGTTGCCTCCTCACTAAGAAGTGGACTTTTCTATTGAGTTGGTACTAGGGGCAACACCAACATCAAAGGCACCTTCGAGGATGAGCACTCCAGAGTTAGTGGAATTGAATTTTCAGTTGAAGGAAATGATTGAAAAGGGATACATCAGGCCAAGTGTGTCACCTTGGGATGCACTAATATTGTTTGTGAAGAAAAAGGATGGTACTCTCAAGTTGTGCATTGATTACAAGTAGTTGGACAAGGTAACCATCAAGAATATGTATTTTTTGTTGAGGATTGATGACTTGTTTGATCATTTGAAGGGAGAAACAATGGTCTCAAATATTGATATGAGATAAGGATATCATCAGGTACACATCAAAGAAAATGAAATCTACAAAAATGCATGTTATGGTTCTTTTTATTCTGGCTAATGCTCTAGTTGATTTCATGTGTTTGATGAATGGTATGTTGCGTCCTTATCTAAACAAGTTTTTTATTGTATTAATTGATGATATATTGATATATTCTAAGAATGAGTAAGAGCATGCCAAACACTTAGAAATAATATTGATATTACTAAGAGAGCATCATTTCTATGCCAATCTTAGTAAATGCAAATTATTTTAGATAGAGGTACATTAATTGGGGCATGTTGTCTCCAAGGAAGGCATACCAATGGATCTGAAAAAGATAAGAGATATCATGGAATGGGAAGCTCCTAGAAATGTGGATGAGGTCAGATCATTCATGGGATTAGCCGGTTACTACAAGAGGTTCATCAGGAACTTCTTGCGGATTGCCTATCCTATTACATCATTGTAGAGAAAAGGAAAGAAATTTGAATGGACAAAGGAATGTGCAACAAGTTTTGAGCAGTTGAAGCAATTGCTTACAAATGCTTGAGTTCTAAAGATTGCAGATATAGACAAAGAGTTTGTAGTGTGTACATATGCTTGGAAGAGAGGAATTGGTGGAGTCCTGATGCAAGAGGGACAAGTTGTGTGCTATGGGTAAAGGAAACTGAATGAGCATGAGAAAAAGTATGTGATGCATGATCTTGAGTTGGCAACGATCATTCATGCATTGAATATGTGGAGGCACTATCTTCTTGGAAGAAGGTTTGTGTTGACGAGTGATCATAGTGGGTTGAGATATTTGTTTCACTAACCGAATCTGAATGCCACACAAGCTATATGGTTGGCCACGCTCAACGAGTTTGACTTCGAGATCAGGTACATTAAGGGAAAGGAGAATATGGTTGCAGATGCTCTTAGTAGAAGAGTGCAGGTAAATCACATAGCAACTATGAGTTCATATGGGACAAATTTACAGGATCATATCTTATGGGCAGGACAACATGATGATAGGTACAGGGAGCTTAGTCATAGGTTATATCAGCAAGGTATAGGTGAACAAGATATGTACAGTTAGCTCACTATAGATGGCTTGGTCAGATTTAGGAATAAGATCTATGTGCTGACAACAATGAACTTAAGAAGCTTATCTTGAGGGAATTTTATGTTTAAGCCATATTCAATTCATGTAGGATATCAAAAGTCTCTAACAATGATTAAGAATTTCTACTATAGGTCGAATATGAACAAGGAAGTGGCAGAGTTTGTGGCTAGATTTTTGGATTTTCAATAGGTAAAAGAAGAGTGAAAGCATCCAGGTGGTTCACTACATCCAATTCTGATTCCAAAGTGGAAATGGGAGGTCATTACTATGGATTTCATCACAGGTTTTGCGAGGACAACTAGACAAAATGATTCCATCATGGTTGTGGTGGACAGGTTGACTGAGGTAGCTCACTTCATAATGGTTAAGTCTACTTATTCAATTAGTGAGGTAGCATAGGCCTTCATCAAGGATATAGTGAAATTGCATGGTATTCCTAGGAATATTGTGTCAAATAAAGATGCCAAGTTCACTTATAGGTTTTGGAAAGAGTTATTTTCATGTTTGGGGACAAAGTTGGCCTTTAGTACAACTTATCATCTGCAGATAGATGGACAATGAGATTTTGGAGGACATGTTGAGAATGTATGTTATGCACCAGCAGAGGAGGTGAGAGGAGTATCTTCCACTGGTTGAGTTTGATTACAACAATGGGTATCATGAGTCATTAACGATGAGTCCGTTTGAGGCACCTTATGGGTGGAGTTGTAATACTCCCATCAACATGAGTGATCCAGTGAACAGGGTGTTGATAGGACCAAACATGTTGGAAGAGATGGAATAGGAAATGCAGGTTATCAAGAAGAATCTAAAGGCAAAAAATGATAGGTAGACAAGTTATGCAGATCAACACATGAGATTTAAGGAGTTTCAGGTTTGGGAACATGTGTACTTGTGCATCAAGTCGAAGAAGAGCCCCTTGAGGATTGGTTCATGTGCGAAGCTGACACCTTGGTATTGCAGAACTTTCAAAATTCTTGAGAGGATTGGACCAGTGGCCTACAAACTTGCACTACCTTCGACAGTGAAAATCCACAATGTTTGCCATGTTTCATTGTGTAAACGCTATGTGAAATATGTTGATCATGTGATTGATTGGGTTGTATTGCAGGTGGAGCCAAAAGGAGAATTATAGTCGGAACCTCAGTGCATACTACAGAGGAAACAACTCATGCTCTGGAACTGAGCAATCGAGCAAGTTAAAGTGCAGTGGAGGCACTTTGGGCTTGATGAAGCTACATGGGAGATGGCTGATCAAATACGGGCTATGTATCCTTCATTATTTTTTGGTTGAGGCAAAACTTGAGGCAAAGGAGTTTTGGTATATGTATATATTTATGTATGGTTATTATTATAAATATCACAACGAGCTGTGTTAGAAAGCTCCATTAAGTAGTATGGTTGTCATGTTATTATGTTTGTTATGTTGGTTTTTCTTTTTAGCACGATTTTCATTGTAAATGCTGCATCGAGCTAAGTTATAAATATCCATGGGTAGTATTCTTTGGTTTTCAACAATTTGCTAGTTATAGGTGTTAGAACACCGAAGACGATGTTCCCCTAAGGGGAGGGGTTTGTAATAATCCTAGGCTAAAAGTTCATGTAATTAAGTTAATAAATGAAAAATAAGACCAAGGTTATGGGACACATATTACAAGTTGAATGTTGGGAAAAACATCCTAGTGGGTGTACATTTGGTTTATTATGGCTAAGGGGAAATTAGCAAAGACTTTGAAAAGGAAACGAGGCATTAATTGACATTTTATTTATGAAAATAATGGAAAATAGGAGAAAAGGAAGGTGAAAGGTCATAGGTTGCATTTGAGGAGGAAATTGAAGTAAAAATAGAGGAAAATGAAGAAATTAGAGACATAAATAATAAAAAGGCTTTTGAGGATCAATTCATAACCTTTTGATAGTTCAATTTTGGAGCTCTATCTATTCTCTCATACTCTTGCACACTTAAAGCATTCTTGGAGCACTCTAGCATTGGAGAAAGGAAGGAAAAGGAAGGACAAGAAAGAAAATGAAAGAAAGGATCAAGTAAGGAAGAGTTGGATCAAGTGGATACAACAGTATTACTTTACAAGTATTGTGCTTCATGTATGATTTCCTTGCTAGTTTTTTCATGCATGGTTCATGCACGTGTGTATTTGGTTATCTTTTTGTCATTGGCATGGGTTTTTCCAATTTTGACAATGGTTTCAACCTTGCCGTTCCATTTCTGAATAACCATGGTGTGATGGGGTTCTTTCATTGGTTGAGATTTTGATTTCTAGATGGTTTTGGAACTAGGTGAGGTGGTCTCAGGAAAATTCCCAAGGTACTATGAATCCCTTGACTAGTTTTGGGGGGATTGCGGTAAAGCCTAGAAGTGTATGTTTTTGTTTGGGCCTAGGAATCCCTTGACCAGTAATAGCGGGATTATGGTAAAGCCTAGTTGTGTAGGTGCTTGTTTCGGGCCTAGGAGTCCCTTGATCAGTTCTGGCGGGATTGCTGTAAATCCTGAGGAATACCTAGTTGTTTTGTTGTGAGTCCCACATTCATGCTTGGAATATGGCACAGGGGTGATTGGTTGAAAGAAAAATTTTGTTCATCCCAATCTATGGTCAGGTGGTACATAGAAGTACCTGACTTGGTAAGAGCTCTTTTCCTCTTGTAATTCATAAGTATTTGTAATTGTTATTATGCGGCTTTGATGGCTATTCTATTATTGTTATTATTTTGGTTATATGCTGGTTATAAGCATGGTTACATGACAAATTCTAGTTATGGATCTTAACATGTTTTGATTGGTAAATGAATGGTTATTTAATGCATGAACTAACATATGTTATTGAAGCTATTATGAGAGGGGATTGGACCTTCTTGATGATTTTAAGATAAGTATGAGACCCCTATGTTCAAATATGCATTTATGACCTGTAGATTACATGTTCACAATGTGTTTGCCGAAATGTATGTCATGGTTGGATCTAGTTAGATCAAGTTCTTGAATAAGTTTTGCATTAATGTCTTTGTCCTTGAGTAATTCATCATTATGGAAAGTTCTATCAATTTCTAGGCAGAGGTCTGGATCCTAGCCCTGAAAAAGTGGCTCAGATTAGAGGGTCGCATGCTCAGAACTAAGAAATCTAGACTACAGTCATAGGGAGGTAGCTTTATCCATGTAGATGGAGGGTCACATCAGTTGGCTTGCCTTATTATGCAAGCGACTGGGGGTCCAGATCACTAAAAAGGTAAGTTAGCTCAAGGTTTGGGCACCTGGAGTGGTTCTTTGGTTTTGTAGCTCTTAAGGAAGGTCGGTATTGTTTCAATTTTTCGATTCCACTTCCTTAACTTTAATTAGGATGTTGAGTCATGTCATAGTATCCCTCAATTCATGTTTACCCTGACATGTCGGTGAAAGTGGGTAGATATGGGAGGGGTGGTTACAACACTTTAGTTTGTTGATGACATCATTCTCAACCAATAATATCATGGCACATCAACATGATCATGTCATTATATAAGGTTGGAATAGTAATAACATGACACGTCAATATGACAATGTCAAATTGGTGACATGGTAGTATGAATGAATGCCACATGGTAGGTACAGTTGGAAATGTCTGCTGGCCAAAGAGGGCGAATTTGCATGACACATGACACTACTTATGGTGTGCCATATGGAAACTATGATTTCATGATGACATCAGTGTAACGACATCTAATGAACCTTAGGTCTGGGTCACATGGAAATGTTTTATAGACAATCAACCCTATGTTAGATTTTCCCTCCGCACTTATATATATATATATATATATATATATATCTATATATATATATATATATATATATCTGATTATATGATTGAGTTCAAATGAATTGGTATGGTCATGGTTAAACTTGTGAAGGCCTAGCCTTCATGGTATGAACAAAGAGTTATGTTTTAAAGGTCACAATTTTTATTCATTTTGGATTTTGTTGTGATGTGATTGGTCTATGGCTGTTGATGTGGCTCTTTGTGATGCGTTTGTGGAAATGACATGGCTCTCTGTGTCAATTGACATGGCTCCACATGCTTGACATACAAATTTTTGTTTGGTCTATGGATATTGACATGGAATGTTGTGATTGGTTTTTGGAAATTGACATGGTCCTCTGTGATTGGTTTGTGACAGTGACATGGATCTCTGTGTCAGTTGATGTGGCTCTCTGTGGAAATTGACGTGGTTCTATGCATTTGGTTGACATGAGTCATAGTGGAAATTGGCATGACTCTCTAAGGTAGTTGAGGTGGCCCTCTGTGACTGCTTTGTGGTAGTGACATGTATCTCTATGTCAGTTTATGTGGCTCCTTATGATTGGTTATGATAGTTGATGTGGCTTGTTGTGGTAGTTGATGTGGCTCACTGTGATTGGTTGTGGCAATTGACGTGGCTCTCTGTGGTAGTTTATGTAGCCCTCTGTGACTAGTTTGTGTTAGTGACATGGATCTCTGTGGTAGTTGATGTGCATCTTAGTGATTGGTTGTGGCAGTTGGCATAACTCTCTGTGGAAATTGACGTGTCTCTCTATGATTGGTTGACATGACTCTCAATGGTAGTTGACATGGATCCCTATGATTAGTTGTGGCGGTTGACGTAGCTCTCTATTTGTGGTGATGAAATGGCACTTAGTGGAATGTTATGTTGTGTCTTGTAATTGGCTTATGGTTGTTGCGTGGATCTTCGACGTGGCTCTTCAAGACTAGTAGTCAAATGATGTTTATTAGAATGGTTGCGTAGACTTTTACCAAGGCCTACAATATGCAGTTGGTAGAGAACATTGTGATTCTTTGGGAGGTAGAAGGTTCAAACTTGGTTAAGTTGCCCAAAGTTTAATTTTTATTCTTTCCTTGTGAATATCCATTTTGTTGAACGGTTAACCAAACAATGGTAAACATTTTTTAAAACAATTGTTGGTATTTGTGAATTTTGTAGAACATACACCAAAAAGAGCCATTTTACAGAACAATTAATCTTTCTAATGTTTTTTAGGGTCAATTTGAGAGAAAATTGATTTTTTGAAAATGGGTTTTGGTTGGATTCTTTTGTATTTTGAAAGAAGGAAGCTACAAACAATTTTTGAGATCAGGGAGGTCATAATTATTGTCAATATGAATTTATGAATAGGTTTTTGACATGTCAAGTTGCAGTTGAAAAAAAGATAGGTTGATTTGGTTGTGTTTGAGATTGTGGTGCTAAATTAAGCAACTATAGTCAAATTCCACTTTGGACAACTCATTAGATAAAGATGACGATTGCATTGAATTCTTCTTTTCAAAAGGACCAAAATCGACCTAAATACCATCTAATTAGGATAAGGGAAAGTGTATTTTTGAATTATAATCCCACATGTGCATATTTGATCAGGTCGACCGAAAAGCGGACACCCTTGGAAGGCTATAAATATAAATGACTTCTACCTCATTTGGATATATCATCATGAGACATTCTTCTATTCTCCTTATTTTTGGCTCGCACAAGTCTGAGGCAGATCTGCAGAGGAATAAGTTTGCTCGAAGTTGAAATTGCAAGGTCCGAAACTCCATCACTGTTTTAGGGTTTTGAGCCTCAGTCACAAGCATGACTGAGGAAGATATCGGCTGCAGTCACTCACTAGCCAGCGCATTCATGCGACTGAAGCCTTTTAGTCACACACATAACACATCCTCCCTTTGAAAGACATCTAGGGTTTCAGAATCACAGTCACATGTTTTCCAAAGGTTGAATTCTACCATAATCACTAGCTTATAGGCTCAAGGGAGCGCTTGGAATCTCCCAGTCGCACACATGACTCATCCTTCATGCGACCAAGACCTAAATATTGATTTTTCAACTATCCTAAGTTTTCACTTGTTGATCGCAGTGTTCGGAAGTTGCATTAGAGAAATTTTGAGGTAAAAAATGAGTTTCCTAAGGAAAATGTACAATCAAAATTCACTTTATGAGAACCAATCACATTTTAGAAGATGAAATCATCCCCCATGGTTGATGTGACATTGCTTGAGTTAAAGGTACTTACTTGTCACATTCTCAATGATGGATACAAACTCATGGTTAAACATGGTAGTGCTTTAAGTACTTTTAAAGTCATAAAGTAAAGTACTCATAATAAAAACGATTTCACACTTTTTGAATAAAAATTTATTATTGTCATTCATATTTTTTGAAAGTAACAATGCATATCCCTATACAATTTTCATGCCTTTATACACTTCTAAAAAAATATTATATTTTATATATTTATTTTTAAATTATATATTCTTTTCATTTTATTTAATATTACAATTTCAAATTAATTATAAGTTAATATCTATACATATATATGTAAATACCTACTCATAAATATAAATTAAATCTATTTTAATACTTTTTTCTTTAATTTTAAATACAACTCAATTCATTATTATATTAATATTATGAAAAATAATCTAAATGTAATATAATATATATTATATTCCTTCCTATACTATATATTATTTCTTGATATGTTATAAATAAAATCAATTCAATATGTAATATAAAATAAATACATAAAATAATATATTACATTTATTATATTATTTGATTTTTATATAGTATCTTAATTACATGTTATTATATAATTTAAATAATATAATTTTTACTTAATAGTATATTATACAATTAAGAATTTATGAATTTATATTTATAATTTATTTTGAGTTATTTAAATATGAAGGACAAATGCATTAGTTGTTCAATGATAATGATTTTTTTTTGAAAAGTTCATTTTTTATTTATAGTCACATCAATATTTTTTTTTTTATTATTAATTTTATTTTGGTACAACTCTTCAATTGAATTTAACCATGGTTACATGGATTGTGGTGCAAAAAGTGAATTGCAAATTCATAAATATTATTTTATTGGTATAGATATTATTTTATTATTTCCTTAGGAGGCCTATTTTAGACCTCAAAATTCCCCTAATGACCGCAAACAATGACAATTTATTATAGGCTTCAGAATCAGGGTTTTCAGTATGAGCATTGTTGGATTCATTTCAGGGATGTTTAGTTGATTTTTTGTTGGATAGTTATATGGATGCAAATATGGAACATTGCACTCTCTTTTTCCGAATCATTCAATGAAAATATAATAAGAAGAATTCGAAAGGGTTTTCCCCATAGTGCGTTTTGCCTTGGTCCCTGACCAATCCCGGTGTCTCTATGTGTGAATTCTTTTCTTCTATTGTTCATTTATGTTCTGCTGCATTGATGATGATGCTATTGTTCTTTCTACATAATTGCATATGTTGTTAAATAATGATGCAAATCTGAATAATGTTATGATGTTATGGGATGAATTTAATGTGTAAATGAAGAAATGCAATTATCAAAGCAAAGAACAATATAGCCCTAAGAAAAATTAATATCATTTCAGAGTTGGGCTAAAGACAAGTCATGGTGTTAGGTCCATATAATACTAGTGTATTCTCTTATTATTATTGTCATTGTAGCCCCTTATTGTTATTGTTGTGCCCATGTTGTCTCCATATTGTTATTATTGTGCCCCATAGAAGCCCTCTATTTTTATTGTTGTTCCCTTACATTATTATTGTTATGTCAACTCTGATTATATTATGACCCCTTAGAATCCTATAAATAGAAAGGAGGTCTTGTCATTTGTATCATCCAAGAATTGTTAATTTGTGTAATATAAAAGAGGTTTCTCCTTGAAGATTCTGATTTTGAAGTCGTTGATCTATCCTTCTACAATTGGTATCAGAGCTTTGGATTCTAGGGTTTCACTGCTTCAATCAAGCATCATGGAATTTTTGCTATAACTTTTTTTATATGACTTTTTAGAAGTTGAAATTAAAATCCATTTGAGCCAAAATATTGATGAACCTCGAGTACGAATTTTAGATCTTGTGTCACTATATTTTCGGAGATATGATCCAAAGAAGTTAGGGTTTTTGCAGGCTCCCGAATTATATCCCAGAGATGTGACATGGGGAAAAACTTCATAACTTTCTCTCTGAGAAACATATTTAAATTTCATAAAAAGGTAAAGAAAGATGACGGATTGTAGCTTTCTGTGTATCATTTTCAGGTCTGAAGGTCGAAACCATGACACATGGAACTTTGTACAAGTTCGCTATACTGAACTAGTCTATAATCAGGTCATCATGTGAGATTTAGAATAATTATTTATTGGAGAATCCAATATTGATCAGACTTGTGGATTTGGAATGAGGAATCCGAGGGCTACCATAGGATGAAATTTCAGACCTTGGAGATACGTAATTACAAAGATACAATATATTCAATATCGAGCTCCTACAAAGCGAAAAAATGGGTGTAGTATTTTTAAAAATTTGCATATGTTTGGTTTGAAAAATTAGTTTGAAGGAATTCAAATGACATAAAGAAGAATAATTATCATTAATTAATGCTCTGAAGAAAGAAAATGGAAACACCTAGTAAGCAACCTGAAATCTCTACCATGATTCATGAGGAAGAGGAAGAAATGCAACATGATATATAAAAATTACGAGACCAAGTGCAACAAATTTCACTCTCACAAAAAGTAACAAAAGCTAAGATGGATGGTTTAAGTAAAGGCATGGAAGCTAAGATGAATGGCGTGGAAGCTAAGATGAATGGAATGGAAGCTAAGATGGATGATATAGAAGAAAAACTTAAAGGCAACATGGAAGATTTGAAGATAGATTTGACAAAGTTACTACAAGAAATGATTACTAATGGCGAAAGAGCAGTAAAGGAAACTCATGATGAGAACAAAAGAAATGTTAATCATGATTTCATAGTCTCTAACATTGGATTGAAAACCCACCATGTTCCAAATATTGATATAAGAAAGTTTGATGGCAAGGATCCCGTAACATGGATACTACAGATGGAGCAATATTTCGATCTCCATAATGTGAAAAACACGCAAAATGTAGGCATTGCAACTTTATATTTGGAACCTAATCAATTTGTATGGTATCGATGGCTTTTCTCTTGTAAACAAATTGTTACTTAGGAAATTTTTACAGAAGAAATGATAGCACATTATGAGGATACAAAAAAAAAATCACTTTTTTTATGCAATTGATAAATCTCAAGTAAAAGGGTTCTATGGTGGAGCACATTGAGGACTTCCAAAAATTGAATATAAGGTTAAAATATATTCCAGAGGAGCATAGGATTGATTTGTTCATAGGAACATTAAAGGATAATATCCAACATGAGGTTCGACTTTGGGAACCTGATTCATTGGAGAAGGCATTCAAGTTGGCAAGAAAAATTGAAAGAAAAATTATGGCAACAAGGAAGCCTAACACTCACAACTATAAAGATGGAAGTGTTGTTTCCCCTAGCCTTCCGCAACCTACAAGGTTGACACCACAAAAATTGGAAGAAAAAAGAGAAAAAGGGCTTTGTTACAGTTATGATAGAAAATACACTAAAGGTCATACGTTTGCTAAGAAGAAATTATTTTACATAGATTGTGAAGAGGAGGAAGAAAATGAACAAGAAACGTCAAAAGAAGAGGATATACACCAATATAAACCCCTAGAGAAAGAAGAAATGAATCAAACCATATCTTGTAATGCATTCGCAAGAATTACCACTCCTCAAACTCTCAAGATATAATGGCATATCAAGAAGAAAAAGGTAATAGTGTTGATTGATTTAGGTAGCAACCATAATTTTATGTAGAATTTTTGAATAATATGACACTTATTCACAGAGATTATCCTGATTATACACTATTGTGGAATACATGCATAATACATAATCTCCTCTACGTTGATCATCAATTTAGTAGCATTAAAAACAATGAAACATCAATCGCATGCGCACATTAACACAGTATGTAACCCATGGAAAGCATACAACTGAAAACCCCACACTATCTGTATATTATATTGATTGAGAACATGTAACAATACATAGTACAATACTCCTCACAAGTACTCAGTACTATCTCCACCTGTTACACACAAACTAGCTCAGATCTGAAGCCTCAAATCTCCTCCACTTTTTGCTTGCCTCCACTGCGCAATCTGCAAGAGAAATCAATCACTCTGTGAATTCGAATTCCCTTGGTATACTACGCAGGCCATCATTGGCAATCTCAATCCATGCATGTGCAAATCTCATGCACAACTATAGTCACAACTGATAGCAATCTCAACCTCTAACACCTGTCTCCATTGAACTGTCCATGCACTGAGTTAACTGATGTATTCTTGAGTTAGTTTATGAGTTAATAATTAGTGAATTAATTTAACAATTAATTCACATCACTCATCACTAGTCTATTTGTAGTTAGACTAAATACAACTAGTTTAACCAAGTCAAACTGAACACAACTCCATCAACTCCACCAAAACTCAACCACATGAGTTCTAACTGAAGTCCTGCATGCAATAGCTCAACTGACCCACAAGAAAAGTGTATTTCCTTCTGACAGCTGCATGTGCCACATCTATAGCTCAAACTAAAGTGCTCCAAGAGGATAAGATAATGTTTATAGTCCAAATAATATTATGAGACAATAATATTCGACTGTTCTATTTTTAGCCTGGCAGTCTAAAAATAGAAACCGCCCATATGTCTAAAAAAAGAAGTCCATCTATTTTTACCAACATGACCAATCATCCACAAATAGCATCCTGCAACTCATAGACCATGATCCATATGTCTAAAAATATACATAGTCTAAAAATAGACTTTGCGCCAAAAATAGCCTGCGGGCCCACTTAGTGAAGGCGACTTCTTTCCACTAAGCTCCATCATCTTGTTGCATTCTCAACACTCCCTCTCAACAAGATATGGATTATCAGCAACCCCTATCTTGCCTCGGTGGTATTCGAATTTGCTCCTGGTGAGTGCCTTCATCAAGATATCAGCATCATGATCCTCCATTAGAATGTATGAAAGTAACATGATTCTCTACTGCACACAATCTCTGATATGATGGTACCTGATGTCAATGTGCTTAGATCTATCATGAAATACTGGATTAGCCGAGAGTTTAATGCAACTCTGGTTATCACAGTAAATCACAGTAGGCTCCCAGTATGAACCGAACAACCCGACCAGGATCTTCCTCATCCATATGGCCTCGCATGCAGCCAAACTTGCTGCCATATACTCGGCCTCTACTGAACTGAGTGCCATGGATCTCTACTTCCTGATGTACCAAGAAACTACTGTTGACCCGATACTGAAGACCCTTCTTGATGTGCTCTTTTTGTCCGTTGGGCTCCCTACCCAATCTGCATCCGTGAAGCCACATAGCTTCACCTCATCCTCCTGTCTGTACCACAATCCATATCTCGATGTGCCTCTGAGATAACACAATACATGCTTGCCTGCCTTCCAGAAGAGCTTGGTTGGCTTAACCATAGCTTGTGAAAGCTGGTTAACAGCATAGCATATATCGGGTCGTGTATTGACCAGATACATAAGCGACCCCACCAACTGTCGATAAACAGTGGCATCCACTACTTCCGCCGAAGTAGCATCCTCCTTCCTCCAACCTCCAGGAAGAGGAGTATCAATAGGCTTGCAGGCATGCATGTTGAACTTCTCTAGTATCTCCCGAGCATACTTACCCTGAGAAACAAATAGTCCATCACTGCGCTACCATATTTCCAATTCCAGGAAATAATGAAGGAGGCCCAAGTCCTTCATCTCAAACTCCTTAGCAAGATCATCCTTGCATGAAAGTATCAATAGCTCATCACCTGTTAGAATCAAATCATCTACATAAAGTACAATGATAAGCAACTTACCCTCCACCACAATCTGGTATAGGTTAGGATCCGCCTCACTCTTGGAGAATCCAAGTCTGGTGAAATAACTGTCTATCCGTGTGTACCAAGCACGTGGTGCTTGTTTCAACCCATACAACGCTCTCTTGAGCCTGCACACATGCGACTCGTTGCTGAAGATCTCGAAACCTTCAGGATGTTCTATGTACACCTCCTCCTCAATGACTCCATTGAGGAACACAGTCTTCACATCCATCTGATGAATGTGCCACCCCATCTGCGCTGAGAGAGCAAGAATCGTCCGTATGGAAGAATACCTTGCGAAAGGTGCAAAGGTCTCCTCATAATCGATCCCCTCTATCTGTGAAAAGCCTCGGGCAACAAATCTTTCCGTGTACTTCTCCACACTCCCGTCAGTTGCCTGCTTAACTTTGTAGATCCATCTCGAACCCACCACTGATTTCCCTTCCGGTCTTGGGACAATCTCCCATGCACTGTTTCTGACAATCGAATCATACTCTTCCACCATGGCATCTACCCATGCGGGATCCTCCACAGCTTCCTCGAAAGAGGATGGCTTAGTCACAACACATTTGCTCACAAGAGCCATGTATCCAGTGTACCGATCAGGTGACTGTCTCTGTCTACGTTGAGCTGTAGGTGGTCCTACAACCTTCTCTGCATCTTGAGCCAGTCGCTCAGCTTCTGTCAAGTGCTTTCGCCCTCTGATGGTTGGCGCTGCATGAGTGGTCTCTTCCACTCCATGAACTTCGTCCTGTGGCTGATCCACGTCCTGAAGCTCATCCTTAGGAACTAATAGCTCCTCATTTGCATGCAAGTTTGGCTCCCTCTCAAGCGAACACTTCATGGCTTTCTCCTCCTAAAATTTCATATCCCGTCGCACAACAGTTTTGCCACTGTCTGGCAAATACACACGATAGTTGTGGGGCGTATCAGTGTACCCCACAAATATCCCAACCTTTGCGGTCGACTCCAGCTTCTTCCTGGCATCCTTCGTCACATGCATGTAAATGTTAGAATGAAAAATCCTCAAATGAGAAATTTCAGGTCTCTTACCAAAATAAGCCTCCTCGGGTGTACTCATGCTAAGTATCCTGTGAGGACAACGGTTCTGCACATATACTGTTGTATTGCATGCTTCCGCCCACAAGTGAAGGGGTAGGCCCTGATCATGCAACATCGCCTGTGCAACACCCATGATCGTTCTGTTCTTCCGCTCAGCAACCCTGTTCTGCTGTGGGTTATGGGGAGCTATGAGCTCTCTTCGAATCCCTTCTGCGCTGCAGAAATCCTTGAACTCACCAAAGATGTATTCACCACCATTGTCACTCCTAAGAGCCTTCACCTTCTTCCTCGACTCCTTCTCGACCAGTGCTTTGAACTCACAGAACTTTGAGTATGTCTCGCTCTTCTTCCGCATGAAGAAGATCCAACACTTTCGAGAGAAATCATCAACAATGATTACATAATACCTGTGCTTTGTTGTCGAAGCTACTGAGAAAGGTCCACACACGTCTGTGTGAATTCTCTCAAGGATCGTCGTGGCGCGACTATCCTTCTTGTGAAAGGTGGCTTTCACAAACTTTCCCAAAGTACACCCCTTGCACTGATCTGACTGTGCAAGAGTGCCTTTAGGAAGCCCAGTAGTGATCTGCGGCAGTATCTTCAAGGCTCCATGGTGAAGGTGACCCAATCTCCCGTGCCACAGCTCGCCATCATCCCGGCTCACCAATCCTTCTGCCTTGCATGTCATTGCTACGCAGCCATCTACATGCAACTGATAAAGGTTCTTGACTCGAACCCCTATCTTCCGGGTTTCTCTAGTTGTCTTACTGCGCAGGAAAGCCTTTCCCTCGCTGAAAACAACATCATATCCCTTGTCTTCTAACATCGCCACAGAGATAAGATTCTTCTTCAATCCTGGAACATGCATCACTTCCTTCAATACGAAGGGTTTACCAGACTCCCTCTCAAAGGAAATGGTACCGATACCGGTCGCACTATATCTGCCATCATCGCCCATCTCGATGTGCACTCCAAGATCTTTCTCCTCCAGATCAGAAAACAAATCTCGATCTCCTGTCATGTGAAAAGACGCACCACTGTCCAAGAACCATACCAATCCCATCACACTTGATACCAAGCATGCGATCAATGAAAAATCAAGCTCAAACTGCGAGGCTAAGGCCTATCCTGCTGCAGATCCAGCAACTTGCTTGTTCTTCTTCTTTTGCGGACAATTAGTGGCATAGTGTCCGTGTTGGTGACAGTGAAAGCACTTCACCTTGGACATGTCCTGCTTCTTGCCTTTCGCACTAGAATGAGAAGATTTCTTGTTCTTCCCCTTCTTTGCTTTGGCAGCCAAAGTGCAATTTTCTTCATCAGGTCCCTTTGATGAAGATCCGTCCCTGGTATTCCGCCTGATCTCCTCCTGCACAAGATCTGACCAAAGTCTCTCCCATCCTGGCAATTTCTCCCGACCATTGATAGAGTCTTGATAGGAATTCCGACTCTTCAGAAGACCAAGGAGAGCCAAGCTCACCAAGTCCTCATCATTGACAGTCACCCCCACACTTCCCAGCTCATCTCTGCACTGAGTGAACTTCGTGAGATACTTGGGCATACTGTCTCCCTTCTCGCATTTAATGTTTCTGAGTTTATCCTTGAGCGCCAGCTTCCTCTGATCGCTCTTGCTTTGGAATAGATCTGTCAACACTTTCCACATCAAGTATGGAGAAGCCTTTCCATGCAGGCTGGACATAATCTGATCCTTCACGCCCTCCAATAGAATCCTTCGACACTTTGCTGTCTTCTTTTGCCAAACATCAGCTTCAGTAGCATCAGTAGGCTTTGGGACCTCAGCCTCTATGAACTCCTTCAGCCCATTATCATCTAACACCGCCTCCATCCTATCCTTCCATGCAATATAGTTCGAGCTACCCTCAAGAGCATACTCCAATCGCAATCCGTTGAAAGACATTGCAACGTTGACACCAAGAAAAACACTGCTGCAAATTCGAATTCCACCAGCTCAAAACTCAACCTGCCTTTGATCTAGAACTTGTGAGAACAAAGTATTTCTTGTACAGAGATTGACCATATGGGCTTTTACTAGATATCTCACCTTCCAAAGAAAGGATGAATCCAGAGGCCACCTGGCCCGATTACAGACTTTGCCTGAAGAAATAAAATGTAAACACTTTCTGAATAATAGATCTGATGATCAACAACTCCGATACCATGTAGAATTTTTGAATAATATGACACTTATTCACAGAGATTATCCCAATTATACACTATTGCGGAATACATGCATAATACATAATCTCCTCTACGTTGATAATCAATTTAGCAGCATTAAAAACAATGAAACATCAATCGCATGCGCACATTAACACAGTATGTAACCCGGGGAAAGCATACAACTGAAAACCCCACACTATCTGTATATTATATTGATTGAGAACATGTAACAATACATAGTACAATACTCCTCACAAGTACTCAGTACTATCTCCACCTGTTATACACAAACTAGCTTAGATCTGAAGCCTCAAATCTCCTCCACTGTTTGCCTGCCTCCACTGTGCAATCTGCAAGAGAAATCAATCACTCTGTGAATTCGAATTCCCTTGGTATACTATGCAAGCCATCATTGGCAATCTCAATCCATGCCTGTGCAAATCTCATGCACAACTATAGTCACAACTGATAGCAATCTCAACCTCTAACACCTGTCTCCACTGAACTGTCCATGCACTGAGTTAACTGATGTATTCTTGAGTTAGTTTATGAGTTAATAATTAGTTAATTAATTTAACAATTAATTCACATCACTCATCACTAGTCTATTTGTAGTTAGACTAAATACAACTAGTTTAACCAAGTCAAACTGAACACAACTCCATCAACTCCACCAAAACTCAACCACATGAGTTCTAACTGAAGTCCTGCATGCAATAGCTCAACTGACCCACAAGAAAAGTGTATTTCCTTCTGACAGCTGCATGTGCCACATCTGTAGCTCAAACTAAAGTGCTCCAAGAGGATAAGATAATGTTTACAGTCCAAATATTATTATGAGACAATAATATTTGACTGTTCTATTTTTAGCCTGGTAGTCTAAAAATAGAAACCACCCATATGTCTAAAAATAGAAGTCCATCTATTTTTACCAACATGACCAATCATCCACAAATAGCATCCTGCAACTCATAGACCATGATCCATATGTCTAAAAATAGACATAGTCTAAAAATAGACTTTGCGCCAAAAATAGCCTACGGGCCCACTTAGTGAAGGCGACTTCTTTCCACTAAGCTCCATCATCTTGTTGCATTCTCAACATTTTATTCATTGTAATATAGCTAAGGAATTGAATTGCTTCCTATATCCAACACCAGAGTGTCAAGTGATGGTTGCAAATGGAGGAACCATAAATTGCTCTGGAAAGTGCCATAATATCAAGCTATCCATGGAAGAATATGTATTGGATAGTCCAATGCTTTCAATTCCAATGGGTGGTGTTGATGTTGTACTAGGAGTCCAATGGCTACAATCTTTAAGTATGGTAACTTTTAATTTTCAAGAACTTTTCTTGAATTTTTTATTTTTATTTATTTATTTTTTTAATTTATTAGTTAATTAATTAATTATTATTATTCTATATATATATTTTATTTATTTATTTTATTTTTTATTTATTTTATTTTTATTTTTTATTTTTATTTATATATATATATATATATATATATATTTCCAGAAGGAAAGGAAGTTTAATTAAGGCGTATTGCAGGGAAACCAGGAAAGATAATTAGCTCTAACGACATGACAAAGTTTCTAAAGAAAGAACAATGAGGTGTAATTGCACAATTATGTTTGCTAGAGGTTCCCACATCAAAATCCTCTATTTCTCCATATCTCCAAAAGTCTTTGACAATCATTCCAAGGTATTTGAGATTCCCAAAGGCTTCCTACCTATTTGTGATCATGATCATTCTATTCATTTGATTCTAGGAGGTGCTCCTCCAAACATTAGGCCTTACATATATCCCTATGCCCAAAAGAGTGAAATTTAACGTATGGTTGCAGAAATGCTAGAGGTTGGTATAATTAAACCTAGAAAAAGTTATTTCTCTGTTCCAGTAGTATTGGTGCATAAGAAGGATGGATCATGGCACATGTGTCCGGATTATAAGGAGCTCAACAAGCTCACTATTAAAGATAAATTTCCCATTCCTATCATTGATGAATTATTAGATGAATTACAAGGATCAAGTTACTTCACCAAGTTGGATCTTCGTTCAGGATATCATCAAATCAGAATGAATACTGAAGACATTCCGAAATCAACATTTAGAACTCACAAGGGTCATTATGAATTTTTGTCATGCCTTTTGGCCTTACTAATGCACCTTCTACATTTCAAGGTTTGATGAATTCCATTTTCAAACCCTTCCTTAGAAAATTTGTGTTAGTATTTTTTGATGATATACAAATATACAACAAGTCTTGGAAGTCTCATGTTCAACATGTTGAAAGGGTGCTCAAAATATTGGAGGAGAAACAATTATATGCAAAAACCTCCAAATGTTTCTTTGGAGTACAAGAGGTGGAATATCTGGGTCATATTGTATCTCATGAAGGCATTAAGGTAGACCCTAGAAAAATTAAAGCCATTAAGGAATGGAAAATCCCCACATCCATAGAGCATATGCGAGGATTTCTTGGGTTGACAAGGTATTATCGCAAGTTTGTTAAGAATTATGGGAGAATAACAGTACCCCTAACTACATTATTGAAGAAAGACACATTTTCTTAGATTGCAGAAGCAACGAAGGCCTTTGAACATCTTAAAGAGGCAATGTGCCAAGCACGGATCTTAGCTATGCCAGAATTCACAAAAACCTATATTGTGGAATGTGATGCCTCAAGAAATGGAATTGGCGCTGTTTTAATGCAAGAAGAAATACCCATTGCTTTTTAAAGTTGTCTAATCAAAGGAAAGTATTTACACAAAGCTATTTATGAGAAGGAAATGTTGGCAATACTACATGCACTTAAGAAATGAAGACCTTACCTAATGGGAAGACACTTCAAGGTAAAAATGAATCATGATAGTCTTAAATAATTTTTAGAACAAAGATTATCTTCAGAAGAGAAGCAAAAATGGGTCACAGATATGTTGGGTTATGACTTTGAAATCATCTACAAAAAAGGGAAGCAAAATGTTGTTGCAGATGCACTCTCAAGGAAGGATGAGGATGTGGAAGCATTACTTTGCGCCATTTCTATTATCCAACCGGATTGGATAAAGGAAGCAAGGGATGAATGGAAGAATGGCGAAGAAGTGTGGGCACTCATTCAAAAGTTACAACAAGATCCAAGTACTTCTACATTTAGCTAGAAAAATGATTTGTTATGGTACAAAGATCACTTATACCTCTATAAGAATTCCCAACTCAAACAAAAGATTCTTATGGAATTTCACACCTCTCCCTTAGGAGGGCACTCAGGATTTTTAAAAACTTACCACATGGTTAAGAAGGAGTTTTTTGGGATGGCCTTAAATCTGATATTCAAAATTATGTGGTGGAATGTCAGATTTTCCAACAAAACAAAGTTGAAACAATTAAGACCCCAGGTCTATTACAACCTTTATCCATTCCAAGTCAACATTGGGAGGAGCTTTCAATTGATTTTATGATAGGTTTACCCAAGTCTGAAGGAAAGAGTGTCATGATGGTGGTAGTTGATAAACTTACCGAGTATGCACACTTTTGTGCATTATCTCGTCCCTTTAAAGCCAGTACAGTTTCTACTGCATTTATGGAAACAATTCAAAAGATACATGGAAACCCAAATATTATTGTAAGCAATAGAGATGCCATTTTCATTGGAAATTTTTGGACATAATTATTTTCTTGTTTGGGTACTTAGTTAGCTCATAGCTCATCTTATAATCCTCAATCTGATGGGCAAGCTGAGATAGTGAACAAATGTTTGAAAGGATATATTCGTTGCTTTGTATCTTATAAACAAACATAAGGGATCAAATGGTTGCCTCTAGCTAAATGGTGGTATAACACTTCCTTCCATACTGCAGTAAAAATGACCCCATTTATGGTACTTTATGGATATCATCCACTGTTTATCACATCATATTTAAGAGAAAATTCTAAGGTTCCAGCAGTAGAAGATCACATTGAGCATAAACAAAAAGTTCTCCAACTCTTAAAGGATAACCTCACTTTGGCGCAAAATAGAATGAAACAACAGGCATATAAACATCACAACGAAATAAGTTTTGATGTAGGTGACTGGGTATTTCTAAGGCTACAACCATACAAACAAATGTCCCTCAAGCAATCTAAGAAGGATAATAGATTATCACCAAAGTATTATGGTTCATACAAGGTGTTGCAAGAGATTAATACTATGACATATAAATTGGAGATTCCTGCAGCTTCCCGAGTGCACCCAGTTTTCCATGTTTCATGCCTAAAGAAGGTTATAGGTGACAAGCTCTTAGTTCAAACAATATTGCCAGAACTTGATGAGGAATGAAAATTCATATTGGAACCTGAAGCAGTCATAGAAACAAGAACTCGATAGCTACAAAATCGATCAATTTCAGAGTATCTCATCAAGTGGAAGAACTTACCCGCTGAAGATTCCACATGGGAGGATGAGAATTTTATACAAAAGCATCCATAACTACTCAAGCATTGAGGAAACCACTTTTCTGAAGGAGAGGGGCATGTTAGGTCCCTATAATACTAGTGTATTCCCTTATTATTATTGTCATTGTAGCCCCTTATTATTATTGTTGTGTCCATGTTGTCCCCATATTGTTATTATTGTGCCCCATAGAAGTCCACTATTGTTATTGTTGTGCCCTTACATTATTATTGTTAATCGACTCTGATTATATTGTGACCCCTTAGGCTCCTATATATAGAAAGGATGTCTTGTCATTTGTATCATCCAAAAATTGTTCATTTGTTTAATGTAAAAGAGGTTACCCCCTTGAAGACGCTGATTTTGAAGCCGTTGATTTATCTTTTCTTATATTTTGTGAGATGGTTGCATAACACATGGAGGTAACCCCTATGTTGACACCATTGAAGGATGCAAGAGAGGATGGAGGAGATCTAAAAGAATACTAGGGTGTGAAGGTAACCCTAGGCAATTTGATTATTAGGGTTTGTTGGATATTATGAGGTTAGGATTGAGATATGAAATATAGAAACCATAGCATGGTCTATGTGAAGATGCTCAAGGACTTGTGATGCAGCCCTAGATGGGATAATTTCTATTAGGTGTTAAAAATAGCAACAAGAAATTCCAATTTAATTTTTCCTTGAATTAAATTGTGAATTAAATTGAAATTCTATTCTCATAGCAACTTGTAATAGTTAATTAAGTTAAATTGACTTAATTGACTTAGGAAATTTGAGTTGGAAGTCTATATAGAGTCATGTAGAGTGATCCCTAAATTTTAGGGGCCCAGGTTGAGTTCTTTTGAGTTGTAATTAGATAACTCAGTCTAACTGAGTTATAGTCAGTTAAACTAGTTCTAACTGTTGGAGGAACTAGTAGGAGTCTAGTAGTGGGGAAGTGCACCAGTGCATCCTTAGTACCACACCAGTTAACTAAAGATTCACTCATAAATAATTCATGTATGTTAGTTCATAGGAAGATCCAATTGAGATTAGACTTCAAGGACAATGTACTATCAGTTGTATAATTTTCCAAGTTGTACAAATGGTGCATGCAATCAATTGAGGGCCTATGGATGGATTGCGAAGTTATGGAGAGTGGATTTCCTAAATAAATGCGAGCTAGTTCTCTAAGGAAATGCGCAAGGAAGTAGGGGCTTGGAAGGAAAAAAATTTGGTTCAGTGTTGGTTTGAGCTGGTTTGTGAAGCAAAGAGATAGATTGTACTTGTGCAGGAATTGTTCGAGTTGAACAAGCATTGTATTTTCTTCTCAGATCTTTTGGTTAATGCAATATAGATAGTCAGGGTTTTTATTAGTTGCTTTCCCCAAAGAAATATTGTGTTATGTGTGATTGATATTCTTCCTTTTCTTCTTATTGTTTTCATCAATCAATTTTGGTTTCTGTGAAGAGTATAGTAGATTATTGTCTTGTGTTTTAGCATATCACATAAGCTGTTGAATCTACAATAAAAATATATATGGTATCGGAGATGAAGATAGTATAGAAGATGAGAATTCAAGTTTGATGTGTAGGTGAAATCGAATTTACAAGTTCATACTTTAGATTCAGCAAATGTGATTCTCTGACCTTAGACTTGAGTATGCCTTAGAGGGTAGCTCGAATTACATAGCTTGGAAGGACATGATGGAGGCAATGTTAGAAGACAATGGCCTCAAGAAATTCATAGATGATGACATTCCTAAGCCTCCAACATCTGATGCTATAGATTTGGCTGAATGGAGAAAATGTGTGGCAAAAGTGAGAAGGATTATCCTGGAAGGAGTTCAAGATCACATTGTCTCGAGTCTTCATGGTAAGGACACTCCATACGTAATGTGGAAGGCATTGAGAGACTTGTTTCAAAATAATAGTGACCATAGGAAGTTGTCACTGAAGGAAAAACTCAGAAAGATTAAGCTAAAGAAGGGCGACTCAATTCCGAAGTACTTGACCAAGTTCACCCATTGTCGGAATGAGCTTGGAAGTGTCGGGATTACTATTGCCAAAGAAGATATGGTGACCCTAACTCTTCTAGGACTTCCCAAGAGTTGGAACAGTTAGCAAGACTCAGTTAATGGGAGGGAGAAGCTACCAGATTGGGAGCGTCTATAGTTGGATTTGGTACAAGAAGAAATTTAGTGGAACACCAGAGATAGATCTTCAACAAAGGTTGATGATGAGGAGAATTTTTCCTTAGCAGGCAAGGCAAAGAAAGGGAAGGGGGATTCATCCCATTCCAAATCAGATTCTTGTTAGGGAAACAAGAAGAAGGACATGTCGAAAGTCAAGTCCTTTCATTGTTAGGAGCAGAGATATTTTTCCATAAAGTGTTCGTTGAAGAAGGCTGGTAAGAAGCCCTTAAGAGGAGTGGTAAGTGAGGCTCTTGCCTCACAATTAAAACTGGACTTTACCCTCATCGCTTGTATGGTGTCATCAATAATGGGTAGTGTATGGTACCTAGATAATGGAGCTTCTTTCCACATGATCGATAACAAATATCTCTATAGTAACTTGGAGGAGAAGGATCTCTAGATGCATATTGAGATGGGTGATGATGAGAGGTATAGTGATACCAAGCTCGATACAATTACCTTTCAGAGGGAGTTAGGTTCTCCCCTCACTTTTCAAGATTCTCTTTATTTTCCTAGTTTGAAGAAGAAATTGGTATCTATTGCCATGTTGGAGGATAGAGGCTATGATGTGATATTTAGTAAGGCAAAGGTGAAGAGGATAGGGGTATGAGTGAATAATCTTGACAAGTTGCAGGTAGAAGATTGTGATGCCTTGAGCACTAAAGCAGAGAAGGTGCAAAGCTAAAACATCGGTGAGTTGTGGAACAGGAGATTGGGTCACTTGCATCATGGCTCTTTGAAGATCATGAAAAAATTTTCTACCGGTCTTCCCAAAGGTACACTAGAGCAAGTAGCCACATGAAAAGGGTGTATTTTGGGAAAATAGATCAAATTTTCCCTTCATGACAAAGACAATTGAGCATAAGAAATTCTTGATCGAGTTCACTCAGATGTGTGTGGACCATTCTCAACAACATCCACGACTAGGCATAGGTATTATGTTATATTTGTTGATTATTTTTCTCATAAGTATTGGATCTTCTTCATGCAGAAGAAAGATCAAAATTTTACAAAGCTTTGTGAATTTAAAGCACTAGTCGAGAAAGATACTGGCAAGAAAGTTAAAGCTCTCAAGAGTGATAATGGTGGATAGTATGTGTCGAATGAGTTCAATTTTTTTTGTGCGTTAGAAGGAATTCAATAGGAGTTGATAGCACCTCATAACCCATAGTAGAATTGGGTGGCTGAGAGGAAGAACATAAGCATAGTAGGGGCGACATGGGCGATGTTGCATGATCAGGGCCTACCACTACACTTGTGGGTTGGAGCATGCAACATAACTATTTATTTTCAGAATAGAAGCCCTCATCGAATTCTTGGGAAGAGTACACCAGAAGAGGATTTTTCAGGGAAGAAATCGGATCTGGTACACTTCAAGATTTTTGGTTCATTAGTCTACTCCCATGTAACCAAAGATGCATGGAAGAAGATTGAAATAATGATAGAGTTGGGGATATTTGTGGGCTACATCGATACACCTCATAACTATCGGGTGTACCTTCTGACCAATAGGATGACATTGGTTCAAAGGGATGTAAAATTCGATAAAGAGAAGGCCATGAGCTGTTCCATTGAGAGGGAGCTTCAACTACATGTGGTTGAGGAGCTTCTAGCTCATAAGGAGGAATCTCAGGATGATGTGGAATAGACACATGCATAGGATCAAGGTGTGGAGGTACATCCTCATGCAAAGTCTTCCAGAGATGGGAGAAAGTGCACCAGAGAGGTTGATTGGTTATTGCATGATGCAAGAGAGAATGTGGTAGCACCCACATCATAACGAAGATAGAGGAGGTCATCGTAGAGGTACACTTGCTAAGCAAATGTGTAGAGACTGGGCCATCCTATTTTGAGGAAGGAGTGCAATAACCAGTTTGGGTTGATGCCATGGTTGAGGAGTATGACTCCATTGTCAGGAAAAATGTTTGGGATGTGGTCCCAAGACTGACGGACAAGTCAGTGATGAGTTCTTGATGGCTTTACAAGGTAAAGCAAGCAAAAAATGGTAGTATGGAGAAACAAAAGGCCATGTTTATGGCCACATGTTTTTATTAGGTGGAGGGGATTGATTATGCTGATAATTTTGCTCCTGTTGCAAGGTACTCATTAATCAAGTCCATTTTAGCACTGTCAATGTAGATGGGATGGAAGATACATCAGATGGATGCAAAGACAACATTCCTCAACAACATGATTGAGGAAGAGGTGCATATTGAGTAGCTTGAAATATTTGAGACCTTCGACAGAGAGTCGCATGTGTGCCGACTTAAGTGAGCGTTGTCTGGACTGAAACAAGCACCCCGTGCTTGGTACACCAGGATCGATAACTATTTCACCAGGTTGGACTTCACCAAAAGTGAAGCAGGTGTGAACCTTTACAATATTATCGTTGAAGGTAAATTCATGATTGTTGTTTTATATGTTGATGATTTGATTTTGACAGGTGATGATAAGCTGATCAAGTCTTACAAAGAGAATCTTGCAAGAGAGTTCAAAATGAAGGACTTGGGGCTCATGCACTACTTTATGGGTATGGAAGTATGACAAGGTGATGAGGAACTTTTTTTTTTTCTCTCAAGGCAAGTATGCCAACGAGATACTCAAAAGTTTCCACATGGAGAGAAGTAAACCCATGGAGACTCCTCTAGAAGGTAACTGGAGGAAGGAGGATACTACTTCCGATGAAGTAGTGGAAGCTACTATTTACAGGCAGCTTGTGGGTTCACTCATGTATTTTGTGAACACACAATCGAACATGTGTTATGAAGTTAACTATATTAGTCAAGTGATGGTTAAGCCAACCAAGATGTATAGGAAGGAAACCAAACATGTGTTGAGATACCTCAGAGGCACTACTCAGTATGGTTTATGGTATAAACGGAGAGATGGAGTGAAGACTCAAGGCTTCATCGATACAGATTGGGGATGGAGTCCATTTGACAAGAAGAGCACATCAAGTGGGATCTTCAGTATTGCATCAAAAACTGTTTCTTGGTACAACAAGAAACAAAGATTAGCTGCACTCAGTTCAACAAAAGCAGAGTACATGGTTGCTAGTCAAGTAGATTATGAGGCTATCTGGATGGGGAAGATTCTTGTTGTTTTGTTTGGTTAGTAGATGGATCCAACTGTGATTTACTTTGACAATCAGAGTTGTATCAAACTCTCTAAAATTCTAGTTTTTCATGATCGGTCCAAAGATATTGATATCTAGTATCATCATCTTCGAGATTGTGTGTAAAGGAGAATCATGTTGTTGGAATACATTCCCACAAAGGAGAAGGATGAAGATATTTTGACAAAGGCATTGTCAAGATGCAAATTCAAGTTTCATAGAGGCAGGATTAGGGTAGTAGATAATCCCTTTCTTGTTGAGAGGGAGTGTTAAAAATAACAACAAGAAATTCAAATTTAATTTGTCATTGAATTAAATTGTGAATTAAATCGAAATTCTATTCTCATAGCAACTTGTAATAGTCAATTAAGTTAAATTGACTTAATTTACTTAGGAAATTAGAGTTGGAAGTCTATCTAGAGTCATGTAGAGTGATCCCTAAATTTTATGGGCCCAGGTTGAGTTCTTTTGAGTTGTAATTAGATAATTCAATCTAACTAACTTATATTAAGTTAAACTAGTTCTAACTATTGGAGGAACTAGTAGGAGTCTAGTAGTGGGGAAGTGCACTAGCACATCCTCAGTGTCACACCAGTTAATTGAAGATTCACTCATAAATAACTCATGCATGTCAGTTTAGAGGAAAATCCAATTGAGATTAGAGTTCAGGGACAATGTACTATTAGTTGTATAATTTTCAAAGTTGTACAAATGGTGAATGAAATTAGTTGAGGGCCTATGGATTGATTGTGAATTGATGGAGAGTGGATTTCCTGACTAAATATGGGCTAATTCTCTAAGGAATTGTGCAAGGAAGTAGTGGCTTCAAAGGCAACATATTTGGATAAGTGTTGGCTTGAGCTGGTTTGTGAAGTAGAGAGATAGATTGCACTTGGCACGAATTGCTCGAGTTGAACAAGCGTTGTATTTTATTCTTAGATCTTCTGGTTAATGCAATATAGATAGTCAGTATTTTTAGCAGTTTCTTTCCCCAGAAAAATATTTTGTTATGTGAGGTGGATATTCTTCCTTTTCTGCTTATTGTTTTCATCGATCAATTTTGGTTTATGTTGAAGAGTAGAGTAGATTCTTGTCTTGTGTTTTAGCATATCACATAAGCTATTGAATCTACAATAAAAATATACATTGGGCTTGGTTGCTGATGAAGTTGATGAATATATATTGAAGACAACAAGTGGACAATGGACAATGATGGCTCTTGATGGATAGTTCAAGAGGGAGATAGTCACCTCTCATTAAAGATAAGTACTTTTCGATTTATGATGCTCCTTTATGTCTTTACTTTTAGACTTATTGATATGGTTATTGTTTTGATCATTACTTATACTTCCTGCATGTATATTTGAGTATGTGGATACTTATAACCTCTTGATGAGTTGCGATAAGTGGATCCTTCTTGAGGATCATGGGTAGTGCAGGAAGAGAAGAACTATCATCAGAAAATGTAAAGAGGTCCCTGATGAAAAGGTGATAAAGTGCTACTACAAGGTATGTATGGTATATTGTTTCAATGTCATGTTTTAGCTACAATATTGGATGGCAAGGTAAGCCCTGAGGTATGGTGAAAATGTATCCTTCACAAATGGCTCATGTATGATTTGATTCATGATACTTATGATGAAATGATGCACTTGGTAGTGAACATGTGTCTTATCTCTTAGACATGATGCACTTCTTGATTCTATGAAGCTACTTAATATTGATCTTTGATATATTGGTATACTTGGTTTTGGCTAACACCTATCATTTTGGATATCTTGATCCCATAAAGAAGGTTAGCACCTTGATTCTAATAGATTGTAACTTGATATTATTGATAATGATTGTGAAATCATGGTAGCCATGATGATAGAGGTGTAACAATGTGATTGACGTTCATGATATT
Organism: Pinus tabuliformis; assembly: GCA_031772625.1. Taxonomy (NCBI): domain Eukaryota; kingdom Viridiplantae; phylum Streptophyta; class Pinopsida; order Pinales; family Pinaceae; genus Pinus; species Pinus tabuliformis. The sequence continues at coordinate 1,095,106,994 of CM062820.1, forward strand.
TTGTTGACCATGGTTATGTTTTGATGTACTTAGTAACTATGGCATATGGTAAAATTGAATGCCCTAACATGATGGATTTATTTATGTGAAAAAGACGTAATGTTGTGATCATGATTCTTGAAGTATACTCCTATTAGCTATTTGACACTAGCTCATGATGAAATATTGATATCATGATGATGTAGCTGATGTTAACATATATGAACTTGATAAATATGTGATATAATATGACTTTATGATCTAACAGATCTACTGATGCATGAAAATATTATAGAAAAGTTGACGATTTGAATGAAGATGAATGAAGTGGCTTCCCATTTTGAGGGAGAATATATCCATAAGATCCCTACTCCTATTATCATTTGCACTATATATATATAGAAGATTCTTTATTATTGAAGCAAGATTTATGGACATGAATAACGAAATATATGATATTGCTGGTATGCAAGAAATTTTTGGTCTGAGAAGAGAGTATTTTCCTTACACTAAGCCTCAATCACATGGAATCAAGCCTAAGGGTACGAATGTAGCCTCTCATATGCACAGAAGTGAACTTAAGGGTGCGATTATGGGTGCATGACACAAAAATGAAGTTTTGTTCATGAAATCAAAAGTTCACCTAAAGGATGTAAGTCCTATAGATATGGAGTAGTCAACAAAAATGTCTATGAGCAGGGAAGTTTGAATGTTTAACTTACTCTAATGTAGATATTTTGATAAAACTTGTGTTTGTAGGTGACGAGAATATGCATATTAGTATTTTAATTTAGTATATGACAATATTTGATAACAGTTGCAAGGGTTTGAATAGATTTGGCTGATTGATATAGATAAGCAATGTTTGGAGTTTTATCATAATGCTTGATAATGATTTAGAATTTTGACTTGATGTTGATATATGCTTTGAGCTATAGATCTCACTATGATAACAAATTTACATTTGACTTGATGACTAATGACTTGATTTGACAACTAATGATTTTCCTTGATAACAATGCTATATGGGCATGATGACTTGTGTTGGCATCATTAACTTTTACACATTGGTTGAAATTTTTACAATTGTATGAAGTAATCTCACAATTAATTTATATTATGATCACGAGGATGACTTGATGAAGTTTGGCTTGATGTTAGTTGGTAAATGATAACTTGTTGGCATGATAATAGATGAGGTCATAGCTTGATATTTGAATGAGATCTCTACTTATCACCTGGTATAAAGAATTTGTTACACTGATCTTGATGATTTTGATATTAGTTTTGATATGGATCCTAAACTTTGATAAGCTGAATTAGTTGATCTAATTGCACAAGTATTGATTTGTGTAAGCCTAAGAATATTGCTCTGAAAAAGTGTTGTGTTTGTAGAAAGCATTGTACGAAGTAAGCTCCCCGAACATGATATGTACGCATTAACAATTATCTAGTGAAGCCAGGGTGATGTGTCATCGATCCAAACCTATACTTTAGAAGCGGTCCAAGGTATGACTTTGATTTTGGTTTTGGTTTTGGTTTTATATATTGATGGTCTATTATTGATAGGAAATGAGTCTCTGATGATCAAAGTATGAGGGAGATGGCCTCTGAACTTTGAAATGAACAATCATGGCATGATGAATCAATTTCTAAAGTTTGGAAAATAAAATCTATATTGTGAAGCTATTGAAGAGTTTTTGGAAAGTGGAAATGCAAATATTTGGACACCCCAATTAAATTTCAAGAAGCTATGAAGAGATATTGTTGAACTTGATTTAGCAGCTGGCAGTTGATTGAAGCATCGATGTTCCAACACCTGTCCGTATATATATGTTGCACATAGAACCTGAGGGAATTCATGATCGAGAAACTTCATACACATTGAGTTGCAACCGAACTCACTTCGAAATATTAACATGAACAATCTATTTTTGGTCTGAGACATTCTTCCCATAATATGTGACCATATGCTGCTTGGGATCATTTTTGATGAGATAAGCACTTTTGGGTGCTGCCTTAGCATGATATCTGCTATGATGTTTTGGATAAGAAGTATGTAGCTTTAAGCACAACCGAGGTTGAATACGATGTTGCTAGCATGACTAGTTATGAGGCAGGATGAAAAACACGTTTTGGAGAGATGTTTTGAGTAGGATCTAAATACGAAATGGATACATTGTGATGAAAAAGAGTGAGAACCGATTGGTAGATAATTTCACATATATCTGGGAATGAGATATCTTCATTGAGGCAGTGCTATTGTATGAGACAAGATTAGGCTTGTGGTGGGAACCTCCGTGAGAGGGAGGATGGCTATGGTATCCATTTTGTTATATGTATATTTTTGTTCTAATATAATATTTGATTTGATGTCCTGTATGAACATGATACAACTGCTATTGAGACATGATGATTACTAGATATGAGCACAATGATATGCTGCTGATCTACAAAGAGCATCACTAATCGAGAACATTGAGGCAACTCTTCCCCCCTTGTTCGAGCTCATAGGGTGTGTAATTAAGATAGAGGGCTCCTGGGGTTGAGGGATCTCTGGAATTTAGGTTATCACCCCTATATTTTACCCACAGGGTTAGAGATGTCTCTACCCTATCTTATTATTTACATAGTATAGCCCAGTTGGCATCATACCCACAAGCTAGGCTTGTTGGGATTACCCCTCTTCGTCTGGCCAACAGGTTGTAGAGGCTTGGGGGCATGTAATCCTTACCTTTTGGTAAGTCGGGTATCTCACTGAAGTCAGATTATGATGTAGGTGTTCTACCACGTGATTTTTTTATGGTAATTGATGGGAATATCACTAGGCAATAGGGTGGGTTGAGATGTGCTACCCTTTATCACCTATTGCTCAATATGGGGTCATCGATGTTTAGATCCACCATGAGATTTTGGGTTGATATGTGCTCTCCAATGTTGATATAGGTCGTATATTTGGATCCCCACTGGCATAGATTCCGGGTGGTATTAGTGGCTCCCCGATGACTAAAGGGTGGTGGCTTAGGCTCTCCTCCGTCATCAAATTCTGCTTCTTTTAGATTCGAGAATGTTCAACATATGAGTAGGGAAAATCAAGAAATAAGCAGAAATAAGCAAGAGATGAATCAAGATGAACAACAATGATAGGTAATGATGAGATACTTGAGATTAGATATGATCTCATGACAAGATACTCATGACATGTTGATCGATGGTCAGATATTGACAAGTGGAATTATCCCTAGTTGAGAGGGAGCATTAAATTATGAAACTGGTCAAATTACACTTTGGAAAACTCATTTGATGGAGATGATGATTGCATTGAATTATTATTTTCGAAAGGACCAAAATCGGCCTAAAGATCATATAATTTGGATAAGGGAAAGTGTATTTTTGAATTATAAGCCCACATGTGCATCTTTGATCAGGTCAACCCTAAAGCAACATGGAAACCCTTGGAAGGCTATAAATATAAGTGAATTATACCTCATTTGGATATATCATCATGAGACATTTTTCTATTCTCCTTCTTGTTTTTGGCTCACACAGATCTGAGGCAGATTCACGGAGGAATAGGTTCACTGGAAGGTGAAATTGTAGGGTTCGCAATTCGCATCACTGTTTTAGGGTTTTGGGCCTCAGTCGCAGGCATGAATCAGGAAGATATTGGCTATATTCACTCACTAGCCAACTCATCCATGCAAATGAAGCCTTTTAGTTGCACGTAAAACACATCCTCCATGTGACATGCATCCAGGGTTTCAGAATCACAGTCACAATTTTTCTAAAGGATGAATTTGATCATAGTCACTAGCTTACATGATCAAGGGAGTGAATGGAACCTCCTAGTCATGTACATGACTCATCCTCCATGCGACCATGACCTAATTATTATTTTTTCAATTATCTAAAGTTTTCTCTTGTTGATCATAATGTTTGGAAGTTGCATCAGAGGAATTTCGAGGTAAAAAATGGGCCTCCTTAGGAAAATGTATAATCAAAATTCAATTTATGAGATATAGTTGTATGGATGAAGCTATGGATCATTGTACTCTCTTTTTCTAAATCATTCAATGGAAATATAATAAGAAGAATAATTTGAAAGGGTTTTCCCCATAGTGGGTTTTGCCCTAGTCTTTGACCAATCCCGATGTCTCTATGTGTGAATGATTTTCTTCTATTGTTCCTTTATGTTCTGCTACATTGATGATGATGCTATTGTTATTTCTACATAATTTCATATGTTGTTGAATAGAGATATGATGTTATGGGGTGAATTTAATGTGTAAATTAAGAAATGCAATTATCAAAGTAAAGAACAATATAGCCCTAAGAAAAATTAACATATTTTTAGAGCTGGGCTGAAGAAAATTCATGGAGGTCACTCCTATGTTGACACCATTGAAGGATACAAGAGAGGATGGATGAGACCTAAAAGAATACTAGGGTTTGAAGGTAACCCTAGGAAATTTGGTTATTAGGGTTTGATGGATATTATGAGGTTAGGATTAATATATGAAATATAGAAACCATAGCATGGTCTATGTGAATATGCTCAAGGACTTGTGATGAAGCCCTAGGTGGGATAGTTTCTATTAGTTGTTAAAAATAGCAACAAGAAATTCCAATTTAATTTGTCCTTGAATTAAATCGTGAAATAAATCAAAATTCTATTCTCATAGCAACTTGTAATAGTTAATTAAGTTAAATTGACTTAGGAAATTCAAGTTGGAAGTCTATCTAGAGTCATGTATAGTGATCCCTAAATTTTTATGGGCCCAGGTTGAGTTCTTTTGAGTTGCAATTAGATAACTTAGTCTAACTGAGTTATAGTCAGTTAAACTAGCTCTAAATGTTGGAGGAACTAGTATGAGTCTAGTACGGGGGAGCGCACTAGTGCATCCTCAGTGACACACCAGTAAACTGAAGATTCACTCATTAATAACTCATGCATGTCAGTTCAGAGGAAGACCTAGTTGAGATTAGAGTTCAAGGACAATGTACTATAATTTGTATAATTTTCCAAGTTGTACAGATGGTGCATGCAATCAGTTGAGGGCCTATGGATGGATTGAAAAATTATGGGGAGTGGATTTCCCAATTAAATATGAGCTAATTCTCCTAGGAATTGTGCAAGGAAGTAGGGGCTTGGTAGGCAATAACTTTGGTTAAGTGTTGGCTTGAGCTTGTTTGTGAAGTAGAGAGATAGATTGTACTTGTGCAGGAACTATTCTGGTTGAACAAGCAATATATGTTCTTCTTATATATTCTGGTTAATGCAATATAGATGGTCGGGCTTTTAGGTAGTTTCTTGCCCCAAAGAAATATTGTGTTATGTGTGATTGATATTATTCCTTTTAGGGTTATGGTACTCAGTCGCACGCATGACTCAAGAAGATATCTGTTGCATTCGCTCGCTGGATAACTCATCCGTGTGACTGAAGCCTTTTTGTCACATGCAAAACATGTCCTCCATGTGACAGGTATCTAGGGTTTCGGAATCACAGTTGTAAGCTTTCCAAAGGTTGAATTCGACCATAGTCACTAGCTTACATGCTCAAGGGAGCAACTGAAATCTCCCAGTCGCACATATGGCTCATCCTCCATGCGACTAAGACCTAAATATTGGTTTTTCAACTATCCCAAGTTTTTGCTTGTTGATCATTGTGTTCGAAAGTTGACCAAAGATAGTGACATTTCGTTATAGGCTTTAGAATAAGGGTTTCAGTATGAGCATTATTGGATTCATTTCATGGATGTTGTTTAGTTTATTTTTTGCAAGATAGTTGTATGGATGAAGATATGGATCATTGTACTCTCTTTTTTTGAATCATTCAATAAAAATCTAATAAGAAGAATAATTTGAAAAGGTTTTCCCCATAGTGGAGTTTTCGCTGGTCTCTGACCAATCCTGGTGTCTCTATGTGTGAATTCTTTTCTTCCATTGTTCCTTTATGTTCTGCTGCATTGATGATGATGCTATTGTACTTTCTACATAATTGCATATTTTTCTAAATAATGATGTAAATATGAATAATGTTATGATGTTATGGGGTGAATTTAATGTGTAAATGAAGGAATTCCATTATCAAAGCAAAGAACAATATAACCATAAAAAAAAAAATTAACATGTGGATCAATCTAAAACATTGTGAAAAGTGGTCCACAACAAGTTGAAGAAGGAGGTGGGTGCCTCCACCTAGGTTGGATCCTCAATCAGGTTGAATCCTAAAACAAGTTGACACTTACACATTTTTGAGGTTGGTGCCTACAAATATATGTAATCAAATTGAAGAAGACAAATTTTTTTGTGGTTTTCTCCCATAAGGGTTTTCATGTAAAATATGGTGTTCTCATATGTTGATGTGATGATTTTTACTTGATGCACAATTTTATTCACTGTTATGATGCACGTAATTTTCTAATGCATTTCTTTATATTCAATTATTGATGAATGTGATTTTGAAATGTTGAATTTTCCTTTACACTGATTGACCCCCCCTCCCAATGTGTAGCAAGTGGGATTAGAGCAATTTCTTTCAAGAACAATTAATCACTGAAAGATTAATCTGAGGAAAGATGGCCTCTATCAGATCATTAGGAAAGGCTCCTCAATTTGGCAGATCAACTATGCTTTCACGAAGATAATAATGGAAACTTACATCATATCTTTGGGAGTAGATGCTTGGGAAATTGTAGAGAATAATTATCAAGTTCATAATACTCCACCCACTGATGTAACTGATAAGGCTCTCTATACATCCAATGCAATAGCTAAGCATGCCATCTTTAGTGGTTTATCAGATACCAAATTTTCCAAAGTGATGCATTGCAAGTTATCCCATCATCTATGGAACAAGCTTGAAAGTTGTTATGAAGAGGACAAAAAGTGAAGGAAGCCAAATTATAAAATTACAAGGGACAATTTGAAAGTTTTAAAATGGAAGAGGATGAGAATATCACTTCATAATTTCCTTGAGTAGACAATGTTTTTAACTCTATCATAGATCTTGGTGAAGAAGTCAAAGAAATTGATATTGTTCGAAAAATACTAAGATCAGTTCCTTCAAGATTGAAACCCAAAGTATCTACCCTGAAAAGTTGTTAGATATGGGAAAGTTGAGCATGGTTATGCTTCATGGAACACTCACAACATATGAACTAAGGACAAAAAAGGAAAAATCTAGAATAAACGAAGCAAAATTTAAAGCAGTAAATGAAGGAAGTAAGCATGGAGATAAAAAAGAATCAAGTCATAAATCGTATGAAGAAGAAGCCAATTTCATTATAAAGCTAAAGAAGGAAATTGGAAAATTTAAAGGTAAGAATATGACATTATGCTTCTAAATGTCGTCATGCAAAAATGAATGATAGCGATGATGAAGTGAAATTCAAGTTTATGGATCATAAGAAAAGATGAAATGACAAAAATAAAAGCTTCTTCTCAAAGGAAGAAAGTGATTACGAGAGAAATGAAATTATGACTGATGATGAAGGAGGTGAGATATTTTTCTTAGCTGAAGCAAAATAAATTGAAGCATAATTAGATTATTAAGGAGAACACATAAGTGCATTTAAAGAAATAAAATCTCTTATAAAGATGGTGAATCATCTAGAACAAAAACTACAAAATAAAGATTAAGATGCAGATTCCATTGTGTCTCTCAAAGTCAAACTAGAAGAAGCCAAATGGATAAAGGAGTTTATGTCAGAACAACTGAATAAAAATGAATAAAATCCATTGGTGAATGCTTATTTAAGAATGTAATTACTTGAAATGAAACTTGAAGAAGTAATATTATGTAGGCATGATGATTCATGAGGAAGAGGTCATTGATAAAATAGATAAATAAACTTATTTGCAAGGAAAGTATAATGGTAGTTGTATAACAAGAATCATGTATAGGCAAAGAGCTTATGGAAAAGGAGAGTAGACCATCCATCTCTAAAACATGTTCACAATCAAATAAACAATTAAACATCATTCGATCCAACATCCATTGAAAGAATAAATTGAGAAGTCTAAGGAAGCTAAGGAATTCAGGAGTAGATATTGGGACATTTGTAGCCAATCAAAGGTTTGTGTAGGATGAGATCAAAGGAGTCATTGAAATGATATAAGATGCATGAGGAATATGATTATAGCAATAAGTATTTACAAGATGAGAAGTTATAGATAGGGGGAGATTCACATGACATGGAAGCATATTCTCAGGAGAGGAATTATTTTACAAGAATATCAAGTCCACTTGAAGATACAAGAACAATTATGCATCATGGATAAGAAATCACCATTAGAATATTCCTTTCCCATTAATGTCAAAGGGGGAGAGAGAGCATACATTGAAGAAATATGAAGATTTTGGTGAGAAATCAAACACTGAAGAAGAGAGAGAGAATATTGAGGAAGAAAAGTAGGCTCAAGAAGGAAGAGTTTCACAATCAACATGATTGGGGGAGTTCCCAATAGCATGTCAGGGGGGTTCCAAATAATATGATAAGGGAAGTTCATTTCCATTAGTGTATGGTGGTGTTGCCATCAATTAACAAGGGGGATATTTTTTACCATAATGTCATCATTGATGACAACCATTGTCATTGATGTTGAAAGGGAAGTATAAGGAAGCAACAATGAATCAAAGGAAGCAATATGCCATCTCAATGATCTTGTCTTATGATGTCTAAGTGCCTCTAAGTCTAGTGATTTTTTGGTGAATTTATGATGCTTAAATGAATATATGGATGGTATGGTTGGATAGTCCTCTTCAAGGAATTTCCAATGATATATCACAATTGGAAAAACTCCTGTATGAGAAGTTATGATAGTTTGAAGTTGGCAAATGAAATGATGACAAAAACACCAAATTTTAGTAAAAACACCAAATTGGTTAAAATCTATGCATCTCTTAGAATGAATTGGGATTCACATAAGGAATCAGTGACAGTGGATGATAAACTAGCATGATGATTAACAAGTTAAATATCACACATCTTTCGATAGATATAAAGGCTATGATTAAGTGGAGGAAGATCTACAGTCAAAAAAGCACAAACTTGTGCACCCTTTAATGACAAGTGCACCCCCAGATAGGTATGACACATTAGATTGTTGATGATGTCAAAATGGAGTAGTAATAACATGACACATCAACATGATCATGTTAGAAAATCATGTTGGACCAGTGATAGTGTGACATGTTAGTAGGATGACATCAACGTTGAATTTTTGTAGCATAGAGAGATAACCCCACATGGTAGAGAGGTCTCAAAGGCAAATAAAGAAAATTATTTATTTATTTATTTCTGGAGTGCAAGTCGTCCTAGCCAAGTGAAGGGGTGTCCCTTGGCTTATTTTATTCCATTTTATGAGTATAAATACATGATTTTACATTTCATTTTGATCACCAAGCAAGTGAGTTTTTTCTTCATCTTTCTGAGGGTAGCAAGGAGATGCAACCAAGCATAAGGAGGCCAAGTTAGAAGGAAGCAAGTGAGAGGGCTACAACAAGAGAGAGGGATGTAGGAAGAAAGATGATTGCAAGTTGTAGGGCCATAGGGATTGCAAGCTTGTTTGACTAGAACATTGACCCGCATTGAATTTTGATTTGTTTGACTAGTTTGACCAATATTTGACCATCCTTTACTAGCTAAAGTTTGAACAGGTTTGACTAGTAGTTTGATGATCCGAATTGGATCCATGAAGAAGAGTTACCAAGGAACCATGACTGTATCAGGTCAGGATAGGCTTCAAAGAATTAAGAGCAACGATCAGAAACACCTCTAAACAGTGGTAGTTAGCAGCCAGCGTGGAACGACGAGGACCTCGATCAAAGCATGCTGACCGAGGCCCATGGAGACTATGTAGGAGGCGAAACTAGCCCTTGGGAAGCCCAGATTGAGAAAAGGAGGCAGTTTTTGATGCGTGATTAGTGCTTAATGCTAATCGCACATCACTGGGAAAAACCCCTCGAGAAGGAGAGGCCCCGAAGCGCTTGGTCACATGGAAGCCGGGAAAACCGTGGAGAAAAGCGCTAAAGGCTAAAAGCGGGACCCGCGCTCCAAAACTGGAGGTATTTATTGGGGGCACCCTTAAGCAGTAAGTGGAATTGGAGAAAAGTGAGCGATTCCACTCAGCGCTCGACGTGTGGCAAGCAGAGGAGAGAGAAAACTGGCACTCATCGCGCGCTAACAGTTGAGCAAGTCAATTGCACGAAATGAGCGAATGGCGTCGGATCTGGGGGCTCTAGATCTAATGGCTAAGATCGCACCCGATGGGAGAACCAGATTTAATAGGGGATTAAGCTGCGATATATAAGGATTTGAGGTCCGATTTGACCACTAAGGTGGTGGATGACTCGTTCCACAATGTAACCGAAACACCGAACTAACAAGGAAGAGCAGGTGCAGTTCGTAGGAGGACAAGTGGCCACTCCTTATGAGCCGTTGATGAAGACACAAAGACAGGGAACTCCAAGCGAGAAATAGCAGGCGACTCAATAGGGGATGGAAGGGTAAACAAGTAGTCATGAGACAAAGTGGCTTTAAACCATGAACACATAGAAAACAAAACACCAGAGGAAGAAAGAACAGAAAGAAGAAGACGAAGACAGAGAATGAAGAGACAATGAAGCAAAAAGTAGAAAGAGAGAGAGCCGAGCTGACCTGCAGCATAAGGTAGCATCGAGCCATCCCTGAGAGGATCTGTCAGGGAACTGAGCACCACATTGGGCTCCTACCATTGAAGACTAGAGAGGTTAAGAGCTGGTAGGGAAAAGAGTCTGTGCACTCTAGTGGCTTGGGGAATCCAAGAACCACCTTGCCAAGCAATTCTATTTCAGGAGACTTAGTTTGAGCTCCTCATTGTAATTCTCTGCTTTAAAGACACAATAAAAGAAGGCCACCACTGAAAGCTGGATCAGAGACGTAGCCCTAGAGGATAGGGTTAACTCCTTATTAATTTTTTGTGTTCTTGTATTTGCTTGTTGTGTTTCTATGCTATTTTCTATTTCCAGTGTCTATGTATTTTGCAATCTGATCGATCCGTTGCCTAAAATAACATGGACACACACCAGCACATGAGTTTGTAATACCTTCATTTAATAATTCTTTAACTGAGGTCACTCAAGGGTGATTTTCAAATCATTTGACTTGAATATTGGTACAAATTTCTAGAACAAATTATTGATTTATAAACCTTGCTAAAAAATGATTTATCCTAACGAAAATTTGCTGGGTTTTCTTCCAAGGTTGGGTTACCCAAGGTAAAAGTATTGTCTCTATTGTGCATGGTTGTATTTCTATGATATTTACTATTTTCGCTACATTTATATTGATCTTTTTTGTGTATAATTGCTCAATGATTTTAATGGCATGAGATAAACTCATTGAAGATCATTAGGTAGTAATTATCAGATGAAAAAACTATTTTTCTACTACTCACCTCGTAAATTTAACATGGTATCAAAGACTTCTTGAAAGAGAAGTCATTGAAGTCAACTTAAGAGATAAGTGTCCAATAACCTGATTGGATTTTTAATCTCTTATCAAAATGTGCCAAGTCTTAGAATAGAAGATAGGTTTTATGAGCTTCAAGAACATGTGAAGGAAGTAATTATAGAGCTAAAGGTAATTGAGGAGAAATCCAAGCATAAGAAGAGGTCAAAGGAATATCTCTTTGTCTCCACCCTTTTAGGCACTATTGATAGTGATGTTTGGTATGTGGACAATTTTGTTTCTAGGAACATAACATTTTTTTGGGATTCTCTCTTCGATTTGACAGAGAGGAAAGAATATCCACACTAATGGGATGACCAACCTAGGAATTGGATCATAAGAAGAAAAATAAGAAGGATGTGTCAAAGGTTGACTGCTTCATCTATCAAAATTTTGGACATTATGCCTCCTAGTATCCTTAGAATAAAAGGAAGGAAACAAACCATGCATCGACAACCAATTTTAATGACGATCATGATGAGTTTCCACCTTAGAATAAGTCAAAGAAATTATCCCTTCAGGATCTACTTCCAATAATGTTTTTGGACAAGGCATATCATAGGTTTCTAAGTCTCTTACATTTTTTTTTTCGAAGAAAAATTATAATTTTTATTCAACCTAAAAATAAGGAACAAAATTACATTCTGAAGATGTTGCAAAGAATTCAATCATGTCAGCCTATCAGTTGATGCATACTAAAAGAAAAAACTATAAAAAATTACATAAATTATCCAAGTCTAAGTGTGATAAAAGTCACTTGGCTTCCCCCTTTTTCCTTTCTTTTTCTCCACCTTTTTCCAAATTCATTGTTTAGGAGTGGTTGTCACTATTTCCAATTGAATATCATCTGTCTTCAGGGGGACTTATTTTTCCGAGCCTGAGCTCTTAGATACATGGGATATTTTTATGCCCCACCGATTCCTTTCCCATGATAATTTCCACTATTTGTTGTTTTGATACAATGGGCTCTACTGGTTCAATTCCTTTCTAGCTATGGGTTTTTTATCCTAATTGATTCCCAACACCTCCATTTTGATGGCCACCAAGTTGCGTCTGTGCATCTATGTTTGTTGGATCTCCCATGGACTCTTCTTTTTTGTCTTTAGAAACATTAGGAAACTACCATCCCCTAGGTTGAGAGGCTTGCCTCCTTTTCACTTTTGGGAGCCTTTTTTATTGTGGTCAATTGTTTTGCAAGTGTCCTGTTTTAAAATAGGTTTGACATCTAAAAGATATATTCTCATAATATAACATCTGTGTCCAATGAAGGTTTTCATGATTTAGAAGAATACGATCAAGAAGACCTTTGCTAAGTGCTATCACTACACAGATTCTAAATACGATGAAGAAGACGTTTGCTAAGTTCTATCACTACACATATTCTCGCAAATGCGAAGATACCTTTTATTGTTCTATCCATATCCATTTTCTTGAATTTTCCCAAAGTGTTTATGATGTTATGTAGAACCTACTAGTGCCAGAAAGGAAGAGGGAGGTTTGGTAACCTCACCCATACCAGCATTATTGTTACCATCATGGTTGTAGCATCAAACTTTGGGAACCATGGGGTGATACAAAGTTCGGCTTTACCCCAAAACCATGGTCCTTCGTTTAGGAATTTTTCCATATCTTGCTATGTATCAAACTGTACTATAAAATATCCTTTTGAGAACAAGTAGAGATTATAATTTGATGTCCAAGAGGAAAATATACACTCATATAGCTCTTCAGATCTCATCCATAAACCATTAAACCGACATATTAATGACTTAGTTTTTATGTCAGAAAAATATGATTTCACCTCTAGGGTTTTTACATCCATAGTTGGTGCCTTTTCCATTTGCTCGACCATGTAAGGCCCTGATAGATTTTGGAGCTGACCAATAGGTGCAACAAAATTCCCTTTGAAAATTGTCTATTAGATTTTTTAGAATTTGTGTTAGGGTTTCTGAAATCTGTAGCCCCCCCTCACAACCTGAGATGTAATATTATAGTAGAGTCCTTAGCCACACTAAAATATTTCAATTGGTGGGAATCCTGGAGCACTTTCCCTTCATAAATCAAAACTTGGAGTGTTTCTAGTATTCCTAAATCACTTTGAATTCTTTTCTTCAAATATTTCACTAGATCCAAGCCCCAGATCCATCAGATGGCTGCCTTCCCATTTATATTTTTGAGGAAGATCTAATTTTTTTTCGCCCTCTAATAGTCCTTTGTCTAGATCTGAGGTTTTGAGATAGAGTCGGTGCCTCTTAGACAAAAAATATGGATATAAATGCTTAGGGTTTTCAATTTTGAAAGTTGGATCCATGTAATGTTTTAGATCATTGTGGATTTGTCCACCAACAATGACATACACAAAGTGAAGAGCCTTTGCACATAAAAGAAAATGAGTTGGAGTCTCGTCCTGACCCTGTCCATGTAGATCCATGTACAAACATAAGGTCCTCGATCTAGCCCATGCAAGAGATTGAAATTCATCTCTAAAGAGTTGACGCATCTGTGCCACCCAAGAGAGAAAAAAACCCTTGGTAATATAGGTTTCCTCATTCGTCATCAGATCTATACATACTGATTTTAAAGGAGGCCAGCCATAGACACAATCTGGTATAAAATGCTTGCAAATCTCCCCCATAACTACATACGATCCATAGCGGGGGTTTTGCATATCATTATGGAGATAGAGATTTGACCCTGTACTGCAATCACTGTCCACCTGAAAATAATAAATGTTGAGAGACCTCCGTTGTGATCCCTTAATCCCTACTGCATAATTGTATTAGGCAGTGACACCTATGCAAAGTGCCAAAACCATAGCAGATCTTGATGTTGAGTTCCAAAACTGCCTTTCCCTCAAGCAACTTTCTCATCCTTCTTTCTTTGCTTTTCCATGAAAAATGCATCCTTATCATAAAAAAAACCATTACACACTACCTCAAGGAGTATATTTCAGTGATTTACATGTTATACTGTTATGTTTGCTATTTGAATAGGTTTTTGTCTTTCAACTACGGAACACAGCCACATTCCGTAGCTAATCGGCTGTTCCACAGCCATTTCCATGTTTTTGGAGGTTCTCAGTGTCAAGAGAGGAAAAGGACTACATGGGTAGCTTGGAAAACATCAGGGCATGGATCATATCCTATTCATCCAGCCTAGATCGATGAAGAAGACCCCGGTCAAAGGAAAGTCAAACCAAGAAACCTATGGCAAATGGGACTTTGTTTTGCACACATTTCTCAGAGATAGGAATTCGAAGCAGTTTCCTGAGGCCATAGACTTCATCTTCCACCTGCACAAATAGAATCCAACAACCACTATTAGAAGATTTATGTTTCCAAGCAACTGAGGACAAGAATTCCGCATACTGACCTGTCTGAGGTTTTTGCTCTAGCTTGTTTCTCTCTTCAAAACAGTTGTATATTTCTCCATAAATACCAGCATGTAGAATGCAGAACGAAAAAAAAAAAGTTTTTGTTTATGTATGGAGTTTAGATTTCCTCTTTGTAAACTAAAGAACTCATTCTCTGTTTTAATATAAAAACTCTGTTTCAATGGATACCTGAAGCTTTTGTGAAGTGTTGATTCCGTGCTGAGAATCCGAGACCTTTGCAGAGGGCCCCTGCATTGCCCCTGCGTTGGTCAAGGGTAGATTTTATTTCTGTTTTGTCTTTCATAGTTCAATTGTAAATTCACTGTGTTTTTCCATAATGTTTATAATCATTTTCTAACTCTGTTTATAATGCAACTTGTGTCATCTTTTCACTAACTCAGAGTAGTTTTATTTCAGCGCAGAATAGTTCTTTGGTTTTCACTGCTTTCTAGTTTCTTACCAGTAGCTTTAAGTTGATGTCAGTAGCATAAATTGATTCATTTCATTTGCTGTTCATTAGTTTTTTTAGATTTTGAATTAAGTTGTTCAATGCCATTTTCTTATTAGTTTAGTAACTCATGTTATAAATGAATATTTCCAAAAGCCCTTTCAGTTGATGGTTAATCTTAAAACTAAGTGGTGAAATGTTTCATTTATGAATGAGTCTTTCTCTACATTTTTATGTTTACTTTTCTTAGAATAATGAAGAATGAAATCTCTCAAAATGCTATCACAAGGAGGTATCTCTCCCTAAATTGTGTAGCAGAGTGACAAAAATACTTAATTTAGCCTTGCTTTCATGATAGAATAGTTGCAACTTCATTTTCAATTATAGTTTTTCACTTAGTTTAGTTGCAATTCCATCTTCAGTTGTTCATTAGGTTTTGATTCTGCAATAGATTAGATAGTAGTGGTAATCTTATTTCCAGTATTTCGTTTTTGGTTTATCATAGATAGTTGCAATCTCATTTCTCATTTAAGCTTTGGTTTTGTAATTGAGTAGATAGTAGTTTTAAGTCGTTTCAGTTCATATTTTGGAAACAATCATAATAGCAAGAAGAGAAGCTCTGGTTTCATTTTCTTGTTTAAAACTTTACTTCCAAATTTGGCTTAAAGCACTTTTAGCTCTCATTTCATTTCTCTAGATTCTTAGCAGCAGTAGATTAAGATTTTGTAGATTACATTGCTGAACATTAGGAATCAAAATAGAAAAACCCCAAAACAAACATAAACTCAAAAATCGTGAGGTAAGAAGGGTCATCTAGCACATATAGTGCACTACACTTCATCAATTTACGATACCCAGATTGATAATTTATGTAGCAAATTAGGACACTAAATTGACTGAAAATTTTGGCGCCATTTCTAGGTAAGTGTAACTAGGCAGCCATATTTCTTACATTCATAAAAAAAACAACAAAACAAAAACAATGACATGCATAGAGAAAGAGATTCTAGGGGTAGATTTATAGCTAGGGGCAGAAGTTCAATTCCCACAACTCCATCTACTCCACCAAGAATTAGAAAAGATACACTTCCATCCCAGACTCATACTCCCAGCCATAGGATTCCTGGAATTCAAGGGGCAGAAATTCAATCCGAAGATTCTCCTACTTCATCCACCAAAACAGTCCTAGGAGAGAAAACCTTTTTCACCTCCACAGGGGAGCTTATCGTAGTTGAAGAACTAGGAATACCTAGTAAGGAAGAAAAATTAGGAACTCCCTCTCATAGTCCATTAATAGAAGAACCAGAGGAAGAGGAAATAACCTTGCAGGTTGAGTCCTATACTGACTTTGAAGAAACTATAATGGCAGAAGAAGAACAAGATGGAGAATTCTCACTATTTGGAGGAGGGGGTAGAGGGAGAGGTAGAGGAAACAATGGAGGAGGTAGAGGTAATAATGGAGGAGGCAAAGGAAATAGGGAAGGACATAAATAATTTGGATTCCCTATAGTAGATGAGGAAACAAATACAACAATGAAAAACATTTCACCATCTGTCCTCCCAAACTTTTATGGGTTGAGAAGTGAGGATCTTGAAACATTTTTGTTTGAGTTTGAAGTCTTATGCAGAACCTACGACTATCTAGAAGACTCTCAAAAACTCAAATTGTTCCCTTCAACACTAAAAGGGGCTGGTTTGAAATGGTTTATGGGATTAGTCACTCAATCCATTAGAACTTGGAATGACATGAAACATGCATTTTTCGATAGATACTTGGATTATTGTATGCCTACCAATCATAAGGATGGAGTGTTCAAATTGATGCAAAAGGAAGATGAAAACTTAGAGGATTTGATTGAGAGATTCAACTATAATTTGTAAAGAGAAAAAATGAACAATCTAGATGAAGAAAATTTGAAAGCTATTTTACTAAAGGTCATTAAAGATGAATGGATAGATATTATTAACATGATGGAGAAGGGAGATATCTCTCAACTTCCATTGAGTGACATAGCAGAACTATGTGTCCATCTCTCAAGAGGGAAATCTAAAACTAGGAAAGGACCAAGAGATCCTTCTCTTGTTAGAGCAAACAAATCTGCAACCAGATCTGTAAGTAGGGCAGAAATTAGCAATATGCTTGATGAGTTTAAAATTGATATTTTAGGGAGCCTTAGTGAGCAGCTAGACACCCTCAAAATCCAAAACAAGTAGAAAATAGAGGCTGATGCTTTAGCCATATTTTGTCCAAAATGCAGAAAGAAACATGCTCTAAGGGAATGCCCTTTAGATGCAAAAATTGTAGAAACTTGTATGATTTGTTCAGAAAGTCATGAGACCAAGGGCCGTCCTTCAATCCCAGGTCTTAAGGCTGTCTTTCAAGAAGAAACAGTCCCAAATCCTACATAACCTCTTTGTTTTGTTGCAAGAAAACCTTGGCAGGGGCCACAAAATCAAGAATTTAACAAGCCAATGTACTTTTAGCCCCCACCAAACTGGAATTCTTGGCAGCAACCTTGGCCTCAACCTCAAACTCAGTATCAATCTCAACCATGGGCACAAGGGGTACATAATCCTTATGGGATATTTTCTCAATACTATCAATATCCTCCATCTTATCAGAGCTATTCTCCCCCACAAAATCAGTAGCAAAATCAACAACCACAGCTTCCAAATAAAAACCCTCACCTTTCATTGCCATTTCCACAACAACCTCCACAACAAAGTCAAAATCCTCAACTCTTACTTCCATTTAAACAAAAAACAAATCAACTACCAACCCAACCATTGCCAAACCCCAATAATAAAAACTCTCAAAATGCTTACATAGTAGAAGGACAACAATTTCCTACTTACATGATTGCTCCTCTAGATCTTAATGATGTTCGACTTATATCTGGTAGGATATTAGAAAAGGAAAAACCTTCTATAGTCATTCAAGAACAATATGCTTCTCAGGAGGATTCTCTAAAATTCAATAAAAGTTTTGAGGGAACATCCCTCCAAAACCAAACCATTGAAAAATGAAAAAAAAAAGAGTCAATAAACACAACTCCTATCATTGAGCAACCAACATCTACTTCTACACCTCCTTTTCCTGAGAGATTACAAATTGATAGAGGAGTAGAAAAACATATCTTATTACCCAATTATGACTTCCTAGATGAATTGAAGAATGTTCTCAAAATTCCTTTGTTACAAGCCATTAGAGAAATTCCAATTCTAGCTAAGACAATAAAGGAGTTGAGCATCAAAAGACTAGGAAGAAAACCAAGAGAAACAAAAAGAATTCACCTGGTAGGAAAGATAGCAGATATCATGATGGGAAAGATTGCCATGCAGAAATATGTGGATCTAGGAAGTCCAATTGTCAAGACACATATAAATGGGATTAAAATTCCAAACACATTGATTGACTTAGGGGCAACAATAAACATTATGAGTAGACAAACTATGGAGCAGCTTAAACTTCCTAACCTTCTTTACACACCTACCTTACTACAACTTGTAGATAGATCAGTAATCAAACCAGATGGTGTGCTAGAAGACATTTAAGTCTCCTTAGATTCTTGGGAATGTCCTGTTGATTTCATGATTTTAACTCTCAAGAATAATCTAGGAGGACACCCACTCATATTAGGAAGACCTTGGTTGGCCACAGCTGATGCTTTTATTAGTTGTAGATCTGGTGATATGTACATTTCTGATGGTAATTCAACAAAGAAATTTACTTTGTATCCTCCAGCAAAAGAAATCACATAAATAGATGACAAGGAATGGATCGATGATGAAGATGTTATTCAACCTATCTTTACCATATCAGAAATTAGTGAAGATAGTAAAATTTTGAACACATTAGAAAATTTTGAAACATCTTCAGAATATGATCATGCACAATTCCAAGAAAAATCTAATGTTGAATATTTTTCATCTAGGTAGATGTCTCTCTATTCTATGGAAGCGTTTGGTAGCTCTACAATTGAAATTTTTCCAAGTAGGACATTGAACATAAACAAAAATTTGGAGAAACTACAACAAGAAGAGCTAACCAAAATATTACAAAAGCATTCTACTGCATTTGCATGGGAGTATACCGACATGAAAGGTATTGATCCTAAGACTTGTATCCATCATATATATATTGAGGAAAAC
The DNA here is from genome assembly GCA_031772625.1 of Pinus tabuliformis. Classification (NCBI taxonomy): domain Eukaryota; kingdom Viridiplantae; phylum Streptophyta; class Pinopsida; order Pinales; family Pinaceae; genus Pinus; species Pinus tabuliformis. The sequence goes on from CM062820.1 coordinate 1,095,126,439, forward strand.
AGTAGCCCAATCAGACAACCTCAAAGAAGAATTAATCCAAATCTTAGGGAGATTGTGAAAGAAGAGCTCCAAAAATTACTCAATGTAAAATTCATTTACTCAATCTCAGATAGCCAATGGGTTCCTCCTTTGGTAATTGTGCCTAAAAAGAAAGGTAAATGGAGGGTGTGCATTGATTATCAAGAATTGAATAATGAAACATTGAAAGATCACTTTCCCTTGCCCTTTATAGATCAGGTATTAGATACATTAGTAGGTAAAAAGTATTTCTCATTCTTGGATGGTTTTAGTGGTTATAATCAAATTCATGTAGCACTTGAGGATCAGGATAAAACCACATTTACTTCTCCATGGGGAACTTTTACCTATCGAGTGCTTCCTTTTGGGTTATGTAATGCACCAACAACATTCCAAAGAGAAGTACTAGGAATTTTTTCTGATCTAATACATGATTGTGTAGAGGTATATATGGATGATTTTACAGTCTATGGTAACACATTTGAAGAATATTTGGAAAATTTGGAAAAAGTCCTTAAAAGATGTAAGGAAACAAACCTTTCACTAAGCCATGAAAAATTCTTTATGATGTTTACAGAGGGTATTATTTTAGGGCATCACATTTTAGGAGATGGGATTAAAGTGGACAAATCAAATGTTGAAGTCATCTCTAAGTTACCAATTCCAAATTGCCAAAAAGATGTTAGAAGTTTTCTAGGATTTACAGGATATTATAGAAGGTTTATAGAAAACTTTACCAAAGAAGCATCCCCACTCTTCAAATTGCTTACAAAATATTGTGAATTCAAGTGGAATCCTGATTGCCAACTAGCATTTGAAACCTTGAAAGCAAAAATATCTGAAGCACCTATCTTAAGAGGACCAAACTGGAAACTTCATTTCCATATTTCTACAAATGCTTCAGATACAACTCTAGGAGCTGTATTGGGACAAAAATATTTGATTCCTTATGCCATTTACTACACAAGTAAAAATTTGACTCCCACGGAGTTGAATTATACTGTGACTAAAAAGAATTCTTAGTTGTTGTTCATGCAATTAACAAGCTTAGACACTATATAACAGGCTATGGAACTTTTGTTCATACAGATCACTCTGTAATTAGATATTTGATGAATAAATCTATTACTAATGGCAGAGTTACAAGATGGATTTTACTTTTGCAAGAATTCAACATTACTGTGCAAGATAGACTTGGAAAACAAAACACAGTTGCTGATTTCTTGTCTAGGATTCAAAATATAAAAGAAGACACTCCAGTTGAGGATAAGTTTCCTGATGAATATCTATTTGTAGTAACTACTTAAACTCATTGGTTTGCAGATGTTGCTAACTACATGGTTACAGGGAAGTTACCTTCACATTTATTTCCTAGAGAGAAAAGAAAGATTATTCAAGATAGTGCAAGATATTCGTGGATCACTAATGAATTGTATAAAATAGGGCCAGATCTTATGATCAGAAGGTGTGTTAGGGAAGATGAAATGCCTGATATTCTCAAAGCATGTCATGATGAGCCGTGTGGTGGACACTTTGTGGACAAAAGAACAACCTATAAAATCCTTTCTTTAGGATATTATTGGCCATCCATCTTCAAAGATGCTAAAGAATATGTCAAAAGGTGTGACAACTGCCAAAGGGTAGGGAAACCTTCCCCCTCAAATGAAATGCCATTACAACCTCAGGTACTTATCGAACCCTTTGAAAAATGGGCTTTAGACTTTATTGGACCTATTAATCCTCCATCCAAGAAGAAAAAGTATATATTGGTATGCACTGATTATGTCACCAAATGGGTAGAAGACGAAGCATTACTTTCTGCTAATGAAAAATCTGTAGTTAGTTTTCTTTTTGAGGATATTTTTATTCGCTTTGGTGTTCCAAGAGAAATTATGACAGATCAGGGAGCTCAATTCACATCCAACATGATGGAGAGGCTTACGGAAGAGTACAATATCAAGCATAGGAAATCCACTCCCTATCATCCATAAGAAAATGGTCAAGTGGAGTCTACAAATAAAGTGATTGAAGGAATCCTCACCGAGACTGTGCATCTACATAGAAGAGATTGGGAAAAAAGACTTCTTGAAGCCTAGTGGGCCTATAGAACTACATGGAGGAACACAACAGGACATACACCCTATGAACTTGTTTATGGAAATCATGTCTTGTTCCCAATAGAGTCCCAAGTCAAAACTTTCAAGATGGCAGTCTAGTTGGGGATGGATTTATCGGAAGCTCAAAAGCATAGACTAGAGCAGTTAAATGAACTTGATGAAATTAGACAAGAGGTTGTTCAAAGAACTGGTATAGTTTAGCAACAGAGAGCTAAGTGGCATGACAAGTACATCAAGGACAAGAAGTTTCAAGAAGTTTCAAGAGGGAGATTGGGCATTGTTATTTGATTCAAAGTTTAAGGATTTTCAAGGAAAGTTTCAAACTCATTGGCTTGGGCCATATGAGATTGAAATTTTTTTCAATAATGGAGCAGTAAGAATTAGAATAATAGACGAGAATAAAACTCCTCTCCTTGTGAATGGTCATAGGTTGAAAATTTATCAAAAGCCAATCTCAAAGGAGGAGTTCATCAAGATCTTTCAAAATAATTCTGAAATGAAGTTGGTGAAGAAGAATCCTTCTTCTCCACCAACTTAGTCTTTGTTCTTTTAATCATATCTAAAAAAGAAAATAAAAAAAATTGTATAAGGTTGAAAACCAATCACTGATTGGCAGGCTTATATAGAAAATACATGGTGAAAATTAGAAGACTCTGACACCCTATATTTTCCAAAAAAATGGTGACTCATTATGCATTATGAAAAATTCATTGTTTTATTTCATTTCATTCTGTTTTACTTCTGCAAGTTTCACTTCACTCCACTACCATATTCCACCAATAAATTTTTCTTCTCCAACATTTCTTCCATCTCCATTCTTCATTTTTTCATTTTGTCATATTTTCACCCACACAACCATCTCCATTTCATTCATTCACAAAGTCACATTTTATTCTTTGTTTTACGTTCCGCAGTTGTTCTCATTCCATAGCTAATCTTGTTCTGCAGCCAATCTAACTCTGCAGCAACAGTTTGATCATCAGTTCAAGAATAAAGAGGCCAGTTCATAATAAATTTCATATGCAGGTAATGGAGGAGAGAACAACTTTTGAAGACCTATCACATCTAAGCACCTGAGGAAGCAAACAACGAAACAGTAGCAAGCGAAGGTATGGTTCTAGTGGTAAGAACTAAAACTTATTTCAAAAAGCAATATGAAACATAGATTGTATGACTCGTATAATCACGCTACTCCTTGATTTATCATTATGAGATTTGATTGCCGTGATGATTCCACCACACCTTCCGACTTTAATGCCCAATAGTCTAATGATGCAATCTCCATTTTTGACTCGTACTTAACTGTACTTCTCCAGCACACCTGTTAAACAACTAGATTCATGACATAACCCATTTGAATACGACTCTTCAAAACCTTATTGTTCATTTATTACACCGAGTTTCTCTCTTATACTTCCGCAACCTTCTTGTGTATACAAACACTCTGTTACATTGAGCACACAGTCATTCTATTTTCGTATTCTTTGTGTATAGAAGTGACTCTGCTTTTCACACAGTTTACGTGTGCAGCCACTCCATTTCATATATCTTCTGCACACTCTATTTTCACGCATACAACTTCTCTATTTTCATATACCCTGTATGTACAACCATTTTATTTCATGCTCATAGTCTCTGTCATTTCATCCCCGTATTCATAGCTATCTTTGCTTCCATATACTAGTTGTTCCATTGCCGTATACATAGTCTTCTTTATGCAGTCACTTCATTTCTCAACAATGAAGGGAATTTGGAAAAATAATAGAGAACATAAGTGATGGGTCTCATTGTCAGAATTGAACCCATAGGAGTGAAGTACACAGAAGGTTATCATCAGTTGAAAGGAATTTTGAAGAAAGATGGTTGGTTGAGTTTCATTGAGAAATTCAATGGTCACCATAAAGAAATCACCAAATCATTTGCTAGATCATTTGATGGAATGGACGTGGAGATTGGTGACATAAAGTTTACAGTGACCGAGTATTTTATTGCTGAAGCAACCGAGCTACCAAGAGTAGGAGAGAGGTGGTTCAAGAATAAAGAATTTCATGATGAAACTTGGAAAGTCATTCTCCAAAATCCAGTATGGACACTTTAGTTTTTAGGAGAGGAATTCCCATCTCTGCATTTAAGGGTAAATGGAGTAGCATGTTATTTTTGTAAAAATTTATTACATGCGAGGGAATATTTGGTTCCATGTATGTATATCACATAAGACTGTTGATGAATTTTCTTGAAAACAGAACCCTCAATCTCCCATTTTTCCTGTTGAATAGTTTGAGGAGAATGGTCACTACTGTTAAGAAGAAAATGGAAGCCATAGAAACCAATCTTTATCACCATGGTCTAGTAAAAATTTTAGTTGAATATCACTTAAAGAGTGTAGGAGACACATGGGAGAAATTTTTGATCAGAAACTTTTTCCAAGATGCACTAGAATTTCCTGAGGGAAGTTCTGTAAAAAAGAATAGGAGAAGGAAAACCAGTCTTACCATTCAAAACACTCCTGAAACTTCAGCATAGAAAAACAGTGAAGAAGAGCCCATCTCTGAAACATTAATAGAGATCATAAAGCAGACAAAACAGAGGAGAAAGATGAAAGAAAAATTTGAGGAAATCCATAAAAATACTCCTGAACCTTCATCAGAGAATGAACAATTACTTTCTGAGATATTAGTCAACATCAGGGATTAGTTCAAGAAACAAAAGGAGAAGGGGAAAAGAAGACATGTTATAGAGGAAGAAATCATAGGCTCCCAAAGTTTGAGGAGAAGTTCTAGACTTAAGGGCAAAGTGAAGAAAGCAAAATCAAAAGAGACTCAGTTCATAGATTTGGGGGAAGAAACTCCAACTCAGTCCCAAGACAATATCTCATATGAGCAGAGCCCACAACACTCTCCTCAACAAAACTTTGAAAGCAACCCAAAGAGAACCTCTCTAGGAATTGATCCAATCCAACAATAGATTTATGATTACATTGAGTCACTAGAGAAAAAGAATACATCAGTGGATCAAGGAACTTCATCCAACCCTGAGCAGCCAGCCACATCACAAGAGACTTTGACTAGCTCACTTAAGCAGGAAATCTATGAGCTAGAGGTTCTAAATAGGCACATCTAGAGGGAAAATGAAGCCTTAAAAGAACAAAACAAGTTGGATAAGATTATCCATGATAACACTATGCTTCATTTGGGTCTATGGCACAAGAAGAACAAAAAACTAAAAAGGAAAAACAAGAAGCTAAACAGGGCTCTCTTTAACGTCAAGTATAGACTTCTCATGAGGAAGCCTAGGATGGCAGTTGCAGCAAAGAAAAGCAAGAAGAGGTTGGATGTTTTGGCTGAACTCTAAGAGAAAATGCAGTAAGAGTAGAGAGTTCACAATTTTGATTGCATGGGGACATGCAATAGTCTCGCAGTGGGGGTATGTTGAGTTCCAAAACTGCCTTTCCCTTAAGCAACTTTCTCATCCTTCTTTCTTTGTTTTTCCATGAAAAATGAATCCTTATCATCAGAAAAACCATTACACATTGCCTCAAGGAGTATATTTCAGTGATTTACATGTTATACTGTTATGTTTTCTATTTTAATAGGTTTTTGTTTTTCAGCTACGGAACACAGCCACATTCCGCAGATAATCAGCTGTTCCGCAACCATTTCCATGCTTTTGTAGGTTCCAGGTGTCAAGAGAGGAAAAGGACTACATGGGTAGGTTGGAAAACATTAGGGCATGGATCATATCCTATTCATCTGGACTAGATTGATGAAGAAGACCTTGGTCAAAGGAAAGTCAAACCAAGAAACCTATGGCAAACATGACTCTGTTTTGCACACGTTTCTCAGAGATAGGGATCCAAAGTTGTTTCCTAAGGCCACGAAATTCATCTGCCACTTGCACAAATAGAATCCAACAACAATTATTAGAAGATTTATGTTTCCAAGCAACCGAGGACAAGAATTCCGCATACTTACCTGTCTATGTGTTTTGCTGTAGCTTGTTTCTCTCTTCAAAATAGTTGTATATTTCTCTATAAATACCAACATGTAGAACGTAGAATGAAAAAAAAAGGTTTTTGCTTATGTATTGAGTTAATATTTCCTCTCTGTAAACTGAAGAACTCGTTCTCTATTTTAATATAAAAACTCTATTTCAATGGATACCTGAAGCTTTTGTGAAGTGTTGATTTCGTGCTGAGAATCTGAGACCTTTGCAAAGGGCCCCTGCGTTGGTCAAGGGTAGATTTTATTTCAGTTTTGTCTTTCATAGTTCAATTGTAAATTCACTGTGTTTTTCCATAATGTTTATAATCATTTTCTAACTCTATTTATAATGCAGCTTGTGTCATCTTTTCACTAACTCAGAGTAGTTTTATCTCAGTGTAGAATAGTTCTTTGGTTTTCATTGCTTTCTAGTTTCTTACCGGTAGCTTTAAGTTGATGTCAGTAGCATAAATTGATTCATTTCATTTGCTATTCATTAGTTTTTTAAAATTTTGAATTAAGCTGTTCAATGCCATTCTCTTATTAGTTTAGTAACTCATGTTATAAATGAATATTTCCAAAAGCCCTTTCAGTTGATGGTTAATCTTAAAACTAAGTGGTGAAATGTTTCATTTATGAATGAGTCTTTCTCTACATTTTTATGTTTACTTTTCTTAGAATAATGAAGAATGAAATCTCTCAAAATGCTATCACAAGGAGGTAGTTCTCCCTAAATTGTGTAGCAGAGTGACAAAAATACTTCATTTAGCCTTTCTTTCATAATAGAATAGTTGCAACTTCATTTTCAATTATATTTTTTCACTTAGTTTAGTTGCAATTCCATCTTCAGTTGTTCATTAAGTTTTGATTCTGCAATAGATTAGACAGTAGTGGTAATCTTATTTCCAGTATTTCATTTTTGGTTTATCATAGATAGCTGCAATCTCATTTTCTCATTTAAGATTTGGTTTTGTAATTGAGTAGATAGTAGTTTTAAGTCCTTTCAGTTCATATTTTGGAAATAATCATAATAGCAAGAAGAGAAGCTCTGTTTTCATTTTCTTGTTTAAAACCTTACTTCCAAATCTGGCTTAAAGCACTTTTAGCTCTCATTTCATTTCTCTAGATTCTTAGCAGCAGTAGATTAAGATTTTGTAGATTAAATTGCAGAACATTAGGAATCAAAAGAGCAAAACCCCAAAACAAACATAAACTCAAAAATAGTGAGGTAAGAAGGGTCATCTAGCACATATTGTGCACTACACTTCATCAGTTTACGATACCCGGATTGATAATTTATGTAGCAATTTAGGACACTAAATTGACTGAACACTTGACAACACCAAATTCCCCTAATGGCTTGACTCTTTTACATATTTGTCAGAGAGGAAGCTGACAATTCTCTACAATCCTTAGATCAAGAGATAATTACTTTATATTTTTCTCCCTTGATGATTATTATTATTTTTATTTTTTAGGTCAACCTCTTGTCCTTGTATTTTGTGCTTGGTTCTAATTTTTTTCCTTCCATGGCCTCTTGAGTGGAGTTTTTCAAAAAGAAAAAATTGTGGATACTTCCAATGTAATGATTCATGTAGTAGATGGAAACATCGAGAAGTACAAAGAAAATTTTGTGTCAAGAGTGTTCTCCCAAAAAGAGGGTGTGGACTATGAGGAATTCTTTGCTCTAGTAGCTAGATGGTCAAGTTCTTGTATGGCCTAATGGCTTAAGCATATACTTAGCAATAGTGATGATGTTCGAGAGGGAGGATTGTACATATGGTTAGGACATCCAAACCATGCTAGATAGCTAGAAGAACTTCCATTTCCAAGGAAGTAGATAGTGAGGTAGAGTGAAAGGACCAATCTTCCAAGATGATGTCATGGGTTGAGATTGTCAGACTAGATGCTCAGAAATATGAGGTCTCTAGGAGTAGCTGCCTTCTATGAGGGGACCATGATAGGTAGATGGATATGATTTAGTGACAAAGGGAGCAACAGTGGTAGAGGAGGAAACCATGATTTCCATAGGAGGATCTAATTTAGTGTTAAAGGGAGAACCTAGTTAGAGTGACCAAAAAGAAACTATTTTTATGGATCCAGTGAAGGAAGCTAAGCAATTTATGGTTGAGCCAAGACATGCAATGAAGTATGTGTTGAGGTACCTACGTGGTACTGTTAGACATGGTTTGAAATATGTCTCAGGTGGTGAAGCGAGGCTACAAGGATTGGATCAGGAGTGTGGGGAACAAAAAGAGCACCTTAGGGTGTTTCTGTAGCTTGGGATTGACTATGATTTCCTGGTTTAGTAGGAAGTAGAATTCTATTGCACTCAATACAACAAAGACAAAGTATGTTGGGCCCAACCCAACTTGGCCTAGATTTTGATGAAGACTCTGCATTTTGGGGAGCAGAGTGTGAAGTAAAGGATGAATAGAGCACGAAGTGGACTGCGCAGTGGAGCAGAAAGTGGACTGCGTAGTAGATATACCATGCAGTATATGGGTTTCGAAGCAGGTTGAAGCCCCTCCATTTTTGTAAAAGAATAATATTTTGTATATCATGAATGGTTTTCAGACCATAGTAGCTTGTATTAGGAGCATCCATAGTATATGGACTGTGGTATTGCGATGATATATCCCTCGATGTAATAGTATATATAGGGATGAATAATAAAGAAGAGGGCAACCTAGTCTTGAAGAATCACATCATGTGTTGAATGGTTGTATCTTTGTGAATTGGGGTTTTGGGCAAGAAAGCGAGGCTCTACAGCTGAGTGCGCAGAGGCCTAAGTCTGCAGTTAAGTGCATAGATTGCCTGTAGCTGAGTGTACAGGCCAAGAACTGGTTGTTGTACAAATTCTATTATAAGAAACAATTCTTGTGGGAGTAGTCCCACATTGGGATGAACCATGATAAAATCTGTGTCTTCATGTGTATCTTTTCTATTTGTTGTAGCATAAAATTTTTACTACAGTTGCATTTTATTACAACAAAGTAATGATTAAGGGTTTATATGATATGTTTTAAATGATGATTGTAATGTGAAGTAATCTATGCATGTTAAGTATCATAAAACATTAAAATACCACATTGCATCATCCCTCAAGGTTGCAGAAACATGGTTCTTTATCCTCCCATAGTCACTTCAGGTGAGACTGTGAGCTGCTTGTAGGTCATTGCCGAAAGGGCCAATGATTGGGGGTTTTGTTGGTACACAGTAAAGATTCAAACCTGGGCCAGCCCAACCTAAAAACCAACAAATGGTTCCTTTGCTGGGAACAAGATCTGTTTGAGGGATATGTTTATGTGGCATTTGTCGAAGAAAGAAATTTGAGATTGGGTAGAACAAAAGGAATGAGAATTTGCAGATCAGGAGAATAGAAGCCCTCATCTGTCATTTGAAAGGTGGTTATAGAAGTATCTTTTTGAAGATCAATACAAAATTTTCTTTGGTTCATTTTATGCAGAACTGTACGAGTGGATATCAAGGTTAACCAAAATAAAAGATTGTTTTAAAGGAGACGAACCTAAGGAGTGGACTCCTGAACTAATAAAACGACTCAAGAACATCAACAATAGGATTTCAAGGGATGTTGATTTTTGAATTGATAGTATCTTGGGAGGATTCATTACTGAGTTCATGGTAGACTTGACTGTGTCCTACAATGAAGCAGAATGACAATTTTTAAAAGGACTGTGAGGTAAGTACTTGAGTGATCTAGATTTAAACAGGAACACTAAAAATTACAGAGATAACCATAAACACAGAGATGCAGTGGAAATAATACTTCATTTCATTAATGTAAAATACTGAAATATGCTTACAAACAGAAATGGAAATACACCATCTAAGGCGATGGTAGCTTATCTCTGAGAAGAGATGTGGCGGCTACATGCCTCTAAACTCAACTAAAATGAGGCTCAAGGGCCTTTTTATTATTGAACAATAAGAACAAACCCTAAACAACCAAAACCCTAACTTGAGGAGATGTAACACCAAGAGTTTATGGGCCTCGTTGGGGTGAGTTGGACAACCAACTTCCTGGGGTTGTGACTTGGTCATATTATCTCCGTTTGATGCGCATGATAACTCATTGGAAATATATCTCTGAGGACTACGACGGAAAATATGATTTTCGACAAAAAACCGCTAGCAATAGTTTTCCAAAAAAACATTGTTTAGGGCCTCAAAACGGCTCCAGAAGTTTAGGACCCGAAAAACTGCTAAAAATAGTAAACTGTGATACAATTAAGGAAACTGAAAAATTGAAAGAAGAAATGGTGGGGATCCAAGTGGAATTGGTGGGTGGCCACCAATATCCACTTGGATCATTCCTCCCTCGGTCCCCATTGTGTTTAGTTCCTCCATGAGATGAGGAAACTTCCACTGAACTTGGTCCCTAGTGAGCCACTTGCCCTGGTGAAGGAGTTGGCCTGCTTTGACAACTCGATATAGTTGGATATTCTGCTAGCAAGTGTGATTGATCTATGTCTCCATGATCTAATTAGTTTCAGCTTGTTCCATGCAATTTGGATTTAACTCTGTGGGTGTGAGCTATTTTGCAATGTCGGATGTGTCTAGTAATGGTGGAAAGTATGGCCGAAGGCAGTCCACATTGAACACTGGGTGCAGGCCAATGAATGAGGGAATGATGAGCACAAATGCATTGTCTTCCATAGCCTTGATAATGGTGTAAGGACCATATCGGAGTGGTCAGAGTTTTCGATAAGCTTTGGTAAGGCGCTCATTTTGCAAATGCAACCAGACTTTGTCGTCCACTTGAAACTTGTGTGGCACTCGATGTTGATCATGTCGCCGCTTGTACTTGGCATTTGATTTCTCCAGAATATCATGGACCTGCTAGAAAATATGTTAGATGTGCTCAATGAAGTTGTTTGCCTTATCTGTTTCGGACTGGACATGAGCTGAATCTGTGTGAGTAGCTGCAAATGGCATGACCACATTAATGGGATAGAGTGGCTGGAATCCCAAGCCCACTTGAAAAGGGTTGTGGCCAGTTGAGCTGTGGAGAGCCCAATTGTAGTTGTGCTAAACATAGGGGATGCTCTCGTCCCATGTGCATGGATGCTTTGAGTTGTATATGCGCAGAATGTGTACAATCATCTTGTTGACAACCTCTGTTTGGCCATCAGTTTGAGGATGGAAGGTTGTGGACTTAGTGAGTTTGGTGTCCATCATTGACCAGAGACTAGACCAAAATGTACTGAGGAACCTACTATCCCGATCTAAGATGATAGACTGTGGGATCCCAAAGTGCACCCACACTTGTTCAAAGAAGAGTTTAGCAGTGGCTTCAGCTGTGATATTCTTCTTGCAGGCCACCATAATGGTCATCTTCGAGAACCTGTTGACGACCACAAAAACACAGCCATTTCCATGCTTAGTGGAAGGAAGGCTTGAGATGTAATCCATGGAGATGGATTCCCAAGGTCGACTAGGGGTAGGCAGTGAGGTATAGAGGCCTTGCTTCTTGATGGTCGGTTTGGAAATGGCGTAGGTAGTGCATGATCTGGATATTATGTTGGTGAGTGTGATTGATCTCTGTGTCCATGATCCGATCAGTTGCAACTTGTTCCATGCAATCTGGATTTAACTCTGTGGGTGTGAGCTATTTTGCAATGTCGGATGTGTCTATTAATGTTGGAAAGTATGGTCAAAGGCAGTCCACATTGAACACTGGGTGCAAGCCAAGGAATGGGGGAATGCTGAGCTCAAATGCATTGTCTCCCATAGCCTTGGTAATGGTGTAAGGACCATATTGGAGTGGTCTGAGTTTCCGATAGGCTCCGGTAAGGCGTTCCTTTTGCAAATGCAACCAAACTTTGTCACCCACCTGAAACTTGTGTGGCAACCAATGTTGATCATGTTGCTACTTGTACTTGGCATTTGATTTCTCCAGAATGTCATGGACCTACTGGAAAATATGTTAGAAGTGCTCAATGAAGTTGTTTGCCTTATCTGTTTTGTACTGGACATGAGCCGAATTTGCGTGAGTAGCTACAAATGGCATGACCACATCAATGGGACAGTGTAGCTGGAATCTCAAGCCCACCTAAAAAGGGTTGTGGCCAATTGAGTTGTGGAGAGCCCGATTGTAGCTGTGCTAAACATAGGGGAGGCTCTCGTCCCATGTGTGTGGATGCTTTGAGTTCTACATGCGCAGAATGTGTACGATCATCCTGTTGACAACCTCTGTGTGGCCATCAGTTTGGGGATGGAAGGCTATGGGCTTAGTGAGTTTGGTGTCCATCATTGACCAGAGACTGGACCAAAATGTACTGAGGAAGGAAGGCCTGACATGTAATCCAAGGAGATGGATTCCTAAGGTCAACCAGGGGTAGGCAACGGGGTATAGAGGCCTTGCTTCTTGATAGTCGGTTTGGAAATGGCGTAGGTAGTGCATGATTTGATGTACTTCCCGACATCTTGTCGAAGATTCAACCAATAGAAATACTTCTGCAGTACTGCCACCATTTTCTCGACCCCGAAATGCCTAGCAGCTCGATTGTAGTGTGCTTCCCAAATCATCTTGGCACACTCGCTTGAAGGAATAAAAAGGTGACCTAGGTGGCATAACAGGGCATCCTGGAGGTGAAAATATGGAACATGATGACCCTCCAAGATTGTCTGGTATGCGTGGCCGAATTTTGGATCGCTTTTGTAGAGAAGTGGCCAATCAGAAGTCTCATGCCCACAAGAGTTGAGCACAGTGGTTAATGCCATGATCGGTGGTCAACCGAGGCAATCTACGACATTATTGGTGCTACCCTTCTTATACTTGATATTCAAATGGAACTATTATAGGTATGTGGACCACTTCTGATGGCGATCATTCTGCAATTTCCCTTGGGTCTATATGAACTATAGGGGTCGGTGGTCTGTGTGGATGACCATTTCTTTCCCCAAAATGTAATGCTTCCATTGTCGGCAGGCCTGCACAATGGAATCCATCTCTTGTCATAAGTGGGATACTTCCGGACTGTGTCTGAATGTGTCTCAATGTGATATGCCACTGGATGCCCGTGTTAAGTAAGGACTGCCCCAATAACATAGTCAGAGGCATCTGTCTCAACCTCAAATGGTTGTTGCAAGTCTGGTAATGCGAGTACTGGTGTTGAACATAGGCGATCTTTCAACTCTGTGAATGCCTTCTATTGAGATTCAGACCAAAATAAATTTTCTTTCGCTCCTCCCTTGGTGACTTGACTCAAGAACCAAGTGATATGAGAAAATCCCAACACGAACTTGCGGTAGAAGTTGGCAAGACCTAGAAAGCTGTAGAGCTTTGTCAGAGTGGTTGGAGAGGGCCAATCCCGAATGATTTGGATCTTGGTTGGATCCACATGCACCCCTTGTTCATCAATAATGTATCCCAGAAACTGAACCTAGGTCATGCCAAAAGTGCATTTCTCCAAATTGGCACATAACTTGTGTTGTCGCAGTGTTTGGAGAACCTGTCGGATGTGGTGGAGGTGCTCTTCCCAACTCTGGCTGAAGATCAAGATGTCATCCAAGTATACAACTACAAATGAGTTGGTGAATGGATGCAAGATGTCATCCATTAGCCTCATGAAGGTTGCAGGAGCATTCATCAATCTGAAAGGCATAACCAACCATTCGAAAAGGCCCTCCTTCGCTTTGAAGGCAGTCTTCCACACATCGGAGGGTTCGATTAGTACCTGGTGATATCTTGACTTCAAATTGATCTTGCTAAGATATTTTTCCCCCTTTAGTTGGTCCATGAGGTCATCAATCCGTGGTATCGGGTACTTATTATAGATAGTGATCTTGTTCAGCCCCCGATAGTCAATACAGAGTCTCCAAGTCCCATCCTTCTTCTGTACTAACATGATCGAGCTCCCAAAGGGTGATGAACTCAGACAAATGTGACCTTTCTATAGCAGCTCCTGAATCTAACTCTTGATTTCATCGTTCTCCAGAATGGAGCACCAATAGATTAGTCCATTGGGCAGCAGTGCATCTGGGTTAAATCGATGGATTGCTTGACCTGACAGTGCAAATGAACCCCTACAGGGGAGGTGAAGATGTCCTCGTACTCCTTCATGACCTTGTCCATCTGTAGTTGTCGTAAGAAGGGGCCCTGTCTGGAGGTCATGGCCACCGTCTTCTTCTTTCCTTGAGGGCATATCATTAGGAAAAAAAAAATTCCCAGTTTGGAAATAAACTTACTACATTGTTTTGCAGTAACCAAAGAGATGGCGGTAGGTGGTGCTACCTCTGGTATCCTGTACAACTTATTTCCCAAAGTAACAATAACAACATGGGGCCTTGATTCATACACAACATATCGCTTCCACAAGTATGGTTGTCCTAATAATACATCACAAACTTCAAGGGGAGCAATGTCACACAATACCTCATCCGTGAAGGGCTTGATGTTGTATGGAAGGTGACACTGCTGGCTCACGCGAAGATCCCGTCCTTGGTGAAGCCACCCGATAGTGTACGGTTGTGGATGTGCTGTGGTCGGTAAGCCCAACCGCTTCATGACCTTTGCTGAAATGAGGTTCTTTTGGCTCCCGTTGTCTACAATGAACTATAGCGGGGAGTCTTTTACCCACATCTAGGAGTGGAAGAGATGCTCCTCCTCCTCTGGATCTTCAGGTTCCTCCTTCTGGATCTTTGTTGTAGCAAGTGTGGCGTTGGGCTCCGCATTGATAATCTGCTTCCCTTTGTCATTCCCCTTGTCGGGTTCTGACTCAGAGTTGGAACATGCATCTGATTCTAAAACCTTTAGCTCAGCCACTAGTGACTGCTTGGCCCGACACTCACTTGTGTTGTGAGTGGAGCTCTTGTGGAACTCAGACCACTTTCTTGTATCTTTTTTCGGATTCGCATCAATGTTCTTTGCTTACAGCTTTGGTGGGTTGTCTTGGGCTACCCCGTCTTGGCTTTGTCCTTTGTTCTGCAGTTTGGGGTTACCTTTCCCTTGCTTTGGCTTAACAGATCCAAAGTCTCACTTCTTTTGTTTAAACTATTGCTAGACCTTGACGGCATATCAGTATGCCGTGCCGAGCAAGAAGATGTTTAGGAATTCTATTTCTTCCTAGATTGTTTTTATGCAGGTAGCCATAGTATTTGATTACCAAATCCTTCTCCGAATCCTTGATACCCAACTTTGTGCGAAGGGTATGGAAAATATTGGTAAACTCCGGCACGTCTTGGTCCCTTCCTTGTCGCAACGTGGTCCACTATATGTATTGATCCTCATAGCTTTCGATAGGGTAGTACTACTTCTTGATGGCATCCCAGAATGAATTCCAAGTGGGTGCAGCTAAAAATAGTGAGCCTGTACTTTCATCCTTCTGCTCGCAGTAGGTTTCCCACTAGTCCTTGACGTCGAGGGTTGCTTTGAGAAGAGTGAAAATAATCTTTTCCCGACTGGAAAAATCATGAACAGAAAAATAACCCTCTAGCATATTTAACCATTTATTGACGACATCTACGTCTATCTGACCCTCAAATATGGGGATTTCAAAATCAACTTGTACCTTAAATGGTGTGGCATTTCTAGAGTAGCTGTTGGAAGCCGATGCATTGCCCCTGGGTAGCCGCTGAAGGATCTCAGTAAAGTTGTCCATCATCGCATTCCTTTGTCGCTCGAGGGTTTCTTTGAGCAAGATTTTGATAGGATCTCTTGCCCCCTCGTCTTTCTTTTCATCCACCATGGGAGGCCGTCGGGATTTGTGAGGTTGGTCTTGCAAAGGTTCAACCAGTTCAAGTCCTAACTCATTATATCCCGACCTCGTTGGGGACATGCAAAGAAAAGCAGAGAAAAAAAACAGACCGCTTTGATACCACTAATCCATATTTAAACCGGAACGCAACAAATTACAAAGATAACCATAAACACAGAGATGCAGTGGAAATAACACTTCATTTCATTAATGTAAAATACTGAAATATACTTACAAACATAAATGGAAATACACCAACTAGGGTGATGATAGCTTATCTCTAAGAAGAGATGTGGTGGTTACATGCCTCTGAACTTAGCTACAATGAGGCTCAAGGCCCTTTTTATTATTGAACAATAAGAACAACCCTAAACAACCAAAACCTTAACCTGAGGAGATGTAACACCAAGAGTTTACGTTATAGATCTGACCTACAAATATATGAAATGATACCAATATACCCAATAACTGTAAATAATCACCAAAAATAACAAGATCTGAAGATAGACAAAAATGCTTCTTTATTGATCAAACCCTTAAGGTAGGGCAACACCATACATTCATTCCTTAGGGAAGGAGAGCACTCCACAAGCCATATGCTTTTCCATACAATAATCCTTCACATCTCTCAATGGGGAGTCTCTAGCCTCTATAGAGGCCTCATACATACAATACCATGGGTCATTACTGTTAGTGTGGGTATCTTCATCGCTCCATCAGTGATCAAATTTCTCTTTTTGCGTGCATTTTAGGTGTCCCATCTGATCAGCTGCATTCCATTAGGTCATGGATCATTTGATGGTAGTGGTTCATTATCAAATTTCCCTCATGATTTTTACCTGCTGGCTTGTTTTCACAAATTCAGGTCATCTGTTGTCATTTTTATTTCATTACACTTGCATAAGTCATTTTAGGGTTTTCAGGTCTCATTATGTCTAGGGTTTGCCACCATGGTCTTCAAAAGCTCAATAAAATGTCAGCAGGCACATGAGGATGTTTAATAAATTCATAAAATCACAAATTCTACTGATGATTTTCTCCATAAAGGGTTTTTACCTCAAAACTCTGTTTTGAGGTGAAAACAGGGTTTTTCCATTTCATGTACAAATTTTATGTAATTTTATTGTTTTCATATGTAATAAAGCATCATCTACAGCCCTGGGTCACCTTGCCAAACTCCAACACTCCAGCTACTGCAAAGAGACAAACAAATCCAAGCATTAGTCCATCAAATGACAAAACAAAGAGCCAAACTGCAAAAACAAGGTTTTTAAAAGCAAAGTGAAAAGCAACTTTAGAAAGTGGGTTTTCTAAATGAAAAATTAAAGTCAGTTGTATATAAAGGGATCATTTGTGTTAGAAAACTTCATTTGTGCTAAAGGTGAGAGAGAATAAGAAGAAAATCGTGTTTGAGGAGAGAAAGGACAAAATTTGCAGCAAAGTTCAAGTTTTTTCTTGGCGCGACGCACTGGGCGCAGGAATTACAAAGGATTTTCAACAGGTGTGGTGCACCTGCCAGGCACTACACACCTGGGCGTTGGCGCGGTGCACCAGTCAGCCAAGCTCAAAACTCATCCCATCGATTTTCCAAGCCTATAAATTTTGCAAATAACATCTGTTCAAGTAAGTACATCCTCCCATTTTCCATAGTAAGAGGTTTTGTCATCCTTGATGGTGATTTGAATGGTGAAAAATCAAACCCTAGTTGCTTCAAAGTTGTCATTCAAAACTGTCTAAGGTTTTGTCATTCTTGATGTTTTTACTCCCTTGTATGATTTTCCCACATCCAATCCCCCTGCACTAAATTACCCTAATTCCCTTTTCCCAAACCCTATCATTCCATAAAAACCCTACTGCTATCATCAAAACTCTCCTTTGCACTTATACTCTTAGTCAACCCTTTTATCCCCAAAAGAGAAACAACAATCACCCTATATTTAAGAAAATCTCTTCATACCCATCATCCTACACTCTACATTTGCAATTATGGATAGATTCAGCTTATCTAAGGGATGAAGAAACTGTCAGTGATTCTTTCCAATAGGTTCATGTCACCATTCAACTGAGTGTACTATCATTCAAAGGGTTGTCATCATCATGTCAGGTTCCAATGGCCTAGGTAAGGTTCATTTCCCTCTCCTAGGGTTTTGAAGGTAATTTCTCTTGGATGGTTAAATCATCAACAAAACTTGTATCCTGATGTTCATACACCTTCCCCTATCCTTAATGTACCTTATTAAACACTTCCCATCATTGATATCGCTCAAATTTCTCATTTTCACACAAACCCTAGTTTCTTGCTACAATTTGACAATTTCTAGGCTAGGCCTGTGTTTTTCCCTTTTGGACCCTTTCCCCTCACTCAATATTTGAAACTCCACTTTCCCCTACTTCCTAACATCCCTCCCTACTTCTCAAATTTTTCTCAAGAATTTAGAAGCCCCTTAACCCTTTCTTTTCACTTCATTTTGACAAATCCCATGTTCCACACATCGGGATAGGTTTTACTCAAATGATGTTTCTGAGCAAGGAAAAATGAATTTGGAAAAACTGAGAAAGGTTTTTGTCCACAATAGGCCATGGAAGAAAAATGTTCTTCACTTTTTACACAGGTGTCATGGTTGTAGAGAAATGTAAAAAATAAAGTTGTCTCAGGAGGGTTGCTGCACCTCTGGAGTGGCCTTGGGAAAATCAAGATTTCTCCTAGCTTGGTTGGCCAAATGACTTGCTTGATGAGTCAAATGATAACTGGACACAAAGATATTTCCAATGAACTATCATGAGCTCAATTTGGAGTTGAGGAAGACCTTCAAAAGTTGACTGCAATAGCACTCTGCCTTTAGGCAACCTCATTTTTGCACATTTTGACCGGTCTTGGGAGATTTGACTTTTGATAGGGAAAATGAACTCCAAATTGAAAAATTAAAGTTGTGTTGGAAACTCAATAATATTTTCAACGAGCTATCATGCACCAAATTTGGACACCGGGAAGACCTCCAAAGCTTGATCTGAAAACGGAGCTACGCACAAAATCAGTGGCGCTACGCATAGAAATTTTTAACACAGGCTTTTCCGGCAGGTGCGTAGCACCACCCGGCGTTCGCTTTTGATGGGGACCTCCATTTGAATAAAACTTGGCATTTTTGGATTCCTTATGAAAAGTTATGCATGCTTAGAAATTACTAGGAAATTTTGACAAGTTTTGGACCTCCAAAAGGGCCAAAAACACCCAAAAAATGCCCTTTTTGCCCCTTTTTGGCCACATAGGAAGCAATTTTGGAGGGGCAAATGGACTCCAAATCAAAAGATTCAAGTTTTTCCAAAAAGTAGACTCACAGGAATTTCCAACGAGCTATCCTACACCTAATTTGGACCTCAGGAAGCCTTCCAAAAATAGCTTCGAAAAGGCGCTAAGCACAGGAAAAAATGGTGCTACGCACAGGATGAAAAAGTGCCAATTTTGCCTGTTTGCTCAAAATTTCGCCTAGTTTTCTTCTAGTTTGACTTTTTCTCTCTTATGGTCAAATTCATGATGTGACATGATGTAAATTGATGTACTATGATGTAAAAATGATAAAAATTGACTTGATAAGGTAGATACATCAGTTGTAGGTGGTTTAGAGTTGAATGAATAAGTTTCCTGGGTTTTAGAGGCAAGCTATTCCACTGCCTATTTTTGTGTTCCTAGTTTAGATATGGTTGAAACCACCCCTATTCTCATGGATTTTACCCCTAATGGATAGCACAGGTGGTTTGGAGGTCGATATGATGTGTTTTTTAGTCATTTGTAAAGGTTGGACTCTTGTGAATGCTTTGAACACTATTATACATCATCTCTGCAGTTTGGCAAGGAAATAGACTAGGGTTTGCAGCATTTTGTGGGATTCTTGTGGCAAGGTGACTTAGTATTGTTTTTCCTTCTGTGATTCAAGTTATCATATGTTTATGTGTGCCATTATCTCTCTCTTTTCTGCTTAACTAAATGAATCAAGTATAAAGGTGGAAATCATTGATGTTGCAGTGCTCTACCTTAGGGTTTCATTAGTTTTACATGTTTTATACTGTTTGAAGAGGACTCATGACACATTCATGCCCTCTCCAACTCCTCACTAGTCTCAAGACTTATCATTACACCTAATCTGAAGTACTAAATCATTTGTCTACCTCGCCCCATAGAAAGCTCTGCAAGACTGAGTTCATTCCCTGGACCCAAAAATGCCTTTCACATTTGATCCAGCAATCAACTATTAAACTCAATCAAACTCCTCTGAGCATATACCTAGCCTAAAATTAGTCTTTACATTAGTCATCTTAAGCCTCATTTGCTAAATTTTCCTGAGATTGATAAGGAGAGAGCCCTCTCCTGACCTGGTAGGGCTAGCTACTAGGTTAAGCATGGTTTGATGTTACCCTAGACCTGCCTTTCTTAGCCTGAGGTGGATTTAGGCAATAACAATTACCATGGTTCCCTCAATACCATCTATATAATACCATGGTCTTATTATATTATTGCTAACTACTTTTGGTCCCTTCCATGATACGGGTTAACCACTTTATTTATTATTATGGCCCATCCCATACTATCCCCCCTAGGTATACTACAGTTTATGGGCCAACTTCCTGGTGTCGTGACTTGGTCATATTATCTCCATTTGACGCGCATGATAGCCCATTAGATAGATATCTCCGAGGAATATGATGGAAAATGCAATTTTCAGCAAAAATCGCTAGCGATAGATTTCCAAAAAAACGTAATTTAGGGCCTCAAAACGGCTCTGGAAGTTTAGGACCCGAAAAACTACTAAAAATAGTAAACTATGCTACAATTAAGGAAACTGAAAAAACTGAAAGAAGCAATGGTGGGGGTCCAAGTGGAATTGGCGAGTGGCCACCAATATCCACCTGGATCATTGAGATCTCTGAAACTCTAGATTAAGATGCTTTGTGTCAAAAGGGAGTTTTACGAATGCAATTAGATTATTAGTTTACTTATATTTTGGAGAAGATCCGAAGAAGAGATTGGAAAAACTCGAAGGGGGAAAAGATATAGTATAGACGCTAGAAAGATATCTCGTGGCCAAAATTTGAAGGCTTTCATAGAAATTAACTATAGCCCTCTTTTGAGTGAATTTGAAAGTGAAGAAAGCCTCCCTGAAAACCCCGAAGTAACTCCATAGTATTCAACTTTCCAGCCTGAAAGTTTGTCGAAGCCAGAATCAAGTAATAATCAGGGTGTTTTTGGTTTTCCCCATCCCCTACCCCCTACTTCTTGTCCCCATTCCTTTATGAATCCCCCTCCACCTCCAACAACAAATATGGCCAATGATATTAAGTTGCTTGTTTTTAAAGGAACTGGATCAGAAGATCCAAAACAATTCTGGTTTTTATGCGAAGCAGTATGGACAACGAAGCAGGTCCATGATGAAAATATAAAGAAAGTGCAACTCGTCATGACATTCTAAGATAGAGCATTGACATGGTACATGAAGTATTAGTGCAATCAGATCATATCATTCATAAATATTAAAATAACATTCGTAAAATAATTTTAGAAGTCGAAGTCTGAATCATAATGTATCACAAAGTTAAAGGAGATCAAATAAAGGCCTACTGAGTCTGTTTGGGAATTTGACCAGAGATTCAAAGTATTATTGGATCAGGTGAGCTTTGACATAGCTCCATAACAATATAAGGAATGGTTCATAGTTGCGCTGCTACCACATATCGGATTTCCTTTGATGCAAAAGAAGATATAAACTCAAGTCGAAGCTCTAGAGATTGTGATGAAATTAGAGGCTTCGCCTATAGGAGATACCAATGAAGGTATGCAATAGATTCAGAGTCAACTGGAAAATTTGACTTTGCAGTTACAAGATATGAATAAAAGTAAAGAAGTCATAGAATAAGTGTGGTGTACGAAGTGCAAATTAGAAGGCCACACTAAAGAACAATGTCCTCTCTTCAGAAATTACATGGATAGTGGAGCACCGAATCATTTAAATGCTGGATCCAACCTATGGTGTGAGATATGAAAAACTAGAGGCAAACATAGATCATAAGATTATTATTTATTGCAAAAATATGTGCAGACTCCCAGGAACTTATATTACAAGTTCTGTAAATCGGTAGGACATGATGAGAACCATTATCGAGCTTATGAACTAATGATGGAGCACAATGTTGACACTTATAGAATGCAAGCGGAAGAACATGGACATGAGGATAATGGACAACACAATATTCGAGGTGGTTATCAAGGAAGAGGTCAAGGTGGCGGAGCTGGTCAAGGACATGGACATATTATTTGCTATAACTGTGGCCAACTAGGACACTTTGCAAGAGATTGTCAGAATCCCACTACGACATGTAAGTATTGTAAAGATTTTGACCATGTAATCGAAGAATGTCTGGTACTTATGGAAAAAATGCAAGAAAATAGAAACTAGTAGCTGACATAGAATATTAAGATGGTAACTACCGAAAGGAGAACTAATGATGCTCGAATCAATATTGCTACTAGAAGTGGAGTTGCGACCAGTGATGAAAAAGTAAATGAAAAGAAGGAATTTTAAATTGCATGGCTTAGAAAGATTGCTGAAAAAAATCTTGTCTTTGATATGCAGAAGGAAAAAGAGTTGTTTATGGAAGAAAAGTGAAGCTTTATGGATGCTGGAGCTTTGACATTTAGTGCACAGACGAAATAGAAAACTAACTGCGACATAGCATCAACTTCAACATGAAAACAAGATTTGATAGAAGATCAGGAGTCAATGAACCAAGAAGGTATTTAAAAATATTTCCTGCAAACTTGTATGAAGTTATTAAGAGATTAAAAGGTTGTAGAAGGACTTCAGGAATTCATATATTCATGCGCATCTAAGGAAATACCGTGAAGTGAGTTGCACGTAGTTAATAATTTTCATCAGTAGAAGAGAACATGAAGAGAAATGAGGCTTAGTGCACATATAGGAGACTATGAGATGGATCAAGCTATTTTAGATCTAGGATCTGAAGCTAATGTTGTGACGAAGTAGACATGGGAGTTAATCGGTAAGCTGAAGTTACAGTGGTCACCTATTAAGCTAAGGATGGAAAATCAATAGAATATCTTCCCCTTAGGAAGACTATTAGGTGTGACAATGGACATTGAAGGAGTTCGTACTACTGCTGATTTTGAAGTAATAGGAATTGTGGATGATAATAACCCCTATCCCGCATTGCTTGGACTTGATTGTGAATTTTATAACATGGATATGATCAATATAAATAAGAGACAAATGATATTTAAAGGGAATAATAGGAGGGTAATTGTTCCCTTGGATCCATCAAAAGGAGCAAGGTATCCAAAGCCAGTTAGAGAAGAATACTGTGCAGTTGATATAGATAATATCTATCAATTGACAACAAAGGAACATGATTTTGTTAACCCTACTTTAGAAGGCAAGTTAAATTGGGAGATTGATAGTTCTTATGCATCAGACTTAAAAGAAGAATTTGAGAATTGGAAAAACAAGCTACATGAAGTATCTACAAGGCTCCATGAAAGAGTTACTAAATCATAATAAGATTGTCTTTCAGATTAATCACATTCTTGAGATTTGGTCGACGTTTCGAACTAAGTAATGTGATTCATCCTCAGGACAAAGGTACTGAGGATGAATCACATTAGTTGGTTCGAAACGTCGACCAAATATGTCCTGAGGATGAATCACATTAATTGGTTCGAAACATTGACCAAATCTCAAGAATGTGATTAATCCGAAAGATAATCTTATTATCAATATGGTTCACAAAAGTCTAAGATCTAAAGTTACCAAATAAGTTCGTTGCATGACATCTGAGGTATGTAACCTGCCTTCTTATGATGGCTTAGGTGATGTGAATTTTTTTCCTTATAATTATGGAGAACATGTTCCATAAAGTCAAAGATTGTTAACCTTGGATATAGCCCTAAAAGCTACTCCTGTTAGATGGTGGGGTACACATAAGAAGAATATAGAAGGTTGACAGGAATGTCGAAGGTTGATGTGGATAATATTTGGTCAGAAAAACACAGAGATAGAGCTGAAATATGATGGTGAAACCAGTGCCAGGGAGCATATCCGGTTATGTACTACAACATGGAAGGAGATTCCACAACAAGAATGGGTACATGGTTTTATTCATACATTGGAAAATTTTCCTCAAAATTGGTACTTGAAAACAGAGTTTCGACATGCTACTGCGAGCTGGGCAGATATGGTTGATCAGTTTATATTGACATTTAGCTTTGAAGATGATTGCCCATATATAGATTCAACCCTTCAGATAGTTAAGAAGAAGATCTTTGAAAATACAACTCCAAGGACATGGCAACAACAAGATTGGGCTATGCAGATAGAACATGCACTAGAATGCTACAACCTTATTGCAAAAGAAGAAGAAGATCCTCACAACATTGACATAGAAGAATAAGAAGGACACAACGAAGTAAATGGATATGAGCCAAAGATACCAGATATAACAAAGCTAGTAAAGACAAAAAAGGTGAATATAAGATCAGAAGAGGAACCAAAGTTTACAACTATAGGAGATTATTGGGATAAAGAAACAATCAACAAGGTTACATAATTGCTTCATGAATATAAAGAGCTATTTCCCACTAAATTATTAGAAATGAAGGGTATAGTAGGAGATTTAGGAGATATGAAGATCCCATTTAAGCCTGATACGAAGCCAGTCAAGCAAAGACATTTCAAGATGTTTACAAATCATTTTGCATTAAAGTATTTGGTTAATAAGCCTGTTTTAGGAGGGAATATTTGTATATGGTTATTGTTGTTCTAGGAATATGATTTTGAAATTGTTGTTAAGCCAGGAAGACTGAATGCAGGACCTAATCATTTGTCAAGATTGGAAACAGGTGAAGAACCAACCAGTATAGAAGATAATCTCCATGATGCGCAACTATTTGCAATCAAAATTGCATATGATCATTTTGTAGACATTATTTAGTTTTTTAACATAGGAATGACTCCTTCAAAATATACTACGAAGCAGAAGAAAGAATTAGTGGTGAAGGCAACTGATTTTTCATTAATAGCAGGACACTTATATAAGATGGGACCAGATGAGATACTGCATAGGTATGTTCCTGAACATGAAAGACAAATCATTCTAATAGAGGCTCATGAGGGTGCAACTGGTGGACATTATGTAGGAAAAGCTACTGCGCAAAAGATTTTGAGAGCAGGATTGTGGTGGCCTACACTACATAGAGATGAAAAGGAGTATTGCAGAGCTTGTGATGTGTGCCAAAGAACAGGAAAACCTTCAAGAAGGGATGAGATGCCACTGGTACCACAAGTTACATTACAAGATTTTGATAAATGGGCTATTGATTTTGTTGGACCTATCAATCCACCTAGAAAGAGGACTAGTGTGAGGTACATAATTACTACACCTAATTATTTGACAAGATGGGTAGAAGCATAACTCGTAAGAGATTGCAGTGCAAATACTACTGCAAAGTTCATTTTTGAATACATACTATCTAGATTTTGGTGTCCAAAGAACTTGATGAGTGACCAAGGTTCACATTTCCCGAACAAGACTATTGAAGCATTGACTGAGGAATTTCAAGTTTATCATAAAAAAAGTACTCCTTATCACCCTTAGGCCAATGGAATTGTGGAAGCATTTAACAAGATTTTGGAGAATGCATTGACTAAGGTATGCAATGTAAACAAGATGACTGGGACCTTAGAATTCTAGCAATATTATGAGCTTATAGAACTACATGCAAGAAGTTGATAGTCCAAACACTCTTTAGGTTAGTTTATGGGCAAGAAGCTTTCATGCCCATGGAATACATTATCCCTAGCTTAAGAATTGCAACCTTTACAAATATGGAAAACCCTGACATAATAGAGGAAAGAATGTCGCAGTTGATTGCTTTGGAAGAAGACAAATTTATAGCAGGATTCCATTAGCAAGTACAAAAATCAAGGGAAAAGGCCTGGCATGATAGGCATATTAAACAAAAGAAGTTCCAGGTAGG
Source organism: Pinus tabuliformis (assembly GCA_031772625.1). Lineage (NCBI taxonomy): Eukaryota > Viridiplantae > Streptophyta > Pinopsida > Pinales > Pinaceae > Pinus > Pinus tabuliformis. The sequence goes on from CM062820.1 coordinate 1,095,152,315, forward strand.
AGACCTTGTTCTCCTCTATGACAGTAAATTTGTGAATTTCCTAGTTAGGCCCATATGTTATCAAGTATATTAATGATGGAGGCACAGTTCAGTTAGTGAAGTTAAATGGAGACTTGATTCAAGGAAAAGTAAATGGAAGTAGGTTGAAGTTGTATAGGGACAACTTTGCCCCATGCAACTTCGCTCTCAGGAAGGAAGGACAAAAGTCTTAGTGCCACTTGCAGTTGAAAGTGGACACTTCGACGTAGGAAATAACTTCACCACAGTATGGAGTATGTCAAATTTCGTAGAATCCACGACAAAAAATGGGATGTGCACTGCAGTGTGTAATGCGTCGAAGTTCACCAGAAAACAGAAATATGACCATTAAAAGGGAAAAATACGCGAAAATTTACATTTATGAGGACAAATTGGCAAAATCTAAGTATAGATATGCAATTAATGAGCAAATATGAATGCAATATGGAGAAAATCAAATATAATGATGGGGTTCAAAGTGTAGAATTATTATAAATAATATGCCTCCCACCTAGATTAACAACTTTGCTAAATTAACAGCTCAAGTGTTCATAGTGTGAATAAATTTTAGAGAATTTCCACATGAACGTTCTATTGACTGAAGAATTTGTGCGTATATTCTAGGAAAGACGCGTAGGAGTCATGGAAGTAGCCGCCGCAACAACCTTTGGTACACCCACAACATCAACTCAGATGCCCGCAGTAGAAACACCCATAGTGGCATCACCATCACCGTAAAAATAGAGGAGATCCCTGAGAAAGAGTATGGCTAAGGAAGTGAGAAGAAAGAAAAAACAAGATAAGAAACCCACTAAACCTTAGCAAAAACCTAAGCCAGTCAAAGACAGTGAAGAAGAAGTGGAGGAGATACAGGCAAAGGAGGGTGGTGCAATATTTTTATCATCCCTACCACCATACATTCCGTTGAGGAAACCAAATGTCAAACTTGTAAAGGAATCAAAAGATGCGAAGTATGGCACATTTACACCCTTTTTGCCAGAAGAAATACCCTTTAAAGGTGAAGTTTTAGGAAATATTCCGCAGCTCAAGTTCACGGATTATGATTTTAACGACAGGAAGAAGTACCCTCAGTTCACGCCAGACTGATATTTGAAATAGGTGCACTACATGGACAACATAGTGACAAGGCCAGAGCCATAACAATGGGTGAACAGGTTGGTGTAGTTAGGACTGCTGAATATGTTGAACATGCTGCACTTCGATAGAAGTACAATGAGCACAATGTGTGTGAGGCAGTTTCTCGTGCTGATGCATGATGGAAATTTATGGTTGGGGAATAAAATTCCCATAGACCTTATGCTAATATGGAGGATCACAAGATTTCCATACAAAGGATGGAACCTTGTGGAGGAGTTCATTGGAAAGGACCAGGACCATGCTATAGTAGAAAGTATGAAGAAAAATTTCGGGCTAGTAAAAGGAAAGAGGAGCTACGGCATAAATTTGATCAGTGATCAAGCAGTTCACTTCACGACGCACAATTTGGTTGAGAAGATTATGAGGAAATGCCACGTGAATGAAGTTCATGTGTCGGTGGTGTCATTACTTGTGTAGTGTGCCAACAAGGTTCAATATAATTGGGATGGATACCTATGCAAGGAGTTCCTAGACGAATGCAGCGAGGTCCAAGAGAAAGGTACAACTTTCCACTATGCTTGGTTGATTTTGATTATTGCTATGTTGGCGTGGAGAGAACCAAAGGAGTTGTAGTTCCCTCAGGCACCTACAAATACATACCAAGTCGCGAGGTATGCTTCACTATGGTTTACCACCAATGTGTCACATGCATAAGAGAACATAATATTTTTTGTAATGTACCACATGGATTTACACATTCTAGTAAACCAACATCCCTGACTCTCGCCGAGCTTATACGAGAAATATATCTCTGTGGCGAAGTTTAAAGCAGATTTTCACAAGGTGTACATACAGGCGCGTAGGGATGAAAAGAAGAAATGACATACCTTTGCCATATATGGTGAAGACAATCTTGCGGCACAGATACAAGAATGGCCTGAAGAATGGATGACCCCACTGGAAGTAACATGAGACAATGAAACATAAGGAGAAGAGGTGGACACTTTGCAACATGGCGAAGCTAGTGGAAAAGATAAGGAGCAGGATGAACATGAGTCAGAGGGGGAATAGCTACATGATGAGGGTAAGTAGGATCCTCTTGAGGGAGATGAGCAGACTAAGGAGACAGAAAAGGAAGAAACATAAAAAATTACCACAGAGAAAAGGAAGGTAGAGGGCGAAGCCACCTCAAAGAAAAAGAAGAAGCAGAAGGACGACAAGATGAAGGATCTCATGATCCTTTCTAAAGAAGACTTAGATCAAATTGGTGGCAGGATATAAGAAGAAACAAGAGAATCCTGGAATAAAGTTGAAGATCGCTACGATGCACTTTTGACCAATGTTGTAGAGCAGATCACAGAACTAAAGATACTGGCACAAATGGTCAGACAACCTGCACAAATAGAGGAAAGGGTTGGAGTAGAAAGGCTGATAGAGCCTATGATTGTAGTGAGGCTAGCACAGATACCTGTAGGAGCCTTACAATTTGAATCTGCCAAACTGCAACAACATGGTAAAGAATGGAAGCACATCGACATGAACATTGTAGCGTTGCCACTGCCAAGATTACACAAGATGCACATGGAGATAATTGAAGAACTGAAGCTACGAGAGAAACACACATCATAGCTGAATATATAGGTCGAAAAAGAGCAAGCTACGCTGTGGCAAAAGATCGAGTAGGTGAGTGAAGAAAATGATCAAATGGAAGAGAAATTCCAAAAGATCAAGTAGGTGGTCGAAGCCACATGTAAAGAGATTCTAGAAATTGATGTCCGAGAAGAAGAGCTAGTAGAAGAAAAGGTCGTGAAGCTCGGCCTTGTAGTGAAGGGGTATAAGGACAAAATTGCCAAAGTGCAATTCAAGTATGAAATGCAGATTAGTGAGATATAAATGAAGCTGCATCCAACTATGCCACAAGAAGTAAGGTATCAAAGGGAGACTGACCTAAATACTATAATGGCCAACATCTCCGCAACATTAGCAGATTATGGGAAGTTGTTAGATGAAAGTTTGTAAATTTGGACTTCATTGCAGGAAGATCCAAATGTATAGAAGCTGTAGGAAGAAATACAACAAAAGCAATAATAGTTAGAAGAGATTCATGAATCTACGAATACCTTACCAATCTCGCAGAGGCTAGTGAAAATCAATGAGAGTATGACCCTCCAAAATAACATTGAGGAACTAAAGAAGGAGGAGTATATTTTGATAGAAAGGACTCAACCTTGGTAGGATGAGGCCCTTTAGTTATCATAGGAAGAGGATGAGAAACTTCAGAAGCTTTAACAAAGGGAAACAATGTTGGTGCAGAAGGCTGTAGAACATGTGATAGAAACACTGTTGGAGGAAGCACACAACAAGGACAAACAAGTGACAAAAGCTTTGCAACAATTCAATCAGGCATACAAAAACATCATAGGAAAAATCAGAGGCAAAGTAGTTGAGTGACTTGGGATGAGTCACATGTGAGTGTTGGGGACCTGTTGGGTGCAACCTAACTTGGCCTAGATTTTGATGAAGACTTCGCATTTTGGAGAGCAGAGTGAGAAGTAACGAATGTAGCGGAGCGCGAAGTGGATTGCGTAGTGGAGCGCAAAGTGGACCGAATAGTAGATGTATTGCATGGTATATGGGCTTCGAAGTGGGTTGAAGCCCCTCCCTTTTTGTAAAAGAATACTATTTTGTATATGATGAATGGTTTTCAGACCATAGTAGCTTGTATTAGGAGCGTCCATAGTATATGGATTGTGGTATTGCAATGATATATCCCTCGATGTAATAGTATATATAAGGATGAATAATAAAGAAGAGGACAACCTAGTCTTGAAGAATCACATCATGTGTTGAATGGTTGTATCCTTGGGAATTGGGGTTTTGGGAAAGAGGGCAAGGCTCTGTAGCCAAGTGTGTAGAGGCCTAAGTCCGCAGTTGAGTGCGTGGAGTGTCTGCAGCTGAGTACGCATGCTAAGAACTGGTTGTTGTACAAATTCTCTATTATAAGCAACAATTCTTATGGACATAGTCCCACATTGGGATGAACCATGGTAAAATTTGTGTCTTCATGTGTATCTTTGCTTATTATCTGTTGTAACATAACAATTTTATTACAGTGGCATTTTAGTACAGAGAAGCAATGATTAAGGGTTTATATGATATGTTTTAAGTGATGAATGTAATGTGGCGAAGTAATGCTAAGTAATATATGCATGTTAAGAATAAGGAAACATACAAATACCACATTGCATCATCCATCAAGGCTACAAAAACTTGGTTCTACATCCTCTCATAGTCACTTCAGGTGAGACTATGATCTGCTTGCAGGTTGCTGCTGAAAGGGCCAGTGACTCGGGGTTTTATTGGTGCGCAATAAAGATTCGAACCTGGATCAACCCAACCTAAAAACAAACAAATTATATCACAACTAATGTTGTAAAATGAAAACAATGTGGCTTTGGAAGCTACTTACAAGGTTATTTGATCAAGTCAAATCACATTGAGATCAAATATCTCTTCATCCAAGACATGGTTCAGAAGGGAGTAGGTTAGCTCCAATACATATCCATAGAAGAGTAGATTGCAGACATTCTCACCAAGCCTTTGTTTAGAGGGAAGTTTGTATACTTCATAAATAAGGTTGGCATGATGCAGAATCTCTCCCTCTTCTAGAGGGAGTGTTGATGTATTTGCAAGATTGGGAAAACCGTCTCTTGATAAGCCAAAAAGACTTAACTGAGTCATGCTGATTTGACTAGGGGAGATGGACATATTCACATGAGAAGCCAAAAGGACTTGGTTTGGTTATTTGACCATAGGTGAATGGCTTAGGGAAATTGGAGGATTGGACAAATATTCTCCTGAGAAGCCAGAAGGGCTTATCTTAGTCATGTTGATTTGACCAGAGGAGATAGATGAAATTCACCTCAGAATCCATAAAGGAATTTGCCTGGGTCATGCTGATTTGTATAGGGGTGAATGGTCTAAATGTAGATCCTCTCCTGAGAAGCCAAATAGACTTGGTTGGGTTATGATGATTTGACTAGAGGAGATTGATATATTTACTTAAGAAGACATGAAGGACTTTGGTGAGGCCGTGCTAATTTGGCCAAGGGTAACTGACCCAGGATACTCACATTTCCTATGCCAAGATGGAGATCTATAGACGTGCATGTCGGGAGTGACATTTCCTACTCTAGGATAGAGCGATGGAGTGATATTTTCTTTATTATTTACTATTTATTTACTATTACTATCTTTTCTTTATTGTTTAATTTTTATTTACTTATATTTTAATATTATATTATATTATTTATTATTATTAGGGGCATTACAAGTATAGGTTATACATACTTGTGATTATTTTAGACTTGATTCTAGAGAGTTTTGGGTAGTGGCTTGCAGGCTAGCCCTGAAAATGTGGCTTTGAATCTGCAACCACAATCTCTTAACTAAGAAATCTCGACTGTAGTTGCATGGAGGAAAGCCTGCGTGTGTGGATGGAGCCTTTTGGCCGCATGCACAACTTGGAATGTGTGTGGCTGGGCTGAGAGGTCAGGTAAAAATATAGTTCCAGTTTAAGGTAAGATCATCAGTGGATGTTGTATGACATCTAGGTAGTTTGGTGTCCCTAGGAGGTTGTAGTAAGTTTCAAGATGATAGACGCCACTTCCATAACTGGAACTTGGTTGTTTGATCATGCATAGTAACTCTCGTCTCATGTTTACTCTAGTGAGCTTGTTAAAGCAAGTAAATGTGGGGTGAGGTGTTACACATGATTTGTGTCTTTTCACATTCAATTAAGTGATATATTTGAGTTGAATCCAGTGTTATGTATGTCATTGGTTTAATTAAGAGTCTTGTTTTGGTTTCAACCATGACAAATCTTAATATGAGACTGAATTTGATGATAATCAATTCATCATAATAGATTGTAGTTAGTAGGATCGTTAATTCTTGACCACAGGTGTGTGAGAAGGTTGCTTATATAGCTTGCTTGTCTATTTGATGAAATTTTATGCTTTAATGCATGGTTGTGACATGATGAGAGATTTGGAACAAGTTGTTGCTTGCACTACCTAACACTACCACTCTAGATGAACATAGTGCAAGGATTACTAGACTCAAAGATTCATAAGCTGGGCATGTGTACTTGATAAGAATGAAATTACTACTTTTGTAAGTGAAGATAGGCTCTTAAGATAATTTATTAAGATATATATGGACCTATATGTCATCAACTTCTTTGACATGTATCATTTATTATGTTTCATTTATTGAGGATTCCTCCAAAAAGACTTGGATTTACTTTATGACAATCAAGGATGAAGTATTTAGTAAGTTTCAAGAGTTTAAAACCTCGTGGAGAGTCAAATAGGCAAAAGGGTCAAATTTTAAGTTTCAAGAATGGAGAAGGTACAACCCCAAGGACTTCGATGGATTTTGTATGGAAGCATGAATCAAGAGGTAGTTGATAACTCCTTATGACTTGTAATAGAATAGGGTTGCAAAGAGGAAGAATTGGTTCATCATGGAGCTATCAAAGGCTATTATACTTGGACTTGGATTTTATCGTGTTTTTTTAAGCAAAGGTGTACAATATAATTGTGTACATTTTGAATTAATATCCTCATATGGCATTAAAAGATGAGACACCAGAAGAAGCCTTTACAAGTGAGAAAGAACATGTATATCAATTATTTGTATTTGGTTCTCTTGATTATAATATTCACGTGCTTGATGAGGAGATAAATATGTTTGAACCTTGTAGTAACAAGGGTATTTTAGTTGGCATTGTGAAACATGCATGGCTTAAAAAAACTATATTTTAGTGCAATGTAAGATAATGGTAGCTAGGGATGTAAAATTTGATGAGGATGGATGGTCCTCAAGTTCCAGGGAAGTTCCGAGGAACCTCCCATATAGATTATGGAAAGTAAGAAGGTGGTTGATCTGAAGTCTAATCTAGAAGATAAATTATAACCAAATTCAAATCAACAAGATCCTAGTTTAGATGGAGGGGGATTTTACCACTAATGTATGCTAGGAAGGTGAGATGGCTTATCAAGACATTTAAGGAACTAGAGAAACTAAGATGACCTAGCTCTAGTTTTTGGGTAAGTCATCAATTTAGAAGATATTGTTTTTATGTTGCATTAATGTCATCTATCATTGATGCATAAAATTTTAGTTTTGAGGACGGTAATGGAGAACAAGAACAACAATATGCAGTTGAAAAGTATAATTCCATGTCAAAGAATGACGTATGGTAGATTATGTTGAGACCAATGGGGAAATATATGACCGAGTTTAGGTGGATGTTCAAGATTAGGCATGAATGAAATGGGAGTAGAGAGAAGTACAAAGTCAATTTGTAAGTAGAGAATTCTTTGAGAAAGAGGGGTTGACTATGATGAGACTTTTTCCTCTAGTTGTAAGATATGCTTCTAACATTGCCATCATATATGTTGTTGGCCTTTATACAAGATGGGTGTAAATACCACGTTTGTAAATGGTGTGTTTGAAGAGGAAATATATATTAAGCAACTAAGAGACTTACACACACTATATGCATGGTACTCATGAATTGATAAATACTTATTGAATTTCGACAATTGTCATACGTACTAAGCCATTACAAAATTTGCTCTCATCATAATGTCACTTAGAGACAATATTCATAAACACAAAGCCATGACAACAATATTTCTCATCATTAAGTGGGGGAGATAATAATCATTCTACCCAACTGTACAAGATAATCACAATTATAATAAGTTTTGTATGATTCCTTACATATTTTATGAATAACATGCTTATACTTTTAACTAATTTGTAATCAAACTCATACCAATTTATTAAAAGGTTCTTCATGATATGTTGAAATATTGAAGAGCATAATTCAATATAGCATATAGTACTTAATAAACAAAAAATTATTACTATAGAAATTTATAAATTGAAAGTAAGAGATAGGCAAGGAAAATTACTTCAAATTCTTACTAAAATTCAAAATTATATAGATCTTTTCTATTCAATCTTTATGTATTATATACATTAAACTAAAACAAAATACAAAGTATATGATTTATTTTGAAAAAGTATTATTTTATTATATATATATATACATAATAGTTGGCAAATGTTGATAAATATTATTCTATATTAAACATCAAAACACTTATTTCACAATACATACATCTCACATTGTAATGATAAAAAAAAAAAAATCATAAAAAATCAACTTTCAAAATAAAAACACAACTAAATTATAAAATTATTTTAAATTATTATTATTGATTATAAAAATATTATAGTATGACTTAAACATACAACCATAGAAATTCACCCAATTTTATTATAAAGATTTTTAATTTATACATAAACTTTGCAACAATATTATTGGTCAATATCTTAACTTATCAATATCACATGTTCAAAAAATCATTTCATGACATTGGTTCATATAACATTTGTATTTTCATTAATCAATTTAATTGAAAAGATAGAAAAAGTATGACTATTTTTTAAGATAAATCACAATTTTTATTATAACTATTATTTAAAATTAAATCCCTATCATCATAATTATTAATAATTAAATTAAAAATTAAAAAACTTTAGCAGTTTGAAGAATTCTGTGGTGCAATATTTGGGATTGAGAGATTAGAAATTACACATCTTATTAGATTTTGAATCTAGAACAAGATTCATCTTCAGTACTGAATCTACCTCCTAAAGATAAGTCTTGTTCTAAACTCGAAATGTAAATCAAATCTCTCACTCCCTAAAAAACACCTTTTAAATCTAAAACCAGATTCATCTTCACTGAATCTACCTCCTAAAGATAATCTTGTTCTAAACTCAATGTAAATCGGATCTCTCACTCCCTAAAATCCTTATTATTTTTAATTCAACTAGCCTTGACAATTTTTATTAATAATATAATAAAAAATATAAAAAACTGTATTACGTTGTATTCAAGTACACCTCACAGACAGCATAAGCATGTAAATAAATCATTTTAATTCAAAATGATCTCCAACAAAGGGGATTTTATTCACAAAATTTGGAACCAACAAACTTTATAAAATTTCGTTTTCACACATAATTTGGAATCAATAAACATTATAAAATTTAGTTTTAGTACGAGGCCTTTAGGCCTTACAGTTCAGAATTTTAATACGTCACCCTCAAATTATTCTATGATTGATTATATTTGTATTTAAAATACTGTGAAATTCATAATATCCAGGCTAATATCCAGGCTGATTACAGTGGCTACCTGTATTATTCTTGGGGTTGAATGTCCATCGCAATGTTTATATGCGAGTGGCCAGGCAGCGACCTGTATTGACAAATGTCTCGTTAGAGCCGGGATGGAGTCACAACGTAGGGTTTGGGATGATTATTATACTGTTTAGAGTCTAGACGCCACTGACTTGTTCGGGAGCCTTTGGGTAGGAGACAGATGTATGGCCCTCTCTCTCAGCATCTTCTTCTGTATCTTGCCAGTACCAGTCTTCGGAAGCTCCGTCAAGAAGACGACAGCCTTGGGAACCATGTAATGCGGCAGCTTCTCTCTGCAGAACGACACAATCTCTTCTTCTTTTATGATCCTGCCATCGTTGTCCTTCGTCTTGATAAAGGCGCAGGGCGTCTCGCCCCACCGGGGGTGGGGCATGGCAACCACGGCTGCCTCGGAAACAACAGGGTGCGTGTACAGAACGGATTCGACCTCCACACTGCTAATGTTTTCTCCACCTGAGATTATGACGTCCTTTGAACGGTCCTTTATCTCCACATACCCGTCCGGATGGACAACGCCAACATCGCCTGTGTGGAACCACCCACCCGCAAAAGCTTCGGCTGTGCTCTCGGGGTCGTGGAGATACCCCTTCATGATGCTGCTGCCTCTCAGCATGATTTCGCCCATGCTCTCTCCATCCCGTGCCACGCTGGACATCGTCACGGGATTCTTCACGTCAAACTGGTCGAGGCTCAACACGCCCACTCCTTGCCGCCCTTTGAGCACACCCCGTTGGGCTGGGGAGAGCTGCGCATCGTCCCATTCGCTCTTCCATTCGCAGGCGAGAGCAGGCCCGGTCGCTTCGGTGAGGCCGTAACCATGTGTGACGAGGAAGCCCATGTCTTCAACCTTAGACAGAATTGCCGGGGCTGGAGGTGCCCCTCCGGTAAGAACATGAATTCTTCCGTGCAAGGGCTGGGGGTGTGGATGGTCGAGGAGGATGTTGAAGACAATAGGCGCGCAGCACAAATGAGTGACATGATGCTCATTTATGGCTCCGTATATCTCCTCTGCAGAGGTATTGCGAATACAGACGTTGGTTCCGCCTCTGGCTGCGACTCCCCATGGGAATGTCCAGCCATTGCAGTGGAACATGGGTAGCGTCCACAGGTAAACTGGCTCTCTCCCCATTTCCCACAGCAGCAGCATAGACATGCTGCTCAGGTATGCTCCTCTGTGGCTGTACACCACTCCTTTTGGAGCCGATGTCGTTCCCGATGTATAATTGAGGGTTATCGATTCCCATTCGTCCGCCGGCTTTACTGGATCGAAACGCGGATCTCCACCTCGAACCAGCTCCTCGTAGGTCCCGCTGATTACCACACCAACTTGATTGCATAATCCAGCAATGTTAGCAGCCGCAAGGCCGTGGTCATGATCATGTATGAGGATCAGACGAGGAATGATGAGAGGCGATTCAAGGAGGGCGAGGGCGTCCTTGGCGAGAGACAGCAACTCGTAGTCGACCAATAAGACCTTGGCGTGGGAATGAGCAAGAATGGTGGCAACGTTGCGAGCGTCTAGGCGCGAATTGATGGTATTGAGAATAGCTCCAGCCATTGGAACGGCGAAATGCGCCTCGTAAAGAGCGGGAACATTGGGTGCCAAGACTGAGACCACATCCCCTTTCTGGATTTCGAGACGATTAACCAGAGACGATGCCACACGTGTGCAACGCTCCGAGGTCTCGGCCCATGTAAAGCGAACACCTCCTTGATCATAGATTATGGACATTCGTTTCGCATACACCACTGCTGCTCTGTGGAGAAATGACAAGGGCGAGAGAGGCACGTAATTCGCCCCATACTTTCCCAGATCTTCCATCGCCCAACGCGAATTACTTCTCTCTCTTAGATTCACGACTTGGGCCGGAGCAAGCTTTGTGGGACAAGGCTATCGTTGCTTAAAGCAAGCCTAAGGGATACACAGAGAGTCTAAGAGAGACGAGCGCGTGAATGAATGAATCAGTCGCACTGGATTTGGTTTTGCGAGTGCGGAGGAAGCTTGACTTTATATTGTCGTAATAATCATTTTTTTAAATTGTCATATTGATTGATATTTGAATATATAAATATAAATATTTTTATTTTTTTTAATAATATCTCTGTCAAACAGAGCGTGGAAGAGATTTAATAAACTTGGGAATGTGTATTTTTTATATTTATGTGTGGGTGGAATTGAAAAAGCATTTCATGTTGGAATGTCATGTTTTTAGAGACATTATCACAATTATCGTACTATGTTAACATCAATTCTTTGGTATTGGTGAGGAAACTGTAAGAAAATTAAGTAAGTTCATCATCAAGTTAACTAAGAAAATGATTAAATTACAAAAAACAAAAAACTATAAAATTAAGAGTCCCATAGACTATTTTTAATCTATCATTAGTTCATTCATATTGATATTTAAATATATAATTATAAATTAATTAATATTTAAATATATAATTATAAAGTAAAAATTTATACTCTTTTACAAAATATCTTTTTAAAATTATAATAATAATCAATTTTTTCCATATCTTTTTAAAATTATAATAATAATCAATTTTTTCCCGTATCTTTTTAAAATTATAATAATAATCCATTTTTTTTCCATATGGATTGATATTTGAATTTATAAATATAAATACTTTTAAATTTTTTAATATATTTTTATTTATTATATAACTGGTTTGATATCTAAATATTTAAATATAATATTTTTAATAAGATTAAATATATTATTTTGACCAATTAATTCTTATGGAGTGATTTGCAAAATTAAATGATTTTAAAATTTAATTTCAAATTATTTATTTATAATTTATAATAATTAATTTAAATTATGTTTTGTAAGTTTATCTCCCGTGGTTGAACTCTTTCTCTAATTCTAAATTATATTTTGTAAGTTTATCTCCCGTGGTTGAACTCTTTCTCTAATTCTAAATTATATTTTGTAAGTTTATCTCCCGTGGTTGAATGGTTCAATATCGAAGAGATTTTGTCTTATTTTAAATTATGTTTTGTAAGTTTATTTCTGTGGTTGGATATTGAAGAGTTTACTTTAGTTTTAAATTATGTTTTCTAATTTTATTTATGTATATCAGGAAGGTTTTTAGGTATTATAAGTTCAGTTAAATTAGATTTTTTTTCCTAATTTTAAATTATGTTTTGTAAGTTATCTTTTTTGTTTTTTTTTTTTTTTTTTCTTAAATTTAAATTATGTTTCGTAAGTTTATCTCTAATGATTGGATATTGAAGAGGTTTTTTAGTTTTAAAATTTATTTTTATTTATTAATTATTTTTTCTATTTTTAAATTATATTTTGTAAGTTTATTTTATGTATTATGAGTTTTTTTGAGGTATTATAAATTTTGTTAAATTAAAAGTTTATTGATATATTAGGAGTTTTTTTAAGATATTATAAATTTTGTTAATTAGAAGTTTATATATATATTAAGAGTTTTTTTTGAAGTATTACAAGTTTTGTTAAATTAAAACAATAGTATGTATATAAATGGTCAAATGTATCAATTTTTCTTTTGTCATTTATGTTTACAATGAATGATGTCTCTAAAATGGATGTAAAAAGTTTTAGTCTACAAACCTATTAAATTAATAAAAAATTCCTTTATACCTATAAAATACATTCAAATCCCTTGATCACCTAATTGGCTAAGATTTTTGATGGTTAAAGTGCACATGTAACCTACTTTTCAAACCTTATTGACTAATTTCTTTTAAATACTACAATGCTCATGAGCATCCTTCACATACATATATTGAGATATTTTAATAAACATCTATGGTGTTAAACATAATGTGTATTCAGTAATTAATATCTTTACTATTAAAATTTGTAAATATTTAATTTCAATAATTATAATAAATGTGAGAGCAATTAATAAAAGAAAAAATAAATATTAATTTAAATATTCATAAATATTAAAATATAGATAATTACTAAAATATAAAATATAAATATTTTTATTTTTAAAATTTGTAAATATTTAATTTTTAAAAATAATAAATTAATATGAATTTAAAAAAATAAAAATAAAAATAATTATAAGTATTAAAATGTTAATAATATTTATTTCAAATTTTGAGAAAAATGATTATTATTATTTTTTATAAATAATATAATGAAATTTGTTATAATATTTTTATTTAATATAAAAAAACTTAAAATAAAAAATCAGAAATAAAACTATTGCGGAAATAAAAATTTATGATTATTAAAAAGGTTCAATTTATTTTTTTAATTAAAATTTTTGAACAACAATGTAATATAATACAAATACATAAAATAATGTTATGCTAATATTCTTTTATATATCTATATATATATATGGTTAATAAATTTTAAATTTTTTTATTATATTTAGTTAAAATGTTTATAAATATATTTAAATGAAATAGTCTAATTTATAGTTGAAATTGTTTTTTTCTTATATTAATCAAAATTTAGTTAAGATTTTTAAAAATTTGGGTTTGAATTTAAGTTGTTTAATTGGTAGAATTGTTCAATTGTTTTCCAGGACGATGCATTCAAAAATGTATTTTAAATAATAAAAAAATTCAGGGCTAGAATGCATCTCTGCTGTTTAAACAATTGAATAGATGAGTTTTTTCACCTTTGAACCACAGTGAATTGAATAATCCTAAAGACAAGCTCTTTATCAATATGGATCATAAAAGCCTAAGATCTAACAAAAATTCACAATCTTACTTGAAACTGTATCCCCAAATATAAACAATAAATTAAATCTCTACTAATTTTTTTTTTTCTCTAGCCATTAAAATTTACATTCAAAATACCTGCAATTTTTTCATCAAATTCCAATATTGTATAAAATCACTTAATTCTGGTCAAAATTCATAATCAAAATGTCTCGCACAAAAATCCTGATCCAACAAATTCCATCATTGCACGAACCATCTCGAAGATTAGGAAATTTGGAGAAACCACTTCGAAGGATAGAAATTTTGCAGAAAGATCAAAGAAGTGGAGGAGGATGAGAAATTGACAGCTGACCTCTCTGGTCATCGCCGTGGAATGGAGTGCGGGCGCAGGCGCAGCGGACCAAGAGAAGTTGAAGATGGAATTCATTGCCGAACGACTCGGCTTTTCATCCCGGCGTGCTTGCAAGATTTTGATGGAGAAACCTTTTGGTCGCCTTTCACTTTATGGTCAAGAATCCATGTTTGAAACTTCTCCACTGTACAGATTATTTCGCTTCCTAGAAACGGTCAAATGTAATTTTTTCTATTCAAAGATGAATATAACGGAAATTCAGACTACTGCTGGTACAATGGAACTACTCAGTCTTAGTCAGAGTTGAATACATAGGTGGGCTGATGCATAATTTGAGGACTTCACTTTTCTCTATTAAATTTTAGAATATTTGAGAATCTATGATCAAATTAAATTCAGCTAATCAAAATTTGAACAATACTATGGAAAATAAATCAGTGAGGACTGTTGTTAGGAACATAATCTATAATGTTTTTGTATATGGGAGAGATTAAAATTAATATACATTTATTTAAATAAAGATCTAACACAAGTAGAGAAAAATCTATTTTTTTTAACACAAGTAGAGAAAAATCTATTTTTTTTAAGAATAATTTTTTCAACTATATAAAATTATACATCATACTCAACTATAAAATAAATTTCTAAATCAATACTCCGTTAATAATGATTTTTCAGAAATAAATTATCTTTATCCTGTGTTACCATTTGCGCACAATCCTAAAATGAGAACGAATAATTTGGGCGAATGTAATTACCATTCGAGGCCTGTATTTCAAACAAAGGCTACTAGATTGGAGAAGTCAAAGCAATAATTAATTTTTGATTATATTAAACAAACCGTTTATGTATCGATTCTAGTGAAAGTGTCTTCTAGAAACAGAGCTTTTAAAAACTTTAATATTATTTACATGGAAACAGAGCTCTAAAAAGCATTAATATTATTGGCATGTGAGCCATTAAAGGAAATCCCTGCTGTAAATGTAAAAATTTCTTAAAAAAATTTATAAATATTCAAATGCGGAAGTTCTTTAATTTTTAATACTTTTATTATTTTATAAAATTATGTATTTTAATATTAATATTATAATAATTATATTATTATTATTTTATAAATGTGAGATTTTTATGTTAAAATCTTAATGGTTTAAATCATTATGTTTATGTATTGGATTTTATTGAAAATAGAAATAAATAAAGTTAAAATTAAATGAAATTATTATTATTTTTAATTGTTTTTGAAACTAACATTTTATATTAATCAAAATCTATTTTACATGGAGTTACAAAGATTTCCATAGTGATCATGGAGGATGCATTAAGACCATAAACTCTAAACTTTAGACTTCATTAGAGTTGAGACTATAGACTCCAAACCTTAGACTTCATTAGAGCCAAGGCCAAAATTGGCCTACAACATTACCCCACATACCCACACAAAGATAGCATACATATTTCCAAAAAAACCATCAACACCCACGACCTTACACCGCAAAGTGTCAGCGCAAAATACATGAAACCAAACTAATTTTTGTTACTCATTTACAAAATAACCAAACCAAGATAATAATCTAGGGCTAAAGTGTTGTAACTTGCCGAAAAACATACAACAAGTGAACTAGAATAACTGCCATATGCCCACCATATTGGGCTAGGACCAACCACGTAGACCAACATGCAACAAGGAATCCATAAGAAATGTCACACACCCATATGAACAAGCCAAGAGCCGACACAAAAATACATCAAACTGCACCTCAACCCACTGTGCTCTCTAATCATTGTTTGAAGAAGAGATGTTTGCCAGAGCCCTCACGTTAGAACTAGGAGGACCCATCAAGTCTCCCACATCTGATTCACATGCTATGTGGCTTTCTACATGAGCCAAAAGAGAGATAATTATATCTAAAAAAAATCGTTGGTTCCTGAGTATCCTCTTGACATCTTCGAGGGATGCAAAGATATTGTACTTCTCCACTTGTTTGTCCCTCAGGACCAAGCCTAGCAGGGTTTTCATTTGCCAATGAAGAGCCACTAAGACAAGCTATTGTTTCTTCTTTTCCCTAGTGTGCCTAGAGTCAAGAACCAATTTGACATATCCTCCATGAGTTTTGAACCTAAGAGGGATTGTCTTTCAATCCCCGCTTGTGTCTCAAACTTATGGATTTATCTGTGTGTTTTCGGCAGAACAACGTTGAAAAAGGTGGCAGCTGAGTCATGTGAAAAAAGACGAGCACCATGTTGCCCTTATTGGGCTTGACCACCACCCCCCTACTTGCTCCTCCCCCTCTGTCTCAATGGCATAGATGAATAAGGGTCGAACTTCCTACAATTGCGATGAGTACCTTTACTTGCAAAAGAACATAAGATTAAACTAGACCCAACACTAACACAACTAGGGAACTAATAGGCTAAATCATCATAGTAACTCTAGGCACTTGACCTAGAATCCATGTATGACCCAACTACTAAGATAAAAGGAGCGAATACCTCCTCCATAGACTTTTCCCCATTAACCATTGAACCCAAAAACGATGAAGAAAGGACCAATGAAATAAAAAACCTAAAGGAGGAAAACCACCCACCAACTTTTATAAACTCAAGCTTATCCCCCCAAATACCATACCAAAACCCACAAAGCATTAGTGAATTTCTTCGAACAAGGCTTACAATCCCAGACTTGTGACTTGAATGTAGACCACTAACCAAGATTCGGAAGAAAATTGACACCAAACCCTGAACTAATACTACAACCCAAAATTTGGTGAGACACAGAGATTCATAACCTAAAACTCTAAGACTAAACACAACTGACTACCAAAAGAAATAGACAAAGAGAAAATAATATAGAACCAGAGAATTCACTCTGCATAAAAGGTTGAGCACCCTCAATGACCCTCTTGGAAAGCAATCCTCTAATGACTGAGCACAAGACCAAACGTCTAGGAAGCCTAATTCTTTCAGGCTAGACATGCGCAAATAAGCATGTTTTCCTCTGATGCTTTCAAAATCATACACTTGCCATATCACGACCCGGATTACACAATCAAGCTTCTATGAGAAGCAAAACTAAGAGGTTGAGGACCATTCCTTGACTACTCTCCATTCACCATCAACTAACATCCCGTCCCTTGAAGCCATTTAATAAACACACTTCGCCATCTGTTAAACTGCATGCGCATGCATGTGAAGTGAAGCCGCGACCTGCCCCTATTAATGCTTAATGGAACTATGGGGCGGTGGGCCTAACCTATGGGGTCCCATTAAATTCAAATTAACACTCCATCCAGGTAAATTAAGTTATTATCATTATTTTATAAAAATATCTATATTCATCTTAACGTTATATTAATTTATGATAAGAATCATATTATAGTTTTGATTACTTTTACTAATTTTTTTTTTTATAATAAGAATAATATTATAGTTTTGATTACTTTTACTAATTCTTTTATTATCATTATCGTTATATCGTTATGTTGGATTTACTCAAAATTAAAAGAAACATATGTAGTAAGTGTTTCCTTTTTCTTTAAATATTTTTTAATAAAAGATAATAATTAAATTGATAAAAATGTGGAAGAAATTAAAAATTAATAATTTAATAAAGGATAACAATTAAATTGATAAAAATTGGAAGAAATTAAAAATTAAAATTATTAAATACTGACGGAAATAAAATTATTGAAACAAATTTTCTAATAAAGAAAAATATTTAAACCAATAAAAATATAAAAATAATTAAATATTGTGAATTGATTAAGTCAGGTTTGTAAAATATATAATATTTTAATAAATTATATTGGAAAAAATATATAAATAAATATAAATACATAAACCTATGATAATAAATTTGAAGCATTTTCAAATGAGTAAATAAATATAAATGCATTAACATAAACATGACACTAATTGAGAAGACGATTAATGAAAGAAAGGTCAAAACATGACACTAATTGAGAAGACGATTAATGAAAGAAAGGTCAAAACAGCGGTTCAATTATACAATTACTGTCCATAAAAAGAAATTTAGAACTAAAACTCTAACACCATCTACAAGTTATCTTAGCAATTTCTATTTACTGTTAAACACACATGGACAGTAAAAACAATAGGAAAGATAAATCAGTGAGTGCTATTTTTATTAACAATTGATTTACATTTATAGTACAATATCTGACTCTTGGGTTTCAGATCCCAAGGTCTCTTGGACTGCTTAGTCTTTTCGGCTTCCACACTAACCCTTTAGGATTAGGTGTCCAACATTCCCCCCCTTAATTCGAAGGGTTATGTATGAGTCCAAGAAAAGAGCTGTAATACAAAATGTGCAAAACATACATGGCAGCACTAGGCTGAATGTGCTCTATGAAATGTTGGTAAAAAGGGCGGTGGTTTAAGGATGACCACCAACACTGGAACGCTTAGTGCAGTTCCCGGAACTCTTCCAAAACTGGCAAGAAACTGAAGTTTTCTGCTAGAGGAAGTGATCCTATTGTTTTAAAGAGGGAAACCTTCAACCATAAAAGGGAGGTCTCACCCCACATAAAAGGTAAAACTTCAACCTGAAAAAGGGAAGTCTCAACCTGTGATGGTTTAAGGATAACCAACAACTCTGGAATGCTTAATGCAATTCCTGGAACTCTTCCAAAACTGGCAAGAAGCTGGAGTCTTCTGCTAGAGGAAGTGTTCTTAATCTGTGATGGTTTAAGGATGACCAACAACTCCGTAATTCCTGGAACTCTTCCAAAACTGGCAAGAAGCTGGAGTCTTCTGCTAGAGGAAGTGTCCAGATTGCCAACTGAAGGCATGTTCAGGCATCTTTGTCTCTGGCTACAACTCTGGATCTGGTATGGCAGGTTGTGGCTCAGGCTCGCTTGATGTGACTTTGAAGCTTGTAGATGACCATCATTTCCCCCCCTGTCAGGTACAAGGTGAGAAGATGGAGAAAACTCAACTGCAAGACTGTTCAATACTCTAGAACAAGTTCTAACATGCGTTTGGAATATCTTCTTGGCTGTTGATGCCCATTGCCAAGAAGCGATCCATCCTAGGTGAATCTTTGTTCTTGCAGGATGTTTGTTTCTGAAGCATCTGTGTGAAGAATGACTGGTTTTATGACAGTGCTTACATGGATGAAGATCAAAACAGTGATCTTTCAGATGGCCAACTCGGTCACAGTGTTGGCATTTCACGATCTGTTGTTGTTGTTGCTGTAGAAGAGGGGCAGAGTCTGAAACAGCTGAAGGTGAACTGTCATGAGGAACAAGTGAACTGTCATAAATGAATCCAACACTCTGAAACTGAATGGGCTTGGCATAGTCTAGAATATGAAAGGACAAGTCCTTGTCATATCCAAGACCAGTTCTGTGCTTGTTGTGGACAAGCTGTTCCCAAGGTCTGATGATGGGCTTGGGAAGTGCAGATTGAGTTTCTGCAGCTGCATGTACACTTGCTGCTTTATTGGGTACTGAATCTGAATGAACTTGAACAATATTGACTTGCTGTTTATGGGAGTCTGCTTCATTGTTCTGAACAGAAACAGGTTCAGAATGATGACTCCACTGCTGTAATTATTCCTGCTGTAGCTGTGATTCAAGCTGCAAAAACTCTATCTTTTCTTGTGCATATTGCAGACATGTTTGAATGTCTGAAAGAGAGGCTTTGTTAATTTTGACTGTGCTGTTAGCAGTGGACATGATTAGAGTTATCAATAATTCTAATATTCTTTCAAGCTTAGCCATTTTTCTACACCTTAAAAATCTCCAAATCCCACAGAAAAATGTAAGCTGCTAAATATCTTCAAGTTGCATAAGAGAGCCCTATAGCTTAAATTGAAAAATCAACCAGAGATATCTTGAAACTGTCAAAATTATACAAATATCACCAGACTTTCAGAGATTCTGTTCTTTAAATTCTGTAGAAATTTCACAGCAAGAATGAGAGGCTCAAAGTCCTTCCAACACAGATACAATAGATATGTTTCACCCTTAAAATGCTCAGGTATACCAAGATACGCTTTGTATGGATGCACAACTAGATGACTTCTTCCTTCTTTGAAATTCGAACTTCAACTACAGGAATGGATTACATATACCTCTGATATATCAACTCGAATAATAACAGAGATTGGAAGCATCTAATATTTCAGTGAAGATTTGCTCAAGAGATTATTAGAGACTGATGAACTAATAACTCCAAACAAATCAATACATCACTGAAGTTTGTGTTGCAACCCTCATGAAGATGGAGAATAGCCTATGCATATTTTGATGCATCTATGCCACTGTTCAACTCCGGGCAGAGCTTCCGTCCTGACATCTCTGTTGATTCATGTACTTCATATAAGGTAACAGCGGGTGGAACTTTACACTTGCTGAGTAATTCGTGTGGAGAGATTATACCCACAGATACACCAGAGTCTATATATTCTCAACCTTCTCTTTTGCTAGCAACAAGTTCAACTTCCGAGGTGGACAAGGAGATCTTGCAGAAGTTAAGTTACACAGCTTCCGACATGGAATCTACTTTGGAGGTGTTTAGTCAATGTAGTGTTATCTAAATTGCTAGTATTAATTGTCAACCTGGGGCTCGTAAGCTGATGAAGTGAAGGTGTACTATATGTACTTAAGCAACCTCTTAGAGCTTTTTATCGTTGGGGGGTGTTGTTTGTGGTTAATTTATCTTCCTAAAATGGAGTGGTGATTTATAAACAGATGAGTGATAGTGTGTGTGGAGTGAATTCTAAATGAGTGAGAGTGTGTGATTAGTGATTGCTAACTACTTGCTTGAAAGGAAATGCTTGAAAGAAATAAATAACTTGAAATAACTTGAAAGCAAAGAACCACTTCCAATGGCACTAGACACCATTCATGCTGCTGCAAATAAAAGAAAAGAAAGTCACTTTTAAAACCAAAGATAATGATTATCTCTCCCTAACTCCCTGCTTCAAACACATAGTGCTGTGTAAAACACGGTTAGGTAGTAGCTCAAGTTGAATTAGAAAAGTGATTAAAAATGAGAAAAATCTACTTTAAAGACTAGTGATAACATTTGCTCTTTCTAACTCTCTACTTCTGCCATATGTACTATGCAAAGTATGATTAGAAAGTAGTGAAAGGTTAGTCTAAAAAGCACTCAAAGCCAACTGTAAGTTAGTGGTATTCTGATCCTTAAAAGATAACAATTTATGATAAAAGATCATTCATGGGTTAGCAGAACTTTGAGAAATAAGACTAAAAATCAGCTATGAAAAGCAAAGGCAGCAACTTGAACCTGTCAACTTCAAATACCATTAGTTTGTAAAGCAAATACATAAACATAAAAACAAATCCCGGGCTAAAAACCTGCAAGGAAGTAATACTGATCAGCTTAAAAGAAAAGAAATCAAATAAATCAAACTATACATGTTTAAAGAAATGTTGAATGAGAAAATAAAGAAATGCTGAACATAAAATACTTTACAGAGGCTAACATGAACAGGGGCCCTCTATTCATTCAGCCACAAGAAGACTTAAGGAACTGAAAGCTTCAAAACAACACTATTTCTATTGCTCCATTTGCAGAAATATACAAAACAGAGTGCTAGAACAACACTATGAAAACAGAGTTTGCAAAAGCTCTTAAAATTATCAGAAGTTCGGAAAGTACAGCAGCTAAAAAGTAAAATAAGCGTACGCAGACGCAAGTATATATAGGCATCTGAAGGATGGCCTAACACGTACAACTAATAACTGAAAAACAACTAACTGTAATGCGTATTTAAGGTTCATTGACACATCATAAGGCTGCGTGGATGAGCTGGAGGTTCTGTCGTCATGGGCAATGAATCCAGTGTTGGATCATGTCCCCTACCACCTGCAAAACGCGGACAAGTCACCATTTGAGCTGACGTGACCTAACAGCTTACAATCACCGTTAAGCTGCCTTTATTTGACCATAACTTGACCAGTTTTGACCGGAGGTACGGATGACGTGGATGGTTGAACAAATGGCACAGGAACCTCGAGCATGTTGATACCTAAGTGCCCATGTGGCTCATTTGGCAAACTGACACGTGGAACCTTGAGTTTAACAAAAAGGCTGCGGGATCATCAGATGGCTGCGGGATCGCTGAATGGCTGCGGGATTGCCAGACAGTTGCGGAATTCCTGCAAGTAAGTCAAAATCTAAACAAAACAGTCACCCATTAGCAAAACTCACTTGATCATGCTTAATGACACCTAATGTAATGATCTGGGTGGTTTTACAGTGAAAATGAGGCAAAAGTGAAGAAAAGATGAGGAAAAATTGAGGGAAATGGTAGACAAGTAGGTGTAGAGTAGAGGCTCTACATACCCCCACTACGAGGGTATTGCATGTCCTCATGCAATGAAAACATAGCTCAATCCACCTGCTGGGATGCCTCTGCTAAGACATCCAATCTCCTCTTCTTCCTCTGTGTGGAGACATTGACTTTTGGTCTCTTGAACATGCATCTGAATTTCAAATTGATTAAGGCTCTGTTTAGCCTTCTACATTTCTTCTTGAGTCTCCTGTTTTTCTTCTGCCACATGCCCATGTGAAGCATGGTGTTATCTTGGATTGCTTTGTCAATATCAGCTTGCTGCTTCATTTTTTCATTTTCCTGCTTAATGTGGCGATTTAGCACCTCAAGTTCATAGATCTCTTGTTTGAGTATATCTATTTGCTGCTCATGAGGTATGATATTACTTGGGCCAGCAGTGTTCTGCTCCAATGTTTCAAAATAGTTGTACACCTCTTGCTGAACTGGGTCAACAATTGGTGACTTTCTTGGACTGTGTTCATGCTCAATTCCAGTTTCAAACTCCGGCTGAAATGGACTGTCCTCCCTTGGAGGAGTAGCTGCATCACGTTGTGGACTATCCTCAAGGTCTGATTTTATAGCACCCTTCTCAGGTGTGCTTAGATCAATGAAAAGTGTCCTTGTGGCTCTCCCTTTATTCTGCAATCTGCTGCTCCTTCTTACATTGGTAACACTCTGTGTTTCTTTTTGTGCCTTTTTCCTTGGTTTTTGCACTTTTACTTTCTTGGAAAGGGCAGTTTTTTCATGGAGTTTGACCAACCTTTGTGCTAAGGGTTGACTATCTTCCTCACTAGAAGTCTCTGGAGTTTGATAAATTTCTTGAACTATGGATTTTCCCTTGTCTTGCTTTTGTTTCTTCCTATTTTCTTTTATCTTCTGGGCAGCTTCTTGGGCAAGTTCTGAGAGGGTTTGTGTGATAATCCCTTGAGCTATTGGATCACTGTCCACAGTAGGTTCAGGCTCCATCTCATGTTCAGAATGATGTATTTCAGTTTCCTCTTCAATCTGTCCTTGGACAGTTCCCTCTAAGATATCAGTTTCAGGGGTATCCTCTTTTCTTTTTCTTCTACTTTTTCTAGGTACAGAGGTTTCTCCAGGTTCTTCAAAATGATTTCTCACAAGAAATTTCTCCCATGTGTCTCGTTTTGCTTTTAATTGTTCCTCCACTAACATCTTAACAAGACTATGATGACAGAGATGTGCTTCAATGTTTCGTGGATTCCTTTGGGCCATGGAGCACATTTTTCTAAGGCTTTGGAATAGAAAGTAGGGAAGATTTATATCATGTTCTCCTTGAAATTGCAGCATAACTTTACCATGATAAACATATAAGACCCCAAATCTCCCTTCACAAGTGAAAATTTTTTGCACTAACAACAGTAAAATTTTCCATTCTTCCTTAACATAAGTGACAGGAATTCCTTTTGTGAAGACACTGGTATCCATACCTGGGTTTTTTAAAATCTGCTTCCATTGTTGATCTTGAACTGAACGGTTTTTAAACCACCTTTCACCGGTTTGTGGGAGAGATGTAGCTTGTGCTATGCTGCCCTCTGAGACTGCAAACGTTAAATCACCCACCTCCACTTGACTGTCTTTATCTCTGAATGACCTTGCAATGGCCTTAGTGACCTCCTTGTGGTAGCCTTTAAATTTCTTGATGCACTGCAGCCAGTTGGCTTTTTGCAACGCCTCCTTAACTTGAGGATATGCTTCCAGGAATTTTGAACCTTCTGGTTCAGCCCTTAAAAGTTTCCCCATTGTCTCTACGGCTCTGTTCTAAGACACGGCTTCAATGGTGGCTTTACACAGTAAATTCTCGGCTCTTTTCCAGAATTTTGTGGAGAGGAGGTTGTATGGCTTCAACAATAGCCTTAGACACGGTGAATTCATGGCTTGAACACAGTGAAATGGTGGATTACAGCTTTAACACAGTGGAACGATGGCTTAACAGTCATAATATAACCGTAACATACGTTCACTGGTTATATGTATTCACTGTTTCTCAGAATTAGCAGAGAGGAAAAACAGAGTATGGTTTATGGAGACAGCGTAGTGAGTGGAACGAAATGAAGGAAATGAGAGAATGGAACAGCGTGAAATGAAGTGTTATGAGCGTAGGAGGGTTTCAAATAGAAACGGCTAGATCCTTAGATTTCGGCTGTAGGTTTACACATGGCTGCGGGATGAGGACTTAGAGAGTCGTAGTACATTAGGCTACGTCACTAGGGTACGAAAGCCTTAATGACAGAAGCAGCCGCAATTGATTTTTAAAATCGTGATAATCAAGGACTGATGGACTTGGGAGATACGTAGATATATGGTCGCATGGTAGGGAAAATGGGTAATCATTACAATTAGTGGCAAAAAGACATAACCCGGCAAACTTTGCGTAACGAAATAACTGTAAGCTTAAGATTAAAACATACCTCAGATCCGCGTTTGGTTTGCCTTTCAATGATTTGCCATTAACCCTTTGTTAACTTATTGCTGTTACATGACTCTTTCCTCCTTGTTATTGGTGATTTTTGAACTGTAAAAATTTCTCAAACAGACTGTGTTTCTTTGTGCAGGTGCAGAGGGCTGCGGAAAGGCTAAACGGCTGCAGAATTGCCAAATAGCTGCGGGAACTGCAATGGTGTCCTCCAGCTGCACAAAATAACCTTAGTTGCCTGAAAAAAAACTTTTATTAATGAAATGAAATGGAATGAATGGATGAATGGGTGGAAAGCAGTGAGGTGAAGTGAGAATGGTTAGATGGAATGAGATGGTGAAATGGAATGGATGAAATGGCGAAATGAGATGAAAGAGAGAGCGAGATTTTTTTTTTTTTTTGGAAAACATGTGGTGTCAGGTGACCCTGATTTTCACCTCAGGTTTTCTGCATGAGACTGCCAATCAGAGATTGGTTTTCAGGCTCATACATTTATTCCTTTTTTTTTTTTTTTTTTTTTTTTTTATTGAAATTGAAAGAAACAGAGATTAGGCTAATGGAGGAGAAGAATTCTTCTCCACCAGCCTTATTTCAGAATCGTCTTGGAACAACTTAACAAAATCCTCTTTTGAGAGTGGCTTGTGGTAAACTTTCAACCGGTGGCCATTCACAATAAAGGGAGTTTGAAGTTCATCAATAGTCTTCATTCTAACTGCTCCATTATTAAAGACTTCATCAATCTCATATGGCCCAAGCCAATGAGTTTGAAATTTTCCCTTGAAGTCCTTAAATTTGGAATCAAACAAGAGTGCCCAATCACCCTCTTGAAACTTCTTTTCTTTGATATGTCGATCATGCCATTTGATTCTTTGGTGCTGAACTAGATCGGTCCTTAGAATTGCATCTTGTCTCATTTCATCTAGTTCATTTAACTGGTTCGTTCTGTGCTTCTGGGCTTCTGATAAGCTCATCCCCAATTGAACTGCTGTCTTGAAGGTCTTGATTTGGAACTCAATGGGGAACAAGACTTCCTTCCCATAAACAAGTTCATAGGGAGAATGTCCTGTGGTGTTCCTCCATGTAGTTCTATAGGCCCTTAAGGCTTCAGGAAGCCTTTCTGCCCAATCTCTTCTATGAAGGTGAACAGTCTTTGTGATGATGCTTTCAAGAACTTTATTTGTAGATTCTACTTGACCATTCGCTTGCGGATGGTATGGAGTAGATGTTCTATGCTTGATATTATACTCCTCCATCAGCTTCTCCATCATCCTTGATGTAAATTGGCTCCCCTGGTCTGTTACAATTTCTCTTGGGACACCAAAACGAGTGAAAATATCCTCAAAAAGAAATTGAACAACTGAATTTTCAGTAGCAGAAGTCAATGCTTTAGCTTCTACCCACTTAGTAACATAATCAGTACAAACCAATATATATCTCTTTTGCTTGGATGGCGGATTGATTGGTCCAACAAAATCTAGAGCCCATTTCTCGAAGGGTTCGATGCATACCTGTGGCTGTAGTGGCATTTCATTTGAAAGAGTTGGTCTCCCAACTCTCTGACAATTGTCACACCTTCTAACATATTGCTTTGCATCCTTTAAGAGAGAAGGCCAATAATATCCTAAAGAAAGGATTTTATAGGCTGTCCTCTTATCAGCAAAGTGTCCGCCACAAGGTTCGTCATGACATGCCTTAAGGATGTCAGGCATTTCATCCTCCCGTACACATCTTCTGATCATAAAATCTGGCCCTGTCTTGAACAATTCATTAGAAATCCAAGAATAATGTGAACTCTCCTGAATGATTTTCCTTTTCTCATTAGGAAATAAATGTAAAGGTAACTTTCCAGTAACTAAATAATTAGCAATATCAACATACCAAGGAGTTTTGGTAGTTACTGCAAACAAACACTCATCTGGAAATTTATCCTCTACAGGAGAATCCTCATTAGTGTTTTGAATTCTAGACAAGAAATCAGCTACTGTGTTCTGTTTACCTGGTCGATCTAACACAGTTATGTTGAATTCTTGTAAAAGCAAAAGCCATCTTGTAACTCTACCATTAGTGACTGGTTTGTTCATGAGGTATCTAATGGCAGAGTGATCAGTATGGACAAAGGTTTCATAGCCGGTTATATAATGTCTAAACTTGTTTATAGCATGAACAACGGCTAGAAATTCCTTTTCAGTAACAGTGTAATTTAACTCAGTAGGAGTCAAATTCTTACTTGTGTAATAAATGGCATAAGGGATCAAATCCTTTTGTCCCAAAACAGCTCCTAAAGCTGTATCTGAAGCATCAGTAGAAATGTGGAAAGGGAGTTTCCAATTTGGACCCCTTAGAATGGGTGCTTCAGATATTCTAGTCTTTAAAGCTTCAAAGGCAGATTGACATTCAGGATCCCACTTAAATTCACAATCTTTAGTAAGGAGTTTGAAAAGAGGGGATGCTATCTTAGTGAAGTTTTCAATAAATCTTCTGTAATAACCAGTAAACCCAAGAAAACTTCTAACATCTTTTTGGCAATTTGGAATGGGTAACTTAGAGATGACTTCGAATTTAGATCTATCAACTTTGATTCCATCTCCTGAAATATGATGTCCTAAAACAATCCCTTCAGTAAACATCATAAAACACTTTTCATGACTTAAAGAAAGATTTGTTTCCTTACATCTTACCAGTACTTTTTCCAAATTTTCCAAAGCTTCTTCAAATGTATTACCATAAACTGTGAAATCATCCATGTATACCTCTACACAATCATGAATCAGATCTGAAAAGATTCCTAGTACAACCCTTTGAAATGTAGCGGGTGCATTGCACAATCCAAAAGGGAGTACTCGGTAGGCAAAAGTTCCCCAAGGACAAGTAAATGTGGTTTTGTCTTGATCTTCAGGTGCTACCTGAATTTGGTTGTAACCACTAAAACCATCCAAGAATGAGAAATACTTTTTACCTGCTAAAGTGTCTAGTACCTGATTAATAAAAGGTAGAGGGAAATGATCCTTTAAGGTTGCCTTGTTCAATTCTCGATAATCAATGCAAAATCTCCATTTACCATTCTTTTTGGGCACTATAACCAAGGGAGAAACCCATTGGCTATCTGAAATGGGGTAAATGAAGTTTACCTTGAGCAATTTCTGAAGTTCTTCTTTCACAATTTCCCTAAGATTTGGATTCATCCGTCTTTGTGGCTGCCTAATAGGTCTGCTGTTTTCTTCAATATAAATGTGATGAATACAAGTCTTAGGGTCGATTCCTTTCATGTCAGTGTATTCCCATGCAAAGGCAGTGGAATGTTTTTGCAACAATTTAGTTAATTCTTCTTGTTGTGGTCTTTCCAAGTTCTTGTTAATGTTTAATGTTTTTCCTGGAAAGATTTCAACTGTAGAACTACCAAATTCTTCCATTGAGAAGAGAGACATCTGTCTAGAGGAGAGATATTCAATGTCTGCATCTAACTGAAACTGTGTAGAGTCATATTCTAAGGGTGTCTCAAAATTTTCTAATGTATTTAGAATTTGACTGTCCTCACTAATCTCAGAGATGGTTAGAACAGGTTGAAGAGTATCCTCATCATCGACCCACTCATCTTCTCCTATTTCTGTTATTGCCTTTGCGGGAGGATACAAGTTGAATTTCTTGGTAGAATTACCATCTGATATATACATGTCTCCAGACCTACAACTTATGAAAGCATCAGCTGTGGCCAGCCAAGGTCTTCCTAAAATAAGAGGATGTCCTCCTAGATTGTTCTTGGGAGTTAAAATCATAAAATCAACTGGATACTCCCAAGAGTCTAGTGAGACTGGAATATCTTCCAATACACCATCAGGTTTGATGATTGATCTATCTGCAAGTTGAGCAAAGTAGGTGTAAAGAGAAGGTTAGGAAGCTTTAACTGATCCATGGTCTGTCTACTCATGATGTTGATAGCGGCTCCTAAGTCAATCAAGGTATTTGGGATTTCAACCCCATTAATATGAGTTTTAACAATAGGACTACCAGGATCCACATACTTTTGCATGGTAATCTTACCCATCATAATGTCTGCAATTTTTCCAACTAGATGTATCCTTTTGGTATCTCTGGTTTTCTTTCCTGTTTTTTTCAAACTCAACTCCTTTATTGTCTTTGTTAGGATGGGAATTTCCTTAATGGCTGTTAACAAGGGAATCTTGATACAGACATTTTTCAATTCATCTAGAAAGTCATAGTCAGGCAACCAAATTTGTTTTTCCACCCCCTTGTCAATTTGTAACCTTTCAGGGAAAGGAGGTGTAGTTGAAGATGTAGGTTGCTCAACTATGGGAGTTGATTCTTTTTCTTTTTCTTGAATGCTTGGGTTTTGAAGGGATGCTTCAGAACCCTTATTGACTTTGAGAGATTCTTCCTCAGAAATGCTTGGTTATTGAGCACTTGTAGAAGGTTGGTCTAGGATTCTACCTGATCTGAGCTGTACCTCATTGAGAGGAACAACCATATAGGTAGGGAATGGTTGACCTTCCATGAGTGGTTGACCTTCCATCACATAAGCATTTTGAGGATTCCTATTATTGGGGTTTGGCTGAGGCTGAGAAGGAAGTTGATTTGGCCTCTGTTGAGATTGTAGCAAGAGTTGAGAATTTTGATTTTGTGGAGGAGGTTGTTGTTGTTGTTGAGGGAATGGCAATGACAATTGTTGACCTTGATTTGGAAGTTGGAGAGCTTGCTGATTCTGAAATGATGGAGGATATTGATAGAATTGAGCAAATCTCGCATAAGGATTTTGCATGCTTTGCAACCATGCTTGAAAAGAATTTTGTGGTTGAGGCCAAGGTTGTTGCCAAGGGTTCCAATTTGGTTGGGATTGAGAATTCATAGAGTTGTTAAACCCTTGATTCTGTTGTCCTTGCCAAGGTCTCCTTGCAATAAAACAAAGAGATTCAAGCGTACTTGGATCTTCTTGAAAGACTGATTTGAGCCCAGGGATTGAAGGACAATCCTTGGTCTCATGGGTTTCTGAACAAATTACACATGTTTCCACAACTTGTGCTTCCAAGGGACATTCCCTTAAAGCATGCTTCTTTCTACACTTCAGGCAAAAGATAGTCATAGCCTCGACTTCTGCTTTTTGTTTATTTTGAATCTTAAGGGTATCAATTTGTTCACTAAGACTCCCTAAGATGTCAGTTTTAAATTCATCCAGCATATTACCGATTTCAGCCCTACTCACTGATCCTGTTGCAGATTTATTTGCCCTAAGGAGAGAAGGATCTCTAGGCCCTTTTTGAGTTTTTGATTTGCCCCTTGAGAGATGGATACAAAGTTCTGCTATATCATTGAGAGAAAGTTGAGAAATATCCCATTTCCCCATCATGTTTAAGATATCTATCCATTCATCCCTAATGGCTTTTAATAAGAGGGCTTTTAAGGTATCTTCATCCAAGGTACTCATTTTTGCTCTTTTTAAGTTATATTGAAATCTCTCAAGTAAATCTTCTAAGATCTCATCTTCTTTTTGCATCATTTTGAAAACCTCGTCCTTGTGATTAGTAGGCATACAATAATCCAAATACCTATCCAAAAATGTCTGTTTCATCTCGTCCCAAGTCCTAATGGATTGAGTGACTAACCCCATAAACCATTTCAAGGCTTGATCCTTTAGTGTTGAAGGGAACAATTTGAGTTTCTGGGAGTCATCCAGGTAGTCATAAGTTCGACACACCACCTCAAACTCAAATAAGAATGTTTCAGGGTCTTCAGTCCTTAACCCATGGAAGTTTGGAAGGACAGATGGTGATATATTTTTCATAGTGGCTCGGGAATCCTCATCAACGATAGGAAACCCAAATGAGTTATCCCCATTTCTATTTCCTCCAATGGGACCTCTACCTCCTCCATTATTATTGTTATTTCCTCCTCCTCCTCTACCTCTACCTCTACCACCTCCTTCTTCCTCTGCCATGATGATTCTCCTAGGGATTTCAAAATCTTCTGGTTCTTCTACAAAGGGTGAATGAGAAGAGATTTCTCCTTCTTCTTCAGGTGAGTCTATTTCCTCAATTACAATTGGTTTTCTTGTAGGAGAAAGAGAAGAGTCTCTTCCTGGTTCAAACTCAATAGAAGGTGTAGGAGAGTCAACTCTTGGCTCTTGAATTTCAGGAATTCTAGGACTAGGAGTTTCAGTTGGAGATAAGGGAGGTGTCTCTTGTCTATCTCTTGAAGCAGATGGACTTGTAAAAATTGAACTTCGAGCTCTAGCTAAAAACCTTCCCCTAGAATCTCTAGCTCTATGCATGTCATTTTTTATTTTTTCTTCAAGTCAAGTTAATAGTTCTTTTTCTGATCTTCCAGTTCACTCTAGGTGCAAGAAGAGAGCATACTCAAGAAACTATCAAATTAATAACTTTCTCTTTTCTGATCCTCCAGATCACCTTGCAGTGCAAGAGGAGAGCATACTTTGATAGGTTATCAACTTCTTTCCTTGAAATTTTTATGTGTTTTTTTTTCTTCTAAGAATATGGCTACTTAATTTCACTTCCCCGGCAACGGCGCCAAAATGTTTAGTCAATTTAGTGTTATCTAAATTGCTAGTATTAATTGTCAACCCGGGGCTCGTAAGCTGATGAAGTGAAGGTGTACTATATGTACTTAAGCAACCTCTTAGAGCTTTTTATCGTTGGGGGGTGTTGTTTGTGGTTAATTTATCTTCCTAAAATGGAGTGGTGATTTATAAACAGATGAGTGATAGTGTGTGTGGAGTGAATTCTAAATGAGTGAGAGTGTGTGATTAGTGATTGCTAACTACTTGCTTGAAAGGAAATGCTTGAAAGAAATAAATAACTTGAAATAACTTGAAAGCAAAGAACCACTTCCAATGGCACTAGACACCATTCATGCTGCTGCAAATAAAAGAAAAGAAAGTCACTTTTAAAACCAAAGATAATGATTATCTCTCCCTAACTCCCTGCTTCAAACACATAGTGCTGTGTAAAACACGGTTAGGTAGTAGCTCAAGTTGAATTAGAAAAGTGATTAAAAATGAGAAAAATCTACTTTAAAGACTAGTGATAACATTTGCTCTTTCTAACTCTCTACTTCTGCCATATGTACTATGCAAAGTATGATTAGAAAGTAGTGAAAGGTTAGTCTAAAAAGCACTCAAAGCCAACTGTAAGTTAGTGGTATTCTGATCCTTAAAAGATAACAATTTATGATAAAAGATCATTCATGGGTTAGCAGAACTTTGAGAAATAAGACTAAAAATCAGCTATGAAAAGCAAAGGCAGCAACTTGAACCCGTCAACTTCAAATACCATTAGTTTGTAAAGCAAATACATAAACATAAAAACAAATCCCGGGCTAAAAACCTGCAAGGAAGTAATACTGATCAGCTTAAAAGAAAAGAAATCAAATAAATCAAACTATACATGTTTAAAGAAATGTTGAATGAGAAAATAAAGAAATGCTGAACATAAAATACTTTACAGAGGCTAACATGAACAGGGGCCCTCTATTCATTCAGCCACAAGAAGACTTAAGGAACTGAAAGCTTCAAAACAACACTGTTTCTATTGCTCCATTTGCAGAAATATACAAAACAGAGTGCTAGAACAGCACTATGAAAACAGAGTTTGCAAAAGCTCTTAAAATTATCACAAGTTCGGAAAGTACAGCAGCTAAAAAGTAAAATAGGCGTACGCAAGTATATATAGGCATCTGAAGGATGGCCTAACACGTACAGCTAATAACTGAAAAACAACTAACTGTAATGCGTATTTAAGGTTCATTGACACATCATAAGGCTGCGTGGATGAGCTGGAGGTTCTGTCGTCATGGGCAATGAATCCAGTGTTGGATCATGTCCCCTACCACCTGCAAAACGCAGACAAGTCACCGTTTGAGCTGACGTGACCTAACAGCTTACAATCACCGTTAAGCTGCCTTTATTTGACCATAACTTGACCAGTTTTGACCGGAGGTACGGATGACGTGGATGGTTGAACAAATGGCACAGGAACCTCGAGCACGTTGATACCTAAGTGCCCATGTGGCTCATTTGGAAAACTGACACGTGGAACCTTGAGTTTAACAAAAAGGCTGCGGGATCATCAGATGGCTGCGGGATCGCTGAATGGCTGCGGGATTGCCAGACAGCTGCGGAATTCCTGCAAGTAAGTCAAAATCTAAACAAAACAGTCACCCATTAGCAAAACTCACTTGATCATGCTTAATGACACCTAATGTAATGATCTGGGTGGTTTTACAGTGAAAATGAGGCAAAAGTGAAGAAAAGATGAGGAAAAACTGAGGGAAATGGTAGACAAGTAGGTGTAGAGTAGAGGCTCTACAGAAGGTCCAATGCATCATGAATGCAGAAAAGTAATATCTGAAGTGGAGCAAAAGATATCAGATCCTAATAAGCAAAACTTTCTAACTCTCTCTTTAGCTAAGCCTAACAGGGAGCAGCAGTCAGTGAAGAAGTCTGACAGCGAAGTGGTTGATTTAGGTGCAGAAAAGCTTTCACTCCAGAATGTGTATCCAACATCATCTCAGGCATGTAT
Source organism: Pinus tabuliformis (assembly GCA_031772625.1). Classification (NCBI taxonomy): domain Eukaryota; kingdom Viridiplantae; phylum Streptophyta; class Pinopsida; order Pinales; family Pinaceae; genus Pinus; species Pinus tabuliformis. The sequence goes on from CM062820.1 coordinate 1,095,186,059, forward strand.
TGCTCTGCATTGTGGCACAGAAAGTATGGGTGGTAGTCTGGAATCTTCAAGAAGCATGTCTAAAGAAATAGATTCAGACAAGTGTCCCCATTCACCTAAGGAAAATGGGCAGAAGATACTGTGTACAGATAACTTACAAGAGGAAGAAATCACGGGATTCACAAAGATTATTCCCAGATCAGCAAAAGAAGGGCCAAGTACGCCTCAGCAGCCGGTAAGACATGCCTTCAGTGTTTTGAAATGTGAAGATACACTAGGAAGCACTTTCAGACGGGAGTATAACTCACCATGTGGAAATATGAAGGATAAATCATGCACAGCCAACACCAAAAGTATAACTCACCATGCGGATGGTCAATTCAACGAAGAATTAGATACAAAAACGACCGCATGTCTGTCTCTGGCTAAATATGAAGGATAAATCATGCACAGCCAACACCAAAAGGAGCAGCCGAAAGGCGATCACCAAATGTTGGGACTGAGTCGTTCTTTATTGGTAGCGGTCTTCACACTCTCACGGTCAACTTTAACATATTGTATGCAGAGAAACGACCAACACATTCACGGTCGTCCACTGCGGTCTTCTACTGTGCATTCCTCCAGCAATATGTCATACAATATATAAAGAGCAAGGGGGCCAAGCGTGGAGCGATGAAAGGAGATATCATACTCTGTGTCAACCAACAATGGACAGCGTTCAAGAACGTTCTTCAACGTAGCAGAAGCATTTGGAAATGATGCGTTATGACAGATATGTAGCTCAGCGTTCCAGACAAGAAAAATACACGGAGAAAATTACGTAACAGCGACCGAATAACCTTACTTTGAGTAGCTGAATCCGCCTCTACTTAACAATACCGTTGAGCATACCTCATAACCGCGTGGGGCAGATGCATTCCGTAAATCAATTCCTGGTGGAGTGGACGAGCGGAGTTTCATATGGTGGCCCCAGGGTTGACATTATGTTCTGAAACTTTCCTTCCCTTCTACAAATTCACGAAAACCCTTTCGATAAGAGCATTAATGGGAAGATGGATTTTCTCTGCACAAAATTTTAAACCTGGGCAAAGGATTTTCTTTCAACGACAGTTTGAATCTTCTCTGCGGCTCTCGGATTATGATCTCCAACAAAACAAACGTATGGTGAAAAGCAGCAGCACGACCTTCAATAAAACAAACGTACGGTGAAAAGCAGCAGCACGACCTTCCAAGGAAAGCACAAGCAGATAACTAATCTGGTAATTAAACTGTCTTTCACTTCGAACGATGCCATTAGCAATGATGGGCACGCAATCAAACTCTCCGAGTCTTTGTGGGTCTGCCGATAAATCAACATCCAGCAGAGGAAAACAGGTTTTGTTTGGACATAGACTGTAGCCACGGCAATGGGTTTGCCAGCGGATAAATGGAAGAAGAAGAGCAAGAGCTCTTCATTTCAGGGCGGCAGCAGCTGCAATAGTAGATGTAAACTCCAGGTGTGCACAATCCTATTTATCTGCTTCCTCTTTTTCTCCAACAAATAACATTAACCTCGGGTACTTACACTATAAGCCACATTTCGGGTTACAACCAGATGAACGGTAAGTCTGAGATTCCTGTGGTCTACGTAAACGTTGCAGAAACAAAACCAGAAGGTGTCAGTTCTGCTATGTCAGAACATCAAACGTTTATGGACAGTCGCCTGGCAGACAGAGAGCGCAGGTATAAGGGCAGCGCAAACGCTTCAAAATGACAGCGCTATTCACAATTTTTTTATTTTATTTTATTAATGTACAACGCTCAGACAGGACATGTGGAGCAGGCCAGCGTTCAGAAATAAAACACATATGAGCGTTACAAAGGCAGCGCTGGTGCGCCAGAGAACGTCATGGACTGACTGGCGTTACAAAGGCAGCGCTGGTGTGCCAGAGAAAAGGAGTTACGACTATTCTGAGGACTGGGACCTGTGCTCAAGTCAGAATGACAAAGGCCAGTGCTCAGACCAGTTGCACAAAACTACACAGGCCACACATCATGGCTCTGATACCATGTTAAACACACATGGACAGTAAAAACAATAGGAAAGATAAATCAGTGAGTGCTATTTTTATTAACAATTGATTTACATTTATATTACAATATCTGACTCTTGGGTTTCAGATCCCAAGGTCTCTTGGACTGCTTAGTCTTTTCGGCTTCCACACTAACCCTTTAGGATTAGGTTTCCAACATTTACTATATAGCTTTTTATCTCTCTTGATGATGGCCCTCAATGATGAGGCTTGAAAGGTTTTAGTTAAATAATTATGGATATTGTTATTTTGGAAGCCTTTCTACTTAATATGAATTTTTGCAGGAGTCTAAAATATAAGAAAATATATATTTATGTATAGTTAAATAATTATGGATATTGTTATTTTGGAAGCCTTTTTACTTAATATGAATTTTTGCAAAACTATATATATTTATATATTTATGTATATATGAGAGTGGGAAAAAATAAATTTTAAAGAATTTTTATTTTTTAAAAGCAAATAATTTATAATAATAAAGGATGGTGCTAAATTTTAATATTTTTTTTTAATAAAAATGTTGTATGTTTTATTTCAAAAATAGAGATTTAAAAAATATTTAGGCATAATTGCCATATGAGCTCTGACTAAACACAAATCTATTATATATCTCTTTTTGAACCACAAGATAAAGAGAAGGATTCATATCTAGAATTAAGGAAAATACATCAGAGTGAACAATCTACAAAGCATCCTTGCAAACGAGACATTACCAACAAAACCAAAGATAGAAATCATGAAGAGCATAGAGATTAAGTGGTAAGCATATCATAAATCTACCCAAGAGCCAAAAGCACTCTATATCATCCAACAACCAGTACTAAAAAGACTACTGAGAAAAAAATCTATCGCCATTCCATTCAAATAAAACACACACACAATAATCGAGCACAAATGTAGTCTAGCCTACACCATATCAGTGATGCGTACTAGAGAGAATTCCAAGCAAGTGAAACCAAGAGATATGTTGATAAACCTTTGCGTACCCATAAAAAATATAAAAATCCTCGAAACAAATATCATACTATCCCTTTATTGAAAACATAACTGTCATAACAAGAGTTGAGAACTTAATAGAGCAAACAATAGCCATACTAGCTCCCCAAGAGCCATTCTTAACTAGAGAACCAAAACACGATCATATAATTACTCATGATATGTAGAGGGTATAGTAGGAGCCAAAGAGCTATCGCTTGTTGGAGGGTCTGTCAAATCTCCAAATGTAGAATCACTTAGAAAAAACCCTTCCATTTTTGACAAGCGAACATCTACATTATCCATGCATAAAGACATATTATGAAGCATCTGCTTCATATTCTTTAAAGCTAAGAACAAATTGTAGTTGTTGGACTATTTGTCTCGAAAGACAAGTTGTAACAATGTCATGAGCTGCTGATTAATATCTAAGGAACTCAGGAAATACCACCACTGCTGTCGAAACTTTCCAGGAGCTAGTAACCACTTCTCCTCCTTAGACACTAATTCAGAGTCCGGAAAGTAAGGGTGGCCACTCGCTTCCTTACTCTCCAGAATGAGGATCTCGCGATGTACTTCCAAAGGGACCGCATCGAAAGCAAAAGCTACAGATTTAGAAGCAAAAGGGCACACCCTTTTATAACCATACTGATTAAAACCACCCTTGCAACTGATCATCCTTTGTCTTGGAGGCACGAGGATTGAAGAAAAAAGACACACATGACATTGACTCAACAACCCACACCTAATGAAAATGTGCAAGGATGGAAGCAAAGAACCTTCCAAACTAGACCAAAATACTATAATGTCATCACCTACAGAGCAAACATAAGGACGATCACCCAAAAGGTTGTCCAATTCCCTATATTAAAGACTCATAAATCGCGAAGATAACCAACCAACCTTGAAAACACTTGAGCAAACCAGAAAACAACTGCCACAAAATAATTGGACAAGGGGAATTTCTAGAACAACATAATTTTCATTCCAAAATCCACTATACACAAAAACGTTGCTGTCAAAAGACTCAAGAAAATGTCTGCCACTAAATACAAAAATATTTCAGATGCTGAAGGACTAATTACCCTACAAACCCATTGAATGACCCAAATGAACCTAGATGCCCAAACCTAGAGAACAGGGGGTGCTAGAGACCCTAAGATTATCTTACTACCATATATAGACCCGTAGAAATAACATACTATATAGATCTAGATGATTAAAAGAGAAAGAACTAAATTCAAAAATCGACATGAAATTGAAGATACCAAAAGGCTCACACAATACAAATGCCCAAAGAGCTAAAAAGGTTCCACCAAGCTACTAAGGCACCACCTCCCCAAGAAATACGGACCAAGACTCTGACCAAAAACCACTAAAAATAAAGACTAACACCAAGCTACTAAGACACCACCTCCTCAACAAATACGCACCAAGACTCTTACCAAAAACCACTAAAAATAAAAATTAACACCAAACTACTAAAACACCACCTCCCAAAAAAATACGCACCAAGGCTCTCACCAAAAACCACTAAAAATAAAGACTAAAACAACCACCCTTCCCACCCTTCCCTGGAGACACGCCCCTATCTCATAAACACAAACTTAATCAGAAAATAATGCTACCCTTCTTTACAACGAAAGCAAACACCAAAGAGGACGAGAAGGAATCCTCGCCAACCCGCATGAATAGACTACCTCCTTCCCTAATACTGCCTCGTATATAAATAGAGTTCACGTCGACTTAGGAAATGGCTTTTATTGCCCTCATCAAGTAAAAGGATGAGTTTGATGAGACGATAGTTCACAATTTTTTCGAGAATTTAACACCACTAAAAACATTTGAGCATATCAATAGTTTAATAAAATCCCATTGCGAATGAGAAATAGATAAACTTTTTGGATAATCCACCATAATTGTGCTCATAAAATATATTTCCATGTCAAAAGAATTTAATTATAACATGGAAAGGATAGACCTTGAATCATCGTGGTTATAAGGAACGATGAGATGTTTGGCTTCTCTCACATCCTTGAAAATAATTTCTAATGGTGCCACTAGTTTAAAGTTTTAAACATATGGAGTGATAATTTTATAATCTTATTATGCGGTGGCTATAGTTTAAACATTTTGAATAATGATTTTATTATATTGATAGTTATGATGAAAATTTAATGGGTGGGAAGACAATGTTCTTTCTTTTTCGGTTGTAACATGGCACACATTTGTTGTTTTCTAGAATACAAGCGTGTTTAAGGAATATATTTTTATTTAAAAAAAATTGAAGTTTAATTACATACAACCTAGTGTAGCATGGAGTCCATGTCATTTTAAAAAAAAGTACATTTATTAAACATGCACATGTTTGACGTATGCATTTGTAAAGTGCATTTATTTTCAACACGTGTACATTTTTTTATTAACAATGATGTTATTTTATGTCCAGGAAAGAAATATTAAATTTATTAGGGTAGTGCTAAATTGTAAAGGGTCTTTTCGCCGAGACATAACTGTTTTAAAAAGGAAGAAGATCTCTTGAAATTGTATTAAATTTTTTCATCTTTCTATCTTGTTAGTGAATAATGTTCATCTGGGAAATAGGAGGATGGATAGGAGGGTCGTAGAGCTAGGGTTTTCAGGGTCGTAGGTGTAGAAATTTATGGAACGCTGCAAAGGAGGGAGCTACACTCCTTCCTACAAGCAGGCAATGGCAAGTTGAGGTAAGAAACCATTAGAGAATGTCAGAGAACCTTCAGGAGAAGGGTTAAGGAATACGGAAGAGGAGCAAGGACTAAACAAGTCAAGGGAGAATAACAACAATAAAGAAAGGGAGGAAGAAGACAAGGAACAAGGAGCAAAAATCAAAGCACAAAAGGGGCCATGTAAACCCAAAGCTGAGGTCACACCCAGAGTAGTTTTAAATGATCCTGCTCTGCAGGCGCACAGGGACCACATGCAGACTTATGCTATCATTTGTAAATTCATGGGATTATGGCCCACTGAAAAGGCTTTATAGACATGGATTAAATATAATTGGAAACCAAAAGGAAGCATTGACCTACATCTTGGGTCTAAGGGTTTCTTTACTGTAGTCTTCACAAATATTGAGGACAAAGACAGGGTGTTTGAAGGAGGGCCATACTTCTATGCAGCAGCAGGCCTTTACATGTGGTCGTGGATGATGAATTTTGTCCCTGAGAGAGAAACTTTCACTTCGGTCCCGGTCTAGGTAAGAATCTACTCGCTACCTCTTGATTACTGGCAAACAAAATCGTTATCTACCATAGGAAACAAATTAGGGCGTTTTGTCAAAGCTTCTGAGGCCACCAAAAGGGGAAAGTACACTTCCTTCGCACGAATATGTGTGGAGATGGATCTCTCTGGAGCTCTACCAGATGAGGTCATCTTGGAAGTTTTTGATGAAGAATGGGTGCAAACAGTAGACTATGAACATATTCCTTTCAGATGCCGGAAATGCCATGAGCATGGGCACCTATTTAGAGACTGCCCTCTCAGTAAAATAGAGAACAAAAGTAAAGCAAACACAATGAAAGATACTGAGGGCTTTCACAAAGTGGTTCATAGAGGAAAAGGAGGCAAGAGGGGGCCAAAGCAACATCAAACAGAAGCACCACAGACTAATCTGAATAAGTTCCAAGTACTCGAAGAAGAAGAAGAGATAACAAAAGTAGATCAGGTAATGGAAGGAAGCCTAGTGGAGGAGGAAAAAGAGGGAGATACAGTCCATATTAACAAACAGAAAGAAACTATGCTGAGTGATGCAGAACCAGAGATGGACCAAGAAATGACCCAGAGTGAGATGGAAATGGAGGATCATGAATTACAGGAGATACTTGACAGGGAACACCTAGATCTGGAAGTGTTCTTGAAACAGGGGACCATGAGTGGGGTAGACTCATTACCGCTAGAAGAGTTCAATAGGGTGCAACAACTGTTTCTATGGAAAACTCAGGCTAAAGGGCTGGACAGGCAAAGAAAAAATGAAAGGCAAGGCAACGAGGGTGTGAAAACTATGAAAATCACACTGGGATTAGCACCCTGAAATCCAGGAAAGGAAAGAGGCAGGAAAAAGCAAAATGAGTTATTGATGGAATGTGGAAAGCTAATGATAGATTCAGGTAAGATGAAAGATCTAACTAGCTACTCCTTTATGAATCTTTAATAATGAAATTTACATCTTGGAATATCAGAGGACTAGGTAGTAAAAGAAAACAAAGAATTCTTAGTAATAGAATGAAACAAGAAGCTCCAGATATGATCTTTATCCAGGAAACTAAATGTTCCATTCAAAAAGTAAAAGAAATTCACAACAAATGGCTCAATTGTTTTGAGTTTCTTGAAGTTAAAGCAGATAACACAACAGGGGGCATCCTTACTCTTTGGAACCCCCAAAAGATTGGTATAATAGATGTGGAGGCATCTAGAAATTATTTATCAGTGGTTATACAACCAGTGGGAGACAGGGAGATCTACAGTTAAGCGCGCTTGAGCCAGAGGAGTTCTGGGATGGGTGACCTCCTGGGAAGTCCTGGTTACCGGGTGCAAGCCCCGGAAGTGATGATTGATGCTATGTGATTCGTTCTCCACATTTCACTAGTTTCAATCCCACTTCTTCACCCCTGTGAGCATCACCCGATGCAATGAGTGCTAAGTGAACTATTCAAAAATCATGAGAAATTAGTGAGTTACGACTACCTCTCATGGAAATGGTCATACGTTTGAATGACTTACTTAACGCAGTTGAATCCCAAAAATGATATCTAATATAATGCACTGCGTAAATCCCCCATACTTAAAATTCAAAAAGAGTCAAGGGATCTCTACTTGAATGGTTCATGAGGCACAATACTTGCTAAGGTTTTGCAAATGGGGTAGCAAGCTAAGTGGGCTTGATTGTGGGAAAAACTCCACAGTTAAGCGCGCTTGAGCCAGAGGAGTTCTGGGATGGGTGACCTCCTGGGAAGTCCTGGTTACCGGGTGCAAGCCCCGGAAGTGATGATTGATGCTATGTGATTCGTTCTCCACATTTCACTAGTTTCAATCCCACTTCTTCACCCCTGTGAGCATCACCCGATGCAATGAGTGCTAAGTGAACTATTCAAAAATCATGAGAAATTAGTGAGTTACGACTACCTCTCATGGAAATGGTCATACGTTTGAATGACTTACTTAACGCAGTTGAATCCCAAAAATGATATCTGAGATCTATCTGGTCATGAATGTATATGGCCCTCAAAGAATCGATGACAAACTAAGATTTCTAGGTTCTCTTATGGAGCTAAGAGACAGACATGTTGATGTACCATGGATCTTGTGTGGGGACTTCAACATGATCAAATCACTTTCAGAGAAAAAAGGGGGAACTAGAACTTTAAGCAGAGATTCTACAACTTTTCAAACCTTTATAGATAATATGAAGCTTGTTGACACTGAAATGAGTAATGGCCTTTTTACTTGGAACAATAAAAGAGGAGGAGAATCTCAAGTAGCCTCAAAGTTAGACAGATTCATAATTTCAGAGGAACTTAAGCTCACCAACAAGGAAATGATAGCAAGAATTCTACCCTTTGGAGGCTCGGACCATTGGCCTGTTCAACTTGAGGTTCAGGGAATTGGTACTCCCAAGAACAAACCTTTCAAATTTGAGAATATCTGGCTCACCCACCTGGACTTCATCAGCAACATTTCAAAATGGTGGATAGAAGACCTGCATATTCAGGGCACAAGGATGTTCTAGCTACACAAAATACTGAAGCACATCAAGCTCAGACTTAAAGATTGGAACAAGAATGAATTTGGAAATATTTTTATAGTAAAAAAAGCTGTCGAATATAAAATGCGGGAACTCAATCAAACCCTTATCACAGAAGGCTTTGATAAAGATAGAAATGACCAAGTCACCAAACACCATCAAGACTGGGAGAATTTATGTAAACAAGAGGAAATATTTTGGCGACAAAAATCTAGAGTTCAATGGCTGAAAAAAGGGGAGCGTGACACTAGATTTTTCCACAGATCTACCATAGCGAACATATCCCACAATAGTATCTCTTCGATTAAGGATGAGGGTGGTAATCTTCATAATTCCCACAAAGATATAGAAGATGTGTTAGTTCAACACTTTCATGGAATAGCACAGGAAACTATTTCAGACAGAGAGCAATTTATTAAGGATATAACAGGGCATATTCCTAGAGAGGATAATTTCAATCTCAATAGGCCAGTGACAGAAGAGGAAGTTAGTGAGGTCATAAAAGAAATGCAGAATGGTAAAGCGCTAGGCCCTGATGGTTTCAATGTGGATTTCTTTAAAGCTTGTTGGAATATAGTCAAACAGGATATTCTGAACGTAGTGGAAGATTCCAGGTTGAATAGAACTATTTTAAAGGTGCTCAATACTTCCTTCATCTCCCTAATCCCCAAACAGGATAATTCTCAGACTCCAGATAGGTTTAGACCCATAGCCTTGTGCAATTTGGTTTATAAGATAATATCCAAGGTTGTTGTTGCTAATAGACTCAAACCACTTCTTCCTACTCCAGTTTCTGTGGAGCAATCTGGTTATGTGGAGGGCAAACAAATTCTCAATAACATCATTCAAGCGCATGAGGTGGTGCACTCTTTGATAAGCAATAAGAAGGCTGGAATGATTACGCAATTGGACCTAGCCAAAGCTTATGATAAATTAAATTAGATCTATATAAGGAAGGTCCTTATGGCTTTTGGATTTGATCATAATTGGATTAGATGGGTCATGGCCTTGGTAACTTCTTCCAGCTTCTCAATTCTAGTTAATGGTTCTACCTCCAAGACTTTTACTCCTTCCAGAGGCCTCAGGCAGGGTGATCCGCTCTCACCCTTTCTCTTCATCCTTATGATGGAAGAACTGGGTCGATATATCAAGAATGCGAAAGAAGTTGGTAATATCAAAGGCCTACAACTTTCTGAGACTGGTCAGGCTCTGACTCATCAACAATTTGTTGATGATACTATGCTGCAAGGAATCCCCATAGTTAAAGAAGCTTTAGCGTACAAGCATATCCTGTCTGAATTTTCCATGACTACAGGTATGGAAGTTAATCTCTCCAAATCTAATTTTTTTTCTTTAATACCAATATTGCTATTCAGAAAAATATCTCCAGGATTCTAGGCTTTCAAAGGGATTTCCTTCCCTCCAAATATTTGGGAGTTCCTCTTACTAATAAGCCTTTGCAAAAGGACATTTGGGAGCCAGTGATCAATAATATGTAGGATAAAATCATGAAATGGACCTTTAGATATTTAAACTTGGCTAGCCAGTTAGTGCTTACAAAAGCTTTTCTCCAATCAATTCCTGTCTTCATGCTTTCAAACCTTCCAACTCCAAAAGGAGTGTTGCAACAGTTTAGAACCATTCAAAGAGACTTTCTTTGGGGTAAGGGGGAGGAAAGAAAGAAATGGGCCTTGGTAGCCTAGGAGAAGATATGTAAACCTAAAAAGTATGGGGGACTTGGACTGGATGATCTGGAAATACTGAGTAAAGTTTTAGGGGCGAAATTATGGTGGTGCTGGGTAAAAGAACCAGAGGCATAGTGGGCTAGAATCTAGAAAGAAAAATATGCTAGCAACTGGAAAGATAATGATCTAATAAGGATGTCTGGCATCATAAAGGGCTCACACATCTGGAATAAGGCTTGGGGAAACAGAGGATTAGTACAAAAGAACAGCTTTTGGGAAATCAGAGATGGTGATCTAGCTCTGTTTTGGGAGGACAAATGGCAACAAGAACCCACACTGTTAAGCGAGAACCTTATGGACCTCAAGAAAGAAACATATACCAAAAGATTACTTAAGGTAAAAGATTTTTGGGATCAAAGCAATAGTGAAGGAAAATGGAGAACCTGTAAAAAGATGGACTACAGGGAGGATGGCCCACTGAAAGCCAAAAATGAGGCACTTCTGACAATGTTGGAATAGAGGGAAATTTTAGTGACAGGGGGGCATGACCATCTTAGATGGGGCAAAAATATTGCAGGCACCTTCAATCTCAAGGAGGAAAAACACATACTCCTTGAGACAGACTCCAATGAACCGAACAAGGTTTTGGCAAAACATATGGAGACATCAAGGATGGATGAAGATTAAACTCTTCATTTGGCTAGTCCATCACAGGAAAATTCTGACTTGGGATAACATTCGGAAGAGGGGTGTTATGGGCCCTTCGAGATGCCAACTCTATGAAGCCCAAGAGGAAACAATGGAGCACCTTCTCAATAATTGTATTTTCACCTCTTGGTTGTGGGATACTTTTGCCACTATCTTCCAGTAGACAGACAGAGACAAAGGAAGCATTATAAATACCCTAATCAATTGGAGACGCAACTTCTCTGAGTTTGAACTTCTTGGCTCAGCCTGGGCTTTAACACCAAGCTTCATAATATGGACTGTCTGGAAAGAAAGGAACAACACAATCTTTAAGAATGAAAAAATTTCATCCCAACGCCTTCTCAAGCAAATCTTAAGACAACTTAAGGAGACAATAAGCACCATTGTGAGGACTCTCCCTAAAATTCCAACTTCAGAAGCTAAATTGCAGATACTTCTTAAATTAGGTATGTAGGGGCTTATTCCACAGGGCCTGGATAGGAAGGTTTTGAAAATGGATTCTAAGCAGGAGCATTGGCATCCCCCCCCTCAGGGTTTTTTTAAATTCAATATTGATGGGGCCTCCAAAGATAACTCGGGTAATGCTGGTTGTGGCGGGGTTCTAAGGGATGAAAATGGTTGTCTCCTTTTCATTTTCCATCGCCATTTGGGAAAAGCCACTAACAATATGGAAGAATTAATGGCTCTTGAGCAATGTTTAGAATTCCTGAAGCAGGATAATCTCTAGAATGTTATTGTCGAAGCTAACTCTGAGTTAATCATAAACTCGGTCAAAAGAATCAGCTATGGCACAGAGCCAGAAAAAGTCTCTAAACAATGGAGACTACTCCAGGTCTTTCAGAGGATTCAACTTCATCTCCAGGGATTACGTACTATGAGTTTTAACCATGTGAGAAGAACAGCTAACAAATTGGCGGACATCCTGGAAAATCATGGAGTTCTTAGTACTAAAAGCAGGGTTGCGCTGAGTTGGCCTGAGATGCCTCTGAATAGATTAAAGACACAATGTCATGACCAGGCGGATGAGGACATGATGGTGTTTCGAAACAAAGACACAGAGGTGGTGTCTAGTTGATTTGGTTTATTCATGTAGTGTTTTCTCCGAAGTACGAACATTTTGGGGATGCAGGTTAATGTCGGCCTCCCTAACCTTCGACAGTGCAGATGGGAGTTGTTGAGCAGATGGGAGTTGTTGAGTAGATGCAGTTCCATGGATGGTCGGCTAAAAGCTGGATATTCATTTTACACGGGCTCTTGACCACAAAGAAGGGATATTGATAGGGGTCGGATTTCCGGCTTTCACGGCAGCCTGAATACCCCTGTTTTCCTTTCGGTAGCTTCAATACCGCTCGGGAGGTGGTTTGGCATCCATCGCACGCCCTTCACGTAGGAAGTGGTTTTGTGGAGTTGGGAGCGATTCCACTCACCAAGCAACACGTGGCATTGTACGGGGGAGGAATACCGCCCTCATCGCGCACTATTCTTCGGTGTGTTAGGCCCGTGCGATATGATCCTCGGCCGTCAGATCTTGCAAGATGGATCTACGGCTAGGAAAAGTCGTGCTTGTTTGTGGGGCTATGTTGGCTATCGCGTGATTAACCGTTGGGCTACTGGGCATTGCAATATTATCCTCCACCATAGGATCTGACATGGAGGATCGACGGTCAAAGATAATGGCGCGGATTAGGAAAATTATCTTCCGGGCAGGTTATGTATCTTGTTGGGTATCAGTGGCTATCACACGCTCCACTTGCACAAGAGTTATCTGGACCTGAAATCTGTTTGCTTGTTTCCCTATTTCTTCACTGGGTCTGTTTTCCTTTCGGTAGCTTCAATACTGCTCGGGAGGTGGTTTGGCATCCATTGCATGCCCTTCATGTAGGAAGTGGTTTTGTGGAGTTGGGAACGATTCCACTCACCAAGCAACACGTGGCATTGTACGGGGAGGAATACCGCCCTCATCGCGTGCTATTCTTTAGTGTGTTAGGCCCGTGCGATATGATCCTCGGCCGTCGGATCTTGCAAAACGGATCTACAGTCAGGAACAAGCGTGCTTGTTTGTGGGTCCAGATTGGCTATCGCATGATTAACCGTTGGGCTACTTGGCATTGCGATATTATCCTCCACCGTAGGATCTGGCATGGAGGATCGACGGTCAAAGATAATGGTGCGGATCAGGAAAAATATCTTCCGGGCAGGTTACTTATCTTGGTGGGTATCGGTGGCTTTCGCGCGCTCTACATGCTTGAGAGTTATTCAGACCCCAACGCTGTTTGGTTGTTTCCATACTTCTTCATCAGGTCCGACTCCAAATTTTAATTGTTATTTTTGTTTGCTTTTTGTGGACTTTGTAGTATTGTGGACTTTGCAGTGTCTAAGCCTTCAGTTTGAGGCTCTAGGCTATAAGCGATTGCTTTGTTTGTGGCCCACTGTTCCTTGGAAAGGTGTATATTTTGTAAGTTGGTTTAATATTTAATGTAATAGAAGGTACGACTCTTGCTTTAGCAAAAAAAAGAATAATGTTCATCTTACTCATTTTAGATCAAGGCATGTTAGACTAATTCTTAGGATCAACCGAGCAAAGGAAGGAGAGGAGAGGAGCAGGGACACGAAAACAACCATAGTTAAGCATAGCTTATTGTTGCAAATGTCATTTTTGTAGCAGAAGAAAAACCTATATCCCCCATTGCAGAACCAACATACATAGAAAAATTAATCAGTGGGTAGCCATAGCTCAAAGAACAAGAGAATCTAGTTGAAGAAACCAAAAATATTAGAGGGATCTATTTCCTCTGAGGAATCAGTAGTATAAAGCATGTCATTTTTTTAATCCTTTGAACAACATGGAAGTCCTGGTTCTTGATTTAATCCCCTCAAATAAGTTACTAGAAGGCCAGGCCTTGTCCCTTGATTTACTCCCCTCAAAGATTGAGAAATCCAATTAGAATCTAAGGGGGTTAAGGGTAAATATAATTATTTTCTTGTTGCTTCAGCTATAACCTCATTCTATTCCTTTTGATTGTTATGGATAGATGGCATTTCAAGTGTTAGTACAGGGGCATTGGGTAGTTGATGGGAGGTAATGTAAGATTGGGGTATTTATCAAGCTAGTTCTATACGTGAGATGAAGGAGGGGTTTTAGTATATGCCCATTTGTGGTGTGATAGCTACCAAATGACAATGTTTATCCAAAGGTAGAGATCAAGACACTAGAGTTTCTTTATACATCTACACACATTGAGAAAGCCATCAAGAAATATGCCCAAGAAAAGAATAAAAATAAAAGAAACAAGGCTCAGTTGGTGGAGCATCAAGATTTTAACTTAATAGTTCCTTGAGGGAATAAAATAGGGTCCCACTACACTAGTCCAATATTCTATGCCCGGGTCCCTCTAACTTCATAAGATCCAAGGTGTCAAATTTTCCCTCAAAATACCATGCATATAGATTCATGAAAGTTTCAAGAGTTGATGAACACTCCATCACCAAAAATGAGAACTTGTTGGCACAAAACTAACCAAAAGCCCAATAACATTATGGACAACTAGTTGAACTAGCCCCTTGTGTGAGATAGATTGGCTAGCAAAAATGAGGTTTTAGGAGCCAATTTAAGATGATAATGAAATTTAAATTTGTAAGTGTTGTAGAACCCAATACTTTACTTTCTTACTCCAAATCGATTGATTCATACAAAGTAATTATACTTGTCCCCCCATCCCACTCCCCAACCATTCCCCACTTGAAGTGGTTTCAACTTATTTTGTCTCAACATGAGCATTGTTTTGTTAACTAGGCCTAATCTTGGCAATAACAAGTGGGATGGATATTGACATTATTGGCATTCAACATTGTGAAGAAAGGATATCTCATTTATATGTATATTTTATTTGTTGTTAGTTTTATATTTGTTAAATTATAGAAATTTACATAATTTTAAAAAATATTTGGTTAGTGTTTAATTGCAACTATTATTCGGCCATATGGAGAAAGTTTATTATTAAACCCAAAACCCCCTCTAACCACCCCCTGACCCCCAACCACCTCAACCTAGAGATAGGAGTCTAGCCACTAACATTATGATATCAACCTTGACACATGGTATAGTTCAACATAACACCTTTGTAGTAGCTTGCCATTAATAACCATTTTTTGATGATGTTATACCTGTAGATGTAGGGCCTTCAAGGCACATTGATTTTAGATCATACACTACATTTTCCCAAGTTGGCCATTTTGGTTCTAACCTAGTTGTTTTGCATTGATGCTCTCATTGTGAGTATACTTGTCATTGCCTGATATATGATTCTGTTTAGGATAGTTTATTGGACAAGGTAGTATTACATATTTTGTATATTTTCATAGTTTCTTGGGTGAGGTTAGTATGGTATATTTTGTACATTTTCATTGATTATATATTTAATTTTGCAATTGAAAAATATTGGGCAAACATGACTTTAAAATATTTGTGGCTATCTTTTATTTTTTAACATTTACAACTCTTGCTAAAGAATACATTTGTGTCTAGGTGGCAAGGCACATATTCTTTCGGACTTGATATAGTGATTGCATTAGTGTGTTTGATTAGAACACCTCACGCACACATATTTCATCTTTGTGCGTTTTTTCCTCAAAAGTTGAATTAAAGTTATAATTTAGAGATGCATATAAGTATAACCATAAATAACTTACAATAATTAAATGTGTTATTTTAATTAGACAATAATTAAGAGTAATGCCATTATATATTGGGGGATTAGAGTTTTTATCCTTTCTTTATATGAATATGAATAAAAACCATGTAATTATTTTCTTCAATCTCAATTTCAGTTACATTTTGAATATTTGAATTCCAATTCACTCATGGTCATTAGAAGTTCACTTTATGGATCTTGGGGCAAATTTGTTTCCTTAAATAAGCGAGTTAAATTACTAGTGTTTAGCCTTCTGTCCTTATGATTTGTATTGGCAACCCCATCTTTTTGTAATGTTTAAGGATTTTAGTGCATATATAATCCATGCTACTCATCTCAAGGAAGTGGGAAATCCCAAATTCAATTAGTCTCCTCACTTCTTCCTTATATGCAAGAGGTTTTGACAACTCACCTCAAAAACATGGATTGGTGACAAAGACCTTTCCTTATTTGATAATTTTTTTTATCTTCTTACGAAGAAATCCCTTGTCATTTTGTTTTTTCCCACCTCATCATTCACCTTCATCTTTCTCTTTGTATTTTTCATAGAAGTTTGCCTTGTGTTTCATTTAGTGTTTGGCATTCCTATCCAGTGGCTTGTCTTGAAAGGCCCATATTTTTTCAAACTATAAAGATGGTGGCATATCTATTCCATGCCAGTTGTCTCAAGGAAGTGAAAACCCAAAATTTATTCAAAATATTACATTATGTGATGAAAGACATCACAAAAAAACTAAAAGACCTAACCTCAAATTGTGGACCTTAATAAAAATCACGTATCATGTGATAGAGCTTATATCATTCTTCATTAGATTTGAGCCAAAGAACCATATAGTGTATCTAAATTTGATTTTACAATTATGAAAAATGCTTCACCGTTTTCTTACATTGATTAGTAACATGAAATTAACATTCATAGGAAACCATGTTTCCTCTAATAGAATCATATTAAAATAAGGCACTTAAACCATGTTAGAAAAAGAGATAATCATAAAGACATCACTAATAAATGTAGACACCAAATTTATAGTAGAAAAAACCTCATTGTTAAAATTCTCCACTCCAACCAAATGTTCAATTACATGATTTTACAATATATTACATTAACCATATATTGAAACTCATAGTCATTCATTGGAATTTTACATGAGTCATGCAATCCTTTAACATTTTAGTATTAGTCATCTTTAAATAGTGGTTTTAGCTCTAGCATAAATATTGCATTAATTACAGACTAATAGACCACCTTCTAATTATTATATTAAAGAATAAACATTATGGTCTTCCATCAATCACTTAATGTCCACTAAGTCAATAACTCAAAAATCATAAATCAAGCATATATATATAACACTTTCATAAAGGACCAAAGATGTAAATGGTGGCATCCTACATTTACCTTGATGTTGGACTCTACTTCATTTTTCATCAAGATACTTGTAGTATAATAAAAATTAAGGATAAACTACACAATGAAAAAACCACAAAGAGATAATGCTTGGAGCATTGGTTTCTAGATATTCTATGTGCTATTTTTTCCTTTCACACTTTAGTGACACCTTTCCACCTCTATATTTGTGACATTTAGAACATATGAGTCATATGAAGAAGGTGCTCATTACTTTGTTTCAAAACTTATATATATGTAAAAAGAACAATAGTGTACTCTACTATCTTCCTCACACCCATAATTTTCCATTTTGTGACCATGGTGCCCATTACTTAGTACATGGTAGACTAATAAACAATCATTTATATCTCTCTAATCATGAATGCCAGTGCTTGTGTAGATATGTTTTTCTTTTCAAGGAATATATGGTTGGTATTCATGTTTTTTTGTTTTATATAGGTAGGAACATTAGTTATTAGCATGTGCATGTTAATAACATGCATTCAATGTTGTTACAATGAGTAAAAAACTAACCCTTATAAGATCAGTTAACTATAGGTTGCAATAAGGAGAGTTTTGAATCAACTTAGATTCAATTCAATTTAAGAGTAAGGTAATTATAAAGTCAAAGGTGAGAGTTGACCAAATCAATATATCCAATTCTATTGTTTACCAATCACCACCTCAAGGGTGTTATATGTGCCAGTGACTATGTCAATAACCTTGAATGAGTCCTTAAACCTTCTTAGGATTAAGAACCTTGAATGAGTCTTCGAGCCTTTTTAGGACCAAGAGCATTAAATAAGTCCTCAAATCAAGACGCGATTCATTTGTAGGTGTTGTTTGTAGGCCTTTATGTGGCATAGGCTCAACTCTTAAATGTGACTAAGGCCTTTTACACATTTGAATGAAACAAAAATCTCGTTGATACCATTGGTAAAGTTTGAAAGGTTAAGAATGATCCTTGATAATAATGAACATGATTGTAGTGAGAAGGTTTTGTGCAATGGAAATGGGTTTCTATGCCTAAACATGGTAAGAGGATTGAACATGGGAAAGTCGTAATTTAACCTTCTCAAGCTCAAGTTCCATGAATAGATACTATACATAGCAACAAAATCCCTCAATAGGGGGTCTTTTCCCTAGGATTTTCATATGGGTGCCATTAACATGTTTCAAGCACCATATATGGGTCTTAAGGCCTTGACAATAAGTATAATAGAGGAAAAACATCCTAGGCCTTGGGAATTAGCTAGAGGATGGAAATAACAACTTTGGTTCCTAAGAATAGCTTCTTAGACTCAAGTTCCATGAACACATCCTTAGACCTTCACATGGGAGCATGGATGGTTTATGGGGCCTTGACCATCATCGATGACTAAAATAAATAACTTAGAATCCTATTGAAGCTTCTTAGTATCAATAGCCTTGAATAAGCACTCGAACAAACATGCAAGAACATTTTGGGGGGTTTTTCTCCTTTGAATGGGATACAAACACCATGAGTAGGTTTTATACAATGTTGGAAATGTGCATCAAGGTGTAAGCATGGTTATTTGGAAAAAAGTATCCTTAATACCTATAGATCCTTATTGATATTGAGAACTGAGAACAATACCTAGAAACCACAACTCCATCCCTCTTTAGAGAATCCTTAACACGTAAGTTGAATAAGGGTTTCATAATGATGTCTTGGGGATCATTGATGGGTCTCAATTCCATGATCATAGTTGGGAGAGGGAACCAAGAGCTTATATCCCTAAACATCACTTCTTAGGCTTAATTTCCATACATGAATCTTCAAACCTCCACATTTTACATCTATTGGTTATTAATTATGTCGAAGAATTCCATGGGAACCATTAGTAGTTTAGTTGTGCGACAAGAATGTTTCTAGAAGTCTAACCAAAGGAAAGGGAGGAGAATAATGTAAGAATAATGGGCCTTATTCCCTAAACTTTGTTTGTTAGGCTCAATTTCCATGAAAATCACCTACTACCCACAAAACGTCTATGGGTATAGTATTGAATGCATCACCAGAATACCACACAAGGCACTTGTATGGACCTTTTTCCTAGTAGAGTGATACATGATCCATTACTAAAGCACATCACATGAACAAACTAATAATGCGCCATAGGTCCACTCCTAAGTCATTTTCAATGCCATGGTTAGGTTCTTGTTGTGGTATATGCAGCAAGCCCCCATTTGTTTCTAAAATAAATGGGGACCCTACTAAAATTTATTACTTATTTAGCCATTGATAAATTAATCTCAATGGTTTTCTTATGAAATATCCATGTTTAGGTTTGATTTTGTATAGTTTTGTTTGAAATATATCAAAATCTATATCTGAATCGCCTTTGGAGCAAATAAATAAGTGAAATCATGATCCCTAGATGTCACTTAATTATTAATACTAATACACTCATCCTATATCCGCTTTGTCCTAGAATAGGATGTTCCTTGGCCACCCAAAATGCCCAAATATGCAGATTGTCCTTATCTCTTTGTTAAATGAATTAGAGCTGCCACTATTTATGTTATATTTTATTTTATTTGGATTTCATCTCATGTATCAACCCATCCAGGTTAGCGCTATACCTAGAAGGATTTACCCACTTTTCTCTCCAAATTCTTGGATTAATGTGTTTGCTTGATTACTTGGGAAACACTCGAAACTTCACCGAAGTGATTTGCATTTAATTAAATTTTGAACTACATTGATATCTGCCCATCCAATCTTGCACGATGAAAAAAAATATTTACACTTTTTGTTCCTCGAATGACTGATTATCCTCATAGTCGCAATGATTAACTTAATCGAGCTTAAATATCAATTTATTAACGAGTAGTTATAAATATTCCCATCTAGTCTCTCATTCGAACATGAATACTTTGCATGCCCCAGACCTCAGATGATCAAAGTTTGTATTAAGACCACTTGATCATAATATTAGGTAAATTGAGGTTTTTGATCACAATTGAGTAATAACAAATAAAATATGGTATCGAGGCCATTGCTCTGGTTGATACCCCTTGTAGAAATTCCTATGTAGATTTAAAATTGATTATGTAATTTACTAAAACATAATACTCAAATCTACTCTACTCATATGCGGAAAGAAATTCATGATCGAGAAAGGAAATCATAAACATGCGACATGATTCAAGAAACATACACAAAGATTTATCTAGGGGAAGAAACTACTCAAAATCCCTTCTTATTTTTATTGCATTAATCAAAGAATATGGATGAATACAATATGCTTGCTTAGTTCGAGCACAACCTGCACCCACATCTTTTGTCCTGCTATTTCACCGACTGACTCTAGACAACACTTAGCCAATTTATCAGCCTTCCAAGCTCCTATTTCCTTACGATGTTCCTTTAGGAATGTTCCCTATTAATTATGGAAATTTCTCATTGAGAATTTCACAATTCCTTTAGGCCCTTCTTCAACTGCATGCCCCACTTGTACAACTTGGAATAGTTAACAACTGATAGTACACTACCCTTGAACTCCAATATCAACTGGGTAACTCAAGTTTTCTGCATGTATTAGTTATTCTGGGTCGATTGATTAATTAATTGGTTGATAACTGAAGTACACAACCCACCACTGGACCTCCCACTAGTTCTCTAGCAGTTAAAACTAGTTTAACTAATCATAACTCAATTTGACTGAAATAGATTGCTAAAAATTAGAAATCGATCATACTGAACTGAAATCACATGTCTCTAACTCGAATTAATTGAGTTAATTGAGTGAAAAGTTCCATGTCACCTCAGGTAACTACCTCCAAGTATTTTACTGAAATTAGGAATTTGAATTCTAATCTAGTTTGACCAAGGTAAAGTTAAAATTAGATTTTATTGTTGCATTTTAAACACTCCCTCTCAGTAAGAAATGGATTTTCTGATACCTTGATCCTGCCTCTATGGAACTCAAATTTTCCTTTTGACAAAGCCTTTGTCAAAATATCTACATCTTTCTACTCTATAGTAATGTATTCCAACAACATGATCCACCTCTGCAATAAATATTTTAGATGGTGATACCAGATGTCGATATGCTTGGATCTATCATGAAATACAAGATTATCAGAGAGTTTGATACAAATATGATTATCATAGTAAATCACAGTAGGATCCATATTTTGACCAAATAACTCATCCAGATAGCCTAACATGATGCTTGACTTGCAGCCATGTGCTCTGCTTCTGCTGAGCTTAGTGCAACAAATATCTACTTCCTGATGTACCAAGAAACCACTATTGAGCCAACACTAAAAATTCCTGGTGATGTGCCCTTCCTGTATGATGGACTCCCTTCCCAATCTGCATCTGTGAAGCCTTGCATATTCACTCTCTCTTTCTGTCTGTACCAAAGACCAAACTGAGTAGTGCCTTTGAGGTATCTCAACACATGCTTGACTGCCTTCCAATACAATTTGGTTGACTTAACCATAACTTGACTAGGCTGGTTAACTCCATAACACATGTATGGTCCTGTGTTCACCAAATACATAAGTGAACCCACAAGCTGCCTATAAATGGTAGCCTCCACTTCCTCACCTAAAGTGACATCCTCTTTCCTCCAACTTCCTGCTAGAGGAGTGTCCATGGGTTTGCTACTCTCCATGTGGAACTTCTTCAATATATCATTGGCATACTTGCCCTAAGAGACAAACTATTCACCATTTCCTTGCCATACTTCAAAACCAAGAAAGTAATGCATGAGTCCCATGTCTTTCATCTCAAATTCTCTTGCAAGATCCTCTTTACAAGAACTGATAAGCTTCTCATCACTGGTAAAAAATAAATCATTGAAATATATAATACTATAATCAATATTTTACCTTCAACAAAACATGGTAAAGGTTTGCATTTGCTTCACTTTTGGTGAAGCCCAACCCGGTAAGATAATTGTCGATCCTGGTGTACCAAGCATGGGGTTCTTGCTCCAATCCTTACAATGCTCGCTTGAGTCTACACACATGTTACTCTCTGTCGAGGGTCTCAAAACCTTCCGATTGTTCAATGTACACCTCTTACTTAATCAATCCATTGAGGAATGTTATCTTCACATCCATCTGATGGATCTTCCATCCCATATGCGTTGCAAGTGCTAGAACTGATCTGATTGAAGAGTACCTTGCAACTGGAGGAAAGGTATCCTCATAGTCAATTCCATCCACTTGAGAGAACCCCTTGACCACAAATCTAGCCTTGTTAATAGATATAAAATGTATGCGATACAAATAGATTAAGCTTAATAAATATGGGAAACCTTTTGGAGATGTTAATGTATGGATTGGAGAAGATCGTCTGGAGGAGGCATTGAACGAAGAATTTCTTCTGCATGTTTTCTGCGAGCAATGTTTTTTTGTAGAGAAGGGAATCATGAAATTGTTGTGAATGTGAGACCTAGACGTTTAGTTTTTCCAATGTCATACACTCCAATCTCAATCGGGTAACTCGAGTTTCTCACATGAATTAGTTATTTAGGTCTAATTTATTAATTAACTGGTTGATCACTGAAGTACACACCCCACTACTGGACCTCCCACTAGTTCTCTAACAATTAGAACTAGTTTAACTAATCATAACTCAATTTAACTGAAATAGATTGCTAAAAATTAGAAATTTATGATACAGAAATGAACTCAAGTGTACCCAACTTGAAATAACTAAGTTAACTGAGTGACAAGTGCCATTTCACCTCAGTTAACTACCTCCAAGTATTTTATTGAAATTAGGAATTTGGATTCTAATATAGTTTGACCAAGGCAAAGTTAAAACTAGATTTTCTTGCTACATTTTGAACACTCCCTCTTAGCAAGAAGGGGATTATTTGATACATTGATCCTACCTCTATGGAACTCGAATTTTCCTTTTGACAAAGCCTTTGTCAAAATATCTGCATCTTTCTCCTTTTTAGGAATGTATTCCAACAACATGATCTACCTCTGCACACAATATCGTAGATGGTGATACCAGATGTCGATATGATTGGTTCTATCATGAAATACAAGATTCACAAAGAGTTTGATACAACTCTTATTATCATAGTAAATCACAGCAGGATCCAACTTCTCACTAAATAACCCAGCAACAATCATTCTAATCCATATAGCCTCACATGCTACTTGACTTGCAACCATGTACTCTACTTCTGGGTAGCTGAGTGCAATATATATCTGCTTCATGCTGAACCAAGAAACTGCTGCTAACCCAACAACACTAAAAATTTCTGCAGATGTGCTTTTCCTGTCTAATGATCTCCCCGCCCAATCTGCATCTATGAAGCCTTGCATCTTCACTCCCTCTGTCTGTCTGTACTAAAGACAAATTTGAGTAGTGCCTCTGAGGTATCTCAACACATGCTTTCCTACCTTCCAATACAGTTTGGTTGGCTTAACTATGGATTGACTAATATTGTTAACTGCATAACACATGTTTGGTCATGTGTTCACCAAATACATAAGTGAACCTACAAACTACTTATAAATGGTAGCCTCCACTTCTTCACCTGAAGTGACATCCTCTTCCTCCAACTGCCTATTAGAGGAGTGTCCATGGGTTTTCTACTCTCCATGTGGAAATTTTTCAATATCTCATTGACGTACTTGCCTTGAGAGACAAACGGTTCCCCATCTCCTTGCCATACTTCCAAACCAAGAAAGTAATGCGTGAGTCCATGTCCTTCATCTCAAATTCTCTTGCAAGATCCTCTTTGCAAGAATTGATAAGCTTCTCATCACCTGTCAAAATTAAATCATCATTATATAATACTATAATCAATAATTTACCTTCAACAACAATATGGTAAAGGTTTGCATCTTCTTCACTTTTTGTGAAGCCCAACTTGGTAAGATAACTATCGATCCTAGTGTACCAAGCACAGGGTTCTTGCTTCAATCCTTACAACGCTCGCTTGAGTCTGTACACATGTGACTCTCTATCAAGGGTCTAAAAACCTTCCAGTTGTTTAATGTACATGTCTTACTCAATAAATCCACTAAGGAATATTTTCTTCACATCCATATGATGGATCTTCCATCCCATCTTCACTGCAAGTGCTAGAATTAATATAATTGAAGAGTACCTTGCAACTGGAGGAAAGGTCTCCTCATAGTTAGTTCCCTCCACCTGAGAGAACCCCTTGGCCACAAAGCTGGCCTTGTTTTTCTTGATTATTCCATTTGATGCTTGCTTCACTTTGTAGACCCATCTTGAACCCACCACAGAGTGGTCCTTTGGTCTTGGGAAAACTTACCAAACACTGTTTCTGATAATGGAATCATATTCCTCTACCATAGCATCAACCCATACTGGTTGCTGCACTACTTCCTTGAATGAGGATGGTTCAGTCCCTACAAGCTCGCTCATCAGAGCCATGTAGCCTGTGTACCGATCTAGTGACCTTCTCTACCTGCGTTGTGATGTGGGTGCTCCCACATGTTGAAAAATGCAATAAGAAAATCCTAATTTAATTTTTTCCTTGAATTAAATTGTAATTCTAATTCTTAGCAAGTTGTAATAGTTAACTAAGTTAATTTGACTTATTTGGCTCAGTTAATTCGAGTTGGGAGTCTATCTAGAGCCATGTAAAGTGGTTCCTAAATTTTAGGGGCCTAGGTTGAGTTCTTTTGAGTTGTAATTATTTAATTCAGTTTAACTAAAAAAATTTTAGTTAAACTAGTTCTAACTAATGGAAGAATTAGTGGCGTAGTTTTTAACCCCGTACAGAAATTACCTGCATACGAATTCTAAAACACAGAAAATAAACAATGCGAGAGAATAACACATAAAACACATAGACACAGAGATTTTCCCTTGGATCCCAAAACTAGGACTACCAGCTTGATTTTTCATTATGTTCCTTTCAATGTTATAATACATATTTATACATGCCGAAGCATCCAATACCATGGACCAAAAACCATCACGTCCAATACCATGGACTGAAAACCATCGCATCCAATACCATGGACTGAAAACCACCGCATCCAAAAAACATGTGCGAAAATCATGCACAAAACCATAGGTGGGTCCGCCCAACCTAACATAGGGTCCAAAACCAAAATTTTCCGGGGCGTTGCCCCGGACCCCATAAAGTGGGGTTACAGGTATACCTCAAACCCCCTGTGACTGCCCCCCCCACTACACAATCAGCACAACAAAGGGGGGCTCTGCCCCGCCTCTAACTCCCTGGTTAACTACGAGAGCTAGTTGTGGAAAGAATATAACACAACCCAACATTCTCCCACTTGTTGTTTTCTTTCCACAGGGGGGCCACAAGAGAGCTTAGTCATTTTTCCATCCCTGAAATGCCCATTGTTTCTCTACACCAAGAGAACTTCTTAGAGCTCACAAATTTTTTCAATGCATCTGCAGTATTCTTCAAAGTATCCACCTTTACTAGCAACACCTTTTTGTCTTCTATCATATCCCTCACAAAGTGATACTGAACATAAATGTGCTTTGTCTTTGAATGATAAGCAAGGTTCTTTGCCAATAAAATTGCACTTTGGCTGTCACATTCTATCCTTATAGCTCCCTATACTAACCCCATACTTGAACACAATCTCTACAACCAAACTGCTTCCTTGCTTGCATGAGTAGCTGCCATGTATTCTGCCTCTATAGTTGATAGTGCCACTACAGATTGTTTCTTACTCATCCAACTGACTGCACCTCCAAATAGGTTAAACACATACCCACTTGTAGATCTTCTCTAATCAAGATCTCCAGCCCAGTCTGCATCAACAAAGCCACGAATATCCAACACTCTGTCTAATCCTGGTCTTCCTTGGTAGCACAAACCATAATCACTAGTGCCACACAAATACCTGAAAACCCGCTTCATTGCTGTCCAATGCTCCTTTCCTGGTTTTGACATAAACTTGCTCAGTAGTCCCACTGCATGTGCAATGTCTGGTCTAGTACAGACCATTGCATACATCAGGCTACCGACTGCACTTGCATATGGAACACGGGACATATCCTGTTCCTCTTCTTGTGTCTTGGGACACTGTTCAATAGATAACCTCACACCTACAGGAATAGGAACCTTCACCAGTTTACTATCCTGCATATTAAACCTCTACAATATTGTATCGACATACTTCCTCTGGTTTAACCAGAGCTTCGTTTTTGTCTGATCTCTTTTAATTTCCATGCCCAAAATATAGTTTGCAACACCAAGATCTTTCATGTCGAATTTGGAGGACAATTGGGTCTTCAAATCCTGTATAATTTCTTTGTCATTTGCAACCAGCAACATGTCATCCACATACAAGACCAAATAAATAACACGGTCACCAATTAATTTAAAATACACACAGTGATCTGCTTTGCTTCTGGTGAAGCCAAGTACCCGTATAAATGTATCAAATTTCTAATACCACATCCTTGGTGACTATTTTAACCCATACAGAGACTTCTTTAACTTGCATACCAGTTCTTTCTTACCCTTCACTGCAAAGCCTTCAGGTTGCTTCATGTATATTTCCTCTTCCAGATCCCTATGAAGAAATGTTGTCTTCACATCCATCTGTTCTACCTCAAAATCAAAAGCAACAACAATAGATAAAAGTAATCTAATAGAGGTTACCATGGCAACATGAGAAAAAATATCACCAAAATCAATTCCCGGCACCTGGGAATAACCTTTTGCTACCAACCGAGCTTTATATTTCTCCACCTTTCCTTCTGCATTTGTCTTCTTCTTGAACACCCATTTGCTGCCAATGGGTTTCCTTCTAGCCGACAACTCCACCAGATCCCAAGCCTCATTTTTATGCAAAGATGCCATTTCATCAACCATGGCCTCTTTCCAGAGTTTTACATCCTCTGAATCTACTGCTTCCTTCACAGTTCTGGGATCATCATCAGTAATAGATAAAGAAAAATTTGAACAGAAAGTAGATGGACTATACCTTTTTGGCTGCCTTCTTTCTCGAGCTGATTTCCTTATACTCGGAGTTTGTGGCTCTTCATCTTCTGATTCCTCCTCTGCTGTAGACTCTGATTCTTCCTCCTTTAGCTCAAACTCTACCTTCTCAGGTTCCTTTGGTTGGACTTCATGTTAAATAACATCTTTTGCCTCTCTGAACACCACATCTTGGCTATACACAACCTTCCTTGTTACTAGGTTGCAAAGCTTATAACCATTTAAACCATCCTTATACCCAATAAAGTTGCACTTTTCAGATTTACTATCCAACTTGGTTCGTTTCTCCTTTGGAACATGTACATATGCATCACATCCAAACACCCTCAGATGTGAAAGAGGGGGTTTCTTACCAGTCCATACCTCTTGTGGAGTCTTATCCTCCAACGCTAATGAAGGTGATATGTTGACCAGGTAAGATGCTATCTCCACTACCTCTGCCTAGAATTCCAGTCCTAACCCGACACCATTGAGCATGCTTCTTGTCCTTTCCATCAACATCTTGTTCATTCTTTCTGTGACTCCATTTTGCTGAGGTGTATATAGAGTAGTCTTCTATCATGCTATACCACACTTCTCACATAATTCTTCAAATTCCTTGCTGCAAAACTCTCCACTGTTATCTGACCTCAACACCTTTATCTTCTTCTTTGTCTGGTTTTCCACTAGAGCCTTAAATTCTTTAAACCTGTCAAAGACTTTAGATTTCTTCTTAAGGAAATATATCCATGTATTCCTTGAGAAGTCATCTATAAATGGTACATAGTACATAGAATTACCCAGTGATGGAACCTTCACAGGTCCAAACACATCATTGTGCATGAGCTCTAATATTTGTTTCGCCCTCTTACCACCAGAGGGGAAAGTCACCCGATTCTGCTTCCCATATACACAATTTTCACAGAAATCAAAATCCAGAGAGCTATTACTCATACCTTCTACCATACCTTTACCATGAAGTATTCGAAGGTCCTTCTCTCCAATATGTCCAAGCCTTTGATGCCACAACATGGTCTTCTCTCCAGAGACCACTAGATTTTCTGCTCCACTTTCAGGAACCACAGAACTGTTGCACCCATCAATAACAATGCTACCTTGCAGCTTGTACAGAGTTCCAATTCGAACTCCCCGCATCAATACCAGTGCTCCCTGAACCATTTTGTAGGTATCCTTCTCGAACACTGTTTTTACACCTGCATCATCCAACTTGCTTATAGAAATCAGATTTCTGGCCAATGCAGGAATATGCAGAACACCCAAAAGTGTTCTAACCCTTCCACCTTGCAACTTCAACTTTACTTTTCCACGACCAACGATTATAGCCTTCCTATCATCCCCTAAGAAGACATCACCACCATCATATTTCTCATACTCGTAGAACCACTCTCTATGGGGAGTGGAGTGAAAGAATGCACCTGAGTCAATCAGAAATGCCTCATGATCTACATGTGTACTTGAAGAAGCCAAGTACACATCCCCACCTTCATCTGAGGTGGTTTTCACCTCTGTAGAAGGAGCATCATCAGATCCCTTTCCTTTATCAGGAGCTTTAGATTTACAGTCCCTTTTGTAGTGCCCTTCCTTTCCGCATTTCCAGAACACCACCTTTATAGGTTTTCCTGTAGATTTAGATCTCCCACTCGATGACTTATTTTTGTTTCTGTTCTGGGACCGTCCTCGTACAAACAAGGCATCACCATTCTGGCTCTCCATATTTTTCCATCTCATCTCCTCCATCAGCAAGGATGCGACTATTTCATCAAACTGTAAGGTAGTTGCATTGCTACCCATTGCAATAACTAGACTATCTCACGAATCTGGTAGAGAACACAACAAACTGATGCACTTATCTTCATCTGAAATTTTAATATCAACAGATGCTAACTGACTTACCACAGTATTAAATGTGTTCAGATGCTCTGTCACCGAGTCTCCATCTTTCATCCTCAGGTTATACAGTTTTTTTCGCAAGAATAGTTTATTCACCAGAGACTTAGATTGGTACAAAGTCCCTAACTTGTCCCACAAAGCCTTCGCCGTAGCTTCCCCTGATACATTCAGCAATACTGAATCTGAGACACACAATCATATTGTGCTCTTTGCCTTCCGATCCAACTTCTTCCATTCTTCATCGGGCACTCCCATTGGTTTAGTACCCAGATCTACCGCGATCCATTGATCTTTATCCACCAACAGATCCTCCATCTTGAGCTTCCAAAACTCAAAACTCTAACCATTAAATGTGTTGATCTCTATCTTTCCACTGCACGCCATCTTCTTTCACCACCAGAATTGATCTTGTAGATCTCCCACTAAACAGGCTCTACGACAAGCCCGAGCAAAACCCCTCAGCAACAAAGACATCTCCTTGAAGCCAAGACATATCTAATAACAAATGTAGGTTTTAACCCCGTACAGAAATTACCTTTATACGAATTCTAAAACACAGAAAATAAACAATGCGAGAGAATAACACATAAAACACATATACACAGAGATTTTCCACTGGATCCGAAAACCGAGACTACCAGCTTGATTTTTCATTATGTTCCTTTCAATGTTATAATACATATTTATACATGCCGAAGCATCCAATACCATGGACCAAAAACCATCGCATCCAATACCATTGACTGAAAACCATCGGGTCCAATACCATGGACCGAAAACCATCATGTCCAATACCATGGACTGAAAACCATCACGTCCAATACCATGGACCGAAAACCATCGCGTCCAAAAAACATGTGCAAAAATAATGCACAAAACCATAGGTGGGTTCACCCAACCTAACATAGGGTCCAAAACCAAAATTTTCTGGGGTGCTGCCCCGGACCCCATAAAGTGGGGTTACAGGTACACCTCAAACCCCCTATGACCCCCCCACCCCCGCTACACAATCAACACAAAGAATGTTGGCTCTACCCCCCCTTTAATCCCCCGGTTAACTACGAGGGCTAGTTGTGGAAAGAATATAACGCAACCCAACAAGTGGGAGATCCAATAGTGTGATGTAACTTGCAGTAGTGGTGTGTAACCAACACTACTCAACCAGTAAACTAAAGATCCACTCATAATTAACTCATGCATCTCAGATCAGAGAAAGACCCAATTGAGATTGGAGTTCAAGGACATTGTACTATCCGTTGTCTAATCATCCAATTTGTATAGGTGGTGCATGAAATCAGAGGAAGACCTATGATGGATTGTGTAGTTATGGATGAGGAATTTCCCAATTAAATATGGGTTAATTCCCCAGGAAACTGTGCAAGGAAATAGGAGCTTGACAGGAAACATATTTGACTGGAGTTTGTTTCTGAAGTAATGAGATAGATTGAGATAATGCAGAGGTTTCTAGGGCTTGAGCAGAGCATTGTAATATTCTCATATTTTATGATTAATGCAATATACAAATAGCAGGGGTTTTTAGATGTGGATTTCCATAGAAAATTATTGTGTTATGTGTGATTGAATTATTTCTCTTCTATGCTTCGCGATTTCATCGATTTTTTATTGTTTTTGCTGATGAGTAGAATAGATTCAAGTCTATTGTTTTAGCATATTAAAATTAACAATTTGAATCTACAAAGAATTTATACACCACATAATCTCTAGCATCATGCACTAATCTATTAGCTTCCCTGGTTCACTTCCTTCCTTCTGTGGATGTCTCTGCCTGAGTGGGTGTCTCCACTCTATGTTCCTCTGCTTGTGGCCGCTCCACAACTTCTTGAGGTTCTTCCTTTGGAGCTAAAATATCTTGATATGAATGAAAACGTGACTCCCTCTCAAGTAAACACGTCATTGCCTTCTCCTCATTGAACTTCACACATCTCCTAACAACTATCATCTTGAGAGATGGCATGTACACATGATAGTTGTGAGGTGTTTGTGTGTACCCCACAAATATACCCAATTCAGCTGTAGGCTCTATATTTTTCCTTGATTCCTTAGAAACATGAAACTGATGATCCAAATATCCTGAATTATGACACATCTAGTTTCTTCCCTGTCGAGTTCCTTCTTTTGCACAAAATTTCTTAAACTCATTCAATACATATTCTCCACCATTATCACTTCGGAGAGCCTTCACTTTCCTGCCAGTGTTTTTTTCAACAAGTGCTTTAAATTCAACAAACTTGGAGAATGTCTAGTCTTTCTTTTGCATGAATAAAACGCAACACTTCTGTGAAAAATCATCTACAAATATAGAATAATACTCGTGCTTGGTTGTGGAGACTGTCAAGAAAGGTCTGCACACATCAGAGTGGAGCCTTTCAAGGACTGCTTGCACTCTACTATCCCGATCATTGAAGGTGGATTTTGCGTACTTCCCCAATGTACACCCTGTGCATGTACCCCATTGCTCTGGTGTATCTTTGGGGAGGCTTGTATAAATATTCTACATGATATTCAAAGCTCCATGATGCAAATGGCTAAGTCTCCTATGCCACAATTCACCGATGTATCAGCTCTGCACCTCTTTGCTTTTGTGCTCAATGCTGCACAATTTACCACATCTAATTTGTAGAGGTTCTTCACCCGAACCCTGATATGATTCACTTGGCTTGTGGAAATATGTTTCAGAAAATCCTTGCCTTTATTGAATATCACATCATAGCCACGGTCTTCCAACACCGCTACAAAAACTAGATTCTTCTTCAGTCCCAATACAAACATCACATCCTTTAGCTTGAGAGGGGAACTAAACTCCCTCTAAAAAGTAATTGTACCAATATCGATTGCACTATACTTTCCAACATCTCCCATCTCGATGTGCATTTGGAGATCCTTCTCGTCCAAGTCACTGAAAACTTCTTTGTTCCCCACCATGTGGAACGAGGCACCACTATCTAGATACCAAACACTACCCATCACTGTGCTTGCCATGCAAGAAATGAGGGTGAATTCTAACTCAAATTGGGAAGCCAAAGATTCTCCTACCACTCCTCCCGAGGGCTTATTTTCCGCCTTCTTGTGTGGACACTTCGTGGCATAGTGTCCTAGATCATGACAATGAAAGCACTTGATTTTAGAAAAGTCTTTCTTCTTTCCACCTTTACCAAATTTGGCTTTGGATTGGGATTTATTCCCTTTCCCTTACTTTGCCTTTCCAGCTAAGGGATAGTTCTCCTCATCATCACACTTGGATGCGGTTCCATCTCTGGTGTTCCACCTTATTTTTTCTTGCACCAAATCTGCCCAAAGGCGCTCCCAATTTGGTAGCTTCTCCCTCCCATTTACCAAATCTTGGT
The DNA here is from genome assembly GCA_031772625.1 of Pinus tabuliformis. NCBI lineage: Eukaryota > Viridiplantae > Streptophyta > Pinopsida > Pinales > Pinaceae > Pinus > Pinus tabuliformis. The sequence continues at coordinate 1,095,218,552 of CM062820.1, forward strand.
AGCTCTGCCAACTCTTGGGATGGCCTAGAAGTGTTAGGCTTACCAAATCATATTCTACAACTGTAACACCAACACCCCCAAGTTCATCGTGACATTGTGTGAACTTTCTCAAGTATTGTGGTATTGTGTCACCCTTTTTGCATCTTGATATTACGAAGCTTGTCCTTCAGTTCCAGCTTCTTGTGGTCACTACTATTTTGAAACAAATATGTAAATTATTTCCACATTGCATACAAAGTCTCTTTCCTGTGGAAATTAGAGAAAATATGGTCTCCCTCCAATATGATTCTCCGAGCCTTAGCTACACACTTCTCTCATTCAGCTAGATCTTGAGCATCAACTACAAGCGGTTTTGGGGTCTCCTTCTCAATGAATTCCTACAACCCATTATCTTCCAACATTGCCTCCATCTTGTCCTTCCAAGAAACATAATTCAAGATACCCTCAAGGGCATACTCGAGTCTCAGTCCATAGAAAGACATCCTGCTAGCTCTGAAGAATTGATCCTAGAAACTTGATCTTCCTACAAAGACAACTTCGAATTCTCTTCTCGACTGTAATTACTGCTTCAATACCATGTATATATTCCTATGTAGATTCAAAACTGATCATGTAATTTACTAAAACATAATACTAGAATCTACTCTACTCATCTGCGAAAAGAAATTCGCAATCGAGAAAGGAAATCATAAACATGAAACATGATTCAACACACATACATAGATATTTATATAGGAGAAAGAAACTACTCAAAACCCCTTCCTATCTATATTGCATTAATCAAAGAATCTAGATGAATACAGTATGCTTTCTCAGCGTGAGAACAAGCTGCACCTGTATCTTCTATCTTATTGCTTCACTGATTGACTCTGGCCATTACTTAGCCAATTTCTCAGCCTGCCAGGCTCCTGTTTCCTTGTGTTGTTCCTTGAGGAATTCACCCCTATTAATTAGGGGAATTTATCATTGAGAATTTCCTAATTCCATTAGGCCCTTCTTCAACTGCATGCACCACCTATACAACTTGGAATAGTTTACAACTGATATTACACTTCCCTTGAACTCCAAGCTCAACTGGGTAACTCTAGTTTCCTGCATGCATTAGTTATTCCAGACTGATTGATTAATTAACTGGTTGATCACTGAAGTACACACTCCACTATTCGACCTCCAACTAGTTCTCTAACAATTAGAACTAGTTCAACTAATCATAACTCAATTTAACTGAAATAGATTGCTATAAATTAGAAAACAATCATACGGTACTAAACTCAAGTGTCTCCAACTCAAATTAACTAAGTTAAATGAATGAAAAGTTCCATGTCACCTTAGTTGACTACCTCCACATATTTGACTGAAATTTGGAATTCGAATTCTAGTCTAGTTTGACCAAGGCAAAGTCAAAACTAGATTTTCTTGTTGCATTTTCAACACCCCCTTCACCTACCGAACCCCAAATGATTGGATGATATCTTAAACTTGTGATTAAAGATAAACATGTTTAACTATAAACACCCAAATCGGACATCTAGGCCAAACAAGTGAACAAAGCTTGAAAACCTCGCTGGACCTTAGATGCCCGATTTAATGGTTCTATTCACCAATCACTAAGGAATGATTAGACATCCATTTAATACTGAAATGAATTCACAAGATTTCATTTATAAAATTTATGAGGAATATTTCCCTCATTAAGAAAACACTTAAGGTTATTGATATCCTCGTAAAAGCAAATCATTCCCTCTAAATATTCATTAAACATTCTATCACACCTATCTCCCACCGTATCGCCTTAAAAGGCCATTACCTAGTATTCCTGGTTAGTTTAGTTTGCAATTTTATGAATTCTTTGTTTTAGGTGTCTTTTCAATATTTGTAGCACTTACAATTGCTAAATTTGTAAGAGTAGGTAAAATGGGGAAAAGGGGCAAGCCAAGAAGTTAAATGTCATCGCTTAGGATTTGAAAGGGAAAGCCCAAATTGAAGAAACCAATATAGAGGAGAAAGATCCAGTTGCAACATTTTATATAGATACGACCTATAAAATAGGGATGCAGGGAGCTATGTCTTGGGAGGAAATTTTCAACTTCTTCGAAAGAAGAATTGAGAGCCTATTTGAGGGAGGTATTTCAAAAGAAGACTAATGTTTAGACATATAAAATTACATCAAAATTGAAAGAACCAGACTTCATAAAATTGCAACCAGGCTACCCATGCTACTATACTATTGTAGGTTTTAAACCCTTATAGAAATTACTTGCATATGAATTCTAAAAATAGAAAATAAATAATGGCGAGAGCATAAAGCATAAAACATATATACATAGATATTCTCCCTTGGATCCAAAAACCAAACTGCTAGATTGATTTTTCATTATATTCCTTTCAATGTTACAATATATATATACATCCCAAAGCACCCATAAACCCCAATACATTAACCCTAGATTAGAACATAACCGTAGTTCCCTTGACCGAATCTACAAAATACCATGGGAATAAAACCATCATGCCCAAAACCATGTGCGAAAAGCACGCACAAAACCATAGGTAGGTCCACCCACCTATTATATGGTCCAAACAAACATTTTCCTCGAGGTGCTACCTTGGATCCCATAGAGGGGGCTACCGACCCCCTTAAACCCCTCGACAGGGGGGTCCCCCCCATGTGACCCCCCCACACATGGGGCAGTCGTGGAAAGAATATAACACATACCCAACATTCTCCCACTTGTTTTTTTGTTTCCACATGGAGCCACATGAGAGCTTAGTCATTGGTCCAACCCTGCAACGCCCATTATTTCTCTGCACCAAGGAAACTTTTTCGTGTTCACAAACTTTGTCAATGCATCTAAAACATTCTTGAAAGTTCCCACCTTTACCAACAACACCTTTTTGTCCTCAACCATATCCCTCAAAAAGTGATATTGAACATCAACGTGCTTGCCTTTGAATGATAAGCAGGGTTCTTTTCCAAGAAAATTGCACTTCAGTTGTCATAGTCTATCCTTATAGTTCACTGTGCCAACCTCATACTTGAACACAATTTCTGTAACCAAGCTGCTTCCTTGCTTGCTTGAGTGGCTTCCATGTATTCTGCCTCTGTAGTTGAAAGTGCCACTACAAACCGTCTCTTGCTCATCCAATTGATTACACCTTGAAACAGGTTAAATACATACCCACTTGTAGATCTTCTCTCATCCATATCTCCAGCCTAGTCTACATAAAAAAATCCACAGATGTCCAAAAATCCATCCAATCTTGGTCTTCCTTGGTAGCATCGACCATAATCACTAGTGCCATGCAAATACCTGAAAACCATCTTCACTACTGTCCAATGCTCCTTCCCTGGTTTTGACATAAACCTGCTCAATATTTCCACTGCATGTGTAATGTCTGGTCTAATACAAACCATTTCATACATTAGGTTACCGGCTGCACTTGCATATGGAACACAGGACATGTCCTCTTCCTCTTCTTGTGTCTTGGGACATTGTTCAACAGATAAATTTACAACTACAAGAATATGAACCTTCACCGATTTACTATCCTACATATTAAACCTTTGCAATATTGTCTTAACATAGTTCCTCTAGTTTGACTAGAGCTTCCTCTTTGCTCTATCTCATTTAATTTCCATGCCCAAAATATAGTTTGCAACACGAAGATCTTTCATGTCGAATTTAGAGGACAATTGGGTCTTCAATTCTTGGATAATTTCTTTGTTATTTCCAATCAACAACATATCATCCACATACAAGGCCAAATAAATAACACGGTCACCAATTAATTTAAAATACACACAATGATTTTCTTTTCTTCAGGTGAAGCCAAGTCCCCATACATATGTATCAAATTTCCGATACCACATCCTTGGTGACTATTTTAACCCATATAAAGACTTTTTTAACCTGCGTACCAGTTCTTTCTTGGCCTTCATCATAAAGCCTTTAGGTTGTTTCATGTATATATCTTCTTCTAGATCCCCGTGAATAAATGTGGTCTTCACATCCATCTATTCTACCTCAAAATAAAAAGCAACAACAATAGATAAAAGTAATATAAGAGAATCTACCTTGGAAACAGGAGAAAAAATATCACCAAAATCAATTCCCGACACTTGGGAATAACATTTTTCTACCAACCGAGCTTTGTATTTCTCCACCTTACCTTCTGCATTCATCTTCATCTTATTAACCACCCATTTTCTTCTTATGGGTTTCCTTTCAACTGACAACTCCACCAGTTCCCAAGCCTCAGTTTTGTGCAAAGATGCCATTTCATCAACCATGGCATCTTTCCAGAGTTTGCCATCCTCTGAATCTTCTGCTTCCTTGAGAATTATGAGATCATCACCAGTAATAGATAAAGAAAAATTTGAACATAAAGCATCTGGACTATACCTTTCTGGTTGCCTTCTTTCTCGAATTGATCTTCTCAGAACTGGAGTTTGTGGCTTTTCATCTTCTGATTCTTCTTCTGTTGTAGAGTCTGATTCCTCCTTATTTAGCTCAAAATATATCTTCTTAGGTTATTTTGGTAGGACTTCATGTTTAATAACATATTTCACCTTTCTAAACACCACATCACGACTATACACAACCTTCCTTGTTTTTGGGTTCCAAAGATTACAACCTTTTAAACCATCCTTATACCCAATAAAGATGCACCTTTTAGATTTACTATCCAACTTGGTTCTTTTCTCCTTTGGAACAAGTACATATGCATCACATCCAAATACCCTCATATGTGAAAGAGAGGGTTTGTTACCAGTCCATACGTCTTGTGGAGTCTTATCCTCCAACGCTGATGAAGGTGATCTATTGACTAGGTAATATGTAGTCTCCACCACCTCTGCCCAAAATTCCTATCCTAACCCGACACCATTGAGCATGCTTCTTGCCTTTTCCATCAACGTCCTATTCATTCTGTCTGCAACTCCATTTTGTTGAGGTGTGTATGGAGTAGTCTTTTGCCATGCTATACCACACTTCTTACCGAATTCTTCAAATTCCTTCTTGCAAAACTCTCCACTGTTATGTGTCCTCAACACCTTTATCTTCTTCTCTGTCTCATTTTCCACCAGAGCCTTAAATTCTTTAAAACTGTCAAAGACTTTAGATTTCTTCTTGAGGAAATATATCCATGTATACCTTGAGAAGACATCTACAAATTATAAATAATACACAAACTTACCCAGTGATGGAACCGACACAGGTCCAAACACATAATTGTGCACAAGCTCTAATATCCATTTTGCCCTCTTAGCATCAGAGGGGAAACTCACCTGATCTTCTTCCCATATACACAACTTTCACAGAAATCAAAACCCAAAGAGAAATTAGACATACCTTCTACCATACCATTACCATGAATTATTCAAAGACCCTTCTCTCCAATATGTCCAAGCCTTTGATGCCATAGCATGGCCTTTTCTCCAGAGAGCACTAGATTTTCTGCTCCACTTTTAGGAACTATATAACTATTGCACCCATCAATAATAGTTCTACCTTGAAGCTTGTACATATTCCAATAAAAAGTCCCCACATAAATACTAGTGCTCCCCTAACCATCTTGCAGGTATCTTTCTTGAACACTATTTGCATCATCCAACTTTCTTACAAAAATCAAATTTCTAGCCAATGTAGGAATATGCTGAACACCTAGAAGTGTTCTAATCCTTCTACCTTGAAACTTCAACTTGAATTTTCTGTGATTGACGATTCTAGCCTTCCTGTCATCCCCTAAGAAGTCATCACCACCATCATATTTATCATAATCATAGAACCACTCCTTGTGGGGAGTGAAGTGAAAGGATGCACCTGAGTTAATCAACCATCCCTCGTGATCTACATGTGTACTTGAAGAAGAAGCCAAGTACACATCTGCACCTTCATCTGAGGTGGTTTTCACCTCTGCAGAAGGAGAATCTTCAGATCCCTTTTCTTTCTCAGGAGCTTTATATCTACAATCGTTTTTGAAGTGCCTTTCCTTTCTGCATTTCCATCCACCTTTATAGGTTTTCCTGATACTTAGATCTCCCTCTATATTTAGATCTCCCACTTGAGGATTTATTTTTGTTTCTGTTCTAGGACCATCCTCATACAAACAAGGCATCACCATTCTAGCCCTTCGTATTTTTCCTTCTCATCTTCTCGAACAACAAGGATGAGACTATTTCATCAAACTCCAAGGCAATAACATTGCTACCTATTGCAACAACTAGACTATCCCATGAATCTGGTAGAGAACAAAAAATTGATGCACTTATCTTCATCTGAAATTTTTATATCAATAGATAACGACTATTTTACCACAGTATTAAAGACATTCATATGATATGTCAATGAGTCTTCACCCTTCATCCTTAGGTTATACATCTTTTTCGTAGGAACGATTTATTCACCATAGACTTAGATTGGTACAAAGTCCCTAACTTCTCCCACAAAGCCTTCGCCGAAGCTTCCCATGATACATTCAACAATAATGAATCTGAGATACACAACTGTATTGTTCTCTTTGCCTTTCGATCCAACTTCGCCTAGTCTTTAGCTGACATTGTCATTGGTTTAGTACCCGGATCTACCATGATCCACTGATCTTTATCCACCAGCAAATCCTCCATCTTGAGTTTTCACAACTCAAAAATCCGACTATTAAATTTCTCGATCTCTATCTTTCCACTGCTTGCCATCTTCTTTCACCACAAGAATCGATCTCACAAATCTCCCACTAAATAAGGTCTACCACAGGCCTAAGAAACACCCCTCAGCAATAAAGGCGCCCCCCTTGAAGACAAAACAACTTTGATAAAAAATGTAGGTTTTGACCCTGTACATAAATTTAATACCTGCCTACGAATTCTAAACATATAAAATAAATAATGGCAAGAGCATAAAACAGAAAACATATATACACAAATATTTTCCCTTGGATCCCAAAACTGGGACTACTAGATTGATTTTTCATTATGTTCCTTTCAATGTTACAATACACACACACATATATATATATATATATATATACATGCCAAAACATTCATAAAGCACAACCCATTAACCTTGGTTTAGAACATAACTATAGTTCCCTTGACTAGATCTATAAAATACCATGGGCATAAAACCATAATGCCAAAAACCATGTGCCAAAAACATGCACAAAACCATAGGTAACCCACCGAATATATGGTCCAATTTTTTTTTCCACAACGTGTTTCCCTGGACCCCATAGGGGGGGCTACTAACCCCTCAAACCCATCGACAGGGGGGATTGATGCACCCCTGTGACCCCTCTGTTGCGCTCGATGCAACGAATGGGGGGGGGGGAATTTCATGCCCCCTATGACCCCCCTACACGTGGGGCTAGTCGTGGAAAGAATATAACACACACCAACAACTATGACATGGTACGTTGGATTATTTCACATGCTAATCTTGAAACATATACTATTGTTAGTGATGCTGGAAAAAACGTTGGTTCTTGGAGGCATAAAACCTTATAAAAGATATATAATTTAGATGCTCCTTAAGTCTATCTTAACGTAAAATACATGGTTGAATTTGAAAAGAAGGCATTAATTAAGCGTAATATTGAGCTAGCCCATTGCATTAAAAAATGAATAGTTGATTCCCAAGGTTTTAAATAAAAAATGAACAAACTATATATATCCTATTGGGAGATTAAAGTCTCCACATTCCCTTGTAGTAGTTATGCTTTCCAGGTTAAATGGTTAACCAAAAAAAAATCATTTCAGTGAGCAATGGGTTCCTTTGTTTCATGGTATTGTTCAAAAGTAAAAGATATTTAATTAGGCATATATCTTATCTCATAATTTTACCAATGTAATCATGGTATCATTGTATTTTCCACTAGGTTTTGGAAACCCTTTTTCATGTCCACTTATCTCATGGTTTCTATAATACTTTTAACACTGTTTCCTTCATTAAAATGGATTTGGTCAGATAAAGAACAATCTATCCCTCAATATTGTTCTATTCTTTCAAGTAGCCAAAATGCAATTCATATTTATGACATTTGTGATAATTTCATGGCATCATTATACCAACTATTGCATGGTAAGCACCCTCTCAGAATTATCAAAGATATTTAGAGTGCTTTACAGGGAATTGGATATTGACTTATTGAAGAAAGGTACACCTACTTCAAAATTTTTAGCTGTGACACTACACCTCACCTACTCCCTACATATGTTCTTGATAAATTGACACTAAAGGAAATTGCTAATCAGGCAACTATGCATGGAATAACCAAGCTACTATTTAAAAACTTCAAGAAGATATTTCCAATCTTCCCCACCAAAATTGGTCTCTATTCTCTTCTTGATAGAGGCCATGGAGTAGATGAAGCAAAGGGTCTAAAGGAAGTTTGGCTTTATTCAATCCCATTTTATAGATATGATCCTGATGATATAGTGAGTGCACATTTAAAGGCATTTATGTATTCTAAAATTTATGATCATTAGGATCCCCCTTTTGACAATTTATTGAGGAATGTTTTTTCTTTTAAAGAGGTTAGCCTGAGAATATTTAAATTGAATGACCTTGTGGTTAAGAAAAAATTTCCAAGCCTACATGGAAGAGTTGTATATGTCTTCCTCTGAGAAAGGGGCATAATATTGGCTGTTCCTCTTGCTAAACTTTGAGATAGAGAAAATATTAATTCACTGATTCTTCAAGACGAATAGGAATTTGATGTCATTATAATTTGAACTAATGACCATGATACTTCAAAAAACATGTCTCTAAGTACTACAATTGATTTGAATCTGGCACATCCAAAACATGAAAATGAACAAAATCAATAGGGAAAAATATTAGATCATGAACATATTTTAGAAGCTAAGTAAGGAAATCCTTCAGTTGGAGCAGTAGCAATAAATGGATGTAATGCTCATTATTGAACAAACAAATGTTACAAAGCATATATATGAACTTGTGGCTTCACTCAGAATACAGATCAATATTTGAATGATACCAATGTTAAAAGTCCAATCAACTCAAGTTAATGACACAAGTTGTTTCTCTCACAAGTTTTGTAATCCCACTAGCAGTTAATCCAAAGTGTTTTTCCTTTTTATTTATCAATATCGATCAAGTGGAATCAATGAATGAGTCAGTAATTTCAATGGAAAATTATAGTTTCAATTCTCAACTAAAGGTTGTAATTAAAAGATCTAGGAAAAGAAACACATATACAACCTTGCAAGAGATTACATCAACAACCTAGTATCCTACTAGAGAACTAGTTGAAGTTGCAAAGGAGATTACATCTGCCTTAGTGGCTTTTGCTACAACCAATAAATGACTTGTTGATGAATTGTCTAAATAGTTGGATCAATAAAAAAATGGGATTAGTGCTCTTGAATATGAAATACAAGATTTAAAAAATAGCCAAAACCTATAACTGTAATTGAATGCCAAAAAATATATAATATGTTTTGCAAAATATCACCTGCCACCCCCACACTCATATATGAATTTGGTGGGTGGTATTCTGTAAAACATATAATATCACCTTCCACCCCCACCCTCACCCTCATATCTGTGTACATGTGTATACATATTAATATTATATATATGATTGTATAGTAATGTATAAAATGAAGTTATCTATCTATCATACATTTTGGAGTTTTTGGTCAGAATTGGGTGACATTTATTTTGGTTAAATTTTGATTTTTGTTGTTTAAAATGAATTCCGCACCTTAAAAAATTCCCAAGAGACTCAGATTGTGGAAAGTGCATAATATTACTCATCACTCCTGCAAAACATATTATATGTTTTGCATAATACCACCATCTACCCCTAGCCTCATATGAGGGTGGGGTAGGGAGTGATATTATATGCAAAACATGGGGGTGAGGGTTGATATTATGCAAAACATATTATCATCCCCATATGAGGGTGGGGATAGGCATTGATATTATGCAAACCATGGAGATGGGGGTAATATTATGCAAAACATGTTATCATCCCCCACTCCCACTCTCATAAACACGTGGACACAACTCATTTCTTTCCAATCTACTTCAGATTTGATTTGCATTTTCTCAATTGCAAGTTGCAGCTACGACACATTTTAGGACATTAAAGGAGCAATTAACAAACAAATTCCTTTGAGACAATATAAAAACGTGAGAGCCGAAATAATAAATTAGCGTTATTTTCCTTGAATAACAATAACAAATTAGTGTGCATTTACAAATTGAAATTGATAATAACTCTCCCACCATTAATTTGGCGACTAAATTAAAATAAATTTTCTAATATTTTATGTATAACTAAATGAACTTGAAAATATATGATTGTAATCTCCTTCCGAAAATACATGAAGAGCATCATCACATCACAAATCATGTAGAGTGCAACTCTACGTTACAGGATGGCACATTGTTGTAAATTATTGTGTATCCTATATATATTGGAAAAATAGGATTATTGTGGTATTTTCGCGCGTAGAAGGGATAACTAATAAACCAATTTTGGTCGACTAACGTTGCTGGCATTGTTATTGTCAGCTTTGCTTTTTCGACGTTGTGAAGGGTGATTTTTTTTAAGTGTTTACTTGAAAATTCAGGCTCTCCAAACAATATATACAAGATTCGAGTTGTTCTCATCATTAAATTAATTCATTAAATAAAATGCCATACTAACATGTGGTATGACATGTTATTGGGCATGTGGTATTATATGAAAAACTATTTACAAATTAAAAAATTTTAACTGGAGGTGAATCTTTACATGTTTTTAAAAATGTATACATTTTAATATATATTAATTATTTTTATAATTATTATTAATAATAAAAACACAAAATAAAGTTATAATTGAGTTAATTTTTATAATTTTTAAAATCTAGACTAGATAAAATGTTTAATAAGTTAATATTTTAATGCTTGTCGACTTTTGCCAACAATTTAATTTTTATAATTACACTAACATATAACTAAATAAAATATAATTTAATTTATATAGCTATATTAACCTGTAACTAAATAAAGTAAAATATATATAATTTTCAGCCTCAATTTAATTTATTCAACAACTTCATTACCCACATTAATAATAAATAGAATTGTTTATATAAACCTCAACTCAATTTACTCAACAACAGTATTAACGACATTATAAAATATAAGAATAATTAACAGTAGTTTTTTTGGAAATCTAAATTAAATTAAGTTAATATATATTAATAAATTATATTAATATATTTTTAGACTTTATGGTTTTGTGATTCATGATATATTGTTCAGATCTTCCTGAAAAATCACATTGAGAACAAAAGGTCAACACATTTCGAACCTAAATCTAGGATCATCATCATAACCAGGATGAAGAGGAAGATTAATTGACAGAAATTTATAGATCTTAAAGGTGAAACGGTAAATTCCAACTCCAAGACCAAAATCAAATCATATAATTTTTATATTTATTTTAGTCTATTTTATTTTAATTTTTAAATTTAAAAGTAGATCTAACAAAATATATATATATATATATATATATATATATATATATATATATATATATATTCATTAATTAATTTAATTAGATTCTAATTTTTGTTAATAATAAATTTTAATTAAAAAATAAATAGAATCCAGATATAAAAATATATTTTATATTTATATATATCTAAAATAAATAAAGGAATAAACACCTAAAAAGGAAAGAAAAAGAAATAAAAGAAATAAAAGATATAAAAAAAGAAATCTTTTTAAATAAATAAAATCAAGATATAAAAATATATTTATATATATCAAATAAATAAATGAATAAATCAATAGAATGATAGATTAAAAAAAAAGGGAGGGGAGAGAACAAAGAGAAGGGACCCACGAGTTGTTTAACTTCCATCCATTGTCTCTATTAAGAGTTTTTTTCCTCTTTTCTATTTCAATGGATTCTCTTAATTTTCGGTGATGGAAATAATCAACCCTCGCGAGGACCTTAGAATCCTCTAAGAAAATATGGTGCTTCGTTAATTTAGCATGTTCGGCTAGAGCAGATGAGCGGGTCCTACAATGATTAAGGTCCACCGTGTGCTCCTGAATCCTTTGTGAAATGGAACGCCTAGTCTCACTAATGTAGGGGGTTCCACATGAACATGGGGTTAAATAAACACCCTTCATGCATTTGGGATCAATAGGGTCTTTGATAGATCTTAAAGAGCTACGAATGGTTTTAAAAGGTCTAAAGGTGGCGCCAATCTTTTGCTTCTTAAGAACTATAGAAATTTTGTCAATCGTCCCTTGGATAAAGGGAAGCTGTACATTAGAGTCCAACCTAACCTCTTTATTAGAATTAGGTCCCCGACTAGCTTTTAAAAAGGCTCTGAAACCTTGCAACTTGCTATAACCATTCTTCTTGAAGACATTGAAGAGATGTTTTTTCTCATCCATAAGATGGTTTTCATCCGAAACCTCAATAGCCCTAGTAGCTAGAGTATTGAAAACACCTAGTTTCTGGGCTGGAAATTGATGAATTAGCATGAAGATACTACTCACTATGGGTTTTCTTACGAAACACCTAGTGGGAGAAAGAACCATCATCCTTTCTTGAAATGAGAACATCAAGAAAGGGTAAGCTTCCATTAACCTGACATTCCATGGTGAATTTAATGGAATCAGACTGGTTATTAAGATGCTTAAAGAAAGAAGCTAGTTTTTCCCTACGATAGGGTCATAAGTTGAAGGTATCATCAACAAATCTTTTCCACAATTTTGGTTTAAAGCGAGCAGAAGCTAAAGCTTTAGATTCAAAGTCTTCCATAAAGAGGTTAGCAACCACAAGAGAGAGGGGGGAACCCATCATTACTCCGCACGTTTGCTCATAGAATTCACCATCGAAACTAAAGAAGGTCAAGGTAAGGCAAATCTCAACAAGCTTAACAAAATAAGGATCCGTAAAAAGAAACTATTTCAAAACTTACCATATAATCATCATGATCAAACTCAATTTATTTCAACTCATTAACAAAAGAGAATTAATATATATTAAATTTAGTTAATATATATTAATTTAAGCTATATATATGGATATATATATGTAAAAGGTAGAGATGTTAAAATATGTATATACAATTTTTTTTAAATTTTAATTTTATAGGGATGAGAAATTATATTGTGTATATTCATATTTATAACATTTTTTTCATAAAATAAATTAATTTTTAATTAAAAAAATCAATAAATATAATATTTTTATATTGATAATATGTTTTATATAATACATTTTCAAAAAAATGATATAATTTTGAATATATATATGTTTTTAGAAATCATTTATATCATTACTAATTTAATTCTCAAAATTACTAGTTTAAATCTTCCATATGAGAAACCAGAGTTGTTGGTTGGTGTCAAAAGCAAAAAATGTCGACATAACTGACAAAAAAATAATTAAATAAAAGACTAAAGCATGATAACCTGCAAAGACATGACCAAAACATAATACCAGTTCAAGTGTCTAATGATGATAGTTGAGCCAAATCCTTCACACTCGAACCACATGGCATAGAGGGCTTGAACTCACATTGGACGTGCCTTTCAATGTGAGCTAAGCATGCTTCCAATATGTTCAGACTATCCTTGTTGGGTTGTGTTATATTCTTTCCATGACTAACCCATGTAGTTAACCAGGGGTTAGGGGGGGAGGTCATAGGGGTTTTGAGGTGTACTCGTAACCCCACTTTATGGGGTTCGGGGCAGTGCCTTGGAAAATTTTGGTTTTGGACACTATGTTAGGTTGGGCGGACCCACCTATGGTTTTGCGCATGATTTTTGCACATGTTTTTTGGACGCGATGGTTTTCGGTCCATGGTTTTGGATGCGATGTTTTTCAGTCTATGGTATTGGATGCTTCGACATGTATAAATATGTATTGTAACATTGAAAGGAACATAATGAAAAATCAAACTGGTAGTCCCGATTTTGGGATCCAAGGGAAAATCTTTGTGTATATGTGTTATTCTCTCACATTGTTTATTTTCCGTGTTTTAGAATTCATGTGCAGGTAATTTCTATACGGGGTTAAAACCTACATTTGGTATTAGAGGTGTTTTGGCTTCAAGGGGGCACCTTTGTTGCCGAGGGACTTCGCTCGGGCCTGTGGTAGACCCTGTTCAGTGGGAGATCTATGAGATCGATTCTGGTGGTAAAAGAAGATGGCAAGCAGTGGAAAAATAGAGATCGAGAAATTTAATGGTCAGAGTTTTGAGTTGTGGAAACTCAAGATGGAGGATCTGTTCGTGGATAAAGATCAGTGGATCACGGTAGATTCAGGTAATAAACCAACGGGAGTGTCCATTGAAGAATGGAAGAAGTTGGATTGGAAGGCAAAGAGCACAATATGATTGTGTGTCTCAGATTCAGTATTGCTGAATGTATCATGGGAAGAACGATTTGTGGGACAAGTTAGGGACTTTGTACCAATCTAAGTCTTTGGTGAATAAACTGTTCCTGCGGAAAAAGTTGTATAACCTGAGGATGAAAGATGGAGACTCAGTGATAGAGCATCTGAACGCATTTAATACTGTGGTAAGTCAGTTAGCATCTGTTGATATTAAAAATTTCAGATGAAGATAAGTGCATCAGTTTGTTGTGTTCTCTACTAGATTCGTGGGATAGTCTGGTTATTGCAATAGGTAGCAATGCAACTGCCTTGCAGTTTGATGAAATAGTTTCAGCCTTGCTGATGGAGGAGATGAGATGGAAAAATATGCAGAGCCAGAATGGTGATGCCTTGTTTGTACGAGGATGGTCCCAGAACAGAAACAAAAATAAGTCATCGAGTGGGAGATCTAAATATAGAGGGAGATCTAAATCTCCAGGAAAACCTGTAAAGGTGGTGTGCTGGAAATGTGGAAAGGAAGGGCACTACAAAAGGGACTGTAAACCTAAAGCTCCTGATAAAGGAGAGGGATCTGATGATGCTCCTTCTATAGAGGCGAAAACTACTTCAGATGAAGGTGGGGATGTGTACTTGGCTTCTTCAAGTACACATGTAGATCATGAGGCATGGTTGATTGACTCAGGTGCATCCTTTCACTTCACTCCCCATAGAGAGTGGTTCTGCGAGTATGAGAAATACGATGGTGGTGATGTCTTCTTAGGGGATGATAGGAAGGCTATAATCGTTGGTCGCGGAAAAGTAAAGTTGAAGTTGCAAGGTGGAAGGGTTATAACGCTTCTAGGTGTTCTACATATTCCTGTATTAGCCAGAAATCTAATTTCTGTAAGAAAGCTGGATGATGCAGGTGAAAAAACAGTGTTCGAGAAGGATACATGAAAAATGGTTCGGGGAGCACTAGTATTGATGCGGAGAGTTCAGATTGGAACTCTGTACAAGCTACAAGGTAGCACTGTTATTGATGGGTGCAATAGTTCTGTGGTTCCTGAAAGTGGAGCAGAAAATCTAGTGGTCTTTGGAGAGAGGACCATGCTGTGGCATCAAAGGCTTGGACATATTGGAGAGAAGAGCCTTCAAATACTTCATGGTAAAGGTATGGTAGAAGGTATGAGTAATAGCTCTCTGGATTTTGATTTCTGTGAAAATTGTGTATATGGGAAGCAGAATCAGGTGAGTTTCCCCTCTGGTGGTAAGAGGGTGAAACAAATATTAAAACTTGTGCACAGTGATGTGTTTGGACCTGTGAAGGTTCCATCACTGGGTAAGTCTGTGTACTATGTATCATTTATAGATGACTTCTCAAAGCATACATGGGTATATTTCCTTAAGAAGAAATATGAGGTCTTTGACAGGTTTAAAGAATTTAAGGCTCTCGTGGAAAATCATATAGAAAAGAAGATAAAGGTGTTGAGGACATATAATGGTGGAGATTTTTGCAACAAGGAATTTGAAGAATTCTGTAATAAGTGTGGTATAACACGGCAGAAGACTACTCCATATACACCTCAACAAAATGGAGTTGCAGAAAGAATGAGCAAGACATTGATGGAAGGGGCAAGAAGCATGATCTGTGGTGCCAGGTTAGGACAGGAATTCTGGGCAGAGGCGGTGGGTACTGCATGTTACGTGGTCAACAGATCACATTCATCGACGTTGGAGTATAAAACTCCACAAAAGGTATGGATTGGTAAGAAACCCTCTCTTTCACATCTGAGGGTATTTGGATGTGATGCATATGTACATGTTCCAAAGAAGAAACAAACCAAGTTGGATAGTAAATATGAAAAGTGCATATTTATTGGGTATAAGGATGGTTTAACGGGCTATAAGCTTTGGAGCCCAGTAACAAGGAAGGTTGTGTAAAACCGAGATGTGGTGTTCAAAGAGGTGAAAGATGTTATTAAACATGAAGTCCAACCAAAGGAACCTGAGAAGATAGAGTTTGAGATAAAGGAGGAAGAATCAGACTCTACAACAGAGGAGGAATCAGAAGAAGAAGAGCCACAAATTCTGGATGTGAGAAGATCAGTTTGAGAAAGAAGGTAGCCAGAAAGGTATAGTCCATCTGCTTTCTATTCAAATTTTGCTTTGTCTGTTACTGATGATGATCCTAGAACTGTGAAGGAAGTAGTGGATTCAGAGGATGGAAAACTCTGGAAAGAGGCCATGGTTGATGAAATAGCATCTTTGCACAAAAATGAGGCTTGGGATCAGTGGAGTTGCTGGCTGGAAGGAAACCCATTAGTAGAAAATGGGTATTCAAAAAGAAGACAAATGCAGAAGGAAAAGTGGAGAAATACAAAGCTCAGTTTGTAGCAAAAGGTTATTCCCAGGTGCCGAGAATTGATTTTAGTGATATTTTTTCTCCTGTTGCCAAGGTAACTTCTATTAGATTACTTTTATCTGTTGCTGCTGCTTTTGATTTTGAGGTAGAAAAGATGGATGTGAAGACAACATTTCTTCACGGGGATTTACAAGAGGAGATCTACATGAAGCAACCTGAAGGTTTTGCGGTGAAGGGTAAGAAAGAATTGGTATGCAAGTTAAAGAAGTCTCTGTATGGGTTAAAACAGTCACCAAGGGTGTGGTATCAGAAATTTGATACATTTATACAGGGACGTGGCTTCACCAGAAGCAAAGCAGATCACTGTGTGTATTTTAAATTAATTGGTGACCGTGTTATTTATTTGGTCTTGTATGTGGATGATATGTTGCTGGTTGGAAATGACAAAGAAATTATCCAGGATTTGAAGACCCAATTGTCCTCCAAATTTGACATGAAAGATCTTGGTGCTGCAAGCTATATTTTGGGCATGGAAATTAAAAGAGATCGAGCAAAGAGGAAGCTCTGGTTAAACCAGAGGAAGTATGTTGAGACAATATTACAGAGGTTTAATATGTAGGATAGTAAACCAGTGAAGGCTCCTATTCCTGTAGGTGTGAGGTTATCTGCTAAATAGTATCCCAAGACACAAGAAGAGGAAGAGGACATGTCCCGTGTTCCATATGTAAGTGCAGTCGGTAGCCTAATGTATGCAATAGTCTGTACTGAACCAAACATTGCACATGCAGTGGGAGTATTGAGCAGGTTTATGTCAAAACCAGGAAAGGAGCATTGGACAACAGTGAAGCGGGTTTTTAGGTATTTGCGTGGCACTAGTGATTATGGTTTGTGCTACCAAGGAAGACTAGAATTAGACAGAGTGTTGGATATTCATGGCTTTGTTGATGCAGACTGGGCTGGAGATCTGTATCAGAGAATATCTACAAGTGGGTATTGTTTAACCTATTTGGAGGTGTAGTCAGTTGGATGAGTAAGAAACAATCTGTAGTGGCACTATCAACTACAGAGGCAAAATACATGGTAGCCACTCATGCAAGCAAGGAAGTAGTTTTGTTGCAGAGATTGTGTTGAAGTATGGGGTTAGTATAGGAAGCTATAAGGATAGACTGTGATAGCCAAAGTGCAATTTTCTTGGAAATGAACCTTGCATATCATTCAAAGACAAAGAAAATCGATGTTCAGTATCAATTTTTGAGGGATATGATAGAAGACATAATGGTGTTGTTGGTAAAGGTGGACACTTTGAAGAATACTGCAGATGCATTGACAAAATTTGTGAGCTCTGAGAAGTTCTCTTGGTGTAGAGAAACAATGGGCATTTAAAGGTTGGAAAAATGACTAAGATCTCTTGTGGCCCCCTATGGAAAGAAAACAACAAGTGGGAGAATGTTGGGTTGTGTTATATGCTTTCCATGACTAGCCCATGTAGTTAACCGGGGGTTAGAGGGGGGGAGGTCATAGGGGTTTTTAGGTGCACCCGTAACCCCACTTTATGGGGTCCGAGGCAGCGCCCTGGAAAATTTTGGTTTTGGACACTATGTTAGGTTGGCTGGACCCACCTATAAATATGTATTGTAACATTGAAAGGAACATAATGAAACATCAAGCTGGTAGTCCCGATTTTTGGATCCAGGGGAAAATATCTGTGTATATGTGTTTTATGTGTTATTCTCTCGCATTGTTTATTTTTTTGTGTTTTAGAATTCGGATGTAGGTGATTTCTGTACGGGGTTAAAACCTACAATCCTGCTGCTTCAACTGATTTTGCTGAATGTGTTGAGAAAGGAGATACTGTTGTTCTTTTCCTCATGCTTGTCCTTTAATACACGTCCAAGTGGAGTCTTTAACTTCCAATGGAACATAACCACATGCAAATACTAATTTGTTCATCCCCTAGTATGACTAGGGTTAGGAATCCACTGAAACACCTCCTCTAAAAGTTATAAATACGAATAAGCTTGTTGCTCTTGTGCTACCTAGGTCTCCAATATCATAATATTTTCTTGAGTACTATGGGAGGTTGCAGAGCGATAATTGATTGCCACCTCTTGTGACTATGATTGGGCATGTGACTGTGTGGGATGGACATGTCCACCAACTCCACGCCACCCTTCCACATTATACAAATGCATAATTCTCCCCACAAGGAATATAACCACATAGTACTCTAGCAGAAGACACCACCAATTACTGACTCCACACCTCATCAGCCTCTCTTCTGATCCAAATACAAAATCCAGAACCATACGCAGAATTACCCCTACAATCACTAATAGCTACTGAGGCCAATACGAACTTCTACACACCATCCTAGGTGGGCCCAAAAACAACCAATATAGACAAATACCGAACCCACCTTGAGACTGAGGTTTGACATTGGGAGAAGAGTTCCACGAAACCTTATGTTGAGAGACAAAAGAAAAAGAAACACAAGTCCTCTCTTTAAGCAACCAACCTATCCAAAACAAGAAAGACATAACAATAACATACCACCAACCAAACCCTACAAAAATAGAAACCTCAAGTAGACGATAGAATAAAACATAGGAAATTGCAGTACTGGGCAGGGGAGAAAGACTACTTGTTTAAGCCATGTAAATGCACCAAGAAAATGCTGGTATGATTTATTTCATGATAACAATAAACTTATTTTATGCCTTTTTCTCTTATCAATACACTTCATTTAGTGAGGCATGAATTCTAAAAATTTAAGTGACATTAGTGATGATTTCATGATGATGTGTTGCTCACTAGGTCTTCCATATTGCTTGTCTGTCTATCCATAGCAGATGCCATGTCAACACTCTTAGATTCATCAACATCTAGATGTGTTTGTTATGGCTTCGTATTCATTCCAATATCTTTACTACATCACATGGCTAAGTCCTCAAGAAAAACCACCTTGGCCCCTTTTTGGTTTTGTGCCCCCACTTTGTTGGTTTCAAGTTTTGGTACGTGGGGCCCTGTAATAAATCTTGACCATTGATCTTTGATTAGTTGAATTTGACTACCACCAACCACGACTCCCCCTCTGCAAACTTTGACCCAAGGAGGGATTTCACACTCGTTTCTACAATGTTTGATCATGTAGCCCATAAATGAATGGTAGCGCTAGATTTTAATACACCAATCAATTTCACATTAATAAACAATAGTTTCCATTACCATTTCCATTTCCTATCTTTCAAGACCTTGGATGATTGTGGAGCTAAAATATGCTAAGAAACATTGCTGGTATGCTGACACCAACATAGCACAACCCAAGCTGTATTGAACATGCCATGAAAGATAGAATCATGGACACACAGATCAAGAACACTTGCCAGTAGAAGATCCAACTATATCAAGTTGTCAAAGCTGGCCAACTCTTGCACCAAGGCAACCGGCTCACGAGAGACCAAGTTCAACAAAAGTTTCCCCATCTCGTGGAGGCACTCAACGAAATGGGGGCCATTGGTTCCTGGGGGGACTGATCTAGGTGGATATTGGTGGCCACCTGCCTATTCCACTTGGACCCCCACCATTGTTTCTTTTAGGTTTTTTAGTTTCTTTAATTGTAGCACAATTTACTATTTTTGGCAATTTTTCGGTCCTAAACTTCTGGAGCCGTTTTGAGGCCCTAAACGACGGTTTTTTGGAAAACAACAAAATTTTTACAGTTGAAAGTTTTATTCGTGGGACATATCTTTCTAACAAGGAATTGTGCGTTTCAAATGGAGATTGCATTCCAAAATTATGACCCCATGAAGTTGATGTACGAATTTACCCCAATGGGGACCACAATTTTGGCGCTTCATCTCCTAGGGTTAGGCTTTTGGATTTTTAGGTTTCCCATTATGTCTCAATAATAAATAGGCCTTCAAGCCTCATTATATACAATTTTAGAGGCATGTAGCCCCTACATATCTTCTAAGAGATAAACTACCATCACTTGAGCTAGTTTATTTCCATTATGTATGTAAACATATTTCAGTTCTTTGATATTAATGAAATGAAGTTTTGTTTTTGTTGCATATTTGTGTTTATATTTATATCTATAATTTTTTTTCCTACATAGTCCATATTAGTGGTATCAGAGCATTCTTCTCTTTATCTTCTTTTCTTTTTATTTCCCCAACTAGGTAAGGATATAAGGAGTTAAGTCTAGAACAAATTGAACAATTATAAGGCCAGCCTCGCAAACCCTAATGGACTTCCATGGCGGAAGAAAAGAAAGACGAGGGAGCACAAGATCCTTTCAAAATATTTCACGAGGAAGCCCTCGAGAGATAGAGGAACACAATGATGGATAAATTTTCCACGATACTTTGAGGGCTACCCATAGGTGAAGCATCTTCATCCAACAACCACTCTAGAGGTGCCACCCCTTTTAAGGTACAAGTTTACTTTGACATTCCTATATCTGAAGGCTAGATAGATGAAGAAGGCATAGATAGATGGTTAAATATGTTGGAAGGATTTTTTTGGTTCATGACTTTTACAATTGGGAAAATATTACTTTTGCACTCCTCAAAGCTGTCCCCCATATCAAGGACTGGTGGGAAACCTATTATGAACAAAAGGGGGATGGGGAATCCTTGTTGTTTTCAGCCACACCCACTTGGAATTGTTTCTAAGATTCCATCAAGGAACAAAATTACCTTGTCGGGAGCTATGAAGATAAATACATAAAGTGGACCACACTATGACAGGGAAGGGACCAAGATGTGTTGGAGTTCACCAATAATTTTCATACCCTTCGCACGAAGCTGAGTATTAAGGATTTTGAGAGGCATTTGATACTCAAAAACCACGATTGTGTACATAACTACATCCAGGACGTGATGGAGTTCTTGGATATCTCCTCACTTAGCATCAACTATGGATACACTATTAAGATTGAGAAAAAATTTAAATATAAGAAGAGAGACCTTGGATTTACGACTCTGAAGCAAGGGAAGGGTGCCCCGAAACTGCAGAACAAAGGATAAATCCAAGGCAGGGCAAACCAGGAAAACCCACTGAAACTGCAAGAAAATAACAACACCACGAAGGAAAAGAAGGAAACAAGGAAATAATGTGAGTTCCATAAGATCCCCACTGACAGCACAAGTGAGTGTCAAACCAAGAAGTCATTAGTGGCCAAGTTGAAGGCTTTTGAATCAGATGCATGTTCTAACTATGAGTTAGAAAATGATAAGGGGAATGACAAAGGGAAGTAGATAATTGATGCGGAGCCTAATGCCATCATTTCCACCACCAAGATCTAAAAGATTGAGCCCAAAGATACAGAGGAGGGGGAGCGAATCTTCCACTCACATATGTGGGTGAAGGGTTTTCCGTTGCAGTTCATTGTTGATAGTGGAAGCCAAAATAACCTTATTTCAGTAGAGGTTGTGAAGCGGCTAGGTCTACTGAACACACCACATACGAAGCTGTACACCATCGGGTGGCTTCACCAAGGGCGTGATCTTCGCGTCAGTGAACAGTTCTGCCTTCCCTACAACATCAAGCCCTTCACAGATAAGGTATTGTGTGATGTTGCTTCTCTTGAAGTTTCTGATGTATTATTAGGCCAACCATAATTGTGGAAGCATCATGCTGTGTATGAGTCTAAGCCTCACACTATCATTATTTCTCTGGGAAATAAATTATACAGGATACCATAGGTAGCACCGCCTATCATAATCTCTTTGTACTCTACAAAGAAATGTTGTAAGATCATATCCTAGGCTGAGACATTTATTTTCCTTATGATTCACCCTCAGGGCAAGAAGGAGATTATAACCACATCCACAACCTCCATACAGGGCTCCGCTGCACAACAACAACATATGGACAAGGTCGTGGAAGAGTACAGGGACCTCTTTACCTCACCCATAGGGGTACCCCTGCACTGTTAGGTGAAGCACTCCATCAATTTGACCTCGAGAACATCACTTCCCAGTGGACCTCTCTACTGACTCTCTATTCTAGAGAATGATAAAATTAAGAGGAAGATTCAAGAGCTGTTGTAGAAAGGGAACATTAGGTCAATTTTATCACCTTGTCGGAGCGTGATCGTGTTGGTACAAAATAAAAGTGACACCTGGAAACTCTGTATTGACTATTGGGCACTGAATAAGATCACTTCTCGGAATAGGTATCCAATCCCATAGATTGATGACCTTCTAGACCACCTCAAGGGGCCAAATATTTCAACAATATTGACTTAAAGTTTGTGTATCATTAGGTACCAATTGAAACCTTCGATGTGTGCAAGACTATCTTCAAAGCCAAGGAGGGCCTTTTCAAATAGCTGGTCATGCCTTTTAGGTTGACTAATACCCCTGTGACCTTCAGGTAGATGATGGACGACATCTTCTGACATTTTACCAAGTTTTTCATGGTAGTTTCCTTGGACAACATCCTGATATTCAACTAGAGTTGGGAAGAAAACATACACCATATCCCTCAAGTCCTCTAAATCCTACGACAATACAAATTGTGTGTGAATCTAGAGATATGCACTTTTGGTATGACCCAGGTTCAATATATGGGCTATATAATTAATGAGAAGGGTGTACATTTGGACCCAACCAAGATACAAGTTATTTGAGATTGGCCAGCCCCAACCACTCTAACATAGCTCTGCATCTTTTTAGGTCTTGCCAATTTCTATCACATGTTCATGTTGGGATTCTCCCATATTAGTTGGCCTTTGAGTCAAGTCACTAAGGGAAGAGTGAAAGCAAAGTTCTTTTGGTATGATTACTAAGAGAAGGCGTTTGTCGAATTGAAGCATTGTCTCTGATCTACACCAGTGCCAAACCCACAACAACCATTTGAAATTGAGACAAACACCTTCGACTATTCTATTGGTGTAATTCGTACCCAATAGGGGCATTCAATAGAATATCACAGTGAGACACTTTCAGATACAGTTCGAAAGTATCTGACTTATTACAAAGATATGTATTCTATTGTGCAGACCTACCTACAATGGAAGCATTACATTATGGGGAAGGAAACGATCACCTACAAAGACCACTGACCCCTATAGTTCATACAGTCACAAGGGAAGTTGCAGAATGATCGCCACCGGAAATGGTCCACATATTTGCAACAATTCCATTTGAACATCAAGTATAAGAAGCGTAGCACCAATAATGTTGCAGACTATCTCAGTCAACCACCAGTTATGGCGCTAACTACTGTGCTCGACTCTTGTGGACACAAGACTGCAGTGTGGCTACTTCATACAAGAGCGATCCAAAATTTGGTAACATATACCATATGCTCCTGGAAGCTAAGCAAGTTCTAAATTTTCACCTATATGGCGCGCTGTTATGCCACCTGGGACACCTATGTGTTACTAAAAACAAGCATGCCAAGATGATTTGGGAGGCACACTATAGTTGGGTCGTTGGAAATTTTGGAGTAGAGAAAATAGTGGCAGTGCTGTAAAATTAGTTTTATTGGTTGAACCTTCGACATGATGTTGGGACGTACATCAAATATTGCACTGCCTATGCCATTTCCAAACCAACAATCATGAAGAAATGGCTATATACTCCTTTTCTTACTCCTAGTAAGCCTTGGGAATCCATGTCCATGGATTACACGGCAGACCTTCCTTCTACTAAGCATGGAAAGGGCTACATATTTGTGGTCATCGATAGATTATTTAAGATGGGCATTTTGACAGTCTGCAAGAAGAGTATCATAGCAGAAGCCACTACTAAACTCTTCTTTGAATGAGTGTAGGTACATTTTGGGATCCCATAGTCCATTATATCAGATTGGGATAACAGGTTCCTATGTACATTTTGGTCAAGCCTCTAGTCGATGCTAGATTCCAAGCTCGCTAAGTTCACGACCTTCCACCCTCAAACTGATGGCCAAATAGAGGTCATCAATAGGATGATCATGCACATTTTGCACATGTACAACTCGAAGCATCCATGCACATGGGATGAAATCCTCCCATATGTTGAGTACAACTAAAAGAGAGATAAGGTTAAGAATCAAATCAATTTAGGTGTTACCGATTGGTAAATTGAGGTATTTTGTTAATTGTAATTCAGAATTATGGCTGTGGAGAATCCAATTCTACCCACTGATAATAATAATGTCTTACTATAGTGATGCTGTTTTTGTTGAGAAGGTTGTCTAGAAGGTTTTACATTTTCTGTGTAAAGCACATATAGATATATTTTAAATGGTAGTTGTTCTTGTCCAATATATTTGTGAAAGATAAGTTGAATATATTTCTTAAAAAATATAAATATAAAAAATGGAGTCTCTGTATTTGCTTAGTTATTATTTTTTGAAATGATAACCATTTTATTTTTTTATTGATTTCTAATTGATATTAAATAAAATTATATATATATATATATATATATATTTATTTTATTTCTTAAAATTCATTTCATTTACATGCACTTAAATCAAATTTTGTAATAAACAATAAATACTTATGTAAATGGTTTTTATTTTTAAAATGAATGTATAATAATTAAATGATTTTATATTAAATTTTTAAGTGTGTAACTACTTTTAATATATATTAAATAAAAAATTGTTGTTTGAATCAATTTTCACTTAATTATTAACAAGTTTATCATGTTGTATTTGTTTATGAACAATGTTATTTAATTTCACTAATAAAATTTTAAAAAGTTACATTTTAATTAATTAATGGTTAAGAAGATTTCATTTTGGTTTTATTAGTCCTTGGCAAGGTTGGATTCTAATAGTTGGTTTGCTTATTGACCACTATCAACTTCGCATTGATCAATGCAACTTATAATGTTTAACTTTTCAAACATTTGATTGGACCATAACTTAAGGTCTTATTGCAACCTTTGAACAAGATGATGTCATATAGATAAATGCCTCACATATTTTATAGTATAATATATGGATATAATTGCAATATTCATGCATTATTTTTACACAAAAATATTCTTTTGTCGAATTGAGTTAGAAAAATTTAGGCAATCCAATATTTCCATTTTCGTCACTAGTGATTTGATTTTTTTTTTACCGTGTCTCCTTTCCGGATCACAACCTTTAGTTTTTCATCTGACAGAGCAGGAAGCTACTGGTTTCATCGTAAAAAAAGCATGCTAGCCATGAGCCCAACCATTCGGTGGCAGATTTGCTGGAAAACAAAAGAGTTGCTAGAATTATATGCCGACACATTTATTTGTTTAAACACATATTCTCCGCGCCACGCCTAACCTAAGTGTAGGCTTATACATGGGTTGAGTACTACAAAATATTTACTTGGTACTATGGAATATTTATACATGTACTACATATTTACGCTCACCGTTGATGCATTCTTCACAATATTTTGTGGGATCTGCCACAACTATAGATGGTAAGATTTTTCTGCATACAAACTGTTTCTGTATTTTTTTTTTAAATTCCTTTTACAGTAGGAAGTAGTTATCGTTATGTATGCATATATATGATGCATATACCAACCATATATTATTCAATGGGCCATAACTCGATGCACAAGGATTACCCTTAATTGTGTTTGTGCTGTTTTCATTTCCCGTGTTTGCGTTGTTTGTATGAATAAAAATGTTGTATTTTCTTGATGGTAGAATTAATTGTTTGCATGAATAGATAGCTGATGGTGGATCTTTTTGTTCCAACTTTGATTTAAAGTTATGCTTCCCAATGGAAATTTCGAGGAATGGATCTAGTTACTCACTCCTCTTAAATGTGGCCAAGACCTGCTGGAAGTCTAAAAATTTGAATGTGATAGTGCTACCATATTCTCAAGTTTTGACCATAATTACAAGTTATGACAACAATGGGTGGCATGCATATGCTTGGGTATTCAAAGTTGGTGTTGAGACCCATGAGGTTGTCTTCCCGAATCAAAATGAGGATTAAGATAATCCTAATTGTGGGCCTCTCATATGTGGTGTGTCAATCAAAGTGATAATCCCATCTAATTCAAAAGGAAAAAGAGGTGATCTCATGATGATTTTTAGATTTTATTAAATTCAAATTGTCCCATTTGAGATCTTCCTGCAAGTAAGGTTTGTCCTGTGAACAAATTTGACATAAATCTCACAATAATTTTAGGAATTTATTTGCTGTTTTACTTTTTCATTGCCAATAGTTTCATTTTATTTTTTAACCATGCGTGTAGGTAATCTGGTAAACAATGGAAACTTTGAAGAGGGGACATATGACTATCTCAACATTACCAACAACATCCTTCTTCCCTGATCCATTTTTAATCCTTCTCCTCTGCCCGGGTGGATCATTGAGTTGTATAAGTCCTCCAGGTACATAAACTCGACCCATTTCAATGTTTCGGAGGGACGCATCATCGAGCTACTTGTCAGCTTGAAAAGCATCATCTCATAAACTATGGACACTGTTTAATCTTTGCCATGTGAGATAGGAAGAATCTATATAAAGGACCCATGACCGTCCAAGCCACTGTCAGTAAGAAGACCTTTAGGGTACCTTACGAATCCAAGGGAACCAGAGACTTAAAGTATGTCAAGTTCATGTTCACACTACAATATACATCTACTCACATAATGTTAATGAGTTTGTCACACGTCATGAAGAGTGGTATCTTCGGTACTGTGTGCGGTCCAGTGCTGGATCAGGTTCAAGTAGTTATACTGCTACATTGATGTTGATGTTGTTGTGAGAGGTTATGATACTAATCTCTCACAAACTATTTTGTGAAAGATATTTATATGTTATACTGCTATGTTGCTGTGAGAGGTTATGATATTTCATGCATTTCCACTCCACCGAACTCAAAAGGCATATTTTGTTATGAAAGTATCACATTAGCTGATTGCGATGGCAGGTGATGCGAGTAGTAGCAGAGGTGGGCAGGAGACACTCCATGAAAATCTGTACATGGTGATGCGCTTACTAGCAGTGATAGAGGAGGGAATGGATTGCATCGAAGACAATTTGGCACTCTTGCCCAAGATTTATCAGGCAATTCAGGGAATGCAAGCACGAGAAGCTACCAGAAGTACTGGCCTCGTAGGCTCCTCCAATTCTGAAAAAGACATAATCCAGGCCTCGGATAACTAAATGATCTTTTGGGAACCAACTTAATTTTGAGCAGAATGTCTTTAAAATTTAATTTTGTATAAACAATACATATTGAGTCCCACAGCTCAATCTAAGTACTTTTAATGGATGTTACATTGTAAAATTTTAACTTATTATGTATATGATGTTAAGGACAATATGATAGACTCATGAGTAATTTTCCAAAAGAAGTTTATTTTATTATGACATGAAGAATTCAGATATTTATTTTCTTTGAGTAAGAATGTGTAAATTTGGTTAGAGAGGGAAAAAATATTCTTCCTTTGTGGTTTACTGCAGATTATTACATATTGTTTTTTAACTCCTTTCAATTATGTTTCATTTTCTGCATATATGCGGTGTAAATGGAAACTTTGCGTGTGGTTATCACAAAATCGTTCATAAGCTAGAGTTATATGGGTTTAGTGATAGAAAACACGACTTGTAGTAGCGGGGTGAAGTGGATGGATGTTAGCGTCATCTGAAGGCTTAATACATGTCTAACTAGATTGCCTATGAGGGGACTAGTGTGTCGCAGTAAACATATCTCTGGGTTGAAAATAGTGAAACACAAGATTTTAGGACACCCTTGCAAGATAGTTACGATAAAACTTTGGTTCACTGCCAACGAGTGTCCATAGAAATGACAGAGTCATTCACTGCCCCATAAACAAGATTTTCCTTTCCTTCTTATTTATCGAGATCGTTGGGTTCATTGTGTATTCAATTTTTTCCTTTCATTGATTTCACTTTTGCAACTTAGAGGGAAGAAGCCACACTGGAAGGTTTCAGTGCCACTAATGTCGCTCCATTTCCAACAAGCGTCCATAGCCCCGATAGAATCATTAGCATACCCCGCAAAACCACATAGCCCCGATAGAGTCATTAGCATACCCCGCAAAACCACAATGTGACGGAATGAGTAGGTTACGCACTGAAATTTCAGTACCATTAATCTTGCTCCATTTCTAACGAGCGCCCATAGCCCCAGCAGAGGCTGTCATCATACCCCATGCTAAGAAGAAAGGTTAATGATCAGTGAGAAACAAACTAGTGATGGCATTTTCTCGTGGAAGAGGAAAGCAATCTATCCTACAACTCCAAGGTTAAACATGATTGTAACACAGAAGATACCTTGCCGGACTTTTAAAGAATGCGTAGATGTATAATGTCCTTCAGAGATATGGGATAATAGAATTAGATGGAATTAGATTCTGTCTTGTATGTAACTCGCATGACCCTAAAGTTGTTATACTTAAGAACTACACATGGCTTACCATAAGCAGAGGTATTATAAAAAATTTCGCTCTTGTTTGATCTTTACAGTGGGAAACAATAATCTTAAATGATGCAATTAATTCTATTTTGTGTGCATATCCCTTTATATCTTTGGATTATGTGAATTATATGTACAAATTTCAAGATTTTGCTTATATAAACATATGCTACAATTTCTTGCTAGTGCTTATTTGATTATAGTTATTTCATTCATTTTTTAACATATCTCTTTTTTATTTTAATATATGCACACACACACATATTTAAGGAAAAGAATCAGTAGGTAATATAATGTTTGAGAAATTGGCCGTTAACAACACAACCAACTTCTTCTCCTTTGAAGTTCTTAAGAGAAAAATATTTTTTTCCCTCGACCTTATTGACTCCAAATGGACCTAACCATAGGTTATCAAACTGACCATTTTTGCCTGGTTCCTCATTCCTTTGATCCCATTTGAGGATCCAGTCTACAGGGAGAAAAATTCTATCTTTGGCACACTTGTCAAAGATTTGTTTGATCTTTTCCTGGTGCTAATTAATCCTCTCATACACTAATTCCCTTTCTTATTACAGCTGAACCATTTGGTTGATACACCTCTACAAGTCGTTAGGCTCCTCGTTCGCTTCTTGCAGAGTCTTAAAAACTTTGGTGCCTAAGTATAATGAGAAAATATCATCTAGGCCATAGACCAGCTTAAAAGGAAAAGTTCCAATGGATTTAATAGTAGTGATTATGTCCACCCAGATAACATATTTTAACCCTACATGCCAATTACGCTTCTTTGCATACAAATATTTTTTCAAGATTTTAATGATATTTTTGTTAGTGGACTCATAAAGCTCATTTCCTTGAGGGTAATAGGTTGTTGAGTGCCTAATATTACTTCATAATTATTGCAAAAATTTTGGAAGGCAACCAAAAAAAATGTTTGGTGTTACCTGCTGTGATCTTTCGAGGGAGACTTAGGCGAGAAAATATATTTTCTACTAGAAAATCCATCACCACCTTGTCATTAAGTTTCCTTAATGGGGCGGCTTCAACCCATTTTGTAAAGTAATCACTCACAGTGATAATCTAGTGATGTTGGCCACTGGAAGGAGGGTGGATCTCTACGATGAAGTCCAAACCCCATTGTTGGAAGGGTGCTTCGGCTGCGATAGGCTTGAGGGGTAATGTTGCAAGATTTTTTTTTCCAACAAATGTTTGACGCTGGTGGCAAGCCCTCACTTTCTTGTTTACATCTCGAAAGATGGTAGGCCAATAAAGCCCACTCAGGATTTTAGGATTTATGGTTTAGGTTTATAACACTTTAGTAAACAGTTAAAAAAACATTACAAAACACTTGTTAAAATTGTTATAAAATGATTTGGGTTTAGGGTTTAAAATGTTATAAAATTCTTAGGGTTTAGAGTTGAGGGTTTAAAATGTTATAAAATGTTTAGGGTTAAGGGTTTATAACATTTTAGTAAACAATTAAAAAAAGTTACAAAACTCTTATTAAAATGTTATGAAATGCTTATGGTTTGGGGTTTATAACACTTTAGTAAATGCTTTTAATACACTTAAAAAAGTTACAAAATTCTTGTTAAAATGTTATAAAATACTTAGGGTTTAGGGTTTATAACACTTTTAGTAAATTCTTTTAATAAAAACTTAAAAAAAGTTACAAAATGCTTGTTAAAATGTTATAAAATGTTTAGGGTTTAGGATTTATAACACTTTAGTAAATGATTTTAATAAACACTTAAAAAAAGTTACAAAACACTTGTTAAAATGTTATAAAATAATTAGGGTTTAGGTTTTAGGGTTTAAAATGTTATAAAATGCTTAGGGTTTAGGGTTTAGGGTTTATGGTTTAGGTTTTATAACACTTTAGTAAATGCTTTTAATAAACACTTTAAAAAAAGTAAGAAAACGCTTGTTAAAATGTTATAAAATGCTTAAGGTTTAGGGTTTAAAATGTTATAAAATGCTTAGGGTTTAGGGTTTATGGTTTATAACACTTTAGTAAATGCTTTTAATAAACACTTAAAAAAGTTACAAAACAATTTTTAAAATGTTATAAAATTCTTAGGGTTTAGGGTTTATTGTTTATAACACTTTAGTAAATTATTTTAATAAACACTTAAAAAAAGCTACATTAAAATGATATAAAATTCATAGGGTTTAGTGTTTAGGTAGTCAAATTGGGAAGGAAGAACAAAATTCAAAATAATTCCTAATGGGTCTTTCTAGTATAGCTTACCATCTATAATACAATAATTTATAGCCTTTAACTTAAGTAAGCGTCGCGCAACTTTGCTCAAGGAATTGGGCAACTGCATAGTTTGAAGGTAACTTATGATATCCATGTACCATTCATATGATACGAAATCTGGATGAACAGTAGTACGGTCTAAAAGAGGTAGTATCAACCGTGGTTTCTTATTTTGTTTCCATTCACCTACCCCTGCCAAGTTTTCTATAGCATATAGGTTGATGTCTAGTGCATCAAAATTGGCCTCAGTTAACAACTTAGCTAGTCCTTTCCCCTTAATGATTTTGATGGACTTTAGCTTTAGATCATACTACTAATTTTTAGCGATCCATTTTCCTCTCCTTCCCTCAGTATCGTGCTGTAAGAGTATATCTCTTATCGCAGGATGCAGAAGATAAGCTATAGACTTGGCTAACAAAATATATTCCCTAAAATCCTTAAGGGTTTTAACTAAGCATAGGCATACTTCTCTATGATATTATACTTAAGCTCTACATGTTGAAGGGACTTACTAAAGAATGTTGCTAGCTACTCGTACCCCTGTTGGTTCTTCTGAAGCAGGACAACAATGATGGTATGCTCTAAGGAAAAAGGGAAGATTATAAATCTTTTATGTAGTCCAAACTAATGAGGATAGGGGCCTCCATAATGATGGTCTTAACTATTTCAAAGGAATACCTTGACTCTTCATCCCACTTAATATCACTACCCTTTTTTAGCATCTCGGTGATATTCTTTACTATTTTTGTGAAATAAGGGATAAATCTTCTCAAGAAATTGATTTTTCCCAATAATGTCTGAACTTATTTCTTCGTACGAGGTAGGGAAATGTCTTGGATTGCTTGCACCTTTTTCAGGTCGATCCTCACACCATGCTGAGACATTATATATCCCAGTAGTTTCCCTTCGGTCATATCGAAGAAATATTTCTTGGGGTTCAGGGACAAACCAAAACTGCGACACTTTCGGAAAATTGCTTCTAAATGCTTGAGATGTTTATCACCACTTGAGGAGAACACAAGCATGTCATCCAAATAGATAACTATGAACATATCCTTTTCATCAGCGAAAGGAGTATCCATTTCCATTTGGAAGTTTGCTCCAACGTTCATCAATTAGAATGGGATTTTTTGAAACATGAACATATGAAAATCGTCTTTGTGGACAGTTATTTGGTTATAGCTAGAAAACCCATCCGTCATAGAGATGCGGGTAGCACTGACTACTCGCTAGACTACAGAATCCATCTCGGGGAGAGGATAATTTTCCTTAAGTGAGGCTCGATTGAGGTTCCTAAAATCTATACGTAGCCGAATCTCACCATTTTTCTTTCTAATGGGGACTAGATTGGCTAACTAGGTAGAATAGCATAATGGAACAATTATCTTTGCATCTAAAAGCTTCTTAATTTCCTTTTCAATGGGAGGGAGTAATAGAGGATTAATGTGATGGAGATTTTGCCTAAAAGGCTTAACCCCTTCCTTTAGAGGGATTTAATGTTCTATTATGCTCTGGTCATAGGCTTTAAGATCATCATAAGACCAAGAAAAGACGTCAGTATATTTTGAAAGAAGATGAATGTATTGATCTTTAACATGGGGTGGAAGTAGCTTGGATAAGTTAACTAATTTAGCCTCAATGGTGGGGGAAATGTTCACAACTTCTATCTCCATATTTGGAGGCTTAAGGGCTGGGTTGGAAACAACGTCATTGCGGTCAAAAATTTTCTCCAAAGGAATCAACCCTCTGGGGATGTAATTATTTTTCAACTGAATGACATCGTGCTTACCGGTTTTTGTTTTTAATGGAGTAGTACTGGCATTGGCTTGGCTAATGTCTTCATCTTCATCTATGGAATGATCTGAAAATTTTGCAACCAATTGTATAAATCTCTTGTTTGTCTTCAAATACCTAGCAATGTTTGATATTATCGAGTATTGAGGGCTTATAGAGGACTTCTATTTGAAATTTATTTTTGAGTCCAGAGGGAGGAATGAAAGTAACTATTGTAACAACAAGGGCATATAATTATTGGGTCTGTTCTCTAGGAACAATGGTAAAGTTGGTAGCTGAAAAGAAATTGTCTACTAGGTCCTAGACTTGGTTTCTGTAGGAGCAAACAAGGGTTCTTGATTTGGCACTTGTTCATCACTTGCTTGATTACTAATTCAGAGTTTTCATATATCAATAAATTATGAATATTAAGATTGCATTCCATCTCTAACCCTAGAACCAGGGCTTCATATTCGACTATGTTATTAGTGGTTTCGAAGTTCAATTTGAAAGAAAAGGAGGTATTTATTTGAGAGGGGGGTATCAAAATGACATCGACACCAGACCCTACTTTGGAAGAGGCTCCATTGAAATAAATTTTCCAAACCACATTAGGGTCTGGGGGCAAGGAGACATAAGTGTCTTTTTTGGACCTAAGAACCTTCTCTTCCTCCGAGACAACAAACATGAAGTTTCCCATATTGTCTTCAAAAGTATATACTAGGGAGTTCTCAAGTTGTTGTTCCAAACTAATGGTATAAGTCAACCTAGATTCCCTATATAAGCAGTGAGTACCTCCTCCAAACACAGGGATGGTGGCATAAGAGAGATCTAGTTGTAGCGACCCACTGAGCTTTGCACCCCATCTCCTAGACAAGAGCATCCCATAATTAGGAGGGACATCAGCCATGACTACATCCATGACAATGCTCTTGACTGGAACCTAGGCCAGAACTACCACTAGATCTTTAATTATGCCCAAACACTTGACTCTGCGGGAATCAAAGGAATACAAATCATGATATTCTTGGGTTATATTTAGTCTGAGTTTATCCATGATCTCCTTAGGCATAAGGTTATGGGAGGCACCTGAGTCTAGCATGTAGTTGTGAAGGTTCCAGTCATGGATTTTTAAACTAATATAAAAAGGAGGGACAAAATTACCATTTTTTTGATTCATGGGGCTGAGAGAGATCTTAGGGGCATCATCCTAGACGTTAATAACATCTATCAATCCAATTTCTTGAGGTGGCTGGTGAGATTTTTTAAAGAAGGATTTAATTTCTTGTTTATAATTAGGTAGCTTTACGACTTCAGTTAACAACATACTAATCTTGAGCCTGTTTAATTCATTTTGCAAGATGATTTTTTTAGAGAGAGGTGTATCTATCTCAACAGGATTAGGCTTTGGAGGCAATAAGGGTTTATCCTTAATTGAGAGAGGTTGTTGGGAAGGTTCCTTCTAAGGTAACTGATATTTTTCTGGGCCTGAGATTATACTTACGTCGAAACTAGGCTTCCAATCATTCAACGAAACGTTGAAGTTGAGGGTCCAAGAATTCCTATTCTAGATACTCAGGGGAATCTTGAAATTTCATGCTGAAGGAATTTATAGAATCTACATTAAAATATTCTCCTTCCTCATGGTTCATCAACTGACTAGCTATGTCGTTGTCGTACTCATCGACGAGATTGGAGTTATTCCTAAGAGAAGGATGAATAGGCGGCTCATCTGACCTCCATCCTCTTTGCAACATTTTTTGAGGATGAGGACAGTTGAAAGGGGCTTGATTCCTAGGGGGAAAGTTTGGATTTCTATTCAATGGATTAGGATGGAAATTAGGTTGCACTAAGAGATTCGCGGGAGGTAGAGGAACAAATCTATTTCCTACCTCCAAGCGTTGGATTATATTAGCGAAAGATTTAATGATCTTGGAAATTTCTTCGATCTTCTACTCATAGGAGGAAGAAGTAGTAGGAAGTTGAGGTGAGGTGTGAATGACCTTCTTCTTCCCATCAGACCTAGTGTCTCGAGAGTGAAGTTTTCCTGTAGCGATAAGGTTCCCTTCACAAGCACAAAATTTAACTTGGGCATTAGATAATGTGGCAGGTTCCCTTTCTCGCAAGGCATATGATAAGTCATCATCGAGCATTATAGAATATGCAACTATGATAACAATATTAGAAGGACGAACAACGACGGGCAAGTGGTTATAACATTTGGTGTATCTTTTATTGAAATCAGAGATGAACTCGCGAGGTTTTAGTTTAAGGGTAGTTAAGCCATAATTGGTTAGTTTTCTTAACACCATACTACTGTGAGAACAACTAAATTAGCCTATCCATGGTATTAATACTATTTTAATCAAGGATTCTGAACCATTTCCAAGGCTCGCCCTCCAGGATTTGCACAAACAATCTCATGCAAATATCATTGTACTCAGTGCCTAGGTTCTTGCAATAGTCTTGGAATTAGAATACATGTTCCTTAGTGGTTCGGTATCCCTCGTTGTCAAACCATGGAAATTTTTTTTCATACTTTTGTGGGAAATCATGTAAATCCCCTTGTAAGTCAAGGGGACAGTAACGTGCGTTCACCCAAGCATTCATGGGTGGAGGAGCTGGCAGGGAAGGAGGGGAAGGAGGTAAAGACTAGTATGGGGAGGGAGGAGGTTTGTTTAGTGACGTAGATAAAGGAGGGAAGGATGTCCTGTAAGACTGAGAAGATGATGATGAAGCTATGGCTCACGAATTCGAGTGGAGAGAAGCAGAAAATTCTGATATCCTAGGATTAGGAGACAAGGGTGACTCTGCCTGATATCGTTAAGGCGTCTCCTTCTATTTTCTATGGCGACTAGCAATTCAGGGTCCTCTAGAGGAGTGTGATTGATGTTAGATGTGGATCTAGTCAACCTCCAGGGAGTATCCAGATGGGAAGGAAATCGAAATGAAAAAAGACCAAAATATTTAACTATACAAATTTACATGTTTATTTTCAATTAACTTTATATGAGATATATAAGGCGTGTTTAATAGAGTACCTGGGCAATGATGGATGTGTACTTCTATTGCAAGCTCATACCCTCAGTGGTTGTCGTTGTCTAGGGGCGTTTGGGTTTGGTTGGGATAGCTTGTCTTCTTGCGCTAATACTTCCCAATTATGACAGAGTTCTTGGTGTGTCCAGGAAAATTGCAAGGAGAGTTCATATAAGTTGTTTAATATACTATGTTGATCAGCCAAACCGAAAATAATATGTGGTTGAGCATGGTTAGAATTAGTCATCCATAGATTTAAACTAGTTTCCTACCTGACAACGACGCTAAAATAATGTGAGTTCTCAAATCGTCCCCACATATGAACGAATTGAATATGAATTCACTGAGGACTAGGAAGTCCTCCTACTCTAGGTGTTATGTCTGACCTCCAATGCACCACAGGGGGTAACCCTAATAATTTATTATACGATTTTCAATAAGCAAATAAAATAAGGTCAAATACGAATAATTATTTGTTGTAGTAAATCACGACATTAACAGAAGTGAGTGATAAAACTTAAATTCAATAACAATCTCAAAAAATGCGATCATAATGATATGAAGAAGCTAACATACAAATTTGGGAGAAGGTAATTGGAGAGTTGAAAAAAAAAAAAAAAAAAAAAAAGTTAAAAGATACTAGTCATTTTCACTATTAGATAAAGATGTATGAAACAAGTACAAACATTCTTAATGTTCTCCTTCAAACCTTTGCAGATGGGTGAATTCAATAATAAATATTGAAACTGGAATCTATAAAGACATAGAAAAATTTTATGATTTCTTAAACACTAGTGATATTAAACAAAACAAATTATAGCATAACACTTTCACAATTGCTAATGTAGAACATCGATTATTGCTAAGTCAAAGACACACTTTCAACTGACAACATTCAAGCATAGGTAATTTAGTCCTATGTTTGATAATATATATATCATGACATCAAAACCAAATGTATTGTCTCCTAAATGAGGGCAAGCCTTTGATTTAGTTTCTGCAATTGGCAATCAAAAGATAAACGACAAGAAACAAACAAGGCTTCTTCAAAGAATAAGGATTGAGTTCATAGATGTAAAAATAAAATTGTGTAGCATGTATAGGTAGTTCAAAAAAAATTAGAAAAATCACACTTCTGTCAACAACCCCCCATGATGGGAAACATGGTTTTATGTAATAGTTTAAAGAGTAAGTGTCTTAAATGTAACGAATTCACCTTCAAATTAGAATAAGATAATTTAAAAAATGAAATAACTATTCGTTGTGGCACCTTCGCGATTTAGAAGATTTGAATTTTTTCGTTGAGCACGTGGGGGAGAATGAGTGGGCTCCACACATCCTGACAGTTGGTGATTGCATGGTGATCAAATGGATTTTGCCCCAATCATCCAGTTGCTTTGTCATGGAATATATTGAATGTATTGGCTAAATGGTTTGTGATGTGGAAGAGACTTGCTTTATCACAAGATTTCTTTTAAAGAGATTCCTCAACTTAGTGAATTTGTCCCACTACAAGGTAGACAACCAGGGCACATTCTTATATTTGGTGATTACCACTAGCAGCCGAGATCTGATCTAATACCGAGCAATAGGAAGATTCTGTATAATCTTATTTATCCAAGCCATAATGGTAAAATCCCTGCAGAGACGGTTTACAACTATATATGAAGAGAATGTTTCCTCGCCTTGCATAGCTAGACATCTGAGATCCTGTTCTATATTCTTTAGTTGATTGCAAAGTTTTCCTAAGATACCACCCAATTATCATTTCCCTATAATTAAGTCATGGCAATCATCTCAAGATAATTCTAGTTGGTCTTGAAATCATTTATCTCTTTAAGAACCTTCTTGAATTCATCCCTCATTATTTCCATAGAAGTTTTTTTCTCCTTTAACATGCGGAGGGAGAAAATAGACTGATCTTTGGGAGGTAGATCTAGTCCTTCCAAAGTGTTATCTTCTAATGTATTAATGAGGTCAATGAGGGAGTCAATATATTTCAATCTTTCATCAAGCACTGTGACTTTTCTCTTTGCTTCCAGATTCACACTTTTTATTATCGCCTTTTCACAATTTGAGAGGATCTCTATATAAGCTTTGTTGTTGAGATCTTCTGCCAGATATCCCTCCATACCTCTCCCTTGGATTGCACTAATACTTGTTTCCATTTTACAGTGAGTCAAAATGTTTTTCACAAAGACTTAACTTCATTATGCTCATCCTTCAAGGCGGATTGAATCTGCTCAATCTCTTCATTCTTCCGACCTACTAAGTTCTCCACTCTATGTTTAGCTCTTGCATTCCCTGCTTTGACCAATTGTAGTTGTTGCTCCAGCTAGGTTATTTTGACATGTAATAGCTTAGAATCTTCAGTTTCAGATTCTTGAGAGGAATTAATAGCTTTATCGGTGAATTTTTTGTATTCTGCCAAAAGTTTCAAATGGTGTTCCTCCTTTTCAGAAGATTCTTCTTTCAATAGCTCCATCTATTTAAGACTTCTTTGCCATTCTTCTTATTTAAGTCATAATGATACTTCCATTTCTTCGAGGCAAGCTTCAATTTCTTCCTTCCTTTCGAAAACCTAGATCAGGACATGAGGATCATGATCAGGGATTTTAAGGATTGACCAAAGGGCTTTGATTTCCTTTCTTTTGTTAGGATATTCCGACACATAGGAAATAGTTAAGTATAACTTGGTCTAGTGTAGAGTTAGGTAAAGTGTTTTTCTTTACTATGTATTTTTGTAACTTACAATCTGACGGTCACGATATGTAGTGATCTGACGGTTCATTCTCTCTCTTGGTATTACGGACAATTGATCCGTGGCTTAACACCTGATTGGTCCATGATATCTATTTAAAGATCATGGAGGGTCATTTTTAGGGTAACCGTTTATGAGAGAAGCTTCTGTAAATTTTTATTCTTTTATTAATAAATTGCCTGAAGTGGCCGCGTTGGCTCAGGCCGTGGACTATTTCCCTCTTTGAGGGTTTTAACCACATCAAGAATACTGGTGTATTGATCTATGATCTATTTGTGAGCGGTGTCCTTTGGTGTTCTGTCTGAGGAACTTACCCTGTAAATTACTACATGGTATCAGAGCCAAGTTGAGGGCCGCATCTATTGGTGATCCAAATCTGAAGTCGGTAGAACTGCATCCAACTGCCGTTTCCTAGATCTACTGTTTCTGATTGCTTTCAGGCAGAGAGGACTACTCTATTGTGTTAGAATCATCTGTTCCAGTGAGGAACCCCTTTCATTTCACGTGAAAAGGTTTCCGGTAGCCCTAGCTACGTCATTTTTAAGATCTGGAGGTATACAATGTTTATTTGTAGTTTCTAGTTATTTTCTCTCTGTTTATTTCGGTTTATTTATCTCTTTGTTTTTTATTACCGGATCTACACCTTTTATTTCTGCGTATTCTCTTTGCCCCGTGACTCTGTGCGATCTGGGCAAATCAGAAATAGAAATGAATTTTTTTTCTCATGCGTATGCTCTTTTCCGTCGCGCCTTAGTGTGATCTTGCAAAATTAGAAACATTGAGGAAAATTGTTAGTTTTTGGGTAAAGTTAAGTTCAAACCATAAGGTTTGTTTTTCTTTTGTATGTCCGTTTGGGTTTTGTGGTTTTTGTTTTGTAGGCAAAAAAGAGCTTTCTCAAGTAAGCACGCACCCCAAAGCTTTGGTGACATTTAAAAAAAAAAAAAAAAAAAAAAAAAAAACCTTCCTCTTTTCCAAAAATTACTAACCTTTTAAACTAGCTCACTTGGTCCAAAGTTACTTTATGAGAATAGAGGTCTTGAGTTCAAGTCTTTCTTTTTGTTGAATTACTTTTTCAAAAAGCACATGTAACTTATGTTTTAAAGTTACTTTATGTAAAAGTGTTCTCACCCATTATAAAAAGTGAGTCACTTATAATTCTAAAGTCTCGTTATGTTTTTTTTAAGTTACAATTTAGTGGGTAGCTCATAAAGTACCATTGTAAAAGTGACTTTCACTTATTTATAAAAGTGAGTCATATAATTTTTTTTTAAAAAGTGAGCTAATTAGATTAAGTTTGGAAAGGGGGCGGATTTTTTTTAAATATAACATTATCATTCATTTATGCACATTCCCGCACTTCGTCGACATCTTCAACAAATTTTCTTCAAAAAGCCATAAATTCTTCATCCGGAAGCCGTTTTTTTATTCAGCCTAATTTTTTGATATATTTTCATTGGAACACTTAGTTTCATAATATATAGCTTCAGTTTCTTTTAAAATGGAAAGTCCATGCCAAGTTATTCTTAACAACACTAATTACTTCCAATGGTGGTCCTACATTGTGGATTTACTTAGAAGTAAAGGTTTTTACAGAATAGCCTCAGGCCAAGAAACCAAAACGAGAGATAAAGATAAAACAACCAAATGGGAAAATAGGCAAGATCAAGCACGTGGGTTGATAGGGATGTCTATTTCTCCAGACCTTAGATTCCATATTTCAGAACTTGATACTCCTAATGAAATAATGAAATAGATCACTAAAGATTTTTGAATTAAAAATGAACTTAGAGCCCATCAACTCGAAAATGAGTTGCTTACATTGGACCCCAATAATTTTTCTTCCATTGAAGAATTTTTGTCCAAGTTCAAGACCCTTAGACTTCTCTTGGAAGGTGTTAAGGTTAAGAAAGAAGATTGTAACCTTATCTGTTCCATTCTTACTAAGTTGGCACCAGCCTACTCTGTGTTTGTTTCCACCTTCCATTCTATAAGAGAAGCCTTCATTTATCAAGGACAAGACTACAAGTCCCCTTCCTTTGATGCCTTTTGTGATTCTTTAATAAGAGAACAAGAAAAGCTCTTACACCTTGGTCTTCTTAATCTTGGAAACTCTTCTAAGAAAGCCTTAACCACCCAGCAGCAACCAAATTCAAAGAATCCTAAGAAGTCGTATCCTAAAAAGAATGGTCCTAAACCAAACAAGGGTCCTAAGCAGTTTCAGTCTCAAAATGAAAAATCATTTCAACAAAATGATAAGGGAAATAAAAACAGAGGGAAGAAGACTGATAGACATTGCCACTTTTGTAATCGAGATGGCCACTTAGAATCCAAATGCTTTAAGAAGTTGGAAGCTTTGGAAGCAACAATGAAGAAGCATAATATCCATTTGGAGGACTCTTCAACTTCAACTTCATCTTAAGGAATAGCACTTTCTGCATGTGGTCGTCAAACATCTCAGTTTGGATATGCACTAAATGTATCTTCTTCTTCTAATTCTCATGAGTGGCTCATTGATTCTGGAGCTTCTTATCACATGTCCAAAAACAAAGCAATGTTTTCTTCTTTAAATGATTGTAACACCAAAAATATATATGTTGGTGATGATAGATCTCTTAGTGTTGTAGGGATTGGAACTGTTCATATAGATGATGGTCAATTTAATGATGTATTATGTGTTCCAATCTTATCCTGCAACCTTCTATCTGTATATCAGATAACTCATTCAGGTGAAAGTAAAATCGTTGAATTTTCACCTCACGATGTTGTAATTAAGGACCTAAGAGATCCTAGATAGATTTTAGCTACTGGCATCGCTGATGATTCTACAAGGTTGTATAAGTTTAACACCTTTGGGTCATCAAATCTTCCCTCGGTATTTGTTTCTCATAATGATGCAGTGAGCAAACTTTGGCATGAGCAATTTGGTCACTTAAACTATCGCTCCCTTCAGAATCTATGTAAAGAAAATATGGTGATAGGTCTTCCAATGGTATCCTGCAGAGATGGTGTTTGTTCCAGATGTGTACTCGGAAAACATCATCGAGATAGTTTTGAAAAACGTGCCTCTTGGCACGCCTCAACCCCTTTACAGCTTGTACATAGTGATTTATGTGGTCCACTTCCAGTTCTTTCATTCTTTGGCTACAAGTATTTCTTAACTTTCATTGATAATTTCTCTAGACACACTTGGGTATACTTCTCAAAATTCAAGAGTGAAGTATTTAACATGTTCTTGGCCTTTAAGGCCTTGAAAAACAATCTGGACATCAAATTCTTAAGCTAAGATCTGATAATGGCGGAGAATATGTTAACAACAAATTCATCAACTTTTTCACTGAGAATGGAATTCAAATGCAACATACGGTTCCATATACTCCACAACAAAATGGTGTAGTTGAAAGGGAGAATCACACCTTAAAGGAAATGGCTAATTGTATGCTTCAATCTAAAGGACTTAATCTTAATTTTTGGGCAAAAGCAATTAATTGTGCAAATTACATAATAAATCACACTCCTACTAAGGTTTTAAAGAATATCACTCCAGAAGAAGCATGGAGCTCTAAACCAGATGTAAGTCACTTTCGTGTTTTTGGAAGTGAAGCATGGGCCCATATTCCAGATGAGAAACATAAAGCTTTAGAACCTAAGAGTGAAAAATGTATTTTTTTTGGATATTCTAAAGATGTCAAAGGATACAGACTTATCCCACTTAAGCCCAAAAATGTTATCATTAGAAGAGATGTAAATTTTGCTGAAAATATATTAGCCTACGAGCCTAGTTCGACGGATGTGCCACCTCTCTCTATCCCTTCTACTTCTGAAAATATTTCTTCTTCAGATGATGACAGCGAGGATGACAATCCTCACCTACCTTCTTAGGATCCTCCTTTAGCTCTTTAGATTCCAAAATGGGTCTGTGCTACTCGGGATGCAGCAGGTGCTCTTGTCGGTGATCCTACAGATCAACGATGTACACGTTCTCAGTTCGATAATGCCTCTTCTTTACTGGCTCAAGCTTCAGCTAATTATGATCTTGACACCTTTGCAGAAGCTTTAGGCCATCCAGATTGGGATGCGGCTATGAATGAAGAATATCGTTCATTATTGGCAAATGATACATGGGATCTTGTTCCCCTTCCAAAGGTACGAAAACTTGTTAGATGCAAATGGGTTTACAGAACCAAGTATGGACCAGACGGAAAAGTTGATAAACATAAAGCTCGTCTTGTTGCTAAGGGTTTTTCACAAGTTGAAGGCATTGACTATACTAAAACCTTCTCCCATGTTTCCAAAATGAACTCTATCCACCTTGTTCTTTCCCTCGCTGCCTATTCCAAATGGGAAGTCCGTTAGATGGATGTTAAATCTGCCTTCTTGCATGGGGACTTGCATGAAGAAATCTATATGGAACAACCTACTGGCTTTATACAAATAGAGTCTGGCCTTGTATGCTGGCTTAAGAAATCCCTTTATGGTCTCAAGCAAGCCCCTCGGGCTTGGTATGCCAAAATGGATAGCTTTCTTTTAGAAACTAGATTTTCTAGGTGTCATTCTGACAATACTGTCTACACCAAGAAAGTGGGCATGTCTCTTATCATTCTTATTCTTTATGTTTATGATCTTATCCTTACTGGTAGTGATCCTAACGTTATAAACCATGTGAGTCCAGCCTTAGAAAGAAGTTTGAAATGACAGACTTAGGACACTTGCATTTCTTGGTCGTCTTGCAATCCAAGGAAGGTATTTCCCTTTCCCAGTCCAAGTATGCATGTGATCTTCTACGCCATTTTCACATGGAATACTGTAAGCCAACCCCTTCCCTATTTCAGTTTGGAGCCAAACTTTTCGTAACTTGTACTTCCCCTGAAGTTGATGCTACCTTATACCCTCAACTTGTAGGAAAACTTTTGTATTTGACCCATACTTGTCTTGACCTTTCCTTTGCTGTTGGCCTTATTGCTAGGTTTATGCAAAACCCACATGAAAGTCATTGGAAAGTAGCTAAAAGAATACTTCGTTATGTTTGAGGTACATTTCAATTTGGGATTAATTACAGTGCAGAAGCATCTCCTCTATTGGTTGGTTTCACTGATTCTGATTGGG
Organism: Pinus tabuliformis; assembly: GCA_031772625.1. Taxonomy (NCBI): domain Eukaryota; kingdom Viridiplantae; phylum Streptophyta; class Pinopsida; order Pinales; family Pinaceae; genus Pinus; species Pinus tabuliformis. The sequence goes on from CM062820.1 coordinate 1,095,262,593, forward strand.
TTGGTGATCCTGATGATCGGAAGTCTACTGCAGTTTATGTGTTCACTCTTGGTTCAGGACCTATTACATGGGCTTGCAAGAAACAAAGTTCCATTTCTCTTTCTTCAGCAAAAGCAGAATATTGTGGTTCCGTAGAAGCTAGTAAGGAAGCCCCGTGGCTTCATTAGATCCTGTTAGAGTTTGGCTTTCAACAACAGCATCCGACTACACTTTGGTGTGATAATCAAAGTTCCATTCAACTATGCAAAGATCTAGTCTAACATCAGTGCAACAAACACATTGAACTGCACATGCACTTCATCAGAAAGCTCATTCACAACCATGTTCTTGAAGTGCAATATTGTTCAACAAATAATCAAGTTGCAAACATCTTTACAAAGGCTCTCATAGAGGCGAAGTTTACTAAACTTCGATTTATGGTTGGTGTTATCACAAAACCAGTACTAGGGACTGCAACCAAGCAAGGTCTCATGTAACTGTTTCAGACCATACTTTAGATTAGGAATTAGCCTTCCTAATCAGAGAGGGCTCTCTCACGACTCTTGACAAAATCCTTCAAACACTAGAGGGCTAACTCTTCACACATTTATAAAAATATAGCTGGCTGGACATACATCAAATTAGTCTTCATTGGGCTATGGAGTCTCTCACAGTTAATAAACCAAATCACAGTCATCTCATAGAAGCCAAGGCTCTTTGCATCATCAAAGGTTCAAACATAATTTACCTAAATCAAAGCCTGCTAAACATACAGGAAGTCAGAGCATTAAAAATGAATTCTGAGTGATGTTCAAACATGCTTCACCAAAACCCACAGCCTGTCAAGCACACAGGAAGTCAGAGCATATAATATGAATTCTGAGGGATTGTGCCATAACAAGGCTGTAAAAAGAACATTAAGAAACTAAACCACCATCACATTTGAACAAAAAGATGCATTGAGAATCTTGGGAAGAAAAAACCCTGTTTGCCATTACTGTAACAGTCTTTACATAAGCTCTAAAAACTCTGTTTTTGTATATACAGTCCAACCCTTTTTACATCCTAACTTGGCCCATATATAGGCAAGCAAACTCCAACACCTCGAGCTTCCTCCTCCAGCATGAGGGGAGCCTCGAAGGTGGCTATTAACTCTTCCTACATGCTCTTAACTACTGCATTAATTACAAACATGCTGAACTAAAATTACACACAATCCTAATCCAACTAAAATACTAATTTCATTCTCCTCGCAGACTTGATGCTTTCTTGGATGCTGGACAGCTGTATGATTTTCATTATGGCTAAGATATGTTAAGGGAACAATCACCGAGCAAGCTGGTCTCGGATGCTAGCTGTAAGACAACTTATTAATTGATGAAATTAATCACCCTATATCCACGGTCCCCTGTCTTCCACTTCTCTTTATCATTTAAAGACCACACTCCGAGTTCTTTGAACCTTCAATTAACAACGCATAACCACCATAGGCTATATGATCTGGATACTTTAAGGACCAACAGGTGTATCAACCGAACATTCTGGTAACTCCACCAATACCTTAATAGTTCGGTCATAAATTGCCTTTGAGAAAACTTTATGAAAATAAACAAAATATTCTATTTTCCCTTCAAGACCTACACCTGTCACTGTTTGAGTTGTTATGAAACACATGTATGATCTCCTTGCCTGAGTTTGAGACCTTCTTTCACCATTAACTGACCTCATCATCAAAATTCATTGTTTTTCCACAAAACAGCATTCTACAGCAGTTTCGTAGCGCGCTACGAAACTGCTGTAGATAACCTCTATTTGTTCCGTAGCAAATAAATCTTGAGCTGGTAAATGATCTGCTTGAGAATCTGTGTTTTCTCTGGTCACTTTGACTATGATTTGAGTCACTATGAGCTCCTTTACTGTTTTGATGCTGTGGTGCAACTTCAAATCGGATCTCTGCAACCTGAGAAGTTGATTGGGTTGCATTTCACAAAGTCATTCTTGTATGTTGTAGACAGACAAAAGCACCTGGTGTTAACTGCACACAACAACAGAAAGATGTAAAAATATCAACATATAATACATTCTGGATCCTCCTCAGTACCGCCAACATATTCAGGATACTTTTAAATTCACATCTTCTGCGCAATTCAATCTGCAATTGAAACCCTTGCGGTTGTAACTTGAACTCTGAGATATACTCTGAACCTTCTCCTTCCGGGCACTATTATGCAAATCTGACATTGATGCTCTCTGCGCGCCTTTTCAACAATCAGATACTTGAAAGTACCACTGTGCAACGAAACCATTGATTGCATACACCTGAGCCTAAACATGGTTGTTGCAGAGCAGATAATTGTGTAAATGACTGTCTCTGTTTGAATAAATGACCAAAAGAACGTTCCCACATCAAGCAAATATGAACAGAAATGTAGAAATCCTGAGAGCCAAGCTAAAACACATCCTTTGCAACGTTGATTGACTGTACAATGTATAATGTCAAGTTAATCCGGCGATGAGACCCTGGTTCTACAAACTTATCATAAGAAGCCGAGAAGTATAAGATACTGGATGCCGTGCTGAACTTTCCAGTTCTTACCTAAACTTATCTAAACTTTCCCATCCAATATCACATCTTCTGGTAATGTTCTTTTCTTAATCCATGGCTTTGAAGTGAGCGCTGATGATATATGACAATCCCCCTTCTCAAAGCTAACAGCTGAAGCATTTAACGGGCACGGCAACCACGTTTATAGCAGACAACACCTAAACGATACAGTCCATATTGACTGAGGAAACTTGTCTATTTCAAACTCTTTACCATTTGCTTCCTTGTAACTACGACAGCGATTTCTCCTCTCTGCCACCGACATTTGATTATGGAGATGATTTGAAAAATTAATGCCAAACAGAGATCATTTGGAGTGTTCAGATCAAGAAGCCCTGTATTGATAGTATCTCTCGTAGTAATTGCGCCACCCTTCTTTTGTTTTGCGCACACATCTGTTAATGACACCAGTTAACATAATTCCCGCTTTTGTGCCACATTTCTATCGCGGTGTCACCGATAATGGCGACCTTGTGGCGACCAAAACTTTATGAAAGCTACTCGACACTTGGCGTTAACCACTACATCTCATAAGAGCGTTTTCATAACTTCATAACATGCATTAACAATGAAACAACGTGCTTAATAACATTCACGCCATTTTCATTTATATCAGACATTTCAAAAACCCGTGTGAAGGAGGTGCTGTGTATCCCGGTCTAAGAGAAACGTGATCCCCTGCAGAAATAAACATAACGCTGCCTGTTTGTAACACTGGCACAATTTGCTGAACACGCACTTCAATAATGGTGGAGGGATAATTTGAAAGTTCTACATCGACTCCAGGAAATGCGCTCCTTAACCTTCCCTTTAACTGGAATCAATAAGCTGATCCTTCCATCGCATATTTCTAAGATCTCAACAAAACACACCTGAATGATTTCCAACCTTTTGAAGTAGCTTTTTCATGATGATGCATTCTTGAAAATTGCCAAGGATATCCAATCACTCTTACGCAAGCACAATGGTTCACTTTGAAAATGTGACTGCCATCAAAAAGGTGATCTTGGAAATACAGACAGCAGTGTTTTGTAAAATAAGTGCAGATCAAACAATAATCCAAAAATATTACAGCTACAAAGATCTTTAATTCTTCAACTTTATGCATTTTTGCAACAGCCCTACGCTTTCAGCCATAGATGATTTGAAAATAACATCTCAAACAGCATCAAGGCCACCAAACTCTTGTAGCCTTTTTTTTTTTTTTTTTTGAAATATCTCTCGACTATATGGCGCATGCAATGTAATGGACTGCTGAACCTCAAGGAATTCTCAGCATTATTGGCATGTCCGCCACCAGATAGGGCTTTCATCTGCTGTGAATTACCATCTGTCTCTTATCTGCATGACCACCATTTTCTTTATCTTTGTTTTCATCCCACCGAGCTCTCCCATAATATATGCCATACAATATCAAACTGGATGCACCCATAAACTGTCCAAATGATCTCGTTTGTAGTGCAACCCAAGGAAAGGTATAATGGCATGTATTTGACACTTTTCGTTTAGATAAATTTTTTATGATGGACAATGGGGATGCATACATAAAAACATTGATGAAGATACAGATCGTTCTGATGACCAGGGTCTTCAAACTAAATCACAAAGCTGCCACTTCAGATTCTAAGAAATCAAATCACCTTCTTATGTTGCAGAACTGTCAATGTTAGGAGTGAAAGAGTGCCCTTTCGGCCAAGATTTTGAAAATAAAACTCACTAGTAAGTTCATGACAGTTTGAATAGGGCGATAAAAGGGAAAGGCCAGCATTTGTCTGCAATAACTCTACAGATGAGAATGCACTGGACTGATTTCAATTCCTCGGAAATATTGAAATGAGACTGCTAGATAAAGAAATGGGATAAGATAGACATCTGCCATACTCAACATATCTTGACAATTATCATCATCCTCAGAAAGATCTATAGACTGGGACTAGGTGGCCGAGCATTAGGATTCTGCTCTAATAATTGCTTGGGAACTTCATTTCTTTTAACAACAATGTTGCTTGTTGTGCCTTCCCTGTTTTGCGAAATCCATAGATCAGAGCATTGTATGCAACAGCACCAGAGTTATATCCTTTAGTCAGCATTAGACCTTTAAGCACATCAACCTCATCCACAGATAGGCATGCTATGATTTGGGCCTCCACTGAAAACTCGAACAAATCCCCAGTTTCGTAGCACGCTACGAAATCACTCAAACAGGTAGCGCTGCGAAACTGCTAAAAATAATTCAGGCGCTGCGAAAACACCGACTCTCTAAGCCAGGCTAAAAATTTTTGACTACAGCATCTTTAGTGATAACAGTTGGATTTCACGAAGTTGTCACTAAGGGGGGATAGGCTCTAATGCCTCCTTCCTTCTCCTATTGTGTCATATTTGTACATCCTTCAATCCTATCCCAAGCTGTTCTTAAGGGGGGATGTTAGGATATTCTGACACATAGGAAATAGTTAAGTATAACTTGGTCTAGTGTAGAGTTAGGTAAAGTGTGTTTCTTTACTATGTACTTTTGTAACTTACAATCTGACGGTCACAATATGTAGTGATCCAATGGTTCATTCTCTCCTCGGTATTACCGACACTTGATCCGTGGCTTAACACCCGATTGGTCCATGATCTCTATTTAAAGAGCACGGGGGGTAATTTGTAGGGTAACCGTTAATGAGAGAAGCTTATGTAAGTTTTCATTATTTTATTAATAAATTACCTGAAGTGGCTGTGTTGGCTTAGAACGTGGACTGTTTCCATCTTTGAGGGTTTTAACCACGTCAATAATATTGGTGCATTGATCTTTGATCTTTTTGTGAGCGGTGTCCTTTGGTGTTCTGTTTAAGGAACTTACCTTGTAAATTCCTACATCTTTCTCCTCCAACAATTTCTTAATAATCCTAGTATCTTTGGGTTGGTCGGATTGTCGAATGACTATATCCTGTAACTCCTTTATTGGATTAGTCTTAGCCTTCAAAGCTATGCATGACACCTGTAATTGCTCGAACACTTTCTCGAACATTGCTTTCATCTTTCTATTCCCAACAATGGGATCAAGTAGTCTTCAGGCCACAATATCACCTCCCTGTCAGTGCAGGTTGATGACATCCATATCCGACACTCTTCCCAAGTTAATGGCTAGTGAAGAGGTCCTAGAGCCTACCATTTGTTAATTCTCCCCAATCTCTGGTTGGACGACTATAAGGTTTAAAACATTCGTCTCGATTTCAATAGCAAAGATAAACTGGGTCCACCTGTGTGGATCACATCCTCAAGTGCTGGGATGTCTACTAACTGGGATTGCTCCAAGAATAAGACCAAATCTGCACCAATTGCCATTATTTTATTTTTCTCAGTAAAAGTATGTTTAATGTCAAGGGATTGCATCCCCGAATCCTTGGGTTTTATATCTTCCAAGGCCTGCCAGGTTTTTTTATTCAACTGTTCAACTTCCTGTTCAAACATCTCAACATCCACATCATTTTCCTTTGGCTTCACCCATCGTGACACTTCGGGCGGATTTAAGGCCTATGATTTTCTTTTGGATGTAGGGGTAGTGGGAAAAAAACCACTTGATCTGCATCCCCTTTGTGTATCTAGATTTCAAAATTACTTGAGCCAATTTGGGTGGTTGTCTCTATCATTTCTGTAGATGTTGTTGACTATACGGTATCATCGACAAGAGTTGCAATGTTTGCCAACTTTTCCACTTCTATTATTTTCTCATGAACATGGGCTGATAATCCATCTTGCTTCTTTAAACTTGAGATGATTCCCATATGATCATATTGCCATAGGTCGTCCTGCAGAAATCCAAAAGACAACATTTCCTTTTCCAAAGCATCTATTGCTTTTTTATTTTTAGAAATCAAAGGGGAAATAACATATGAATAACTAATAATGATAATTTTTTATTGGAAGCAAAGTGTGATTCATTAAATATCATTTTCTGTCTAAGGATTTCATAAGCAAACAAACATTTCAATATATACTTAGGTAATTGAAAAGGTTGCTTATCAAATCCCTGTAAAAAAATGACAATATAATAACGAAACATAAACCAACTCCTAATACTCTGTTCCTCGGTCAATCTTAACGTTCTGACCTATTCTTTTGAAAGCCTATTTATCTCGGTCTCCATTAATTTCACCTTCAGGGGATGTGCAAAACAATCAGTGTATTGTGAGTATGCATAGGGGACACGCTAGGGGTAGAACACATCAAACCAGTGGAAAATTTCTCTCTCTTTGTTGTTGGAATTTGTAGTATTCAGGAGAAGCTTAGAGAATAAAAAATAGACAGGTAATTAAAAAGGACCAAATGGATGAGATACTAAAAATGACAATAAGAACTAAAAGGAATAGCAATAGATAAATCAACTGTGAGGGCTCGGGTTAAGTATTTGAAAATTGATGGTTTGACAGTCAGGCTGGAGAGTAACAAGTCATATAGCCAAGAAGACTGACTCATCCATTTTAGTATCGTCATCCAAACAAAATATGACAAAGAGGATAGAGGTTAGAGTATGGAAGAAAGGTTTTAAGGATTGCGTAGGTATAGGAAACAATAGCTTCAATGCAGGATCTGGGTTTTCGAATAGGGTCTTCAAGAATTCAAGCTTATCATTCTCTGCCCAAGTGATAAACTCGCGGTCCAGCCCTTTATCGGTTATGTTGATTCCCTGGGTAGGAATACCTAGAATTTTAGCAATTATCTCCTTGTCCAACTTTAGAAAAAGCCTACGACTGGACTTAAAAAAGAACGCTTGCTGTTCGTGCTCATACTGCTCGACGAACAACATAATTGAATCAGGGTCAAAGTGGATAAGGAAAATTTGCATGGAGAACCCTATATTTCAAGAGACACATATCGTCATCAGATAAAAAAGTAGAGAGGATAAGAATCCTCTTGAGGGTAAGGATGTATCTGAGACACACTTTCATGTCTTGAAACCCAACCAACTTGTTAACTAGAGCTTCTTTCCCTGACGACTCAGACATCATAGTTTCTTGTGATTAAATTACTGACCTGACAAGAAGGAGGTGAGCTAGGATGACTTACCGAATGAAGGAGGCGACTCCTTTTGCATGAGACCTACTCTGCACTTGCTCTTGGCCATGTACGAGCTTTCCCGGAGGACATGCAAAAATAAGGTCGAATGAAGGAATGGAGAAAGGTTGGCGGAATTAAGGTTAAATTGGTGATTACAAGGATAATTAAATGCCGCAGATAGGTGTCAATCGATCATTTATCAACTCACCAACTGAGGAGAGGGGGATCCGCTCATCGCAAGAAGGGGCATAGTTATACCTCACATAGGTTTTGGTGTGACCATTGTAGCCTATGAAAGATCAATGACTAGGATGACATTGGGTCGGAAGGGAGGGTGTAATGGTCGTTTAGGTTTCATTGCGACATGATTTAGCGGCCGTCTGATTGATTTTACACCAACGGTTGAGATATGTTGGGCGAGAAACCCGCATCTAATCCTCGCACTACTTTAGGGGCAATGGTGAGGCTTAGCTGACATAGCAGGCATCGAACGACTAGCTCACGAAAATTCGATCGGGGGTTAAACTCATCGGGGTTTCGATAATGCATTAGAGGTGCAAAAAAAGTAAGTGTGATGGACATGTTTGCACTTTTGATCTTCCTTTCGGGATATATCTTCCACTTGTACCTACGCACTCCATAACACCCACCTGAATTCTTTTTAGTTCAAGGATAGATAGATAATTAGTTTTAATTATATCTTAAAATCTCCGAATGGTGAGGGATTTTTAAGCACCTAACATGGACTATGCGATATCTGATATTGAGATCCTCAACTGTATTATTAATTTTGACCTCCTTGATGACCATGAACCTGATTCTAACAAAAAACCTTTATCCTTAATCTTGAAATTGGATATACACACAAACCACATGAAAAATAATGGCGAGAGCCAAAGGCGCACTTGCTTTGAAAAAAGTAGAATGAATCTCTTCTTAAAATATCTAACAGGGGGTTTAGGTCTATGCATGGAGTTGGGTTACACTTTTTGGCAAAAAGAGGGTTGAAATTTGATTTAAGTCTCCTTGTGGGATTATTGAGTGGTTGTTTCATTGTGATTTTATCTGTACCACTCAGTTTCAAATTCCACTAGGGGACACTACAACTCGTCATAGTAAGACTGGAAGAATAGGCGTCTCTGATGGTATTTGTAACCACCTCTCCCATCTACCCACTTTCACCAGCCTTCTAGGGTAAACATGAGAGGAAGAGTTACTATGATATGCATCAACCTCCTAGATCACCTTAAGGAAGTCGAATCGAAAAAACCAAAACCTTATTGACTTCCCTAAGGTGCTACAACACTCCCAAGGGATAAACCACCATTCCAGGTGCCCAAACCTTGAGTTAAGCCTCTTTTTCATTGATCTGGAATCCCAAATGCTGGCATAACAATGACTAAATTTGACTGTAACCCTCCAGTCACATGCATAAGCCTGCAAGAGAGCGTTTGTAGTATTTTTCACCCAGTTATATGCTTGTGACTACGAGATCCAGGGAATGTTTTCAGGGCTAGTCTCTATACCATTTCCCAAAACTTAATGAAAATTTGTAGAACAATGAATGACACAAATACAAAGCCTTCCATATAAAATTTAGATAAAAAATTGACCTAACTAGGCCTAACCATGACAAACATTTCATCAAACACATCATGAACAAGTAATGTGCAGGTCATAAATACACATCTAAACATAGGGGTCTCATACTTATCTAAGAATTGTTAAGAAGGTTTAATGCCCTTTCACAATAGTTGCAATATATTCTATTAGGTCATGCATTCAATAACCCTTCATATATTCATCAAACATGTCAAGATCCATAGAAAATATACATCATATAATCAAAATATAACCATCATATAAACCATCAATAATCAACATATAAACCATGGTAACACAACCATAATATCACCATCATAATCAATAGATATGCTTATAGATCATAATAGAAAATACATCTTATTAACATATGAAAATACCAACCAAGTCAAGGACTTCCATGTACCACCTGACCATAGATTGGGCTGAACCAAATCTTTCTTTAAGCCAATCACCCTCGGGCCATATTGCAAGAATTAATGTGGGATCTCATGGAATAAGCCAACCAAAATAAAACTAGGTCTTCTATAGGCCAAACCACCTCAACCCTGAACTAGCGATTCCACCTCATGGCTGGACATCACTAACCATCACCAGATCAGTACAGTAGGGGAATTTTAAGGTATAAAATAGGGCTCCTAAGAAAAATGCGCAACCAAAATAAATTTTATAAGAACCAATAGGATTGAAGATGATGATGCCAACCATGGGGGACGATTCACCATTTTTGGAGTAAAAAAGTAAAAAAAATAAAAATAAAAATAAAAAAATAATAAAACTACTTCTTCAAATCATATTTTCAACTTATCTCCCTAATGTTTTACTCAAATTTCGAGCCCGATTACTCGTTGGATACAAAATTTAATTCCTCATCGAAGGAGTACCCATGTTACATACTTTTGATGGACCCTTCTACACGAAAAATGAGAAATACATGAAAAAATGTTATTGCAATCATGTTTTCCATGTATTTCTCATTTTTTGTGTAGTGGGGTCCATCGAAAGTATGCAACATGGGTAATCCTTGCATGAGGAATCAAATTTTTCATCCAACGAATGTTTTCACTCGAAATTTGAGTAAACCCATAGGGAGATAAGTTGAAAATACGAGTTGAAAAAATATTTTTTTCTTTTTTCCCTCTATAATTTGATGATGTAATCTAATCTTATTTTATTATTTCCACTATTATTTTATAATTTCCTTAGGAGGCCCATTTTAGACCTCAAAATTCCCTTAATGTGTACCTAAGTTGTCCACGGCTTAAGATCATTTGTTCCAACTTGGCTCTAGGACTAGTAACTCAACCCACAGCTGCTGCAGGGCTCCAAAGTGTTTTTCCAACAAAGGCTCTAGGACTAGTAACTCAACCCACCAAGGGCTCTGGAGTGTTTGTCCAATTAAGGATTCCAGGACTAGTAACTCAACCCAAGTTGTTCCAGGGCTTTTAGAGCATTTGTCTAACCAAGGCTCCAAGAAATAATAACTCAACCCACAAACCATAAGGAACATGAGCACAAATAACAAAAACAAAAGGGAAAACCCACAACACCATGGTTATCTAGGAAATGTAAAGGCTAGGCAAAACCATTGTTAATCTAGGAAATTCTCCATGCCAATAACATATCATAACCAACTAACCACATGCATACACCATGCAGTCCAAAAATATCAAGGAAATTATACATGCAACTCGGTACCTACAAAGTAAACCTGATGCAAATGTTGATCCTGTTGTCCCCTTGCACTTTCCTACTTTTCCTTTGCCTTCTTTCTCCAAATCCAAGGTATGCCACAATGCTCCAAGAAAACTCTAAGTTTGAAAGAGTATGAGAGAGAGAATAGAGAGAGAGAGCTCCACCATATAATTAACAAAAGATTCAACTGAAAAAACCATGAACTGATCCTCATAAGCATTTTTATCATTGATGCATCTATGTTTTTCACTTTCCTCTATTTTTTCTTCAACTCCCCTCATGTAATTCTATGAAATTTCACCTTCCTTTTCTCCTATTTTCCTTTATTTTCATAAATAAAATACCAATTAATGGCTCTTTGCCTTTTCCAATGCTTCTTCCAATTTACTCAACCATTAATTAATTGAAATGAACACCTATTAGGATGTTTTTCCCACCATTCATCTTGGAATACGTGTCCCATGACCTTGTTCTTATATTCTTTTACATGATTTTTAACAGGGGCTGTTACAGTCTTCGAAGGTATCAATCCTTGGGTAAGCTATGAGTTTCTATTATATCTAACTTGTGGGTTGTTGGATATACGTTTGATCCTAAAGGTTGCCCAAATTAATCCAAAAAATTATTGATTCACCATGGTTAAAAAAGAAAATAACATCTAAAGCCTTTGCAATCCACCATAAGAAATTCTTATTGGGAATCAAAAGATTGTTAAGTAAAGTTGAGTAACAAACAAAAAGGATAAAGAAAAGTTGAAAGTCCACACATATCTTGTTCTCTGCAATGATAATAAAGTTGTTTGGAGAATGAATAGGGGTAAGGGAAATCATTTGAAGTTTTCATTAGATTTCATTATGGAGGTTACGCTATTGTTTAATTTAAATTAGATTGATTATAATAGGGTATAATTTTTTAATTTTAATTATTTGAGTGTTTTTATATGTTACTAGAGAAAATTAAATGCTAAGTTTGAATTTTATATTAATAAGGAAAATGATTATTAAATTTGTTGGTTTGAAAAGTTGAAATTTAATTATATAAAGTAATTTTGTTATGGAAATTTAAAAATCTTATTAATAAATAATGGTTTAAGAGAAGAACCACAAAGTAAAGGTATCTAATGAATCAACAACAACCAATTTAAAATCCATATTCAAAATGATAAGCAAAACCTTTTCTAAAATGAAAGTCATGGAGATGAAATTACCTAGGTTGATTGAAGTTGAGGAAGCAACGTCAAAGCATAAAAACAACCCTAAAAATGAATGGCTCTAGATGAAAACTCAATGTATATGCTTGAAAATCATTTTTCCAATCAAACTATCATGTTGTCGAGCTATGTAAATAAAACTAAAGAATAAAGAATACTTTTAAATGTACTAAAATACTTTTAACATTTAAAAAAAATCTAGATGGAGATCAATCTTTATATAAGGGTTTTCATATTTAGTGATCTCCCCAAACGTTCTATTCCTTCGGTGTACCTTTGCACCTTTAGGGGAAATTTCTAGTTAGATATTTGTGTAGTAAATTTTTATTCTAACCTTTGAATGAAGTAAATAACACATTTACCATTAATTACATCCCAACATAATTTAAATAAATCTTTGCATAAAAAATGGATAAGAACAAGTAAATAATCCCTGCCATTTAAGTGGAAATTATTAATGAGCCTAGGTATTGCAACAAGAATGCTGCAACTCCCAGGGCTACCAACTTTACTTATCAGCCCAAGGTTTGTAAAAACTTGGAGGTGACAGTGCTATATGCACAAGTAAAAGTGAAGGTACTTCCTGTTGTCACTGCTCATTTGGCAAGAGACCCCAAGGGTTCCAAGCCAGACTTCTATAGGGTTAGAAGAAGCTTAACTCTTTGATGGAAGAAGAGAAAATCTATCCTAAGGGAGAGCTACTTCGACTGTAGTATTGAAGAAAACAACATGTAATGATAAACCGCAACATACCCTAATTAACCAATTAAACAGCTATGCTAAGCAGAATTTCTAAATTAATCACTAACCTAATGTTGCTATCTAAGTTATAGAAGCAAATAGCATTAAACTATACTGAGGTGTAGCAAAGAAACTTAGGTTAAATCGGGTTTCAAGAGGAAAAAGCAGTGGAAGATTGAAATTGGTGAAAGGAGGACATAAGGACACAGTAGTGCATAGGGACCGTTGGATTGATCAACGAACAAAAGATGGACGGTGGAGATCTTATCGCGGGGCTTTAATTGAATAAATGAATGAACGAGGTTAATGAACAGGATGAATGGCAGAGATCGTATCGTGAAGAATTAAGTGAATGGATGGATGAACAAGGTAACGAAGTAGATGAACAACGAAGATCGTATCGTGAGGGATTAAGTGAATGGATGGACGAACAAGGTTAACAGGAGATGAATGGCTGAGATCTTATCGTGGAGATTAAGTCAAGAGATGGACGGACAGGGTAACGAAGCGATGAATGACTGAGATCTTATTGTGCAGATGAAGTTAATATATGGACAGCGAAGATCGTATCACAGGAAAAAGAAACATGCGGAAATGATGGAGCAAGTTTCTAAGGTGATAAGTAGTTTCTCGCGTGCCCTCAAGGTTGTAAGCTGTATTTTAAAATCTCATGCGATTAGCCTAACTGCATGAAACACAGCACAAGAAAACCACTTTTCTTGTGTGCTCTCAGGTGGATAACAGTCATGCACTAATGCACACGAGATTGTGCGATAGCCATTGGATTAGGCGGGGCTGATCAACAGTGGAGATTGGCCAAGCTAGTTGGCGATCGAGTGAAGCGATAGCCATCAGATCAAGTGAGGCAGATCGATGGTGGGGGTTTTAAAGTGCATGAAGTGCTGAGGTGACACGATAACTGTTGGATCAGGCGAGGTAGATTGACGGTGGGGACTTAAAGTGCATAAAGTAAGTGGAAGACTTCACTCGAGGCAGCAGTTAGAGAAAATAATGAATTGGACGGTGATTGTGAAGTTTTGTTGGGGATCGGACGATGAGGAAGTGATGCATGAAGAACACACTGAAAGAGGTTTTCAAATGAAAATGATAGAAAAACTAGTGCAGATGAACAAATGACTACATCAAACAACGAACTCCATAGCTCATGCGAGAACCAGAAACCTATGTTTTTGGAGTTGCTGAAGGGTCTCTTCCTCATGTCATGGTCCCAGAGGGAGGAGATGAGGCCAAGACACCTGTGCACAACCTGATAGTGATCTTTTTCACCTAGCTAACCTGTAAACTAAAAGAAGGCACAAATGGAAGTAAACTACAACACAACTGATATACTCTACGTTATTGTAATGAAAATGTAGCTACCTAAGCAAATAACTAGAAAAACCATGAATCCTACTTAAGCAAATGAGTAGAACTAGGAAGATACTTGAGCAAATAAATAGAACCAGAAAGCTACTAAGCAGATAAACAATGAAAAACCATGCATTTATTTAAGCAAATGAACAGAAATCTATGCTAACAGATATGTACAATGAAGAGGAGCTTTGGTTGCTCGGGTTGGGCCCTAACCTAAGAGCTTCAACACTCAGAGTTAACTCAGAGATGGCTTAAAACAAAACTCATTCTCATTATGAAAACCATGCATTACAGAACAACTTGTCGTAAGTCTTGCAGCTTAGAAATAAAGCAGATTTTTTACAATGGAAGTCCAAATCCTACCGAGGTCCTAAGCCTCTTTATTTATACATTTGAAGTCTCTAATGACTTCCTTAAAATTAGGGAGGCTTGGCTTGCAACTCAAGAAAAATTGGTTTCTGTCCCTTTCACTTGCTTGGTTGTCTTCTAGTCTTCAAAGTGATGGTTGTTTGCACTCTGAGCTGATGGAGGAATATTCGAATGGAGGGGTAGTAAATCAGGAGGATTTACCTCCTATAATTACTCTCCCTTGTCCCATTCAAGTTTTGACCAAGGTATTTTCCACAGTTCCTTGCTTTTATCCTTTATGCCTGCATTTTTCCTTGCTTGTATCCTTTATTCATGCATTATATGCACATTAGACCACAAAGAAAAATATCCAACTCTAACTCATCTCATAAACAAAATATAATCAAAAGTATGCAATAAGGTGTGAGAATAGTTGGTTTGACTAAGCTAGGAGGTGAATTAAGGTCAATTAAGGCCAATTAAGGCCCATATAATTACCCAATTATGAGGCTCATCATCAACCCCCTACTGAAGGTGTTGCTCATCCTCTGAGCAACTTAGTCAATGTCCATGCCTTTCACGGCTCTAATAGCCTCTTTGACATCTCGTGCTTTTGATGTGGTCTCTTCTTGTTGTTTATAGAATCCTGCTTTCCTTTCTACTTCTTCCCACTGCCTCTTTTCCTCTTCTTCTTTTCTCTCTTCTAACATCCCTAGGAGTAGTGATGGACTGAGTTTTAGGTTTATCCAATTGACCTTCAACCTTTGCATTGATTGCTTATACATAGGTGTCCTGTTGAGAGCCTCTCTCAACCTTTGAGGGGAGTGATATTCTCTGATCTTCAAGCTGTGTGGCAGTGTTTTCCCTCTCCTTTAGTAGGCATGTATATTATCATCTCTTAGCAGACTAAACATATCCTCAAAATGTGAAATTGCTTGCGCTTGGGTAGCAAGATATCTAGGTGCTAGCTGAGGATCATTTGCAATTAGATTATGTGTCTTGATTAGGGTCATGGGATTTAATTGTTCAACTCTGATGAAAAAAGGGTTCATTTTGCTCTCTAGCCCATATTCTTTTCGCCCCTGTAGCCCTTGACTTCTTATGGTTCATCAATGATGCCAAAGCCATTAATTGTAGATCTCCTAGCTCTGCATTAAGATCCCAAATATTCATGTCTGTGAGGGCCATGTTGTGCAAGTAAAACTCAGCCATTTTGGCCCTATCCTCTAGTGCATTTTGATCACAAAGCTTAATAAACTGCATGTAGTCTTCAAATGGCATGGTGCCCCTTTGTGCTAGTGTTTTAATCTAAAATTGCAGCTATTGTTCTCTAAGGTAAGGAGCATAGGATTTAGCTGGCATCCTACACTGGATGGCCTCTTGCTGTTCTTTCTCCTCTGTTTCAATGCCTTCTTCCTCTTGTTGTTCTTTCTCATCTCCATCAGTTTCTTCCTCTGTTTTAGCATCATCCTCCTTGTGTTCTGTTTCAGCATCATCCTCCTTGTGTTCTCTTTCATCATGTTCCTCTGTATTAGTTTCTTCTTTCTCCATGACAGAAGGAATAACATCATAGATGAGGGTTTTGATGTCATCCTCTACTGGTAAGTCTCTGAAGACTGACCATTTTATATGGATCCTGAGGTTTTGGAGGGCATCCTTAATGAGGATCTTGATCAATCCATGGTGAGCCAACTGTTGGGAATTCCCTTCTTTACTTCATTTCTGGAGTCTATGAGTGATTGTATCATAAAATAGGGTACGCCGAGTCTTTGGTGAACTGGTGTTTCTACCCCAAGTCTTAATTCTTCAAGCATTCTCAAATGGTTTCCATAACAATATTGTATCTATGGACTCTTGCATTCTCTTTTGACTTATTAAAGAATTTCCTTTTTGCCATATTTTCACTTATAAACCAACTACCTCTTAACCTTTACAACTTTTGATCAAATGATGTATATGAGTGAGTGAGTGGGATACTTACCTATGGTCTTGATGCCATGCTGCAGTTGTCAAAGATTAGAGGTGCTGATGGTCATTATTCTTCCTCCTATGCTGTTTGTTGATGGTTTATTAGCTTTTGTAGGTTTCTGTGACTAAAGATTTGATGCTGTTGCTGCTACAGTGGAGCTCCCGGATATGATGCTGCTGCTATGGAGTTCCTGGATCACCACTTGGCAATGTTTGGTGTCTCCCTTAGAATTTCTTGATCATGTTGCTGGCTGGTGCTGTGAGGATGTTTTAATGAATGGATAGATGGAGTAGGAGTGTGTGTGGATGCAGGGATGATGGTAATGGTTGAGGTGATTCTGGTAGAAAACACAATCTTCACCAGAATTGAAGCAACGAAGTGAAAACATTGGGATTGATGGAGGGATGCATGGTAAGGAGTGGAGGAGATGAATATATGTGAGGTAGGTTTCCCTTTGGATCTTTTCTTTGCTCCTTGCTTGTCTTTCTCACCCACCTACAAATAAAAATTATGTTTTTTCTTTTATTATATATATATATATATATATATATATATATATATATATATATATATATAACACCTAGGATACCTCAGAGAGGTTTACACCCTAGATATCTACCTTAGGCACCTCAAGGAAGGTTTTTGCCCAGGGATCTTCTTATCCTTTGCATTTTTCTCATCCTTGGGCCAACTCATGAGGTTTTCAACCCAAATATGGGACTCAGGCGCCTCATGGAGGTTTTCACCTGAATCCTTATTCTTTTTTCCTTTTTCACTGTGTTATTGATATTGTCAATGAACTCTTGTTTTGATAAAGGCCTCTTGTACATTTTCAATCAGTGTCCATTAACTAGCAATGGAATGGCTTATTCATCAATAGTTTTGATTTGCACTGAACCATTTTCATGGCATCTTTCCACCACATAAGGTCCGAGCCATCTTTTCTTTAGCTTTCCCTTGAATTCTTTATACATCGAATCATATAACAATGCCCAGTCTCCCTCTTGAAATTGCTTCTCCTTGATATGTTTGTCATGTCAGATCTTCCTCTGAAGTTGAACTATATCTGTATGTAGGAAGGCTTGCATTCTGAATTCATCCAAGCCATTCAAATGTAACAACCTTTCTTTCTGTGCATGACTGAGATCCAAATCTAGTTGGGCTTCCATCCTCAATGTTTTATATTCAAACTCAATGGACAGCAAAGCCCTTTTCCCATAGACTAGCTCATAGGGTGTAAATCCAGTGGCGGTTTTCCATGTTGTATTATAGGCCCAGGTGGCCTCAACTAGTCTCTTTGCCTAATCATTCCTGTTTCTTCTCACTACCTTGGTTAAGATGTTCTCCAGTGCCATGTTGGTCACTTCCACTTGCCCATTAGCTTGTGGATGATAAGGAGTGGAGGTCCTATGCTTGATTTTGTGATGGCTGAAAATTCTTCAATCATGCTGGAACTAAACTGGCTACCTTGGTCTGTGACTAGCTCTCTAGGGTACCCAAATTTGTAGAATATATTCTCCCTTAGGAACTCAACCACCTTTTCTTTTGTTGCTACCTTAATTGCCTTGGTTTAACCCACTTAGTCAAATAATCAGTGCACACAATGATGTGTTGTTTTTGCTTTGAAGGAGGGTTGACAGGCCCAATGCAGTCCATGCTCCACTTGTCAAATGGCTCGAAAGTCACTTGAGGTTGTAGGGGCATTTCATCTCTTGGAGTAGGATTTCCCATTCTCTCGCACCGATCACACTGACTAATGTACTTTTTCACATCCTGATGAAGAGTAGGTCAATAATAGCCTACTTGCAAAACTTTGAATGTTGTCCTCTTTGCTGCAAAGTGACCTCCACAAAGCCCATCATGACAAGTCAGAAGGATGTCAAAGACTTCCTCTTCCCTTAGGCACCTTCTTAAGATTTGATCTAGGCCAAGTTTGAATAGATTGCCCCCAATCCAGGTGAAGGGGGCGCTCTTTCTAACTATCTTGCTCTTTTCTTTGGAGGGCAAGTTTGGTGGAAACTGCGCTGATACCAAATAGTTTGCTATATCAGCAAACCATGGGGAGAGAAATGAAATAGCAAACAAATGCTCATCTGGAAATTGGTCATCCACCATTCCCTCTTCACCTGCAGGCAGATTCATCCTAGATAGAAAGTCAACAACAACATTCTCCTTACCAGGCTTATCAACAATAGTTAGATCAAACTGATGTAATAAAAGCAACCATCTTATAATCCTAGCATTCACATCTAGTTTGTTCATTAGATATTTAATCGCAGCATGATCAATATGCATAAATGTTTGATAGCTTGTAATGTAATGCCTAAATTTGTTTAATGAATGCACAACAACTAGGAGTTCCTTTTTAGTCACAGTATAGTTTAGCTCATCCTTTGACAGGTTCTTACTGATAAAATAGATGGCATAGGGCAATTTCTCATCTTCCTGACCCAAGGCTGCTCCTATGGCTTTGTGTGGGGCATCAGCATGAATATGAAAAGGGAGGGCCTAGTTTGGGCCTCTGAGGATTAGTGCAGTGGTTAACTTACCCTTTATAATGTCTAAGTCCACTTGACAACTCTTTAACCATATAAACTCAGAATATTTGGCCAAAAACCCGAACAAAGGAGAGGTCAACTTGCCGAAGTCCTTTATGAACCTCCGATAGTATCCAACTAACCCTAAGAAACTCCTGACATCTCTCTGATTTTGTGGAGGTGGGACCCTTTGGATGATTGCTATTTTGTTTGGGTCCACCTGCAGTCCTTGCTAAGATATTGAATGACCTAGCACAATCCCTTCAGTCATTAAGAATTCACATTTTTCTGGACTGAGAGACAGATTCATTTCAATGCATTTGTGTAATACTTTGCCTAGGTTAGTTAGGGCTTCTTGGAAATCACAGCCATAAGGTGTAAAATCATCCATATAGATTTCCACAGCATCATGTACTAATTCAACAAAAGTACTCAAGACGGCTCCCTGGAAGGTGGCAAGAGTAGTGCATAGGTGAAAACAAAGGACCCTATAGGCAAAGTACAGGTGAATGTTGTCTTATCCTAGTCTTCTGGGAAAATTTGGATTTGGTTGTACCCACTAAATCTATCTAGGAAAGAAAAGAACTTCTTGCTTGCCAGGACATCTAGCACTTGGTCAATGAAGGGTAGGGGAAAATGATCCTTCTTTGTGGCTTTGTTCAACTCCCTATAATCAACACAAATCCTCCACTTACCATTTTTCTTGGGAACTAACACTAAAGGAGAAGCCCACTCACTATATGAGATAGGGTAAATGAATCCTGCTTCTAGCAATTTTTGCAGTTCTTCTTTGACTATGTCTTTAAGAGCTGGATTCATCCTCCTTTGTGGTTGCCTGACTAGCTTGTAACCTTCTTTGATGTATATGTGGTGAGTACACATTGAGGGGTGTACTCCCTTCATTTCCTTATAACTCCAAGCGAAGGCTTCTAGGTGTTCTCTCAACATGTTGCATAGCTTTTCCTCTTCTAAAGCAGAAAGAGATGGGTTAATTTTCAAAGTTCTCTCTAGGACAAATTCTATGGTTTTGACACGGAGTGGGTTGGAATTGGCCAAGAATAAGTCAATTGGATGATTTCTTTGGGTTTCCCTTACTTTATCATCTAATGATAATGAACTAGGAGTTGGACTTTGGAGCAGGTGTTCAATTAAGTCATCCTCATCTTACTGTCCTCCTCCTATGGTTGCTTCTAAACCATAAAGTTGGGTAGAATAAACCTCATCTTCTTCCTCCTCCTCTAACCATAAAGGTAAATCATGCTCTAGGGTAGGTTGAGGAGGATGGTATAAGACTAACTGCTTGGACATATGCCCATTTTTTATGGTCATATTACCAGCTCTGCAACTAATGTAAGCATCAAATGTGGCCAACCATGGCCTCCCAAGGATGAGAGGGTAACTAATAAGCTTAGATTTAGGATGGAGAACTAGGAAATCTGTAGGGTACTCCCAGGAATCAATGGAGACCATCACATCCTCCACAATTCCCTTAGGGGTGACTGTGGAACGGTCTGCAAGTTGCAGAACTGTTGTGTTCTTTCTCAATGACCCTTGGAGGTTGAGCTTGAGCATGGTGTCCTTGGTCATCACATTAATGGTAGACCCAAGATCAATCAGAGTGTGTGGGATAATGGTGCCATTGATGTGCACATCTACTACAGGGCTTCCAGGGTCCAAATATTTTAGACATATCACCTGCCCTAACATTAAGTTAGACAACTGCCCAATGACATTAATGGTAGGGGCATCCCTTTTTCTTCTTCCTGGATGTTTGAAGTACTTCTCCTTAATCAAATTATTGTAAATAGGAACATCTTTGATTACCTGGAGAAGGGGGATCTTTACACATAGATTTTTCAATTCTCCCAGAAGTTTAGTTTCTTTTGGGGTAGGTTGGAGTGGTTGGGCTAATCTCTCAAGAAAGGGTGGATTTACTTTAAGGTTGCTTTGCTCTCTTTCTTCCTCAACCTCCGCATGTGGAGAGGGAGGTTGGTTATCAGGGAGAAATCTCCCAGATCTTAGGATGATGTCATGGATTTCTACAACATAAGATGGGTATGATGTCTCTCCACTGTATGCTTGTTGAGCTTTCCTATTGTTTGGGTTTAGATTTCGCTAGGCAGGCATCTGGGGTTGCTTGGGTGGAGCAAAATGCAGGAGTTGTGGTTGGGTAGGTGGTGGAGGCAATAGGGTTGGAACATTGTTGAATTGGGGCCTCCACCCCTCGTGTAGGGTATTCCACTATTGTTGTGGCTTAACATAAGTTTGAAATGACTGTTTGGCTAGCTGGGAATGATATTGAGATGTATAGGACCAAGGAGGGGGTGTAGACCAGGAAGGATGAGCAGGGGGTCCCCAAGAAGGTATATCTGTGGTTTGGTTGGGGTTGTAATATGCATGGGATGACCCTTGCATACCTTGTTGGTATGGTATAGGCCCAGGAGGTCTCCTTTGGTTGATGTAGTAAAGCTAATTAGTGACCCCTTCAGCTCCTTGATATACAATTTTAAGTCCAGGTAAAGAAGGGCACTTGTCTGTGGAGTGGTTTTCTTCACATATTGAGAAAATCTTGATACAGTTCAATGGACATTCGTTCCTAAGATGTCTCCTGGGGCATCTAGGACAAAAGATGGTCACGACTCTCTCTGCTTCCTCTTGCTTCCTTTTGATGTTCATGGTGTCCAATTGCAAGGCAAGGGTTTGTAGCATATTAATTTTGAAATCTTCTAGCATATTTCCAATTTCACCCTTGATGGATAAGTTGGAGGATGATGTACTGGCCATAGGTTGACTACCCCTACCATTTTTCCTGGCTGACCTAGAATGGTTTCTAAAGATAGTCTTGATATCCTCATAGGGTAATTGGTAGACATCTCCTCCTACTATCATATGTAAGGTATCTAGAAGATCCTCCCTTACTCCTTTAAGAAAGACCAACTTTAGTGGCTCAGGGTCAAGTGTGCACCTGGCCCTTTTGTAACTGAGATAGAATCTTTCTTTATAGTCTTCTAAGGATTCATCTTGGCCTATGGTCATCCCGGAAATAAATTCTTTAGTATCCTTTGACTTACGGTAGTCCCTATATTTGTTGTTGAAAGTCTGCTGCATTTGAGCCCAAGTTGTGATGCTATCTCCAGGTAAACCCATGAACCAGTGCAATGCTGCATCCTTGAGGGTAGATGGAAATCGTTTTAACTATTGCTAATCACCTGTATAGTCATAGGTTCGACATATAACAACCAACTCAAATAGGAAAGTGTCAGGGTCCTCTGTGGTCAGGCCATGGAAATGAGGTAGAGCAGAGGGGCTTATATTCTTCATCTTAGTGTTCCCATTGGTTTCCTTGATGGGGAAGGCACTCTCAATTCTCTCTCTATCTCCCCTGTCATTTTGGTTTCCAGCCATTGGTTCAGTAGGAATGGGTTCTTCCTCTTCTTCTTCCCTTGTAGGTTCTTCAAATATGTAAGGTTGCTCACCTAAAGGTTCTTCCACTTCACAGTCACCGAAGAAGAGAGAAGGTTGACTGTTGGATGTAGTGGGGGTATTTTTCAAGAATTTCCCTAAATTGTCCCTATTCCTACGAGGCATGAAAGGAAATGTTTTTGGGTTGGTTTTTGTAATATTTTCTTTAAAGATAGAAAGTACTTACAGAATGGAAAAGAAAACAGCTAATGACAAATGAAAGATATGAAGCTAATAGATTACTTTTGCAGAAATAAACTAATGGAAGAAAATTGAAGACTGGAGGTAGAAAAAAAGAAAGTTGGAGACTAGAAAATAGAAGAAAGCAGTAATTACTTCTACTTAGACACCTCCTTGACAACATCGCCAAAAATTGATGAGCCTAGGTATTGCAACAAGAATGTTGCAACTCCCATGGCTACCAACTTTACGTATCAACTCGGGGTTCGTACAAACTTGGAGGTGACAGTGTTATATGCACAAGTAAAAGTGAAGGTATTGCTTATTGTCATTGCCCATCTAGTAAGAGACCCCAGGGGTTCGAAGCCAGAATTCTATAGGGTCAGAAGAAGCTTAACTCTTTGATGGAAGAAGAACAAATCTATCCTAAGGGAGAACTACTTCTACTGTAGTATTGAAGAAAATAGCATGTAATGATAAACCACACCATACCCTAATTAACCAATTAAATAGCTATGCTAAGCAGAATTTCTAAATTAATCACTAACCTAATGTTGCTAAGAGCATTAAACTATACTAAAGTGTAGCAAAGAAACTTAGGCTAAATCAGGTTTCAAGTGGAAAAAGAAGTTAGAGATCGAAATTGGTGAAAGGAGGACGTAAGGAGGCAGTAGTGCATAAGGACCGTTGGATTGATCATCGAACAAAAGATGGATGGTGGAGATCTTATTGTAGGGCTTTAAGCGAATAAAAAGATGAACAATGTTAATGAATAGGATGAATGGTGAAGATCGTATCATGAAGAAATAAGTGAATGGATGGACGAACAAGGTAACGAAGCAGATGAATGACAGAGATCGTATTGCGAGGGATTAAGTGAATGGATGGACAAACAAGGTTAGCATGAGATGAATGGCCGAGATCTAATTGTGGAGATTAAGTCAAGATATGGATGGATAGGGTAATGAAGTGATGAATGACTGAGATCTTATCACGTGGACGAAGTCAAGAGATGGATGACGAAGATTGTATCATGGGAAAAAGAAACTTGCGGAAATGATGGAGCGGGTTTCTAAGGCGGTAAGTAGTTTCTCGTGTGCCCTCAAGGCTGTAAGCTATATTTTAAAATTTTGCGTGATTAGCCTAATTGTGCGACACGTAGCACGAGAAAACCACTTTTCTTGCGTGCTCTTGGGTGGATAACAGTCATGCACTAATCCACATGAGATTGCGCGATAGTCGTTGGATCAGGCAAGGCTGATCAACGGTGGAGATCGGCTAAGCTAGTTGGCAATCGGGTGAAGCGATAGCCGTCAGATCAAGTGAGGCAGATCGACAGTGGGGGTTTTAAAGCACATGAAGTGCTGAGGTGACGCGATAGCTGTTGGATTAGGCGAGGCAGATCGATGGTGGGGACTTAAAGTGCATAAAGTAAGTGGAAGACTTCACATGAGGCAACAATTAGAGAAAATAATGAATCACATGGTGATTATGAAGGTTTATTGGGGATCAGATGATTGGGAAGTGATGCATGAAGAACATGCTGAAGGAGGTTTTTAAATGAAAAGGATAGAAAAACCAGTGTGGGTGAACAAATAACTACATCAAACAATGAACTCCATAGCTCATGCGAGAACGAAAAACCTGTGTTTTTGGGGTTGTTGAAGGGTCTCTTCCTCAAGTCATGGTCCCAGAGGGAGGAGATGAGGCGAGACACTTGTGCACAACTTGATAGTGATCTTTTTTGTTGGGTTGTGTTATATTATTTCCATGACTAGCCCACATAGTTAACTGGGGGTTAGAGGGGGGGCAAAGCCACCCCCCCTCCCCCCCCTTCGTTGCACCGATTGCATAGTGGGGGGGTCACAGGGGGTTGGAGGGGTGCAGTTAAATCCACTCTATTGGGTCCAGGGCAGTGCCCTGGAAAATTTTGGTTTTGGAACCTATGTTAGGTTGGGCGGACCCACCTATGGTTTTGTGCATGATTTTCGGTCCATGGTTTTGGACGCGATGGTTTTCGGTCCATGGTATTGGATGCTTCGGCATGTATAAATATTTATTGTGACATTGAAAGGAAAATAATGAAAAATCAAGTTGGTAGTCTTGGTTTTGGAGTCCAGGGGAAAATCTCTATGTATATGTGTTTTATGTGTTATGCTCTCACATTGTTTATTTTCTGTGTTTTAGAATTCGTATGCAGGTAATTTCTGTACAGGGTTAAAACCTACATTTGTTATTAGAGCTTTTTTGGATTCAAGGGGACGCCTTTGTTGCTGAGGGGTTTCACTCGGGCCTGTGGTAGAACCTGTTTAGTGGGAGATCTGTGAGATCGATTCTGGTGGTGAAAGATTTTGGTGAGCAGTGGAAAGATAGAGATCGAGAAATTTAATGGTCATAGTTTTGAGTTGTGGAAACTCAAGATGGAGGATCTGTTGGTGGATAAAGATCAGTGGATCACGGTAGATCTGGGTACTAAATCAACGGGAGTGTCCGATGAAGAATGGAAGAAGTTGGATCGGAAGGCAAAGAGCACAATATGATTTTGTGTCTCAGATTCAGTATTGCTGAATGTATTAGGGGAAGCTACGGTGAAGGCTTTGTGGGACAAGTTAGGGACTTTGTACCAATCTAAGTCTCTGATGAATAAACTGTTCCTATGGAAAATTCTATATAACTTGAGGATGAAAGATGGAGACTCAGTGACAGAGCATATGAATGTGTTTAATACTTTGGTAACTTAGTTATCTTCTGTTGATATCAAAATTTCAGATGAAGATAAGTGCATTAGTTTGCTGTGTTCTCTACCAGATTCGTGGGATAGTTTGGTTATTGCAATAGGTAGCAGTGCAACGGCCTTGCAGTTTGATGAAATAGTCTCATCCTTGCTGACGGAGGAAATGAGATGGAAAAATATGGAGAGCCAGAATGGTGATGCCTTGTATGTATGAGGACGGTCCTAGAACATAAACAAAAATAAGTCATCGAGTGGGAGATCCAAATTTAGAGGGAGATCTAAATCTCTAGGAGAACCTGTAAAGGTGGTATGTTGGAAATGCGGAAAGGAAGGGCACTATAAAAGGGACTGTAAATCTATAGCTCCTGACAAAGAAAAGGGATATGATGACGCTCCTTCTACAGAGGCAAAAACCACCTCAGATGAAGGTGGGGATGTGTACTTGGCTTCTTCAAGT
The DNA here is from genome assembly GCA_031772625.1 of Pinus tabuliformis. Taxonomy (NCBI): domain Eukaryota; kingdom Viridiplantae; phylum Streptophyta; class Pinopsida; order Pinales; family Pinaceae; genus Pinus; species Pinus tabuliformis. Next base: position 1,095,288,529 of record CM062820.1, read on the forward strand.
ACACATGTAGATCATGAGGCATGGTTGATTGACTTAGGTGCATCCTTTCAATTCACTCCCCTTAGAGAGTGGTTCTACGAGTATTAGAAATACGATGGTGGTGATGTCTTCTTAGGGGATGATAGGAAGGCTAGAATCGTTGGTCGTGGAAAAGTGAAGTTGAAGTTGCAAGGTGGAACGGTTAGAACACTTCCGGGTGTTCTACATATTCCTGCATTGGCCAGAAATCTGATTTTTGTAAGCAAGCTGGATGATGCAGGTGTAAAAACAGTGTTCGAGAAGGATACCTGCAAGATGATTCGAGGAGCACTGGCATTGATGCGGGGAGTTTGGATTGGAACTTTGTACAAGCTGCAAGGTAGCACTGTTGTTGATGGGTGCAACAGTTTTGTGATTCCTGAAAGTGGATAAGAAAATTTAGTGGTCTCTAGAGAGAAGACCATGCTGTGGCATCAAAGGCTTGGACATACTGGAGAAAAGGGCCTTCGAATACTTCATGGTAAAGGTATGTTAGAAGGTATGAGTAATGGTTCTTTGGATTTCGATTTTTGTGAAAATTGTGTATATGGGAAGCAGAATCGGGTGAGTTTCCCCTCTGGTGGTAAGAGGGCGAAACATATATTAGAACTTGTGTACAGTGATGTGTTTGAACCTGTGAAGGTTCCATCACTAGGTAAGTCTATGTGCTATGTATCATTTATAGATGACTTCTCAAGGAATACATGGATATATTTCCTTAAGAAGAAATCTGAAGTCTTTGATATGCTTAAAGAATTTAAGGCTCTGGTGGAAAACTAGACAGAGAAGAAGATAAAGGTGTTGAGGATAGATAACGGTGGAGAGTTTTGCAGTAAGGAATTTGAAGAATTCTGTAAGAAGTGTGGTATAGCATGACAGAAGACTAATCCATATACACCTCAACAAAATGGAGTTGTAGAAAGAATGAACAAGACATTGATGAAAAGGGCAAGAAGCATGCTCAATGGTGCTAGGTTAGGAGAGGAATTCTAGGCAGAGGCGGTGGAGACAGCATGTTACCTGGTCAATAGACCACCTTCATCAGTGTTCGACGATAAGACTCCACAGGAGGTATGGACTGGTAAGAAACCCTCTCTTTCACATCTGAGGGTATTTGGATGTGATGCATATGTACATGTTCCAAAGGAGAAACGAACCAAGTTGGATAGTAAATCTGAAAAGTGCATCTTTATTGGGTATAAGGATGGTTTAAAGTGTTATAAGCTTTGGAACCCAGTAACAAGGAGGGTGTGTACAGCCAAGATGTGGTGTTTAGAGAGGTGAAATTTTTTATTAAACATGAAGTCCAACAAAAGGAACCTGAGAAGATAGAGTTTGATCTAAAGGAGGAAGAATTAGACTCTACAACAGAGGAGGAATCAAAAGATGAAGAGCCACAAACTTCGGGTGTGAGAAGATCAGTTCGAGAAAGAAGGCAGCTAGAAAGGTATAGTCCATCTGCTTTCTGTTCAAATTTTTCTTTATCTATTACTGATGATGATCCCAGAACTATGAAGGAAGTAGTAGATTTAGAGGATGGAAAACTCTGGAAAGAGGCCATGGTTGATGAAATAGCATCTTTGCACAAAAATGAGGCTTGGGATCTGGTGGAGTTTCCGGCTGGAAGGAAACCCATTGGCAGCAAATGGGTGTTCAAGAAGAAGACAAAGGTAGAAGGAAAGGTGGAGAAATACAAAGCTCGGTTGGTAGCAAAATATTATTCCCAGGTGCTGGGAATTGATTTTGGTGATATTTTTTCTGTTGTTGCCAAGGTAACTTCTATTAGATTACTTTTATCTATTATTGCTGCTTTTGATTTTGAGGTAGAACAGATGGATGTGAAGACAACATTTCTTCACGGGGATTTGGAAGAGGAGATCTACATGAAGCAACCTGAAGGCTTTGCGGTGAAGGGTAAGAAAGAACTAATATGCAAGTTAAAGAAGTCTCTGTATGGGTTAAAACAGTCACCAAGGATGTGGTATCAGAAATTTGATACATTTATACAGGGAATTGGCTTCACCAGAAGCAAAGTAGATCAATGTGTGTATTTTAAATTAATTGGTGACTGTGTTATTTATTTTCTCTTGTATGTGGATGATATGTTGCTGGTTGGAAATGACAAAGAAATTATCCAGGATTTGAAGACCCATTTGTCCTCCAAATTCGACATGAAAGATCTTGGTGCTGCAAACTATATTTTGGGCATGGAAATTAAAAGAGATCAGACAAAGAGGAAGCTTTGGTTAAACCAGAGGAAGTATGTCGAGATAATATTGCAGAGGTTTAATATGCAGGATAGTAAACCGGTGAAGGTTCCTATTCCTATAGGTGTAAAGTTATCTATTGAACAATGTCCCAAGACACAAGAAGAGGAAGATGACATGTCCCGTGTTCCATATGCAAGTGCAGTTGGTAGCCTAATGTATGCGATGGTCTGTACTAGACCAGACATTGCACATGCAGTGGGAGTATTGAGCAGGTTTATGTCAAAACCAGGGAAGGAGCACTGGACAATAGTGAAGCGGGTTTTCAAATATTTGCGTGGCACTAGTGATTATGGTTTGTGCTACCAAGGAAGACCAGGATTGGACAGAGTGTTGGATATTCGTGGCTTTGTTGATGCAGACTGGGTTGGAGATCTGGATCAGATAAGATCTACAAGTGGGTATGTGTTTAACCTATTTGGAGGTGCAGTCAGTTGGACGAATAAGAAACAATCTGTAGTGGCACTATCAACTACAGAGGTAGAATACATGGCAACCACTCATGCAAGCAAGGAAGCAGTTTGGTTGCAGATATTGTGTTCAAATATGGGGTTAGTATAGGGAGCTATAAGGATAGACTATGACAGCTAAAGTGCAATTTTCTTGGCAAAGAACCCTACATGTCAAAAACAAAGCACATTGATGTTCAGTATCACTTTGTGAGGGATATGATAGAAGACAAAATGGTGTTGCTGGTAAAGGTGGACACTTTGAAGAATATTGCAGATGCATTGACAAAATCTGTGAGCTCTGAGAAGTTCTCTTGGTGTAGAGAAACAATGGGTGTTGCAGGGTTGGATAAATGACTAAGCTCTCTTGTGGCCCCCTGTGGAAAGAAAACAACAAGTGGGAGAATGTTGGGTTGTGTTATATTCTTTCCATGACTAGCCCACACAGTTAACCGGGGGATTAGAGGGGGGCCGAAGCCCCCCCCTTTGTTGCACCAATTGCATAGAGGGGGGGTCACAAGGGGTTTGAGGGGTGCAGTTAACCCCATTCTATGGGGTCCGAGGTAGCGGCCTGAAAAATTTTGGTTTTGGAACCTATGTTAGGTTGGGTGGACCCACCTATGGTTTTGTGCATGATTTTTGCACATGTTTTTGGACGCGATGGTTTTCGGTCCATGGTTTTGGATGTGATGGTTTTCGGTCCATGGTATCGGATGCTTCGGCATGTATAAATATGTATTGTAACATTGAAAGGAAAATAATGAAAAATCAAGCTGATAGTCCCGGTTTTGGGATCCAGGGGAAAATCTCTGTGTATATGTGTTTTATGTGTTATGCTCTCGCATTGTTTATTTTCTGTGTTTTAGAATTCATATGCAGGTAATTTCTGTACAGGGTTAAAACCTACATTTTTCACCTAGCTAACCTGTAAACTGAAAGAAGGCATAAATGGAAGTAAACTACAACACAACTGATCTACTCTACGCTACTATAATGAAAATGCAGCTACCTAAGCAAATAACCAGAAAAACCATGAATCCTACTTAAGCAAATGAACAGAACTAAGAAGCTACTTAAGCAAATAAACAAAACCAGAAAGCTACTAAGCAGATAAACAATGAAAAACCATGAATCTATTTAAGCAAATGAATAGAAATCTATGCTAACATATATGTACAATGAATAGGAGCCTTGGCTGCTCGGGTCGGGCCCTAACCCAAGAGATTCATCTCTCAGAGTCAGCTCAAAGCTGGCTTAAAACATAACCCATTCTCATTATGAAAACCATGGATTATAGAACAACTTGTCACAAGTCTTGCATCTCAGAAATGAAGTAGAGTTTTTACAATAGAAGTCCAAATCCCACTGAGGTCCTAAGCCTCTCTATTTATACATCTGAAGTCTCTAATGACTTCCTTCAAATTAGGGAGGCTTAGCTCCCAACTCAAGAAAAACCGGTTTCTATCCCTCTCACTTGCTCGACTATCTTCTAGTCTTCAAAGTGATGGCTGTTTGCACTCCAAGATGATGGAGGAATATTCGAATGGAGGGGTAGTAAATGAGGAGGATTTACCTCCTATAATTACTCTTCCTTGTCCCGTTCGAGTTTTGACCAAGGTCTTTGTCATAGTTCCTTGTTTTTATCTTTTATGCCTGCATTTTTCCTTGCTTGTATTCTTTATGCCTGCATTATATGCACATTAGACCATAAAACAAAATATCTAACTCTAACTCATCTCATAAACAAAATATAATCAGAAGTACGAAATAAGGTGTGAGAATAGTTGGTTTGACTAAGCTTGGAGGTGAATTAGGGCCAATTAAGGCCCATATAATTACCCAATGATGAGGCTCATCAATTATGTTTTAAAAAAAAATACAAACTGATAATATGAAATTGAAAAAATAATTGTCTACTAAGGACAAATACTTGCATAAATAGTCCATGCCATTTAAGTGGAAATTATGCTTCTAAATCTTTGCATAAAAAAAATGGATAAGAACAAGTAGATAGTCCTTGATTATTTAAAAAAATAAATACAAATTGATAACATGAAATTGAAAAATTAATTGTCTACTAATGACAAAGACTTGCATAAATAGTCTATGCCATTTAAGTTGATTTTTTTTTTAAGTCTTTCAATAAAAAAATGGATAATAACAAGTAAATAGTCCCTTCCATTTAAGTGGAAACTATGTTTAAAAAAAAATCACAAATTGATAATATGAAATTGAAAAATTAATTGTCTATTAAGGGAAAAGACTTGCATAAATAGTCCATGCCATTTAAGTGGAAAGTATGCTTTTAAGTCTTTGCATAATAAAATGAATAAGAACAAGTAAATATTCCCTGAAATTTAAGTGGAAATTATGTTTAAAAAAAAACACAAATTGATAATATGAGTTAAAAAAATTAATTGTCTACTAAGGACAAAGACTTGCATAAATAGTCCATACCATTTAAGTGGAAATTATACTTTAAAATAATTGCAAGTTGCTAATATGAAACTAATTTTTCTTTTTGGTATTAACCACTAAAAAGTGTGCACATTTACATTTTTACTCATGCTTATTAAAGTGTTGAAAAAAACATAAATAATGGTGGACAATAACAACTCTTGGTAATTGTATTTATTTACATCTTCTTTCTATCCATTTGATGCAAATAATTCATTAAATTATGGTAGGTAATAATTGATGGTAAACAAAATTAGTAGTAACTGAGCTATTTTCTAGGATTTTAATTTTTGGTGGTCTTAACAATGAAAAATCTGAAAGTATCTAAAAATCATAGCATAAATATTGCAACTCCATCCAAACTAAAGAATAGAGCAGATCAATGATACCGATCATAGTATACCATGTCATATTACTTTTAAATGTACTAAAATACTTTTAACATTTTAAAAAAATTCTAGATCTTTATATAAAAGTGGAGATTATGCTTTTAAGTCTTTGCATAAAAAAATGGATAAGGACAAGTAAATAGTCTTTGGTTATTTAAAAAAGTAAAATACAAATTGATAATATGAAATTGAAAAATTAATTATTTACTAAGGAGAAAGACTTGCATAAAGAGTCCATTCCATTTAAGTGGAAATTATGCTTTTAATTCTTTGCACAAAAAAAGGGATAAGAACAAGTAAATAGTCTCTGCCATTTAAGTGGAAATTATGTTTAAAAAAAATACAAATTTATAATATGAAATTGAAAAATTAATTGTCTATTAAGGACAAAGATTTGCATAAATAGTCCATGCCATTTAAGTGGAAATTATGTTTTTCAGTCTTTGGATAAAAAAATGGATAAGAACAAGTAAATATTCCCTGCCATTTAAGTGGAAATTACGTTTTAAAAAAATTCAAATTGATAATATGAAATTGAAAAATTAATTGTCTATTAAAGACAAAGACTTGCATAAATAGTCCATGTCATTTAAGTGGAAAATATGTTTTAAAATAATTGCAAGTTGCTAATATGAAACTGTTTTTTTTTTTGTGGGTATTAACCACTAAAAAGTGTGCACATTTACATTTTTACTCCTCCTTATCAAAGTGTTGAAGAAAACATAAATAATGGTGGGCAGTAACAACTCTTGGTAATTGTATTTATTTACATCTTCTTTCTATCTATTTGATGCAAATACTTCATTAAATTATGGTGGGTAGTAATTGATGGTAAACAAAATTACTTGAGTATAACCTATTTTCTAGGATTTTAACTTTTGGTGGTCTTAACAATGAAAAACTATAAATATCTAAAAATCGTAACATAAATATTGCACTCTATCCAAACAAATATGAGAGAAAAATCTGAGACAGTTATCATGATTTTAATTTTTGGTAATCTTAACAATAAAAAAATCTAGAAGTATCCAAAAATCATAGCATAAATATTGCAACTCTATTTAAAAGAATAATGAAAAATCTAAAAATATTCAAAAATCATAGTATAAATATTGCAACTCTATCCAAAAAAAAATATAGCAAAAAACTCTTAACAATGAAAAATCTAAAAGTATCAAAAAATTTTAACATAATATTATAACTCTATCTAAACAAAGAATAATGAAAAATCTAAAAATAACCCAAAAAAAAAAAAAAAAAAATATAAATATTCCAACTCCATCCAAAAAAATATAACAACAATAACTATATACTTGACAGATAATAGATACAACAGATACAACAACCTAGTTGCGGCTGCGTCTTGTCTTAAGTCTTAATCTATCTCTGTGAAAACACATTGCTAGTTGCGGCTGCGTCTTGTCTTAATCAATCTCTGTGAAAACATTATCCATAACTGATTGGAAAGAATGAATATAACGTAACGTATATGTAATGATAAATTAGCATTCTTGGGGTCTTTATAAAGTTGCCAGTTGAAGCTGCGGGCGTATTTTCGCCACGTCGAAGGTATCATTAACCAACAAATTGTGGTCGACGAACGTTGCCTCGTCTTCTCAGCTGTTTTTCCTGCGTTATGAAGTCAGCGATCGGCGATCTTGTAAGGGGGAGAATATTTTTCGTTGGGGGCAGTCCTCTTCAATTTACCTACTCTGGTTGTACGATAGTTTCAGAGATAAGATTTGCCCTTTTCTCCCAGATTTTTTCTGTACTTGGACTTCGAAAAAACGGGAGAATCAAAGGAGTGGACATTGCGTACATGCGAGTTTCCTCGAGTCTCAACCGTTTATTCACATTCACATCAATCTTTTCATGGCATTATCCTTCAATCTTTCGATAACATTATCCATAATGGACTGGAAAATACTATTATATCTTCTAGCTTAAAAAGAAAAATAGAGATGAGGCTCCTCGTCTACGTGGCCATTCAACAGGAATAAAATAAAACAACTTGAAATGTAAATTAAAAAATTAAAAAAATGTCCAGTGAGATGGATTTGTAGTAAATCTAAGATTTATATCACATGGAGATGGAGATGGAGATGGAGATGGAGATTGGTGGTTGGTTTTTTAAGGTTATAACAATAAATAAATAAATAAATAAACAAATAAATAAGTTATTTATTATTTTAATTTAATTATCCATAATTATTAAGTGATTTAATTTTTATGGAATATTTTTAATATTATTTACAGATTAAGGATTAAGATCTATTTCTAGATTAGTTCTTTGTTTTAATTAATCTATCTCAAATTCATTAATTAAAAAAATGTTATATCAAAACACCATATTGAGTTTGTGGTATTGATAAGTCATAGTATTGACTTACGATATTGTAAGAAAAACTATTTACAAGTTAAAAGTTTCCATCATATTTTTATAATTAATAATAATTTTTTATGATTTTTTTTATATGGGCAATGTAATGCAACACATATATTAATTATTTTTATAATTAATAATAATAATATAAAATAAAATTTTAATTTAGTTAACTTTTATGATTTGTGGCCCTTGGGAAGTTTTTAATTCCCCTAAAATGGTTTCCATCCAAAACCCTTCCTTATGAGGTTTAAACTTGTGACTTAGCAAGAACTAAACCCCACATAAATCAACTAGCCTACATGACATGATGGATATTTTGATGTTTATCATAAGTTGATACCTATTGCCATTTACCAACCATTTAATTTATATGGTTGCACTGGTATATAAATAAAACAAGTTGAAATATATAAAACTTTCATCCTTGAGTAAATTTATTCAACAAATTCATTAACCACATCATAAGAACTAATAATAATTAGAATGGTTTAATTATAGTTTTTTCTCTCAACATGTACTATGTAGTAAATAATATATATATATATATATATATATATATATATATATATATATATATATACACTTCAAACCCATATTAACCACTTATAAGATGTAACAATAATTAATAGTGTAATTCTTTTCCATTAAATTTTTTGAAAAATATTAGTAAATTACCTAGATGATGGTGGATGAACATGGAAATGGGGAGTTTGGAGGACGTCCGCTACCCCACCGAATCGAAAGTAACAATAAGGAGTGGGGTGATGTGACATGCTCCACCCATCCACCATACATGCGACATAAGGTTAAAATTTACGGCTAGTCATGTTTCAGATATCTGGATTGTTTTCTCCTATTAGCTCATGATGAATGTTATGTGGATTCTCCAATGGTGATAGGGAAAGTTTACAAAAACCCCAGCAAGTCTTGTTTTCAATTCTTATGAAGAAAGATGCTATTTAGAGTCGTTTTCTCCTATACGTATCTTTGGATGGCAAAAACAAGCTCATAAAGCCTGAGACTTTAGTGCCAGGAAGGTGGAATTTCTTCATGCAAAACTGGGCGAGGATTGGGAGTGAAAAAAGGTTCTCCTCCTTAGTGATGGTATGCATCTAGGCATCCCCTACTTCATCAAGTTGAATTCAGAGTTAATTTTTGGTTTCTGGCTTGCGTAATTCTTAATTGTCATCTTGGTTGGTTCCTGGTTAATTACTAATTTTCGATTTCTCTCCCATATCAAGTTTGTCATTGGCTTGTTTCGGTTGCTTCATTTGGTTTTGTGCATTCCCAATTGGCTTACACTTTTTGATTTTCATCAAGAGGATAGGCCGTAGGCCTTTGGTTGCCCCACCTTAATTTCAGTGCTTCTGTGGTGTGTATCAACTTGGTTAGTGGAGTTCTATTAGCTCTGTGTTTGTTGATCCAGTCTACAGGTAGTTCGGTCCACCCATTGGCGCTTTGGTGCAGTGGAAAGTGGGGGAATTGTAGTCTCTGATGGTGTTTGGAATATTTTGAGCAACCCTATTCAATTGGTTTGGTTGACCTCTCTACAGATCTATGCCTGTGGTTTACTTGAGGTTTGTTATATTTGGTCTCTTGCTTGACTCACGATGCCAAGATAGAGAGACTGTGCTTGTGAAGGTTTAGGGGAGCAAGGCTAGAACAACCAACCTTGCTCAAAGGCTCATGCATATGAGGTGGTAATGAAATTTCATGTTGCATCTTCTCCCATCACGCATGTGGATGTTCATCGCCTTAAAAGGTTTGTTCCAAGAGAAGGAAATAATTCTCTTACTTTGTGCTCATTAATGAAGTGTCTCATTGGCTTTTAGACCCTAGGAATACCAAGGGAAGGGGAACTCAATACATTCATTCAATCAGCTACAGACAATATTAGGGCAAGTCCTCAAGGAAAAGCACGATGATCGAAATAATATTATCTCCTTCCTGAATGATCTCCAAAGGAACCAATGTCATATGCAGGACAACCTTAACCACCTAGGCACATGATTGATCCATATGGAAAAGCATATACAGTGTGAATTTAGGCTTTTGCCTCCCCTTGGCTTTAGACCGGAGAACCCTGCTTTGGTAATTTCATCAAAGTCTTAAAGTATATCTGTAGTGTGTTAATATTGGTGGTGTTTTGGTCTTGTGCCCCTCTACAATTTTGGATAGTAAAGTATTTTTCGTATGTTATGTTTTTTGGAAATTATCTACTAACCAACAAATCTGATAAGAGAGGCCAACAAAATTTTGGAAAACTATGAGAAACGATGCAATCCTTTTCTATAAATAAAAAACTCTTAACACACATAAAATTATATATATATATATATATATATAAAGTTAAGATAAATGATTTAATTATTAATTTATATTAAATAATATATGTAATATATTAAATGTAGAAAGATTAAAATATGTATATATAAAACTTTTATTTTAATTTTATATGGATGAGAAATTATATATTCATAACATTTTTTCATAAAATAATTTATTTTTTTATTATAAAATAATCAATAAATATATTATTTTTATTTTGATAATATTTTTTATATATAATAAATTTTCAAAAAATATGATATAATTTTGATGATATACTTTATACATAATAAAATTTCAAAAATATTACATATAATACATTTTATATATAATAAAATTTCAAAATATAGTAATCAAATTACTATATTAAAAATATAAATATAAAACGCAAGTGGGATATGTTGCAAAGCAACTAGTTTCTATTTCTTTTCTTTTCTTTTCTTTTATAACTAGAGAATATTGTACAATGTGACATGTTGTTTGTGAGGTTTTCAATACAAAATAACTTTAATGGGTTGAATTGGTAAGTCATTTAGAGGTTTCTAGTGTGCTTTCTTTCATAATAATAATAAACTTATTTGTTTTTCCTTTTTTTCTTATCAATACACTTCATTAAGTTACGCACAAATTTCAAAAATTTAAGTGGCATTATTGATAACATCATGATGACATGTTGTTGAATAGGATTTCCATGTTGTCTATCTGTGTGTCCACATTGGATGCCATGTAAGCACTCTTAGCTTCATCAACTACTAAGCATGTCCACTGTAGCTGCGTGTTCATTCCAAGATATTTTCTATGTCATGTGGCTAAGTCCTAGACAAAAACATCCTTGGTCCCTTTCTGGTTTTGTGCACCTCACCTTTGATGGTTTTGGGATAGGGGGCCCTATAATGAATCCTTACCATTTATCTCTGATCAATGAAATTCGATGGTTGTCAATTGTGGATTTGCCTCCCACTAAACTTTGACCTATGGGGGGGAGGGTTGTGCTCGTTTCTCCAACATTTGATCATGTGGCCCGTAGATGAATGCTAACATTGAATTTTAACACACCAATCAATTTCATGTTAACAAACTACAATTTCCATTGACATTTCCATTTCTTGTCTTTCGGGACCTCAGGCGATTCCAGAGGTAAAATGTGCCAAGAAAACCTATTTGGATTCGACCTGATATCATAACCCTGAGATGCTAATTGATAGTGTTGAGAAGACAAAAATATTGGTGTTAAGTGTCATGTTGTTCCTTAATATCAGAACCTCATTAAGTGACAAGGCTTGCAAGAGTTCGAGAAACACCACAAAGTATGATCTAAAACCTAAAAGTCCAATATGTTATTTGGTAGACCCAACAAACGATGAATTCCTAGTTAGTTGTTAGACCATCTCCTACTCTCAAATTCATGGGAACATTCACATTTTCAGGAGTTTCTCTAAGCACCAATCCTAATCTGAAAGCCATCTCCTAATTCGAAAAGGGGTTTATGACTTTTGACTTGGGTATTGGGCATAACACCAAGTCACATTAAGTGTTCCTCTTAGTGTTTGCACCTAAGAACTTTGGGGGTTGTACTCTAATGAACACAATCCACGCAACTTGGTGGGTGCCTCTTTCTCCTATTTGTTCCTCTATTTTTATGCAACAAAACTCCTAAGAAATTTTACTTATCTTTACAAGTCTAGGCCAAAATTCAAGGCCTTATATCAAGAATTGTCAAATGTACGGACTTTTTTTGGCTCTCGAGTCTGCGTAATGATAGGATCACCAACCACCTAGTGCTCATCCATCCAAATACGTGTAGAGAAATAATCCAAATAATTATAGTTTAGGAAATAATGATTTAGAGGTTCAAATTATAAGGAAGCTTGTAGATACATCACCCTAAGAAGACATAACATTTTTTTCCTTAATAAAACCACATTCTTTTTTTCAAGCCAACAAGGATAAACACTAGATCAAGGCCATGGATGAAGAATGGAATCATATTAAAAATAGTTAAACTTGGGAACATGCTGCAAGAACAAAGGTCAAAAATGTAATTGGAATCAAATGCGTAAACAGGAACAAACTTGATGGACATGGACATATAGTAAGAAATAAAGTGAGACTTGTCTGCAAAGGCTATGCATAAGTGGAAGGCATTGAATTTAGTGAAATATTTTTTCCTGTAGCTCGTATAGAGGCCATTAGTATTTTTTTGGATTTTTTCTTGCTTCAAAGGGTTCAAAGTACATCAAATGGATGTGATCAACTTTCCTAACTGGCGAACTCAAGGAAGAAGTCTATGTAGAACAACTAGAAGGATTTCAACTAACATAAGGAAAACATTTTGTATGTAAACCAAAAAAGGCACTATATGGTTTAAATTAAGCTTCTAGGCCATGGTATTATAGGTTTGATGCTAATTCTCATCAACAAGGTTTCAATAGGGGCTCAACTGATAACAATCTCTACATTGAGAATGAAGGAGGTAGCATGCTAATCTTTTTGGTCTATGTAGATGATATTATCTTGGGGAGAAATGATTACTCCATGAGAAATAAATTCACAATTAGTATGAAAAGAGTATTCTAGATGTCCATGCTAGGGAAATTATTCTTCTTTCTTGGTTTCCAAGTTAATTAATTAAAATTAGGAATTTTCTTATCTCAAAATAGTCCATGCCATTTGGTAATTGTATTTATTTACATCTTGTTTCTATCTATTTGATGCAAATACTTCATTCAATTATGCTGGGTAGTAATTGATGGTAAACAAAATCAAGTGAGTATGAACTATTTTCTAGGATTTTACTTCTTGGTGGTCTTAACAATTAAAAATCTAAAATTATCTAAAAATCATAGCATAAATATTGCAACTACATCCAAACTAACATGTTGTCGAGCTATGCAAATAAAACTAAAGGATAAAGAATACAACAAATCAGTGATAATGATCATAGTATACCATGTCAACTTACTTTTAAATGTACTAAAAAGACATGTCATCTATTTTTTAAATGTATTAAAATACTTTTAACATTTAAAAAAACATCTAGATGGAGATCGGTCTTTATATAAGAGTTTTCATATTTAGTGATTTATTTTTTCAAGATGTTCTTCTCAAATGTTCTATTCCTTCAGTGTACCTTTGCACCTTTAGGGGAAATTGCTAGTTAGATGTTTTTGTAGTAAATTTTTAAGGAAGTAAATAACACATTTACCATTAGTTACTTCCCAACATAATTTAAAAAAGTATTTGCATAAAAAATGGATAAGAACAAGTAAATAGTCCCTGTCATTTAAGTGGAAATTATGTTTAAAAAATACAAACATATAATATGAAATTAAAAAATTAATTGTCTATTAAGGACAAAGACTTGCATAAATAGTCCATGCCATTTAAGTGGAAATTATGGTTTTAAGTATTTTCATTAAAAAATGTATAAGAACAAGTAAATAGTCCTTGATTATTAAAAAAAATAAAAATAAAAATTGATAATATGAAATTGAAAAATTAATTGTCTACTGAGGACAAAGACTTGAAAAATTAATTGTCTACTAAGGACAAAGACTAGAGGAGGTTTGTGTAGCAACAAAGTTTGTCCTTGGGGCGATCGTGTATATCCCCTTCTAATTCAAAACATAAGGTAGGGTCGATATCCCTTGATCGAGCCATGGAAAAGAGTGAGAGAAAAAAATTTTCAACGCAGAGGGATTGTGACCTAAACTTATATGAAAGGATCAGGTAACCTTATCCTTTCACTGATCAGAACCCTAGTTGCAAAGGATTCCCATTGGCGCGAATCGATTATCCTCTAATGTGATTGGTCATGAAAGTGTTGATGTGGCCTAGAAGGAATACCTCGAAAGATTGTTACAGGACATAAAAGGGGCTAACCAAGATAGCGTTAGTGAGGACACCCTGGCAACCACACAACCTTGACTATTATGTTATTGGTTGGGGATGAACCTACCTAACAGGGAATCATGTTAGGTTTCCCCATAGCACATGCATAAGGTGTAGGTGGAAGGGAGTGAGATGAGGTGTTGGTGCCACTACGTGTCCTAGTCGGGAGCAAGGGTCATGCAAGGGTGCGACCCGCTGAATCAACGTGGCTAGAGATAGAACTCAGAATTCTTACTCCAAAACATTTATAAGAGTGCGAGAAAATAAAATCCAGGTGAAAAGAAGTGGGATGATGTGGCACTATGACGTGTGCTTAAAACAATTTCTATTGGCTAGAATGGTAGACCCACAACCACATAGGCTTAGATACCTAGCTCGAAAGCATGAAGAGAAGGTACAAAGTGAAAAAACTAGGTAAAGCCTATCGGGATGACGTAATTATTATGTGGTTGGGCTCACACTGCCACTGTAGTGCTATTGGTCGAAGATTGACCCAGTTGCTGAGTTAGTCTGACGAAGTTCAACGTGAAAGATGTAAGCGAGAGTCAATTGTAAAGCGTTGTGATGGAGGTGAGCGAGATGATGTGGGAGTGGTCATGGTCACAGAAAGGCATTAGTTATGGTATACTAATGGGGAAGAGGCCATACAACCCCACCATCCATGTAAGTTTGGTAAGTGAAACCTAATGGGAAGTAAAAGGGGCGCTTTTGGTAGTTTTCTAGAAGGGACCGAACAAGGTGACGTGGGTCGGTTGCATGGCCATACATGCAAGCCCGATATAGCTCTAATTAGTGGAGGAAGGAGCCACAATGAGGTCAACCCTGACTCTTTGTTCTTAGTGGAATAAAGTGTCACCATAAGATATGAGGTGTTGAGATAGTTGCAAGCACTGGGAGAGGGTGAGCAGGGTGACGTGTCTAGTAGGACCCACCTGGAAGGCTATATATATATATATATATATATGGAACCATTAACATGGCATTAACGAACAAAAAAATTATCCCATTCCTCTAATGGTAGCTTGAGGGGTCAGGTGATGTTACAAGAAACATGTCCCTTAGTAAGCACTCCTATGGTAATAGGATGCAAATTAAGAAAAGACAAGGAGTCTTCAAAAGTAGATCAAATCATGTATAGATCCATGATTGAATATCTTATTTTTTTAAGAACATCAAGACCTGATATATATAGGCTGTGGTATTAGTAGGAAGATTTCAATTATCTCCTAAAGAATCTCATGTAAGTGCAGTTAAAAGAATATTTATATATCTTCAAGGTACTATATATTATGGCTTACAATATCCACGGGGAACTAATATTACTATTAAATCTTATATTGTTGTAGATTGGGTAGGAAGTGTGGATGATAGGAAAAATACTAATGGGGGAGAAATTTTTCTTAGAAAATGTTTGGACTCGTGGCACAACATGAAGCAATCTTATATCTCTCTCTCCATAACAAAATATGAATACATTGTTGTTGCTACATGTTGTACTCAAGTGATATGGATGAAGCAAATTTTGAAATATCTTCAGGAACAAGAAGGTCAACATGTGGCTATCATGTGTGATAAAACCAATGCTATTGATATTGAAAAAAATACAATTATGCATTAAAAAACAAAGCATATTATGATTAAATATCACTTCTTTAAAGATAAAGTTGTAAAAATATCAGTCATATTAGAATATATTTCAACCAAGAAGTAGATTGCTGACATCTTTACCAAGCCACTACCAAGGGAAATCTTTGAATACCTTCGTCAAAATGTGGGAGTAGAATTTTCCTTACTGGAAATGTGATCTCGTTAGCATCACAACAAGTTATAAAAGGATTCTTCAAAAATGAAAGAAGCATTTATGAAGAGACTATGTGGACCATTTATTGATGGTGATATCTTAGATGTAAAACAATGCAGACATATAATAGGTACTTATAAATGAAGAAAATGACATGATCTCAGGGGGAGTACAATGATAGTGGAAGCATGGTTTTAGGGGGAGAACATGCACGCAAGCAGAAACATGGTCTCAGGGAGAGACTATATGTTAGCAAGAAAGGAGCACGGTTTGTGACATGTGCACAAGATCATCCAGGAATAGGTAGTATTAAAGATCATCAACATTATACGATTTCTATAGATATTCATGACCCCTTTCTGTTGATGTCAAAAGGGGAGAGATTACAAACATTGATGTAACTGGGAGAGATTGTAGACATTGATGTAGCAAGGATAGATTGTAGGCACTACACTTATATTTGCACTAGGGAGATATTGCAACACTTCACTTGGAGCTCATGATTTATTTTGACATCAAATGACCATCAATGTCTACGGTTGTTTCCATCAATGACAAAGGGGGATATTGTTGCACATAGTTTCAATCAAACAATCATTCAATGATGTCAGATCAATCAACAGTGTCCTCAACCGTTTAATGCCAAATGAAGGATAATATTCTTGACGTTTAACTAGTACAATCAAACCAATAAGATGATGAGACATGGCAAGGATGTATTCGGAGATGACATGGAGTTCATAGACATAGGCATAGTGACACATGGATCCCCTAGGAGTTGCCACATGGAAGGTGTAAATGGTATTTTTAGCTATCCAATAGGCATGATTTCTCATGACATGTGGCCAATTTAGGGTGTTTCACATGGTTGGTGTGACATCATGATGACATCAATAAATGGAAGAGTGTGGCCCTAAGGACTAGGTCATATCATTTTGATCACATGAGTAAACAAAGAGCTAAGTAGGCATGGGGATATCCTATTGGTGAATGAAAAACTCATATGGTCAGCTCAACCCTTGAAATGTGGAGTTAAACCCCTAGTCACGTGTATAAATACATGTGACCTACGCTACAATAGAGAATAATGAATAAGAATTGAGTAGCAAATTAGCTACAATGACATATCATTGGTTGTCATTTTAAGCCTATGATGAACAAGCTTTGTTTGGTTTATAGTGATGTTTGTCTACAGTGCCTAGTCCATATAGGTTTTTTTTCTTCTTTTGTTTTGTTTACAGTGATGTTTGGCTACAATGACTAGTTCATGGAGGGCAAATTTTGTTTGTTTATAGTGATGTTTGGCTATAATGACTAGTTTGTAGAGGGAAAATTTTGTTTATTTACAGTGACGTTTGGATACAGTAACTAGTTCGCGGAGGAATGTTTTTATTTTTATAGTAAAAAGAGTAAACTATCAAATGAGAATCGTAAACTCAAAATGAGGTCTCTAGGAAAAAACCCCAAAAAAACATGAAAAACAACACAAAAAAGAAAAGTGTTGATGTTGCATCAATTTTTTTTCATTTTTAGAATGGTAAATTTTCAACATTTTTTTAAAAATGGTAGTGAAAACCATTTTTTATACAAAAAACACCTTGAAAATGAAAAGTGTTGATACTGGAATAATGTTTTTTTTCGTTAGGTGTTTTTTCAACATTTTTTAATAATGAAGTTAAAACTAAAATACCAGGACCCTGAAAAACCTTAAAATTCTAATGATTTTTAGGCATGACATTAAAGATAAAATATCACGTCTCTGAAAACCTTAAAATTCTAATGATTTTTAGGCAATGCATTATAGATAAAATATTACGTTTTTGAAAATCCTTAAAATTCCAACAATTTTTCATCCATGGTGTTAAAGAAAAAATATTTATACAAGTTTTCAACCATAGAATTAAAGATAAAATATCATGACTTAGAAAAACCTTAAAATTTTGACAAATTTTCAACCATGGAATATAAACCGAAGTTCATGACTACAAAAAACATTAAGTTTTCAACATATTTCAACTATGGCATTATGGAAAAAATTTATGTCTAAAAAAACATTAAAAATGAACACCTGAATGAAAGAGTCATTATACCAAGAGTAATTTCTTTTTTAAATGCTAAAAGTATAGCGATTTTAAAGTCTTAGCCTAAGGCAATTTGACAAATTGTAACAAATATTTAAAAATCAACCATCAAATAGACATGCAGTGTAAGCAAACTCGACCCATTATAATGAAAACTTAAGGACCAACCATGAAATTGACACATGGTGGGTGGTGGACTTGATCCATTATAATGGAAATTTTAAAAACAATGATCAAATTGACACAAAACGAGATCCGTTTGCTAGTCAAGGATTGACATGGACCCTGCTTAAAGAAACAAGATAAAAGAAAATAACAAATACATATATAAATAAATAAGAATAAAAATAAATAAAAATTAAAAACACAAAAGAAAACAAAAATTAAAACATTAGAAAAAACATAAAATAAAATAAAAACAAAAACAAAAACAAAAAAAACACAATTAAAAAAAAATAAATAATAAAAGAATAAAAATATATATTAAAACATAAAAAAAATTAAAAAACATGACATATATATATATATATATATATATATATATATATATATATATATATATATATATATATATATATATATATATATTTTGAAAAATACAAAAAAAAAACCAAACATAGAAAATGTACAAAAACACAAAATTAACTTATAAAAGATAAAAATTTAAACAGGAAAAAAAAAAAAAAAAAATAAAAATAAAAAAAAAATAAAAATAAAAATAAAAATTTCCCAAAAAGCACTATCCGAGATTTTTTTTTTTTAATTTTTAATTTTAATTATTAATTTTAATTATTATTTTATTTTATTTTATTTTAATTTATTTTATATATATATATATTAAATTAACACAAAAAAATAAAAATAAATAACAATAAAAAACAAATAGATAATACTTAATTGGATAATTAAAAAAAACTTTAAAATAAATAAATAAATAATGCATGAAATAAAATTAAAAACATTAAAAATAAAAACCATAAAAAATAATAAAATCATTAGAAAGGAATTTAAAAAAACATAAAATTAAAAACAAAAAAATTAAAAACATTAAAAAAACCAATTAAAAATAATTTAGAAAAACACGTTAGAAAAAGAAAAAGACGGTGGCCCCTGCGTCTTGGGGAGGACAAGGCCGATTTCAGGGTTGTCCAAGCCCTGCCCAAGGCCTGTGGTGTTGCGGTTCTGGGTGGGGTGGGGTGGGGTGAGGAGGGGGAGGGACGTGTGTGGCTGATTCTTAGAATCAAAATTTCCTCGCTTAAGGATTGAGGGGCTTCATTTTTTTTAATATTTTTATTTTTATTTTTTAATTATATATATATATATATATATATATATATATATATATATATAGTTTAATGTTTTCTTTTTTTTATTTTTATTTTTGTAATTTTTTTTAATGTTTTTATTATTTTTTATGTTCTTTATTTTCAATTTGTTTTATTTTTTAAATTTAACTATATTTTTTATATTTTTAATTTTAATTTTTAAGGATTTAGTGTTAGTTTTAGTTTTCTTCATTAATTAATTAATTAATTTTTTTTAAATGTATGTTTTATTTGTTTTTTAACATTTTTTTTAATTATTTTTAGTGAAAATTTTATCTATTATTTTTTTGGAAAAAAACTTCAAATGTCATCATTTTTGGATATAAAACTCATAATTTTTTCTAATTTTCTAAATACTTTATTCAAATTTTTCATAAAAATATTTTATTTAAGATGTCATTTTTTTTTTCTCTCTATATAATACTACCTAAGCACCCACAAGGGATTTGAACCAGTGACCTATCGCAAGGAGTGCCTTAACAGTGCACCCATTCACCGTTAATCCAAATCCCCCTAGGCATTTAAGATGTCATTTTTAACAAAAAGGTCCTAAAATACATATTTTTTTAATCATATCTATATGCAAAATGTGTATTTTTTGTTGAATGTTTAAAATAATTATTTTTAGTGACAATTATTTTATGTGTATTGAATTAATTAATGATATATAAATATATAAAAAATCCCAACCTCAAAATATTAATGTTATTATTTTTTAAACTTTGCAAAAAAAATTAAAAATTTCGCTATTAAAAAATGTTGCAAGGAAAAACAAAAAACGCATGTTTGGAAAACCGTTAAAAAATAAATAACTTAGGATGAAAAACAAGTAGAGGAATAAGACAACTTGAAAAATAGTTAAATAATCAACATTTAAAAAAAATTGTTCATATTTAGGACATAAGAATATTTAAAGTGTCAAAAATATGTTTAAAAAAAATGTTGAAGATTTTTAAAATCTACATGAAAATCACCAATATTTCAAAAAAAATTATCCACACTTAATACATTAGAAATTTTAAAGTGTAAAAACTAAGTCCTCTAGAAAAGGGGGTTGATGTTGCAACAACACTTTTCAAAATTAGCATGAAAATCAATAACATCAAAAAAAAATGTTCATACTTGATACTAAGA
This sequence comes from Pinus tabuliformis, assembly GCA_031772625.1. Lineage (NCBI taxonomy): Eukaryota > Viridiplantae > Streptophyta > Pinopsida > Pinales > Pinaceae > Pinus > Pinus tabuliformis. The sequence continues at coordinate 1,095,309,055 of CM062820.1, forward strand.
AAATTTAAAGTGTCAAAAATATGCTAAAAAAAATGGTGTATTTTGAATCAACAATTTTCCAAATCAGATGATTTTTTGCTACCTAAAAAAAATGAGAACTCGGTACAATTCCTGTTTCATGGTTTACTTTGTTAGTAATGTTTGGATACAATGACTAGTCTATAGAGGATGGTCTTCATTATGATTCAAAGTGACTAGTTCGCAGAGGATGAGCTTCACTATCATTCACAATGAATATTATGTGAAGGATGTGTTTGGTTTACATTATGGTTCATAATGACTAGTCCACAGAGGACGAGTATGGTTTTCTTTATGGTTCATAGTGACCAGTCCATGAAGGAAGTGTATGGTTTACATTTTTGTCACAATGACTAGTTTGTGGAGGATGAGCTTCGTTATTGACTAGTATGCTGAGGACATAGTCTTATATTTGAATTTATGTGGTATTAACACTCAGAGGATTCTTAGCATTGTGGAAAACCTTGTAACGCTCGATCATAACCTTGCTAAGGATGGTTGTTATGTGGGTAAGGTTGTTGTGATCAACGATGGCACACTTTTGAAAAAGGGAAATAATCCATAAACAAAAGGGGAACAATCACATGGCTCTTCAAGTCATGAATGATAACTTGATTGGTTAGCTCGCTAGGCAGGACAGTGGAGGTTTTTGGATCAAGTCCAATCAACAACATTATAAGTGGTATGTATTTTATTGTGTGACTATATGGTATATATGGTTGATGACCTCCATGATGGTATAAAAGTTAATATATGTCACTGTCATTGGTATAATGTTGTAATATATTTTATGACCCTGCACTGGTATAAAGTTGACATATATTTAATGACCCCCATGTTGTTGTTAAGTTATTATATGTTTGTGACCCCATTAGAATAATGTTGATGACCTCCGTGCTGATATAAAGCTAATATATGGTTGACCATGTTGGTATAATTTTGATGACCCTACAACAATATAAGTTTGATATATGATGGAGCATTTGGTATATGATTTGTATGGTGTTGGTTGTATGAAAAAATAAATAAAAGTCCTAGAGAGACTAAACCTTTTGATAGGGTTGATATATGATCAAACCAGTGTTGTAAGGGGATATGATTAGACATATGCTTTTTTATCTTTGGTATATCATGTCAATGTAGCATTATGCCATTATTGAGGGGCATACTTTGACTTGGTATTTTGAAGGCATAAGTAAGTTGATTTCAGATCCGAAAGAAGTAAGGCACTCAAAATTCCAAGTAGATAAGTTTTGTGACAATATTAATGCAGGTTGGAAGCATCAACATTTGAAGTGATAATGATTGGTATAGTGATAGTGCTTATGGCAGAGGCAACATTTGTGGGTTGTGTTTGTAGGATGTGATAGGTCTCTTATATGAAGGTTCAATTAGATATTATGGTGGTGGATCTAGTTTGAAAATATGATGAAATAGAGGTCCACAAGGAAGTTGAAGGAGGAGCTTGGAGCCTCAATCAAGTTGTAGCCTATAGTGAGCAACTACTTTCATCTTCGAGGTCAATGCTTCAATCAGGTTATAGCCTATTACAAGTGGCATCTTACATAATTTGGGGGAAGTTGTCTCCCATAGGTTGGGGCCTAAAAATTGTTGTAAACAAATTAAAGACTGAGTAGAAGAAGAGTTAGTGGTTTTATCCCATTTGGGTTTCCACCTAAAAATTTGTGTCTCCTTGTGATGTGATTCTTTCTTGTGTTGTTTCTAGTTATGTTGCATTTTGATAACTGATGTTTATGATCACTGCTAAAAGGATGTGTGGTTAATTAAGATTGTTAAATTGTAAACTTATCTTCACACTGATTCACCTCCCTCTTAGTATGACATTTTGGCCAACATTCCACTGCTTCAATTTATTCTCAATTTTCATAGCATATCAATAAGTGGTTCCCATTGAAAATATGTACAGTAAATCCATTTCCATTTGGATGTACCTATGTATGCCAATGTGGTACTTCAGTACTAGGTTCTACTAAGAGTCTCTAATTCCTAGCTTTGAGTGCAAGGTATGGAAATTATTGGTGTACTTCAACAACATCTGGTCCCTCTCCTATAGCATATTTTTCCATATCATGTACTGGTCATCATAGTTCCCTATGGGGTATAATTCCTCCTTAAGGTCATCAAAAAAAGTGACCCAAGTTGGTACTGCATTAAACATCATAGACTAATCTTCATTGTGTATCTCCTAGTAACCTTCCCACCAATATTTGACATGGTGAATGACCTTCAATAGCATGAAGGTGATCTTCTCATTGTCAGGAAAATTTTGGACAAAGTAGTAGCCTTTGAATAGATTTAACCATTTATCCAAAGCATCTACATCTATTTGGTCGTCAAATAAGGGGATATAAAAATTAACTTGCACCTAGAAGGGTATCACATCTATGAAATTGTTTCTTTTTCAAGGTCCCTCAGCCATTTTTCATAGTTGTCGAAGCATCTAGGTGAAATTTTCCATCATCTCATTCCTTTGTCATGCAAGTGCTTCCTTGAGCAACAATCTGATAATATCTCTTGCTATGTCATCTCTCTTTTCTGCCACCATGGGAGGCCACTTGGGTTTGTGAGAGATATTGTTACTAAGTGAAATTAGCTCGAGAACCAACTCTTTATACACTAACCTCATTGGGGTCATGCACCCTAAAACAAGAAGGCAAAAATTGCTTTGATACAACTGATCTAGGTTTTACAATGAATGAAGTGAAATGCAAGAAATAAAACAAAACACATAGATAAATATAGTAGATATTAAAACAATATGTTAAAATTAAAATTCTATTAATAAATGAAATAACAGAATATTGTAGAACACAAGCTTGCTAGAATAGTGATAGCTATCTCTAAATAGAGAGAGATGGTAGCTACATACATTCACAAAATATATTACAAGAGGCCAAAAGAATGTCATTTTAACATAAAAAATGAACCATATAGTTATAAAAACTTAACCGTAGAAGATGAAGCAACACACGTTTTGTGGGCCTTGAGGTGGTTAGTTGGTACATCAACTTCTCGGGGGTGCAACTTTTGCATACAATTTCTATTTTGGGTGTATGGCAGCTTGTTGGAAATAACTATCTAAGGACTGCAACTTTCAACTAGGGATAGGGAATGCCTTGGAAACCCTTGGCCCTTTGAATTTCCAAAAAACATCACTTATGGCCTAAAAGAAACCCTGAAAGTTTGGGACCCAAAAATCATTAAAAAATTGCCAAGAAGATAAAGAACCATTGAGACAATGGACGATGTGGGTGGCCACAAATATCCACTTGGACGAACTTCAAAGAATAGTGACACATCTATGATTTATCTTATAATATTAATCCCTATTGTTATAACTAATTCCAAGCCTTGGGGTACCTAAAAGTCTTCACTTGTGACATTTATTACAACCAATTGTTTCATTGGAATTTCCATCAAAATTTATAGATAAGTGATAATTATAATAAAATAATAGAAGTTTACAACCACACACACACACACATATACACACACACATATATTCTAAATATTTTTATATTTACAAAAAAACATATAAAAAAAAAGTGTAAAAAATGGAAGGGTATATACAACAAACATCATAACCTCTTCCTAAAAGTTACTAATGTTGAAATAAAATCAGAATACTTTGTTGGATCTAAATTTTAGGAATAATTTATCAATATAGTGCCCTTATATAAAATATAATGGTGTACCTCATCACTTCACATAGAAAAAAAATTGGATGAAAGGCTAGCTTCATGATAAGAAACAAACTTACACCTTATTTTTCAAAGAATAAATAAGACTATGACTCATATGATATATCCTGAAGAATACAATATAGTTTAGAGATAATCTATAAATAATATAAAACATTAGTGAATTATATCATAAAGAATCATTGAATATAGATCCTTAAGAAAACCCCAATAACATTTGGAAAAAAATGGCACTCCCATAAAACATGTTTCAAAATCTCCAAGTGATCTAGCAACAACAAAAAAGGCCATTGGAAAATCCACTCTTGGCCACTAAGCCTTTGATGAAATCCACTGGTAGAATAATAACCAAGAAAATACTCTCAACTTATAATAAAGTTGAACTAACCAAACATTGAATACTCTATGCAACCATCTATCCTCATAATCCTTAGATACCCAACATGTATTAAGTATTGGGGGTGACATATGCCCTTTGATGAAACAATGAATATAGTAATTAAGATTCCTACTAGAGAAGTGTTCAACCAAAGTTCCATATCTAATATCTCTAAAATGGTGTAGGAATCCTAATATTCATTTTAACTAGCTTAATGTATGCAATAAGGCCTCACAAATCCATAATTGATATATGGTTAGAGGCAAGGAGACCATACTCATGAGCAAGAGAACACCATTCCTTCTAGGAATGAGATGTAGAATACCCTAAATATGCCTAGAAGAAAATTCTCTTCCTACTGAGCCTTTGAGCCTAATAATGCGGTAACTTGTAACATAATATTATGAACCTTCTAGCTCCAAGAAGGATGGAAAATCATGTCTTAGCCTACCCTACTATCTCTCAATGCCAATGAACCAAACTTGTAACAATTTTCCACACTAATCGTATGTCCTAAAAATAAGTGGGACCAAAAAAAAAATGTAAACTTTGAAACATGAACTATAAACTCAAAACAAGATCTCTGGCCAAAAAACCTCGTAAAAACATCAAAAACAATGCAAAAAAAGAAAAGCGTGTATATTGGAACGACGGATTTTTTTTAGGCTCAATTTTGAACATGCTTTAAAAATGGCAGTGAAAACGATTTTTTCGTGCAAAAATTGTGCAAAAAACACCCTGAAAACGAAAAGTGTTGATACTGGAATGGTGTTTCTTTTTTTAGAGTCAGTTTTCAACATTTTTAAAAATGGCAGTAAAATCGAATTTTTATGTGCAAAAAAACAGTTGTTTTTGACGAAAAAAACACACTAATGTTTTTAGTAGAATAACATTTTTCTTTCCTAAGTATAAATTAAACATGTTTTAGTAACACTGACAAAGATAAAATAATGGGATCTGAAACATATTAAAATTGTATTAGTTTTCATCCATGTTATTAAACATATAATAACATCACAATATAGATTGCTAAAATTCTAATTGTTTTCAACCATAACATTAAAGATACAAAAAAATTTGGAAAAATTTCAACCATAAAATTAAAAAACCATGACATTATGAACAAATTACATGACTAAATTAATCAAAATGTCATTATTTGTACATTGAATGAAACATACATTATATCTCTAATTTATTGTTGCATTGTAGATATTCTAAATAATAAAAATCATCATAATTAAAACATATAATCCAAAAACATGAAAATGGCTCATAACTTCTGATTTAACACCCTATGGAAATCAAAATCTTTATTTCAAGATATGATGCAAACATCAGTTATATAAAATGTCTTAGACAATTATTCAAAATCACTCATATTTTCTTGCACACCATCAAAATTCACATCTTCATATGAATGACTGGATGCAGATGAAGATGTTCCATATTCTTCTCTTTCATCAACTAGTGCCCCATCTGAGTCCACATGCATGCTCACCATTTCAGGTTTCAAAATTCTTCTAGATCTACGACTGGTTTCAACAGACTCCCATCTCAACATTGTTCCTTCAACTAACAACCTTTTCAGAATATCTATCATCTTGAAGTGAATAGTTCCTCTCTTACTTAAATTGAAGTCATAAACAAGTATGTCAACATCCTCCAATTTTAAGAGGTCTGTGCGGTGACGATTTATATTTGTACCCTTTCTTTTTCTCTTTCCACCATTTTTTTTTTATCAACTACCATCTCTGGCTTATACACACCATTGAATGGGTGTGTATTTGTGGCATACCAATATACTTCAACACATGTAACATCTTCATTTTCTGTAAAGACCTTTATAACCTTAGTAACCTAGAATGGATAGCCATTGGGATCTCCATCTTCTAGCACTGCAATCATGCAATCCTCCTTAATATCCTGTACTAAACCCCTAGAAAGGTCTTCCATGGCTTCACGTTGTGCATGAGATATTCTGGAACTAATATACATCTCTCTTTCCTCTGCTTGTGAAGAACTAATAATATCTTGAGATTGTTGTTGTTCAACAATGTTTCTTTCTTCATGTTCATTTGACACATTTTGTGGCCAAATAATTGGATTTTTCAAAGGTATATCTTCATTTGTTGTTCTTGAAATGATATCACTTTGATTATTGAAAAATGACTTCCACCAAACTATATCAGCAATGTCAAAGTACTAATATGTATATCTAAAACATTTTTTAATTTATTCTAGGCAATCATAATAATTTATATCTCTATTCTTCCTTTGTGCATTATGAACTTCACCAACCAATTGTAATAACAATATTTTTGATGCAAATATTGGATGATCTGGAATGAACTTCAAAAATTCCAAACCCGGTGACGGTGCCCATTCTGTAGCAGTTGAATAATTCTTGCCCCATATTAGTGTTTTCCCATCAATTTTTTTGATACGAAATTGATGTTGGAAGCTAATGTCATTAAGTTTTTCAATGCATTTCTCCTCACCATGCGATCCCAGAATAAACCTTTGCATGTCAACCGTTTTTTCCAACACATCAAAAGTAGGCTTTGGCATGTATGATTTCTTAATACATTCAATTAATGATGGAAATCTCCCAACTTCCTTCCTCCTCAATGTGATTAAAAAATGGCCGAACATCTAATCAATATGGTCATGAGTGTGCCCAACAAGAAGGAAACCAACCTTTACCTTCTGAAAAATTCTTAATTCAACAAGCATGTTTAGATATCCAAAAACAACCTGATTTTTGTTTTCATGGCAAGTGTTGTCCAATTGTAGATACAAAACTTTAGGAAGATTACTAGACCAATGAGAAAGTACATCATGAATTATGGTTATTGTCAGATTTGCATCATTATGAATATTTGGAGCTGTGAAGTACACCCTTGGAAACATTTTCCCATTGAAGACCATACAACCGACCAAGTGATACTGAATAAAGTTTTCCTCCTATAAATTTTTTGGTGTGCAAACAAAATGTGGTAAAAGTGTTTTCTTCTGGTCCATACCATCAATTATCAAACCCAAATATTTATTTAGATTATCATAACACTTATTTTGATGCTTATACAACTTTTTCCTTTCACTTGTTTGTTGTTCGCGATGCTCCTGAAGTTCTTTGAGAATGGAATCTACACAACAGAAAAGAATCATTAAGAAATACTTTTTCATAGTTGATGTACAATTCAAAAGTTAAAGTTATGAATGCTTACCTCTTTCTGAACCTTCACAGTTATCCCTTCTTGATTTAAGAGAAGCACATGTACTACAAATCCCCATCCTTGTCTTCTTAGGAATATAGACATTATTGAATTCTTTCTTCCATACCTTCACAAAATATTGATATGTAATAAACTGACCATGTCCCTCAAAACCTTCTGCATATTCTTTGTACAAGTTGTAGATTTCTCGTCTTGTAAAATTATCTGGAATATGTATACTATTTTTATTTTATAACTTACAAATATATTTGTTTATTTTATTAAAGATGAGGAAGGATACAAATGGAGCACCAGATAGTTTCAGAACCTTTATTGAAAAAATTAAGATCGAAAGACTGAAGAAGCAAAGTCTTAAGAATGTTGAACTTGATCCAACTCTTACTCATTTCATTTGGAATGGGCTTGACACTATTTAATATCAAGTAATACAAGGCGACTGTGAAGACATTGCTAAACTCATACCTAAAAGGGATTATGCCCTAGTTATTCGAGATATTCCCCATGGTTTCAATATTCCAAACATTGACTATGATAGTGACCCTTATACTTATCAAGATCTTAGTAAAGTGGTTGCAGGATTTCTAGAAGTTAGATCATCACCATTATGGAGATTTGTGACATTTCATTCAGACACACAATTGGAAATGTTATTGTCAAGCTTCAAGGGGAAAACAAATTCAACGATGCAACTTGCATGGTAAGACGTTGAAAATATATATTTGATTAATGTTAAAAAATTCATTTATGTACAAGTTAATTGAAATTTTACTATTTCATGTTACAGGAAAAAGACAAATCTTCTTAACTGTGAAGATCAACCATTTATAAATGATGGTGGGTTCATCCATATTGATAGTTGGGCAAAAGATGATAGCTACATGTCTATGATTTTTAATCGGGTAGATGGAAAGAGTCGCAACCAAGTATTGGCTTATGATGCTGTTGTGAGAAAACTAACATATGAAGACAAAGAAGCAAAAGGAGAGATAGTTAGCATTTATCAAAAATCACAGTTATTGATTAATTATCTTATAGACATATGTTCAAATGAAGGAGATTGGGTTCTGTATTTATTTTGTGGCTCAAGTAAGTTTTATTACATGGAATTGAATTTTAATATTTTATTTCATAATTTATATGTTATTGTACTAATTTACTTCAGTATTTCTTTTGTGCTTGATAATTAGGTACAACACTAGCATGTTGCCTTCAAAAAGGACGAAATTGCATTGCCATTGAAAAAGATCCAATACAGTGCAATTTTATTTAGCAAAGAATTAATGCTCTTCAATTTCTTCTAGATGCAATGCAAGAAATTTGGTTGAAGAAAGGGGAATTTAGTGAACCATGTGTGGCAAAAAAGGCAAAGGAACCCCAACCACCATTACATGGAATGATTGGAAAGGCATACATTGGGAGATTCACAGACATCAAAGATCCATTAAAAGAGGAAAATGAGGAAAATGAAGCAGAAAATATTGTGGAAGAAGACAATGATGAAACTCTAGAGGATGAAGAGTTTGGATTACATGATATTGTTGATTAAATTTAAGTTATGCTTGGAAATCAAGCTCATTTTTTGTAACTATTAATTAGTTATACATGTAATGTTTTGACTTTGACATTTTATGATAAGAATAAGCATTCAATTAATGTTGTTATGTGTTCAATATTTGTATTATGTGATTTTCGCATTAATTTTTATGTTAATCATTAATTTAAAAAAAAAACAATGATTATTATTATTTTTTTGACATGAAATTCATTCAAAAAAATTATTATTTAACCATTTTTAGTTAAAATTTTCCTATAAAAATTGTGATTTTGACATGTCATTTCTAGCAAAAAATTACAAAAAATGATCAAAATGTGTAATTTTTTAGTTATATTTATGTTGAAAATGGTTATTTTTATGTCAATTGTTAAAAATTATTGTTTTTTAGAGACAATTATTTCATGTGCATTGAAAAATTAATTAACAATGTATAAATATGTAGAATATCGAAACTTCAAAATATCGACCCCTTTTTTTTTAAATATGCAAAACAATAAAAACCTCACTCCAAGAAAAAAATAAATAAATAAAAACAAGAAAATATGAAGAAAAACGCCACTTCAAAAATTGTTAAATTTAGAAACTAATTATTTACATTTCATACATCAGAAAATTTTAAGTCAAAAAATAGGTCTTTTAAAAAAAGGGCTTGATGCAGAATCATGACTTTTTAAAATCAGCATGCAAATCACTAACATTCTAAAATGTAATGTACATAAAAAATTTAAAGTTCCAAGAACTATGCTCTAAAAAAAATATGTGTGTTCTGCATCACCCCTTCTCTCTAGTTCCTAATATGCAAATTTAAAAAATGTTTGGATATATTTCTTTAAAATATTCAAATTTCTAATAAATTTATATATTCCCTATAAAATTTCTTGATTTTTAAGATAAAATGTCTTTATCTTATAAAATTTGGGAAAATAAATTTTAGGAAAAAATGGAAATTGGTGAATCAATTAAAAAAAAAAAGACATGGAAAATTATCCCATCTACGAAAGTCAGTGCCTAAAATTTTATGCTTAAGACAACACGCCACCCACTTGGCCATATGAATACTAATTTGGGTAGAAACATCAATAAAACAAAGGTCCTCGTCATCCTTGGGTAGCTATACATATCCCATCGAACCAATGGTAGACCATTCTTTCCACCATATTCAAACCGCAAGTACACCTTTAAAACCTAGTCCAGCCACTAAAATTGGGCCTTGCTAAGGAATAACCAACATACATAGTAAACCTGAGAACCATAAATAATACACCTAACAATATTCAATTTCCATAGAAAGGGGAGATCCTTATGGTGCCAAACATAAAGCTTGTTATGAAGCCTCTAAAGACACCAACCCCATGTAGATATTAGTAATGGGGCAACTCCAAAAGGAATACCCAAATACTAAACAATGATTTAAAGGCAAATATAAGACCAAACTTCAAGAAACAAACCCAATTGACCAAAAAATTATCTTATGCTAAAGAAAAATGTATCCAAGCATGCAAGAGACTCATCAACTGCATCTCGTTGTACCCTCATAGATAGGAGATAATCATTTAAAAATTGGTTATTAACCATATTTAAACCATTTCGGATAATAATACCACAAATTTTCCATGCGATAAAGACAACCTATAAAAAATAACCTAGAGCATTTGTTGTGAACACATACAGATAAGAACATAATGAAAACCATTGATGAATGAATTGATGTAAGAATATCCATGGGGACAAGACAATATTTATAGAAACAAAGGTAAAAAAATTGGTGAATATAGTATTCACCATGGAAATATGATGAGTTCCAAAACCCAAAATTGTCATCATCTCTATAATAAAATACCAATCAACTTAATAATCACCCTAATTATTTTTTTTAAACCTTGATATCTTATATAGTTTTCCATTTCTTCCCTTCTTTTTCTTTTCGTCTTTTCACTTCTTTCACCGTCCCACCTTTCCTTTCCCTTCCTATTTTTTACTTTTTAATCTTATATTTAATCCTTGAAATCATTTATTCTTCTCCTTGACTCTTGTGTCCCGATGATGAATCAGGTTATTTGAATCAAATCATCTAGCTATAAAACTTCCTACTATAGAGTATACTCTGGAAGATCAAAGCAGCAAAATCAATTTTCAACATAAGGGACTACTTACCAATCTCCCTCACCCATTTTCAAGCCTACCATGTAAAAACCATGGAAATGTTAATGGCTGGAAGTGTCATAGTAAAAAATAGGAGAAACCACCCAATCAAGTTCCCAAAATAGACCTATACTCATTTGGGATGACAATCCTCAATGTTATGTGTGCTCTATTTCAACTAAAAGGATTGCTCATTGATTGGAGACTTTGTGAAAGCATTTCTAAATCCTAAATTGAATTCTAATCTTTTTGTAGAAAGTAAATAAGATAATATATTCTATGCTATCCTATCCCATGAGAAGAATTTAATGAAGTGTGAATCACAGAGAATTGGATTTCTAAAAAGAGAAACAATTCATCGATTTCAAACAAAGTTTAAAAGAAACAATAATGAATAAGTCATCCAAATAAATAGTTAAATGAAAAATTAATTCACTGCAACATTCACATAGTAATGGTTATCCACTAGTTCAACTATGAATCAATATAATAAAATAGATCTAATAATTAACAACAATGTAAAATTATATCAACTTATACACATCAAGAATAATTTGAAACAATAAATACCTATGATTTTTCTCAAATATGTCAAAAATGTGTTTGCATGAATAACAATACCATACACAACTCTCTAGTAATAAAAGATTAAAATCACTAATGGGATCTTAATTCCTCATAAATGAAGTCTAGACAACAATGCACAAGGTTTGTTTCCCAAAAAATTAGAACGCTTCTCTTTCAAAAGTGATGTGCATAAATACATTTTAAAAAATAACTAAATCAAAGTTTCTCTCCTAATTATGCTAAATAAATAAATTGAAAAATATATTTTATTCTAATTAAAGGGAAATAGTTAAATAACTTCAGATATATCCTCTTACTCCACTAATTTTTCTTTGTCCATATCCTCCATGTAATACATTCTTTGAGAAAGCATACTAATGATTTAAGATATTAACTATGAGGGTGAAATATCTAAATTGATCTCACAGTCATAAAATTTACTCTCCACATTGACCAACTCTCCTTGTAACCTAGAGGAAACATTTTTGTCAACTTCAGTATAACTTTGAGGATATGCTGAAATTTGACCAATTAATTGTATCGTGCATTGGTCAACATATATGATTGCATCTTCTATGTATTTTATATGATTATGTACATAAAAAATACATGAATTCCACTTTATTTGTTACCCTAGAAATTGAGCACTAGGCATGCAAAATAAGATGATCAGGTCCATGGTAATGTTTATCAGACTAGAGCAATCATTGAGTGCATCAACAATTAACTTCTAGCAATGATTAAGTCTCTCTTCCAAGTTGTACAGAGCCATTTGAGTCTTCATATTGTCAATTTTATATATATTGAGAAGATAATAAGGCGCTGACTTGCAACTTGAATACCAAGACACAAACCTCTCGAAATCGCTTCGCAGTTGGCCATATTCTGATAGTTTATTTGAAATAGAAATGGAAAAACTTTTCAGAGTATTATGACGAATCTGAATCCGATTCAATTTCTAATAAAATTATTCTTGGGCATGTTTTAGTTGTTATTGGAATTTAATGCCCATTTCTTAAGGATATTGACATTCAAGCTTTTATCTTGCAGCTGCTTAACCTATGATCTTAAGTGATTTATTTGGAAATCCTTTTTTGTTTTTTTTGGCTAGTGGAAGCCTATTTCACTTGTTGGGTTTACAATTTCAACTTTTCTTCAATAATTTTTAAGTGGTCATGGTGTTGTTGTAAGAGTGCAACAATTGATACATAGCCTCAACGTGAGATTTTTGTTGTTGCAATCATTTTTCAAGATCATTCATCATGTACTACTATTATTTAATTGCTTGTATCATGTTACTTATTTACCACTTGTTGGGATGGGAAAATGACCTAATAGAATTAGGTACCTTATCTACAAACTCATCCTAAGTGAGTTTGGAGACATACCAATACATTGTTTGTTTAATGAGATCCTTCATTCTAATCTAATCTCTTTATTTTGGGTCTCCCTTTAATAATAGCCTTAGTACTACTGAAAAATAAATGGATAAAAGGAATCTCTTCTTCCTTAATAGGATCAATAGTTAAGATAGTCTTCGGCAAAATCACATAACCAATCTTTTGTCGACGCGTTTCGAACCAACCAGTGTGGTTCATCGTTAGGACAAGTTGAAGAACCAATCCGGCTTAGCTAGATTAAATAGAGTGTGCAGAGACTCCAACAGCTATAATGCTAACGGCTAATTTGACCTAATGAACCTGGTCAAACTACTAAAATAGTTAATTAATATTTCTAGAAATAGGTAAATAAAGGAATTCATTTGTTAATTTAAAAATAAATAGATATATTATTAATATTATTTCAAATATTAAGAGAATCTATAGTATAATATTAATATTTTAATTATAATGGTCATTATATAATATATATTAAATGATTTATTATTATTCAATTATTATTTAAATACAAGTGAATGGTAATAAATCACTACTATTTTTATAATTTAGTTACATTAGGTAATTATGTAATAATTACTTAATGGTCCAATGGTAAGTTAGATTTTTATTATTTAGTTCTTTAAAATATATCAAATTCATTATTTAAATATAATGGTCATTAAAATAATAAGTTATATAAAATAATATATGTTTATTGAATACTCTATAACTACTAAATAATTTCTAATCCCAAACAAATTGTTAAAACATTATTATTCCTAGAGTTTTGTTATACTAGGTAAATGCCATAATTAAGGGTAAAGTCCAAGTTAATTCATAATAGTATAACCAATAATATTGGTAAATCAAAATTTATCCTTTAAGCCACTGCTAAGAAGGTTCATCAATTCGAGCGGTCACGCATGCAGGTTACTAAGTTGAAATCTAATCTGGTATTTCTTAAACGTTGCAGAGATTCCTCGGTTATTCCTAGCTTTGCTCGGATTAAGCATAGTCTCAATGTTCCTAAGAATCATGGCGTTTTTATGAATGCTAGCTTAGGGTTGGTCAGATATGAGATTAGCAGAGTAAGGAGGGATCTGGATCATCGATCCAGGCTTCTTTTGGCGGCTCATGTGGAGCTGGCGAATCTTTTCCCTGCTTCTCTCTGGTCCAGGATTGATGCCTGTTCGGCACTGAAGTCCATGAGATTAGAAGAGTCCCTTAAGCTAAGACAGTCCGTGAAATATAATAAACTTTCGGGCTGTTCGATTCAGGAGTCAAGTCTATTCGATGATCGGGATTCTGTCAGTCGTGTTTCCTTCAGCCAGGTTTCCTCCCTGAGGGCTTGGGTTTTAAGCGGCCTTCCTTCTGTTGGTCGTATGAGAGGACGCGGTGGTGTGAGTAACGGCAGCATATCAGACATTGAAGCAGCCTGCGGTACCCAAGGGCCAGCAAATCTGATCGCCCAAGCAGTAAGTTCTAGTGTTCGGTCTCCAGTCTGTTCGCAGCAGGTTGAGGATGTTGCGGCTGACTCATTGAATGGAGAGCTGAGCGTAGGTTCTGTTCCGGAGGGCTTTCCTATTAATGGGTCAGCGGTTTTGGATCTGCGCGGGGGCTCTGATGAGCTGGTAGGAGCGGAGAGATCAGGCTGTTCTATTACTCGTTGCTTACAGAGTGATCCGGCCGGTTTTGAGCGGAAGTCGGTGTTTCCAGGTACGTGCGTTTCGGTTGATAATGAAACCGTGGGTAGCTCGTTATGTATTGAAGACCCTAATTCGAGCAAGAATTTGAGTTTTAACGTTAATTCGGATAGCGGAATGAATAAACATGATATTATTATAAACAATCGTGAGGATAGGAATATAGCTGTAATATTCAAAAGTAACAAGGATGATACGCCTAATTGTGATTTTATTAATGTATTTAATAATAATAGGCATCTTGGTAATAAAGGTATGAATGTTAATGCTAATTCGAATAGCGAAATAAATAAGCATAATATTATTATAAACAATAGTGAGGAGAGGAATAAAGCTGTAATATTTAAAAGTAATAAGGATGAAGTCGATTCGCCTAATTGTGATTTTATTAAAGTATATAATAATAATAGGCATCATGGTAATAAAGTATTGAATGGGATTGATAACCTTTATTGTAAGACTGATATTAAGGGTATGTCGGTGGGTAAGTCGAGGTCCCTGCCTATGGACAATAAGGTGGTGAATCTGTCAAGTTTTTCCTTTCCACCTGCGGTTTTTAATCTCTTAGGGAAAGGTCTTAATTTTGCCTTAGCTCCCAGGAAAATCCCGATTGAGGACATCATTTGCGATGTGGAATATGGCATTAAGAACCTTCCTGATAAGATTAAAGACACGATTAGGCAGGATTGTGCCGTTACCCTGAGGAGGGCTAAGCCTCCCCGTAGCAATATCAGCAAGGCTGAATTTGAGGCTCTGAAGAGCTTGAACGAGAATCGTGAAGTCGTGGTCTTAAAAGCTGATAAAGGTGGGGCCGCCATTATCATGGATAGAAAAGATTACAGAAATAAGATGCTTGACCATCTGTGTAACAGTGGTAGTTATAAGAAGCTTTCGAAGAATCCCCTCAAAAAGGTTTCCAGAGCGGTCGCTCTTGCGATCAAGTCGTGCAATTCCACGATTCCTCTAGCTCAGAAACTTATTGAGGGTAACCCCATCACTCCTAGGATTTATGGTCTTCCTAAAATCCATAAGGATGGGGTCCCCCTGAGACCAATTGTCAATACCATCGGTGGTCCGACTTACCTCCTGGCCAAGTTCCTCACTGCAAAGTTGAGACCCTTGGTTGGGAAGACTGAGTCCTTTGTCAAAGACTCAGCTTCGTTTATTGAGGATCTTAAGAAAATTAATCTTGAGCCCGAGGACATTTTGGTAAGTTTCGACGTGGTCTCTCTTTATACTTGCATTCCTATCAATGAGGCCATGAAGGTAATTAATAAGCTAACTGACCCTGATACGGCTAAGTTAGTTGAACTTTGCCTTACCTCTACCTTTTTCAACTTCGAGGGAGAATTCTATGAGCAGACTTGCGGAGTTGCCATGGGCTCCCCTTTGTCCCCTGTCGTGGCTAATCTCTTCATGGAGGAGTTTGAGTTGAAGGCTTTGGCCTCCTCTCGCCTCTTACCAAAGCTTTGGAAAATATTCGTTGATGACACTGGTGTTGTCTGGTCTCATGGACCTGAAGAGCTGGATCGTTTCTTCAGTCACCTCAATAGCCAATTCGCCGCCATTAAATTCACGATGGAAAAAGAAGATAATGGTTGTCTCTCGTTCTTGGATGTTCTCATCTCTAAGAAGGTGGATGATTCCTTTTCTCATCAGGTGTATAGAAAGAAGACGCACACTGAGCAATACTTGCATGCTTCTTCGCATCATTTCCCCGCTCAGAAGATAGGGGTTCTTAGCACGCTTGCCACTCGTTCTGTTAGAATTTCGGATGAGGAGAGCCTGGAATCGGAGAAGGCTCACCTCCTAGAAGTCTTTGAGAAGAATGGTTACAAGAGGCACCTCGGTCAAAAAGCCTTCCTCAGGGCCAAGAAGGAGCCTTCAATACGAAGGGTTCCTAGTGATCATATCATGGGTGTAAATCTTCCTTACATCCAAGGAACCACGGACAGGATTGCGAGGATTCTGAAGAAGTATAATGTTCCCGCAACTTTCAGACCTCTCAATACTATCCGTGGCTCCCTCAGGTCTGTGAAAGACCCGATTGACCCTAAGGACATGAAGGGCGTCTATGTCATTCCATGTTCTTGTGGGACCCCTTATATTGGTGAGACTGGTCGCTCTATCAATCAGCGGATTAGCGAGCATTCGGCGGATTTAAGACATGGTAGGACCAAGTCCTCGGCCCTAGCTGAGCATGCAGGGAAGACTATGCATCATGTATGTATAGAGGAGGCTCAAGTCATTGCCAAAGTTGCGCAGTTTCACCATCGAAAATTTAGAGAGGCCCTGGAGATTGAGAAAAGGCCAAACAATCTTAATAGGGATGATGGCTGGAAGATTAGCAGTTGCTGGGTCCCAGCCTTATCTTCCTAGCCTCCTCATTCCCCTTTTTTTGTTTGGTCTTAGGGTTTCTATCTTCCCCTTCCTTTAATTTTCTTTTGGCAGATTTGTCCGATTATTTTGGAGTGTTTGAGTCTTTAATAAGTTAGGAATCAGTCTCGGGCTTATTAGTGTATTAACCTTAACCTGTTTATGATACTATTGGGCATTTATTATTATTTTTTCATAAATTTATTAATTATACATTGATAATTATTTCTATTATAAATTGAGTTTCCCTTTAACTAATGTCTAAAAAAACCCCCTTTTTTAATCCTTATAAATAATAATGATATTTACCTTATGACATAGTTGACTTTAATATTTTTTGAAGAAATAAATATTGAATAAATATCGATTATTAAACTTGACCTTAGAATAAATTATGATAGACCAATAATTTTAGTTATACTTTTAGTAATAAACATTCAACCCTATAGGTAATAATTTATTTACCTAAGGACTTAGTTACCTCTAATATTTTTTGAATAAAAAATATTGAACTAATATTGATTATTTGACCTTTAAGTTTAAAGGATAAATTTTGATTTACCAATATTATTGGTTATACTATTATGAATTAACTTGGACTTTACCCTTAATTATGGCATTTACCTAGTATAGCAAAACTCTAAGAATAATAATGTTTTAACAATTTGTTTGGGATTAGAAATTATTTAGTAGTTATAGAGTATTCAATAAACATATATTATTTTATATGACTTATTATTTTAATGACCATTATATTTAAATAATGAATTTGATATATTTTAAAGAACTAAATAATAAAAATCTAACTTACCATTGGACCATTAAGTAATTATTACATAATTACCTAATGTAACTAAATTATAAAAATAGTAGTGATTTATTACCATTCACTTGTATTTAAATAATAATTGAATAATAATAAATCATTTAATATATATTATATAATGACCATTATAATGAGAGACTTGCCTTCGGCTCAGGGGCTAGGGTTTCGTCTTTCGGCTCTGGTTGCTGTAAGCGCCTGCGGCGGCAGGGCTTCCTTGGGTTTCAGGCCACCCCTCTACCGACTCTGCTTGGTGCTCCGACGGGCTCGCTGCACCTGGTGGGGTACCAAAGTTTTGGCGGCTCCTGTATCTTGTGACAAGGTTTCAATCTTGGTTACCGCTACCCTCTTTCCTGGGAACAGCGCATCTCTGGTTACGGTTTTGCCTTGAGCTCTGCACTTGGGTGGCGGCGGAGTGAGACCAATCTCGGCAGCTTTCAGCTCATCCTCTGAGATCTGTTTTTGCATATTATAAACAGAGTTCCGGTTATTAGTGCTCTGTTTTTGGGCGGCGGCGGAGCTGCGTTCATCCCCTTCTGGTCTTCGGGGTTTTCGGCTCTCTTCGGAACCTCTATTTTGAGGGCTCCTCTTAACCAGTGTTGATCCTTGGAGCGGGAGCGGGGGCTTGTTTGGCCTTATGGGGGCGAGGTGGCTGCCCCAGCCGCCTCTGCCCCCAGATTCGAATCTCCATAGCTCCTGTTGGGCCCTGATGGGTTCACTTGCTGAACTATGGGGAACTATTTTTGATTTTTCGCTGGCTTACCTGGACAGTTATTGGAAGCGTTGAGGGATTGTGGTGTGGATCTGTCTCTACACCGATTCGTGCCGTCTCTTCAATGGCTTGTACTGGACGGCCATGTCTTATGGCTTCTTTGGACATGGGCGGTATCTTCCTCTGGCTACTCACAGCAGGAGAGTTGAGGGGGTGGGGGGTGTGGCTATCTGGCTGCCCTCTTTCCATTTCGTGCCTCTCCTCTTTGTCTTGGCGGTCATTCGAATTTTCTGCTCTATCTTCAGGAGCCTTTGTTATTTTTTTGTTTTTAGTTTGAGATGGGTTGTGTTATCCTCCTGTTTGAGGTTTACTGATCCATTCTTCTTGTTGCCCTGTTTTGAGGGTTTTTGAGTCAACGTTTATTTACTGTTATTATTAGTTATTAGCTTGTTGGGTTGGCGTACACTCCTGTTGGGGTTTACATACCCTGTTTCTGGTTGCCCTGTCCGAGGGCTTATCTGCATACTTCTCTGAAGTATTGGTTATTGTAAGTGGTTTTATGCCACATTTCTGCATATGCCTTGGCATCAACAGCATGTAATCTCTATTATCTCTTTTTTTAATAGAAATTACGAACTCTATTTTCCCCGGAAAAATAATGACCATTATAATTAAAATATTAATATTATACTATAGATTCTCTTAATATTTGAAATAATATTAATAATATATCTATTTATTTTTAAATTAACAAATGAATTCCTTTATTTACCTATTTTTAGAAATATTAATTAACTATTTTAGTAGTTTGACCAGGTTCATTAGGTCAAATTAGCCGTTAGCATTATAGCTATTGGAGTCTTTGCACACTCTATTTAATCTAGCTAAGCCGGATTGGTTCTTCAACTTGTCCTGACGATGAACCACACTGGTTGGTTCGAAACGCGTCGACAAAAGATTGGTTATGTGATTTTGCCGAAGACTATCTTAACAATGTTATGGATCACAGAAGTCTAAATTCCTTAATAGGATCAATAGTATATACAGAAAAAACCATTTTGGGAAGTACTCCATGGATAGGTTGAAATATGAGTTTGAGAAATGATATCTGTGATATTAATCCATTATTGTTCCTTAGTTTGATCAACGTAATTATTTTTTTGGTAGGTGTATGAAGCTCCTGTGTACGATATTGACCTCATAACAAAATATCCTTGACTTGTGATTTATCTAATTAGAATTATTCAGTATACCTTTCTTTTATCTTGGAAATATTTCTTTGGCTCATGTCATACATGTTGAGTTGGATTATGTAGTACATATGTCTTAGTTTCTCCCTGTATCACTTCAACTTTTTTAGTGTGGATCTTTTCAGATTGAGGTCCTTTTTGTAGTTTATCTATTGGTGGATTTTCAATTAAAGGTTGGTTTGTCTATACCTTTTCTGAAGGTTCTCATTTAGTCAAGACCTATTCTCTCTATATATTACTTAACTATGCCTTTGCTTTCTAATTATTCTATGTTTATGTAT
The DNA here is from genome assembly GCA_031772625.1 of Pinus tabuliformis. Lineage (NCBI taxonomy): Eukaryota > Viridiplantae > Streptophyta > Pinopsida > Pinales > Pinaceae > Pinus > Pinus tabuliformis. The sequence continues at coordinate 1,095,329,201 of CM062820.1, forward strand.
CCTTTACCTCATGCTTTTTTAGGCGATGTAAGAATTGTATTGAACTTGCTTGGAACTCTTGTTGTATTTGAGTTTGAATTAAAAAATGAGGTTTTAAATATAATCTCCTTTTCCTTTTATAGGATACAAATTCTTCTCTAGTACGACCTTCTCGTATTTCTTCAATCCTCTACAAAACCTCTTTATAGGACTTATCCCTTTTAAATATTTAATCAAATGGCGGATCTTCATTGTTATATATTTTGAATACACTTTGTGTTTTACAATTATTATACACTATTTTAAGAGGGTCATGCTTTTTGAGTGAAATATAAACAAATTAATTGGATCTAAAGTTTTTGCTTCTAGTTTCGCATGTTTGAAATTTTCCAAGGTATAAATGCCTAATTTTATAGGGAATGAAGGCTAAAGCTTCTTGGAGCTAGAAGTTAAGTATTTTGACATGCCTATTCCTATTTTTAGATACACTTTATCTAAGGGATAATATGTTAGGAACATATCTTAGAAAATAATGAGGAGGAGCTTGACCGCCATATATTCTAATATAAGAAAATGTAACCTCAATTTACCAATCCTCAATAGGATCAATTCCCTCCATAACTTCATTAATGAAGTTGGGAGGTAAACAATTGAAGAAAATTTCATGTAAGAGGATCATCAAGTTATTGCAAATATCATAAAAATGATATTTATCCATAGCACCCCATAATTTGGAGCAATAGATGTGATTTGGTTGCAAACACGGAGACTAGTGCCATTTCATTAAAGGGAATGGTTATCTTGCACAAATAACATTTATTAGATAATATGACACGAGAAATTGAGGGAAAAACCCAAGAGGAGTATTGATTTCTTTGTTAATTTTCCTTCATATTTTGATAGGATAACTGATTGGTTGAAGACTTTTCCTTTCTCCAAAACCTAGTGTATTAAAGGAATCTAATCTATTTTAAAATTGTTGGCATTCTTCTCTCCACATAACCTACAAAGCATGGTAGCAATCATGCCATAGGTATTTTTTACTCTATTAGTGGGGTATAAATTACCATCCCTCATGTGAAATGGTCCTTATCCTGATACCAATATTAATTAGTTGTGGAGTTTGAACTTGATAAGTAGTAACCTCAACAACTATGAATTCATTAAGAAGAAAATGATCAAAATTAACTTCAATTGTAGGTACCTTGTAGATAATTTCAAGGTCTTCCACTCTAAATTATCCAATGAGATTTTTATTTCCATCAATAATAGTTTTGATATTGAGAACAATGTGTTTCATAGTCTAACATACCATGTTTGTGTGGGGAATAATGACAAGTGGTGCAACAATTTTGTGTAAACCTGAGTACCGAATTTCAACATAACTATCTGCATCATTTTGGTATTCATGTGAGAAGTTTCCTGCTTCGAAAAAATTATAAATTTCATCCCACATTCTACTATGGAGACCAATATTGTAGGAAGTCACTGAGAATAGAGTAGAGTTTCAATTTTTTGCTTCTTCATCATCAAAATATTCATTCTTTTGTTGCTTTTCTTGTTTTTCTTGTTTGGAAACTCTTTTAGGGGCCATGTTAAATAGTCTGCAATAATTTATCAAAGAAAACAAACACATTTTTAATTTTCATATAGTGAAAGAAGTTAAAATTCAACTTCACAGGAAACATAGCTTACCTCAAATGCAAGTGGACGAAAGCAAAGCAAATTTTGCAGTTTATTTAACGAGTTAAAAAATCTTGAATGACAGAACTATGAAACTTGCTCAAATTGAGACTATGGTAATTAAACAAATTGCAAGTTTCTTAATTACTCATAGTGGACTAGATTTGTACTTAACATTGGAAACATATATGAATCAGGCTTATTAATTTTTGAAAAGACCAAGATGTGTCAAAACATCATTTACACTCCAGGGAAGTTTAATAGCTTGAAAATTGATTAACACTAATTACCAAATTAAAGTTTGATTAAGCTAATTAAGGATATCAAATATCGGTCCACATGTTCAAATGGTTGTGTTTTATGATACTCTAATATCATGATATCGAAATATTGAATATCAGGTCATTCCTAGAATAGGTGTGCAATGATTAGGATTGAGTGATATTCAATATATCCTAATTTTATTGATTTGTTATAACAAACCTTTAACAATAAAAATTATGATTTGTGTAGATAAAACATTTTTACTAATCTTCTCGCTAATCATATTGACGAGTCTCCAAATTAAACATAAATTAAGGCATATCTGACCATCCTTCAACACATTAAACCTCTCTTTTTGCATTAGATGACATATTTTTAACTTTAATGTGTTCATTAGGAAGGTTTATATATAATTGCATATTTGTTCCTAAAACTATTTATTTTTGTACAATCTTATGAGAATATTGGGCGGATTACGAAGAATTGGATGATGAGATAATCTAGGGACATTCTCCCTCCTATAGGAGGACCAAAATTAGATAATAAATGAATGTGATTTGATGAAATTATTGAATAAATTTTGGAGCATTAGTGATTGAGAAAATCTAGGAATGTGTTCCCTGTCATTTAATGCATAGTCATAGTGTTGGGAACCAAATCCACTATTTGAGGTATTTTGGAGGGGAAAGATTCCTCTCTTCAAGGAGAATGCTTCCCCATCAATTTGTATAAGTACCAATTCAAATTTTCCTCTAGAGGCATGTATTTCTTAGTTTTCTCATGGAGAAAATTTGTTATTTAGTAGCTGCACTTTCATTTCTAGAAGGGATGTACTTGGATTGATTCAAATAATGAAGTTTGGTTCCATTTTTAGCTTTTAAAGCTTGGTTTCCTTCATTTGACTCCGATTTTCCTTGGGATTTTCCATCCCAAGAGCCTCAGATTCCTCTTGTACAATTTCTTTATTTCCTTTGAATTCCTTGTTAACCTACATCTCTTATTTCCACATTTACTATTCATGCTTCTTTGTTGTATGTTATATTGGTTAAATAATTGAAGTGAGTTTCTTTACAGGTCATTTACAAATTCACAAGCATGATGAATCCTTAGAATATATTTGAAAATTCTTATTCATCATTGATCTACTTGGATTGGTTTACTAATTCACAAATCTAGAATTTATGGAAGTCTCCTGTAGTAAAATAGTAGTAATTTTTTGCTATTTTTAGAATGTGTTAATGAGATTCATTTGAGTTGATTCCACTTGTATTAGGTCATAAAATATTTCAAGTTAATAAAAACAATTACCCCATATAATTTTCACTTAATCAAGTTAGGAATTTGATAGGTTAACTAGCTCACTAATCCTTGAATTTCCAGTTTTTAGAGTAGCAATTTTCTGCGAGTTTTTAGCACATGTTAGCAATGATATTTTTGAGCGATTCCACTTGGAATGGAGTCTTAGGAAAAATTTCTTAATAACTTTTTTCCCATCTAATTTTCATTTGAATTTCTTGGGCATTCAACAAGTTATCTCACTCTTGTTGCAATCCTATCGCTCTTGTAGCAGACCTGTAGCAATTTGTTTTCGAGATTTTTCTTGCCTTGATTCACTCCAAATTCATGGTAGAAGTGTATTTATAGCCTATGAAGGCTCTAAGGCTAATTTGATTGAGATGAGGCTTAGTTAGGTTTCCATTTAGCTCTTACATTGCTTTCTTCTTGAATGCTGATTTCAATAATTACTCTATATTTCCTTTCTGTAATTTACTTCAAAAAAAGTGTGCTCTCTTCTTGCAAAAGTAATCTAGGACTTTTCTTTCCTGCAAAATAGAATATATTTCCTTTAATTCCATTTATTTTCCTGCAATATAGATTGTATTTTCTTAGTTTTTATTATGCTTCATGTTTCTTCAAATAGAATATATTTCTTTCATTCCATTTACTTTCCAAGTAGAATATATTTTCTTATTGTTATTTAGGATTGGTGGATTACCTAATATCTTTACTCATTTTGAAGTTGTTTCATTGCCTTATTTCACTTGCATAAAAAATAATTAGACTAGGAAGAGGAAGGTGTCTGTTTCACATACAGTTCCGACCCCTCTTAAGTTTGTACGAACCCCAGGTTGATAATTTCAGTTGATAGCCTCAGGAGTTGAACCATCCTTGTTGCAATAATGTGGTTCATCACTTTTTGACACCATTACTAGGGAGGGTATCAAAGCAAGTACTCTCTTGTTCTTAGAGTGATTCCCCATTTCTTTTTTGCAAAAACAAAAAAATTGCATTAGATATCTTTCATTGCATTGTATTAGCATTCTTATTCAAATAATTTTATTACAAAAAAAAAAAATTCTTCAACACCACAAACCCCACCCACTTGATCATGTGCAGGTAGAATAAGAAGGTGTGGCTGAAAAATTAGGAGGGATGGAGCAACCCTACTTTGTCAACTCATATCAACAAGATATGAACTACCCCTCCTCTTTTAATACAACCTATAATGCACAATTTCAACCTTGGTCTCCTCCTAGCACCTCACCTTGGTCTCCATGGTCTTATCCTTCCCAATGGGGTGATCCATATTCATGGTCCTATTCCTCAATATTTCATTCCTCTATTTCATCCATTTCAACGCCAACCTCCTCAATGGGGTGATCCATATTTCCCTCAATATCCTTAATATCCTCCATACCAAATCCATCCCATCCACCTCCACCACAACCACATCCTCAATCAAAATCATTTCAAAGACCCAATCCCACTCAACTACCTGCACAACCATTTACAAACCCAAGAAATAAAGTAACTCAACCCACTTAGAATGCTGAGATACAAAATCTCTACATAAATCCTCTTGATCCAAATGACATTCATCTTGGACCAAAAAGAGTATTGTAAAGAAGAAATTATTTTGCTCTTGTTAAAGAAAAACATCCAAAAGAAGAAGATTAAGAGGAGACCAAAGAATCATGGACCACATTTGATGGGAAGTAGTCATTAGAGCATGAGATTGAAGAATTTATACAATTCTTATCATCAGATCCTTTATGTGTTCAAGGGGCCAATCAAAAAATAGTAGAAGATTTGAATAACAAAAAAAATAAGACATGAAGAATGATCCACATGAGCAAGCAACCCAAGGGCATTAAAGTTATATTGAGGTTTGGTTCCAGAAAATCAACAAGATGGAGCAACACTCTCTTCTTCAACAATGCTTGATATCATTAAAGTCCAAGAATTTTGTCTCTAATATTCAGGTACATGTCAAAGCATATGTTTCAAGACTACACATGAGTTTATCTATCATCTTGTTATGCACATGGCTCAAGTGGAAGTGTTCCGACACTTGAAAAAGATTTTGTTTTTTCAAGTAGAATATGATAGAAAAAAAAAAGAAATAAAAAATGGAAAAAGAGAGAAAAAAAGGAAAAGAATAAAATCTCGAGTGAAAACCTCTTCTGAGGTGCCTGACATTGTCTCACTGATTGAAAACCTCCTTGAGGTGGTCATTGGGTTGGAAAGAAAAAAAGGAAAAAAAGAAAATATCCTAGGTGAAAACCTCTTTTGTGGCACCTAGGTAGACTTGTTAGTTGAAAACCTCATTGAGGTAGATAGTAGGCCTAGAAAAAAAATGAAAAAAAAGAAAAATGAAAAGGAAAAAAACTATTTTACCCATGTACCTCTCTCTGATGAATGCAAGTGCTCTCCAACCTTTGCAAGCAACAATAACAATTTAGCACAAAAAGGGAAAAGTTGATCAAAAAATTAGTCAATGGAAGTCAAACTTAGGCTTTCTCCTCCTTTTCCCAAATGCTCCAAGAGGGCCAAGGCCATGCCAATCCATCACCCTCATCCATTTCCAACATCAAGCCATCATTCCTAATCCTTTATGATGCATTTTCCTCGTTGTCATAAAGTGTTACTGAAAGGCTCTGTTTTGCTACAAGACTGTCAAAATACGTAGGGCATAAGTTGTTTTTACCATATCTCGAAAATTGTGCATCCATTTGCTGATATTTTTTCACGAGGAGATGCATATGGATGATAGTAACATGCTCAGGGAATTTCATAAAATTCCAGTGTACACTTTTCGATAAATTGGCCTCCATCACCTACACCCATTTTTAATTTGGCTCAAGATTCTTGAATCCATTGGCCAAGATTTTTTATGGGGAGGTGAATAAGGATGATGGAAACACGCTAAAAAAAATTCAGGGCAATCCAATCTACCATTTGAGAGATATGGATAAAAGATGTTGCTACAAGGGCTGTCCAAAATTGCTACAAAATTGAGATTCGCTTAGGGAAAGGGGTCAAAAATCATGTTTTCCCTTGGAAAATATTAGGAGAGATTCATAAAACCTCATTCACTTCTCATCCACTCCATTTAACCAACTTCTTCTCAAGATTCCATCCTTGTTCATGAAAAAAACAAAAAAACAAAGAAAAGAGACTTTGCCTTCACCCCTTCTTCACAAGCTTTCACCATCATTAGAGCTTCTGTTCCTGTCCCTAAGACCCCCATGGTTAATCCATGTCACTGAATGCATTTTATGAAGCAACATAATATTTGAATGAGGTTTTGGGAGGGACTGTGTGACTGCTACAGGAATGAGATCATTTCCTTAACAACATGCATAGATCCATCAAGATCATAGGCAAAGGACTATTGCAGCTCCATAATAAAGATTTATCCACCTTGAAGCATAAATAGTACATTATTGAGGCTTAGAAAGGTCACACCATCCCTAAGGAGTAGCTATAAGGTCACCAATTCACTCTAGCAACAACATATCAAACACTGGAAAAGACCTATATGAAAGAGAGATTGTATCAGTCAAATACATCATCATGTTGTTGCGTTTAATGAGGACCAGTCCACAAGCAAGAAAATGAAATATGGAACCTTCAGAGGATAATTGATTGATCATCAATGCAACAAAAACATGCATGCATCTACATCAACTCGACATAAGGTAGGAAGATGTATGCATTGTTCTTCACCTCTCCTATTGAGCATATTATGGTTAAAAAAATTTCTTTCAATGCACATGAGAGAAGGTTTTATAGGTTGAAAGTGGCTAGTAAAATTTCCCACCCTTGACTAGTAAGACTGAAGTTTACTCAAGCAATTACACTATGTAGAAAACAAAAATAAAAGGAGGATGATAATTACGAGGAGTGGGCAATGGCTTTGAGAAGTTACGAAGGTGGTAGGTGGGGTACAACTCATCCAATGCCCTAAAGGAGTAAGGGATGAGCCAAAAATTGTTTTTTACCACGATGTCATTCCAAAAATGGTAAGAGAGGCCCACTACTTCATTGAAGGTCGATCTAGATGATACCAGGGGTTTCCTAGGGTGCTACAAAAGAGCTACATGATAAGTTTGCAAGTGCTACAAGAGGTGCTTCAAGATTGGATACCACTATAACAGGAGTACCTGAATTGCTACAAGAACACAAAAGGGATGCTAAATGGATGAATTAAGAGGAGAAAAGGAGCCCAAACCACCAGGAATTTTCCTGAAACCCCCCATGAAAATAAAGAAGTCATCCTAAGAAGGTGTTCTGGTAAAACACAACCCCCCCACTAATCACTTGGTAATATTATTATCATATTTTGAAAACGTGGATGGCCCAAATGAGTTCAACTTGTCCTTATCTTTCTATCTAAATTTGGTTAACCTCATTTGGTTTAGTTGTTTGTGAATTATGCTTGTTTGAAGATTGGATGTGTTTTAGCTATTTGACTTTGTGGCTTTTTCTTGGGTTGATCATGTCTTGGTTGTTGCAATAGGCTCCTTGTATGATTGGTGATTAGCTTTTATGACATTATTCTCTTATTGGTCACAATTCTTAGATTTTGAAAACGTGGATGGCCTAAATGAGTTCAACTTGTCCTTATCTGTCTATCTAAATTTGGTTAACCTCATTTGGTTTAGTTGATTGCGAATTACACTTGTTTGAAGATTGGATGTGTTTTGGCCACTTGACTTTGTGGATTTTTCATGGGTTGACCATGTCTTGGTTGTTGCAATAGGCTCCTTGTATGATTGGTGATTAGCTTTTATGACATTATTCTCTTATTGGTCACGAGAAGGTGATGTGGTATCTTCAATTGCTACTTCACCTCGCTTTTTGCTTAGAGGTACACATGTTGTTCATTTCCTCCACATGGCATTGTAAATATTAAACATATGAAACATCATATTGTAAATAGAATATATAATAAATTATAACTTTTGTAAATAATATAAATTGAAATGATTTTGCACAAAAACACATTGTACATAAAACATTTAATATAGAAATTTTATAACATATCACCCATTATATTAGACTAAAATAACAAAAACATTGTTAGATTTCCATGTATATATATACATCACATTGTTAATAGGTTAAATCAAGTTAGTATATAAAAAACTAATTGGAAGATTGTATTATATATATTACAATGTATTATGTGCCAAATAATTGAAATAAGTGTTTACTCAAAACAAGTTAAAAAATTATTCAATTATAACTCTAATAAGAGTGTGCAAAGCAACAAAGCAATACATAACAAACAAACAAATTGGAAAATTGTATTATATATATTACACTGTACTATGTGCCAAATAATTGAAATAAGTGTATACTCAAAACGAGTTAAAAAATTATTCAATTATAACTCTAATAAGAATTTGCAAAGAAACAAAGCAATACACAACAAACAAACTAATTGGAAAATTGTATTATATATATTACATTGTATTATGTGCCAAATAAGTAAAATAAATATATACTCAAAACAAGTTAAAAAATTATTCAAATAGAACTCTAATAAGAGTGTGTAAAGAAACAAAACAAAAGAATAAACAATTAAAACTCTAATAAGAGTGTGCAAAGAAACAAAACAAAACAATTAGAACTTTAATAAGAGTGTGCAAAGAAATAAAACAAAACAAAACGCAATTAGAGCACTAATAAGAGTGTGCAAAGAAACAAAGCAAAACAATATGCAAGAAACAAGAGACCATAGTCAAATATGCTAGCTCCCACAATGGTCGCTGATGATTCGGTCACCATCTGCTACCATTTCCAATAATTATGGAAACCAACTGCTGTTGACTAAATTCTTGTTGGGAGCTCCTGGAGTGGTCCATTACTCCCATTGCATTTCTCTACCATGTTCTATGGAACACTTGACACATAGCCAACTAAAGCTTGATGGAATCTTGGCTATAAATACTTTTGTTTGGTCCCCAAGCTCACTCACTCAATCCCCTTTAGCCTTACACCATCAAATCAGAGTGAGAAGAGCTTGGAAGTGCCACGTGGGTAAGGGTGAAAGAAGAAGCAGCAGCAATGACGCTCTAGCAAGAAGTAGTACTACACAAGATAAACTTGGCACCTATGGAATTTGTTTTTTCCAAATCTTTTGGGCTAGGTTTCTTATAGAGGTGGATGGAATGCTCATCTGGTAACTCCACTGTAAACTAACAAATGTATATTTTATTCCATTTCTCACCTAAATTATAGTGCAGCTTGTAGGATATTTATTCTATGGATGCACATAAAATTTCTACATTCATCTTTCCCCAAACACTGTGTGAGAAAATTCCAAATGTGGCACATATGAGCCCTCAATTTATTATGCTACGCAAGATCCTGGATTAATATTTCTAGTCTTGTAATTGAACAAATTACAAAGTTTTGTTGCTGGGAATGCTTTAATTTTGATGATTTGAACCTTTTGCCGAGTGTATTTGGATGTTTTCATGTTGGACTACGATTATTTTGAGACATTAAGGGAAGGGACTGCAACAGAGGCACAACGGAAAGTATCAATGGCTAGAGGTATGATTTCTTGGGTATTCAAGTTTTCGATTCTTTTAGAGTGTTTATTCCGCATTACAGAATCGTTATTAAACTTACATTTGGTATCAGAGCCAATTTTATCTCTGCCTTGGTGTTTATAGACATGCTCGGTTTGGCTCAATGCCATATTTTGAGAATTTTTTGAATTAAGGCATTCATTTGGAAATATGTCTAATTTTTGCTCAATTTTTATGCTTATAATATTTGTTTGGTTTAATTATATGCAATTTGGATAATTGTTGTGCAAATTTATTAATTTTGCTCATATTTAATTTGCATGAATTGATTATTTCTGCTTTACTTAATACATGCTATTTTGGATGAATATAGGAGACCCATCGTTGGATGTTATGCATGAATATTATAGTTTTATTTATGCAATTTATAATTATTCACATATCAAGTTAATTTTTATGCATAAAAGAAATAATGTCTGAGTGATCTATATAATTTTTAATTGATTAGAGAATAGCCACAACATCTCTAATTAAATAATATTATATATTGTGATTGATTAGGATCACATAAAGAATATTTAGACATTAATTGTAATTAATTATACTAAATATAATAAATTTTATCCCACAGGAATTTTTATTATATTTATATAATTAATTAGGATAAAATATTCATAACTTACCCACAAGAATTATGAATTAATTGTTTTATCATAAAGTTAAAATCTAAGATAGAATTTATATCGAATTATAATCATAATATACCCTTTAGAATTATGAATTAAGTGAATAATTTGACAAATTATATCATAAATAATAATTGAATCTGCTTGAATTGAAAATTTAGTCCACAGACAATTTTTATGTCATTAGATTCAATTTTAAGCATGGTTTACATTGGTAAAGCATGAAATTTTATTTTTAGGCCTCAATTTTAACATAAGCATGTATTCTTTAGTTTTATGCAATTGTACAACTTGCAAATTTCTCTGATATTCGTTGTGATATCTCTGAAATTAAGGGAGATAACTATAAGGTCTAGAAGGAGAGATTTCTCCTTCATTTGGGGTGGGTGGACATAGAATATGCTATTAGGAAAGATGAACCACTGGCACTCACTAATACTAGCACTGTAGCGGACATCACGCTTTATGAACGATGGGAGCGATCTAATCGCCTAAGCATGATGTTCATTAAGACTAAAATTTCAGCTGGTATTCGTGGTTCTGTTGATTAGCATGAAAAGATCCGAGACTTGCTGAAAGCCATTGATGATAAATTCGTCACTTCAAACAAGGCACTAGCAAGCAACCTAATCATGAAGTTCTCATCCCTAAGGCTCACCAGTGTGAAAAGTGTACTCGAGCACATCATGAAAATGAGGGACACTGTGGCTCAATTGAAGAAACTCGAGGTTGAAATATTGGAGTCCTTCCTGGTGCACTACATCTTGAACACCCTTCCACACTAATACAGACCCTTCAAAATCTCATACAACACACATAAGGATAAATGGTAAATTAATGAACTCATGACCATGTGTGTTCAAGAGGAAGGGAGACTGGTGATGGAACTTGGAGAAAGTACAATGCTGGCAACTCAAGGAAAGGGAAAATATCAAGCCAATTGGAAAGGGAAAGGTAAAGTACCTCCCCAAGCCGATATCAAGAAGGATTCCAAGTGTTTCTTCTGTAAAAAGAAGGGACACATGAAGGAATGCGCCAAATTTTAGAAATGGCTTGCGGACAAAGGTAATCCAATTTAGTTTGTTTGTTATGAATCTAATATGGTTAATGTCCATATTAACACCTGGTGGATTGATTCTGGATCAACAACTCACATTTCAAATTCCTTGCAGGGTTTGCAAAACCTAAGGAAGCCAATGGGAAGTGAGCAAAGCAACTTATCACATTTCAAATTCCTTGCAGGGTTTCCAAGTTTTTCTAGAAACTTGATTTCAATTTCAAGGCTTGTACCTTTTGAATATTCCTTTAACTTTTCAGAAACATCCTTCAGTTTATTTTATAAATTTGATTGTGTTGGGAATGGTATTTTTTCTAATGGTCTTTACTGCATTAATTTACAAAACAATGTCACTTATGATTTAATGCATGTTCACACTGGCACTAAAAGATGTGTTATTAATGAAGATTCCTCTAAATTGTGGCACCAGAGATTAGGTCATATCTCCATAGAAAGAATTAAAATATTATTAAATGGAGGGATACTTAATACTTTGGATTTAATTGTTTTTGAGACTTGTGTGGACTGCATAAAGGGAAAGTAGACCAACAAGTCAAAGAAAGGTGCCAATAGGAGTTCGGACATATTAAAGATCATACATACTGATATATGTACTCTAGACATGGACTCACATGGTCAGAGATACTTCATCTCTTTTATAGATGATTACTCATGATATATGTATCTCTACATGCTTCATAAAAAGAATGAAGCATTATATGCCTTTAAGATCTTTAAGGCTAAAGTAGCAAAACAATGTGGCAAGAAAATTAAGATCGTGAGATCAGATAGAGGTGGAGAATATTATGGTAGATACATAGAATATGGACAAGCACTTGGGCGATTTGCAAAATTTCTTCAAGAGCATGGAATTGTTGCCCAATACACCATGCCTGGTTCACCCGACCATAATGGTGAAGTAGAAAGAAGAAACCGAACATTATTGGACATGGTACAGAGTATGCTTAGCAGCTCCAATCTTCCTAAATCCTTGTGGACTGAAGCACTTAAGACGGTTGTGTATATATTAAACCGAGTTCCAACCAAGGCTATTCCTAAAATGCCATTTGAATTATGGAAAGGTTGGAAACTGAGTTTGCAACATATGCATGTTTTGGGATGCCCGTCTAAAGTAAGAATATATAGTCCACAAGAGAAGAAGTTGGACCCAAGGACCATTAGTGGGTATTTCATTGGATATGCTGAAAGGTCTAAAGGTTACAGATTTTATTGTCCATCTCACAGCACTAGGATTGTGGAATCAAGAAATGCAAAGTTTCTTGAAAATGACTTGATCAGTGGGAGCGATCAAACCAAGAACATACTTTCTGAGAAGGATCATTCAGAATCTCAACCTTCCACTTCAAGTGATAAATTGATTATTGTTCACAACACCCCTCAAGTACAAATTGGTGTTGAACAACCAATTGATGAAGTTCCACAAGCTGCTGACGACATTCCAGTAGATCAGGTAGTTCAAGAGTTTCCAAGAACTTTTGAACAACAAGTTGAATCACATACTTCTCAGGAAGATGATGGTACAACATTAAGAAGATATATTAGACCAAAGAGATCAACAATTCCTGATGATTATGTTGTGTATTTGAAAGAATCTGACTACAACATTGGAGCCGAAAATGATCCCGAGCTATTTTCACAAGCCATGAGTTGCAAAGAATTAGAATTATGGTACAATGCCATGAAGAAAGAGATGAATTATATAAAGAGTAATGAAATCTGGGATCTTGTTGAGTTTCCCAATGGTGCAAAAGCCATTGGATGTAAATGGGTCTTTAAGACAAAGAAATACTCATTGCGCAACATTGAGAGATACAAGGCAAGACTCATTTCTAAGGGATTCACTCAGAAAGAAGGAATCGATTACACGAAGACTTTCTCTCCTGTATCTAAGAAAGATCCTTACATGTTATTATGGCATTAGTAGCCCATTTTGACTTGGATTTGCAACAAATGGATGTGAAAATGAAATTTCTCAATGGAGATATAGAGGAGGAGGTTTACATGAAACAACCTAAAGGATTCCCCTCTAGTGATGGTGAGAAATTGGTTTGCAAGCTCAAGAAATCATTATACGGTTTAAAACAAGCATCTCGCCAATGGTATCTGAAATTCCATAATGTAATTTATTCATTCGGTTTTGTAGAAAACATTATGGATCAATGTATATACGTAAAAGTCAGTGGGAGTAAAATCTGTTTTCTTGTTTTATATGTGGATGACATTTTGCTAGCAACCAATGATAAGGGTTTGCTGCATGAGGTGAAACAATTCCTCTCTAAAAATTTCGATATGAAGGATATGGGTGAGGCATCTTATGTCATTGGCATTAAGATCCATAGAGACAGATTTCGAGGCATCTTGGGTCTATCACAGGAAACCTATATTAATAAAATTTTAGAGAGATTTTGGATGAAGGATTGTTCACCAAGTGTAGCTCCCATTGTGAAGGGTGATAGGTTTAATTTGAACCAATGCCCGAAGAATGAATTTGAAAGGGAACAAATGAAGAACATTCCATATGCTTCTGCTATCGGAAGCCTAATGTATGCTCAGGTCTGCACAAGACCTGACATTGCATTTGTTGTGGGAATGTTGGGATGATATCAGAGTGATCCAGGTCTAGACCACTGAAGAGCTGCAAAGAAAGTAATGAGGTACCTTCAAGGAACCAAAAACTAAATGCTTATGTATAGACGGACAAACAATTTGGAAGTAATTGGCTACTCAGATTATGACTTTGCTGGATGTGTTAATTCACACAAATCAACATCAGGATACATTTTTATGATGGCTGGTGGATTTGTATCATGGAGGAGTGCCAAGCAGACCTTGATTGCTAGTTCCACTATGGAAGCCAAGTTTGTATCCTATTTTGAGACTACTTTACATGGTGTATGGTTTAAGAGTTTCATTTCTGGGCTTAAAATTATCGATTCTATCTCTAAGCCATTGAGAATGTATTGTGACAATTCAGCTGCTGTTTTATAGCTAAAAACAAAAAGAGTGGGAGTCAAAATAAACACATCGACATTAAGTATTTAGCTATAAGGGAACGTGTTAAAGAAAAGAAAGTGGTCATTGAGCACGTCAGCACTGAGTTGATGATCGTTGATCCTTTGACTAAGGGCATGCCACCGTTTAAATTTAAGGATCATGTAATGGATATGGGACTTGGTTCCATTATGTAGTTTCTCATTGTATGGACAATGTTATTTTAATGAAATTCTTAATTATTGTGATGTTTTTCTCATATTTATGTGCACCTTAATTTGATTTGAGAGAATTCATTTGTGTAGTGTGGAGTACTGAAGAAGGTATGTTTTTATCGTTTATTTTGTCATATTTTCTTTAAAACTCATAACCTCTTTGCATCATGAACTAGGTAGATAATAAGAAATTATGAAAAAATCTATGGGATTTGTATGCAACGCAAAACAACTAAAAATTGTCCTTTTCTTATGTAGGAAAAGGAGAAAACGGAATATTGCCATCCCAAAGGAAAAGACAGGACAAATTTAACTGATGTCCCTTTGGCAAGGAACCACATGCAAACAAGGCGATCCAAATTGGAGCGTATCAGCTAGGAAAGGGAAAAGGAGATATCAAATCGGTGCAAGAGAACAAGAGGATAACTGAGAATTAACAGTCTGGCGAATCCTTCAAGATCCTTTGATCCTGAGGGATCACTATCTTAACAATTTTTACATCATTGATATCTCCGCTCGGCTATTATAAGAAGGGGCAACATTGCTAGCCCAGGGGATGACTTGTTGTTATTTTTATGTAATTCTCCTTTGTATTTGAAACTTTGATCATTGACTCTTGTTGAAGAGTGATCCAATGTAACTCTATTTTGGTGTTTTAATATAAATCTGGTTGTCATTCCATCTTTGATTCTGGAGTAATCTGCAGTGTGTCCCTCGAGGCTAACGGCCCCACCCTGGTGGAACACTTGCTCCTGTACCATTATCTCTAATTCATGTGAGGTTTTCATTATTAGCGTTCGATAATATGATGTGTTTTTCTATTTTACATCACGGTTCTATTATATTTCATTTATGCTCAACTGAGTAATGTTGTCCTCTGTAACAGGAATATTGTGTTGCTCATTTTGACTTTGTAACACACTGTTGTTCCTTTAACCATTGATATAACATTGTTGTTCCTTACAGAATGTTATTGTTGTTCAATTACCGAGTAACCGTGCTGTAACATTCATAAGTTGGTATCACTGTATTTATCTACAGTTTACACTTAATCGCGATTGTTTCTCAAGTGGCGTTGTTGTTCCATTACGAATTACAATCATTATTCTTTATAACTGAGATTTTTACTTGTTGTATCGAAGTCAGATTACTGTTTCTCCTAAATACTAAGTGTGCTATGTGTGATATTTGTTTTGGTTTACTATACATTTATGTTTGACTCTAATTGTTGTTCCATATTTCATCTTTGTTCATTGCCATTCCATTTCCATTGCTATCTGATTTATCTTTAGAGCAAATATTGTTATCTAATTCTTGTAATATATGATTGCTGCATTTATTTCCATAGACTAAGGTTTTGTTGTTCAATCTTGTTTATAAGGCTAGTTGCTGTTCCATTTCCTATCATTTGTAGTATCATTGCTTTGATGTGCAAAACGATCTGAGACTGTAGTGAACATTGATATGGGTGAGGCATCTTATGTCATTGGCATTAAGATCCACAGAGACAGATTTCGAGGCATCTTGGGTCTGTCACAGGAAACCTATATTAATAAAATTTTAGAAAGATTTCGGATGAAGGATTGTTCGCCAAGTGTAGCTCCCATTGTGAAGGGTGATAGGTTTAATTCGAACCAATGCCCAAAGAATGACTTAAAGGGAACAAATGAAGAACATTCCATATGCTTCTGTTGTCAGAAGCCTAATGTATGCTCAGGTCTGCACAAGACCTGACATTGCATTTGTTGTGGGAATGTTGGGACGATATCAGAGTGATCCAGGTCTAGACCACTGAAGAGCTGCAAAGAAAGTAATGAGGTACCTTCAAGGAACCAAAAACTAAATGCTTATGTATAGACGGACATACAATTTGGAAGTAATTGGCTACTTAGATTCTGACTTTGCTGGATGTGTTAATTCACACAAATCAACATCAGGATACATTTTTATGATGGCCGGTGGAGTTGTATCATGGAGTGCCAAGCAGACCTTGATTGCTAGTTCCACTATGGAAGCTGAGTTTGTATCCTATTTTGAGACTACTTTACATGGTGTATGGCTTAAGAGTTTCATTTCTGGGCTTAAAATTATCGATTCTATCTCTAATCCATTGAGAATGTATTGTGACAATTCAGTTGTTGTTTTTATAGCTAAAAATAAAAAAAGTGGGAGTCAAAATAAACACATCGACATTAAGTATTTAGCTATAAGGGAATGTGTTAAAGAAAAGAAAGTGGTCATTGAGCACGTCAGCACTGAGTTGATGATCGTTGATCCTTTGACTAAGGGCATGCCACCATTTAAATTTAAGGATCATGTAATGGATATGGGACTTGGTTCCATTATGTAGTTTGTCATTGTATGGACAATGTTATTTTAATGAAATTCTTAATTATTGTGATGTTTTTTCATATTTATGTGCACCTTAATTTGATTTGAGAGAATTCATTTGTGTAGTGTGGAGTACTGAAGAAGGTATGTTTTTATCGTTTATTTGTCATATTTTCTTTAAAACTCATAACCTCTTTGCATCATGAACTAGGTAGATAATAAGAAATTAAGAAAAAATCTATGGGATTTGTATGCAACGCAAAACAACTAAAAAATGCCCTTTTCTTATGCAGGAAAAGGAGAAAACGGAAGATTGCCATCCCAAAGGAAAAGACAGGACAAAGTTAATTGATGTCCCTTTGGCAGGGAACCACATGCAAACAAGGCGATCCAAATTGGAGCGTATCAGCTAGGAAAGGGAAAAGGAGATATCAAATTGGTGCAAGAGAACAAGAGGATAATTGAGAATTAACAGTCTGGCGAATCCTTCAGTATCCTTTGATCCTGAGGGATCACTATCTTAACGATTTTTACATCATTGATATCTCCGCTTGGCTGTTATAAGAAGGGGTAGCATTTATAGCCCATGGGATGACTTGTTGTTATTTTTATGTAATTCTCCTTTGTATTTGAAACTTTGATCATTGACTGTCGTTGAAGAATGATCCACTGTAACTCTATTTTGGTGTTTTAATATAAATCTGGTTGTCGTTCCATCTTTGATTCTGGAGTAATCTCAAGCAGTGTGTCCCTGGAGGCTAAGGGCCCTGCCCTGGTGGAGCACTTGCTCCTGTACCATTATCTCTAATTCATGTGAGGTTTTCATTATTAGCTTTGTTCGATAATCTGATGTGTTTTGCTATTTTACATCACAGTTCTATTATATTTCATTTATGCTCAACTGAGTAATTTTTTCCTCTCTAACATGAATGTTGTGTTGCTCATTCTGACTTTGTAACACATTGTTGTTCCTTTAACCATTGATATAACATTGTTGTTCCTTACATAATGCTATTGTTGTTCAATTACCGAGTAACCGTGCTGTAACATTCATAAGTTGGTATCACTGTATTTATCTACGGTTTATACTTAATCGCGATTGTTTCTCAAGTGGCGTTGCTATTCCATTACGAATTACAATCGTTATTCTTTATAACTGAGATTTATACTTGTTGTGTCGAAGTCAGATTACTATTTCTCCTAAATACTAGTGTGCTATGTGTGATATTTGTTTTGGTTTACTGTACATTTATGTTTGACTCTAATTGTTGTTCCATATTTCATCTTTGTTCGTTGTCGTTCCATTTCCATTGTTGTCTGATTTATCTTTAGAGCAAAGATTGTTATCTAATTCTTGTAGCATATGATTGCTGCATTTATTTCCGTAGACTAAGGTTTTGTTGTTCAATTTTATTTATAAGGCTAGTTGTTGTTCCATTTCCTATCATTTGTAGTATCATTGCTTTGATGTGAAAAAGGATCTGAGACTGTAGTGAACATTGACATTTGTTGTCTAGTTCCTAGATTGATGATCTTTTCCTTGATTGTCTTTAATTACATCAGTTTACAGAGGGATGAGTTACCATTACTGTACCCTTGATTGATAAATTGTTGAGTGCATGATTTGAGTTTTAAGGTTCTTTTCTGTAAGTAAATCTTATTTCAAGTATCCGTTTACTCTTGTATCTAGAGCACTATACTGCTAGCATTACTCTGACAAATGACCGCCTCAAACTGAGTACACTCTTTGAAATAACAAATCATTCCTGAATTGACAAGTTAATATAGGGTAAATAGAAGTGAGAAAGACCCTTTTTACTGCTCGACATTTTGGTTTCGTTGCCGGGGAAGAGTGTAGCCATTTGTTTCTTTATCAGAGTGTTGTAAGAACCTGCTAGGAGAGAACTGGGTTTTAAAAACGGAAGATAAGAACCTGCGTACGGAGCATGTAATAGCCCTACTCCCTTGCCTGCTTTCCTGCAGATTGGTTGCTATTTTTGGGTAGAAATTATCATTTGATTTGTGTGCATGACTAAGCAGAAAAAGCCTGAAAGAATCTTAAACCTCTACCCAAGTCTGACAAAGCTAAGGGGTCGGTGACCCTTGGCCGATCAACCTTTATAGAGGAAATCCTTAAGAAAACAGAATCTCAGTCTTCAGTAGGACCTAGAAAAGTTACTTCTATATAGCCTACTAGTTCCCTTCAGGCCACAGGATCACCATTTGTAGCCTTTGCTGAGGTGCATAGTCAAACCGAAGAGCAAGATTTTCAAGAAATTGAGAATTCTAGCCCAAAATCATTGCAAGAAGGGAACCTTAGCAACCTCTGTGAAGGGAGAAGAGAAACAAGAGAAATTGAAGAACCAAGATCTCCTCTTGGGATAATTCAACCACTAAGTAGCCCAGATAAGGGAAGTGCTGCAAAAATCATTTATAATGAAGTTGAAGAAACTCAAGAACCAGAATCCCCCTAGACATCAGGCACTCTCATCATGCCAGATAAAGGAAGTGCTGTTAAGGCCATTCCTGTTAAATTCATTCCCCCTCAGCCTAGGAATACCCTCCTAGATATCCCAGAAGGTTATTGGCATATATTTGATCAAATGGCCTAGAATTAGCCAAACACCCAAACCTCTACATTGCAATACCCCATTGTGGATACTGCAGTTAATGCACCTATGAAAGCAATCCCTCTCTAGCATATTCCTACATTCCATGACCTTACATCAGAAGATCCAAATGCATTTCTATTTGAATTTGATGTGCTGTGTAGAGGATATGACTATACCACCGATCCCTAGAAACTGAAATTGTTCCCCTCTACATTAAAAGGGGCTTCTTTAAGATGGTTTATGGGATTGGGTGGTGGTGTTATAAACAATTAGGATCAAATGAAAAATGCTTTTCTAAAAAAATATCAGGACTATTGCAGGTCTAGAGAATTAAAAGATGAAATATTTCAGATGGTAGCTAGACCAAATGAAACATTAGAAGAATATGTTGAATGTTTCCAATATAATCTTCAGAGATCTCTTTATGCATCATTACCCTTACCTGATAATGTATTAAAAAAACATTAATTAAGAGAATGAAGGAACAATGGATTGAAACACTAAATATTATGGGAAAAGGAGATATTTATCAGGAAAATTTTGCTAACATTATTGATTTATGTATCAGGAGCTCGAGAGGAAGCACAAGACTAAAACCCGCGGAACATGACAGGTTTACAAGAGACAACAAGATTTCTGCAGAGGGAGTAATTCGCGCAGAAATTGGAAATTTATTAGAAAATTTTAAAACTGACATATTAGGGACACTGACAACACAACTTGATATTATGCAGGCCAAACAAAAGCAAGCAGAGGTAGAAAAGAATTTGGCAATCTTCTGCCCCAGATGCAGAAAGAATCACAACCACAAGGAGTGCCCATTAGATGTAGTCCAAGTTTGCACCATTTGTACAAAAGACCACTCTACAAAGAGTTGTCCCTCACTTCCTGGATTGAAAGTAGTATACAAGGAAGTAGAAAAAGAGCCAGAACCGGTGTCTATACTCAATCAGTGCCGTCAATGGCAGTCGCGACAATCAGGTATGTTTCCAGATCCAACTTCTTCTTTTCAGCCTCCACAATATCATGCTCAACAATATAATACAATGTGGAAAAATCAACCTCCCTTCTTGAATTGGTCACAGCAACCATTTCCTTCATCATCGCCATGGCCAAACCAAACAAGTCAACCTAGTTGGCCAAAGTTTACCTATACTCCACCATATTGGCAAAACAACGTATATCCAGCACAATGGTCCCCTCCTACTTCACAGAGTCAAGCCTGGCAGACATACTGGCAAAGACCAATGAATCAGCCAGTAGGAACCATTCCGCTTCCTCAACCTACACTGCCAGCATTACAACAAAACCTGAAGTCTAATTTAAGACTGCAACTCCCGGCCTAGCTCAACCCTAATCCAAATAATAGATCAGTCCAATATATCCAAATATTTGAAACACCAGGACTAGAAATTGATCTAAAGGAGTGTAATGATCTTCAATTAAGATCTGGGCACATGATAGAAATAGAGGGAAATAAAACCGCTCAAGTTGAAAATCAGTTACCTATAGAACAACCACCACAAGAGGAGGATGTGACCAGACAACAAATTCATGATTAAGCAACCACATCTTCTCCCCCATTTCCAGAATGATTAATTATACCTCGACCTATATAACATCCTGATTTAGACATTCTGGGAGAACTAAAAAATTTGTACATAAAAATCCCATTCCTCCAAGCCATCCAAGACATCCCAATATATGCAAAGACCATCAAAGAGCTATGTATAAAAAAACCAAGGAGAAAAATAAGAAATAACCCAAAAGTTCAAGTGGTTAGTACCTTATCCGATCTATTATCAGGAAAAGAAACACCCGTTAAATATGAAGACCCAGAAATTTGTTTTTTCAAAATATTTTGGGCTAGGTTTCTTATAGCGAAGGATGGAATGCTCATTTGGTAACTCCATCGTAAACAAACAAATGTATATTTTATTCTATTTCTCGCCTAAATTACAGTGCAACTTGTAGGATATTTTTTCTATGAATGCATAAAAAATTCTATGTTCATCTTTCCCCAAACACTGTGCGAGAAAATTCCAAATGCGGCACATATGAGGCCTCAATTTATTATAAATGTGGCACATATGAGCCCTCAATTTATTATGCTACGCGAGATGCGAAAGGGACTGCAATGGAAGCACAACAAGAAGTATCAATGACCAAAGATATGATTTCTTGAGTATTCAAGTTTTTGATTCTTTTAAAGTGTTTATTACACACTATAAAATCATCATTAAACTTCCAAAATAAATTGGTGGTATTTTTTATGCATATTCTATGTGGGATAATTCACATAATGTTAAAACAAAAATTAATGAATTATGCATCAAAATTGAGCCATGTCGCGATGATATGGCTTTTTCGATTACCATCTCAAACATCAAATCTCAAACTTCTTATGATCTTTGCTCATTTCCTCCAGGCTTAAGCCTCCAAGATATACAACAGATGGTCTTAGCCAAACTCTCCCAAAATTTACATTCATTCCTGCGGATCTCCACCACGTGCTTTTCTCAGCTTTATCTATGCGAGAAAATAGTTATCCCAACCAATTGCATATTTTAATATTGATAGCACAGTAAGTGTGAGATAATATTGAACACTGTCACAGTTTACAACGCAATAACACATCCCTCTACGTTGAGTCACAAAACAAACCCAGATTATCGATAATGATTAAATGAGGTGTCAATTTGAACACATGATCAGCGCTGGCGTTAGCTGATTCCAGATGATGGACAAGATTGGACAATAGCACATTGAGATCAAATCCACACAACGCAGAAGGGGATCCAGATTCACAACACAGGGAGAGCGAATAACAGAGCAGCATAATCCCTGATTTCCAAGGTACGAATCCATGTTAATAAAAAATTGTGAATCGATATCCCGAATTTTTGGTGGTTCGATCAAGAGAAATCCGCACCTAAAGACCAGTCAGTCTATTGCATGAAGTCATCAAGGTAAGCAGACTTCGCCTGGAGGGATGAAGGAAATGTTTAAAAAAAAAAATAGAAGAGAAGTGGGTGGTTCATTTTGATTGCATCGCACAGGAACCCAGGGAGCTGAAAACCATAAACATTTGCAAGGGAAGTTTTATTTACCATCAAGACAGTTGGCATTTGGATTTAATATAGTTTTGAAATTTTAATTTATTATAATTTAACTTTAGTTTAATATAATATGGTTTTTCAAATCTTATTTTATTATAATCTAATTTTAGTTTAATATATGTAGTTATTTCCATTTTGTTTTTAGTTAAACATATCTTGATTTTTTATTTTTATTTCTGGTTGTTAAAATAGTCTCATTTTGTTTATTTTTTTGATTTTTTATTTTTATTTCTGGTTGTTAAAATAGTCTCATTTTGTTTATTTTTTTTTATTTTTTATTTTGGTAATTTTAACTTCAATTTTATTTTGGTAATTTAAATAATTTTAGTTTAATATAATATGGTTTTTCAAATTGTAATTTACTATAATTTAATTTTAGTTTAATATATGTAGTATTTTTATTTTGTTTTTAGTTAAACATATCTTGATTTTTTATTTTTATTTCTGGTTGTTAAAATAGTCTCATTTTGTTTATTTTTTATTTTGGTAATTTTAATTTCGATTTTATTTTGGTAATTTAAAATTAGTTTAGTTTTTATTTTTATTTTCATTTAGATTTAATTTAGTTGTTCAATTTGTGTTTGATTATATTGTAATTTTATTGCATTCATTTTACAGTGGTTTATTTATATGAATATTTTAACTTAATTTATTTTATTGTTTTAAATAATAAATTAGATTTTAGTTAAGTTTAAATATTATTTAAATAATAAATTCACATGGCTATGAAAGAAATATGAAGATGCATTTGAAAGGGATTTGAATTCAGAGAAAGAGGTTTGTATTGTTCTAGTTATGTATTATATTTGTTTGTAGAGAAACTCTTGTTTATCATGCATTATTGCTCTAAGGAACATGGAAAATTTTGCCTTTCGCATTAGGTGTAATTTATTTATTTATTTATTTTTTATTTGCTCATATTTCTTGGTATTGGGATAGGTATTTATGATAGTTATTTTGCCTTCCCCATTTGGTGTAATTTTTATTTTTTTCTTTCTTTCATTCCCATGTATTTTATGGTATTAAGATTACTTTGGAGAAAATGACCCTTGTTTCTTAAATATTGTCATGTTTATTTAAATATTGAATAGTGCTCTTGCCATCTTCCACATTTTCATCTATTTAGTCCTAATCATATACGAGCGTTGTTCGCAAAGTTGTAGAATTTGTATAGTGCTCTTGTCATCTTCCATGTTTGCATCTGTTTAGTCGTAATCATATATGAGAGCCTTTCGCAAAGTTGTAGAATTTGAATTAAGAAGTCGAGAATAGTGGTACAATATTGTTCACAAAGTATTGAAATTTGAATTAGTAAGTCAAGAATCAATGTATAGTGGTACATGTAAGTCTATGTTTTAATGGATTTTTGGTATGTATAATTATTAATTTTCTCATATATACTTGTCATTTTCAAATATTATTTAGATAATAGTATTTTTTAATTTTCAATCCCATAAGTCTAGGTTTTAATAGATTTTTGGTATATATAATTATTAATTTTCTCATATATATTTGTCATTTTCAAATATTATTTTGATAATATATTTTTTTAATTTTCAATCCCATTAAAATAATTGGTGTTTGATTGTTGCTTTTCAGCTTCCACCCATTGTTAAGTCAACATCTATGAAAAATTTAAAAATCTCTATTCCAGAAAAGTAATCCCTTACTTTACAAAGTCAATCAACCCAAATTCCATCATCTGTTTTGTTACTTACCCTTTATCTTCAATGTAAAATCTATTTAAATTACGTTTATACGAAAAAATAAAAAAGTAGTTGTTACTATTTGAATACCAAGCTGTTGGCACTTTGAAAAACTCCTTCTATTAGGAATTGATAAAGTAGTAGTTGTTATTATTGGAATATTAAGGTGTTGGCCGTTTGAAAAATTCAGCTGGAACACAATTGAATGGATATATGAAGACATCTTATTAAAAAAAACTAGATATATTTTTAATGTACATATTATCAAAACAAAGACTATCATTCAAACTTTCAAGATTGAAACAAAAAAGGTTATATTAAAATGAGAATTTGAGAAAATGAACAATAAATTTGAAACTATTCAATTCAAATAAATTTCATTAGCAAGATGAAGATGGAGGAGATATTTTGAGCGATTTTATATGCATAGATGTAGTGCAATTTTTATCAACTAGGTGTCCATAGACATGATTGACATCCTATTCATATATATGGTAGCCATGAAGAGAAGAGAGGTTTAACATTTTGAAGACATTAAAAAATTACATGTGGTGTGTGTGTGTGGTGTATATATATATATATATATATTAGAAATCTATTAGGTTTCTAGAGGGATTAAATATGTTCTATGCAAATGTTTTGGTCATTTTTTCAGTGTAAATTTTGAAGACATTGAATCCATTTTATTCATTCAAAAATATAATTTAAAAATATATATATATATATATATATATATATATATATATATATATATATATATATATATATATATATATATATATATAAGGTTTCCAGAGGGATTAAATATGTTGTGTGCAAATTTTTTAGTCAAAATTTTCACTGTAAATAAAAATGTGGGCTATAAAAAAAATGAATATACATGTTATATTCTTACTGTCAACCATAAATAAAATATTTCAATGCCATATGAACTATAATCTTATACCAATTTTTTTGAGAAATAAAGTAACTAAAAATAATAATAATAATGTTATACTTTTGAGTACAAAAAATTGTATAATTCTTATACTTTCTAAAACTATTTCAATACCTCACTTAAAAAACTTTTTAAAAATATTTTAGTATATGACTCAAATATTGTTTTTAAATATGCATGTCAAATAATTTATTTCAATCTCAACTTCATGCATATGTATATGGAAAGAGTGTAAATGACTAATTATTTGAATGTTGATCATAATAAAATATTTCAATGTTGTAAGAGTAATTAAAAGTAAGTATGTCCGAGGAGATATGTATTTTATTTAATTATTAATATAATTTTAATATGGATGGTTAATTAATATTGAAATGTATTAAAAAATATATTAATAAGAGCAGACTCATTTTAATGTGGAAAATATATTTCATAGATAAAATATTTCAAGAAAAATATTTAAATGTGTATATATTATATATGATTAGAAAAAACTATATATTCATTATATAAGCAATTGAAAAACATATATATATATATATATATATATATATGGCTAAAACATTTTAAGTAATCTCATTGTGGCCCCTTTTTAATAATATTCTTTGGTCAATTTTGTTTGAAATCAACCAAAGATGTGTTAGAATTGCAAGGTTAAGCTCTGTAATTTATACAATCCAAGTTCTCAAGTAATTTTTAAAGACATTGAACTCATTTTTTAAATTCAAAAATATAATTTAAACAATAAAAAATTACAGTTGGTATATATATATATATATATATATATATATATATATATATATGTATATATATATTACAAATCTATTAGGTTTCCAAATCTATTGTGTGCAAATTTTTTAGTCAAAATTTTCACTGTAAAAGAGGTTTTCCTTGGACCTACAACATTGTCTTGCTCCCCTCAAAAAATCATATATACTCTCTCTCCAAGATCGAAATCCAATCTAAACTAACAAACATGTACACGTACACTGATTTGATCTTGTGTGCACAAATTTGTTGTTAGTTCCAAGTACTGCAGTTAAGTTTCTAATTAAAGAGTTGATCCTCATATCCCATAGATGAAAACATACATGAAAACAAAAAAATCACCATGATCACTCTCAATAAGAATGTGATTCATTGTACATATGGATTTTTATCTAAAATGCTCAATAAGCAATTGGAGAAAGCAAATCTTCATGGATAGCCTACTTTTCAAAACCCCCAAGTATAGGAACTATGTCTTTTGGAATTTTCCTTTACACAATTATATTTTATATATAAATTTTTGTTACATTAATTTTAATAAAATTTTTATTGAAAATGCTCTATATTTGTTTTACCTCTAGTTTGGTGCATAACAAGTGAGTTCTTATTTTAATAAAAAAATATTACAAGGTAAATGAGTATGATTAAGTAGATGAGGAATAATATATACCTCTAGTGTCATGCATAACATTAGCAAAGAAAGCATATGTTCCATCCATAGTTCGTTATTCCCTAATTGTATCCTATAACCACAATATCAATTCACATAGCATGTTCATCGCAAGCTATAACGTTATGGCCGTTTACTGGCATACTCACATCCAAAAATAAATATTGATAATGATACTTAGAAAAAATGTTGTACCATCATATAAAGATACATTTACAAGAACTGCATTGGCACATATAACATTGATTTCCCATTCTGAAGAAATAGTAATTCTATAGAAATATTCAACATTCAAATACTAAAATACTCTAGTAAAGTGCATTGTGTTAATCAATTGAATAAACAAACTAAACGAAAAACTTATCTATTTTAAAGTTGAAGGCCAACATTAACTTCGGTAGATAAATGTTCCACCCAACCATACACTCTATTGCACTTATGCTTTTTATACTAGACCACCCCAATTGAGGCTATGATACCACTAAGGAAAATTAGAACAATTTTATGGAAATCATTCTATCTTAGGACAAAAAATTACCTATCCCATTGTCTCACCACTAATTTTTTTTCTTGGAACAACACAACTATTTTGGTGACACATTTCTTTCCTTACAAAGAAAAAGGAGAATACCTTCCTTATCTACTCAATATTCCCTGAAAAGTCTTTGAGCTCTCCCTCTATGTGTGCATAGAGGGTCTAGATACTATCTGTTAATTCCAACAACATTTACTTAGTTCTTGACCTTTTTCAAGTTTTAAAGGCTTCCTTGCTTGGTCGTTCAACCCACACTATATTTTCCTTAGATTCTATCCATAGCTTCTCCATCACATAGCTTGATATATTTCCTAAATCCCTTTCCAGCCCCATTTTTTAATCTCTTTATGTTCTCCCTCTCTAGAATTCACTTCTTTTCCAAGGAATTAGCTTCTAACTATTTGAATCTCTTCCTTATCTATTTCCATAATCTATACATATTTCTGTAGTTCTCATCACATGAATTCAAAATGGTCCCTATCATTCCTTGATCAACCTCCTAGTATGAATCAATACCACTAAAACTACTTTCATGGATGTTAGCATCAACCGAGCATGGAAAATTTTAGGGGTTAATATTCGCAGGTGGGCTAATTTTCCATGATTTTTCCAAAAAAAAGATTCGTTAATTTCCATTTTTTTTTTTAAATGATTTGCCCAAGTTTTACAATATAAAATTATTTTACCTTAAAAATCGCCAACATTATATAGAGAGTATATATCAAAACATTATAAATTTGAATACTTTTACATATATATTAACAAAATTTTTATAGTTTTCATATTAGGGATTAGTGAGATTCGCCAATGTTTTAAACTCTAAGATAATTTTCCGTCGTTAAAATTTTCGCTGCAACCAAGAGAGAATGAATTTACCTCTCCCTCTATTTATTAATCTATTATAACCTGCTTATCTTCCATATGATTTTCCTTCTCTATTGTGTCTAGCCCCATGCATCTCTCTTCAATATTCTTTACACGAGTTCATAATGGTCACACACCATTCATGTGAGTGTGAAATGGCCTCCACCATTCACCTTAGAATGAAAATTAATAATTTCATTTAGGTAATCATTGTATTGTACTATGTTTCTTGTCATAGTCCAATAATGACCAATAATGAATTATTCCTTCTTCCCTACAACTATTCACATACATGCCTATAAGACTACATGAATCATTGCCTCTCTACAACCAATTTCCTACATCCAATTGTCCATTTTTCCTTCCCCATCAACCACATGTGTAGGGGGTATAATGATGAATGAATCAATAAGAAAATCACCTTGTCCCCAACACCCCATGAGACCTTATTTTCCCCCTTATTGTGGGGACATTATTTTTTTAAAAGAAAATGTGAGAAAATCTAGGTTTTACCACTCCTCTCACAACTCCCTTGATGAAGGTACTTATTGCCTTTATTTCTTAATTGTGGAAGTTGTACATCTCCA
Organism: Pinus tabuliformis; assembly: GCA_031772625.1. Taxonomy (NCBI): domain Eukaryota; kingdom Viridiplantae; phylum Streptophyta; class Pinopsida; order Pinales; family Pinaceae; genus Pinus; species Pinus tabuliformis. The sequence goes on from CM062820.1 coordinate 1,095,358,052, forward strand.
CAACCACCACATGCATTCTATGATTGGTAGTTAAGGTTTCTATATTTTTAGTAAGGAACATGGTGATGAATGAAACAAAGTAAAGTTTGAAAAAATGGAAAACTAAGGATTATTCAGCATATAGAACCCACTAGTACCTTCTCACCTTTCCCATCTCTTGCTATCATAACCCCTTTTTTATGTGCTCCTATCTCAGGTAACTCTATTATTTTATTAAATTCAAGAAAGATAATACTTATATTATTCATTGTACCATAAAATGATTGTGTAAATAAAGCATGGTAATTAAAATATACATGCTAAACAAAATTGAACATTTAATCATAATTAAGTATAGTTAATCAATGGGATTCAATACTAGGACATTCTATCATATCCCCGTTCCGATAACACAATCATAAATTTTCTTTTCTCATTAACAACACTTCTTTTCCTCATTCTTCAGTTGTATTTTCAGTGCCATCCTATTCACTATCTTGGTATACCACCAAACTTCAACATTCCAACACATGCCTACATTAGTAATCAAGTAAGCATACATGTTATAGAAATTATCAAGAAACACTTATCTTATGCACAAGATTTATCATTTACATTATGTAAGCATCTATTCAAATATATGTATGTATTTTTTATTTAATACTTATCTCTATGGATATGAATCTATCCCATATAATGGGTTCCATAGGAAATAATTAATTTCATTATCCTTTCTAACTCACCCACAAGATTCTAGCCACCATCCCACATGAACTTTTAAGTTTCATCCTCCTTAATACACTCACCCTCTAGGCTTAGATGTCCCATTCTCTACTAAACAATCCCTTAGGTGATCCATCTTGTCATGGATTTCTCATGTAAGGAGAGCACTAACTTACTACTAGACATCTACTAGTAGTATATAACGTGTGGCAATCACATGTTTCGTTCGTCCTAACAATGGCCTTTCTTCGAGGGTTTCCATCTTAAATAGCCATCATCTACCATGTATCATACACATACAGTTACCATAGATATATTCATAATAATACAAATTATAAATTCCAAGCATAATCTATAAAAAATATCATATTTCATAAGTATGAGATTCCTTCTCATAGTGTTTGGCTCTTGTGTGTTGTAGAACCTAATATTTCTTACATAATTACACTCATTTTCATATTTGAGACCATTCTACCTACAACCTAAACTTTTCAATCAACCAAATAAAAGTGAGTATCTATGCATATAATCCTTTCTTTCAATATTTACTACCATCCATGAGGTGCTATTAGAATAATATTAACAAACTAATAGTTCAATCATTTTTAGTTGTTAATCATAGTCAATGAAATGGAACTATGATTCAATGTACATGGGTTACTTAACATACCTACCATTACAAGATTAAACTAAATATTTATTCCAATAAACCAATGTTCCAATACCCATGATCACATCTACTTAATCTATATTTTTCGCTTGATATCAAAATACTACATTTCTATATCATATATTTCACGATCATTAGTTGAAAGGTCTAGCCAACACCTCAACATATCATGTAGTCACCTCCCATCAATACCTTAGGAATACTACAAGGAACTTCCCTTCTCTACTCTATATTAGCTTAGGAACCCTCTCCTCTATAGGTGCTCCTCACTATTTGCAAGAAGGTTAAACTCTACAACACCAATATAAGCAAGTAGACAATTGGACACTTGTGCAGTATTATATCCTTCCATATCCATCAACAATATGGTCTCACAAATTAGCTCTATTGGAATTCACTTTCATTTGTTATACAAATTCATAACATGATTATGTTACCCATTCACACATTGTCATCTGACTCAGTCATGTGATAATAATTCATGGTTGAATCAAAATGATTATAATAATCTTTCCATATGAAAAGCTTCTTCCTTTATTATATCCCACCTAAGTACCATTATCATATATACATTCCATCATAAACAAATAAATGAATATATAAATTATGCCTAAAGGAATCCTTACTCCAATCATTTCAAGTCATATATGTTGGCATGCTTAATTTTCATACTTGGATATTTTCGTTCAACATTCCTCATGTTACTTGATCAGTGGATGTCTCATGGCAACTCACATGATCCCTTAATAAACCTATTGAAAAGAATCCTATCATCTTTATCATTTTCACAAGGTTTTCTATCATAGGCCACTTCATCATCAAAATTTTCAACCATTGTTAATATTTTTTTTGGAATAAATTGTGTGTCAATATTTGAAATGCCCAGTATTCAAGTGGACACTCCACCCATCATCAAGGAAAAAGAAAGAAATAAAATATGAAGTGAATTTAGTAATGAAAAGATAATATAAAGGTAACAGAAAGGAGTTAACTATGAAAGAAGAAAATGGGTTCCAAGGAATGGAAAACATATTTAAACCATATAAATAATGATGTAGACATTACGAGAAATTTGAGCCATAAAAGTTAAATTATTTTCTTTATATACTTGATTATTTAAGGAAAGTTTTTTTTTTTCCTTTCACTTTGTGGCATCACAAAATAATATTCGCCTTTTAGAATCTACTATTTTTATTTTATATTTTCTTTGAAAATACTTATTGTTTGTTATGAAAAGAAAATGAGATTTGCTTAGTTAACTTAAGAGAGAAATGCTTTATGCACTAGGATCCTATGTGTTCATCATAGGAGTCCTATTACCATGAAACTAGGATTCATCTAATGCAATTATATTATGATTCCAATACAAAAAAATCATCACATGTTATTAGATGAGAATGATATATTGTTTAGTTCACTACCATTCTTGAAGTGAAAATCCCTTGATGACGATTGTTTTGTGACATATTTTTCGAAGTAATGAACATGCAGGGACTATTGTTTATATTTGTGTTATATTTTTTAACTCACCAACTGCAGTATTTTAATGGCTTTTTGTTATTGCCTTCTTTCTTTTTTCATCACGTAGGAAATTAAGTTTCAATACATATTTATCTTCCATTCATTTTCATTTTTCATTTGGTGCGATTTCAAATAATTGTTTACCAATTCAACATTATTAGAGTTGTCAACTGTAGAATAAAGTGCAACCACTACTACAATAGTTATGATCCAAAAATTATGTGAAAACCTACATATGACGAGGAAGCACCATATTTTAAAGTTGGTTTATTTGAACTCGAGGAATTGGAGAAGTATCTACCTTTTAGAAAAGCGATGTATGAGAAAACAAAAGAATTTGATGTAAATATTCATGATTTTGATATATCTATTCATAGACCTTATTTTCATGTGAAGCCTACAAAATATGAATTACATTAAATATGATTGAGTTATCTAGATGCATCAAGAAAATTTTTGAGCAAAATAATTTCTTTAGTTCAACATCATGCCTTTCGGGGTAACTTTCCAACTAGTTCCCCCTTGGGATGTGATAAGACCTTTGTGGTTAAACATGATAAAAACATGAAAAAATATTTGCAATAGTGTATAATAAGAGCCTAGAGCAAGATTACTCATGATTTTTCCTTTCCAAAACATGGAAAATTAGTATATTATAATTTAACTAAATATATTTCTTATTATTATATATAATTTTATACATTATCAAGGAATCACCAATATTTTACAATGTTTTATAATTTTTTAGAATATTAGCCAAGAATTTATAATACCATATAATCCAGTGAAAAATTCGCCAGGATTTAACAAAATTTTATAATTCAGTGAAAGATTGGCCAAAAAATTATATATGTATATTATATAAATAAAAAAATAACCGATAAATTTTTCTATATACCATGGGGATTCACCCATTTATTATATATAGATATTTGGGGGGTTTCTTAAAATTTTCCCTGGTAAGGAGGAGACATTTTTTACAAGCAGAGATTGATTACATGCCCCATAAGATTGTGCACTACCGTCGTTCTGTGAGGATCTGTAGTTTGATTTCATTTATTAATAAAGGATCATTTCAGTTAATGATGTCTAACACTATTGTTTACAGGATTTAACTGAAATAAATTCTTATTTCAGTCTTTCCATTTATATTTTGAATGTATGAGTTAGTAATTAGATTCATGCACTATTGTTGAATCTTGAGTGTTAATTCATTTAAAAGTCTGCTTAGACTATTCTACAAGTTTAACTTTAGATATAATATGAGAACTGAAGTTGTCATATGAACATATAATTAATATTAGATCAAAAAGCTATCTTACGATTTAGGATAATAATTGTTTGCTTGCATACATGATGCCTTATTTGAACTAATTCGGTAATTCATCATGAATCTTTGTAGTTCTTATGCATATGATAAATAAGGAATTGGATATATTTTCAATAGGCTCTTATGTAACTATTTACTAGGTGTTTAATTGTTAGTATTTATGTTAATGAGGAATCAAATCTTGTGAGCTATCTCCTTGATCTAATTCTTCCATCTTAATTCCAATTCTTTAAAGCTTCTTTTCCTGTTAAGTTAAGTCGGCTCTCGATCAAGAGAAGGGTTTCCATTTCCTTCAATCAAGATAGGGTTAGATTAATCTCATTGTAGATTTAGTCTTGCATGTGTTATCATAGATCTTGCATTTTAGATGCCCTATTTTCAAGAGGAAAAACCTTAGAATGGTTAGGTTGTGCCCTTAAAACAGCTTAAGGATCATTCTCTTGCCTAATCAGCAAGAAGAATCGATCCGATTTCCCTGCCTATTGGTAACTAAAGAAACATCTTAAATTGATAGAAACAGGGAAAGGTAATTGGACTTAGTTAAACCAGTTGGAACTACCATCTCAATGGAAATGGAACTTCTTTAAGTTCCTGAACGGGTGGTCTCCCTTATAGTGTTGTACGTAGGTAATTTTGAGCCTTCAAAAGAAGGGTAAGTGACCTCCTCCCTCCTCACTTTGATACAATTTCATATAGAATTATGCTTGCTACAAGAAACCTGTAGCAAACCCATGTGTAAGTAAATTCCTTTGAAAACTTATTTTATCACATAAGAAAGGTAAGGAAGGAGCAGAGGATGTTTTTCTCACTACAGTAAGGGGTATTATCCTTCTCTTTTTTTGACCAAAGCACATTAGCCACCCTAAAAACCTTAAAAAAATTCTCTTCAGATAATTAAGGAAGGAGCAGTAGGAGCCATGGGGGGAGGTTTCAATCGAAGAGAGCCCATAGACACCAAAATAATCCATCAACATCCACATATTAGATACATTGCACAAACTATCTTGCTACAATAGAAAACTTCCCTGCTACAAGAGAAACAAAGCTGCTATACTAGAAAACAAAGATGCCACAAAAGACCCTAGTTTTGAGGGATTTCACCCCCAAACCCTAGGATTCAAATGAAAACATCCAAAGGAAGGGTAAATAGATATTTCGCCTTTCCATTTGTGAAAAAGAAGCCTATAAAAGTTTCATTGTTTTTCAGTAGTACAACCTATGAGAAAATTTTGATAAAAGTTTACAAATACAAAATGAAATGTGAATGTTTCCTTTGAATTGAGACTGATAAGAAAGGGAATTGCAATTATTTTTGGGTGAGCATGAAATCAACCTTCCTCAAAGAAATATAAGAAAACTTATCTTTTTTCCTTTGTCTTAAATACTCTCATTACACAGAAATATCTAAAACTTGTAGCAAAAATAAAGAATTGCCTTGCCAACTTTGGAAACTTGTATTGAAGGCTATATGGGTTGGATTTAACCATAGAAATACCACAACCAAGAATAAGGAGAAGAATAATCTAATGAAGAAGCATAAGAAGATGGAGAATAGGGAGATTAGTTAAAAGAAAAACTAAAGGAAGAAGAAAGAGGAGAGGAAAAAATTGTGCTAGAAACAAAAATTGAAGTGCCTAAGAAAGACCAAATCAAGTTTGCCATCACACAAATAGAAATATAGAGAACTCCAGAGCCCTTGAGGAAATCAACTAGTCCACAAAACATAATAAGAAGGCAAGAAGGAATTCACCATCAAAATAGAACTCAAACCACAATGATGAAAAGTGGCTTTCCAAGAGGTCTCTAATCTCTTTTTAGCTTGTGTCCAAGGCCTAAAAGATGTAATAGAAAGGTAAGAGGGAAAAATTAAGTAGGAGGTGCAATTTTGGTCAATATTTGATAGATTTTGTGATTTGCTACAGGATTCTACATGCCTTCTACGGGATGCTATGTACTGCTACAAGATTGCATCTGAAGGCGTTTTGAGGGTTCTAGAGGAGGGAAAATGGTGGAAAAAGGTAGCAGGAGGTTGGGAAAGGATGTGGAAGGCCTTTCCAAACCTAGAAATCTGCATAAAGTGGGAAAGATAGACTAAAGGTCTTAAGAAAAACTATGATTTTTCTATTCATAGACAGTTTGGAATTATGAGTGCAAATGAAATGAGGGTGTCAAGGGAGAGGGTATGAATGCAATAGAAATGATGTCACTTTGCACTATAAGCCAACATAGTTCACATGAAAAGAGAAAAATTATGTTTTTATGCTTGAGAAGATCACCAAACAAATTTTTAATTTGCAGAAAACCGAGGCCATGAATGAGATTGCTCAGAGGATTAGCAACACTTTCAATAGGGGGTATGATGGGCCTCCAAAGTAGACATAAATTAAGGCCCATATGGCCATCCTTAAACACATTAAACCTCTCTTTTTGCATTAGATGATATCTTTTTATCTTTAAAATGTTCAATAGGAGGTTTTAGAGATAATTGCATATTTTGGCCTAATATTATTTATTTTTGTAGAATCTTATGAGAATATTGGGAAGATTATGAAGACTTGGAGGATGGGATAATCTAGGGACTTGCTCGCTATTACAGGAGGACCAAGATTGGATAATAAATGAACATGATATGATGAAATTATTGAACAAATTCTGGAGCTCTAGTGATTGAGAAAATCTAGGAATGTGTTCCCTGTCATTTAATGCAGATTCATAGTGTTGGGAAACAATGTAGGTTTTAACCCCGTAGAGAAATTACCTGCATACAAATTCTAAAACACATAAAATAAACAATGAAAGAGCATAGCACATAAAACACATATACACAGAGATTTTCCCCTGGATCCCAAAACTAAGACTACCAGATTGATTTTTCATTATGTTCCTTTCAATGTTACAATACATATATATACATGTCGAAGCATCCAATGCCATGGACCAAAAACCATCATGCCCTTGAAAACCATGTGCGAAAACCATGCACAAAACCATAGGTAGGTCCACCCACCTAATATAGGGTCACTGTAGAGGGGGGCTAACTGCCCCCCTCAAACCCCCTGTGATCCCCCCGCTGTGCAATCAGTGCAATGAAGGGGGGGCTTTGCCGCCCCTCTAACCCCCTGGTTAATTTGGGCAGCTAATTGTGGAAATAATATAACACAACCCAACATTATCCCACTTGTTGTTTTCTTTCCACAGGGGGCCACAAGAGAGCTTATTCATTTATCTAGCCCTGAAACACCCATTGTTCCTCTACACCAAGAGAACTTCTCAAAGCTCACATATTTTGTCAATGCATATGCAGTATTCTTCAAAGTTTCCACCTTTACTAACAACACCTTTTTTTCTTCTATCATATCCCTCACAAAGTGATACTAAACGTCAATGTGCTTTGTCTTTGAATGGTAAGAACGATTCTTTGCCAAGAAAATTGCACTTTGGCTATTATAGTCTATCCTTTTAGCTCCCTGTACTAACTCTATACTTGAACACAATCTCTGCAACCAAACTTCTTCCTTGCTTGCATGAGTGGCTACCATGTATTCTGCCTCTATAGTTGATAGTGCCACTACAAATTTTTCTTACTCATCCAACTGAATACACCTCCAAATTGGTTAAACACATACCCACTTGTAGATCTTATCTGATCCAGATCTTTAGCCCAGTCTGCATCAACAAAGCCATGAATATCCAAAAATTTGTCCAATCCTGGTCTTCCTTGGTAGCACAAAGCATAATCACTAGTGCCACGCAAATACCTAAAAACCCGCTTCACTGCTGTCCAATGCTCCTTCCCCGGTTTTGACATAAACCTGCTTAATACTCCCACTACATGTGTAATGTCTGGTCTAGTATAGACCATCGCATACATCAGGCTACCAATTGCACTTGCATATGGAACATGGGACATGTCCTCTTTCTCTTCTTGTGCCTTGGGACACTGTTCAACAAATAACTTTACACCTACAAGGATAAGAACCTTCACTGGTTTACTATATTGCATATTAAACCTCTGCAGTATTGTCTCGACATACTTCCTCTGGTTTAACCAGAGCTTGCACTTTTCCTGATCTCTTTTAATTTCCATGACCAGAATATAGTTTGCAGCACCAATATCTTTCATGTGGAATTTGGAGGACAATTGGGTCTTCAAATCCTAGATAATTTCTTTGTCATTTCCAGCCAGCAACATATAATCCACATACAAGACCAGATAAATAACATGGTCACCAATTAATTTAAAATACACACAGTGATCTACTTTGCTTGTGGTGAAGCCAAGTCCCCATATAAATGTATCAAATATCTTATACCACATCCTTGGTGACTGTTTTAACCAATACAAAGAATTTTTTAACTTTCATACCAATTCTTTCTTACCCTTCGCCACAAATCCTTCAGGTTGCTTCATGTAGATCTCTTCTTCCAGATCCCTGTGAAGAAATGATGTCTTCACATCCATTTGTTCTACCTCAAAATCAAATTCACCAGAAATAGATAAAAGCAATCTAATAGAAGCTACCTTGGAAACATGAGAAAAAATATCACCAAAATCAATTCCCGACACCTGGGAATAACCTTTTGCTACCAATCGAGCTTTGTATTTCTCCACCTTTCCTTCTACATTTGTCTTCTTCTTGAACACCCATTTGTTGCCAATGGGTTTCCTTATAGATGAAAACTCCACTAGATCACAAGCCTCATTTTTGTGCAAAAATGTCATTTTATCAACCATGGCCTCTTTCTAGAGTTTGCCATCCTTTGAATCTACTACTTCCTTCACAGTTCTGGGATCATCATTAGTAATAGATAAAGAAAAAATTGAACAGAAAGTAGATGGACTATACCTTTCTAACTACCTTCTTTCTCAAACTAATCTTCTCACAACCAGAGTTTGTGGATGTTCATCTTCTGATTCCTCTTCTGTTGTAGAGTCTGATTCTTCCTCCTTTAGCTCAAACTCTATCTTCTTAGGTTCCTTTGGTTGGAATTCATGTTTAATAACATATTTCACAACTCTGAACACAACATATCAGTTGTACACAACCTTCCTTGTTACTGGGTTCCAAAGTTTATAACCCTTTAAACATACTTATACCCAATAAAGATGCACTTTTCTGATTTACTATCCAACTTTGTTCTTTTCTCCTTTGGAACATGTACATATGCATCACATCCAAATACCCTCAGATGTGAAAGAGAGGGTTTCTTACCAGTCCATACCTCATATGGAGTCTTATCCTCCAACGCTGATGAAGGTGATCTATTGACCAGGTAACATGCAGTCTCCATCGCCTCTTCCCAGAATTCATGTCCTAACCCAACATGAATGAGCATGCTTCTTGCCCTTTCCATCAACATCTTGTTCATTCTTTCTACAACTCCATTTTTCTCAGGTGTGTAAGGAGTAGTCTTCTACCATGCTATACCACACTTCTTACAAAAATTTTCAAATTTCTTCTTGCAAAAATCTCTACCATTATCCGTCCTCAACACCTTTATCTTCTTCTCTTTATGGTTTTCCACTAGAGCTTTAAATTCTTTAAACCTATTGAAGAATTCATATTTCTTCTTAAGGAAATATCTCCATGTATTCCTTGAGAAGTCATATATAAATGGTACATAGTACACAAACTTACCCAGTGATGGAACCTTCATAGGTCCAAACACATCATTGTGCACAAGCTCTAATATTTGTTTCGCCCTCTTACCACCAGAGGGGAAACTCACCTGATTCTACTTCCCATATACACAATTTTCATAGAAATCAAAATCCAGAAAGCTATTAGTCATACCTTTTACCATACCTTTACCATGAAGTGTTCAAAGTCCCTTCTCTCCAATATGTCCAAGCCTTTGATGCCACAACATGGTATTTTCTCGAGAGACCACTAGATTTTTTGCTCCATTTTTAGGAATCACAAAACTATTGCACCCATCAACAAAAGGGCTACCTTGAAACTTGTATAGAGTTCCAATCCAAAATCCCTGCATCAATACCAGTGTTCCCCAAACCATATTGCAGGTATCCTTCTCTAACACTGTTTTTACACTTGCATCATCCAACTTGCTTACAAAAATCATATTTCTGGCTAATGCAAGAATATTCAGAACACCTGGAAGTGTTCTAATCCTTCCACCTTGCAAATTCAACTTAAATTTTCCATAGCCAACGATTTTAGCCTTCCTGTCATCCCCGAAGAAGACATTACCACCATCATATTTCTCATACTCGTAGAACCACTCTTTATGGGGAGTGAAGTGAAAGGATGCACCTGAGTTAATCAACCATGCCTCATGATCTACATGTGTACTTGAAGAAGCCAAATACACATGCCCACCTTCATTTGAGGTGGTTTTCGCCTCTGCAAAAGGAGCATCATCAGATTCCTTTCCTTTGTTAGGAGCTTATGATTTACAGTCCCTTTTGTAGTGCCCTTCCTTTTTGAATTTCTAGCGCACCTTTAAAGGTTTTGCTGGAGATTTAGATCTCCCTCTAGATTTATATCTCCCACTCGATGACTTATTTTTGTTTCTGTTCTGGGACCTTCCTCATATAGACAAGGCATCACCATTCTAGCTCTCCATATTTTTCCATCTCATATCCTCCATCAGTAAGGATGAGAGTATTTCATCAAACTGCAAGGCAATTGCATTGCTACTTATTGCAATAACTAGACTATCCCATGAATCTAGTAGAGAATGCAACAAACTAATGCACTTATCTTCATCTAAAATTTTAATATCAGCAGATAATAACTGACTTACCACAATATTAAATGTGTTCAGATGCTCTGTCACCGAGTCTCCATCTTTAATTCTCAGGTTATAGAGCTTTTTACGTAAGAACAATCTATTCACTAGAGACTTAAATGGGTATAAAGTCCCTAACTTTTCCCACAAAGCCTTCGATGTAGCTTCCCCTGACACATTCAACAATACTGAATCTGCGACACACAATCGTATTTTGTTGTTTGCCTTCAGATCCAACCTCTTCGATTCTTCATCAGACACTCCCGTTGGTTTAGTACCCAGATATACCGCGATCCACTGATCTTCATCCACCAATAGGTCCTCCATATTGAGTTTCGAGAACTCAAAACTCGGACCATTAAATTTATTGATCTCTATCTTTCCATTACTTGCCATCTTCTTTCACCACTAGAATCGATCCCGTGGATCTTCCACTAAACAGGGTCTACCACAAGCCCGAGCGAAACCCCTCAGCAACAAAGACATCCCCTTGACTCCAAAACAACTCTAGTACCAAATGTAGGTTTCAACCCCATACAAAAAGTTACCTACATACGAATTCTAAAACAGAGAAAATAAACAATGCGAGAGCATAACAAATAAAACACATATACACAGATATTTTCCCCTGGATCCCAAAACCGGGACTACCAGATTGATTTTCATTATGTTCCTTTCAATGTTATAATACATGTATATACATGCTGAAGAATCCAATACCATGGACTAAAAACCATCACACCCAAAACCTTGTGTGAAAACGATGCACAAAACCATAGGTAGGTCTGCCCACCAAATATAGGGTCCAAAAACAATTTCCCCAGGCCACTACCCTGGACCCCGTAGAGGGGAGCTAAACGCCCCCCTCAAACCTCTTGTGACTCCCCCACTGTGCAATCAATACAACAAAGGGGGGGCTCCACCCCCCTTCTAACCCCTCAATTATCTAGGCCAGCTAGTCATGGAAAGAATATAACACAACCCAACAAACAGATCCACTATTTGAGGGATTTTGGAGGGGAAATCTTACTCCTTTCAAGGAGAATTCTTCCCCATAAATTTGTATAGGTACCAATTCGAATTTTCCTCTAGGGGAATGTATTTCTTAGTCTTCTTGTGGAGAAAACTTGTTATTTAGCAGCTCAACTTTCATTTCTAGCATAGATGAACTTGGATTGATTCAAATAATGAAGTTTGGTGCCATTTTTAGCTTCTAAATCTTGGTTTCCTTAAATGGAATTTGAGTTTGTTTAGGCTTGGCCATCCTAGGAGCCTCAGAGCCCTCTTTTACAGTTTCTTTATTTCCTTTAAATGTCATTTTCACTTGCATCTCTTATTTCCACATTTACTATTCATGCTTCTTTTTTCTAGGTTATCTTGGTTAAATTATTGAAGTGAGTTTCTTTGAAGGTCATTTACATAGTCACGGTCATGATTCATCCTTAGAACATCTTTAAAAATTCATATTCATCGTTGTGCTACTTGGATTGGTTTACTGGTTCACAAATATAGAATTTGTGGAAGTCTCTTGTAGCACAATAGTAGTAATTTTCTATTATTTTTTAGAACATGTTAATGAGCTTTATTTAAGTTTTTCCTAGTTGTATTGGGTCATAAAAAAGTTCAAGTTAATAAATAAATTTACCCCATGGAATTTTCACTTGAACAGGTTAGGTGTTTGATAGGTTGACTAGCTCACTAATTCTTGAATTTCCATTTTTTAGAGTAGTAATTTTCTGCTATTTTTTAGCACATGTTAAAGAACCGGTCATATGGAAGATCAGTGTTTTGATATCCATCCTTGTCACCATTGTGGCAAGCAGAATCATTCCTCAGAAAAATGTCGCAACTAACAAAAATCAGCCAGATTGAAGATACATTATGAATGGATCGATCCTTGGGAATGGTCATCCACAGTCAAACGGTTTTCTCAGTTCTACAACTGACTACAATCACACATAGTGCAGCCAGCAGTGAACCGATGATGGTACTCTTATGCAGTTAAATGATGGAGTACAATAGTGAAACTCTCCTACACTTGAAGGGGGGGAGTTCAAATATATTTTGGAGAATATTGTCTCTCCTTTCAGCTGAAAAAGGGGGGAAATGTCAATGAAATTGACAAGTGGTTGTCAGACTGAAAGTCTCGAAAACATCAATGAAGCAGCCAGTGGGCATCTTCATCAGCCAGTGGGCATTTTTCATCAGCAGTGAGCATCAGCAAATTCGCCAGTGGGCGATCGACAGCCAAAGCAGCAGTGAGCAGCTTTCATCATAGCAAAAGCAACATTGAGTTGTTTTTCGACATCTTCAGCCAATGGGCGATCATCATCATCAAATACACCAGTGGGAGTTCATCAAATTGTGTTAGTGGACACCGGATGCTATTTTCAAGCAAAGGACAGTTGGATCCTTTTGTGGCTTGGCACATGATGGAGTTGTCAAGTGTCCTTTTGAGATGAATCAGTCATGCAACTGACTCACTCTCTTCATATTGCAGTTTCTTTAGCATCCAGATTTGGCGGTTTTTTTAGGCAATATTTTTGAGGATCAACATGAGAACTTGGAAGATGGTTCCTTGTTCTTATTTTGGATTTATCATTGAAGGGGGGAATGTTAGCCTCTCTCATAAAACAATAATAAATCCAAAAATAAATAAATTAATTAAATATTCCAAGTTAGGAATTTGTGCCTAACTCTTGGGTTGTTCCTCTAAGATAGGAGTTAGTTTAATAGGTAACTCCTATATTGGTATGTGTCTGGTGAGAAATTATCTCAACCAAAGGAGAAATTATCTCAACCAAAAGTGTCTAAGATAGCATGCACTATCTTGAGAACACTATCTCTCATCTATTTATTTGTAACACTATATTAAATTATTTTAATGGAATTAAAATGAGAGAGAGAATACCTGAGGAAGCATGAGGCTTCAGCCTTTTTCCGCCAATATTTTGTGTCTGGTTTTTATGTGTGCTTTATCTATTTGTCTGAGTTAATTTCATTTTCAATAGTATTTTTGAGTGGTTCCTCTTCGAATCCTATCTTATGACATCCTAATTAATTGAAAAAAATACTATCTAATTTTCATTTGATTTTCTTTGGAATCTGCTAATTTATCTCACCCCTATAGCAATTCTTTAGCAGACCTGAAGCAATTTGTTTTCAAGATTTTCTTTGCCTCGATTCAATCAAAATTCATGGTAGAAGTATATTTATAGCTTATGAAGGCTCTAAGGCCACTTTTGTTGATATTAGGTTTGGTTAGGTTGCGATTTATATCTTACATTGATTTCTTATTGAATGTTTATTTCTACAATTAGTCTAGATTTCCTTTTTGCAATTTACTTCAAACAAAGTGTGCTTTCCTTCTTGCAAAAGTAATCTAGGATTTTTATTTCTTGCAAAATAGAATAGATTTCCTTTAATGCCATTTATTTTCCCACAAGATAGATTATATTTTCTTAGTTGTCATTATGCTTCATGTTTCTACAAATAGAATATATTTCTTTCATGCCATTTACTTTCCAAGTAGAATAGATTTGCTTATTGTTATCTAGGATTGGCCACTTACCTTAGATATTTTCTCGTTTTGAAGTTTTTTCATTGCCTTATTTCACTTGCATCAAAGGGAATCAAACTAGGAATAGGAAGGTGTCTACTACACATACAGTGATGGCCCCTCTTATGTTTGTACGAACCCTAGGTTGATAATTTAAGTTGATAACCTCATGAGTTTCATCATCCTTTCTGCAATACTAGGGTTCATCACATATCTTATTTATTAATCTAATATTGTTTAGTCTTAATTAAATACATTGGATATGAAGTTATAGATCCTTCCTAGCAGCTGGCACGGAGCAGACAAGGTGAGTAGTGTTGTTGATCGCATGCAAGGGAATTCAGTAGCATGCATGCCATTGTGTGCATGCATGCGATCCCACCCATTTGGTACACTCACCGAGGTGAAGACAAGAAGCAAGTCCAACTGGAGCTAAACATGTATTTTGGCAAGTTGATGCACATTAGTCACCAACACACACTTAGAGATCAACACATACACTACACATTAGTATGTTTCTAGTCCAGTTGCACTCAAGACAATGATGCGCAAGTTATCAGATGAGTTGAACAGAGGAGCCATATGAGTGTACCCAGATGCAACGAAGGCAAGAGTTCACTTTCAGCAGGATGTCACCATTGAGAACGTGAACACCACAATGGACCACCAATATTGGCATCAGTTCACCATGATCGACCATCACAAAGATGTCAAAGAGTTGGTCTCACCACAACGGCCCAAGTGCTAGTGATGTCTTGCTCAAGCAATTTTGTCTCACATGGGTACATGTGTAGATTGTATGTAACGTCTTGTTAAGTGGAAGTTCAAGTGTCGATAGTTGAATGTAATAGTCATAGAGTAGTTGAAGAGGCATGAGGGTAGATGCACAATCACAAAGGGGAATGTCAAGAGTCACCCTGCCCTTTGCTATAAATAGTCCCTCATAACTCATTGTATAGGCTTTTGGTTAGCCAAGCTTCCAATAGTAGTATCTTAGAAAAAGCTTGGATAATATTGTGACGAGCCTTGGCTTCTCCACTGTACAGAGCTAGTATATCTCTTTGGAGGAGCAGGCATCAGTGACTGTAACGTTCTCCTGTGGGTACTAGTGGTTGTTCATGGTTGTATTGTATGATTGGAACTTTCACTTCTTAATATAATAGAGCTAGCATGTTTCATGCATATGTCATATTATATTTTAGCTATCTTGTTTACTCTAAATGATATATGTATATGTTTTCTTTACACATGCATGTGTAGCTATTTTATGTATATGCACGTATGAATCTTACTAAAATGGATTTTTGGTTTAACCATCACTTTGGGTTGCTAGCTCACCTTCTTTCCAGTTTGTGATGCATCTTTGTTCATGTGTTCCCTTCTTAACTACATTGTTTCCGGGAAAACTAGTGTCCATTGAGAGCTGCTAGTCCCACTAAGACATGTAGCTATCTTAGAAACAAACAATTCAAAGTAACTTGTGTTTTCCTTTATGAGAGATACATAAGAGAGAAGTAGAGAGTACAAACCTCAGTCTTTCGCTTGGCTTCTTGCTTGTTTCCTCTCTCCTTTGATAGAGCTTCGCCACTCCTTTCTCACTTGTCCCGCTTCAAAGTACACCTGTAGAGTCAAAGTAGCAAAATACCATCAAAGCATAGAGATCTATAACCATAAACAATGTAGAATCAGATGTACATTAACCATACAAATGCATACACAAATACAAGATTCAGAAATATAAAAGTATATGGAGGAAAACTCAAATATCTCTATTGATAGAAGTAGTAGAAGAGAGGATTACAACCTAGTTGTTTGATCCAACATCATCCTCTCAGCATGAAAGCCCTCTTCACCCCATGGAAAGCAAGATCACTCAACAATACAATGTCTCAAAGAGAAACCAACAACACTTCCTTACAAATTACAAAATTCTAGCCTCTTGATCTCTAGGATGAGGGATCCATATATAGATATTTGCAGGGGGTTGAGTGAGCTTCTAGGATTTTGATTAGTGTCATTTCACTGATAGTTCATGGTTCCACTTGGAGATTTCATGATCTCTTACTCATCCCTAGGTGAATTTAGAGAGGCAAGTGTCATATGAGCAGTTTCTAGAAGATTCTCTGAGCTTCCACCTAGCAAACTACCTCTTCCATTTGTCTACTCTCGCTCATTGCACCCTACAGAAGGGATTTTCAGTATGCATTGCACCCTTTTTGCGTAGCAGGTGAGATGCATCACACCCTCGACATGGAGCAGTCTATATGGTCCAGTTTTGATCAATTCTGAGCAATTTTTCAAGGAGAACTTCTGGGAAATGATGTAATCAGTTGACCTTGATCCTTTAGGGTATGAAACAACACTTTTAGGGATTTTAGAGCCCTTTTTTTATTGACATATGTGATTGGGGTTGCAGTGCCCAAATATGTCTATAACAATTGCCCCGTAAAGCATGAGGTCATAAATCTTCTGATGTCGGGTGAAATGCTTTATCATGAGGATCCGAGGTTTTTCGAACTAGAAGGTGACCTGTAATAAGATACAATACAATAAATTATCTTCATATTATTTTCATGATCTAGCTGAGGTGGGCATTCCCATGCTCAGCTATATAAATTCACTTTCATGTACATAGGACAGACAATCGTCTGTGTGGCAGACTGATGATTCTGGTAGAGCCATCATCCCTTAGTTTGGATGATTATCTGTGAAACTATGGAGTACATTTGATGTTTTTATTTTCCTGAATATATCACAGCTCGGATGGATGAAACTAGATCCGAGGTCTTCAAAATCATTTAATCTTGGCCCGATGTACAAGTTGATCCATGTGAAAAGATGTTCTGATGTCGAACATGGAAAGACATCACCTAATTACCAGCAAATGATGTAAGTTGTTAATAGGCATGAGAGGAATCATCGATAATGAAAATGACCCTCAAGGTACTGCAGTACAATTCATGTGGTGTGAATGCATGAGTCGATGTCGAACACCACACAAAATCTTTCGGTCAAAGGCCATTGATGTAAACCTGTCGCCGGAAGTGAGAAACTTGCCATTGAGGCATGCAAGCTTCAAAGTATTGAAAGGGTTGTTCCTAAGTCAACTTCTTGGATAATGAGCTGATGTCGACAAGAAGTGACCCGTCATGGGAGGGCCTTAATGAATCCCACATCGATGACACGGAACGGATCAAATGATATTATGGAGGTGAGAACGATCTGATGATACAAGGTTCAGGGTGGCGGTCATGAAAAATGGAGCGCGGAGGTATTGCAGCGGATGAGGTGCTAGCTGGGTTGGTGAATTCTCTTAGTGACTTCTCTTGAACATATCAATGACACTAAAATGGATTGGTAGTGTTAACCCTAAAATGGATGGTACGGAGGACCAATGGTGATATGACCGGTGAACGGAATAACCTAACCCGACTCAATCATGGTGATGGAGTGAAAGTGTCATGTTCAAGAGCGACCTGCTACCAATGAAGTTCTTCAAGTTTTCTTCCCTTTTTCCCAAATTATTGTTGACCAATACCTCTTTATTTTTGTCAAGCTTGAGGAGGATAACATATGCTTGTTCTATAATTTTCCCTTCGGGCAAACCTATCGCTATGTTTTAGCGAGTCTAGTGACAATGAAACTTGCTCTTGTCCATATGGACAAGTTTTGTCACTATTGTTTTAATGATTTTAATGACAAAGATAACTCGGTCCTTTTCAGTTTTAGAGAGTCTGAAAAGAGACAAAAAGGAAACTCCCTTAGTCCTTTTTCGTAGTATAATCCCTTAAGTCCAAAAAAGTATAAAATAATACGAAAGGGATGACTTTTCCGATCACTTTAGCGAGCTAAAAAAGACAAGCGCTCGATATTTTTGTGTAATGATCCCTCAGGTCCAAAAAGATTAAAATATAGAGTAGGGATAGCACTTCCAATCACTTTAACGAGCTGGAGAGGCCAATTGCTCGGCAATCTTTTCATATTTTACGAGTCTAAAAAGAGCTTAAAGGAGACTGGTTTTTGAGGAACGAGTGATGTTTTTGGATAGCAATTGGTTCTAGGTAAGGTTTGGAACTTTTCAATCAGGCAGTTTAAAGAAGGTGGCTAATATAATCACTCGTCGCAGTTATTCCTCAAAAGGGTAAACAATCAAGTGGAGGCGTATGATCGGCTAGAAAGTGGAGGTGATGGTAAGAACACGACCAAGGCTCAAAAGCTGATAGCGATGTGATCACAAACGTTATTTACTGAAGGTGGGTTCATTTTTTAATGAGCTTGAACTCTGGGGGAACATATGCTCATTGCTAGGTTTATTTTTTAACGAGCTTGAACTTCGCATAAACCTGCTCATGCTAGTCATCTAATAAGGTTGTCTCTCATCAGTAGGTTCATTTTTTAGGGAGCTTGCCCCATGTGAAACTTTGCTCTAAGCCTTTTGTATGAAAGCTAGGAACAATTTTATGTTAAAATATGGCATTCTATGAAACAAAGGCCTTCCAAACCCAATGGTCATAAATGACAAGTTGATGACTCAGGATGATTACATTGAGAAACTGCACAAACAAGCTAGAAGTCAAGCCCGCTCGTCTACAGCAAAAGCACTACCTACAAGAAAGGTGCTTTATGATGGTTTAGAAAATATTTTTTATATTGAACATGAAGTGAAACACTTGTTCATCGTCCAGCCAAATTTTGCAAAGTACACTAAAGCTGATGAAGTGTATAGGAAATTAATCAGAATGAAGATACCAAATGATGAATAGTGGACTAATATGACAGAGAAACTATAAGTTACTATAGCTAATCTGTAAAGTATAAAATATTTACTATGGTAAGGTCTGGTAACACAGGTAAAGAGTATCAAACATAGGTAAAGAGTGTCATCAAATGAAAGTAAGAAGAAGATCCAGCACACAATTACAAAAGAAACTGTAAGAGGCAAATCCGAGTTCCAACATCCAGCTCGTTCATAGATAAAGGGGCAGCAACAATTTGTTTTCCATCTGTCTCTATCTTTATGTAAAACATATTTTGTATTTCCTATAATAAATCTCATATGGTTATGAGATATTTTTGTGTAATTTTTGTATAAATACTTTAGGAATTGAAGTCTTCGGGTGGATTCGAAGACATTTCTGGTATACATTTCATGTCAAGCTAGTGAGCTGTTGTAATCAAATCTAGATTGGCTTCTGGATCATGAAATAAATTTAAATACATTTCATAGGATTCTTCCCAAATGGGTAGAGAAAGCCTTCAGTCCATTGGGCTATGGAGTCCTTCTTTCCAATAACTTCTAAGGAAAATCTGAGTGATAACACATCCATCATCCAATGGGAAACATAAATGGATGCTCACAGAAATGGATTACTTCACAAAGTGGGTAGAGTCCATCCCTACTAGGAATGCAAATTATGGAATGGCTATTAAATTTATGGAGGAGAACATTCTAGCTAGATTTGATTGTCCTAGAAAAATTATCACTGATAACGCACATGAATTTAAAGAAACCAAATTAATCAATTCTTTCCAAGGTTATAATATTGTTCTAGGACAATCCACTACTTACTACCCATAGAGAAATGGATTAGCATAATCATCCAACAAAACTTTAGTAAGAATCCTAAAAAAGAAAATAACAAAAAATCAAAATAATTGGGACTCTCAACTTAAGTTTGCATTATGGGCTAACAGAGTCACAACTAAGAGGTCAACTGGGAAATCCCCATTTGAGTTGGTATATGGTATTTTTTACGTATTTCCCACCCAAAAGGCCACGACAGTGGCCAAAATCCTACATGATGTAGAGGAGGAGCCAAACCCTCTAACCAGGAGAATAAATCAATTGGTGGAATGGCAAGAAAGTAGGGGACAAGTAACTCAAAGTCTGATAAAATATCAAGAGAATATGAAGGATCTATTTGACATGAAGGCTAATGATAATATTTTTCATCCAAGTGACTTCGTGCTTAGATGGGATATTAGGAGAGAAGATAAAGGAAATCACAGAAAATTTGATCCCCTGTAGTTTGGGCCTTTCAAGATAACTGAACCCAAAGGGAACAACATCTTTCTACTAGAAAATATTGATGGTGAAGTGTTTGAGCTGCTTGTAAATGGGAAGTACCTCAAGCACTACTTCCAACATTAGAGAGTTTATTTACCTTCCATTGTAAATATCAATGAGCCATTATAAATACCAGAGTGCTAATTTTATTTTTGTTTTTCTTTTTTATGTTTGAATTAGTTTGACTCCATGCCCAAGTTCAAGGCACTAATCTACAGGTTCTCAATGTGTTGCTTACAAGGAACTACCCCTAATTGGAGCAGATGTTGTACCCCGTCATCCCCCTTCTTGAATTTTCTTCATATAACAAGACATTAATTCTTATGTGCAGAGAAGAGTAGACATAAAAAATGGAAAAGGGGATTAAAAATGATTATAGAGTTGAAAATCACTTGGAGGAGCCTTTGGCACATAGACAAAGTTGGCTTAAGTACCAAACTTTACGGCAAGGCTAGAGAAGCCTTTATACAATGCTCTGGACAGATGTGGATGGCACATTAGATGCATGAAACATCTATATTGGTCACAGGTGGAACCCACCCGACGAACTTACCCCGACAGAGTTTCCCTGGCGCAATGTTAAAAGGGAATAAATTTGAGTACTAAGAGAGGAGGACTGGGATGACATCGTCCCAATGATGACACCCGAGAAGGAGCACCCATGAAGCACCTTTAAATGATACAAAAAATAAGATTTGGGTTGAATCCGAGCAGGCAGGGTCCACTCGGCAGCAACATCCCTGAAAGGTTTATGAACAACACATAACTGAAGTGTCAAGATGACACTAAGCCGGCGGGGTCCACTTAGCAGTGGCATCCCAGAGGAAGAGAGAATGGGGAAATCATGGAAAGCATGAAAATTTAGAAGTTAATGGAAATGGAGTGTCTACCTCCACATTGAATGAGAAACATAACTGACAAGCTAATGACTAGAGAACTCCCATCAGCTCTAAGGCCACTAGGTCCTGAATGACACTTTAGGGGGTAAACTATCGTAACGGATAAGCCAACGCTAGCCCCTGGAAATTCAAATTTATCAAGTGGAAATAGTCGATCAATGACCAGAATTGATTCTGGGGAGGTCAGCCCTCACCCCTTGTTCATTCACCCAGCTAGAGTAAGGGGCCCACACCCACTACCAATGCGCCAACACAATACTAACATCAGCAAGTGAGCATGATTTTTGCGGGATTAAGGGCCTCCTCCCATACAATTCTTGGCCAATCAAGTGCTTCCACATGTCTTTCTCAAAACTCCCCACACCATCATCCCATCCATGCATCACTCAACAACTCTTTCCACCTATAGAACTTTCCCATGCTATTCATTGTCATTTAAAATTTATTTTTCGTCAACTTTGTCCCCTTGTCACTCTCTGGTTCTCAGCTCTGTACAACATACCAACTATGTACAGGGAATCTCCAGTGTCTCCATGCCCAATTTCATCTGGTCACTAGGTAATCCACAACCCTCACTTCTTAGTCATTTCCTTTATGATTAAAATGAAGAAGCTAATGCCTAAAACCCCTAAATCCTAGGAAATGAAACCCTCTGGCCACACTAAACCTTTTATGGACACGAAGGCTGAAATCCATGACCCATCCTTCTCTTACCATCTGATTGACCTCCATTTTGACTTATATGGTCGGTATTTGAAGAGTGAAGACCTATTCTAGGTAGTGGATGTAGGATTGAGGGGGCTTGGACCTAGGTTCAGAGTTAGTCATGCTAACCGGAAAAACTCTACACTACCAGCCCTTTCAGCAACAATCCACTTAGCGCAGACTGTAGTCTCACCTGAGGCAGTATTGGGGGATGCTAAAACCATGTTTATGCATCCAGAAGGCTCTATGATGTAGCAGCAAGGTGTTTCCTTAATCTAGGGCCTAATCTGACCTTCACAAATCCTTATCTTCAGAACCATAGGCTTAAATCAATTTCTACTTAATTAGATCTACGAGCTTTGCCTAATTATCCTAACATCCATAAGTTACCACATAAAAGTAGATCTGGACCTTCATGATGCAATTGAGACAATATCACAAAGAATTGAATTATAGCTAAGCATATCAACATAAATAGATAAATATATAGAGAATGCGCATAATTGCTTCAAATATGCTTTATTACTTCAGATCTTTAGTACATACACTTCTTCTGACCCTACGCACATAGTTGCAAGGGCCCGTGCACTCAACCGTGGACTTACCAAGGTCTCCATGGGCTCAGCTACAGGAGCCTTCCCCTTCGCTAGAATATAGAATTATAGACAAAATAGACTCAAAATCCCATTCATGAACTAAGACCTCTCCCCTAATGACTCCTAAATGACTCCCTTTTATATATTTTACATGACATTACCATGGTCCGCGAAGCATGGGCGGAGTTCATTGTATCATCAAAATATCCCATCCATTTACAAAATAAGGGGCTTTGACCTTCCTAAGGGCCCCTTTTGACTCTTATTGTTCTACGTGCTCCACTCCTCAAATTGCGGAGACTTTATAATAATACAAAATCCAAAAACTAAACAAAATTGGACCTGGGGGTCCCCATACCAACAATGGAGTTAGGAATGTATCACCAAGTCACCCCCATAGTGTACCATTTCCATGAGTTTGTCTCTTGACTTTCAGATGGTTACATCAAAGAGAATATTTACTTTGTATCCTCGACCGAATTGAAAATTCAAGAAGTCACGCCAAAATTGATCCAAAATTCTCTCATGTCCCCAAAATCTTCCAACCCTGAGATGTTTACAGAATCTGCTCTCTTTTATATGTACAATGGGCTCTTAGCTAGAGCACAACAAACTTTCCTCAAACTAACTCTAGCACCTAGCAATCAATGCCTCCCCATTGCCAATAGGTTCCCTATTTCTCTATTTTCAGAGGCAGTAAAACCCATTTTGACTGCTATTGCCCTAATTTTTGGACAATAAGAAACAAATAATGTTACCAAGGCTACCATAGGGCTCCTACACAAAATGATGAAACCAAATCTCATCCTTGACATACCCTCATTTCTGGCCAAATCTATAAAATTCTAGTTTAACCATTTTCCTACCACTTCTTATTCTTTATTGGTTAACCTTTTTGTGTGCACTCATGTACATAAATTTGAATTCTTGGGCCTGAGTGTCATGGATTTTCACAAGAAGATAAAGTCAATTTTTGATTGGGACAATTCCCTAAAGAAAAAGGAAAATATTGAGGGTTTCTCTCATTCATCTCCACTTACATGGCCATTTCCTATACAATTATAAACAATCTTCCACCCCGTAGGATATTACCCAAACAAAAAGAACTTTTGTAGTTCATTAAAGATAAGATGGTGGGTGAATGGTACCTATTTGAAGATTACATTGAAATTAGGGTTGATGGGTCAGAGCTTTCCATATACTGTTTACCTACCTTCATGCCCATGAGAATTTTTACTCTAGAGTTCATTAGGGAGACGTTGAATGTTGACCAAATTCACTTCGTCCCTACCAAGAAGAGCTATATGTTCAAGTTGGGTGGGGAAGTAGGTCCTTTTGTGGTTAATGATAGACAAACCTTTCAACAGGTAAAGGAAATGTTGAAGGAGCTTAACTTTGAAATGGGAGATGTTCGACATTATGATCCCCATGAAATCATATCAAATATGAGAAAAGGCATTAATGCTTCTGCTTATGAGCACGAGTATAGACTCGTGCTTCAATGGAAGGCTAATTTTGATTCTTGGCCTATTAATATAGAAATGGAGATTAAAACACCAATTCCAAATCAAAGGGCTCATAAGAGAAGTCTGGGCGAAGTTGGAGACATAAGATGGAGGAGGCTTCATCTAACAAGAGAACCAGGTTGAGTGAGGAAGAGTTTGAGATGCCATCAACTGAGAGGAACCTGGACCATCTAGGCTTTGAGGTATCCTTAGAGGATCTCCAACAAATTGCAATGTCCACCTCCATAAAGCTGGAAATATTGGGCTCTCTCGGAAGTTCATGCATAACAAGCCTAAAAGGAGAAGGAGGACAAATGGTGGAGGAAAGGAATAAAAAGGTTAGAGAAGAGATGTAGTAGCATCTAGATTCACACTCATTCCCTTATCAAACTAGACTCCTAACTTCCATTGACCTAGAAAGAAATAACATGAATCTCTCTTTGCATCGACCTACAACAAAATCCCCCCCATCAGGATCACAATTCAAGACTGTAGACCAATATTTAGGCATGGCAAGCATCCCCTTGGAGGAAAAAATAAATTGGCATAGGCAGGCTGAAGAAATGTTATATTGTGAGCTCAAAAAAAGTGCCTTGAATTTCAGGAAGGCTGAAATATTGTTAGAAAGGGTTGCCTTCATGGTGAAACAAGATAAGGACAACTCTAGATCTGTTCATTTTCTAAATGAAGATTACAAGGAGTTTATTATCAAACTGAGTGTAAACCCAAAGGATAAAATTGCTATGGAGGCCATCATTCAAAGCTCACAATATTAAATCCAGGAGCTAAGGTGAAACCTAAAAACGCATGCATCTGAGCATGTACAATCCAAGGAGTTGGCCTAGGTAGAAGGTGAGAAAGATATCCTCACCAAGGAGCTGATAGGTAGAAACAATGAGGTGGTAGTCCTCAAGAAATAGGTGGAAGATCTCCAACAGAGGATTGATTCACATATTTTTGCTATAATCATGCCATAGGACCCATAAAATCCCACTCAACAACTGACCAAGACCCTCACTGAGTTGCAAATTTCAAAGGGTGAACTTAAAAAGGTGCAAATTGATATGGAGAATACTAAGCATACTCTCACATAAAAAAGAGGCAACTAAAGGCAACCAAGGGGAATGTGGAACAAATGAGTAGCAACTTGAAGAGGGAAAATGAGGAGATCATAGAGTTGAAAGACAAGTTAAAGAGTAACATGCCCCTCATTCAAACTAGGCAACTACTTTGGGATGAAATTATTTCTAAAGTGAAGAATATTTGGGACCACTTGACCCTAGTTGCAGAGAAGAAGATTGTAGTCAAAGATACTGAGTATTTTATCATATCATCCAAAGAGGAGGATGGAAAAAACACTGAGACAACAAAGAACATTATCAAGTACTTGAATGAAAAACTAGATGGTGAGCTAAGGACCATGGATATTGTTGACAGGATTGGGGCAATGTAACATCCTCCTCCTATATTTACCCAAGCTAACCAGTCCACCAGGGTAAACATGTGATGAATATGTATTATGATATTTTTCAACTCCCTATGTATATTTAAGGAAGTGGAACTGACAAAACAAGATGAATCTAACCTTCCTTAGGAGCTACAAAACCTTCCAGAGCCAACCAACCCCTTCGGGTGTCCAACCCTTGATCCAACTTGATGTTTTTTTAACTAGACCCACATTCTCTCCCATGAATATCCTTCCATGCAACTGAGACCCTCTAGTCACTCCCACGGTAAGGCATCCATGTGACTATAGCCCTTTTCAGGCAGTTTTGTACCAACAACCTCGAATTTTGGGCCACTTTTTAGGGCTAGGACTTAGGCCTCTGCCCATAACTTCATGAAACTTCCAGAAATGATAAATAAGAATGAAATAAGGCTACTAATGCCAAAAATTGAACAAGGAATCGACTTGACCCCTACCAGCCATGATATGCATTCCATTAAACATATCATAAACATGTAATGTACAAGTCATAAATACACGTATGAACATAAGGGTCTCATGCTTATTTGAGATTTGTCAAGAAGGACCAATGCCTCCTAATAATAGATGCATTATAATATATTAGGTCAAACATTCTTCATTCATTCATTTACTAATCAAAACATGATAACAACCATGACTAAGATCTATCATAAAACCATGCTTATAACCAGCATATAACCATCAGAACAACAATGATATAACAACCATTAAGGCCACAAAATAACAAGTACATTTACATATAAAACACAAGAGGAAAATATCTCTTATTAACATATGAAAAATCCAACCAAGCCAGGGACTTCCACATACCACCTGACTATAGATTGGGTTGAACCAAATATTTCTTTCAGCCAATCACCCCCGTGCCATATTCCAAGCATGAATGTGTGACTCCCGACATAACCAATCAAGGCTTCCTCAGGCTTTACCGTGTATCCTGCCAAGGGATTCCTAGGATCTCTTCAATACCAAGATGCCAACTTTGTACATGACCCACTACAGTGTTTACTGCAATCCCTCCATATACTGGTCAAGGGTTCACTAGGCCATAAACAAGCATGGACGCCTCCAGATCTCTCTACCTAAACCTTGAGGGATTTGTCTGTCTCCACTCTATAGGATTTACTGTGTATCCCTCCATTACCGGTCAAGGAATTCCTAGGCCCAACAAGGGAATTCAAAATTAGGATTTTCCATGTATCCTACCATTACTGGTCAAGGGATTCCTAGGCCTTGTGATTTTTCCTGAGACTATCCCACTCAGTTTCGAAATATGATAGTCTAGCTCAACCAAGTACAAGAATCCCATCACACCATGGCTATTACATGGATTTTTAACCCAGGGTTGTTACAGGCCCCTCCGTCTTAGGGGAACACCGTCCTTGGCATTTAATGATACCTACAACCACCAGGACTGTTGAAAAGTAAAACATACTTTCCATGGAGCTTTATAACTTAGCTCAATGCAGTATTTACAATGATCAACCTGCTAAGAAGCAAACCAACATGACAAACATAACAAAATGACAACCATACCTCTTATTCGAGCTTTATAAGACAACTCATGATGGTATTTACATCCATATACATGTGTACATATACCAAAATTGATTTTCCTCAACCGGAAAACAAGGAAGAATACATATCCCACATTTGATCATCCATTTCCCATGTAGCTTCATCGGGCCCAAAGTGCTTCCACTACACTTTAACTTGCTCGATTGCTCGGTTCCAGAGCATGAGCGTCTTTCTCTGCAAAATACACTGAGGTTCTAGATGTAATTCTCCTTCTAACTCCACCTACAATAAAGACCAATAAATAACATGATCAACATATTTTACATACTCCTTAAGCAATGAAACATGGAAAACATCATGGACTTTCACTGTCAGAGGTAGTGAAAGTATGTAGGCTAGTGGTCTAATCCTACAATCTTTACTGCAATACCGAGATGCCAGCTTCGTACATGACCCATTCCTCAAGGATCTCTTCTTTGGCTTGATGCACAAGTACACATGTTCCCCAACCTAAAACTCCTTAAACAACCTATGCTGATCTACATAACTTTTCTTTTTGTCCTGTGCTACCTTTAAATTCTTCTTAATAGCCTACATTTCCTATTCCATCTGTGCTAGCATGTCTGGTCCTATCAACTCCCTGTTCACTGGATCACTCCAACTGATGGGAGCATTACAACTCTACTCATACAGTGCCTCTAACGGACTCATCCTCAGCGACTCCTAATACCCATTATTGTAAGAAACCTCAACATGTGGAAGATACTCTTACCATTTCTGTTGTTAATGCATCACATACATCCTCAACATGTCCTCCATTATCCTGTTGACCCTCTCTTTCTATCCATCTATCTATGGATGATAAGTTGTGCTGAAGGAAAAATCTGTACATAAACCTACAAACAACTCTTTCCAGAACCTGGAAGTGAACTTAGCATCTCTGTCTGACACAATCTTCTTTGAAACACCATGAATACTCACTATCTCCCTAATGAAGACCTATGCTACATCACTAGCTGAATATGTAGACTTGACTGGAATGAAGTGTGCTACCTTTGTCAACCTGTCCACCACAACCATGATGGAATCATGTTGTCTAGATTTCCTCGACAAACCTGCAATGAATTCCATGGAAATGACCTCCCACCTCCACTCAGGAATCAAAATCAGTTGTATTAATCCACCTAGATGCTTACATGTTTCTTTTACCTTTTGACAATCCAAGCATCTAACCACAAAATCTACCACTTCCTTCTTCATATTTGACTAATAATAGAACTTCTTCATCGTTTTCAATGTATTTTGGTATCCTGGGTGACCTGTATACAATTTAGCATGAAATTATCTCAAGATGATCTTCTTGAGCTCACTGTTGTACAACACATATATCATGTCCCTAAATCTGATCGAACCATTTGTTGTAAGATGATAGTCCACATCCGATTCGATTGTACCCTGCTGTAACTGGTGCCTAAGATACATGTACTTTTACTCTTGTTGTCTTTCCTGTAGGGTTTGATCTTGTAGATCTATCCCATATGAACTCATTGTTGCAATGTGATTTACTTGTACTCTTTTGCTAAAAGAATATGCAACCTTATTCTCCTTTCCCTTAATGTACCTGATCTCGAAATCAAACTCGTTGATCATGGCCAACCATCTAGCTTGCCTAGAATTCCAATTTGGTTGGTCAAATAAGTATCTCAATCCACTGTGATCACTCATTAGTACAAGTCTCTTTCCAAGAAGATAGTGCCTCCACATCTTCAATGCATGGATGATTGCTTCCAAGATAAGATTATGTGTAACATAATTCTACTCGTGCTCATTCAATTTCCTTGATTCAGAACATACCATCTGTTCCTCATGAATCAAGAATCCACTAAATAATCTCTTGCAGACATTTGTACACACCAAAAACTCTTTATCTGGATCTACAATCTTGAGAACTGGAGCATTTGTCAACAACCCCTTCAACTGCTCAAAACTTTCTACACATTCCTCTGTCCATTCAAATTTCTTCCCTTTTCGCTACAATGATGTGATAGGATATGCAATCCACGAGAATTTCCTAATGAACCTATTGTAGTAACCTACAAACCCCATGAATGACCTTACCTCATCCACATTACTAGGAGTTTCTCATTCCATGATAGCTCATATCTTTTCCTAATCCACTGCTATGCCTTCCTTGGAAACAAAATGCCCCAAGTAATGTACCTCTATCTGAAAGAAGCTGCATTTAATGAGCTTAGCATACAACTAGTGCTCTCTCAGAAATCTCAATACTATTGCTAAGTGTTCGACATGCTCTTCCTCATTCGTAGAATATATCAATATATCATCAATGAGAATAATAAAAAACATGTCTAGATAAGGACACAACACACTTTTCATCAAGCACATAAAAGTAGTTGGAGAATTAGTCAAACGAAATGGAACTACAACAAAATCATAATTCCCATACCTGGTATGGAAAGTAGTCTTGTAAATATCTTCTCCTTTGATGCGTACTTGATGATATCTAGATCTCAGATCAATATTCAAGAACACTACTGCTCCCTTCAACTGATCAAACAAGTCATCAATCCTCGGCAACATATATTTGTTCTTGATGGTTACCTTGTTCAACTACATGTAATCAATGCATAACCTGAGAGTACCATCCTTCTTCTGCACAAATAATACCGCTGCACCCCGACATGACACACTTGGCCTAATGTATCCCTTTCAAGCATTTCCTTCAACTGCAACTTCAACTCTACTAACTCTGGTGTGCTTGTCGTGTATGGTGCCTTTGATGCTAGTGCTTCCTTTGGTACCAAATCAATGTAAAATTCCACCTCCCTATGAAGCGATAACTTTGAAATATCTATGGGAAATACATCCTAAAACTATTGTAAAATCGGGTACCTGCTCAATACCTATGCATCCTCAACATCATTACCTTTATCACTATAAATATGCATTGCAAATAACACACACCCTTTTCTCCGAATGCATTTTTCCTGCATAATTGTAACAATTCTGATTGATGTTACCTTCTTCTTACCTTGCAATACCCTCTATTCTCCATTGTCATCCAAGCATTCAATTGCCTTGTCATAAAAATCCACCTTGGTCGTATGAAGATACAACCAATCCACACCCAATAACATACTATATGATCCCAACAGAAGTACATTCAAATGTGTTGATGTAGGCATATCATTACTCACAAATGCACAAGCTCTTACCCACTGATGAACTATTTTCTTTGTACTTGTAGCCAGTTGCACTAAACAATATTATGCATGCACTTCTTTATTCAAAACACACTTATCCACCAAGTTGGGATTAACATAACTATAGTTAGATCCAGGGTCAATAAAATTAGAAACAACTTGATCACAAAGCTTACCATCCATATGGATAATAAATTCCTGGTGATCCACCAGCCTGTTATCCAACACCTCATATACCCAACAAGTTCTTTTCCCAACATCCCTAACTATCTGTGATTGTTGTGCAATGTAAATCTAAGGCCTGCCACCCTAATACTGCAGGAAATCTCTCTTGAGATGTTCCTTGCCACATATTCAACATTGTAATTGTCCCTTACCATCACCTTTATTATGTTTCCCTCCAAGATGTGACCCATGTCCCTGTCCAACTACATTAAACTTCTTGTAAGGAACAACATTATCTTTTTCACCTGCATCCTAGGGTCTTGTTCACTTCGGTTGCATCTTTCCATTTCCACCCTTGTTGAGATTATGTCTTACACTTTGATTTATCATAATAGTGTTTCAACTTCCTAATGACTTCTTCAAGTGACCGAGGCTCATCATACTCAATCCAATCATTAAATGCTAATGGTAATCCATTGAAAAACTTCTCAAATATGGCTTTCTCATCCTTAAGATATGGTACATACCTTAATAACTCCAAGAACTTGGTCATATGCTCCTCATCATTCATCGAACCCATCTTGAGCTCATATAATTCCCTAGATTTACTGTCATAGTACCTCTCTGACAAATATTTCTTCCTGAAAAGTCTCTCGAATTCATACCAACTACACTCTTCTATCTTGATGTCTCTAACCCACTTCACATCTTCCCACTAAATACCTTTAAGGTTGAAGATAGCTATTCTAGCCTTCATATTCTTTGTGTAATCATGCAACTCAAAAAACTTCTTCATCCCAACTAACCATGCCTCTACATCTTTCAACTTCTTCACATCTCCATCAAAGGTAGGTGGCTTGGCTTTCTTGAACTCATATGGAAATATCCCTTGTCAATCCTCTCGTAAGGATGATAAAGAACTAAAATAGAACCTGGGTCCATCACCTCTCCTATCGGACGTATCCAAAAACTTTCCATCTCCAATAAAGTCATCCCTATTCGACTTGTGCCCACCATGAGACCTACTCCCATATGCCCCATTAGTCCTGTCCTCCTATCCATGAAGGATCCTAAGCGGTCCCCCTCTACAAGTTTGAAAAACTCTGAAGGATAACTTCATTAAACTCTTCTTGTTTCTCTTGTGCCTGAACAATTCTGTCATTATCTACTTTACAACTTCTTGTTTTTGCCTTCAAACTTTTCAATGTGTCTGCTATGTCAAGAGAGTGTCCATGACCATGTTGTTCATCTTATCTATATGGAGAATCTCGTGAACTATAGTCTACCATATTTCTAGTCATCTTTTATCTCCTTCCTGCAAGTATACCATGTTAGCTAAACCAAAATATATAAATAATCAACATACCTCAGTATAGTTCAAGGGAGGATATCTTGTCTGCAAGATCAACCAAATTAGCACAATACATGTATAAACATAATCATAGTAGTATATAAAACTCATCTCAATCATCATCCAATTACCATGCATGACCATACCATAACCATGACATGCATAACAAGATATAGACACCGACATGCATAACAAACGCATAAACTACATGCACTCATGACGACCATATCCAACAACAACGCCATCAACTTCCACATGGAAACACAACTACAAAAACGACCACCACCATGCATACAAAACAAGCACATCGACCACAAGCATAAAGAACACTTATGCAACCGACATGTATGCATGACAAACACATTTCGCCCATCCAGTCTAAGGGGCGAACCATGCTCTGATACTACTCTGTAAAACCATCCTCCCATATTTACCCAAGATAATGGTCCACCGAGGTAAACATTTGATGAAGAGTTACAATGATATGAGTTTACTCCCCATGTACAGTTAAGGAAGTGGAACCGACAAGACATGACCAATCTGACCTTCCTTAGGAGCTACAGAACCTTCAGGAGCCAACCAATCCTTCAGGTGTCCAACCCTTGAGCCAACTAGATGTTTTTCTAAGCTAAACCCCTAGTCTCTCCCATAACAATCCTTCCATGCTACTAAGACCCTCTAGTTGCTCCCACAGCAAGGAAAGCATGAGACTATGGCCTTTTTCAAGTAGTTCTATGCCAATGCCCCCGAATTCTAAGCCACTTTTTCAGGGCTAGGACTCGGGCCTCTACCCAGAACTTCATGAAACTTTTAGAAATGATAAATAACATGAAATAAGGATACTAATGTAAACACTTGAACAAGGACTCAACATGACCCCTACCAGCCATGACAGGAATTTCGTCAAACATATCATAAACATGTATTGTACACATCATAAATACACATCTAAACATATGGGTCTCATACTTATCTTAGATTCATCAAGAAGGAATGATGCCACCTCATAATATTTTCATTATCATCTATTAGGTCATACATTCATTACTCATTCATTTACTAATCAAAACATGATAAGAATCGTGACTAAGATCTGTCATAAAACCATGCTTATAACCAACATATAACCACCAGAACAACAATGATAGAACAACCATTAAGTCCACAAAATAAAAAGTGCATTTATACTTAAAACACAAGAGAAAAGAACTCTTATTAACATATGAAAAATCCATCCAAGCCAGGGACTTCCACATACCGCTAGACCATAGATTGGGTTGAACAAAATATTTCTTTTAGCAAATCACCCTCATGCCATATTCCAAGCATGAATGTGGGACTGACAACAAAACCAATCAAGGCTTCCTCAAGCTTTATTGTGTATCCCACCAAGGGGTTCCTTGGCCCAAATAATAAACACATACTACTGGATTTACCGCAATCCTACCATATACTATTCAGGGGATCAATAGGCCCTAAACAAGCATGGAAGCCTCCAGATCTATCCACCTAAATTGTGAGGAATTTGTCCGTCTCCACCCTTTAGGATTTACCATGTATCCTGCCATTACCAATCAAGGGATTCCTAGGCCTTGTGATTTTTACTAAGACCACCCCACTCAATTTCGAAACCATCTGGCAATCTATCTCAACCAAATAAAAGAACCCCATCACACCATGACTATCTGGAAATGGCAAGGCAAGGCTGAAAACCACTATCACACCTGGAAAAACCCATGCCAATGACAATAGTATAACCAAATACACACATTCTTATACCATTCATTCCAAAAATAGCAAGGAAATCATACATGCAACTTGATAGCTACAAATAATCTTGTTGAATCCGCTTGATCCCACTCTTCCTTGCTTGATCTTTTCTTCCCCTTGCTTTCTTGTCCTTCTTCCAATGCTAGAGTGATCCAAGAATACTCTAAGTGTATGAGAGTATGAGAGACTATGGAGAATAGAGAGAGAACTCAAAAAACGAACTGAAAAAAGGTTGTGAACTGATCCTCAGAATCTTTTTTATCATTAAGGCCTATATTTTCTTCATTTTCCATTATTTTTCCTTCTTTTTCCTCCTCACCTAAAACATGTGACCTTTCACCTTCCTTTTCTCCTATTTTCCATTAATTTCATAAATAAAATGCCAATTAATGCCAATTTTCCTTTCCAATGCCTTTGCCATTTCCTTTGCCAATTTCCCTCAGCCATAATAAACGAAATGAACACCAACACTAGGATGTTTTTCCTAACATTCAACTTGGAATAAGTGTCCCATGACCTTGGTCTTATTTCTCCTTTATTAACTTTATTACATGGATTTTTAACCTAGAAATCTCCAAGATGATTTAGAAAGATGCAGCCAAGCCCAAAGTTGAGTGTTTAGGTGACCTATTGAAATCTATGGCTGCATTTGATTTGAAATTTGACATAAGGACAAGATCTATATTTCCCAGCTGTTGGGACATTCTAGGGGGCCTAGTCCCATGGGAGAAATATTATCAAATGTTGGTGGAAGATAAAAGCAAGGCAGACTCTTCTCATGAGAAGACCTCTACCCTTAAAGGGAAGACTATATCCAACTATCTGTGGAGGGACTTCCAACTGCTATGGCTTGTAAAAACTTGGTTTTCTACCAAGCCAAATTATATGGAGCTCACCAGTATGAGGATAGGTTATCAAAACTTTTTTCGCTCTCCCCTACCAAACCCAACATTATGGAAAAAGTGTGACCAATTTGTTAATCCACCATAAGTCCGAGTCATAGAGTCGGGATTCCTTTCACTAGAACTAGCTCACCATTATTGGAGATATTTTGGTTGTGTCAATCATGAAAATTTATCTTATTTCCATGTTTTTGAAGAGATTTTGTTTTAAGAATGGAATCAAAGATGTTATATGATAATTAGGACAACTATGCTAGCTACACACTCGAACAGTTTAGCTCGTAGGAAGTTATGAGAAAATCAAGAAGGAAATTTTGTAAGGGGTACTCATTTATGAGACCCTATAAAACTACTTAAGAGATTCATTAAAGAGGTTCTGAATTTTGGATTCCAGAGGTAGCTCTAAACTCTAGATTTTGCAGGTGTTTGAAGAACTGTGGATGTATGCTCTTTTTGCAAATCAATAAAGAAGTAACATGATTCCAAATGCATGAAATGTGTGGTATGTTATATTTACTTTATTTATTTCCTTATATGTTTCTTTCCTCTCAGCATGTGTGTAATTGTAGCTGTTGGATATAATCTCAGAGTTATGATTCATCTATGTCAAAATGTTGATGAAGGATTCTTGTGATGTATGAGGTCTAATGTCCTTAATATGCGCTTTCTTCCCTCTGATATTTCATTTACATCATCTATTTCATAGTTTTTCATCTGAAGTTTGATGCACAGGATTTTGAGACCAGCCCTCTGCAT
Organism: Pinus tabuliformis; assembly: GCA_031772625.1. Taxonomy (NCBI): domain Eukaryota; kingdom Viridiplantae; phylum Streptophyta; class Pinopsida; order Pinales; family Pinaceae; genus Pinus; species Pinus tabuliformis. Next base: position 1,095,393,534 of record CM062820.1, read on the forward strand.
TATACTTCTCTCCCTTGGTTCTTCTTTCACCTATACTAAAACAACCAAATTTAACTATATGTTTATGCAAGTAGGCCACTAGATCTTAATGTTAAGTCCTCTAAGAGAGCATTCAATGTGTTCTTATGATTGAATCTGCCTTTGGAAGGGATATCTGAACAAATTTTAATTTGTAATATGTTTCATATGTTGGATGCTAATTATAAATCCTTCAAATACTCTAAGATGTCCTAGGCACTAACCTATCTCAACCCAGAGGTTGTCTCTAGGAGCTATAACATGTCCCAATGTCTCCCCTGCACACACTACCTCTTTTAAGGATATGGGGGAATTCTATCCTATTGGCTTCTTTGACTGAGTGGATGTGGAGATTTTATTAAGCCCTACCCTGCTCGTGCATATTGTTTCTACAGGCATAGAGGTTGTGGGACTACTTGCCAAGCTGAGGTTGTGGATTTGTGGGGGGTGCTCCAGTGTGTGGTTTCGATTTCTATTGATAATATCAAGATTGTCGGGGATTCTAAAACGATCATTGAATGGGTACATGGGAGGAACTCTCTCAAAGTCCCTCTCCCTCACCATTGGATGACCAATATCATGTCTATTCTTCCATCTTTCCTTGACATCTCATTTCTTCATGTGTATCATGAATTCGGAGGCAGATGCCCTTTCCAAGTGTGGGGTTCCTTTCCTTCCTAGGATGATGTTTTTTGAATTCCTTCTTGGTGGATTTGTTTGCGAGTCGAGCTCCTTCGCAATCTAGCACAAAATGGTTTTTTGTTTTTCTGGTTCCTTTTCTTTCATGAACCCAAGATGCTTTTTCCGTCTGATCCTCTCTCTAGGAAGGCTCAAGTCTATTGGCTTATATGGGCCTGACCCAAGTTTAGAAAAAATATTTAGCCAAACAAATCTCGTAGCTACCGGACCTTTCAGCAATAGCCCGCGGAGCGCGGACTGAGGTCTCACCTGAGCTAGCAGGGGAGGATGCTGGAACCAGGTTTCTGCACCCTTGGGATGTCTAGATGTGGTCTAGAGGGTTTGCGCATCGTTCTGCAGCCTCGTGTTGCTCTGCTTCTGCATAGATCCGGATCTGGGTTAATTCGTAATATTAATTACTTGTTGAGGTAGTATACCTCAAGGTCCTTAAGCAAACATTTATCAAATTTAACCAGTTCGCGCACTTAGAATAAACTCATATTCACATACATTCATAACACAAGCCTATGTGCATAGATCAAACAATTAATTTAACCATATAAAAGCCAAATCCGCGATAATTCAAATTGAACACAAAATTATAGAAGCAACTTATCTTTATTTTCACTTTATCACCAATACATCCAGATCTACCCTGCGCACTCAGCTGCAGGGGTCCACGCACACAACTGCAAAGCCTCTATCCCCTCTCCAATACCCTCGATTCAGACTTACAGACGCTTTCAGACTTTTCTCCTCAAAAACCCATTACAATTCAAATCCAAGATCATACCTCAAAAAGAATTGCCTTCTCCCCATAGAGCCACACTCTATTTATACCTTCCTATGGTCCACGAACCAACTTAATTCCTATTATTCTATATTATTTCTTGGGCAGACAACCCTTTGACTCGACTTTTTACATTTCGCACTTCACATATTTCGGAGGTTTACAATATTTTTATCCTAACTGCTAGGCTATCAGACCCAAAGTTGTTACGCAGGACCTCCGCTACCCAACAATCCCCCAACACAATCATCATGACTCATCCTGAGTCACTCATCGGTGCGGCGCGATGTACTTCCTTGGCTTTGCGGTTCACCTCCCTTTGAGTGACGCTCATCATCCTACTGCTTCTTTGTTGTCTCCTACAACGCTTCGTCCGTCTCTTGCATTGTTGTTTCTACCAAGTCTTGCAATCGATAATACTCATTCTGCTGTGCTCAGTTAACACAGAACACCCCCTCATAGGATTTTAGCTCGAGCGAGGGAGCCGCATATAGGACCTCCTTGTACCACCGCAGCCATTTCCGACCTTCGTATCTGCTCTTCGCACTGTATGCTGCAGCTTGTATTGAAATTTTGCAAGACCTTTGCTACTGTCTACGAAATCCCAATCCTCAAGGTACCGTAGAGATGATGTATGAACTGCATTGCTACCAGTGGTCTCCGTCTTTCCATCCTTTCTCTGTTTTGTTGTAGCTTGTCGGCCTGCCCCGGCGTGGGGCGACGGCATCCAGACCAATTCTGCTTCATGTCTCCCCTTTTTCGGTACATCCCCTATGGTTGATGCTGCACTCTACGGGATGCCCATAGCTGTCAACACCATGTTCCTTAGAGATTCCTACCTTTCCATCGGCCATATTACCACCCTCGGGCTTACTCCTTGTGCAAAGATAATGAACAGTTCCATATCGATAACCAGCATATGTTTTCCAGAAGTGTAGGTCACCCGATGGATGCTCCTTGGTGATTTATAAGCAATTCGAATTTCAAATTTACTAGTTCCCACCTGGTATGGCATCCTCATGTAAAATCTGTGGTAGCTCATTCCATATCTGGCTCGTAATCCTTCTCTTAATTTCCTGCCGCCCGCTCCCTTTTGCCATAATGCAAACATCTTGTCATGAATAGTGACAGGAACGGTCACTTCTCTCTTAGCAACGCATCCGCGCACTTCTTACCGCGCAACCACGATCGTGATGATGGGCCAAATCGATGCATATCCTAGCAATCACGCCTCTTGCCCTAAGACTGCTTTACTGTCCCGCGCTCTCTTTCAACTGGCTGGAGCGGTGAGACTGTCCCTAGAACAGTTAGTCAGGCGGGCGGCCCGCCCGTGTAGAGCTTCAGGTGACTACCATTCACTTGGCCCGGGAAGGGGTCTCCATTGAGTTTGGCAAGCTGAACCACGCCTCCATCGGTAACTTCTTTCACGACATAGGGTCCCAACCAATGCATTCAGATTTACTAGGGAATTTCTCGAACTTACTGATGTATAGCAATACTAGATCATTCTCCTTGAAGGTGCACACCTTTAGATGACGATCATGCCATGCTTTCTCACGATGTTTCTGTACTTGTTGATGGAATCTAGTCAAAAATCATAAGCTTGCTACATGTTTCTTAACCAATCCGAACACGGTGCAGTTATCAAAATAGACCTCGAAGAACTTGTGTATAAATTCATTGAATGCCGCTACCACTATTCGTGAAAATATCATCGACGCGTTCTTCAGTACAAAGGGCATCATCATGTACTAAAAGCAACCCCATTTGGTGGTGAACGTTGTTTTACTTCTGTCCTCTGGCGCAATCTTGATCTGGTGGTATCCTGAGAACCCATCCATGAAGGAGTAGGCTTCCTGCCCCCCCCCCCCCCCCCCCCCCCAACATTTTCCAATACCTCATCTGTAAACGGTGTTGGAAATGAATCGTTAACACAGGAATCATTGAGCTTCCTGAGATCCACACAGATGCGAATCTCACCCTTCTGTTTCTTCTCCTGCACAACCATCAAACTTACCCAGTCAGATTCCTCAACTGGTTCAATGATTCCTGCTACCAACATCTTGTCCAGTTCTTCGCGGACCTTTGCTTTATATTTTGGATTCAATCGGTAGGGTCGTTGCTTAACTGGTTTCGTGTCTGGCTTCAACATTATCTCCATCATTACTAGGTCTCCTCGGATCCCTTTTAGCTCCATCATTTTTGTTGGGAATAAATCTCGATATTCTCGAAGTAATTCGACGACCTTCTACATTGTGGCGTCGTCCCAATAGTCCCCAAGCATTGCATACTTCGTCTTCTTTTCTATTCCGATATTGACTTGTTTCATTTTCAACGGCACCATGATATCTAGATCTTTGATTTCGGGTCCGCACACCTCACAGCTCCCCTCTGATTCTGGAATATTGACATTTCACGGATCATCCTCATCATCTTCTACTTGGACATTATAGCATTCGAGAGCCTGGCTCAGCTGTCGCGACCAGTCGGGTTGAACAGTTTCTTTTAGTTCCTGTGGCATCTTGAAAATGGCAACCTTTACCAGCTGTAACGCATTGTCCATGGGATCCATCCATTGGTCTTCAAAGAGGAATGTCGAAAAAAACCCTTTGTGCAAGATATCCCACTCGCCTGTGTCGTGCCGGAGCTCTGCTTTAGTATACCAGTTTTTTGGAATGATGTCCAGGGTGTGATAAAATAAGTGCTCCCATTTTAGTTGAGGTTCCTCTCCGTAGGCTTTGATCCATCTAGTAAGGTTCATGCGCAGGTCATCACATCCATCGTATTTCTCTGTTATGCATAGTTCCGACTTTCCAAATTTGATCTTCATCATGCACCTACAGCAGCGCAAATCTTTGAAAGTCCCTTCATGTGTGCCCCACCATCACGCAGGCATCATGTGCAACACCCACCTCAACACATCAAACTGTTGGTGCTCTAGTACTGTGATTTCAAATTTGGTCAAGAATTTATCTATTATTGTCAGCCCATCATATGTCGACAATTAGCGATCCTGGGCCCTTACACAGTATAGAGATTTAGTCACCATATTACAGTGTAGTGTGGTCACTCCGTTCAACCTGTGATGCCACCACTCATCTTCTTCATCTGAGTCAGTGGTGCAAGACTCTACATATCCCCGTAATATTCTTCTATCCTCCGTTGTCTTGACCCATTCTTGCCTTTGTGCATCCATTTTGTAGATATTGTCTGATTCGTCGTCACTCTCTTCATTGCACACAGGTTCAATATAACGCGGTCCTTCAGCCAAATCTAGTAGAACGACTACGTGGAGTGACTTTGTTTCAAATATCATTGTCCGCTTCTTTAAATTAATAACCCCATTCATGTCGGTGGCCCAATATATTCCTAACAACATAGGATAAGGTGTACTTTCATCCATGATTTCAATCACTTCAAAGTCCGTCCGAGTACTTGCACCATCAATATCTACCATAATTCCTTGTAGCCCTCCCATGGGTATGACCTTCTTCTGGTTTGCCATCCGCAATTGGATAAGGGACCATTGTAGTGTAGGCTTACCCATCCGCTCCCAAGTCTGTTTAGGTAGTACGTTGGCATCTGAGCCCAGATCCAGAATGACCTGATCCATCTCATAATCGTCGACCTGCGCTGTTAGTCGCATTTCCTTCCCAGTTCGCGACACATGTCTCCCCAGCTTTCGAACTACGCAAGGTTCACTCCATCCTACACATCTATTTATCAATTCCTATAAGCCTTTAACTGCCCTGTTGTCACGAAGCAATTTTATACATGTCTCTCAAAAGGTAGTTATCATCAAGGGATCCCTGTCCGGCTCAGGTTGATCCCTACTACCTAGGGTAGAGACCTCCACGAAGCTCTCCCTAGCTTCCATATATGTCTCCTTACCAACCCCTGCGTCTTCCTTACTTAAGTTCCTTTTATCCACTCCTATGGCCATGCCACTTCTCAGTACCATGTTTACTTTGGGATCTTCCTCGTGGCATTCGGACCTCATCATCTGCACTTTCTGGGTCGGGGTTGGTTGCGTTGCCATTTTTTCACGAATTTGTGCTATCAGCATAGGGAAATCTATCAGTTCATGATTGAATTGCTCACAATAACTGCATGAAATTCTAGTTGGGTTGGTACAATCCCTTGCGTAATTTCCTAGACCTCTACAGTTGTAACAGATTAGCTGCCCGCGACCCCTTCCTGGCCCCATTCCGCCCCGTCCCCATCCACGGGCCTAGAACCCACCGCGCGCGATCACCGCGGTTGGATCCTGACCTCGCGTCTCAGTCTACATTCTGTAAGCAGTTGATTGGTCCATTAATAATTGGTAGCTACGACAGTCTCTTTCCTTGTGGCCCACCGATCTGTAAAAGTTGCAAAATAGCTGCTGGGGGGTGTAGTAGATGACAGTTATCAGTGTTGTGTTTTCCTCCTACCTGACAGATTGCGCACCAGAGCAGGATTGTTATGCTTGGCCCTGCCTATGCCTCTAGTCGCAATGGTATTGGTCCCCCCGTTGCCACATAATTCACTGACACCAGGAAATGATCTTTATTGTGCCCCTAGCTCCTGCACTTTATACACCATACTTCCTCTCGGGCTTCTGGTCGCGGTGTCTGTTCTTGTTTTAACTTCTTCATTTCCAAACACAAATTTTAGATCTGCGCTTGGATTTGCTGAACTCCCAACCCCGGGTCTTGTAACGGAGTTTCGTGCAACCTCATCGTTGTTTCTAATGCTTCAACTTGGGTTGAGATCTTCTGTTGTGACAAAGCCATCCTCAGATGTGGTGTTAAGGATGCCATAAACCAAGCGCAGTGTTGCGCATCTGTCAATGTCATGTTAGCCTCGCGAATAGTACTCTTCAGTCTTTGGTCCAAATCCCCGGGTTTTCACCAGGCATCATCGTGATCTCTTTGAACCCTATGATCGACTGTGTTTCTGACTTTGGTTGGCTAAACTCTTTCTTTAGTTCGGTCTGGATTTCTGCTGTCCCCGCAATTGGGTGATCGCTAGAGTACTTATGTACTATGTCAGCCCCTGGACCTGCAGTGCGCTAACTAAGGTAGCCTTTCTGATATTATCATCTGCAATTCTATGTGTGTTCCATACTGAGGTTAGCATGAACCAAAATTGTTCTGGGTCTTCGCTTCCTGCTCCTTTGAATATCGGTAGCTGGATCACGCTCGTCATTGTCAACTCTGCCACCGTACTCTGAACTACTACTGCTCCTGGTCCCTTCGATCCTTCAATTCTTTTTCTACAGAGTCCCCGCGTTCCACATCAGACACCCCTTAGGTAGATCCTGGTCCCGGCAATGGAACCATTTGTTGGCTTATATGGGCCTGACCCAGGTTCAGAAAAATTATTTAGCCAAACAAATCCCGCAACTACCAGCCCTTTTGGCAATAGCCCACAAAGCACAGATGAGGTCTCACCCGAGGTAGCACGGGAGGGTGCTGGAACCAGGTTTCCGCACACTTGGGATGTCTAGATGTGATTTGGAAGGTTTGTGCGCCGTTTTGCAGCCTTGCACTGCTCTACTTCCGCGTAGATCCGGATCCGAGTTAATTCGTAATATTAATTACTTGTTGAGGTATTATAGCTCAGCTCTACTTAGCAAGGTCTTTAAGCAAACATTTATCAAATTTAACCAATTCGAGCACTTAGAATAAACTCATATTCACATACATTCATAATACAAGCCTATGCACATAGATCAAACAGTTAATTTAACCATACAAATGTCAGATCCGCGATAATTTGGATTGAACATAGAATTACAAAAGCAACTTATCTTTATTTCCACTTTATCACCAATACATCCAAATCTGCCCTGTGCATGCAGGAGTCCACGCACACAGTTGCAGAGGCTCTATCCCCTCTCCAATACCCTTGGACTTACACACGCTTTCAGACTTTTCTCCTCAAAAACCCATTACAATTCAGATCCAAGATCATACCTCAAAAAGAATAGCTTTCTCTCCATATAGCCACGCTCTATTTATACCTTCCTATGGTCCATGGACCGACTTACTTCCTATTATTTTATATTATTTCTTGGGCAGACAACCCTTTGACTCGACTTTTTACATTTCGCACTCAGCATCTTTCGGAGATTTATAATATTTTTATCTTGACTTCTAGGCTATCAGACCCAAAACTATTACGCGGTACCTGCTACCCAACAAAATCCTTTTTGTATTTTTGATGTAATGTAGTTGCATAACATACTATTGTAATTCCAGAGATGTATGCTATGAATGTCATACCTTTCTCATAGATGTATGTAAGCTCCTCTTTAATTTTAATGAGTGTTTTGTTCTTTTCTCTTAAAAAAGAAGAGGAAAAAACTATCAAATCATTCTAGTAAAAAGAAGAAATCAAAAAGTAAAATAGTGATTTTGGCTAAGTGCTTTCCATCGTACTTCAGATTTGATTTGCGTTTTCTCAATTGCAAGTTGGAGCTGCGGCCTGTTTGAGGGCCTTGAAGGGGCAATTAACAAACAAATTCCTATGAAGCAATATAACAACTTGAGGGCGAGAGTAGTGGACATTACGTTCGGATTGTGTATATGTATCGATAGTGATCGTGAAATGCAGAGATGATAAATTGACTCTTTCCTTTATGTCTACAGTCATATCAATCTTGATGATAACATCATTAACAATGAAAAGAAAATAAATAAATATTAGACATTACACGCTTGAAAATATCTGCTTGTCATCTACTTCCAAAGTACACGAGAGAATCATCCCAAATCATATAAATAATATAGAGTCCAACGTAACAGGTAGCACATTGTTGTAAATTATTGTGTATCATATATAAAAATATAGATTGGAAAATAAGCATTGTTGTGGTCTTTAGAGAGTTGCAGATTGAAACTGCGAACGTCAGGCGGAATGGATAATTAATAAACAAATTTTGGTCGACGAACGCTGTTTGCCGTTGTCATTGTCACTTGCTTTTTCGACGTTATAAAGTCGGCGATGAAGAACAATTTTTTTATTTTCCCTCTTCCCTCCTTTTCTCTCTGATCTTCTGTCTTCACTCTCAATCTTTATCCACAATGACACCAATCTTTTGATAACATTATCCATAACGTAACGGACGCAATCGAATAAATAAAACAAAACAACTTTGAGACTGAAATGCATGTCATCGTTGTCGCTTCAAATTACTCAACAAACACATTACATTATAGGATGTTACAATAATTATTAGCGTCAATTTTCTTTTGGCATGGAATTTTTTGAAAAACCAAATTAAATTTAAGTTAATATATATTGATAAAATATTATAATTTTAATTAATTTTTAAATAATTTAAATAAAGTTTAATTATATGTTTAAAATAAAAATAGAGAAATTTTATAATATTTCTCTATATTTTGTGGATTTTTATTATGATTATAAAACCTTGTTCAAACTAAAGAATTTAAAATAATAGAATGCATCATCAAAAATAACTAACAACAATACAATATCAAATTTCACTTTCACTTTAAATGAAATACATAACTTTTAAAATTTATAATATTTTAGAATTATAAAAATTATATTATATTATATTATATTATATTGATATTTATATAAAGTCATAGTATATTTATCTTAAAATTATAAAAATTATATTATATTTACATCAACAAGCTCGTATTTACATCGACAAGTTTGAAGGTTATTTAGAGGAAGCAGGATGTGCTGGCACGATCTTCTCTGGGATAGTCATCATCCTTCTTCTTTATGCTGACGATATTGTGCTTCTCGCAAGATGCTTACCTGATTTTGATAAGCAACTTAGGTTTCTTAAGGATTTCTGCTCTACCATGGGTATGACTGTTAACACTGACAAAACAAAAGTTATGATTATCAAATCCAAGAAGGACACTTATGCTAATTTTATGTATGACAATAATAACTTGGAGGAAGTGTATTCTTACAAGTACCTAGGAATTGATATTCATTACAAGCTCAACTGGAACTATAGCATTGAGAAAAGGATTAATGGGGGGTGGAAAGCTTATTTTGGTGTTGAAAATAATTGTAAAACGACAAACCTCGTAATGTGGGATAAAAGAAGTTCATCTTTGAAACTTTAGTCACTCTTGTTATCTTATATGGATGTGAGGTCTGGGGTTGCAGCGTCTCTAGAGAATCCTCGAGAAAGATTGAGCAAATACAGAAGTGTTTTATAACATATAACCTAAAAATTAAAAGCAATACACCCTATCCTATTCTCCTTATAGAAGTAGGTCTTTCCCCTATCGAGAGCCTAGCTATGACTAGGCTTCTAGTATACAAGCACAAACTCAATAACATAGGAGATCATAAACTTCCTAAGCTAGCTTTAAATTCCAGCCAAAATCACCTAAGGCTCAAGCAGGGGTCGTATAAAGACACGAGGGCCTGGTTAAACCATTGGGAGATCAACGAGAATGATGCATTGCAAAACATTAATAATATTAAAAATATTGTTACTTCTAAGTTCAAAGAAAAAATATGGTATGAAAAAGATTTAGCAGTTAAAAGAAAACTAAGTTATTATAAAAAGGTCATCAACCCCACCCTAGAAGATCAAAAGTATCTCTCTGTTTCAACTAGCTCAAAGAAGAAAATTAATATAGCGAAGATTAGAAAGAACTCTCATGAGCTCCATAGTGAAACAGGTCGTTGTGCAGTTCCTAAAACACCATGGATGGAAAGGATCTGCCATCTCTATGAGAATAGGAACATTGAGGATGAAAACCACTTCTTCTTAGAGTGCCCCGCGTAAAACCACATTAGATCTCAGTTTCATAATCTCTATCGCAATACTGACCTTCCTAGCCTTTTACGATGTCAAAATTATAGTGAGCTCGGGAGGCTTCTCTCCAAGTGTTTTGAGCATAGGAATAAAATCTTAAATCAAACTAAATAATTTGTTTCTTTAGGTCTGATAGACCAAAGTTTGGTCTCAATGGACGTTAACCACCACCATCCTCATCATCATCATAAAGTCATGGTTGTTGATCTTTATTAAGACTAAGAGTTTTAAATCCCTAATAAATACCTTTTAATATCTGTTATCACTCAGGTTGTCCCTTGGCTCCTTAAGGGATACGACCGAGGTAACCACAAACCAATCTTTGGGCTGTAGGTCCTAGCCTACCTGCAGTCAGAAAGGGCTCTCTCTTTATGAATTAACTTTGTTTTGGTGTAATTTTAGGCTAGTTATGGTGTACATGGGTTTTGTTTTGATTTTGGTGGGAAGGATGATGTTTTCAAGCAGAGTTGGGATGCATAGAGTGAAAAGTTCAAACCATTGGGCATGGAGTCATGGATTAGGGCTTGCTGTTACGTTTTCTTGGTCACAAGAGGAATACAGAGCAGGATAGCTACGCATAGAACAATGTCAAGTTGGAATAAAGATGGAATGAAGGTCAGAGATGAAAGGCAACTAAGAATCTTTCATTAGCTAACAGAGAGGGAAGCTGAATGAAAGTTTGTCTAGGAGCAGTCAAGAATTCCTAAATAACAGTCATATGTGAAAGAAACAGGGTAAACATGATCATTTAAGTATGCATATTCATAACCATTTATGAAGAAAACATATAGAAATAACAAGAACTGAGCATATAGTGCAGTCAAGCAAAGCCTAAGCTATTCTTCTTTCTTGCTATTTAGATGGTAACACAATGGTGGCATAAACATATATAAACTGTAAACAGAGGTAAGAAAACACTTATTGAGCCATGTAGTAGCACAGGAATTCCACAGTCACTCTTCAGCCATTAAATAACACAACAGACAGTTCTTCATCCAAAGCATTCCAGCAGTCTTCGATTATAGAGCTCTCAAAGTATACAGCGCAAGTCTAGAATAAGGATTATCAACCAACCAACCCTTTAAACAATGAATCAGGGTGGTTTATATAGAGAAAATATCCAAAAATATCTATTACAACAGATCTTAAACAGAGCTGAGGGAAATGAATTCTTTAATCTAATCTTGTCCTGAAATTAATGCAAGAAGATATCTTTTTGAGTTGCGGTGGAGGCAGCTGCATCAAAATGAGTTAATATGGTGTCCTTGGTGGCTCGGTGTAGTGTTTCTGCAATAACTGTGCCTTTAATCTCTTATCTGCACCTCTAAGGCGGTTCTGTTGCTTTTAGGTGGCTTTAATGTGCACTAATCTCGATATGATGAGCTTTGAATGGCCTTTACTGCTTCTTTGACTTGGATGGAGGCCTTTAATGTTCACATTCTTTGATATTGCCGATTTGATACTCTTTACCGCTTCACTGATACTCTTTAATTGAATCTTGGCTTTATCTTTCCTCTGATACTCTTTAACACTTGAATCAGGCCACTTTCTCTCCCTTGATATGCTTGAAACTGTCAAATCGCCCCTTTTCTGCTCTTTCAAGGCAAAAATAACTGCTGCAAATGCTTTTCGTGGCCTCTAGAATGCTATCAGCGCTGGACGATTGAATATGAACATACATGAAGAAATCTTGTCAAATAATGGTGGAGGAATGCAACTTGATAACTGTGCTGGGCTGAGGCTGGCTTTTAATTTGCGTTTTTTGGGCCTGCTGCCCTAGTGCTTCACTGAGTCATTGCTTTGTTATCTTGCTTTCGGTATGCATACTTGGCCTTTTTATAAAATTGCCGTAGTCATATCTTGACTCCCTCTGCCTGCTGTCTTTTCTTTGGTTCTCTATTTCCAGCGTTGCCTCTTGCGAATTTTTGGGTTTTGCAGGTAGCCGAGCAATAGGAAGCCCTCCATTTTGAGTAATTTTTCTTAGCGATGCACGACGCATCGAAAACTGCCTCTGTTTCTCGTTTCAGGCATTCTTTGACGCGATTCTCGCCCTTTGCACCTTTTCTGTGATGACGTCAGCATGACGTCATCGACGAGTCCCAGGTACGGCAGGGTGACGTGGCAGCTGACAGGTTTGACGACGTGGCACGGGACATGGTGGCAGGGTAGGGACGGAGGCAGATGCAGTGGCAGCGACACGTAGCAGTGGCGGGTTGACACGGAGGTGACGTGAGTAGTGACGTAGCGCTGTCGTCAGGGGAGGAGAGACAGAAGGCGGTTTGTGGTTTTATCGGACTGCCTTCTGTACGGGGGCGATATTTGTCAGAGGGGCTCTGATGCAATCAAAGGCAGACACGCGTCCTTTGTACGACGGCAAAACCACCGTGCCATCGGACACTAACTCCCGTGCGTCTGGGTGGCTCCGAAATTGCTGAGGGCCGTCGGATGGGGAGGGCCCGATCCGACGGTGGACGGAACTGTGAGTTGGTGGGATGTTACCATATGGGCTCGTTGCGACTCGGGTGCCCGCCCGAATATTAAATTAATATTGCGCGATGGGGGCTTTCGAACTTTGGTTAACGCAGAATTGTGGGTTTCTGCGCGGACATAGAAAAATAATTTAATGTCTAACAAAGCCTTTAGACACCAATTATATAAAACGAAAGGGGAGGGATAAAATGGGAAAAATACAAGGGTAGAGGGGTAGGTATAGGCTATTAACCTAACCAGAGGTCAGGTTAATTCCAGGGTTAGGACGCGGATGGGTTCATAATAGCCCCAGATGGACTATCATTTCCCAAAACCATATATACATAGCTATAATGCTATAAGGTGGGATATTAAATATTTTTTTGGGGTTTTTTACATAGTTTTTGTAGCAATAGGGATGGGAAAGTAGTTAGGGAGCTACATAATAGAATTAGGAGTTAATATGAATTTGTGAGGTGAAGTGTAGGGGCATGAAGCTAAGTTTACGAAATGAAACTTAGGCATAGTACTGAATGGTATATGGAGAAATGATTTTTACACAAGAAATGTGGCTTCGTTTCATTGAAGAAAGTCAAAGCTTGACTTAGTATTTTACAAAAATGAAGTGATAATAGGACTGGTTGGGCAGATCCCAAGGTCCTTCAGGGGTGTTAGTAAGAAACTTTGAGGGGGGGGGGGGGAGTGAAAGGGAGTTAGACATGCTTCCATACTTCTGCCATCAAACAACTGCCTTGACACTTTTGTCATTGATGAGATGAGCTATCCTTTGATAAGACAAAACTAATCAAAACCTTGCTTCTGCAACCTCAAACTACCTACCCAGCCTAATACACCTAGCATTTTTTCTCCATTTGATTGGGTGCACTTAGACTTGCAGACCCTGATTATCTTCTTTTCTTTTGACTGCCCTCCTATCTAAATGTATCCTTATATCTTCCAAGGGCCCAGATTAAGCAGTTGGGCTCCTTCATTTCTCTACTTAGCTACTCATCTGCCAAGCTTAAGCTGTTTGGACAGATATTCATTCTCTATCTTCTAAAACAAGCAATTTAAACCTAGGGAAGCCAAGATTAAGATGTTTGGCTTTCCCTTAACTGTAAAACTCTTCAAAAAATGGTATGATTCTTCAAAATAGAACTTCTTGGAAATATGGAACCTTGCAGCATGAAAAGATGACATATTTGGCATGTAAAACAATCAATCATGAAATACGAAACCTATTGCAATAGGAGGCTAACAATATCCATTAAAATCATATACCATATTCAATTATAATATATACATTTAGATGATAGATGATAAGTACTAAAAAAAAATAGCGTATTTGTTTTGATAATACATTTTATATATAATATTTTTTTCAAAATATATTACTTAAATTATTATATTTAAAAATATGAATATATATCATTGATAAAAAAATTTAATTTTTTCATTAGAGCGGTGTGGCATAACATTTTTTTTTAAATTTGGTTTATTAAAGTTTGATTAAGAATATGGGATATCAATATTTTTCATGTTTGTTTTTATGTTTTTTTTAACATAATAATTAGTTTTGATTTTATAAATTTTTAGAATACCTAATTTCCTTATGACATATCTTTGAAATTATGGTGAATCGCATTTGAAACTTTTACTATAAGTACTTTGAGATATCTTTTTTATCTCCTTTAAGTTTTACGGTCTCAAACTTCACAGGAAAAATTTATAGCAAAAATGCCAAAATGACTTGTTTACTCCATAAATTACATTTTCGATTCCACCTTTAAACTCTAAGAATGATACCAAAGCTTTTCCTCGACTTCTTTTTCACACATTAGATCTCTTTAAATTATAAGCCAAACTTGAGAATTATAACTTGGAGAGAAAATTAAAGAATAAACAACATGCAATTAACAAGCAAGGTATGCATGCACACAACCAATCCATGAATTTGAAAAAAAAACAATATAATCTCTAATGGGAAGAAAAGATTACCCAAATCAATTTAAAATAATATAATCTCTAATGGGAAGAAAAGATTACCCAAATCAATTCAATTGCTTTACTTAGAGGTTAAGAAAACAATTAAAAAGCTTTCCAACAACATAATTCATATTCTCCACATGTTTATTTTTCTTAAAAAAATCTCATTAATAAAAAGAGAAAACTTGCTCAGAATAAATAATTTCAACTATCACAATCACATGCATATATTATTGCAATAATCAATTTCATTTACCATGGACATAAGTACTTATCTTATTCAAAAAAAAAAAAAAAAAAAAAAAGAATCTAGAACTGAAGAAGGGCAAGTCACTCTCCACCCAATCATATGTAAGATTGTGCTATAGTATTTCTCGCAGCCAACCACTCTTGAGCTAAACTATTGATGCCTTGAGAGAAAATTAAACTCATAAATTTAGCACATAGTTTTCAAACCAAATTTAACATAAAAGTGAAGGTCACTCTTCTTCACACACAGGAAAAACTCAATTTTCGGCCTTTCCATCTTTGGCCAAGCTCATAAACATTCCAAAAAATACCATGTAGGTACGCACAACACAAGGGAGTCCTTCTCCGATCTCTGCAGTCCCCTGGCCTCCCCTCTTCCATGCTCTATGTGTCACACACAAGAAGGACCATTCTCAATCCTCAAAGCCATCTAGTGCAAAGAAAAAGTGCTATAACACATTCACTTTATGTCACACAACTCTTAACTAGTCACAAGGTCTAAACCTATCTGGGTTCTCCCACCATCTCTCTTTCTAATTCAAATTTCTAAGTGAGAAGGAAAATAATGTATCTGAGAGAACATGAAATTGGCTGAAAAAATAAAGGAAGAATAACTTGTTGATTGATCCTCCCTCTTATTTTTATAATCACGCTTAGACCCTTTATCTTACCAATTCCTTGCTAGAAGCTTCTTATGAATATTAACCATCTCATCAAAAGAGAAAATTAAATCAAGGAAAATTTTCCTCTTAAGGCATCATAATCTATTGGCTATGCCCCATAATTTAGCTCTAGATTTTTTGTTTTTAATTAATAAAAATAAACATTACATCACATCATAGAGTTTTAATTCATTACATCAATGTTGGTACCCCAACATCATAATTTCTCAATTACATTACAAAATTGGGAAAATAAAATGAGTGTCACAATCCCCTCTACCTTTAAGGAACATTGTCCTAGATGTTCTATTATTGTGCAGAAAACAAGGATATGCCACTCTCATGGAATCCTCCAATTCTGAAGTGGATTCTTCTGCTCCATAGTGCTTCCACTGTACTTCAACCCACACAATGGTTCAATTCTATAGTGTCTTTTTCCTATCTAATATGAAATTTGGTTCTAGTTTGAACTCTCCTTTGGGTTAAACCTGGATCACAATCCAATAAATAACATGATTAAAATTATAAGCATACTTTTTAAGCAGCAATACATGAAATACATCATGAGATTTAAATTTTGGAGGTAACACAATTTTGTAAGCCACAGGCCCAACCCTTTCATAGATCTTAAATAGTCCACAATAACGAGGTGATAATTTGACACAAGTTCCCATTTTCAAGGAAGTTCTCTTTGGCTTAATCTGAATATACACATGAACTCTTTGTGAACTCTATCTTATCTACATAGATCTCTTGACAATATTGGGCTACCTTCAACTTTTGTTTGATCAATAAAAACTCTTGCTCCATCTCTTGTAACATATTAGGTCCAAGAATAACTCTATCCACTGAATGATCCCAGCTAATAGATGTATGAAAATTCCGATCATGCATTTCTTTAAAAGGGACTCATCTTCATCTTCAATGATTCCTGATAGCCATTATTATAAACAAACTCTACCAATGGAAAATAATAATCTTATTTACTTGGTTTTCTCATTACATACATATATACCATGTCTTCTAAAATATTATTTATCCTTTTATATTTTTCAATTTTTTTGAGGATGATAAGTTGTACTAAATGCTAGATTTGCCCCAATTACTTTAAACAAATTAACTTTCCAAAATCTTAAAGTAAATTTAGCATCTCTATTGGACACAATTACCTTTGTCATGCCATGCAACCTGAAGATTTCTTTCACAAATATATTAATAATATCAATTGCTTTGTGAATGGACTTCACTGGAATAAACTGAGCTACTTTGCTTAAATTTCCACTACAACCATGATATAATCATCTTGTTTACTTGTCTTGGATAATCTGGTGATAAAATCCATTATTATAGTCTCCCATTTCAACTTTGGAATTAGAAGAGGTTGCAACAAACCTGTTGGATTCTTATGTTCATCCTTGGCTAGCTGAAATTCCATGAATTAACAATATACACAATGATCTATCTCTTCATTCCGAGCCAATCAAAGTTCTTCCTTACTATTTATATCATTCTTTGATTTCGCGAGTTTCCGGAATATGGTTCTTTATGCAATTCATCCATAATCAACTTCATTAATTCCTTGGAATTTGGAATATACAATATGATTTTATATAACCATATTCTATTATTTAATATCCCACACAACCCGAACCTTCTTTTCCTTGCTACAAACATTACTTAATTTGTTGAGAGTGTTCATCATGTTGTAAGGCATCCTTTATCATATATTTCAAGCTAGTTCTAGTGGAGCTAATTACTACAATTCAATTCTCTTGCAAACTTCTACTTAGAGCATCTACCACATGATTTTCCTTACCTTTTATGTGCCTAATTTTGAATTTAAATTCATTAATAAACAATATCCACCTATATTTCCTAGCATTTAAGTGAGGCTAGTAAAACATATACTTTAGTCCATTGTGATCTGACTTCAAAATAAATCTACTTCCAAGTAGATAATGTCACCACATTTTGAGTGTATGAACAATAAATATTAGCTCTAAATGACAAGTCACATAATTCTTGTCATGCTCATTTAATTTTTTCAACTCATAACGTATCACATACTCATCTTGCATGAGAAATCTGCCGAGTCCTTCCTTTCAAGAATCAATGCATACTAAGAATTCTTTGCTTTGAAATGGAATTCTTAACAGATGTGCATTGGTAAGTAAGTATTTCAGCTACTAAAAGTTTTCTTCACATTCCTTGGACCAAACAAGCTTCCCCCCTTCTCTCCAATGAAGTACATGGATGACCAATTTGAGAGAATCATTTGATAAATCTCCATTATTAACCAATAAGTACCTAGACTGATCTCAACTTTGTGACATTTCTTGGGGCACCTATCTCTAATGGCATTTATCCTATCAGAATCCACAACAACTCCTTGCTCTAAAATTATATCTCCCAAATAATGGATTTATTTTTGGTAGAAATCACACTTGCTAAACTTGGCATATAACTTGTGCTCTCTTAGCTCTTGCAATATCATTCAAATATTCCCCTCATTCTCTTATTTTGTCTTTGAATAAATAAGGATATCATCAATGAAAACCAAAGTAAACTTGTCCAAATTTACTTACTCAAGATGTTGTTCATCAAACATACGAATGTAGCTAGTGCATTAGTTAATCCAAAGGGCACTACCACAAACTCATAATGCCCATATCTAGTCTGAAAAATTGTTTTATACATGCTTTCATCTTTGATTTGAACTTAGTGATAAACAAACCTTAAGTCTATCTTAGAAAACATTGTAGCTCCTCTTAGTTGGTAAAACAAATCATCAATCATGGGTAGAGGATACTTGTTCTTAAAGGTTACTTTGTTTATCTTCTTGTAATTGATTGTTGGGTCCTTCGTTTTCGGAAGCCTAACAATTGTGAAGGACATTTTAGATGAAGCTATCGGAAATGGAGCACCATAAAACTAAGATGGCAGTAAAATGTCTCAGAACTTGTGCAACAGAAAACAAGGGAGTGTGTCGAAGAACTAGGAGTTGATTTTGATACTTTGATACATTCAAGCAGAAAACCAGAATGATGGCCCTAGGTATTGAAAACCATGGATAAAGTGAGCGAGATATCAGAGCAAGAAAGTGTGGTTATAAAAGAAAACACAAGGCAACAAGAAATAAGTTTAGACAGTTCTGCAAATTCTAGATCAAACCTGAGAGTTAGAGTTGAGCTTCCAGAGATTTTTTCTTCGATATTTGGACTTGTAATGTTTTGGCTCTCTATTTCCTTGTAGATTTTGGTACTTCGTGCAAGTCTATAACTATCGCAAATTGTAATGCTACCGTTTGTAATGAAATTGTTCTCCACTGGTGATTAATATAAGGAAGATGGGACTTCTAGCACCTTTTTGTGTAATTTATGGGCCCCTTTTAAAAATTTTATGCTTATGTTGAATTTCCCATTGAATGTATATTTCATAAAGGATAATAATGAATGTTGTGATATTTGCACAATTCATATAATAATAATATATAAACCCCCTTTATATTTGACGGTTATGGCTCACCTCGAGTGAGACTGATGTCGGCTAAGCCGACAATACCCACAGTATGCATATAAAATGCATAAACTCATTTATCCCAGGAATTTCGATCTCCCTGCCTAGTCAGCCTTCATAAATTACGATTTAAGGCCCCTTAATAAAATCACATGTGGAAATGTTTCTGTTGGGTTGTGTTATATTCTTTCCACGTAGTTAATAGGGGGTTTGAAGGGCACCCATAACCCCACTTTATGGGGTCTGGGGCAGTGCCCCGGAAAATTTTGGTTTTGGACCATATGTTAGGTTGGGCGGACCCACCTATGGTTTTGTGCATGATTTTCGCACATGTTTTTTGGACGCGATGGTTTTCGGTCCATGGTATTGGACGCGATGGTTTTCGGTCCATGGTATTGGATGCTTCAGCATGTATAAATATGTATTGTAACATTGAAAGGAACATAATGAAAAATCAAGCTGGTAGTCCCGGTTTTGGGATCCAGGGAAAAATCTCTGTGCATATGTGTTTTATGGGTTATGCTCTCGCATTGTTTATTTTCTTTGTTTAAGAATTCGTATGCAGGTAATTTCTGTACAGGGTTAAAACCTACATTTGGTATCGGAGCTGTTTTGGCTTCAAGGGGACGCCTTTGTTGCTGAGGGGTTTTGCTCGGGCTTGTGGTAGACCTTGTTCAGTGGGAGATCTACGAGATCGATTCTGGTGGTGAAAGAAGATGGCGAGCACTGGAAAGATAGAGATTGAGAAGTTCAATGGTCAGAATTTTAAGTTGTGGAAACTCAAGATGGATGATCTGTTGGTGGATAAAGATCAGCGGATCGCGGTAGATCCGGGTACTAAACCATCGGGAGTGACCGATGAAGAATGGAAGAAGTTGGATCGGAAGGCAAAGAGCACAATACGATTGTGTGTCTCGGATTCAGTATTGCTGAATGTATCAGGGGACGCTACGGCAAAGGCTTTGTGGGGCAAGTTAGGGACTTTGTACCAATCTAAGTCTCTGGGAAAAATCTGTATAACCTGAGGATGAAAGATGGAGACTCGGTGACAGAGCATCTAAATGCGTTTAATACTGTGGTAAGTCAGTTATTATCTGTTGATATTAAAATTTCAGATGAAGATAAGTGCATCAGTCTGTTGTGTTCTCTACCAGATTCGTGGGATAGTCTGGTTATTGCAATAGGTAGCAATGCAACTGCTTTGCAGTTTGATGAAATAGTCTCAGCCTTGCTGATGGAGGAGATGAGACAGAAAAATATGGACAACCAGAATGGTGATGCCTTGTCTGTACGAGGACGGTCCCAGAACAGAAACAAAAATAAGTCATCGAGTGGGAGATCTAAATCTAGAGGGAGATCTAAATCTCCAGGAAAACCTACAAAGGTGGTGTTCTGGAAATGCAGAAAGGAAGGGCACTTCAGAAGGCATTGTAAATCTAAAGCTCCTGATAAAGGAAAGGGATCTGATGATGCTCCTTCTGCAGAGGCGAAAACCACCTCAGATGAAGGTGGGGATGTGTACTTGGCTTCTTCAAGTACACATGTAGATCATGAGGCATGGTTGATTGACTCAGGTGCATCCTTTCACTTCACTCCCCATAGAGAGTGGTTCTGCGAGTATGAGAAATACGATGGTGGTGATGTCTTCTTAGGAGATGATAGGAAGGCTAGAATCATTGGTCGGGGAAAAGTAAAGTTGAAGTTGCAAGGTGGAAGGGTTAGAACACTTCCGGGTGTTCTACATATTCCTGCATTGGCCAGAAATCTGATTTCTGTAAGCAAGTTGGATGATGCAGGTGTAAAGACGGTGTTCGAGAAAGATACCTGCAAGATGGTTCGAGGAGCACTGATATTAATGCGAGGAGTTCGGATTGGAACTCTGTACAAGCTACAAGGTAGCACCGTTGTTGATGGGTGCAATAGTTCTATGGTTCCTGAAAATGGAGTAGAGAATCTAGTGGTCTTTGGAGAGAAGACCATGTTGTGGCATCAAAGGCTTGGACATATTAGAGAGAAGGGCCTTCGAATACTTCATGGTAAAGGTATGGTAGAAGGTATGAATAATAGCTCTCTGGATTTTGATTTCTATGAAAATTGTGTATATGGGAAGTAGAATCGGGTGAGTTTCCCCTCTGGTGGTAAGAGGACGAAACAGATATTAGAGCTTGTGCACAGTGATGTGTTTGGACCTGTGAAGGTTCCATCACTGGGTAAGTCTGTGTACTATGTATCATTCATAGATGACTTCTCAAGGAATACATGGATATATTTTCTTAAGAAGAAATCTGAAGTCTTTGACAGGTTTAAAGAATTTAAGGCACTGGTGGAAAATCAGACAGAGAAGAAGATAAAGGTGCTGAGGACAGATAATGGTGGAGAATTTTGCAGCAAGGAATTTGAAGAATTTTGTAAGAAGTGTGGTATAGCACGGCAGAAGACTACTCCATATACACCTCAGCAAAATGGAGTCGCAGAAAGAATGAACAAGACATTGATGGAAAGGGCAAGAAGCATGCTCAGTGATGCTGGGTTAGGACAGGAATTCTAGGCAGAGGCGGTGGATACTGCATGTTACCTGATCAACAGATCACCTTCATCAGCGTTGGAGGATAAGAATCCACAAGAAGTATGGACAGGTAAGAAACCCTCTCTTTCACATCTAAGGGTATTTGGATGTGATGCAAATGTACATGTTCCAAAGGAGAAACGAAAGTTGGATAGTAAATCTGAAAAGTGCATCTTTATTGGGTATAAGGATGGTTTAAAGGGTTATAAGCTTTGGAACCTAGTCACGTTGTGTACAGCCGAGATGTGTTGTTCAGAGAGGTAAAAGATGTTATTCAACATGAAGTCCAACCAAAGGAACCTGAGAAGATAAAGTTTGAGCCAAAGGAGGAAGAATCAGACTCTGCAGCAGAGGAGGAATCAGAAGATGAAGAGCCACAAACTCCGGCTGTGAGAAGATCAGTTCGAGAAAGAAGGCAGCCAGAAAGGTATAGTCCATCTGCTTTCAGTTCAAATTTTGCTTTGTCTGTTACTGATAATGATCCCAGAACTGTGAAGGAAGCAGTGGATTCAGAGGATGGAAAACTCTGGAAAGAGGCCATGGTTGATGAAATGGCATCTTTGCACAAAAATGAGGCTTGGGATCTGGTGGAGTTGTCGGCTAGAAGGAAACCCATTGGCAGCAAATGGGTGTTCAAGAAGAAGACAAATGCAGAAGGAAAGGTGGAGAAATACAAAGCTCGGTTGGTAGAAAAAGGTTATTCCCAGGTGCCGGGAATTGATTTTGGTGATATTTTTTCTCCTGTTGCCAAGGTAATTTCTATTAGATTACTTTTATCTGTTGCTGTTGCTTTTGATTTTGAGGTAGAACAGATGGATGTGAAGACAACATTTCTTCACGGGGATTTGGAAGAGGAAATCTACATGAAGCAACCTGAAGGCTTTGCAGTGAAGGGTAAGAAAGAACTGGTATGCAAGTTAAAGAAGTCTCTGTATGGGTTAAAACAATCACCAAGGATGTGGTATCAAAAATTTGATACATTTATATGGGGACTTGGCTTCACCAGAAGCAAAGCAGATCATTGTGTGTATTTTAAATTAATTGGTGACCGTATTATTTATCTGGTCTTGTATGTGGATGATATGTTGCTGGTTCGAAATGACAAAGAAATTATCCAGGATTTGAAGACCCAATTGTCCTCCAAATTCGACATGAAGGATCTTGGTGCTGCAAACTATATTTTGGGCATGGAAATTAAAAGATATCGGTCAAAGAGGAATCTCTGGTTAAACCAGAGGAAGTATGTCGAGACAATACTCCAGAGGTTTAATATGCAGGATAGTAAACCGGTGAAGGTTCCTATTCCTGTAGGTGTGAGGTTATCTGTTGAACAGTGTCCCAAGACACAAGAAGAGGAAGAGGACATGTGTCGTGTTCCATATGAAAGTGCAGTGGGTAGCCTGATGTATGCAATGGTCTGTACTAGACCAAACATTGCACATGCAGTGGGAGTATTGAGCAGGTTTATGTCAAAACCTGGGAAGGAGCACTGGACAACAGTGAAGCAGGTTTTCAGGTATTTGTGTGGCACTAGTGATTATGGTTTGTGCTACCAAGGAAGACCAGGATTGGACAGAGTGTTGGATATTCATGGCTTTGTTGATGCAGACTGGGCTGGAGATCTGGATCAGAGAAGATCTACAAGTGGGTATGTGTTTAACCTATTTGGAGGTGCAGTCAGTTGGATGAGTAAGAAACAATCTATAGTGGCACTATCAACTATAGAGGAAGAATATATGGCAGCCACTCATGCAAGCAAGGAAGCAGTTTGGTTGCAGAGATTGTGTTCAAGTATGGGGTTAGTACAGGGAGCTATAAGAATAGACTGTGACAACCAAAGTGAAATTTTCTTAGCAAAGAACCCTGCTTATCATTCAAAGAAAAAACACATTGATGTTCAGTATCACTTTGTGAGGGATATGATAGAAGACAAAAAGGTGTTGCTGGTAAAGGTGGACACTTTGAAGAATACTGCAGATGCATTGACAAAATCTGTGAGCTCTGAGAAGTTCTCTTGGTGTAGAGAAACAATGGGAATCTCAGGGCTGAAAAAATGACTAAGCTCTCCTGTGTCCCCCTGTGGAAAGAAAACAACAAGTGGGAGATTGTTGGGTTGTGTTATATTCTTTCCATGTATTTAATAGGGGGTTTGAAGGGCACCCGTAACCCCACTTTATGGGGTCCGGGGCAGCGCCCCAGAAAATTTTGGTTTTGGACCATATGTTAGGTTGGGCGGACCCACCTATGGTTTTGTGCATGATTTTCGCACATGTTTTTTGGACGCGATGGTTTCGGTCCATGGTATTGGACGTGATGGTTTTCGGTCCATGGTATTGAATGCTTCGGCATGTATAAATATGTATTGTAACATTGAAAGGAACATAATGAAAAATCAAGCTGGTAGTCTCGGTTTTGGGATCCAGGGAAAAATCTCTGTGCATATGTGTTTTATGGGTTATGCTCTCGCATTTTTTATTTTCTTTATTTAAGAATTCGTATGCAGGTAATTTTTGTATAGGGTTAAAACCTACAGTTTCGAAGACTACTCAATAGTCTAATCCTTAATTAACCTCTCCAACGGAATCTTGTTCAACCTCATAAACTTTCGTTAATTCTAAAACTCACGCATATTAACCATACCCTCTTACTTTGGTCTCAGATTTACTCAACACTAATCATACCATGGCTAATTTCCCTTAATCCACTTTGTTCAATAATAACCTCATATAATAGAAATATACATAAACCACATTAACCTTACCTTTCCACTTTTTCAACAACCTTGATACATTTTCTAAGGCCCACCTTTATCGGTTCAATCTCCACCATCGATTTCATTCCAGCAGATCAATGGTTGTCGTGTGATCTCCACTCGTCTTCTGGAACTCAAATAACTTTAACTCGTGTCTATAAACTTCTCGAGTCCGCTCTGCAATTAAACAACGATTGAATAGCAACTGAACAACAATTGAAAAACAACTGAACAACCATTGAACAACAATTGAACAGTAATGGAACAACAACTGAATAGTAACTGAAAAACAATTGAACAACAACTGAACAACAATTGAACAGCAATTGAACAACAACTGAACAACAATTGAACAGCAACTGGTATTTGAACAACAACCGGTCCCATGTTGACTTCCGCGTTGACTTTCCCTTTTTGTACGGACACTCCACTCTATGTTGTTGATCTTACCATTCAATCTGATGGTCGTTGATCCACCTGATCAACAAACCCCATCGACATCCTCCACCATTGATCTCCTCATTAATCTGATGGTTGATGATTCACCCGATCATCACACATCGCATATTTCAATTTCTTCCGGCCAAGGTTCATTCACTCCTGAATGATGCGATGCAATATTAATCCAACAGTCATCATCAGTTGTGATCCAACAATCTGCGGCCCTTCAACTATCCCGCTTCCAAATGCTCAACCCCCGTAGTTGATTTCGACACAAGCATTTGAATGTGTGATCGATGGCTAAGGTCAACTGCAAGCCTTCAACCACGATCAAGACTTTATGTGCTCTCCTATCCCCATGATCTAGTCCTCTCTCATTCTACTTCCTCCATTCATATCCGTTAATCTAAAAGATCTTATGGTTCTCGTTCCTTTTTGCCTACTCCACGTTTAGGTCATTTCTTAGTGTTCCTGTGGTTTCAAGTTTCTTCCAGGGTTCTAGTCTTTAGCTGTTCTGCATCACAACTTTCTCCTTAACTCCGCTCGCGACTTTATGCTTCCTTCGCCTCCATTGTAACATTAAAGGCTTCCTCCTGTATTTTTGATGTGTACAAATCCGTAACACCTCTCTGTCACTCTTCTTTATATTTCGTCTCTGATTCTGCACATACAACTTCTGTTACATAGAAATACTCTAGTTCACACACATGTTATTGCTAAATTACTCCACACACACACATAAACTCAGAACCAAGTTGTTTGTATTAATAAATAGATATTTACACAGTTTCTTCTCTGTAGCCTGATTTCCAATATCAGTGGCCTTTGTTTCACAATCTTCCGATAGGCTTACAATCAAACTCTTCACACTCTAATTCCTAACTAATTAGATAACCCCTAACTATGCCTTTTAGGATTACATTTATACAAAAGGATTCTACAACCAATTCCTGGTTTAGATCCATAAACTTCTCAACAAAACCCTAAAATCTCTTCCTTATCTCTAAGGATCCTCTCTAATCCACAAAATCATGAACTAACTCCTAATCTAAGATTTGCAATTAATTCTCAAATATCTCAACTATCCTGATTCTCTCATGTTCTCCTACATTCCAGAACATTTACAATATGCTTCACAATACTTAATTAATTCCTATTTTCATTAAAATCACTCAAAGCCTAAGTAATTACAGTAATTCAACACTTAGGAAACCAAATGCCTTAAAATACAAGAACCCCTATGTCTACTGAAATACAATGATGTTGTTAATTTGAATGCTCCTCCATCAGACTCCCAAAGTAGAAAATGTTCATGATCTCCTGATCATGTGTCTTCATACGTTGATAGAAAACCTCTAGGGTCCCAAACTTTAGTTTGTAGTTGTCTAAAGGCTTCGTGCCTTTGTTGTTGCTATATTTTTATTGTCTTCTGTTTTATTTTCCTCTCCTTGTAAATCAGGTTCAAATTCTAATTGATCATCCTTCCTATTGTTATCAATCTTCTCCATATGGACTATTTCATCATCAACTACCATAATTTTTCAATTTCCATTTCTAGCACATCCTTGGGCTGGTCCATACATTTCCATTTACTATTATCTCTTTCTCTTTGTTTCAAGTTGTTTTTGTTGTTTACTAACTCTTCAAACTTCTGTTCTTCACTTTGAAGTTGTCGAATTCTATCACTTACTCTTTCTCCTACGCTTACTTTTTCTTCGCTTATTTTTACTTGTTCTCTCATTCTTACTTGTTTTGCCTCCCTTTCATCCTTACCCTCTTTCATGATTATCTCTTTCTATATTGAATCCTGACTTTCCAGCATTCTCTCCAGCAATTTAATATCTTTGTTCCATGGATTAAATACTTCCACAGAATCTTCCTTTTTCATTTTTATTTGGTTGCTCATCAGTGCCAAATTTCCTCCATCATCTGTAACTAAACCTGCACTCACCAAACAATTATTAAAATAAAAAACATACAGCCTCAGTGCCTCTTCTTCCTTTGGTAACACTTCAGTATGTTGCTCTGATTATTCCTCCTCTGTCAGCACATCAGTATGCTGATTTGAATTCTCAACATAATTCACGAGACTGTCAGCTAGTCTCTCCTCCACACCATCTGTTTTAATAATGTATTCATGTCCTTGTCCATTGTAGTGAACTTCTTAATTCTCATTTAGTTCTGATTTTACAACCTGAACACTTACTTTTTGGTTTTCTAGCTTTTTCTCCAAAAGACTTAACTCATGCCATAAATTTTCCATCTCACTTGGAATTTCTCCGAAAAGCTCTGTACAATCCTCACTATCTTCTTCTTTGTCACAAGTATAACTTCTTCTTGACACTACTTCTTCATTCTTGATTAAAATAAAATTCTGGTCCTCCATCTCTGTGTTAGTTTTAGATGTTTTGTCCATCACTCTCCCTTTGGCCATTTAAGAAAATCAATTCCTCTTTGTCCTCATCTATAGAAAATTCCTTATCATAAGACATAACTGTCTCATCTCTACTAGAGATATTTCTTCCACTAAGCAAGGAATTTATGAACTCTTTCTGCTGTAATAACTCAACTTGATATTCATTTGAAAGACAGTCATCATCATACTTTACTTGGAAAATTTCAGCTTCATTCAAGACAATTCCATAAGATGGTTTGTCTTTTGCAATACCTGCATTCACACACAACTTGTCAGTTGTAAAACCACAAGACCTCATGATCTCATTTGATGATTCACTCACCAAGTCCTCCTGCTGTTCCAAGTCCTTTACATGACGCAGAAATATTTCAACGATCTTCTCTTCAATCTCATCAAGTCCTTCACTTGATTGATTGGTATCCTTCTCTACTTCTTCTTTCATAACAAAATTTAGATTCTACCTGTCTTCTTCCTCCTTTACGAAAATATCATCAAAATTTCCTTCTTCGCATGTTTCACTTATAAACATACACAAATTATCAGATTTAAAATCATGTGACCCTTTGGTCTCACTCGAAGTTTCAGTCTTCAAGTCTTCTTCTTCACCCTGAACTTCACCATGCTCTGGTTCACAAATGGACACTTCCATTTCCAACTTAGCTTCTTTGAGTTTTTCTGTCAGCCACTTTACTTGCTTCTTTCATAGCCTTCTCTGTAACTTGTGCCACTTCACTGGCTTCTTCTTTAACACCCAACCTAGTCTTTGGCTTTCCTCTAGCAGCATTGTTAACACATCGAGTTCTTCTCTTATGGCAACCATCTCCTTGTCAAACTCCGCTTGACTCATCCTCTTTCCATTTGCCTTGGCATTCTCCTTCTTCACTTTTCTTCTGTTGTGGTTTCCCTCAGAACCTCCACTATGACTATCAGTATTCATCTTCTTCTTCATCTCTATGATTTCCTCACTCATTCACTATGAGTTGCATTAAAGCCTCTACAACAGCAAGTCCTACCTGTTGCCACTTACGTCACCAAGCTTTCCTATGTACTTGGTATTTTGGCAAGCTCTTGGTTCGCTATCTATGGAACCTCCTTTGAGCACTTCTCTCTGCTCCTTATAGGCTTCAACTCATCTGCATCTTCTAAGAACACAATTGTCCTCTTTATCCAACCTCTGTTAAAATTCCTCAAGGTTATGCCACATTCTGCTTTCATTCAGAAAATTTTACCCACTTCTATTATCCCTTAGCAATTCTACCCACATCCTCTGTGGAATTGCCTTTGTGAGCTACAACAATACCTCTGTACAATATTGTTCTACCATTCACCTGCACTTTGAATGGATTGTTTTTTGTTTCCTTGCATCTACAAGTTCTCCTAATATTCTGTTATACCTTATCTTCTACTGTTTGTCAGATTAGTATCTAATCTCCTCTTGCCTGCATATACATCTTAACACATAACTTTCTTCTAAATTTTCACAAAGAAATTTTCACACAGGATTTCTTTGTGCTACGTTACCAAATGTCTCAACCACAATTTTTCTCTGATACCAAAATGATGTCGGCTAAGCCGACAATACCAGAGTATGCATATAAAATGCATAATCTCAT
This sequence comes from Pinus tabuliformis, assembly GCA_031772625.1. Taxonomy (NCBI): domain Eukaryota; kingdom Viridiplantae; phylum Streptophyta; class Pinopsida; order Pinales; family Pinaceae; genus Pinus; species Pinus tabuliformis. Next base: position 1,095,422,496 of record CM062820.1, read on the forward strand.
TTATCCCAGGAATTTCAATCTCCCTGCCTAGTCAGCCTTCATAAATTACGGTTTAAGGCCCCTTAATAAAATCACATGCAGAAATGTTTCAAAGACTATTCAATAGTCTAATCCTTAATTAACCTCTCCAATGGAATCTTGTTCAACCTCATAAACTTTCGTTAATTCTTAAACTTGCGCATATTAACCATACCCTCTTACTCTAGTCTCGGATTTACTTAACAATAATCATAGCATGGTTAATTGCCCTTAATCCTCTTTATTCAATAATAACCTCATATAATAGAAATATACATAAACCGCATTAACCTTACCTTTCCACTTTTTCCACAACCTTGACACATTTTCCAAGGCCCACCTTTATTGGTTCAATCTCCACCATTGATTTCATTCCATCAGATCAATGGTTGTCCTGTGATCTCCACTCGTCTTCTGGAACTCAAATAAATTTAACTCACGTCTATAAACTTCTCGTGTCTGCTCCGCAATTGAACAACAATTGAATAGCAACTAAACAACAATTGAACAACAGCTGAATAGCAATTGAACAACAATTGAACAACAATTGAAAATAAATTAAACAACAATTGAACAACAACTGAATAGCAATTGAATAGCAACTGGTATTTGAACAGCAACCGGTCCCACGTTGACTTCCGCATTGACTTTCCCTTTTTTTATGGATGCTACACTCTATGCCATTGATCTTACCATTCAATCCGATGGTCATTGATCCACCCGATCAACAAACCCCATCGACATCCTCCACCATTGATCTCCTCATTAATCTGACGGTTGATGATTCACCCAATCATCACACATCGCATATCGCAATTTCTTCCGGCCAAGGTTCATTCACTCCTGAATGATGCGATGCGATATTAATCTAACGGTCAGAATTAGCTGTGGTCCAATGATCTGCGGCCCTTCAACTATCCCGCGGATTTTTGAACACTCAACCCTCGTAGTTGACTTCGACATAAGCATTTGAATTTGCGATTGACGGATAAGGTCGATTGCAAGGCTTCAACCACAATCAAGACTTTCCACGCACTCCTATCCCCGCAATCTAGTGATCCGCCATTCATATCCGTCAATCTAAAAGATCTGACAGTTCTCGTTCCTTTCTGCCTACTCCACATTTAGGTCATTTCTTAGTGTTCCTGTGGTTTCAGGTTTCTTCCAAGGTTCTGGTCATTAGTTGTTTTGCATCACAACTTTCTCCTTAACTCCACTCACGCCTTTATGCTTCCTTCACCTCCACTGTAACATTAAAGGCTTCCTCCTATACTGTTTATGTGTACAAATCCAAAACACCTCTCTGCCACTCTTCTCTGTATTTCACCTCTGATTCCAGAACTACTCTAGTTCACACACAGGTTATAGCTAAATTACTCCACACACACACATAAACTCATAATCGAGTTATTTGTATTAATAACCAGGTATTTACACAATTTCTTCTCTGTGGCCTGATTACCAATATCAGTGGCCTCTGTTTCACAATCTGCCTGTAGGCTTACAATCAAACTCTTCACACTCTAATTCCTAACTAACTAGATAACCCTTGACTATGCCTTTTAGGCTTACATTTATACAAAAGGATTCTACAACCAATTCCTGGTGTAGATCCATAAACTTCTCAACAAAACCCTAAAATATCTTCCTTATCTCTAAGGATCCTCTCTAATCCACAAAATCATGAACTAACTCCTAATCTAAGATTTGCAATTAATTCTCAAATCTATCAACTATCCTAATTCTCTCATGTTCTCCTACATTCGAGAACATTTACAATATGCTTCAAAATACTTAATTAATTCCCATTTTCATCAAAATCACTCAAAACCTAAGTAATTACATTAATTCAACACTTAGGAACCCAAATGCCTTAAAATACAAGACCCCCTATGTCTACTAAAATACAATGATATTGTTGAGCTGAATGCTCCTGCATCAGAGACTCTTCTTACTTTTGGAAGGAGTGAATATGTCAGTGAAGTGCTAGACTACGTGGGCTTTTGTTGACACACTCAGTCGAACCCTGGGTCAGTTTTAAAGTAAATTTTCATTATAATAAATGGTTCCATTTCTGAGACCTCGATTTTTTTGAAGGGAGATTTAGATCATGCGACCCCAGTATGTTATTCGGAATATCCAAACATGGTGGCATGACAAGGTTGACTGCTTCATTTTGTAGCAAGCACAGCTGAGGTAAAAGAATCTAGACTGGGTCAAGGAAGAAACGTTAAATGCTAAACCTGATTGTGACCAATACGAAATATTTTGGTGTGAATTTTTGAAGAAATTAGAAAATTGGCTTCCTCGATATTGTAGAAATTTTGAATAATATGAAACTTATTCACAGATATTATCTTGATTATACACTATTGCAGAATGCATGCATAATACATAACCTCCTCTACATTGATCATCAATTTAGCAGCATCAAAAACAATGAAACATCAATCGCATGCACACATTAACACAATATGTAACCCTGGGAAATCATACAGCTGAAAACCCCCAACTATCTGTATATTATAATGATTGAGAACATGTAACAATACATAGTACAATAATCCTCGCAAGTACTCAGTACTATCTCCACTTGTTACACACAAAACTAGCTTAGATCTGATGCCTCAAATCTCCTCCACTATTTGCCTTCCTCCACTGCACAATCCTGCAAGAGAATGAATGATGAATGGCTAATCCAAACTCCTATTTACCTTGGCTAATCCAAAATCACATGAGCACAAGCTATAATTTCTTGGTATTGGCCCACACTACGCAGTCCTCATTGGCATAACTCAATCCATGCATGTGTAAATCTCACTCACAACTGATAGTCACAACTCACCCTTTCACTTACCTCTAACACCTGTCTCTGTTGAACTATCCATGCACTAAGTTAACTGATGTATTCTTTAGTTGCTTTATGAGTTAATAATTAGTGAATTAATTAATAATTAATTCACACAACTCATCACTAGTGTATTCTTTAGTTAGACTAAATACAACTAGTTCAACTAAGTCAAACTGAACACAACTCCATCAACTCCACATCCAACTCCACAGAACTCACATGCATGAGTTCTAACTGAAGTACTCCATGCAATAGCTCAACTAACACATAAGAAACCACGTGATTCCTTCTATCAGTTGCATGTGCCACATCCGTAGCTCGAACTGAAGTGCTCCAAGAGAATAAGATAATGTTTTTAGTCCAAATATTACTAAGGGCTAATAATATTTGACTGTTTCTATTTTTAGCCTGGCAGTCTAAAAATAGACTCTGATCACTCCGCTATGAACCAAAAATAGAATTCCATCTATTTTTCCCAACATGACCAATCATCCATAAACAACATCTTGCAACTCATAGACCATGATCCATATGTCTAAAAATATACATAGTCTAAAAATAGACTTTGCGCCATAATTTGCCTGCAGGCCCACTTAGTGAAGGCGACTCCTTTCCACTAAGCTCCATAATCTTGTTACATTTTCAACACTCCCTCTCAACAAGATATGGATTATCAGCAACCCCTATCCTGCAACTCTAGAATGTTCTGCATGCAACACATTTGCCCCGTCCACTTGCTCCAACAACACTTGGAACAAAAACACTCCCAACTGACCACTCTGTTGGGCTAGGAACATACTCTGATGCTGAAGCTCTACCTGCTGCTAACAAGTGCTCCCTCTCTAACATCTGCGCTACTGCAACATCTCCATGCATCTCGCGCCATTGCACACTTCTCTGTGCCACCTAGCACTGCGCAAAACACTTGTTCCTCTTGCATTGTTGCACCCTGCTAGCTAGGCGTTGTCCTGGGATTCCCTGCACTGTCGCTCTCTTTTTTGCTCCATCCGCATCTGTCTCTACCCAATCATTCAGTTCCTACTACTCTACATTGGGGCTCCCGTAGCAAGGTCTCATACAAGAGGTTGGGTACCTCAAGGATCCTACCCCTCCTCCTTGGGACAATCAATCCACATCACCCCACCTCCTACCTGGAGGTATGGCTGCATGTGATCCCTCAGCCCACCTGGCTCGAAGTTTCACCCTACTAGAGGTCTATGCATGAGTAGATGTCTCTACTCAATCTCCTCTCTAGTTTCAGCCAAATCAAATAACATCTTAAGTTACTTGTACTGGGGGAATGGATTAGAGTTAAAGGGAGGTCATGTCACTGCAGGGGGAAAACACAAGTTCTTAAGGATAGAACAAGTTCTTAAAGCTATTAAAGGTGTATTGTTTTTTTGGAGAGGATGTGATAACAAAATGCAACATGTATGGAGACTTTGCGCACCAATATTATTCGGGATTTCATGAAGCTGTTATTTGTGGTAAAATAAAAAAGATTTGGATGATGATTTAGAAGAGTTGAGGCACCTAAATTTCAAAGAGTCAGAAGGGGAATGAAAAATTAAGGAGGATGTTGTAAGTGATGCCCCACACCTGTAGCCACTTAAATTGAAGAAGATGAATATTGGAACCGAAGAGAAACCAAATCTTGCCTCTATTGGGGACTACTAGGATGAATAAACCACACGGGAAATCGCCAACCTACTCAAGGAATATGAAGACCTTTTCCCCTGTTTTGTCTCAGATTTGAAGGGAATTAAAGGTGATCTGGGAGAAATGAAAATCGAACTAAAGCCAGATGCGAAGCCTGTTAAGCATCGACCCTACATATTAAATCCACGAGTAAAGGAGAAAGTCAAGAAGGAGATTGATAAGATGTTAATTGTCAGTCCCATATTACCTATGGATGAATCTGAATGGATAAGCGCCATTTTCATTTAGGATAAGAAGGATTGATGTGAAATCCGGGTATGTGCTGATTATCGAAGTCTCAATAATTCATGTGTCATGATCCATTTCCCACACCGTTCAATGATGAAGTCTTGGATAATGTTGAGGGAAATGAAGTATACTCCTTTATTGATGGGTTATTGGGCTATCATCAAGTTCGTATTATTGAGGAGGACAAGAAGAAGACCACATTCACCACTGGCTAGGGGTCATATGCATATAATGTTATCCCTTTCAGGTTGAAGAATGCTCTAGTTGTTTTCTCTCGCATTGTCATTGCTACTTTTTGTGAGTATATACACAAGTTTCTCAAAGTTTATATGGATGATTGAAATGTTTACAGCTTACTTAAAAATCACCTGAGTCTGTTAAGGGTAATGTTTGATAGGTGTAGGAAACTTCAAATCTTCTTGAACTTGAAAAAATGCATTTTTGTTGTACCTTTGGAACTTTTTTGGGGCATATTGTTTGAAAGGAAGGATATTGTGTGGATGCTACTAAAGTTACGATGATATTGTATATGTCATCTCCCAATTTGGTTCGTCAGTTGCATTCCACTCTAGGACACACTGGTTACTATCGAAGATTCATTCAGAATTATGCTTCCATTATAGCTCCACTGGAGAAGCTTCTTAATAAATCTGAGCCTTTTGTGTGGTTTGCAGAATGTAATGTTTCATTTGATATACTGAAAGAAAATCTTGCAAGTGTAATAATTTTGGTTTATCCCAATTAGAACAAGAAGTTCCATGTCCATGTTGATGCCTCCAAGGTCGCTTTGGGCACTATTTTGATGCAACTGGGTGAAGGCAACTTAGACCACCCTATTTATTTCACAAGCATAAAAATTTCTAATGCATAGAAAAACTATACCACCGTGGAATGAGAAGCCTTAGCAACGGTATACTCTCTTCAAAAGTTTCGCCATTATTTTTTAGGAGTTTCGTTCAATTTTTTATATACCACTCAACACTGAAGTACTTAGTTTATAAGCCTATGCTTGAAGGAAGAATTTTCCGATGGTTGTTGTTGTTTCAAGAGTTTACATTTGAAATCATTATCAAGCTAAGAAGGTCAAATGTGTGGTCGTATCATCTATCCAGGTTGGAGTCGAGAGAGTCGGGAGGGGCAATTGATGATGACTTTCCAGATGCTCATTTGTTCCGCATTGAAGTTGTACCTGACTATTTCAAAGAAATTACTACCTTTCTTGCTACAAGAAGCATTTAAAAAAATTCTGGAGAAAGGGTTGACTAAGGTTTGTTCTACAAAACGTGATGATTGGGATGAACAAGTCCCTCCTACCTTATGGGCTTACAGGACTAATGTCAAGAGATTGAATATGTATACCCCATTCGAGCTAGTTTATGGAAGAGAAGTTGTTTTTCTTGCACGATTCATTGTTCATAATCTCTTTATTTCTTACACAACTAAAATGTCAAAGGATGAATCTCTTCCTGATCAAGTCAATGAGTTGCTGCAATTGGATGAATCTTTATTCCTTGCATATTTACATCACACAATTGAAAAGGAGCATCAAATATTTGGGCATGATCATCACATTATGAAGAATCCCTTCCCTATAGGTGACCAAGTTTTACTTTATTATCATAAATACCATAAACATCCTGGTAAGCTCCAAATGCATTGGATCAGTCATTCTATGTTGCAGATATTAAAGATTATGGTGCTGTCAGGCTTGGTCAACTCGATGGTGCTCTATTTTTTGGATGGTTGAATGGCGCTCACCTAAAACCCTATTTTTTTTGTTCAACTTCCGATTAAAAGTGATATCTCCTTGCAAGAGTTGTAGGTATGCATTAGGATAGTCATGCCATTAGTAGTCTTTTGTTTTTCTAGTAGTTTGTAGTTTTGAATTTTCAGCAAAAGTCTTCCAATTTTCACTCGTAACCCAACACAATTAATTGTCATCGGTGAGATTTTGTCGTATCTTGTATTGTCAGAGTATTTAGTACTTGTCTTGTCTGTCAGAAGTTCCAATCATGCCAGAGTTAGTTACCAAATCTGTATTTCAATTCCTGATAAGATTTTATTATGTCGTTAGATTTTTTATTACATCATCACATCCTTCGATACATTTTAGATTGGTTTTCATTAATTTGAAAGTTCAGTCACATTTCCTAATCCTAACAGCTAAGTCTCTGTCAATTGGTCTATATCTTCCCACTTTTTGTCTTTATCCTCATCTTTCCCCACTGTGCAATCCCTAGTTTTTTCTCTGGCTCCGCTATCTCCCTCCTCTAAACCTTCTTTGTCCACTCGTCCTCCTATCTAGTTTGTGTACACAAGTCGCCCTATGAATGTGGTTTCATTAAGGTAAACCCGCTCTCAGCCTTTACCCCATTGATTATCTCATCCAATCTCAAGATGTTTTGTTGGGGAAGTACGATAAAGCTCATCATGTGGATAGCGCCTTGTCTGATTCTACCTAGTTACCTACACTCCAGACTAATATTTTCATGGAGCCCAATACACATCCCAATTCCCATTCAACTATGAAAGTCATAAATGTTTTCCTCCAATTGAATCAATCAACCCTTCTCCTTCTATGGGACTTACCTGTGTTTGGCACCACTGGTGAGGTCATTCTTTGTACAAATTTTTTGTCCATCCGACTTTATGGGGGTTCCCTTTGGTTAGACTGTGAATACCCCATCCATGCAATTGATATTCATAAGATTACTGCACTCTCTACCTTTGGCGCAGATGTTAAGTCACATTTTCATAAAATAGCCATGTGCAACAAGAAAACTGACGAGAATAATATGTATAAGAAGTATGGTATTTCCCAGAAAGGCTAAGGATCAGTTCTCTATATGATCAACTACATGTCAATCTTCTTTTCTGCTACAATTATTTTCACCAAGCTCACACACCACTAAACCAGAGGGGAATGTATGCTAGATGCCATTTATGTTGTTGAAGCTTGCTTTTGTGGTGATCAACTAAATTGATTCGGTTATCTTCTCTAGGAAATGTTTGAGGCTTCTAATGATATCTATGCTCGGTCCACTTTTTTTTCTTGCCTACCTACTTATCCCACTTGCCATATCCAAATGGTGTCCTCCAGACGATTGTGACCGTGATGCAATTACCGAAGAAGAGCCCCATGCCTATATGTATGCACCCTAGCGAAGTACCGAAGATACTGTCAACAGAGATTTTAATGACCTCGCTTTTGGCCACTTGTACAATAAGATGGTAGTTGTGATGAATGTTATTTTTTGGGTGTTGATTCCTTTTTTGGACCAATATTTTCCTTTAATTTGGTTTGGTATCTCTCACAGTTCATGTTATCTTCGGTCGATGCATGTTTCCTCAAATACTTTCTCTATGCGCCTGTTACCATTTTATATCAGTGAAAATGATTTCCACACAAATTCAGCAGCTGGCCAAAGGTTAGTGCATGATAGCAAGATGGCTAAATTTTTTATAATCTTGATGCAATGAAGCCTATTGAAGGAGCCCCTTCAAATTCTTGCAAACATTATGAAGATGCACCTGAGGACCTCCGGCCCCTTTTGAACAAATATAAGGAGTGTGTGAGCTCAAGTTATGACATTTGGTTTGAAGTCAGTTCATACATGTAGAAAATGCTTCATGCACATCATCTTACCCCTATTTCCACCGCACCACTCGTTATTGCATCTATTATTCTGCCTACTACTATTTTTATCCCTTTGTCACTTTGTCAAGCTCACAACACTCCCTCTACCTCTACCTTCGTCGACCCTGATTCTGTCGCGACAGTTACACATTATTCGGTTCCTATTCAAGAATAATTACCCCCATCCCTGCACATATTCTTTGAAGGGGCGCCTCATTTATCCGCTGCTACTTTATAAAATTGCCCTAATTCACCTATTGCCCTTGATGACCCTCCTGAGATGGAAACTGACTCTCCCATTGTCATTTTCACTAATATGTCTGATATTGTTCTTTCCCCACCATTAACTGTTCCATCCCATCCATCATCGTCTTCTCCTCCAACCATTTCAGCAAAACAAGTTTCCAACTTCATGAAGGATCCTTAACAATGTCGTTAAGTAATTTCCCTTGCTTCCCAGCAACATGACCTCATCTCTTTCCTCCCGACACTTGTTTTGCACTGCATTAAGAAGAATCAAATAGGTACTACTCAGCCTGAAAGTTCATCCCAATATCAGTTAGAGAGGTTGGTTACCAATGGCCAACCATTGCAGTCCAGACTCTCGTCAGCTGAAAAATTATGGTCGACATGCTCAGTACTTGGTCTTCCCATCAACTCATTCACTTTATTCATGCCTTTGTTTCTTAGTTGGAGCATGTTTGGTTCAGACTGAAACTATATGTATTGATATCCAGGTCACTTGTGAAGAACAACAACACCAATTGTCCGTCACCTCAGTAGTACAAATGCAATTATGTTTTGAAAAGGAAGGATTAAAGTCCCAGGTTAGCGTGGTTCATTCTCAATTACAATCTCTATGGCTGACCCTTGCTCCATATGCTCCTAGACTGAAGACTTTTTCGCCTATGTCCCTGTCGAATGTTGTAATATGGTTGAAGCGGCGTGTCAACAACTATTTTCCAAGCATGCAGAGCTCCGAGACACTGTCACCAAACTGGAGCAATATTTCTCTGATCCTTCCATTGTATATTGCACTTAGCTTTATGAGCAATTGCATACTACAACTTTTCTTCGTGCTACACTATCCTAGGTCATGCAAGAATCCCATCATGTGTTTTATCAGATTTCCAATGCTAGTCATGTCATCGCAAAGAAGCATGCAACCATAGATCCTTTACATGAGAATGTTCAGAATCTATATCAACAAGTTTTAGTGGCTAGTAATTTAGAAGCCAAGCAACACCTCCTCGACCAAGCCAGTGTTCTTAATGCCCAAATTAGTTAGCTAGAGGATGCAATGCAAGTCATTAAGTAGGTCCTTTGTGACCTTTGACTAGAAACTCAAAAGCATTTCATGACCTTGAGCACACTATCCACTATTGTCGATCAGCAACTTCAAGAATTGGTCAAGTCTCATCCCAGTGACCTTAGAGAGAAAACGTTTACCGATTTCTCAGCCAAAGTTTCTACGCTTATGGACTCATGGCACTCATCTATTTCCACATTCACCAGTTTCAAGGGGCCTACTCTTCAAATTTTTCCAGAGTTGGGTCCTTCATTTGAGGGTACCGCAACTGATGTTAGTGCAAGCTAGCTTGAAATAAACTCATAAGAAACAACAAAAACACATTAACTCAAGGGAAAATCAATAGGATGTGGTCAGGGCATGTTGGGTCCTTTGTTTTTGGAAGGCTAATAGTTGCGGAGGACATTTTGGATGAAGCTACCAAAAATGGAGCACCGGAAAACTAGAACAACAGTCAAGTGACCCGGAACTCGCGCAGCAGAAAACAAGGGAGCGTGTCAAAGAACTAGGAGCCAATTTTGATACTTTGATACAACCAAAAAGAAAACTAAACTGATGGCCCTAGGTATTTAAAACCATGGATCAAGTGAGTGAGGTATCAAAGCAAGCGAGCATGGTTATAAAATAAAACACAAGGCAGCGAGAAATGAGTTTAGACAGTGCTGCAAATTCTAGATCGAGCCTTAGAGTTAGAGTCAAGCATCCAAAGCTATTTTCTCTAAGATTTGGATTTGTAATGTTTTGGCTATGTATTTCCTATAGATTTTGGTACTGCGCGAAAGTCTGTAACTGCCGCAAATTGTAAATTTTAGGGGAAATTTTAAGGATGGAAGTTTATCTTAAAGTTTAGAAACCTTGGTGAATCTTATTGTCCCTAATATGCAAATTGTAAAAACTTTGGTGATATTTTTGTAGAAATTTTTAGATTTCCAATGATTTAATATTAGTAAATATAATATTTTAGCGATTTTTAAGGTAAAACAATGGTGTACTATTAAATTTGGGCGAATCATTTTAGAAAAAATGGAAATTGGCGAATCTTTTTTTTTTGAAAAAGCATGGAAAATTAGCCCACGTGCAAATAGTAGCCCTATCGACCGGATAAATCGTTCTTGCAAACAAGACCGATCTCCCTAGTATCAACTGATATCTAGCGATAAGCAGAACAAGCAAATCTTCTAAATATTGCGATTTATAAATAAAAACCAAGAGGTGTTTTAGACCCTACCTTGAGTCCAACGCTAGTTTGTGGCAGCCATGATTCGACTGTCTTAATGAGTTTCCTTTTGAGAACCTGCAAACACAAACAAGCACACATCAAATAACACCTGCATAGCCAATATAATAAATCATATTCATCATGGTGATCAAGGAATCCATGAAATAAACCATAAGAGATAGCTTATTGAGAAAAATAAACTTGATTGTATTAACTTTAAACAAAGAAGAACTTTACAACCTTGGTGCCTTGATGTTGTACAAGCTCCTCCCAAGGTCCAAGCAAGAATCTCCTCTACTTTGACAAGCCTCACACTCTTCCCAATGAGATCAAAAGGTATGTAATCTCTCCTCTCAAGGTCAATTAGGAAGTCAAAATTCCAACAACATTTACCCTCAAAAATATTCAGCTTTCAACCTCCTTAGTAACCAGCCCAATGCCTCATTTTATAGTGTAGAGGGAGGAAGTTACAAGTCCACCTATGAAGGGATAGAGTCCTCCTTCGAAGGGTTAAGCTCCTCACATCAAGGGGTTAACTCCTTTAGTTATGGGATGCATGAACCTCAAAGGAGCGAACTTGCCACCTCAAGATTCCCTTTAGAAACTTCCAAAAATAACCCAAAGTGAGTTTTTAAGAATGTACTTGTGCCTTTTTGGCTTTTACAGAGGTTCGCACCATTACACAGAAATAGAGCGGGCAAGTCCGCGGAGGACATGACCAGTAGGTGCGGGACCACAGGTAATGCTAAGAGAAAGTGAGGAACCAGAGTTTTAGATATTTTCAAGGACTTTCTCTCATTTTTCAAGGCTTGACATGAAGATCTAAGTTTTAAGACTTGCATAGGAGGAAAGTATGAGTGGTGATAGACTCACACTAACTGGAGAATGTCATGGTGACAATATTTTGTGTAACAGATTGTCCACTAAAGTGCGAAGTCTGTAATAGATGAGGATAGTATTTGTCATCTAAGAAGAGTGAAGTACTTTATCATTTCGAGGATCATCCTGTGGAGAGCCTGGTTGGAACCTGTAAAAACATTCAATACAAAATATATATATATATATATCTATATATATATATATATGTGTGTGTGTGTGTGTGTGTGTGTGATCATATCATCGCTGAGGTAGGCATTCCCATACTCAGATCAAAACTGACTAGAAAACTAACTAAACTTCTCTGATATAGGAATGATCTTGTAATACATCACAAGTATAGACATATGTAGACACAGTATGGATGCAACCCTCTGTTTATGAATAGTCCACTGTATAATGAATAAAAAAATTCATCGTAGCTTGGATCGTGGAAACTAGAACCAGGGTCTTGATTTCTACTTCCCAAAATAGTACGATTCCATCCATGTGAATGAATGTGTCGAAGTCGAACATGGTAGAAACCACTTGATTACCAGTCAATGATGTAAACTGTTAACAAGTGTGAGAGAAACCACCAGTAATGTCAATGGCTCTCAAAGTACTCAGTACAATCAATGAAATGTGAATAGATGAGTTGATGTCGAACATGTCACAGAATCCTTTGATCGAAGGTCAATGATGCAACCTGTCGTTGAAGGCGAGAAACCTGCCATTGAGGCATGCAGATTCCAAGGTACTGATGATTTCTAGATCATCTTTCTAGATAATGAGCTGAATTCGATAGAAAGCGATCCGTCGTAGGCAATCCCACAACACGAAATCATAGATCAAGTTTGAAGAAACATTATTGCAAGGACTAACTCAGGGATGGTCAAGATGGATGACATATATTTTGCAGATGAATGGTTTATTTGCACTGACCTCTTGAACACATAACGACACTACAGATGGTTTGGTGACAATTGACCCAAAGCTAATACCTAGAAACTGGCTGAAGACTTTCAATATGGTTTGATTAACTGTTAGGCAAAGGATTTCCCAACCCAGGTGAACAAAAAGTGTCGTGTTCAAGAGTGGTTGAATGCTTTTCTGAGACACAAAGTATAACAAACGAGTTCATTTTTCTCTCTTTTCCCCCACCATTTCTGGCAAGTACCTCTTTATTTTTGACAAGCTTGAGGAGGATAACATTTGCTTGATTATAAGCTCATCCTTCAGATGAGTCCAACTTAGTTTAAAATTCGAACCCTAAGAAGGAGTGGTCCGTTCCTATTTGTAATTGAACAGTTCTTTTACTGTTAAATTTTAACGAGTCCAGTATAGGAGAAACTTAGCGTTTTTCAATTTTAGGGAGTCAGAAGAAAAACTTAAGAAAACTCCATGGTTATCCTTTTTCGTAAATTTGTGTCTCCCAAGCCCGAAAAAGTATAAAATAATACTTGAGAGAACCGCTTGACCATTACGATCAAGGATTACTTTTCATAATTAGTGTCTCTGATCTGAAAAAGTAAAAAAGTGATCAATGACACGTCGTTTTATAACCAATATCGAACTTGAAATGACAAAATACCGGAAAACTTTTCATATTTATACAGTCAGAAAAGAGATGTAAGTGGACCGTATTTTAAATTCCATTTTAACAAGTTTAAAAAACGGAAAAACTCGGCAATATTTTCATATTTTACGAGTCAGAAAAGAGCTTAAAGAGGACTCGTCCTAGAGGAACGAGTGGTATAAAGGGTAGCAACTGGTTTCGGCAATGGAGGAACTACTCAAAACATGTAATGGTTAAGAGGCTGGCTAACAAAATCACTCATAGATGCGGTCCCTCATGAAGGCTAAACAACCAAGTGAAAGCATATGATCAACCAAAGAGATGGTGGCAATGGAATGAAAACAACCAAGGCTCATCTAGCAGAATTTAGCGGATAAAAATGGCAATCATGAGATGTAAATCAGGTATAGGTTCATTTTTACACAAGCTTGAACCATAGAGAACTCTTTTCGGATTCAGTTTCATGTTTAAGCAAGCTTGAAATGAAAAACTATGCTTGTTATAAGTTCGCATGCCCCTAGCATAATGATGCAAAACGAGGTACATGCACCCCAAGCTTCATTGCATTCAACCAGGTGGATGAAATGAAGGTTTACTTTCAAGATCTTGGAAAAACTCGAGGGAGTTGTTTCATTTTTTAGTGAGGTTGACACAGGAAAAGAAGTATCCTCAAAACCCTTCTTTCATTTTTTAAACGAGCTTGACACAAGATAAAGAACTATGCTCATGACTCCTTGTTTCATTTTTTAACGAGATTGACACAAGACAAAGAACTATGCTCATAAAATCCTTGATTCATTTTTTTAATGAGCTTGATACAAGACAAGGAACTATGCTCAAGTCTACTCTCTACAATCTACCTAACAAGGAACTATGCTCTAAAATCCTTGATTCATTTTTTAACGAGCTTGACACAAGACAAGGATCTATGCTCAAGTCTACTCTCTACAATCTACCTAACAAGGAACTATGCTCTAAAATCCTTGATTCCTTTTTTAATGAGCTTGACACAAGATAAGGAACTATGCTCTAAAATCCTTGATTCATTTTTTAACGAGCTTGACACAAGACAAGTAACTATGCTCAAGTATACTCTCTACAATCTACCTATATAACCTAATGATTCATTCTTTTTAATGAGGTTGACACAGGAAAAAGAATTGTCCTCATACCTGACTCATTTTTTAACGAGGTTGACTCAGTAACAGGAACTATCCTCTGACCAAATGATTCATTTTTTAATGAGGTTGACACGGGAAAAGAACTGTCCTCATACCTGATTCATTTTTTAACCAGGTTGACTCAGTAACAGGAACTATCCTCTGACCAACTGATTCATTTTTTAATGAGGTTGACACAGGAAAAGAACTGTCCTCATACCTGATTCATTTTTTAACGAGGTTGACTCAGTAATAGGAACTATCCTCTGACCAACTGATTCATTTTTTAACGAGGTTGACACAGGAAAAGAACTGTCCTCATACCTTATTCATTTTTTAACGAGGTTGATACATGAAAAAACTATCCTCGCACCCTTGATTATGGCTTCCAACTGGAAGAAAGACATGTCAATGGACACACCTTGATCATGGCTTCCAAGAGGTCTTCATCAGAAGGAAGAATAGTTCTCTAGAAGGAACACATGTCAAGGGACTCAAAAGGGATAAGAAAATCGCATTCAAGTAATCCCATAGAATTTTCCATGTCAATTACCGGATCTAAATCAAAGGAAGATGAGAAAACAGTGAGAGGCTCACGTACATCGGTAACTAAAAACATGGGACCAGTTGCCACATAATTAACCTGTGGCGGGGTAGATACCACTTTAGAATCAGGAACATTTAGGGGTGTCATATTATTGGTGGTTGAAAAAAGACTAGGGAACGAAAGCTGGTCTACAGTCACAATATTTCCATTGTGAGGGAAAGACATCATGTGAAAGAGTTTCGATACGACAGCTTTCATTGCATAAACATAGTCTCACCCAAGGAGAAAATTGAAATCTAAGGGACCTTGAACTACCATAAGATCAATATAGATAGTTTTACCTTCCAAGGTAATAGAAAACTTAGGAAGGATCCCTAAAGGTTCACTAATGGTTCTGTTAAAAGCTTTCAGATTCTGTGTAATAGGCACAAGTTGAGGGGAACCCAAAGCTTTCCAAGGAGTTGAGGATAAAATACTAATAGAAGCACCTTCATCTACCTGTGTGTGGTGTATGTCCCTACCACCAGCCTTGACAATGATTTGGAAAGGAATGGAGGAAGGAAGACGAGGTTCTATCAGTCTATTCCAATCAAAGGAAAAGACCTCAGTACTTGGAGGGGGTTCTGTAGAAATAGGTGAAATTCCCCCCGGCGTAGAAGAATATGATGTAACAAGAAGAACCTGAGCGGTATGAAGTTCACTCTCTAAAGGGAGAGTGGGATTGATCGAATGTGAAATTGAATCGACCACTTGATCAACTAATGGATCATCAACCTGAGTGATATGAGTTTCACTCTCCAATGGAAGAGTGGGATTGACTGTACTTGAAATTAGATCAATCACTCCGTCAGTTGACGGTAGGTTGGGAGAAAGTTTACGGTAACCAGTTGGAAATTCTTTCTGTGGAACAGTAAGGTTTTCCAACAAATTTGAGGCTTCATCCATGTGAGGGAAAATGTGAGTTTGATGACTCCCTTTGCATAACTTACAAGGAAACCTAACTTTACCCTTTTTCCCAGGAACCTGATTATCACTGGTTGATGGATCAATGGAAAGTTCATGAGATTTTTCTGACCATACTTCCAAGACCTTTGGAATACCAGGACAATTGATAAGGAAGTGGTCACCCTTACAAAGCCTACAAGGGTATTTGGGTTTCCGATGCATGTTGGAGGTTTCCTCAACACAACTAACACTTACAACCATGGTTGATTGGTTGACTTCTTTCTTATCTTGCTTCTTCTTCTTCTTCTTCTTCTTCTTCTTCCCTTTCTTCTTCTTCTTAGCCACTTGGTTACTAGCGTCAAGGCTTTTACCAACCGAAGAGGAAGAAATGGAGGAAGAAAAATTAGGCGAAGAAGGTAAAGGGTCAACAAAAGGTTGGTGATGTTGAGATGGTGAACTCTGTTGAGGTGAAGCATTTGGTTGAGGTAGAACAATTGGAGTATTTTGCGCCAATGAAGTTGAAAATAACCATATCGGTAAACCTATTGTCAATCCAGGTAATGACAAAGTAGCCATATAAGGAGGACCAACATTTCCAAAGCAAGGAAAAGTACTAGGATTCTCGTTAAGAGGGATTCCTTGGTTGGTAAACTCTGGAACAGTTGCCATTATATTCAACTTCAGTGAATTTTATTAACAATTTAAAACTAAAATTAACAATTAACAATTCACACCTAACAATTAAAACTCACAATTCACATCTATGGTCTCTAAAAGTAAAAATAAACAAATTAACACACGCTATCAAATCTAGGAGTCAAACCACACACAAATAGTAACTTTCCGTACTAAAAACACTAGTTGGTGATGAAATCCAACGTTGCAGAATTCAATAGAGAAAGGGCAGTTGGAACAGTTACCCTGACAACCTACTTAATGAAATACACTGGTACAAGTTTCTTCACAAAACCATCTCGAGTGAAGAGAATCCCCCAGAGAGTCCAAATGAGTCTAGTCGACGTCTACTCCAGGTACAGTGGGATCTTCCCTCCACCGTCACCTTAGGAAAGAATCCTATAGATTATGGTCACTATGGTTACCAACAAAAACAAATATACCTGGGGGAACAGTCTACGATCCGATACATATGCAAGGGCAGAGTAACAAAGCTCAATCCCCTTGAAGGCTCCTTGACATAATCCAAGGTTTACCAACAAGTGACCCCAGGCTCCTCGAGAATGGCCAATCTGAGGTTTACCCTTTTTAATACGTGTATATCTACTATCGTTCCCAATGAGGAAGGATTGATTACCTCACTGGTTCAGATATGATCTCGTGCTTGACTCCTTTAGGAGGAGCTTCCCAGAGCATACATGCAACAATTGGAATTTTTCCTACCGCAAGATTGACTACTTCTTTGTTTTACTGTCTTGGATATTTAACTAAAACCTATTCCAAGACACTAGCCTAAGCTAGATTGGTGGAAAGAGCCCTAAAAATGTAAAAATTACTAGATGAATTTTAATTAAGCGCTATGTTATTTAGGTTGTTATTACTCAAAAGGGTATATGGATATGAAACCAATGGTGTTATGACCCAACCCAAAACTGAATGCAATCGAATATGATAATGTAATCTTTTCAATTCGATGAATCCTAACTAAAGTAAGGAGAGAGATTCCATTCACTTCAAACAATGCAAAAAATTGATCGCTAAGAGAAAATATAACAAATTCTCTAATGCACTAATTTCATCAAGAAAAAATAATGCAAATCAATTCCAAAACAGTTTTTATTTTTATTTTTGTGTGTTAAAAACAAAGCATAAAAATATGTAAATTCAAATCAAAGAAAAATGATCTAAATCTACGATTGATTTTTCAGAATGTAAACTATGCAATTGTAATCTATGCACAATTCACTTGAAAAGTATGCAAATGTAATCTATGCACATTTTTCATTCATATTCTGAAAATGAGAATTATAATGATGCAAATGTGATCTATGCAAGAGAATTCTCAAACACAAGATGATTCTAATGTAATCTAAGAACCAATCAAGTGCAAGTTAAGAAAATTGGGTGAGAGTTCCAAAGATCAAAAAATAAAAAAATTCAAAGGCGATTAACACTCATACACAATTTAGCAAAAAGATGCAAAATTGTGAAAAGATTGAGATAAACCTCCAAGTAATGACCAAAGGAAATCAAATTAAGAATTTCTCAAAAAAGAGACTCAAAACACCCAATTAACTTAATGGATATTGATGAGATGAAGAATTCGCTGAAAGAAACTCATAAACAAGGCTTTTTGACAGAACACATGTAGATCTGGGTAGACACTAAAAGCCGAAAATAAAAACTAAACTTAATTGGACAAAAACAATTTAGGTTTTTCAAAAATTTTAACAGGGTCCGCAGGCTTCTGGTATAACCAGATGCGGTACCGCTCTATGTAGTAAAGTAACAGTGTGGGGATGTTCGCACTGTGTTACAAACAAAACGTGCGATCCTCTTCAAAATTTCGAAAAAAACAAAATATACTCCAGATCCTAAAAACTACCCAATCCCACACACATCAAGCAAAAACTAGAAACAAGAAAAAGTTTCTCAAGTCAAAGAAAAAGGAAAGGCAAAAAACCAAATTCCAGTCCCCAGTGGAGTCGCCATTTTGTCAGCCGGATAAATCGTTCTTGCGGATCTCCCTAGTATCAACTGATATCTAGTGACAAGAAGAACAAGCAAATCTACTTTTCTCTAAATATTGTGATTTATAAATAAGAACCAAGAGGTGTTTTAGACCATACCTTGAGTCCAACGCTAGTTTGTGGCAGCCATGATTCGACTATCCGAATCAGTTTCCTTTTGAGAACTTGCAAACACAAACAAGCATACATCAAATAACACCTGCATAGCCAATATAATAAATCATATTCATCATGGTGATCAAGGAATCCATGAAATAAACCATAAGAGACAGCTTATTGAGAAAAATAAACTTGATTGTATTAACTTTAAACAAAGAAGAACATTACAACCTTGGTGCCTTGATGTTGTACAAGCTCCTCCCAAGGTCCAAGCAAGAATCTCCTCTACTTTGACAAGCCTCACACTCTTCCTAATGAGATCAAAAGGTATGTAATCTCTCCTCTCAAGCTCAATTAGGAAGTCTAAATTCCAACAACATTTACCCTCAAAAAAATTCAGCTTTCAACCTCCTTCGTAACCAGCCCAATGCCTCATTTTATAGTGCAGAGGGAGGAAGTTACAAGTCCACCTATGAAGGGATAGAGTCCTCCTTCAAAGGGATAAGCTCCTCACATCAAGGAGTTAGCTCCTTTAGTTATGGGATGCATGAACCTCAAAGGAGCGAACTTGCCACCTCAAGATTCCCTCTAGAAGCTTCCAGAAATAACCCAAAGTGAGTTTTTAAGAATGTACTTGTGCCTTTTTGACTTTTACAGGGCTCCACACCCATTACACAGAAATAGAGCGGGCAAGTCCACAGGGGACATGACCAGTAGGTGCGAGACCGCAGGTAATGCTAAGAGAAAGTGCAGAACCAGAGTTTTATATATTTTCAAGGACTTTCTCTCATTTTTCAAGGCTTGACATGAAGAGCTGAGGTTTAAGACTTGTATAGGAGGAAAGTATGAGTGGTGATAGACTCACACTGACTGCAAAATGTCATGGTGACAATATTTTGTGTCACAAGCCCCTAAAATTTTGTAATGTTGTTGTTTGTAATGAAATTGTTCTCCACTAGTGATTAATATAAGGAGGATAGGACTTCTGGCACCTTTTTGTGTAATGCATGGGTCAATTTTAAAATTTGGATGCTTATGTTGAATTTCTTGTTGAATGTATAATGGATAAACGATAATAATGAATGTGATAGTTCTGCAATTCATATAATAAGCAAATGTAAATCCCCTTTATCTTTTGTGGTTATGGCTCACCTCGAATGAGAATCTTCTTCCTTTTGGAAGGAGTGAATATGCCAAAAAAGTGATAGACTACGTGAGCTTTTGTTGACACCCTTGGTTGAACCCTAGGTTAGTTTTAAAGTAAGTTTTCTAGCCAACATTTATACACAACCTGAGGGTGCCATATTTCTTCTTCACAAATAAATATGGTGCTCCCTAAGGAGATACAATAGGTATGATATACCCTTTTTCCAACATTTCCTTCAACTAAAGATTTATGTCTATAAATTCAGGAGTAATCATCCTATAAGGTACTTTGGACACCGATGCTGCTCTTCACATAAGATCTAGGGAGAAATCTGTCTCTTTTAGGTGGAAATCTTGGTATTTATTTTGAAAATACATCTTGAAATTATTGAATTTTTTTTAAGTCCACCTACTGATTCCAACACATGTATGGCTCACAATTTACATCCTTTTTTGTAACATTTTTTCGATTACATTGTTGATACTTCTATTATAGTCATAGGTTTCACTGCACCTTTGATAGTTATGGATTTCCCATTCTTATCGACACTTTCCAATGTCTTATAATACAATCCAAATTAACATGACATGCCTCTAACCAATCCATGACAATTGAAACATCATATAATCCTAAAGGAACTATATTTAAGGTTACTTGGTATTGATACCCATTCACAACAATTTGGCATGCTTCCACCATTTCAGTTACCTTTCTCTTTGTGTCTATAGCTAGATTAATTAGGCATTATTTCTTATGCTTACTTGTATGAAGAACACATGAATTAACCACTTGAAGTGAAATATAGCTAAGGTTAGATCCAGAATCAATCAAAATGGAAATAAGACAACAAGAAATTTTACCTTCTCTTTCAACTACAAATGATTGATGATCTACTTGTCGATTTTCCAAAGCTGCATAAATCTTAGGCATTTCTCTTGCTACATCATAGCCTTTTGTACTTAGTACACCTTTGTCTATTCTCCACAACCCCAACATTTCAAGGGCCTCTTTCTCTGATCCCCTCCCTTTCCTTCCACACTTGTTGTTGGCTTCATCTCACTTTATATAGGATAGTTATGCTAAATCTTACTTCTTTTTGGAAATCTCTTATTTGGACTCTTTCCATCAGCTTTATGATGTTGGAATATTGACTTCCTATCCTTAATAACATCTTAGATATTTTAGAGATATTCCCACCATATGGATGTTTGTCCATGCATGTCAAATATTGTTACTTTGGACTTCATATTTGCTAAATAATCATGCACATGTAAGTATTTCTTCAATCCCAACAACCGTGAATTAGCTTCCTCATCTTTCTTGATCTCACCATTAAAGATGGGTGTTGTTTCCTTTTTGAATTATTCATGCTATGCAACTTTAGAGTTTTTTTTCTTCTTATTTTTCTGATGTGATTTGCAATTATTCATCCCATTTGAGCTAGTTGTCCCATCATTAGAGGGATCAAAGGAGGATTCCTCCCTAGAAGTAGCTACATTCCTACTGTTAGTCCTTACAATCTCCTAGGTTGAAAAGGAAATCAAGAAGGGTAAACTCAAACCACTTCAGCTCAGTAGCTAGCCCTACTGAGCATGAGAGGGATCTCTCTAAGTCTCTTATCAATGATATGACTTTAAAGAAAATGAATTTTAGGCTAGATATGTGTTTTTTTTTGTTTGTTTGTGAAATTTTGGTTTTTAGGATTTGCTGAACTTAGGGTTTGGAGCCACAAATAGGTCTAGCCTGTAGGAGTGCAGGAGAAAATATGAGAAGGAGCTAGGTATCAGAAGCCATGGTGTATTTGAGTATTTTTAGTGTAGTATAGAGGATATAGTATGAAAGAAACTAATGAGCATAAATAAACATGATTTCATTAGCTTAGGAAGACATACACATAACTATGAAAACCAGATAACAGAGCTTGAAAAACAAGAATTCTGTGTATTTTATTGTAAGGAATCCATAGAAATAAGATATATAATGTATATAAAGATGTTGAGACCATTAGAAAACAAAAAGAATGAAGTATAAGCACCATGAACTCACTAGGCTAGAGTTCCTTGAAAATGGTTGCAACATGTCTTTGCATTAGCTGAAATGATGATTACATGGAAGCTTCCTTCACAAAAAGATCAACCATCTTCTCCTGAGGAGAAATGATACATATAGACTCTCCTAGACCACTTTCCCACCTTTAGGATTCTAATTCCTTGGTGGAGGAACTGACTCCAAGGTTCTCTCAACCAACAAGTGAGAGTGAGAAGGTGAAACTCACACACTTCATGGACAATTTGTTTAGGAGTTTGCTTCTTTTATGAGCCCTAATAAACATCAAAAATAACCTATGATGTACATTTATTCATGCCTACATCACCCAGCCTCGAAACTAGTTCCATTACATAGAGAATTTTGACTTTGACTAGGTCAAATAGAAACTAGAAATTTTACATAGTGATATTTTCCAATTAAAACATAGAAAAGTGAAGAAGCACAGCGCCGACTTTGAGCTGATTTTCAGGTGCCTTCCAAGGCTCAAAATGAAAAAATAAGAGAATGGTCAACTAGCCCTTCAAGTCTCATTTCCAGAACTGTTTGAATATTTTAATTTGGACCAAGGGAAGACCTTAAAAAATTCATTCTCCCAAGGTCACTCCATAAGCACAACGCCTGTCAAAAAATGGTCCAGAATGCTAGTTTTTCGCCACTTTTTTGCCTTTTTCTCCAAAACTGAGCCACCTTTCCAAAATCTGGGAAAATGGTTTTTATATTATGGCAAGATATTTCCAAAAATGTATACCTTTCCTCAAATGGAGGCCCGAGGAAAAAGCCTGGAGCAGCTGATTTTCTAAATTTAGACCAAAATTTCTCAAAAAACTCAAAATGCTCAAAATTGGAGGGACAGCGCCGACTTTGAGCTGATTTTCAGGTGCCTTCCAAGGCTCAAAATGAAAAAATAAGAGAATGGTCAACTAGTCCTTCAAGTCTCATTTCCAGAACTGTTTGAATATTTTAATTTGGACCAAGGGAAGACCTTAAAAAATTCATTCTCCCAAGGTCACTCCATAAGCACAACGCTTGTCAAAAAATGGTCCAGAATGCTAGTTTTTCGCCACTTTTTTGCCTTTTTCTCCAAAAATGAGCCACCTTTCCAAAATCTGGGAAAATGGTTTTTATATTATGGCAAGATATTTCCAAAAATGTATACCTTTCCTCAAATGGAGGCCTGAGGAAAAAGCCTGGAGCAGCTGATTTTCTAAATTTAGACCAAAATTTCTCAAAAAACTCAAAATGCTCAAAATTTGCTCAAAATTGGAGGGAAGGTGTAAAAATATGTTTTTTAAACCTTCATAGATTCTTCAACAAGCATCTCCAAGTTGCCTTCATCCTTTTGGTCTTTTTTGGCCTCCTTGAGCTTATTTTCAAGTTGCTTTATTTTGACATTGGCGATCATGTTTTGAGCTTGGTAGTGGTGCGCCATGTGTTTGAGAAACTCATTATCCATGTTTTCCTTCTCAAGGAGCTTCTCCAAGTGTTCATTTACCCTATTTAGCTAATATTCCTTATCTTGATGAACCTCAAGGGCAATAATATCCTCTAGGTCAAGGTCCTCATTCAACAGAATTTTTTCTTGCTCTTCTTGCAAAGCTTTCTTGAGGCCTCTTGTTCTTGGTCTTTTCCTCTTTTCTTTCCCATTTGATTCTTTAGGCTCACTTGATTCCATGATCTCATTACCTTTGCGAACTTGATGCAATATCTTGTCTTTTTCCTTTTCTAGGATCAACTCCTTTGCTTTGATCTGACTATTTTCCTGTTCAAGGAATTATATGACATATTTTGTTGTGTGTGGAGCATGATTGTTCAGAGGTCTTTGTTTCAGCCGGATGTATACCCCAGTAAGTTTTGTACACCCCTCCATGCGGGGGGGACTTCTCCCCCCTGCGGGGGTCCGGGGGCCAGCGGTACCCCGGCGGGGGCTCGGGGGCAGCACCCCCGAAGCCAAAAATAAATGTAAAATTGCCTTGTAAAAGTATAGTAATTTCTAGTCAATCTAGGTCGTTCATTAGGTGGATGATCTGATGGTAGAACTTATGTTTAGTTTATGGTTTTTTTCCCTAGAAGGCAACCCCTCTCTTTGTATGAGGGCATTGTATTTGAGGCTGTGTGATAGATGTGTATTATGTGAGCGAGAAACAGAGAGGTGAGACTGTGAGAGAAAATAGAGGATATTACAGCGGATTTGTTGTAGGTTGTGTCTCTTCATTTTGATGGATAATAGAAAGGAAGGACTAGCTGTTCGGGGTGGATGTAGCCCAAACTAGGTGAACCACGTATATCTGTGTCTCTCTTGTTTTGTGCGTTTTTTGTGTTTATATTTCTGCAATATTTTATGTGTTCCATTGCTCCGTAATATATAATTTTCTAACATATTTTGCTCTTTCCAAATTGATTGCTAGCTCCTTGATATGATAGTCCTTGTTGTTGATTTTTTGTTGCATGTTTTAAGTCTGATCCTCAACCTCTAAATCAACCAGTTCAAACTCATGCTCAACTGTGTCTTTCTCTTTTGCTATCAGTTCCTGCTTTGTCGATGAAGAAGGCTTGGCCCCTTTCTCTCTATGAGAAGAAAACACTATCCTTTGTCCTTTCTTATACACTTTAATCACCTTAGGTTTGGGTAGCTGAGTCTTCTCCACTGTTTTGTTAGAGGACCCCACTTCCATAGGCTGTGCTAATGTGTCTTGGTGATGGTTTGGTGAAATAATCTCAGTTCATTTTTGAAACCTTGTAGATCAGCTTAGGATGGAAATAAAACAAGTGAGCAAGCTTAAACAATGAATTTGGGTGAGTTTCGGGAAAATTTGAGCTACTCTGGTGCAAGCACAACACAGTGTTCCTGAGCGTAGCGCCTCTGCTCTAAGCGCAATGCTTTATTCCTGAGCACAGTGTCGTTCTTCCAAACCACTTTTAGAGGCCTTAAACTACTCCAAATTGAGAGCTTGGTAGCTCGTTGGAAATCTCTTAAAGTCTGCTATAATATGGACACCTCAAGCATGTAATTTGGACACTCCATGAGGGAGAAAATTTGATTTTCCCAAGGTCACTCCAAAAACTCAGGGTTTCTCTGACAAGAGTGCCAACTTGCAGATCACTTTTGGATGCCTTCCACTAATCCAAATCACAACTGAAGGTACCATTGGAAATATTAGGATGTCTTCTACACAATAGAGTCCTTAAGCACTGCC
This sequence comes from Pinus tabuliformis, assembly GCA_031772625.1. NCBI lineage: Eukaryota > Viridiplantae > Streptophyta > Pinopsida > Pinales > Pinaceae > Pinus > Pinus tabuliformis. Next base: position 1,095,447,757 of record CM062820.1, read on the forward strand.
AAAACCTGTTGTAAACCCCTAAAAAATGGTCTTGAAGTCAAGTTGTCCAGAAGTGCAACAACTCTCCCATAGCAATTGTATTTTGGGCATTTCTTTCAAATCATAATACCTATGCATAAAATGAAGGAGGATTTTGTTTCTTGGACTATAATGGACAAAAACCTCTTTCACTTTTGTAAAATTCTTCTCCATTTGGTCAAAAATATATTTTGAAGCAAACATGTCCCTATGAGGAATGTTGAGGCGAGGTAGTGTACTACAACATTGTCTTATTCGAAATAAAACATTACCTTTACCTTTATTTTGCTTTCCCTAAACTGCTAACTCCCTTTACCCACTGAATCACATGATGGACATGTTTTTGTTTTGACATATGGTATCATAATGACACATGGAGTGAAACCCTATACCATGACCTAAAATGAGGAATTTAACTATTTCATGATCTAAGACACTTAAATGAAGATATGATACCTCGAACAAGAAAATGACCATGATGAGTGATGAGGACCATGAGTATGTGAAGGGAGTAGCAGTGACCTAGACATAACAACCAGTGACCAAATTTTTATTTGAAGACTCACTAAAATGACAAAAATTTGACTTGACACCTTAACAACACCTTATAAGAGCATATTTGATCACTGGTTACAAGCTGAACTGAATGACACTAACACCTACTTCGGTGTCTTTTATTAGATGCACTCTTCCTTGTATTATGGATTGTTAATTCATGCTTGTAATTTTCTCAAGGGCTATCCATTTTCTTAGATGGGTCTTTTCCATCATTTCCAATGTTTGATCCCTGCTGCAACTACTTTTGAATTTTAGACAAACTTTAGAAGAAAATTCCATTCAATTCTACATGTCTTTCCCATTCTTTGATCAATATTTTATTATCTTATTTGCAACTCTAAATTTATTCCTTCAAATTCTTCATTGTCTCAATAAGAGCAAGAGATATTTCCTCTTCTCTCCTTTTTGACAGGGTGAAATACACTTCCCATGGTTGTAAGGGGATTTCCCCGATATGAAGTCCTAATTAGATGTCACAAAATTTGGGGCAAGGGTCCCATCTGATATGTGGGCCTTATTTCCACCATGTTTGTGTCTTTTCTCTTGGGTTTTAGGTGAAGATATGTTAATGTGAATCTGAGGAGTGTGAATTCGAATTAGTTCATAGTTGATAAAAATTAAACACAAAGTACAAGAATATAACATCACAATAATAATACCAATTATATCTCAAGAGGAGTTAGTTATCTAAAACCATCCATGGCATACAAGAGTAAAAGAGCACAAGAAACTAATTGTAAAGTAGTTCACAACTAATAACTAGTGTAGTGCATGGAATGAAAAATAAAAGATCCATTAGAAACCATATGAGTCATGATATATGAATTAGTTCATCTACATATAATTCATGTGAAAGTCAACATGCAAACATAATAGAAGTATCATATAGCCATTACAACAATCATGAAAGTGCACTAGAATCTTGCCAAGAGTAGAGATCTTCTCATTAATAATACTGAAATATTTCATACATGTATCATAGGTCCATCAAGATCTAATAGTGGAAGGCGGGCTTCTCATACCATCTCCAAGATAAGTCCCCTAGCCTCACTATGATTGAATCACAAAAATTCCAAGAGTAAGAGTGCTTAGAGCTACTTAAGTGCTAACAACAACCTAAATGCTAAAATCCTCAAGTGCTAGAAGCCCTTCTGCTAGATGCATAAGGATATATTTATACAAATGAGTAGGTGACTCTTCGCCTTCTCCATGACTTCTAAACTACCTCATGACCTATCAAACTCCTAATGAGTTTTCATGTTCACGATTCTTACATGAATTTTCGTAATTTTCGATTTTCATAATTATGAAAAATTAATATTTACAAAAAGAAAACACAAATGCAATGAGTTTGCACTTATGAAGTATGAGGTTTCCAAGCATGCTTTGATCAAAACTTCTATTTTGATTGGAGAAACATAAATTATTGTTGGAAATTTTGATATGACTATTATTGGTACTGATGTTGCTGCAAAATTACAGGAGCTTGTATAGGTTGTTAAACAAGGATTGTTCAATCAATTTGTTCTAATGGAAGTATATTTTCATGTTGCTTCACTAGTTGTTGAGTAGATTGATCCTTGACTAGAACCAACACCCCACATATTTGCTAACTTAGTGAGACACATAGTATAGCCCCGTGCATTGTGGTAAACCATATGGAGCCAGCCTATAATAAGTTTCCCAATAATTACATAAATAAGTTGAGACAAAGTGGATACCTTCACAAACACATACTTACAATTTCTATCAAGCAGCATATTGAAATTCTCCTTGTTTGGCTCATGCTCTAGAAAACCTTCATGTCATCAAAGGCTTCAATTTCTTTCCTGGTCATGATAGCATCAATGTATTTCCTTATTTGCAGGCATATAAGTACCATTATGCATCCTTTCATTTATAAGTATCTAGCCATTTTCAAAACCAGAGGACAACAACTTTAACATATCATGGTTGAAATCAACTAATACTTCCTCCATGGATCCTCCAACATCAAAAAGAAATCACCCTTTGCACATAGGTCTTTAGGAGTGATATCATATAAATGATAGAGATGTGGCTAAACCATGATACAAATTCTCCCAATTAGCATACTTTTATGTTCCTTTCTTATAAGTGTCACATGTTTTCCACTTTTTACATTTAAGTTTGAACTACTCTTACACTTTCCATCAACTTTCACAGGGTCTTGGAAACCTTTGTTTTCATTTCTACATGGACATGGGATGAAGATGTCATGTTGCTGCAATTGAGCCTTTGCAAGTTTTAATTTCAGTTTCTTTCCTTCTTTTTGGATCTATTTTTGTTTCACTACTTCATACCTTCCTTTATTCATTGTAAGTTCCGCCAAGTTCTCATTTTTTGTAGAGCCTCTTCAATTTGACTTGCTAGAGTGATATACCTCTTTGTAACTAGGATTGTCATCTTACCTTTAGCTCCCATCTCAGGAGTTATTCTAGTCCAATGAAGGTAATCTATTGAAGTGGGAAATCAAGCATAATAATGTGATCAACAAATAAATCAGACCCTCAAGCTTTCAAATCTATGCACACTAACGTGGGAAAATCATCATCGCTAGCCTTAAAGTTCTTGATATTCTCAACTCACTTTTCTGCTAGTACTTCCCCATGATAATTCACTGTGAGCAATTGATTGTCATTCAGGAAATGATAAACTACATGACTTGAGTCCAAGGTGTTTCAAAATACCATGACTCTATTTCTCTTTGCAAGGCTTGTTTCCAAAACCTGTAAGAGTGCTTCAAGCTTACTTTCAGTACCTAAAAGCTTTGTAAAATCATGATATTCCAATGTAATCTTCTTGTGTAATTTTATGTCTTGAATATGAACTATTCCTTGAAATTATTCATCAAGTAGCTTTTTAATGGTCATAGTCACTAAACAAGTTGAAAAACTTAATCACCAGACTTTGCAACACGATTTGACATTGGATATAGAAAATTGCAAAATTCAGGTCTAAAGGCATGATAAAACATGTTGCTTGCTTAATCTAAGTCCACATGGTGATTTTTATTGTTCGGATTTGGAAGTGGTTGAGCAGGTAGTTGATTGGTTTTTTGAGGAAATGATAATGAAATTTGTTGATTTGGATTTTGAAATTGAGAAGATATGGTTGATTGAGGAGGGTAATATTGTGGTGGAAAAGAAGGATAAGGTTGTTGGAATTGAGGATATTAAGGATATTTTCCATAAGGATTTTTCCAACCTTGTGCCCAAGATGGATTTTGAGATTTTGGGGGCCAAGGTTGCCATGGCATGGGTGCAGTCCAATTGTTCTTTGGTTGTGCATATGATTGAGTATTGAAACCTTGAGTCATATTTGACTGTTGATTTTTCCATGGTCTTTTAGCAATAAAACAAAGAGATTCAGCTTGGCTTGTTCCAACTTCATCTTGAAAAATAGCTTTAAGACCAGGTGTCGAAGGGCATTCCTTCGTGCCATGATTTTCATCACATATGACACAAATTTCTATACTATCAAGGGGAAATTTTCTCAAGGCATGTTTCTTCCTACACTTGGGACAGAAAATAGATAATGCAACATTCTTGGCTTTTTGTTTGTTATGTATCTTGAGAGTATTGATCCAGGTGGATATTTGTGGCCACCCACCTATTCCACTTGGACCTCCACCATTGTTTCTTTCAGTTTTTTAGTTTCCTTACTTATAGCACAATTTACTTTTTTTGGCAGTTTTTCGGGTCCTCAACTTCCAAAGCCGTTTTGAGGCCCTAAATAATATTTTTTGGGAAACCAAAGACCAACATTACATGTAGTTTGATGTTGGTAATTCAAAATTTGTAGTCCTCTGATATATCTTTCTAACGAGGTATTATGTGCATCAAACAAGGATCATATGCCAAAGTTACGACCTTGGGAAGTTGATGTACCAATTTACCCAAACAGGGCCCATAGTTTGGCGCTTCATCTCCTAGGGTTAGGTTTTTGGATGTTTATGGTTTTCCATTATTTCTCAATAATAAATAGGCCTTTGAGCCTCATTGTAACATAGTTTAGAGGCATGTAGCCGCCACATCTCTTCTTAGAGATAAGCTATCATCGCCCGAGCTAGTCTTATTTCCATTCTGTTTGTAAGCATATTACAGTATTTTATATTAATGAAATGAAGTGTTATGTCTACTGCATATTTTTATTTATGGTTATATCTATAATTTGTTGCATTCTTGTTTAAATCCGGATCAGTGGTATTAGAGCAATCTTCTCTTTCTCTATTTTTCTTTGCATGTACCCAACGAGGTTGGGATATAAGGAGTTAGGGCTCGATCTGGTTGAACCTTTGCAAGATCAACCTCGCAAACCATGACGACCTCCCATGGGGGAAGAAAAGAAAGATGAGGGGGCAGGAGATCCTATCAAAATATTGCTCGAGGAGGCCCTCGAGAAACAAAGGAGCACTATGATGGATAATTGTGCCCAAATCCTTCAACGATTGCCCACTGACGGCGTATCCACATCCAACAACCACTTTGGAGGCTCCATCCTTTTAAGGTACAAATAAATTTGACATTCCCATATTTGAGGGCCAAATATATGCAAACACCATAGATAAATGGTTGAATCTGCTAAAGGATATTTTTTTATTCATGATTTTCCAGCCGAGAAAATATTACTTTTTCTCTTCTCAAAGCTGCCCCCCACATCAAGGACTGGTGGAAAACCTACTGTGAGCGGAAGGATGAAAGTGTGGCCTCACTGTTTTCGGGCACACCCACTTGGAATTCATTCCAGGATGCCATCAAGGAGTAGTACTACCCTTTCAAGAGCTATGAGGATAAATACATAAAGTGGGCAATGTTGCGACAGGGAAGAGACTAAGATGTGTCAGATTTTACCAATTTTTTTCAAACCCTTTGCACAAAGTTGGGTATTAAGGATTCTGAGAAACTTTTGGTACTCAAGTATCATGGCTTCCTACACAAGTACATATAGGATGAGATGGAGTTCCTGGACATCTCCTTGCTCGGCACGGCATACCGATACACTGTCAAGATCGAGCAAAAGTTTAAACAAAAGAAGCAATAATTTGGATCTGTGAATCTGAAGGAAGGGAAATGCACCCCCATACCGCAAAACAAAGGACAAAGCCAAGGCAGGGTGTCCGAGGACAACCTACCAAATCCGCAAGAAAATAACAACACCGCGAAGCTGAAGAAGGACACATGAAAGTGTTGTGAGTTCCATAAGATCTCCACTCACAACACAAGTGAGTGCCGATCCAAGCAATCACTGGTGGCCGAGCTGAAGGCTTCAGAATCAAATGCATTTTTTGACTCTGAATCAGAACCCGACAAGGGGAATGACAAAGGGAAGTATATTATCAATACAAATCCCAATGCCACTGTTGCCACCACAAAGATCTAGAAGGGGGAACCTGAAGATCCAGAGGAGGAGGAGCACCTCTTCCCCTCCCAGATGTGGGTAAAGGGCTCCCATCTATAGTTCATTTTCGACAACAGGAGCCAAAAGAACCTCATTTTGGTAGATGTCGTGAAGCAGCTGGGCTTACTAACCACAACACACCCACAACTGTACACTATCGGGTGGCTTCACCAAGGACGAGATCTTCATGTGAGCTAGCAGTGCCTCCTTCCATACAGCATTAAGCCCTTCACGAATGAGGTAATATGTGATGTTTCTCCCCTTGATGTTTGTCATGTATTATTAGGCCAACCATACTTGTGGAAGAAACATGTTGTGTATGAGTCAAGGCCTCGCACTGTTATGGTTACTTTCGGAAATAAGATGTATAGGATACCAGAGGTAGCACCGCCTACTACCATATCTTTGGTTATTGCAAAATATTGTTGTAAGCTCATTTCCAAAATCGGGAAATTTGTTTTCCTGATGATATGCCCTAAGGGAAAGAAGAAGACAGTGGCCATGACCTCTAGACAAGGCCCCTCCACACGAAAAAAATATATGGATAAGGTCATGGAGGAGTACAAGGACATCTTCACCTCCCTCACAGGGGTGCCTCTGCATTTTTAGGTCAAGCACTCCATCGATCTGACCCTAGGTGCATCGTTTTCCAATGGACCATTCTATCAGTGCTTTGTTATGGAGAACGATGAAATCAAGAGGTAGATTCAAGAGCTGCTGTAGAAATGTCACATCCACCCGATTTCATCGCCCTGTGGGATCCTGATCGTGTTGGTACAGAAGAAGGATGGGACTTGGAGACTCTGTATTGACTATCGGGCATTGAACAAGATCATTGTTCAGAATAGCTACCTGATCCCATGGATTGATGACCTTCTAAACCAAATCAAGGAGGGAAAATATTTCATCAAGATCAACTTGAAGTCCGGATATCACCAGGTACTAATCAAAGCCTTTGATGTGTGGAAAATCGACTTCAAAGCCAAGGAAGGCCTTTTCAAATGGTTGGTTATGCCTTTTAGGTTGAAAATGCTCTGAGAACCTTCATGAGGCTCATGGATGACATCTTGTGGCCATTCACCAACTCATTTTTAGTGGTATACTTGGATGATATCCTAATTTTCAGTCAGAGTTGGGAAGAGTACCTCTACTACATCCGACAGGTTCTCCAAACACTGTGGCAACACAAGCTGTGTGCCAATTTAGAGAAATTCACTTTTGGCATGACCCAGGTTTAGTATCTGGGATACATTATCAATGAACGGGGGGTGCATTTAGATTCACCCAAGAACCAAATCATTCGGGATTGACCAGCCCCAACCACTCTGAAAGAGATTTGCAGCTTTCTGGTTCTTGCCTATTTCTACCATAGGTTCGTATTGGGATTCTCTCATATCACTTGGCCCCTGAGTCAAGTCACCAAGGGAGGAGTGAAAGAAAAATTATTTTGGTATGAATCTCAACAGAAGGCATTCGCAGAGTTGAAACATCGGCTCTGCTCTGCACCAGTGCTCACATTACCAGACTTGCAACAACCATTTGAGATCGAGATGAATGCCTCTAACTATGTTATTGGGGCAGTCCTTACTCAATTAGGGAATCTAGTGACATATCACACTGAGACACTTTCAGACAAAGTCCGAAATTATCCCACTTATGACAAAGAGATGTATTCCATTGTGCAGGCCTATCAACAATGGAAGCATTACATTTTGGGGAAGTAAATGGTCATCCACATAGACCACCGACCTCTGCAGTTCATACAGATGCAAGGGAAGTTGTAGAATGAATTCCATCAGAAGTGGTCCACATACCTGTAACAATTCCATTTGAATATCAAGTATAAGAAGGGAAGCACCAATAATGATGCAGACTGCCTCAATTGACCACTGATCATGGAATTAACCACTGTGCTCAACTCTTCTAGGCACGAGACTTCTGATTGGCCACTTCTCTACAAAAGCGATCCAAAATTCAGCCACACATATCAGACGCTCTTGAAGGGTCAGCAAGTTCCATATTTTCAACTCCAGGATGCCCTGTTTTGCCACCTAGGACACCTTCGTGTTCCTTCAAGCAAGTGTGACAACATGATTTGGGAAGCGCACTACAGTATGGTTGTTGGATATTTCGGGGTTGAGAAAATGGTGGCATTACTGTAGAAGTATTTCTATTGGCTAAATCTTTGATAGGATGTTGGGAAATAGATCAGATCGTGCACTGCCTGCACCATTGCCAAACTGACCATTAAGAAGCAAGGCCTTTATACTCCAGTACGTACCCCTAGTTAACCTTGGGAATTCATCTCCATGGATTACATGTCGAGCTTCCTTCTACTAAGCAAGGAAACGACTGTGTTTTTGTGGTTGTCGATAGATTCTCAAAGATGGCCATTATGGTAGCCTACAAGAAGAATATCACAGCAGAAGCCACTCCTAAACTCTTCTTTGAACGAGTGTGGGTACACTTTGGGATCCCACAGACTATCATCTCAAATCGAGACAGCATGTTCCTCAGTACATTTTGGTCTAGTCTCTAGTCGATGCTAGACACCAAGCTCACTAAGTCCACAACAATCCATCCCCAAATTGATGGCCAAATAAAGGTCATCAGCAAGATGATCGTACACATTTTTTGCATGTACAACTCAAAGAATCCACACACATGGGATGAGAGCCTCCCCGATGTCCAATGCAACTACAACCGAGCTCTCCACAATTTCACTAGCCATAACCCTTTTCAGGTGGGCTTAGGATTCCAACGACTATGTCCCATTGATGTGGCCCTACCATTTGCAGCTAGTCAAGCAGATTTGGCTCATGTCTAGTCTGAAGCTGATAAGGTAAACAAATTCATTAATGACATCCAACATATCTACCAGCAGGTCCACGACATTCTAAAGAAATCAAATTCCAAGTACAAGCAACGACATGATCAACATCGAGTGCCACACAAGTTTCAGGTGGGTGAAAAAGTTTGGTTGCATTTGTAGAAGGAACGGCTTACCGGAGTCTATCGAAAACTTAGACCACTCCAATATGTTCCTTACACCATTACCAAGGCCGTGGGAGACAATTCATTTGAGCTCAACATTCCACCATTCCTTGGCCTGCACCGAATGTTCAATGTGGATTTCCTTTAACAATACTTCCCACCATTGCTAGACACATCAGACATTGCAGAACAACTCACACCTACAAAGTTAAATATAGATTGCATGGAATAAACCACAACTGATCAAATAATGGAAACACAAATCAAGAACACCCAACAGAAAAGGATCCAACTATATCTATTTGTCAAAGCAGGACAACTCCTTCACCAGGGCAAGTGGCTCACCAAGGACAAAGTTCAGCAGAAGTTTCCTCATCTCATGGAGGAACTCAATGAAATGGAGATGATTGCTTCCTAAGGGAGGAGGAATGATACAAGTGGATATTGGTGGCCACCTACCTATTCCACTTGGACCCCCACCATTGTTTCTTTTAGTTTCTCAGTTCCTTATTTGTAGCACAATTTACTATTTTTGGCAATTTTTAGGGTCCAGACTTTCGGAGCCATTTTGAGGCCCTAAACAATGTGCTTTGGGAAAACTGGGACCAACACAAGTTGTCAACTAATATAGGTCATTCCAAATTTTTATTCCTCAGATAGATCTTTCTAACGAGGTATTGTGCACATCAAACAGAGGTCGTATGCCAAAGTTACTACCCCGGGAAGTTGATGTATCAATTTACCCAAACGGGGCCCATAGTTTGGCGCTTCATCTCTTAGCGTCAGGTTTTTGGATGTTTAGGGTTTTCCATTGTTTCTCAATAATAAATAGGCCTTTGAGCCTCATTCTAACATAGTTCAGAGGCATGTAGCTGCCACATCTCTTCTCAGAGATAAGCTACCATCGTCCGAGCTAGTCTTATGTCCAATCTATTTATAAGCATATTTCAGTATTTGATATTAATGAAAAAAAGTTTTATTTCTATTGCTTCTTTGTATTTATGGTTATATCTGTAATTTTTTGCATTCCTATTTAAATCCGGATCAGGTATCTAGTTGTTCACTAAGAATCCCAATGATATATGTTTTCAAATTATGAAGAAAATTGCCTATTTCAGCTCTACTTACTGTTCTAGTTGCAGATTTATTAATTCTAGAGATCGCAGGATCTCTTGGATTTTTTCCAAATCTAGCCTTACCCCTTGAAATATGCTTACACAAATAACAAATTTCTCCAAATGAAAGTTATGAAACATCTCCCTTGCCCAATAAATTAAGAAGGTCAATCCACTCATCTCTGATGGATTTTAACAAAAGAGATTTAGTGTTTCATCATCCAAATTATACATCTTAGCCCTTTTGATGTTGTAACCAAATATTTCAACTAGGTCTTCAAGTCTTTCATTGTCTTTCTACATCATCTTAAAGACTTTGTCCTCAAGGTTATGGGGCATGCAATAATCCTTATATTTTTCTAAGAACATGCTTTTCATTTCTTCCGTTGTTCTAATAGTATATGTTTCTAATCCCATGAACCATTTAATTTCTCCATATTTAAGAGTAACTGGGAATAATTTCAATTTTTTAGGATCAATTAGGTATTCACAAGTTCTACATAAAACTTCAAACTCAAAAACAAATGTTTTAGGGTCCTCATTTCTCAAACCATGGAAATTAGGAAGGATGGAGGATGATATGTTCTTCATTGTCGTTGTTGTATCTTCATCAAATATGGGATATCCATAAGAATTTGGTTCTCCCCTACCACCTTGACCTCCACCTCCTCCTTTATTTCCTCCTCTGTCTCTTCCACCTCCAATACTAGGTTCACCATTTACATTATGTACTTCTCATTCTCCTTCCTCTGCCATTGTAGATTCTTCAAAGTTAATACAAGGTTCTATGATAGGATTTTCTAACTCTTCTTCCGGTTCCTCTACAAATGGTATATTAAAATAAGATTCTTCTTCTTGTTGTTCACTAGGAACCTGTAGTTGTTGTCCTAGAAGTTGCTCTCTCGTTGAAGAGAGGAAAATTACTCCTTCAATTAGGGATGTAGGTTCTTCAACTACAGCTTCAATAGAGGAATTTGGTGAATCTTTTGGTTTGATTCTAGATCTATGCACCTCAGGAATTCTATGTCTACCTGCCAATGATGGAATGTGAGAATGAGTGGATGGTGTGGCACTACGAGGTCTAGTGGGGGTGAATGGTGATGTTGGAATTGAACTTCTAGCTCCACTTACAAATCTACCCCTAGTATCCCTTTCTCTGTGCATAAATGACTTTTACCATTCTTTAATTATGCATCTACAAAGTCTACTGCACCTAAAATGATATGAAAACCAAGAACATAATCTTATATACACAACGACACCAAAATGTTGGGCAATTTATTTATTCTTAAATTACTTCATTGTCGACCAAGGTTCTTGTACTTGTGAGATGAATGTGCACTATATGTGCTATGAGTCCTATCTATGGATTGAATTATTCTAAGTATGAACAAATGTTGAATGAGATTTAGAGAGTAAACACGCACAAGTTCTTTCTATTTTAAAGATACATCAAAACCAATTACTTAACTGCTTGTAGAATTCAAAATTTATCTCTACTTGCAGAAAAGGAAATGCTAATACTAAATTGCAAGAAAAATATTCTAATGTTAATTGAAAAATTGAAAACACTACAACAGTATCTTGCAAAAAATAAATTCTACACTAATGGCATAAGAAAAACTATTTGCGGAAAGAAAAGAAACTAAAAACTAATTTCAAAAATAAGATGACATAAATAAAGTATCAATTGAGAACTTGCAACTCTAAATGATTATTGGTGTGCATTATTAATTCTAAAATACATCTCTTTTATCATCTACATAATTAACTGAGTAGTGAAACCTAAAAGGAAATTCATATGCAAATTAAATCTTTTGGTAAGTATTGTTTATGAGCGCTCTAGAACTGGAACAAAAAATGATAAAATTAGAACTGTGATGAAACTATCTTAAAAAGAAACTGTAAAAGATTATTGTTCTATGAGAAAGTGAAAATATAAACAAAACTGAATGTTCTTACAACTCAACAGGGAGCCCTCCTGTGAGTGTAAGTTTGCTATCGATCATATGATTTAGTAGTCACACATTTAAGAATAGAGGCTTTTATTTACTTGAAAACAGAGTATCACGATAAACCATAATAAAAATTTAATCGAACTGAGTTTTATGTCTCACCTTATGGAATTTTATACAAGTTTTCATCAAACAACTTCAAGAGTTTTATGCTAATACGAAATGAAACTACTTTTCCATCTAGGAAATTGAATTAAACTAATTTATCTCCTCATGGTTTTCTACTAAAAGAGAAAATCATGAGGGATTCTTTTCAGATCGTATTCTTGTGGTTGAACAAGTCTTCTGCATGCTTGTCTGATGTTCTATTCTCCTATTTCCTTCACTTAACCTTTTCACGTCATTCTCAGAGTTTGAATTTGAGTTTGACTCTTACATCTCTTAATCCTCATAGCTTGACAAGTTATGTCGATAGGTGGTCATCCATGTGGTGAACATTTTTCATCTCTATATACTCTTCATCCTTTTACTGAAGCATTGCAACCTATCTAACCATGAATATCACTGTGGAATTCAACATTAAATGTGAATGCTTATGATTATGTTATTGTAAGAATGTTTTTGTTATAATTCATAAAGAAACATAGATTTTAAACATGGGTGTTAAATACATTTTTATAAGTTGAATTTGACCTTGAGCATGCTGAGACTACTATAAAATTGGTGACAAAAAGGTGAAAGGACATGTTAAAAGGGTAGTGAAAAAGGAAACAATTTTAGACTTCAACAATTAGTGTTTTTCAATCACAAGCATAATACAAGTTAGATTTCTTATTTTCAAGCAAGTGTGAAATAGATAGATGATACATGAAATTATGTTGTTGATTTGATGAATTATGCAAGATAGAGTAGCTTTCCTTCTGCAAGTATATTATCCCTTTTTCTTTCATGAAATGATTAATTATACAAGTTGAACAAATGGAATTTTCACTTTCATAGCTAGAATCAGTTTTCAATTATGCTTTCATCAACAATATTTCACTATAGTTCAGTAGGAGGAATGGTCTTTGAACACCTTGATCTAATGTCATGACTGAGGGTGGCATGAGTAGAATCTAACCTACTCTGTATATAGCGTTGTTACTTCTAAGTTTGTACAAACTTTGGGTTGATAATTTGAGTTCAGGAGCCCTTGGGAGTTCAAAAATTCTTGTTGCAATACCAGGAATCACCACTTTTTGGCATCATTGTCATGGAGGTGTATAAGTAGATGTTGTTTCTACTTAAGCATTGTTTTCTGTTTGCTTTCAATTTTGAAAAAGTGAAAAAAAAAAATAAAAAAATTATTTCATGCCTCGTAGGAGTAGGGATAATCAAGGAAAATTATTACCAAAAACCCCACACACTCAAGTAGTCAACCTTCACTTTTCTTCTATAACCGTGAACTTCCCTCTCAACTGCAAGGGAATTAGATGACACTCTAGGTGAGAAACCCAAAAATTTTGAAGAACCTATTGGGGAAGAATAATAACCCACTTCGCCTACCCAAACTATGGTTGAAAACAAGAACAATAAGGTTTTCCCCATCATAGAAACCAATAAAGAGGATAGAATGAAGAATATAAGCCTTGCTGCCCTTCCACACTTCCATGGCTTAACCTTTGAGGATCTTGACACCTTCATGTTTGAATTTTGTTTTTTGTAGGACCTATGCCTATATCTATGATGAGAAGAAGCTAAATTTATTCCCCTCTACCCTTAAAGATGTAGCCTCGTGTTGTTTTATGGGTCTGCCTTAGGGCAGCATCACTACCTGGGCCCAAATGCAATAAGCCTTCAATAGTAAGTACAAGGACCACTGTAGGTCCAAAGAAACCAAGTAAGAAATCTTTAGGATGACTCTTGGACCTAATGAATCCCTAGAGGACTATGAGAAGAGATTTCAACTCAATTATAGGAGGGCCAATTGTACCCTTGATCCTGAGTCATTCAAGCTAGTTCTTCTCCTAGGAATCGGGGAGGATGTGTTGGAAACCCTAAACATTTTTTGTGGGGGAAATATCTATCAATTACCCTATGATGACATCGAAATTGTATTCAACAATCACTCTATGGGCTAGGAAAAAGGGTAGGGCTAGTCAAGGCTTGGTTAGTTCCTCTCGCTCCAAAACATCCATCAAGAATGAGATAGGGAACATGTTGGAGGATTTCAAGAGTTAAATTTTGCATACCTTTACATTGAAAATGGATATCATGCAAATATAAAAAAATCAAGAGGAAGCAGAGACGACACTAGCTATTTTCTACCCTAAATGCAGTAAAAGGCATCTTATGAATGAATACCCATTAGATGTCATAGAAGTTTTCCTAGTATGTGAAGAAAATCGTGCAACAGAAAAATGCCCCTCTTTGTCAGGCCTAAAATTTGTATACCGAGGGAAATAAGGTGGGTTAGAGAAACTTTGCTTCATTAATCAAAGAAGGCCTCAATACAAATCAAAATTCACCTTTCTAGCTTTGGTACCCTTCCACTCATCCATCATGGTCCACACCTCCTTCTTAGCCTTATGCTCCTCTATACCCTCCTCAAACTGTCAACCCTACTTTTCAGCCATATCCACCCCAATCTTCTCAATGGGGAAACCCATCACAAGGGTTGAGGCCTCAAGCCAACCAACCTCCTCCTTTACTTCCTCCACCCCAACCTCAACCACAACTCACTCATCGTACTCCACCTAAGCAACCTAAAATTCCTACTTAACCCAATCTGAATCCAAACAATAAGCAAGCACAACAGGTCTACATTGGAGAGGCATCTTATCTTTCTTAGGTTGTGTAAATCCAAAAGATTAACCTTCGGTCTAGGATAGTTCACACAGATAATCATCCACCATCTAGACCTTAATATCTTGAAGAAGAGAAAGAGGAGAGTGCTCCTCAAGTCAATCCACCTCCCTTTCCTGAAAAGTTGATCCACCCTAGCCAACACATCCCATAAGAGGTTGAACTTCTAGGAGAATTGAAGAATTTATGTGTCAATATACCCCTTCTCTGGGCCATTAAATATGTTCCCATCTACAATAGGCTTATTAAAGAAAAATGTTTCAAAATGCTTGGGAGAAGTAGAAGAGATGCCCACACCATCAATGTTGTTGGACAAGTATCTGATCTGATGGTTGGGAGGGTGATCTTCCCAAAATACCTAGACCCCGATAGCCTAATAGTGGATGTGCACTGTTGTAGCTAAATTTTTCTAGCTGGAAAGAAAAAAAATTCTTAAATCATAAACGAGGGAATGATCGAAAAGAGAATGTTTCTCTTCAAGTTATATGTTTCCTTGCAAGGAAGAATAAAGTTCTCATGTGAAAAATCCTTTTTTAAATCCTAAATTTGGTGTATTCTGACAAGTTTTGTACTCTTGACCTTTAATATGGAGGAATTTCAATTTTATAGAAATTGTCAAGCCATATATATATATATATAATTGAAAGAACATATATTATGAATCATAAAGAATCCCAATATATAACATTCAGAACAAAGCGAAAATCCTATTACAGGACTAAGGGAAATGCTCAATGTGTCACATGAATGGTGGGACTTGAAGTATGAAAACAATTAGATTGTTTTATATATATAACTAGTGTGGGACAAAGGTTCGGTGTAGATGCACAAGGAACAATATGCAACATAGGGAAGCTACTAGGTTCAAGAGTTTTGTAGATATCCAATCCGAATGGACCACGTTTGATCAAATTACATTCGTTGTGTTTCCCAAATTGAGTTGTAATGTTGCTGAACTGGAGGATCTAGTGATGTGTGGTGCTCTTGAATAAGATGACTGGGTATATGATTTAGTCACTCTGAAACATGGCGAATCGCCAAGATATTATCAATATATTACTCAATATGCATGGAATAGGCATTTTATAATTTATGGAAATATTAACGACAAAAATGTGCTTTATTTATCCAAACAGGAATGATGAAAGAGGTAGACCGTTTGTTGAATGAATTGATGAAAATAGGTTTTGTCCTTGATTACATTAATTACTATGTCTAGAAAAACACAGGGATATATTTGAAATTATTGAGCTTTCATGCGACCTTATGATGATTCTCGACTAACTTAATAAACTTCTAAAGGGCATGGATAAGGTTGAGCGGCTAGTCTTCAATGGCGTTAAAGGTGTGAGAAAATCGCACACATTTTTTCTAAGCCCTCATTGGCCCAATCCCATGTGATTTATTTCAATGAGTTCGAGCATTCATCACTATTGGATTTCCTGCCCTTAGGTCCTCGAAGTGCTGGAAATATTGATAAGGGTTTGAACAAAAAACTTGGTGAATTTTTCAATGCTCATTCTCATGGTGATGATTATTAAGGAATAATGTGAAGAAAACGAGCACCCCTTCTAGGTGAAAGAGACCATTTCCCCTATGCACATATGAAACACAGGCATTAAGAAAATCCTTGATTTCACTGTCGCTGGAGGGTTACAACATTGTCAACTTGGTCTCATCCTCTGCAAGTTAAACATCTAGTGGATAGTTTACATTGGTAATTCATATTTTTTTATCTCCAAATTAAGCTCCATTTGGTCAGTACTTATAATTTATAGAGCAATTATAGTATAATTCTAATGGCGTTGGGAGTGGTGGAGTCTCTAGCGGGGTTTTCTCCTACTGCTATTTGTGCATATATCTAGCTGTGGGTGTTATTTCCATATAGGTTTTCAACAACACCCTTGACCGCACTTACTCTACTAGTTGCAGAAGAGCTCTTCTTATGAGATTTTATTTCCATTATATTTTCCAATGGAGAATGAAGCGATGAGTTTCATGATGATTTTTGCTTTGATAGCCTCAATAGTAGGAGTTGCCTCATGATTTTCAGGGCTCCATCATCTCCGAGTATGGACTGGACATAGCTTGTCATCCAGCACTGCATCCTCCATGACAGTTTGGGCCCTTACATTACTTGATATAGAGCTGGATTATTGATGGGATGTTTCAACCAATGAATATCAACCAGTAGATTCATTCTCACCTCATCAATGATTAGCCTCATCATTGGGTAACTATATGGACCTTAATACACCTCCAAGTTTATTAAAATCAACTCTTCTCATAATTCCTTACATATTTTAATCATATTTTTTTTAATGAGATGAGTAAAAGTAAGATGTTATGTCTAGTGGTCTAATGTGCATTGATTGCAACTTTTTGAGAGAAAATCATGCCAATTTTGGCTAATTAAGGGCATAAAATCGAATGAGACAAGGAGGAGAGATTCTAGGAGATATATCCTCCTCATTTAATCTTCACTCATTCAAATATTCCTCCATCAAATCACACTAACTCGAAGTTGCAAGCGGTCAAGTCATGAAGATCAAAAGGCAATTGAGCCAGTGACAGTTAAGAGCCAGTTTATCTTGAGTTTGGGAGCCAAGCCTCCCTAGATTTAAGGAAGTCATTAAGACTTCCATTGTATAAAAAAGGAGGCCTAGAGCCTCATTAGGGTTCAGATTTTTTATGTAAGAGCACTAAGCATTTTCGAGTTAAAGACTTGTGGAAGACATTGTTATGTAATTTTTTTGATATGATAAAGAGAATGAGCAGTTCCTTGATCCAACATTGAGTTGAATCCGAGGGATGAAGCTCTTGGGTTAGGGCCCAACCCTAGCAGAAAAGGCTCCTCTTCTTGTACTTGTATGCTTAGTTGATTTCATAGATTAATGGTTGAATTGGTTTTAGCATTATTTCATTGCAAGTAGTTGTGAATTTGATTATTTTGCTTCCATTTGTGCATTAATTTAGTAGTAGCTTAGAAAGATAAAGGAATACCAAAATTCTGATAGTAGGTAGGTTTGGCCTCACTCCTCCCTTCAGGGACCATGGTTTGAGGAAAGAAATCCTATGCAGCCCCAAAAAGACAGAATTCATATTTCTTATGGAATTTAAGTTTTTTTGCTACTTAGGCCAGCATCTTGTTAGTTTTCAAGAATAGGATTCAATTGTCATTTCTGATATCTTCAGCCTTGTATTAGATCTCATAGTGTTTCACATTACTCTGCAAGTATTTCCATTCATGAACTAGGCAACTAGATAATGAAATTCTATTTTCTTAAGTTGATTGAAAATCTTTCTTATTTGACATGATTCATGAATAAATGCCAGTGATTGATGCAATGCAGGAGTTTCAATATAGCAAGGAGATCCCCTGACCAACAACCCCAACCTAACGTCATCCATCCATGAACACCAAAATCCACTAAATCCCAACAACTTCCCAGGTTTTTTGAGCAAATCCAACCATCTTACAAACTCTGTTTTGAGCTCTGAAGAAGTCTTAGCCACTCCCTTTCCTTATTTATCCCACCATTCACCTTCCCTAAGCCCTACACCACCTTCCAAATCTTCTATTTCTCTCGTTTGGATCCTATAGGAATACAGGGGATCTCGTAGGAGCATTAGGACAACATGTAGGAAGAATTAGGACATCCTGTAGGATGACCTATAGCGCCCTGTTTTGAGGCTGAATTGTGGAAAAAGCATCTAGGAAGACAGGATAAGACCCCTAATTTCCTCCCAAGCCATCTGACCTTTCACCACCATCTCATACCCACCTACCACATCACCAACAAGATTTAGAATTCATATTTTTCACACAGAAAAGGACAAAAAGGAAAAAAGAGTTATTATGTTCATTTACATGCACAGTAGTAGAGTGTTTGGTTATTTCAGATTGCATGCCTAGGACAGTAGGATTACACACATGTTAACTTAGCATTCTTTGAATCAAAACCTCTTAGCAATTAGTTAGATAAGTGGTGTGTTTAAGCATTTGATTTTAGTCTTTCCTTACTATAGTGGAAAATATTTCAGTTAATGTAAATTCCCCCTTCCCTCATTGGTAATCAAGCTTCTTTTGAATTAATAGAAGGATGGTTTGAGAAACCATAGAGGTATATCACCAGCTTAGCAGTGAAAAATAGTGGACCCATTGCATCTACTTGTGTATACAGCACTGTCACCTCCAAGTTTGTACGAACCCCTAGTTGATAAAGTAAAGTTGGTAGCCTCAGGAGTTGCAGCATTCTTGCTGCAATACTGGTGCTCATCACTTTTTGGCACCGTTGTCGGGGAGGTGTCTAAGTAAGATGTGATTTCTGCTTTCTTTCTTCCATTTATTATCTCTGACATTCTACTATTATCTTCATTTCTGCAAAAGTAATTGTAAGTTGGTTTGCTTTCTTTCCCATTCTGCAAGTGAGATTTCATTGAGCAGTTATTTTCCATTCAGTTTGTTATTTCAATTCTAAAATTAGTCTCAAAGCTTGAAAAAACCAAAAAAAAAAAAAACACAAAACACTTCTTTCATGCCTCGTAGGAATAGGGATAACTTAGGAAAATTTCTACCAAATACCCCCACCACTTCAAACAACCAACCTTCCCTCCTCTTCAGTAGCTATGAATTGGAGGACCCCTTGGGAGAACAACCAGAGATATTTGAAGAGCCTAGAGGGGGAGAAGAATAAGGAGAACCCATTCCAACTGAGCTAATGGCTTAAAATAGAAATGACATAGGAGATAGAGAAAGAATTGGGGGTGCCTTTCCTATCAAAGAAACTAATGGGGATACCAAGATGAAAAACATAAGCCCCTTTACTCTTCCTCATTTCCATGGCATGACCTCAGAAGATCCAGATACTTTCTTGTTTGAGTTTGTTATCATATGCAAAACTTATGATTACACCACTAATGAGAATAAGTTGAAAGTATTCCCATCCACTCTCAAGGATGCAGCTTTGCGTTGGTTCAAGGGTTTACCTAGGGATAGGATCACAACCTAGGCTTAGATGCAATAAGCTTTCAACAACAAATATCGAGACTAGTGCAGGTCCAAAGACACCAAAGAGGAAATTTTTAGGATGACCTTGGGGCATGATGAATCCCTAGAGGATTATGAAGAAAGATTCCAGCTTAGCTACAAAAGGGCTAGGTGCACACTTGATCCTGAGTCACTGAATCTGGTCCAGCTCTAAGGGGTAAGGGAAGATCTTCTAGATACCTTAAACCTGCTAGCAGGAGGGGACATCTACTAGCTACCATATGAATATATCAAGACTGTCTTTAGGAACCATTCTATGGCATCTAGGAAAAAGGATAGTGGTATTCAACCAATGGCCAACTCATCCTCTTCCAACACATCCATAAAAGGTGAAATTGGAAATATGATGGAAGATTTCAAGAGTGAAATGTTGTAAAACCTTTCCCTACAAATGAACACTACGAAAATAGGAGGAAGCAGAGAGAGCATTAGCCATATTCTTCCCTAGATGCACAAGGAGGCACCCTAGGAATGAATTTCCATTAAACCTTATTGAAATATGTTCGGTCTGTGAAGAAAACCACTCCACAGACACATTTCCTTCTCTACCTGGACTAAAAGTTGTGTATCAGGGAACTAAAGGGGTGAATGAACAACTCTACTACATAAATCAAAGGAGACCCCATGGGCCTCAACCATACCAGTAAGGCATGCAAGGGTCATCCCATGCATATTACAACCCTAACCAGAACACATTCATTCCCTCTTGGGGCCCCCCTGCTCATCCCTCCTGGTCTACACCCCCTCCTTGGTTTTTTTCACCTCAGTACCATTCCCAGCTGACCAATCAGCCATATACTCTACCACAGCCTCAGTGGAATGAACCACCCCAGGGGTGGAAGCCCCCATACAACAATGCTCCATCTTTATTTCCTTCACCTCCTACTCAACCATAACTTTTACAGCCTGCTCCACCTAAACAGCCTCAGATGCCTACCTAGCCAAATCCGAACTCAAACAACAGACAGGCACAACAAGTATACAGTGGAGAGACATCTTATCCTACTTTGCTGTGGAGATTCAGGAAATCAACCTAACGTCTAGGAGAGTACTCCCGAACAACCAACCTCCATCTCCACCTAGGGAGAGAAAGGAGGAGAGAGAGGAAAGAATGCCTAGAGTGAATCCACCACCCTTTCCTGAAATATTAACTCATCAAGTCCAGCCTACCCAGAAGAGAATGAACTTTTCGGTGAATCAAAAAGTCTATGTGTCAAAATTCCACTTCTCCAAGCCATCAAGGATGTACCTATTTACAACAAATTGATTAAAGAGAAGTGTTTCAAACATCCAGGGAGGTGAAAAAGAGACACCCCTACCATTAATGTCATTGGACAACTGTCCGACTTAATGTTGGGGCAGGTAATTTGCCCAAATTATTTCGACCCTGGAAACCCTGTAGTGGATGTGCATATCAATGGCACCATTATCCCACACACTTTGATTGATATTGGGGCTGCCATTAATGTAATGAATAAGGACACCATGCTCAAGCTCAATCTCCAAGGTGCATTAAGAAAGACCACAACAGTCTTGCAACTTGCAGACCGTTCAATAGTAGCCCTTGAGGGGATTTTTGAAGATGTGATGGTCTCCATTGACTCTTGGGAGTACCCTGTAGACTTCCTAGTTCTATAGCCTAAGGCCAAGCTTAGTGGTTATCCTCTCATACTTGGGAGGCCTTGGTTAGCTACTGTTGATGCTTACATCAACCACAGAGCTGGAAATATGACTATAAAAAATGGGCATTTGTCCAAGTAATTGGTCTTGTACCCTCCTGCTCAACCATCTTTAGAACATGACTTACCTTTATCGCTAGAAGAGGAGGAAGAAGATGAAATATACTCAGCCCAACTCTATACCTTAGAAACTGCCATGGGAGGAGGACAACCAGATGAAGATGATTTGATTGAACACATACTCCAAAGTCCAACTCCCAGCACCTTGTCCTTAGAGGAAGTAGTAAAGGAAACCAAGAGAAACCATTAGATTGATCTATGCTTAGCTGATTCAAACCCTACCCATGTCAAAACAATAGAATTTGGCCCTGAAAGAACTTTGAAAATCAACCCCTCTCTTTTTGTACACCAAGAAGAAAAGTTGTGCAACATGCTAAGGGAACATTTGGATGCCTTTGCTTTGAGTTACAAAGAAATGAAGGGAGTGCACCCCTCGGTGTGTACTCACCACATTTATATAAAAGAAGGTTGCAAACAAATCCAACAACCCCAAAGGAGAATGAATCCAACTCTCAAGGATATAGTCAAAGAAGAAATGCAAAAGCAACTAGATGCAAGATTCATTTAGCCTATCTCAGACAGTGAGTGGGTTTCTCCTTTGGTGTTGGTTCCAAAGAAAAATGGGAAGTGGAGGATTTGTGTCAACAGAGATTTAAACAAAGCAACAGACAAGGACCAATTCCCTCTACCTTTCATTGACCAAGTGCTAGAGAGCTTGGCAGGGAAAAAGGTTTTTTCTTTCATAGATGGGTTCAACGGGTATAATCAAATCCAAATTAGCCCAGAGGACTAGGATAAAACCACCTTCACCTATCCTTAGGGTTATTTTGCTTATAGGGTCCTTCGTTTTGGCCTATGCAATGCCCTTGCCACTTTCTAGAGGGCAGTCCTGAGTATCTTTGCCGAGCTAGTCCATGATGCAGTAGAAATTTATATGGATGATTTTACACCCTATGGGTGTGATTTCCAGGAGGCTCTATCCAACTTGGGTAAGGCCTTGAACAAATACATTGAAATGAACTTGTCCCTTAGTCCCAAAACATCTAAGTTCTTGATGACTGCAGGGACTGTTCTAGGTCATTCAATATCCCAGAAAGGACTACGGGTGGACCCAAATAAGATAGCCATCATCCAAAGGGACCCACCTCTACAAAAACAGAGGGATGTCAGAAGTTTTATAGGTTTAGCTGGATACTATAAGATATTTATAAAATACTTCAGCAAGTTAGCTTCTCCTTTATTTGAATTATTAGCCAAAGACTCTGAATTTTTATGGTCAGAAAGTTGTCAAGAGGCCTTGGACACCCTAAAGGACAAGTTAACCACTGCACTTATTCTCCGAGGCCCAAATTGGGCCCTTCCTTTCCATATACATGATGATGCCTCTCACAAAGGCATAGGAGCAGCTCTAGGCCAGATAGATAATAAGTTACCTTATGACATTTACTTCATGAGTAAGAATTTGTTAAAAGTCGAACTGAACTACACTGTGACTCAAAAGGAGGTCCTAGTTGTTGTGCATTCATTGAAAAAATTTAGGCATTAGATTACAGGTTACCAAAAAAAATTTCATACTGACCATGTTGCAATTAAATACTTGATGAATAAACCTAGTGTAAATGCCTAGATTATTAGATGGTTACTTTTATTACAACAGTTTGATCTAACTATTATTGATAAGCTTAGCAAGGATAATGTTGTTGCAGATTTTTTATCTAGATTGATGATAAGCCTCATAAATGGGTAATTATATGGGCTGATTTTGCCTCCTAACCTAGTCAAATCAACCATTCTCTTAGCTTATTGTATGATTTTCTGATTATATTTATGCTTATAAAGTGAGTTGAGTTAGTTATGATGCCATGTGGTCTAACATGTACTTAATGCAGATTATTGATGGATTTCGAGGTCAAAGTCAAGGATCCAATGGTCAAATGGCAGCAATAACTCGAAGTAGAGAGAGGAAAGGACTTATAGGAACCCAACACCCCCACTGCTTTACATAGCCAACCTTCTCTCTTCTTCAGTGGCTGCAATCAAGAAGAACCCTTAGGTGAACAGCCAGACATATTTGAAGAACCTATAGGGGAAGAAGAAGAAGAAACCATTCCTCTGGAGCCAATCGATAAAAACAGAAATGCTAGGGGGAATGGAGAGAGAATAGAGGGTACCTTTCCCATTCTAGAGACCAATGGGGACACCAAAATGAAAAATATAAGCCCTTCAGCCCTACCCCACTTCCATGGTCTAACTACAGAAGATCCTAACACCTTCTTGTTTGAGTTTGTTGTCATCTGTCAAACTTATGACTATGCATAAGATGAGCAAAAGTTGAAATTGTTCCCTTCTACTCTCAAGGATGTAGCACTGCGCTGGTTCTTGGGATTACCTGGTAATAGCATCACAACTTGGGCTCAGATGTAGCAGGCCTTTAATAACAAGTATCGAGACTATTGTAGGTCAAAAGATACTAAAGAAGAAATGTTCTGAATGACCATGGGAAGTGATGAGTCCCTGGAAGACTATGAAGAAAGGTTCCAGCTCAATTACAAAAGGGCTGGGTGTACACTTGACCCTAAGTCTTTGAAGTTGGTCCTTCTCAGGGGAATTTGGGAAGACCTTCTAGACACCCTCCATCTATTGGCCGGGGGAGACATCTACCAACTATCCTATGAGGACATAAAGACTGTTTTTAGAAACCATTCTAGAGTAGCTAGAAAGAAAGGTGGGGGGGTCAACCCATAGCCAGTACCTATTCTTCCAATTCATCCATTAAAGGTGAAATTGGAAACATGCTGGAAGACTTCAAGAGTGAGATGTTGTAGAATCTTGCCATGCAAATGGATACCTTACATATCAAAAGAAAACAAGAGGAAGCAGAGAGGGCTTTGGCCATTTTTTTCCCTAAATGCACCAAGGGGCATCCTAGGAACGAATGCCCATTGAACTCTATAGATGTTTGTTCAGTCTGTGAAGAAAATCATTCTACAGACTAGTGCCCTTCCTTGCCTGGACTTAAAGTTGTATACCAAGGGGCCGAAGGATTTACTGAACAGATCTACTACATAAACCAAAGGAGTGCATGGACCTAGACCATACCAGCAGGGGATGCAAGGGACCTCTCAGGAATTCTACAACCCCAACCAAGTCCCCTCCATACCTTCTTAGGGTCCCCCTGCTCATCCTTCCTGGTCCACGCCACCTCCTTGGTCCTTCACATCTCAATATCATGCCCAACCAACCACCCATTCATTTCATTCCTATACTCAACTGCAACCTCAGTGGAATGCGTCTCATCAAGGGTGGAGGCCCCAATACAACTCTCTTCCTGCTCTTCTACCTCCACCACCTGCCCAACGACATCTGTTACCTTTTGCTCCACCAAGGCAACCCCAAATGCCTGCCCAACCAAATCCAAACCCAAACAATAGACAGGCTCAGCAAGTGTATAGTGGGGAACCATCATGCCCAACTTATGTGGTGGAGTTTCAGGAATTCAACTTGCGATCTGGGAAAGTTCTCCTAGATAGACAGCCTCCACCCAGGGAGGCTGAGGAAGATAAAGAGGAAAGTGAACCTAAAGCAAATCCACCCTTTCCTGAGAGACTATCCCAGACAATCCAGCCTACTGCAAAAGAGACTGAACCCCTAGGAGAATTGAAACATTTATGTGTAAAGATACCACTTCTCCAAGCCATAAAAGATGTGCCTATCTACAATAGGTTGATCAAAGAGAAGTTCTTTAGGCATCCAAGAAGGCACAAGAGAGATGCCCCAACCATCAATGTCATAGGACAACTATCCGACCTAATGTTGGGGCAGATAATCTGTCCAAAATATCTGGACCTTGGAAGCCCAGTAATTTATGTCCACATCAATGGCACAATGGTCCCACATAGCTTGATTGATCTGGTAGCTGCCATTAATGTGATGAAAAAGGACACAGTTCTCAAACTTAATCTCCAAGACTCCTCAAGGAAGACCACAACAATGCTATAGCTAGCAAACCACTCCACTATGACCCTTGAGGGGATTATGGAAGATGTGACGGTCTCCATTGATTCTTTGAAGTGCCCTACGGATTTCTTAGTTCTTCAGCCAAAGGCAAAGCTCATTGGGTATCCTCTCATCCTGGGAAGACCCTGGTTAGCTACAGCCAATTCCTACATCAGCTTCTGAGCTGGGAACATGACCATAAAGAATGAACACATGTCCAAGCAATTAACCCTATATCCTCTTGCCCAACCCTTGCTAGAACATGATCTACCTCTCTGGTTGGAGGAGGAGGATGAGGATGAAGTTTATTCTGCACCATTTTGTACATTAGAAATCGCCATGGGGGGGGAACTGCAAGATGAGGATGATATGATTGAAAATTTGATTCAGAATCCACCTCCCAGTGTATCACCATTAGAAGACATAGTAAGAGAAACCCAAAACAACCCCTCAATTGATCTCTGTGTGGCCGATCCTACTTCTCCCCGTGTCAAAAATATAGAGTTTGGCCCAGAAAGAACATTGAAAATCAATCCATCCCTATCTACTTCCCAGGAGAAGGAGCTATGCAGCCTGCTGAGAAAACATCTAGATGCCTTTGCCTAGAGTTATAAGGAGATGAAGGGAGTACACCCTTCAGTATGTACTCATCATATATACATCAAGGAAGATTGCAAACCAGTCAGGCAACCTCAAAGGAGGATGAACCCAGCACTTAAAGATATTGTTAAGGAAGAACTACAGAAATTGCTTGATGCAGGATTCATCTATCCCATCTCTGATAGTGAATGGGTCTCTCCTTTGGTGCTAGTGCCAAAGAAAAATGATAAGTGGAGAATCTGTGTCAACTATCGGGAATTGAAAAAGCCACTAAAAAGGACCATTTTCCTTTACCTTTCATAGATCAAGTGTTAGACAGTCTGGTAGGGAAAAAAAATTTCTCTTTCCTAGATGGGTTTAGTGGGTACAATCAGATTCAAATCAGCCCGGAAGACCAAGATAAGACCACTTTCACTTGTCCTTGGGGTACCTTTGCATATCAAGTCCTTCCTTTTGGTTTTTTCAATGCTCCAGCCACTTTCCAAAGAGCGGTATTGAGTATATTTTCTGAATTGGTTCATGATGCAGTAGAAATATACATGGATGATTTTACTTCTTATGGCTCTAACTTTTAGGAAGATTTATCTAACCTAGGAAAAGTTATAGATAAGTGTATTGAGATGAACCTGTCCCTCTGTCTTGAAAAATGTGAATTCCTGATGAATGAAGGGACTGTGCTAGGTCATGCAATATCTCAACAAGGACTGCAGGTGGACCCCAACAAAATTGCCATCATCCAAAGGGCCCACCTCCTCAAAAGGTGAGGTATGTCAGAAGTTTCCTAGGCTTAGTCAGATATTATAGGAGATTCATTTTGTTTGGCCTCCTAGGCAAAGATCTTGAGTTCATATGGTCGGAAAACTGTCAAGAAGCCTTAGATCCTTGAAGAGAAAGCTAGTGACTATCCCAATTCTCAAAGGCTCAAACTGGGCCCTTCCATTTCACATTCATATAGATGCTTTAAAAAAAGTGATAGGAGTAGCCTTAGGAAAGTTGATGAAAAGTTACCTTATGCCATATACTTTATAAGCAAGAACTTGTCGAAGGTAGAGTTAAACTATACAGTGACCAAGAAAGAACTCCTAGCTATTGTGCATTTCTTAAACAAATTCAGACATTATATCACAGGCTATCAAACCTTTGTGCACACTAATCATGCTGCAATTAGATATTTAATGAACAAACCAGTTGTAAATGCTCGCATTATTAGATAGTTGCTTTTACTACAGCGGTTTGATCTAACCATTATTAATAAGCCCGGTAAAGAGAATGTTGTTACTGACTTTTTGTCCAGAGTAAATTTGCCTATAGGTAAAGAAGGAATGATAGATGACCAAATTCCAGATGAACACCTATTTGCTATATCAGTACTCTCTCCATGGTTTGCTGATATAGCAAACTACTTGTTTTCAGCAGAGTTCCCGCCACACCTGTCGTCAAAAGAGAAGAGTAGGATAGTAAGGCAAAGCGCCCCTTTCACTTGGATTGGAGGCAATCTCTTCAAACTGATCCAGATCAGATCTTGAGAATATGTGTCAGGGAGGAGGAAGCCTTTGACATCCTCCAGGCCTATCATGATGGGCCTTGTGGAGATCATTTTGTAGCAAAAAGAACCACCTTCAAGATATTACAAGCAGACTACTACTGGCCCACTCTTCATCAGGATGTGAGGAGATACATGAGCTAGTGTGATTGGTGCCAGAGGATGGGGAAACCCACTCCGAAGGATGAAATGCCCATGCAGCCTCAAGTGACCCTTAAGCCATTTGAGAAGTGGGGCATGGACTTTGTGGGGCCTATCAACCCCCCTTCAAAGCAGAAGTACATCATTGTGTGCGCCGACTACCTAACAAAGTGGGCAGAGACAAAAGCAATCAAAGCAGTGACAGAAGAAAAAGTAGTTGAGTTTTTGAGAGAAAATATATTCTACAAGTTTGGGTATCTGAGAGAGTTGGTCACAGACCAAGGCAATCAGTTCACTTCCAGCCCGATTGAAGACCTACTCACACATCATAAGATTAAGCACATGACTTCCACCCCTTATGTTAAATTGGAAACTAGGGCCAAACTCCATGTGGGTCAGCTTATTTATGGCAGCTGATATTTTTATTGGATCCCTCTCGTCGAGAGGTGTAGGATTGATCCAAAGATCATCCGATTCCGATAAGTATTTATGGAGATATGAATTTATTTTGTTTATGTAATTATTATCAAGCCGACCAGCAGTTATGTAGGCTCTAGAAGCCCAAACTTCATGTCTATTCAACCTTTAAGTTTTTAGTATAAATAGAAGAGAACTTGAAGACATTTTACACACATCTCTTGTGATCTCTCTCCACGTGTTTGGGTTTTGTGGACAGAGAGATATAGAGGAGAATACATTGTTCTAAAGGCTGATCTAGCCTTACCCTAGCTGCAGTCAAAGAAGGCATAATCACAGTGCGATTGGAGCTCAAGTGCCCTAGCCGCAGGTCAATCAGCAACCCTAATCTATGCAGTCAAGGAGGATTCCATAATGTATTAAAGGGAGGCTTGAACGCTATCAAAGGAAACCCTAAACGAGATCTAGCCGCAGTCATAAAGGTTATTTAAGCCGCAGTTGGAAAGGCCTGAACCAACAGTATGTGAAGGCCTAAATCCGCAGTTCTAAAGGTCCCTTATACGATGTCCCAAGAGGCCCTTACACGCTAAGCAGAGGTGCCCTAAATTTGCAGCATATTGGGCCCTAAATCTCTATTTTATTGGGTGCAGGTAAGGGCATTTCGAGTGAAGGAAGAAGGGACATTTAGGTCACTCCTATGACTGTTTTGGAGTGAAAATTAACCAGCAGAAAGGCATCAATAAAGGAGACAAAATTCTGGGCTGATTTGAATATTATGTGTAGACTGGAAACTCTGTTTTAGCAAGCCGTGGGTACAGGAAGCCACCTGTGGTAGGCCGCAGGCCCTAACCCCACTGAAAAGGTATTGCGTGGGACTGTTTTGGGGCTAGATTGAGTCCTAATCAACAACGTGGATGCAGAGGACTTATACAAGGGTAGGACGCAGTTTTGGAAGGCTGTTTGGTGACTTGGTTAAGGGATGTTGCAGCATATGGATGCCCTAACCAGTCACAATTAGGAGCAGCAGCGAAAACAGATTGGAACAACAATTTGTGCCTTGTGTCAAGGAAGTTGATCAGTTTTGGATCAGATTGTTGGGCAGCCTGTGGGAGCAAATTTGGAGGCTTGATTGGGTGATCGTAAGCCTTCATTAGTGCAGATCTGACAGTGTTGTAGTGTTGCAACATGATGATGCAAAGGCAGCATGGGTAGCATGAAGCATGATGATGCATGAGCAGCATGAAGTATGAAGTCATGGACAACTTGATGTATGGGCAGCACAGTGATCATGAGCAGCATGAAGATGCATGATGCAGCATGATGGTGCTACACGGTAAGGTGCAGCAGATGAATGAAATGGATAGGTGAAGTCTTCACCTAGGAGATTCAGTTGAAGTAGAATGTCTTCAACTGATCTCATCATTATAGGAAATGATCTATGCTCAGATCCAGATAAGTCAAAGTGTTGACTTCCGTTGTAAATGTATTATCTCTCTTTCTCTCTCTCTCTGCTAAACTTTGAAGATAAAAGAAGATTTCATCAAAGGGTTTCCCCACACATTGTGGGGTTTGTCCCTGGCTAGCGCCACATCTTGTGTCCTCTTGTCTTGGCTTGTCTTTTGCGATTTATATTCATGTTCTATCTGCAGTTTACTTTATGCTGATGTGATTGCTAATATGAAAAAGAAATCAAATAAATTGCTCTAGCATAGAACATACCAAAAAATTAACATGGTATCGGAGCTAAGGTGAATAAAATGCCCAAGCAGGAGTGAAAGAGCAATCACCAAAGACAGTTGGGACAAGACAAAAGGATCAATGGGTTCTTCACACTTCACTTAGGGTGAAGTCGAAGCAGAGCATATTATCAGAACGGCGTAGCAGAACTTCTGATGGCATACCTAAAGATCACTTCATTGGGAAGTTCGGATCTAAGGGTGGATGGAAAGGTAGATGTCTTGGTTATGAGTTCAGCCCTTATGCGAAGGAGTGTTCGAATGACAGAGATGCAGGTCATCAAAGACATGGCTGACTCTTCAAGGAAGCAAGGAACCTAGGTAAGAAGAATCAAATATTGTTTCTGATAAAGAAGTGTTATCTTGTATTGGCCCTCTCCTTCAGATTCTTTGGGAATCTGGCATATTGATTGTAGTGCTTCAAGGCACTTCATCGGATAGAAGGGTGCACTCTCTAATTTGATAGAGATGGAAACAATCGTGGGATTACACTTGGAGCCGATGCCACCTATCCTGAAGAGGGAATGGAAGTCAAAGGTTACAGGGTGGCACTTATCGGTGGAAAGGTACGTGTTTGAAAATAGATCTTTCAAAGATGTTTTTGAGTTCAGGGTTGTATCAAGTTGCAGGAAGTCCATTGGGGACCATAGACACAACACCAGAGGTCTGTGAGTCAGATGGTGACAAAGATGCCTAAATTCAAAAGAGCATGTAGGTACATGTCTGAGATGTATTGAAAGAAAATCTTACAAGGGGACCATTCCCCCTCATGTAGCAGGTCCACAGGTTTGGAACAACCCGTGGAGTTTGAGATTGATGATCAGGAATCTCACGTATGCTGGTGGAAGAAAGCCCTCTATGGCTTGAAGCAAGACACCCTAAGCATAGTATGAGAGGATCAACAACTGTCTGATGAAGCTGAGATTCACTAGGAGTGAAATCTATCCAAACCATCCGAAGGTTGTGGATGACAGGCCTTTCATACCAACACCTATGTCTGATAGGTACAGACCCTCTCATTTGTAGAAGAAAGAGGGAGTTGGATTCCGAATGTGGAAAGATAAACTGCTAGCCTGTGACTACCTCGAGGATCTTAACTTTCAAGAAGTTATATGGTAGTGATGTCGGACCTGATTTGGGAATGCCTTTGAAATTCATAAACTCATTCGCATTGATGTTCTTGGAGAACCTTCGTTCGGACATGTGTTGCAGTTAGCATGGTGAGCTCATATTTGGTTGAGCCTCATTGGATTGGTGCCAAGAATCTTCTGAATTGAGATACACTGCCGAAAATATGAAACCACATGATTATTCGAATGATGAGTGGGCAGGCAATGTGGAGGATCACTAGAGCACTTTTCAGTGTTGGTTCTCTTTGGATTCTGCTTCGATGCAGGAAGAAGAAGTCAGTCACTATAAGCACCGCCAAGACCGAATACATGGCTACGAGTATGATCTCGTATGAAGCTGCATGGTTGCGGAATTTCTTGTGTTAGTTGTTTTTCTCTGTGACAACCAGAGGTGTGATTCGATTATTGAGGAATCTTGTATTCGACAATTGCTCCAGCAAACAGACATCAGATACTGCCTTATCTGGGATATGGAAATTCGATGAGCAAGGAGGCTCCATCGCACTGAGATGATATACAGGTTGCTAAAGCCCTGGGGGAAAGATCAAATTTGTGATTTTCCCGAATGACTTGGAGTCATCAAGAGACCTTTGTAAAAGGGTCCTACATGTTGCATAAATTGAGCTTTGGGAGCTTTGGGGGGCTTGCAGTTCTATTGGAGCAACATACAACCATAGGGTGACTCACCCTCCCTTGGTGGTGCACACTAGGACAAGATGATTCGCTCTCTTGTGGAACAGGATGATTTGCTCTCCTATGTAGCAGGATTGATGTGTTCTCCTGTGAGGCTTGGATTGATGTGTTCTCCATGGCGGCCTGGATTGATTTGTTCTCCATGGCGATTGTAGCAGGATTGATGTGTTCTCCTGTGAGGACAAGATTGATTAAGTTCTCCTATCGAGGCATCCTACCCATGCAGTCTGAGACTCATGGGAAGTACCTCGCATCTGATCAATGAGCAGGGAAATGAAGTTAGGGACCATAGTAGTACCGACAGACGCATCGTTGTATCTACCATACTCCCTACGCTAGGATGTACTCCATTGATCTGGGATCAATGATACTAGTCTGGGACCAATGGTAGGAGTTGTACATACTATGACGCTGACTTCGGGTCGGCTGAGACTAGTCTAGGACTAGTGGTGCATACTCCGAGACTGACTTCGTGTCAGTGCAGGACTGGTCTGGGACCAGTGAGAGTCGTACATACTATGATGCTGACTTTGGGTCGGTTGAGACTGGTCTGGGACCAGTGTTACGCACTCTGAGTCTGACTTCGGGTCAGTGGAGAATGGTATGAGACATTCTCGATCAATTCTTCTTCTTCATAGTTCAGCAGAGTTGAGCAGAGTAGAGCTAGCAGAACCAGCAGCGCTGAGCAGAGCTGAGCAGAGCAGAGCTAGCAGAGCCAACAGAGCTGAGCAGAGCAGAGCTAGCAGAGCCAGCAGAGCTCAGCAGAGCAGAGCTAGCAGAGTCAGCAGAGCTGAGCAGAGCAGAGCAGAGCCAACAGAGCTTAGCAAAGCAGAGAAGAGCTAGCAGAGCCAATAGAGCTGAGCAGAGCAGAGCTAGCAGAGCCAGCAGAGTTGAGTAGAGCAAAGCAAAGCTAGCAGAGCTGAGTAGAGTAGAGCAAAGCCAGCAGAGCTGAGCAAAGATGGGCAGAGCAGTGCAGGGCACTGATGGCAGAGATAGTACAGTCGGACATATGGATCAACAGATGGAGTTCCCCCGAGTTGAGAGGGAGTGTTAAATTGGAAACTAGGGCCAAACTCCATGTGGGTCAGCTTATTTATGGCAACTGATATTTTTATTAGATCCCTCTCATCGAGAGGTGTAGGATTGATCCAAAGATCATCCGATTCCGATAAGTATTTATGGAGATATGAATTTATTTTGTTTATGTAATTATTATCAAGCCGACCAGCACTTATGTAGGCTCTAGAAGCCCAAACGTCATGTCTATTCAACCTCTAAGTTTTTAGTATAAATAGAAGAGAACTTGAAGACATTTTACACACATCTCTTGTGATCTCTCTCCACGTGTTTGGGTTTTGTGGACAGAGAGATCTAGAGGAGAATACGTTGTTCTAAAGGCTGATCTAGCCTTACCCTAGCTGCAGTCAAAGAAGGCATAATCGCAGTGTGATTGGAGCTCAAGTGCCCTAGCCGCAGGTCAATCAACAGCCCTAATCTACGCAGTCAAGGAGGATTCCATAATGTAGTAAAGGGAGGCTTGAACGCTGTCAAAGGAAACCCTAAACGAGATCTAGCCACAGTCATAAAGGTTATTTAAGCCGCAGTTGGAAAGGCCTGAACCAGCAGTATGTGAAGGCCTAAATCCGCAGTTCTAAAGGTCCCTTATACGCTGTCCCAAGAGGCCCTTACACGCTAAGTAGAGGTGCCCTAAATCTGCAGTATATTGGGCCCTAAATCTCTGTTTTATTGGGTGCAGGTAAGGGCATTTCGAGTGAAGGAAGAAGGGACGTTTAGGTCACTCCTATGACTGTTTTGGAGTGAAAATTAACCAGCAGAAAGGCATCAATAAAGGAGACAAAATTCTGGGCTGATTTGAATATTATGTGCGGACTGGAAACTCTGTTTCAGCAGGCCGTGGGTACAGGAAGCCACCTGTGGTAGGCCGCAGGCCCTAACCCCACTGAAAAGGCATTACGTGGGACTGTTTTGGGGCTAGATTGAGTCCTAATCAACAGCATGGATGCAGAGGACTTATAAAAAGGTAGGACGCAGTTTTGGAAGGCTGTTTGGTGACTTGGTTAAGGGATGTTGCAGCATATGGATGCCCTAACCAGTCACAATTAGGAGCAGCAGGGAAAACAAATTGGAACAACAATTTGTGCCTTGTGTCAAGGAAGTTGATCAGTTTTGGATCAGATTGTTGGGCAACCTGTGGGAGAAAATTTGGAGACTTGATTGGGTGATCGTAAGCCTTCATTAGTGCAGATTTGACAGTGTTGTAGTGTTGCAACATGATGATGCAAAGGCAGCATGGGTAGCATGAAGCATGATGATGCATGAGCAGCATGAAGTATGAAGTCCTGGACAACTTGATGTATGGGCAGCACAGTGATCATGAGTAGCATGAAGATGCATGATGCAGCATGATGGTGCTACACGGTAAGGTGCAGCAGATGAATGAAATGGATAGGTGAAGTCGTCACCTAGGAGATTCAGTTGAAGTAGAATGTCTTCAACTGATCTCATCATTATAGGATATTATCTATGCTCAGATCCAGATAAGTCAAAGTGTTGACTTCCGTTGTAAATGTATTATCTCTCTCTCTCTCTCTCTCTGCTAAACTTTGAAGATAAAAGAAGATTTGATCAAAGGGTTTCCCCACACATTGTGGAGTTGTCCCTGGCTAGTGCCACATATTGTGTCCTCTTGTCTTGGCTTGTCTTCTGCGATTTATATTCATGTTCTATCTGCAGTTTACTTTATGCTGATGTGATTGCTAATATGAAAAAGAAATCAAATAAATTGCTCTAGCATAGAACATACCAAAAAATTAACACCTTACCATCCACAAGCCAATGGGTAAGTGGAGGTCACTAACAGAGCATTGGAAGGGATCCTAACCAAGGTAGTGAGAAGCAGTAGAAAAGACTAGGCAGACAGATTAGTTGAGGCCACTTGGGCCTACAACACAACATGGAAGACCACCACCAGGTTCACACCCTATGAACTAGTCTATGGGAAGAAGGCTTTGTTGTCAATAGAGTTTGAATTCAATACCCTAAGGATGGCAGCTCAGCTGGACCTAGACCTCAGCCATGCACAGAAGGAGAGATTACTTCAGCTCAATGGATTGGAT
This sequence comes from Pinus tabuliformis, assembly GCA_031772625.1. Lineage (NCBI taxonomy): Eukaryota > Viridiplantae > Streptophyta > Pinopsida > Pinales > Pinaceae > Pinus > Pinus tabuliformis. The sequence continues at coordinate 1,095,482,841 of CM062820.1, forward strand.
GAATACAAAGTGCAAGCCCTTCTCAATACAGCGGTATTGCAGCTTCAGAGAAAGATATGGCATGACAAAAATATCAAGGAGAAGAAATTCCAAGAGGGATATTAGGCACTACTCTATGATTCAAGATACAAGGATTTCAAAGGAAAGCTAAGGACAAGAAGGTTGGGACCCTACATTGTGGAGAAATGCAATGACAATGGTTCAGTTCTGATCAGAACCATTGATGATGAAGCCATCCCCATGCTTGTCAATGGACATTGGTTGAAAGTCTACAAGAAACCCTCTCCGAGCGAGAGTTTATTGAAGATCTGAATAAAATATTGATGGTAGTGGAGCATGTCTTAGCTTCCACTTCACCTGCTCATTGAAGAAAAGCAAAAAAACATATAAAAAAAATAATAAGGACTCAAGTGAAAAGCTCCATGAGGTGCTTGAGTCCCATCATTGGGTTGAAAACCTCTTCCGAGGTGGCCCAATGATGTTAAAAAAAAAAGAGGAAAAAGAATAAGATCCCTGGGTGAAAACCTTCCTTGGAGGCACCCAGGGCAGGCAATTAAGGTGAAAACCTTTCTGAGGCTCCCTAGTTGTTTTAAAAAAAAAAAAAAAATTATTGCCTTGCAGGTTTGCAGGAGGACTACAGGGAGCAGAAGAAGGTGCCAAGGGGACCCTGACATTCACACTAGCATCTATCTCATCTTCTCCACACCTTCCTACATCATTTTTGGCATCTCTTTCACCCCACTATACCTTTTTCTTTGAAAATTGTGTTTTCTACAGGAGGCTCTATGTTTTCTACAGGACGCTCCTGTAGAAATTATAGAGAACCGAAAGTGTCTACAAAAGGCGATTTGAGGGACAAAAAAGCTTCATGAGGAACCTATAATCCCTCCTACCATCTTCAAACCTCCTTGCCATCATTTCCAAGCTTGCATCACACCCCAAGCATCATCATTTTTTTCTTCCTATCAAAGAAAAAACCACAGAAAAACAGTTTTTTGGTTTTGAAAAGAACAAAAATAAAAAGAGGAAAAGGCACCAATAACCTTACCTGAATCTTACCTATTATCCCTCCATCTTTCATGACACCTCTGGCATTATTCTCGAGCTCCAAGCATAGGGAAAAGCTGAATTTTTCAAGGGAGAAGCAACTACAGGAGCTCCTATAGGAATTCCTGTAGCAGCTGATCCCATAGAAGTCCAGCACCAACAACAAAAGAGTGCACATCTGAAGGTTGGAAAGGCACATGCAACTCAACTCTAGCAAAAGAAGAACCTACAAAAGTGCATAACCACACATCAGCTAGTAGAGACAGCATGCATGAAGAAAAATGAAGGCATGCAGCAGAGAAAGCCACAGCACCTCCCAACAAATACACTCGGATCACAGGTAAGTAACTAAGTCACTCCTCTATTTGTATTTGTGTAATTAGGAATCATACGAAGGCGATGAGATGGTTGAGATTGAATGAGGGAAAGGTGGTCATTTAACTTGGCCACCTTCATTTAGTTGACTCCACTCATCCGAGATGTCACCCGCACGTGCGCACAGTCAACTCAAGCATAAGATGCCAAGGACAAGTAGTGGGAGGAAGTGTGAACTCCGATGCAATAACGAAGGATGATTACAAGGAAGGGACATGATGACAAGGCAGGTGGGGACCAACGGTTCAAATATGGCCAACGTACACCTTGCCAGCTCAGCACTCATAACCAAAAATATCCATAAATGGTAATGAGCACTCCTCCCTGTGTATTCTCACCACCTTTTCTTCATTTCCTTCTCGTAACTCAGTCATAGAAGTCCTCTTGTGCCCCCACAACCTCGTAACCACCATCCTCCATCGATTTCCTCCCTATCCATGCTCTCGGCGTTTTCTACAGAAGCACCTACAGGAAATCTACAGGAGGGACAACGGGCTTCTACAAGAGGGGCAATGAGTCATTTTGAAGGGAGAAACCATGATTTTTGGCATGAATTTGAGTCTAAAGAGGTATGGTTCAGGCATGCCCCCCGTTGAATATCAGTATATGAAAGAAGTGGTCTCAATTTGAGGGTGAAATAAGTCTTTAGGAGGGTAGAAAATACATAAAAAATTTCTGTTTATTTGAAAAAACACAGTCTCCTCTGTTTTTTCATTTTTCTCAAAACTCTGTCTCCACCTCCATATTTGTTTTTTTTTTTTAAGAATAGGTAGTATGACAGGAGGGTTTATGAGAAAATAGCCCACTAACTCCACTAGGCTCCATGCACATCCTCAATTAGTGGACATATTCACAAGGGCAAACTGGATGAATTTCTTTGAGAAATTATGAGGGTTTGATGAGGATATTGCCCAATAATTTTCTCTCTCTTTGGTCCCTCACACAAGAACACATGCCACTGTAACCATTAGAGGCCTCTCCATCGAAATAACCCTAGAATTTATCAGTAGGGTCACTACCCTTCCTCTTGGGCTGCCTTGGAGTAAAGATGAGAAACCAGTTTGCCAGGCTGCCAAGAAGAATTTTTTCCAAAATAATGAAACCCCTGTTGAAGATAAAAATGGAATTAGAAGGGCTAGTATACCATATCCCTGGGATGAGGTTAGCTACCAAATAATCAAATACATTTCTTGTGAGGGGAGGCACAACATTGTCTATGGTTATCATTTCAGAATCCTCCATGACTTGAGGTATGGCATGGATACCCCAGCACCTCAAAAGCTCAGTATCCCTTACTTTCTCCTTCAATCCCTCATTGACTCTAGCACCAAGGTACAAGTAGGAAATTTAAGGCAGTTGGCTCACCATGGCTTAATCAAAATCCTAGTAAAGGAAGCCCTTCATACCTTTACACTCCCTATAGCATGGGAAGTGTTCTGAAATATGACAGTTGATGATGAAATAAAAGCATTAACCTATGATGTCAATCCTTCTGGCAGTGAGGAGGAAGAATAACAAGGAGGAGAAGATAGTGCCAGTGGTGACATAGTAGAGAAAGAAAGGAAGGAGGAAGGAAAAGAAACAGAGGAGGGAAAAGTTGAAGAGATAGAAAAAGAGACAGAAGGAGAAAAAGAGGCAGAGAAGGCAGAGCAAGGAGAAGAGTCCCCTGAGACTTTGGAAAGAGAGGTAGCAGCTGCCCTCACTGCCCTCAGTACACCAGTCAAGCCAAAGCAGAAGAGGAAAAGACAGACCTCCATGTATTTCAAGGCAAGGAAGAGTACAAGGATTAAAACAGGGAAACCACAGCCAAGGTGAAGGAATCTGCCAAGGTGAAGGAATATCCTTCCAAGACACCTATAACCTATGAGATGGGGACTCCAAGATCTTCTACATGGAAGGGAAAGGTAGTACTACAGGACCCAAAATCAAACCTACAGGAGGCTGAACCAGTCCTACAGGAAGCATTGTTCAAACTACAGGAGACCCAAAAGCTTGAGGAAAGGATAGAAGGATAGCTAGAGGTGAAGGAAGAAGCAAAAGAGCTACAAGAACCAGAGCCCCAGCCTATTCTTGCCTCCTATTACAATCTACTTGAGGGAGGCAGGATAATCCCACAGAAATTTTCAATTCCACTATTTTTCGAATTGGAGAAAGAAAGAGTGAGAACACATAAGTGGATGCAGATAGCCAAATCCAAAGGAGTTGAGGATGTTGGCCATATGGAAAACAAACTCAGGGAAATGGGCATAGAATTGAGTTCTCTCAGAGATGAAGAGACCATTACAAGAAGCCACCTTGAAAATGAGAATGAACTACTAAGGAGGTAGCTACAAGAGAAAGAGACTCAGCTGGCATACATGGCTAGCTTATCCATGGAAGCATTACAATGCAGAACACTAGCCAAATCTTATGGCCTCTATCTAAAGGACCAATGGCTTCAATTCCAAATAAAGACTTTGGTACAAAGAGGCACAATGCCTTTCTAAGACTACAAGCAGTTCATAGACCTAAGTGACCAAATCACCTCAGAGGATAAAGCAAAGATGGAAGAGTTCTACCTATACAACATGGCCCTCATAGACATGAATGTGTGGGACCCCAATGCCAAACTAGGGGACCTACAATTAATGGCCATAGCCTCATGGATGAACCATGAAGAATTGATGATCTGAATTTGAAACTACTTGAAATTTATTTTCAAGGTATTCAATTCAGAATTAAACATGTTTAAAAGATTTCCATGTCTTGCAGAAAGAAAACATATGAAATTTTCAGCTGTTCATGGCCCATTTAAGCATAGCAGAGTTATTTCCTTTTACTGTTTAACACATTAAAATGAATTTTATCTGCAAAATAAATCAACCACAAATGCAAAAGAAGTTGATAAAGCAGTTCACCCCCTCCAGGGCTACGTCTGTTGGGTCCAAAGCTCCCAACCGGGCTTGTCCTTGTTTTTATTAAATGCTCAAATTGAAAATACAGCTGAATAGAAGCATATATAGGTGAAATAGATGGAAAAAATGGATTCAGAACACTTGAATCCTTCAGGATTGACTATTGGATCACCTCCAATGGATACCTGCAACCCTATACAGTCTTCACAGAACTGGGCCCTAGTGGCTCCTAGAACTTTCACGGCTCCAAAACCTCTATAAATAACCTCAGATGGCTGTAAGACCTATACCAATGGCTTCAGAAGGTCGAAAATACCCAAAATCAAAAAAAAAATCGTCCAAAACCGACTTTCCTAGCCAAAGTTATGGCAATTTAAAGTTTCTCCAGTTTGCCCCTAGAAAAACTCCAGCTAACTTTAGTTAACTCCAGATAGCTCCGCCAATTATGGCGGGTCCGCCAAATTTGGCACTCCTGCTAAAATTTTGCCAACTTAACTACAGTTACATTTAATGTTTGGTGGTTGCCTCGGATTTCGTGCCCAGCGGAATATTCCTTTCTAATGTTATGGACAAATTCTTCTTTTTGCCATAACTTCCTCATACGGCGACCGTTTTTCGAACCGTTTGTGGCGCTGGAATCGGGAAGACGAGCACTTTCCAGTCATTCAACTTTGAAATAGTTCTAAGAACTTTAAATTTTGAGCATTTTACGCCACTTAGGACATGAGCACCTAATCACGCCTCCCCATTGGGAAGCTTTCGGACCCCAAAAGCCTTCAACTACCTGTTAAAGAGGTGAGGGTACAGCTCCCTCACTCTGTCCACCTCCATCCACTTTTCCTTGTTTGGTTTGCTGCCTTTGAAACCAACCCGAACATAGTCTACACTGCCCCTTCTTAAAGTGCGTGTCCTTCTGTCAAGGATTGTATCTTCTTTCAGCTCATCTAAGAATTCTGGCGAGAAATCTTCTATAGATGGCAGATGAACAACACTTTCATGATCAGCAATCAAAGGAGGTTCATACAAACGTAAGTTCTCCACATTGACAACAGAATACATTTGCATGTAGGAAGGCGAATCTAATTGAAAAGCATTATTTCCAACCTTCTTGAGGATTTTGAATGGACCATAACGAATAGGCTTCATCTTTTTACCTTCTCCTTGCATCCTTTCCTTACTAATATACAGCCATACCTCATCTCCTTCTTGAAACTTGTGATCGACTCTATGATTGTCATGTCTTTCCTTGTACTTGCCTTGACTCTTCTCAAGTTGTTCTTGAATTTGCTGATGTATTTGTTGAATCCTTTCAATGAATGAACGAGCTTTGTCAATGTCACTATGTCCCTCAATGGCAACATCTTTCTCAAGAATGAAATCAAGAGGTGATTTTGGCAAGTAACCAAAATAAGCTTCAAACGGTGAGGTGTTTGTAGAAGAGTGCTTGGCACGATTGTAAGCATGTTGTATGTAGTGCAAATGTTCATCCCAAAGCTTGGGATGCTTGCTGCAATAACCTCTCAAGAGGTGCACAATGGTTCTGTTCACAACTTCGGTTTGTCCATCTGTTTGTGGATGGAAAGCAGTACTTTTCTTCAAATTTGTGTCCATCATCTCCCATAGGTTGGACCAAAAATTCCCCACAAATCTGGAATCCCTGTCACTAATAATGGAAGTAGGCAAACCAAAGTGAATCCATACATGATGAAAAAATAATTCAGCAGTTTGTTCAACAGTTATAGTTTTCTTACAAGGCATAAGTATACACATTTTGCTGAAACGATCAACTACTACATATAAATAATCATGCTGCTTTCGAGATTTTGGCAAACCTCCTAGAAAATCCATAGAGATGCTCTCCCATGGTCTAGAAGGTACCGGCAATGGAGTATACAAACCAAGCTTCCTGTTGCTAGGCTTGCTTGTAGCACATAATGAACAACCTCTTATGAACCTTGAAACAAAATCTACAATGCGAGGCCAATAGCAATACCTCTGTAGATGTGCAACTGTTTTGCTCACACCAAAATGGCCAGCAATAAGAGAAGAATGAGCTTCTCTTATGACATTTATCCTCTCCCCTTGTGGTATACACAACATTCCCAAATGAAACAGCAAATTGTTATGCATGTGATAGTCATTTTCCTCTACATGATTTCCTTTACTCAAGTTAGCATACACATCTTTAAAGTCTTCATCAGATGCATATTGTTCTATGTAACTATCATGTACAATGGAATCATTCTTAAGTAAAGTAACAGCACCAATAATAAGCCTTGAAAGCATATCAACAACCTTATTCAAAGTACCTTTCTTATACCTTATTACCAAATGGAACTGTTGCAAGAAGCCCATCCATCTGAAGTGTCGTGACTGTTGTAACTTGCTTTGTGATTGCAAGTACTGTAAGGGCTGATGGTCGGTATGTATAACAGTTTCTTTTCCCATCAAGTAGTGTTTCCTCTTTTTGACGCTTTGTACCAACGCATACAACTCCTTATCATATGTAGGATAATTTACAACAGCACCATTAAAAGTTTCAGAATGAAAAGCAATAGGCTTACCATGTTGTAGAAGAACTGCACCCATAGCATAATCACTAGCATCAGTTTGTATCTCAAATGGCTGTCTCAAATCCGGTAATGCAAGGACTGGAGCTGAACTAATCTTCTCTTTCAAAGATTCGAAAGCTTTTTGCTGCTTGCCTCCCCATTGGAAAGCATGCTTCACACTTGTCACTGCATGCATAGGAGCTGCTATAGAAGAGAAGTTAGAGATAAACTTCCTCCAATATTGAGCTGCACCCAGAAAACTTCTTACCTCTTTTATGGATTTGGGAGTAGGCCACTTCACAATAGCCTCAATCTTAGCAGGATCAATTCTCAAAGCACCTCCTCCTACTATGTGTCCCAAATAAACCAAAGAAGTCTTTCCAAATTCACACTTTGACATTTTAAGAAATAACTGATTCTTTTTCAAAACATCAAGTACTTTTCTAACATGCATGACATGATCTTCTCTAGACTTGCTGAAAATTAAGATGTCATCTAAGTAGACAATAACGAAATCATCAAGAAAAGGACGCAAGACATCATCCATTACCCGCATGAAAGTTGCAGGTGCATTGCACAAACCAAACGGCATCACAAGCCACTCAAAAAGTCCTTGTTTGGTTTCAAAGGTTGTCTTCCAAATGTCACTTTCTTCAATTCTTACTTGATGATATCCACTGCGCAAGTCTAGCTTAGTGAAATATCGAGCATCTTTCAGCTGGTCTAGCAAATCATCTATCCTTGGGAGTGGGTAACGATTCTTTACCGTTATCTTGTTCAAGGCCCTGAAATCAACACACATACGCCAAGTGCCATCTTTCTTTGGAATCAATACAATCGGTGACCCACATGGTGAAGTACTTGGCCTTATGAAACCCTTGTCCAACAAGTCCTTGATTTGCTTCTTTATTTCAGCATTCTCCATAATAGACATGCGGTACATGCCTATGTTTGGAAGAGGACAATCTTGATGTAAATGGATTTCATGCTGAATCTCCCTCTTAGGAGGCAAACCTGTTGGCTCCTGAAACATCTCATAATATGCATCAACTACATCATACAGATCTGATTTAAGTTCTGGATCACAATTGTCAAATGACTCATGATTCACATCAACCTTGGGCTTAATCATAAGAAGAAAAAAATTCTTACTTGAATTGACCAACCTTTTTACCTGTCCTGCATTCACCATCGCTATATTTGTCTTCTTGCGATGAGCTCTAACAATGAACTCCTTGCCATCTTTGAACAGATGATATTTGTTTTCATGGTGATGAAAGATAGCTTTCCTGTCAAACAAGTAAGGACTTCCCAAAACAATTCTTGCTATATCAAAAGGTACCACATCAAGTTCAACTGTGTCAATAAAATGTGCAGTAATTGCAAAGCGCAATGTGCACTTTCTTGAAACTTGTAAATTTGCATCCTTGCAAATCCATCCAAGTGGATATGGCTTCAGATGTGGAATGGTCTCAAGTTTAAGCTGCTTGAACAAGTCCTATGATATAAGGTTTGCTTGTGACCCACTATCAAAAAGTGTGTCAATTTTAGTATGTTTTGAAATCACCCTCACATGAAACAGTTCAATTCTTTCTTCCTCATTAGGAGCTTGTACATGGCAGTTTGAGGTACTAGTGCTGGCTTGAGTTTTAATTTCTTTTCCCTTCAATTTTTTCAAACCCATGGCTGCAATTTTGGTTTCATCACCTGAATCTTCCCCTAAATCTTGTGGTGTAGATGTAGTAGCAGCAGTTTTCTGTTTCCCTTTGGATTTGTTAAATTGAGGTCTTTTTTCAGGATATAATTTCCAACAGTTTTTCTCCTCATGGCCTGGTTTAGAACAATGTTTATAGATCACTTTCTCACTCTCTTGTTTGACAGATGCATCCTTTTTTCTCTTTCCCTTGGAGGTTTTCTCTTTGTTTTTCCCCTTGGGGGGCTTGTTTCTACCCTCTTCAAATGTGTTTTTTCCCCTTGCCTCTAAATGGGTAGCTTGGACACAAACCTCGTCCAAGCTAGTAGGGTTAAACATCAAGATGGTGTGTCTAAGATAGCTATGCAAGCCACTGATGTATTTTAGCAAGGTTTCTTGGGTCTGTAAATCTACCCCTAACAAGAGAGCTCTTCTCCTGAATTCTTGGGTGTAATCTTGGACACTCTGACCCTTAAGTTGTCTGAAATTTTGCCAATTCATAATGGCTTTTTGCATGTGAGCAAGAGGATAAAACTGTTTTCTAATGGCTAACAGAAATTCAGGCCATGTTAAGGTAACCTTACCAAATTTTTTGATCTCCTCTTTAGTCTTGGCCTCCCACCAGACCAATGCTGCTCCATCCATTCTCAAAGAAGCCAACTGAATCTTTGTGGCATCATCATGCATATTCTGGATCCTCAAGTAAACTTCCAACTGCCTAATCCAGTTGTCAAGCTTTTCTGCATTCACTTCACCATTAAACATAGGTAATTAGAATTTTACATCAAGCTTCAAAAAAGGACTTTTTCCAGAGGATCTATGCTTATGAATAGAAGAAGACGAGGATGAAGAGGAAGAAGGTGAAGATGGGGGTGGTGGATCACCATTTCCTCCATGTCCTTTCTTGGAATGATCATCATCCTTCTTACCTCCTGAAGAGCCCTCTCCTTCATGTGGATGTTTGGACCCTTCTCCAGCCAATTTCTCATTTCTTTCTTGGTAGAATATCCTCACCATTTCAGTGAGGTCCAAGAAAGCCTTTCTAAAGACTCTTTCTTCTTCTCTTGGATCAGTCTCTGTAAGAATTTCTCCTTCATGTTCAGACATCCTTGAAGCTTCCGCTGAGACTCTTGAGGGTGAAATTGAAGGTGGAGGTGATGGTTCTCTGGCCTTCCTTGACTGAGGATTCTCTCATTCTCTAGTCAACTGTCCTTCCCCTCTTTTAAGTTTCAACCTGGTAAGCATCAATACTTTGCAAGACAGTTAGAAGATCTTTGCACAAAAACCCTGACCTCTGATACCAACTTGATCTGAATTTGAAACTACTTGAAATTTTTTTGCAAGGTATTCAATTCAGAATTAAACATGTTTAAAATATTTCCATGTCTTGCAAAAAGAAAACATATAAAATTTTCAGCTGTTCATGACCCATTTAAGCATAGCAGAGTTATTTCCTTTTACTATTTAACACATTAAAATGAATTTGATCTGCAAAATAAATCAACCACAAATGCAAAAGAAGTTGATAAAGCAGTTCACCCCCTCTAGGGCTATGTCTGCTGGGTCCAAAGCTCCCAACCGGGCTTGTCCTTGTTTTTATTAAATGCTCAAATTGAAAATACAGCTAAATAGAAGCATCTATAGGTGAAATAGATGGAAAAAATGGATTCAAAACATTTGAATCCTTCAGGATTGACTATTGGATCACCTCCAATGGATACCTGCAACCCTATACAGTCTTCACAGAACTGGGCCCTGGTGGCTCCTAGAACTTTCACGGCTCAAAATCCTTTGTAAATGACCTCAGATGGCTATAAGACCTGTACCAATGGCTTCAGAAGGTCGAAAATACCCAAAATAAAAATAAAAATCGTCCAAAACCGACTTTCCTAGCCAAAGTTATGGCCATTTAAAGTTTCTCCAGTTTGCCCCTAGAAAAACTCCAGCTAACTTTAGTTAACCCCAGATAGCTCCGCCAATTATGGCGGGTCCGCCAAATTTGGCGCTGCTGCCAAAATTCTGCCAAATTAACTGCAGTTACATTTAATGTTTGGTGGTTGCCTCGGATTTCGTGCCCGGCAGAATATTCATTTTTTAATTTTTTTTTGAAAAATTAAAATTTCTAATGTTATGGACAAATTCTTCTTTTTGTCATAACTTCCTCATACGGCGACCGTTTTTCGAACCATTTGTGGCGCCAGAATCGGGAAGACGAGCACTTTCCAGTCATTCAACTTTGAACTAGTTCTAAGCACTTTAAATTTTGAGCATTTTACGCCACTTAGGACATGAGCACCTAATCAATTGAGGGCAGTAGAAATGAAAAGATTGATGATAAAAGAGTAGAATGAGCCATTAATGATAAGAGTTGAACCATCAGATCCTATGGCACTCATCAACACACAAAACCTACTTGCCAATGACCCTCATATTGCCCCTAGATATCTAGCCAATCAAGCACAAGCAATTGCACACTTTGAAGATATGCAAAGGCTACTTGGGGATGACTATGTGCATGCCTACATGAGAAGATGGAACACCCTACCCCACAAATTGCAGATCAAATAATACCATTCCCCAATGAGGCTGAGGGACCCATTGAAAAGAGTGCCCATGTACAAGCACTCCATGCAAAGGCTGAAGGTCAACTGGATTGGCCTCAAACTGAGTCCCCCACTCTTATTAGGCATGCTGGAAGGCAGAAGAGAAGAAGAAGAGGAGGAGCAGTGGAAGGACATAGAAAGAAAGGCAGGGTTCTATGGAGAACATGAGCAGACCACAGCAGAGGCCTGGGATGCTAGGGAGGCCACCAGGGCCATAAAAGATGAGGAGATTGACTAAGTTGCTCAGAGGATGAGCAACACCTTCAGTAGGGGGGTGATGATGAGCCTCATAAATGGGTAATTATATGGGCTCATTTTACCTCCTAAACTAGTCAAATCAACCATTCTCTTAGCTTATTGTATGATTTTCTGATTATATTTATGCTTATAGAGTGAGTTGAGTTAGTTATGATGCCATGTGGTCTAACATCTACTTAATGCAGATTATTGATGGATTTCGAGGTCAAAGTCAAGGATCCAGTGGTCAAATGGTAGTAGTAACTCAAAGTAGATAGAGGAGAGAACTTATAGGAAGGAATCCCCCTCATTTATTACTCCTCACTTTGAATTCCCCTTCATTCAGCTCAAAGTACAAGCAGTTGAATCATAAACTAGAAGGTAGCCGAGCAAGTGGAGGATGACTGATAGTTATCTAAAGTTTTGGGAGCGAAGAATCCCTGATTTTAAGGAAGTTTTTGGTAGCTTCAGATGTATAAGTAGAGAGGCCTAGGGCCTCACTAGGGTCGGATTTTTTCTTATGTAAACTCTGCTCAAATTTCGAGCTTATTTTTGTGTGACAGCGTCATCTTGTTATTTTTTTTATAATAAAGATGGAATCCTTTTTGAGGGAGCACTGAGTTACCTCAGAGGACTAAAGCTCTTGGGTTAGGGCCCAATCCAAGCAGCCAAGCTTCTGTTAAATTTTATTTTTATGCTTTACCTCAATTGTAGATTAGTTTGCTGTTAGACATATTTCTTTTATGGTTAAGAATAGGTTGCTTTTGATAATTTAGTAGTTTGCTTCCATTTGTGCTTTCTGTAGCAGGTTAAGCAGTGATAAAAAAAAGATTCAAAAGGCTAGAAATAGTGCCTTGGCCTCTCTTCCTCCCTCTGGGACCATGATTTGAGGCAAAGACTCTCTTTCTTCCTTAAAAACACAGATTTTCCTCATTCATAGGACTTCTAGTGTTTGCAGCTCTTTAGTAGGTTAATAGTCTAGTTTTGCTTTGCTTCAGATCTCCCTCATCATGTTCATTTCCTGATTTGAAATAGCCCTCTTTCATGCTTTCCTTTCCTATAGCATTTCTCAGCATTTCCTTTCATAGATCATAGTTTAGATCATTTTAATGCAAAACTCTATTTTTCTAGATGCGCTCATTTCATTGCTTGCTTGATCTTCTTGGCTGACTATCAGTTTCTATACCACATATCTCTTCCAAAAATAGGCCAGATTGTTAGCAATCACACCCTCCATTTGATCCATGCCCTATAGGTCTCCCAAACCTCACCTCAATTCTACCCTAGATTCCTCCATTTTTCATAGAACTTCTTCCTCTCTCCTTGAGCAAATCCAATCATCTTTCTCTCTCCTGGTGATTCATGGTAGACCTTAGGCACCCTAACACCTCATTCCAACCTTCATCCACCTTTTCTGCCCACTCTTACACACTCAAAATAGCATAAATTGCTCTCGACCTCCTCCTATAGGCCTCCTGTAGTTTCCTTGTTTTCCTCCTGTAGATTTCCTATGTCCTCCTATAGTTTTTCCTGTAGGCTTTATTTTGAAATCTGAGTGTGGGAAAAGCCTCCAGAAGGCCACCTAAGACCTCTTAGGACCCATCCACACCATCCTACATCCTCCCAAGCTCCAAAACCACCCTCTAACGTCACCTGTTTGCCGCCACACTCACACACAATAAATTAGACGCATGATTAAATTCACATAAAAATTCCAAAATATGTTTTTTGCTTATTTACTTCTAGAAATAGCATGGTTAGATGTTTTTTTCTTTCTTGAGTAGGTAGTGGCATTACTTTCATGGTTTTCATAGTGTTTTTGGCAAAAGTAGAATTAGATTCCTAATTAGGGTTTACTAGATCTTGCTTTACATTCCAGTCTTTTTCCTTTCTACAATTAGAATAGCCTCTGTAGAGTAATATTTCTTTCCTTTCATCACACATAGAGCTTCTTCTGAAATCTATAGAAGTTGGCTTAAGCTCCTAGTGATATCGTGCCGGCTAACCAAGTGACAACCTACAATGAGAACTAGTACTTGTGCATACATCATTGACGCTTCCAAGTTTGTTAAGAACTACCGGGTTGATAAAAGTAAAGTTGGTAGCTCAGGAGTTGCAACATTCTTGCTGCAATACAGGTGCTCACCAATTGACTTTTCCTATAGGGGAGGAAGGAATGGTTGATGATCAGTTACTGGATGAACACTTATTCGCCATTTCAGTTCTCTCTCCATGGGTTGCTGACATAGAAAATTACTTGTTGTCTACACATTTTCCACCAAATTTTTCCTCCAAAGAGAAAAGCAAGATTGTGAGGAAGAGCGCCCCATTCACTTGGATTGGGGGAAATCTCTTCAAACTAGGCCCAAATCAAATTCTGAGAAGATCTGTCAGGGAGGAGGAAGTCTTTGACATCCTTCTGACCTGTCATGATGGGCCTTGTGGAGGTCACTTTGTAGCAAAAAGGACAACATTCAAGGTGCTACAAGTTGGTTATTACTGGCCCACTCTTCACAAGGATATGAGGAGGTATACTAGTTAGTGTGATCAATGCCAAAGGATGGGGAAACCTACCCCAAGGGATGAAATTCCTCTGCAACCTCAAGTGACCTTCGTGCCATTTGATAAGTGGGGCACGGATTTCATTAGACCCACTGACCCTCCATCCAGGAAAAAGAAATACATCATTATGTGCACTAACTATTTAACCAAGTGGGTTGAAGCCAAGGCCATCAAAGTAGAAACAGAGAAGAAAGTGGTTGAGTTCTTAAGGGAAAATGGATTTTATAAGTTTGGGTACCCTAGAGAACTGGTCACTAATCAAGGCAGCCAGTTTACATCTCACATGATTGAAAATTTGTTAATCCAACACAAGATCAAGCATAGAACATCCACTCCGTACCACCCACAAGCTAATGGGAAAGTGGAGGTAACCAATATAGCACTGGAAGGTATTCTAACAAAAGTGATTAGCAACAGTAGAAAGGACTGGGTAGATAGATTAGTTGAGGCCACTTAGGCCTACAATACCACCTGGAATACCACCACTGGATTCACTCCTTATGAGCTAGTCTATGGGAAGAAGGCCCTGTTGTCCATTGAATTTGAATACAACACCTTAAGAATGGAAGCACAACTAGATCTAGATTTCTCCAGCTGAATGGGTTAGATGAGTTTAGGATGCAGACCCTCCTGCACATAGAGGTGACTCAAGTTCAAAGGAAGCTTTGGCATGACAAGAATATAAAGGACAAACAGTTTCAAGAAGGTGATTGGGCTCTATTGTATGATTCCAGATACAAGGATTTTAAAGGTAAGTTAAGGAATAGATGGTTAGTGCCTTACGTCATAGAAAAATGTCATGATAATGGCTCAATACAGGTAAGAACTATTGATGCAGGGGCTATTCCTTTACTTGTCAATGGGTACATATTGAAGGTCTACAAGAAGCCCTTGTCAAAGCAATAATTCATCAATGGCATCAGAAAGATATTGATGGTGGTGGAGCAAGTCTCATCTTCTACCCCATCAAGTCCCTGAAAATAAATAAATAAATAAAAAAAAATAAAATAAAGAGACTCAAGTGAAAACCTCCATGAGGCACCTGAGTCCCATTGTTGGGTTGAAAACCTTTTGAGGCGACCAAATGGTGTAAAAAAAAAAGGAAAAAATATTAAAAAAAAATCTCTGGGTGAAAACCACTTTTGAGGAACCCAAGGCAAGTAGCTAGGACAAAATCCTCTTGGAGGCAGACTATTTGTTTAAAAAACAAAAATACAAAAAAAGAGAAAAAAGAAAATTTTGAAAATGTTGTTTGCAAGTCAGTAGGAGGAGGATCAGAGCAACTAGAGAGGAGCGGAAGGACCTATACAATTCATATTTTCATTCCCCCATCCCATATTCTTCATTATCCCATCAATCTCTCCATTTATGAGCTCCTCCAGCGTAGTTTACATAGGCTCTATGTTTTCTACGGGATTCCCTGTAATCCTACAGGATTCCCTCAAAACCTACAGGAGTTTCCTGTAGGAATTACAATGGCTTGGGAATCCCAAGAAAAGTGACCCTAGAGAAAGGGGATGACCAACCTGTGTCAGAAAATAAATTGTTTACTCCATCACCTCATCACCATGCCTCTTACCACCATGTTACCCCTGCGTTCATCCAATAAGTCAATTCCAAAATGATTACAGTTTTCAAAGAAGAAAAAAAAAATAGAATAGGGTGAGAACAGAGGACAAGGGGACAATACCTGAAGGTTATACCTCTCACCTACCAATCACTAGACCCCTTCTCTACCCATGACAACAATCCTTATGCTCAAGAAGTGAAGAAAAGAATGAAATTTTAGGGGAGAGGCAGCTACAGGGCATCCTGTAGGTTTCTTGTAGGAAATCCTGTAGCAACCTAACCCATAAAAGGAAATTCCATATGGTTGCAATCATCTTCAACATAGAGATCCCAATGTTCAGGAAGCTCCTCCAGAGCTCAGTAGCAGTAGCACGATCATCAACATCACTCTCCAGTACTTGTACATTGAAGGAAACAAGCATCAAAAGAGGCCAATACGAAAACAATATGCAGCAAATACACAACACATGGATATCATTCTTCAACAAGCAGAAACATCAAAGCATCTTAACCACAAGTATGTCATCTTGCTTATGCTCTCTCATTAGCACGATATGATAAAAAATGTAGGATTATGCAAGAGTTGGTTTTATAAGCAAAGGTGGCCAGTTAACTTGGCCACCTTCGGCTAGTTGGTGAGGAGAAAAAAGCTAGACCACTCCACACGTGTCAATAGTCAAATCAGAGGAAAAAGGAGATAATGCCAAAAATGTTTAAATTACGGATGATTGAAGTGGGACATGATTACAATGTAAGTAGGAATGATGGAGTGTTAGTGGGAGCAACAGTCCAAAAGTGGGTGCTCATACTTAGGTAGCCAACACACCATCCCACACGATTACCCATATGAGGAAATAAAACATTGATTTACATGCAAAGGAGCCATTCGCAATCTCGAGGATTGAATCATCAAAACAAGGATGCTCTCGGCCTCTTGAAGCAGTATCTACAGGAGAGACAATGCACATTTTGTAGCGCAAGATCACCTACAGGATCCTACAGGAAAACCTACAGGATCCTACAAGGAGACCTACAGGATACAAAGCAGACATCTACAAGATTATTAGTGGGCATTTAGGGAGGAAAGATCAAAGGTTGTCCTCATCAGATAGTAACCAAGAGGTAGGAGGTATACCTTCCCATCTTTTCCAGTTAAAAATAAAGAAAAAATACTCCATTTGGTTAAGGAAGTTGCAGTCTAGGGAAATTATATTGCAGAGTTATCATTTAAATCTCTCACCCACTAGAATTCTGGAATTATACCCATAAAAGCCTCCACAATTACCAAGGGAAAAATGATAGGGTGTTTTAACAAGAGGGAACCCACAAGCACAGTAAGAATTCATCAGCACCCTCTTGTAGTAGAAATTTTCACAAGGCACAATTGGATGAGTTTCTTTGAAAGAATGAGAGGATACAATGATGAGATGGCCAGAGACTTTTCTTTCTCACTTATACCCGTCACTAGGACCTATGTCATTGTTGTGGTGAAAGGCCTCTCAGTAGAAATCACCCCTGAAGTCATAAGCAGAATCACCACACTTCTTTTAGGGTTGCCTTGGAGAAATGAAGATAAGGGTAACACCACCCTTGCAAAGAAGAAACTCTTTTTGGAAGGGGAGGAGGCAATGGAAGACAAAAAGGGGTCAGAAGAGAAAGCCTTCCATACCCTTGGAATGAAGTTAGCTACCACCTCATTAAATATATATCATGTGAAGGGAGATACAGTGTGGTGTATGGATACCATTTCAGGCTTCTCCAAGAACTGAGGTTTGGAGTAGACACACCTCCTCAAAACAGACTAAGTATACCCTACTTTCTTCTTCAATCATTGATAGGTATGAGCATCAAAGTGCAGGATGGAAAACATCAACATCTAGTCCATCATGGGTTAATCAAACTTATCCTAGAAGATGCTCTCCAAAACCTAAGACTCCCTATTACATGGACAACTTTCAAATACATGTAGGCAGAGGGAGAAATAAAATCTCTTGAATATGAAAAAAGACCCACTGCTAGTGAGAGGGATGAAGAGGAAATATAGGAGGAAAAAGAGGAAGAAAAGGAGGCAGAATATGAAGAAGAGACAAAATAAGAAACAAAAGAAGAAACATATGAACAGAGTGAGGAACTAGAGGAAGAAGAGGAAGAGAAAGACAAGTATGAGAAGGAGAATTTAAAAGAGGAAACATAACAGAAAGAAGAATCTAGGTCTACAGTTCAAGGAAAAGAAGGGGAAGAATCACCAAGGGAATCCCTAGAACCCACTAAGAAAGAGGTAGGAGCTGCCCTTACTTCCCTAAGTACACCTATCAAGTTAAAAGAGAAGAGACAAAGACAAACCCCACTGTACTTTAGGACAAGAAAAAGCATAAGGATAAGGCAAGGAAGACCTCAAACACCCACCAAAATTCCTATTATCATTGAAGATTCACCAAAGCAGTAAGAGAAGATAACTCCTCTTGAGAGAAATCAAGGAGAAGGGTCATCAGGACAAGCCTCTCCCAAATCTCCCATCACCTATGTTAGGAGGCATGTCACAAGGTCTGCCTCATCAAAGGGAAAAGGTCTCTTACAGGAGACATCGAAGGACCTACAGGAAGCAGAGGCCATCCTACAGGAAACTCTGCTAAACCTACCGGAAACTTAGAAAATGGACCAAGAAGGTATCACTCAGTAAGAAGCAAAGAAGGAAGACCCAGAACTGAGAGAACCGAGTCCTCAACCCAACCTTGACTCTTACTACAGATTCATTGAAGGGGGTAGGGTCATCCCATAGAAATTTTCCATCCACTTATTTTTTGAGCTTGAAAAAGAAAGGGCAAGAACACACAAGTGGATGGAAATTGCCAAATCTAAAGGAGTGGAGGATGTAGGCCACATGGAGGAGAACATAAAGGAGATGGACAGAGAACTGAGCAGCATAAGGGACAAAGAGGCAATGATGAAATATTAGTTGGAAGTAGAGAATGCATGGCTAAGGGGACAATTAAAAGAAAGGGAAAGCCAGTTGGAAACTATGGCCAGTTTATCCTTAGAGGCAATCCAGTGCAGGATGCTAGCAAAGTCTTATGCCTTGTATCTTAAGGAATAGTGGCTACAATTCCAAATTAAGACTTTAGCAGAGAAAGGCACTATGCCCTTCTAAGGACACTGACAATTCATTGATCTCTATGATCAAATCACCCTGGAAGAGAGAGGGAAAATGTCTGAGTTTTACCTACACAACTTGGCCTTGACATATTTGAATGTGTGAGACCCAAATTCAAAACTAGGGGACTTGCAATTGATGGCCTTAGCATCATGGATGAATCATGAGGAGGCAAGAGTTGTAGAGATGAAGAAGGTAATGGCAAGAGAAGAGACAAAACCCCTATTGATAAGAGATGAGTAATGTAACCCAGTGGCTGTCATCAACACCCACAACCTGATTGCAAATGGTCCTACGCTTGCACCTAGGTACCTTGCTGCCCAAGAGCAAGAAATCACACACTTCGAAGACATGTTCAGGTTGTTAGGAGATGGAACACCTTGCCCAATAGCCTAAAAATCAGATAATACCATTCTCCTTAGAGAATGAGAGAGGTACTAAACAAAACACCCATGTACAAGAAAGCTCTACAAAGACTCAAAGTCAATTGGATTGGCTTGAGACTCAGTACACCACTACTCTTAGGAATGTTGGAAGGAATGAAAGAAGAGAAAGAAAGAAGGCAATGGGAAGAGGTAGAGAGGAAGGCATAATTTTATTCACATGAAGAAGAAACTACAATAGAAGCGTGGGATGTCAGGGATGCCATCAGAGCAATGAAGGACATGGATATAGATTGAGTTTCTCAGAGGATGAGAAACACTTACAGTAGGGGGGTGATGATGACCCTCATGATTGGGTAACTATATGGACCTTAATACACCTCCAAGCTTATTAAAATCAACTCTTCTCATAATTCCTTACATATTTTAATCACATTTTGCTTAATGAGATGAGTAAAAGTAAGATGTTATGTCTAGTTGTCTAATGTGCATTGATTGCAAGTTTTTGAGAGCAAATCATGCCAATTTTGGCTAATTAAGGGCAGAAACTCGAATGAGACAAGGAGGAGAGATTGTAGGAAATGGATCCTCCTCATTTAACCCTCACTCATTCGAATATTCCTCCATCAAATCACACTAGCTCGGAGTTGCAAGTAGCCAAGTCATGATGATCAAAATGCAGTCGAGCCAGTGACAATTAAGAGCCAGTTCATCTTGAGTTTGGGAGCCAAGCCTCCCTAGATTTAAGGAAGTCGTTGGAGACTTCAATTGTATAAATAAGGAGACCTATAGCCTCATTAGGATTCAAATTTTTTATGTAAGAGCACTAAGCATTTTCGAGTTCAAGACTTTTGGAAGACAATGTTATGTAATTTTCCTGATATGATAATGAGAATGAGCATTTACTTGATCTACCACTGAGTTGACTCAGAGGGTTGAAGCTCTTGGGTTAGGTCCCAACCCTAGTAGAAAAGGCTCCTCTTCTTGTATTTGTATGCTTAGTTAATTTCATAGATTAATGGTTGAATTGGTTTTAGCATTATTTCATTGCAAGTAGTTGTGAATTTGATTAGTTTGCTTCCATTTGTGCATTGATTTAGCATTAGCTTAGAAATATAAAGGAATACCAAAAAGTTGATAGTAGGTAGGTTTGGTCTCACTCCTCCCTTCAGGGACCATGATTTGAGGAAAGAACTCCTATGCAGCCCCAAAAAGACAAAATTTGGATTTCTTATGGAATTTAGGGTTTTCTGCTACTTAGGCTAGCATCTTGTCAGTTTTCAAGAATAGGATTCAATTTTCATTTCTGATATCTTCAACCTTGTATTATATCTCATAGTGTTTCACATTACTTTGCAAGTATTTCCATGCATGAACTAGGCAACTAGATAATGAAATTTTGTTTTCTTAAGTTGATTGAAAATCTTTCTTATTTGACATGATTCATGGATAAATGCCAGTGATTGATGCAGTGCAGGAGTTTCAATAGTGCAGGGATATCTCATGAACAAAAACTCTATCCTAACCTCATCCATCCATGAACACCAAAAGCCACTAAGTCCCTCAACCAATTCATCATTCCATAAGAACAACTTTCCAGGTTTGTTGAGCAAATCCAACCATCTTACAAACTCTATTTTGAGCTTTGAAGAAGTCCTAGCCACTCCATTGCCTTATTTCTCCCACCATTCACCTTACCTAAGCCCTACACCACCTTCCAAATCACTCCTATCTCTCTCGGCTATATCCTTTAGGAATATAGGGGATCTTGTAGGAGCATTAGGACATCCTGTAGGACGAGTTGTAGTGGCCTGTTTTGAGGCTGAATTATGGAAAAAGCATATAGGAAGACAGGAGAAGACCCCTACTTGCCTCCCAAGCCATCTAACCTTTCACCACCATCTCTAACCCACCTGCCACATCACTAAGAGGATTTATCATTCATATTTTTCACACAAAAAAGGACAAAAAGGAAAAGAGAGTTATTGTGTTCATTTACATGCACAACAATAGAGTGTTTGTTTATTTCAGATTGCATGTCTAGGATAGTAGGATTACACACATGTTAACTTAGAATTCTTTTGAAGCAAAGCCTCTTAGAAATTAGTTAGATGAGTGGTATGTTTAAGCATTTGATTTCTGTCTTTCCTTACTACAGTAGACAATATTTCAATTAGTGCAAATTCCCACTTTCCTCATTGGTAATCAAGCTTCTTCTGAATCAATAGAAGACTGGTTTGAGAAACCATAGAGGCCTATCGCCAGCTTAATAGTGACAAAGAGTGGACCCATTGCATCTTCTTGTGTATACAACACTGTCACCTCCAAGTTTGTACGAAACCTAGGTTGATAAAGTAAAGTTGGTAGCCCCAGGAGTTGAAACATTCTTGCTGCAATACTGGTGCTCATCAGTTAGATGATTGTAAATAATCGGGTTAACATCATAGATCTGGCTTACTCTAAACAATAAGCATTGGAAATTCCTAGGGTTTATGAAAAATTTTTGTAAGGAAGGTGAGTTTATTGTAGTGGTTGTCCAGGAGTTGCATGATCAAGGGGCACAGGAAATTCTTATGAAGAACATTGAGCCTCAGGGCAGAAGACCCTTTTGATTCAATTACTTGAGTCCTGCACACAATGATTTTGATAAACATGAATGTTCGATATCATATAATGACGCTGTGATGTTCTACAACACACAAATTCATGAAATAACTTTCTCCTTTGCATAAGTAGCTCCTGGGAGATGAAATTATTTATGTCAATCAATATGACATAATCTATGATTTCTTCACTAATACTTCTATCTATGTCAAAGGTATATGATTATTGCAGGTACAGTGATATCAATAGTTTACGATACAATTGAACTCAAATCAATGGAGCCCTCACACTATGAATTACATGAATTTTAATGAAATGGGTGATCCCGCAAGGTAGTTTTCCAAAAAAAATCTTTCATGGGATCTATGGTCATCATTTTTTATGAAAACACTGCTATCACTTTCTGGAAACTTGTTATGAAACCAGCTCAAGAAAAGATAGAAAAGATGGATCAACGCCTTAGAATTCAGCCTCTTCGAGGGGGAAACCTCCTTTACATTACATAAATGAACAATTCTTTGATGATACAAATGACAAAACCTCCTTTATATATATAGGAGTCTAAGGAGTCACAATATAATCCAGCCGACCTAACAATAATAATATAAAGCCACAAAAATAACAATAGAGGGATTCTATGGGGCACAGAAATAACAACATGGGGGTAATAGGGGCACAACAATATAAATAAGGGGTATAACTACAATAGTAATGGGGTAATCACTAGTATTATAGGGACCCAACATGCCCCTCTCCTTCAAAAAAGTGTTGTCCTCAACGCTTGAGTAGTTCTGGATACTTCTGCATAAAATTCTCATCCTCCCATGTGGAATCTTCAGCGGATAAGTTCTTCCACTTGATAAGATACTCTGAAATTGCTCGATTTCGTAGCTGTCGAGTTCTTGTTTCTGTGACTGCTTCCGGTTCCAATATAATTTTTCCTTCCTCATCAAGTTCTGGCAATATTGTTTGCACTGTGAGCTTGTCGCCTATAACCTTCTTTAAACATGAAACATGGAAAACTGGGTGCAATCGAGAAGCTGCAGGAAGCTCCAATTTGTATGCCATAGTACCAATCTTTTGCAACACCTTGTACGGACCATAATACTTTGGTGATAATTTATTATCCTTCTTAGCTTGCTTTAGGGACATTTGCTTATATGGTTGTAGCCGTAGGAATACCCAATCACCTACATCAAAACTTCTTTCACTGCGATGTTGATCTGCCTGTTGTTTCATTCTATTTTGTGCCAACACGAGGTTATCCTTTAAGAGTTGGAGGACTTGTTGTTGATGTTCGATGTGATGTTCCACTGCCTGAACCTTAGAATTTTATCTTAAATATGATGTGATGGATGGTGGTTGATACCCATAAAGTGCCATAAATGGGGTCATTTTTGTTGCTGTATGGAAGGAAGTGTTATACCACCATTCAGCCAGAGGCAACCATTTGACCCATTGTGTCTGTTTATCAGATAAAAAGCAACGAAGATATCCTTCCAAAAATTTGTTTACTATCTCAGTTTTCCCATCAGATTGAGGATGATAAGATGAGCTATGAGCTAATTGAGTACCAAGACAAGAAAATAATTCTGTCCAAAAATTTCTAGTGAAAATGGGATCTCTGTCACTTACAATAATATTTGGGTTTCCATGTAGCTTTTGAATTGTTTCCATAAATGCAGTAGAAACTGTACTGGCTTTAAATGGATGTGATAATGCACAAAAATGTGCATACTTGGTAAGTCTGTCAACTACCACCATGATGACACTCTTTCCCTCAGACTTGGGTAAACCTGTGATAAAATCCATTGAAACCTCCTCCCAACGTTGACTTGGAATGGATAAAGGTTGTAATAGACCCGGTGTCTTAATTGTTTCAACTTTATTTTTTGGCAAACCAAACATTCCGCCACAAACTTTTGAATATCTGATTTAAGGCCATCCCAAAAAAAATCCTTCTTAACCCTGTGGTAAGTTTTTAAAAATCTCGAGTGCCCTCCTAAGGGAGAAGTGTGCAATTCCATAAGAATCTTTTGTTTACGCTGGGAATTCTTACAGAGTTATAAGCGATCTTTGTACCATAATGAATCATTTTTCCAGCTAAATGTATCAGGCGTACTGGAATCTTGTTGTAGCTTTCGAATAAGTGCCCACACTTCTTCATCATTCTTCCATTCCTCCCTTGCTTCGTTTATCCAATCTGGTTGGATAATAGAAATGGCGCACAATAATGCTTCCACATCCTCATCCTTTCTTGAGAGTGCATCTGCCACCACATTTTGCTTCCCTTTTTTGTAGATGATTTCAAAGTCATAACCCAACATCTTTGTGACCCACTTTTGTTGCTATTCAGAGGATAATCTTTGTTCTGAAAAGTATTTAAGGCTATCATGGTCCGTTTTAACCTTGAAGTGTCTTCCCATTAGGTAGGGTCGCCATTTCTTAAGTGCATGGAGTATTGCCAACATTTCCTTCTCATAAATAGCTTTTCTTAAAAACTTTCCCTTGATTGGAGGACTTTCAAAAGCAATGGGTCTTTCATCTTGCATTAGAACAACACCAATTCCATTTCCTGAAGCATCACATTCCACAATAAAGGTTTTTGTGAAGTCCGGTGTAGCTAAGACCGGTGCTTGGCACATTTCCTCTTTAAGATGTTCAAAGGCCTTTGTTGCTTCCGGAGTCCATGAAAATGCATCTTTCTTCAATAATGTTGTTAGAGGTGCTGCTATTCTCCCATAATTCTTAACAAACTTGCGATAATACCTTGTCAACCCAAGAAATCCTCGCAGATGCTTTATGGATGTGGGGATTTTCCATTCCTTAATGGCTTTAATTTTGCTAGGGTCTACTTTAACTCCTTCATGAGATACAATATGACCCAAATATTCCTCCTCCTGGACTCCAAAGAAACATTTGGATCTTTTTGCATATAATTGTTTCTCCTCCAATAGTTGTAGCACCCTGTCAACATGTTCAACATGATCCTTCCAAGACTTGCTGTAGATTAGTATATCATCAAAAAATACTAACACAAATTTTCTAAGGAATGGTTTGAAAATTGAATTCATCAAACCTTGAAATGTTGAAGGTGCATTAGTAAGGCCAAAAGGCATGACCAAAAATTCATAATGAACCTCATGAGTTCTAAATGCCGTTTTCGGAATGTCTTCAATCTTCATTCTGATTTGATGATATCCCGAACGAAGATCCAACTTGGTGAAGTAAATTGATCCATGCAATTCATCCATTAATTCATCAATGACAGGAATGGGGAACTTATCTTTAATAGTGAGCTTGTTGAGCTCCCTATAATCCGGACACATGCGCCATGATCCATCCTTCTTGTGCACCAATACTACTGGAGCATTTCTACAACCATACGTTCAATTTCACTTTTTTGGACATAGGGATATCTGTACAGCCTGATGTTTGGAGGAACACTTCCTGGAATCAGATGAATAGCATGATCATGATCACGCATAGGTGGGAGACCTTTGGGAGTCTCAAATACCTTGGAATGATTGTCCAGGACTTTTTGGAGATCTGGAGAAATAGATGATTCCAATGTGGAAACATCTAGCGAACATAATTGTGCAATTACACCTCTTTGCTCCTTTTTAGAAGCTTTGTCATACCATTAGAGCTGATTATCTTTCCTGGTTTCCCTAAAATACCCCTTAATTCAACTTCCTTTCCTTCCGTAGAAAATTTGATGAAAAGTTCTTGAAAATTAAAAGCTATTGTACCAAAGGATTGTAGCCATTGGACTCCTAGTACAACATCAGCACCTCCCATTGGAATGGAAAGCATTGGGCTAGTCAATACATATTCTCCCATGGATAGCTTGATATTATGGCACCTTCCAGAGAAATTTATTGTTCCTCCATTTGCAATCATCACTTGACACTCTGGTGCTAGATATAGGAAGCAATTCAATTCTTTTGCTACCCTACAATGAATAAAATTGTGGGTGCTTCCTGAATCAATCAACACTATTACCTTTTTCTTCTTGATTTGTCCTTCTATCTTGATGGTTTGAGGAGTGGTAATTCCCGCCAATGCATTACAAGATATGGTCGGATTTATTTGTTCCTCATCTAGGCTTTGTTCCTGGAGTATATCTTCTTCTTTTGACCTTTCTTGCTCCTTTTCTTCTTCCTCTTCACAATCTATGTAGAATAATTTCTTCTCAGCACACTTATGACCTTTAGTGTATTTGCTATCACAACTGTAACAAAGCCCTTTTGCTCTTTTTTCTTCCAATTGTTGTGGTGTCAACCTTATAGGTTGTGGAAGACTAGGGGCAACAACACTTCCGTCTTTATAGTTGTGAGTGGTATGCTTCCTGGTTGCCATAATTTTGCTTTCCATTTTTCTTGCTAACCTGAATGCCTTCTCTAATGAATCAGGTTCCCAAAGGCGAACATCATGTTGGATATTATCCTTTAAAGACCCTATGAACACATCAATCCTATGCTCCTCTGGAATATCTTTTACCCTTATGTTCAATTTTTGGAACTCCTCAATGTGCTCCATTACTGAACGCTTTTGTTTGAGACTTATCAATTGGCTAAAAAAAGTGTTGCTTTTTGTATCTTCATAATGTGCTATCAATTCTTCCGTAAAAATTGCCCAAGCGATAAAATTTTTACGATAGCAAAGCCATTGATACCATACAAAATGATTTGGTTCCAAATATACAGTTGCCATACGTACCTTTTGTGTGTTTTGCACATTATTGAGATCGAAGAACTGCTCCATCTGTAATATCCATGTGGCGGGATCCTTGCCATCAAACTTCCTCATATCGATTTTTGGAATATTGTGGGTCTTCGATCCAACATTAGCGTCTATGGAATCATGATTAACATTACTTTTGTTCACGTCATGAGTTTCCCTTACAACCTTTTCACCATTAGTAAGTATTTCTTGTAGAAAATTTGTCAAATCTGTCTTCAAATCTGCCATGCCTGTCTTCAAATCTGTCCTCAAATCTGTCTTCAAATCATCCATCTTAGCTTCCATGCCATTTATCTTAGATTCCACACCATTTATCTTAGATTCCACACCATTTATCTTAGATTCCACGCCACTTATCTTAGCTTCTGTTAGCTTTTGTGAGCGTGACATTTGTTGCACTTGTTCTTATAATTTTGATATATCATGTAGCATTTCTTCCTCTTCTTCATGAGTCATGCTCAAGCTTTCAGGTTCCTTACTAGGTGTTTGCATTTTCTTTCCTCGGGGCATCAGTTACCGATAATAATGCTTTACTATTCCCTTTGAATTCCGTTAAACC
Source organism: Pinus tabuliformis (assembly GCA_031772625.1). NCBI lineage: Eukaryota > Viridiplantae > Streptophyta > Pinopsida > Pinales > Pinaceae > Pinus > Pinus tabuliformis. The sequence continues at coordinate 1,095,509,816 of CM062820.1, forward strand.
AAGCTTACACAAAAATTTAAAAAAAAAAAACTACACACCTTTTTTTCACTTTATAGAAGCCTGATATTGAATTTGATGTATCTCTGTAATTTCGGATCATCTGATTCTGAAATTACGACCTGTAGTAGCCTTCTGCGTCCTCTTTCCAATTCCGCAAGTCTGACCCGAATTGGATTCTCCAAGGAAGAGTTATGTGAAATCTCCCACAGTGACTTGCTTTTAGACTAGTTCGGTAGAGCGAACTTGTACGACGTTCCACGAGTCACTGTTTCAACCTTTGAATCTGAACCACACATGCAAGAAACTACATACTGTCCTCTTTCTATACCTTTTAACGAAATTTCAATCCGATCCCCAGAGAGAAAGTTATGACGATTTTCCCTAGGTCACCTGTTTTAAATGTAATTCAGGAGTCTGCAAAAAGACCAACTTCCTCAGATCATATCACCGCAAATATCGCACGAAAAGCTCTGAAATTCGGACCCAATGTTCAGCACGATTTCTTCTCAAATGGGTTTTTTTTGCGACTTCTGAAACGTCACAGAACAAAAGTTATAGCGAAAATGCCACGATGACCTGTTTGGAGCAGCGAAACCCTAGAATCCAAAGCTCTGATACCAAATGTTATGAAACCAGCTCAAGGAAAGATAGAAAAGATAGATCAATGCCTTAGAATTCAGCCTCTTCGAGGGGGCAACCTCCTTTACATTACATAAATGAAAAATTATTTGATGATACAAATGACAAAACCTCCTTTCTATATATAGGAGTCTAAGGAGTCACAATATAATCCAACCGACCTAACAATAATAATATAAAGCCACAAAAATAACAATAGAGGGATTCTATGGGGCACAGAAATAACAACATGGGGGTAATAGGGGCACAACAATATAAATAAGGGGTATAACTACAATAGTAATGGGGTAATCACTAGTATTATAGGGACCCAACAAAACTTCTCAAGTGCCCCCATAAGTTGTTTACGATTTTTCTTAGCGATGTGTGCAAAGAAAAAAACTGGGTCCCACTTAAGCCTCCTCTCTGGAAAAGTCAATTACATGCTCGTGTTACTGAATTCATAGAGGCAAAATGGGGCTCGCTAACTATACGAAATTATACACATTAAAAGATCTAGCCCTTTTATTTTCTTTTGGATTTAAATATTATGAGATTTATTATATCATATTTTTGTAAAAAAAAATTGAACAATTGTATAATTGTTTTATAACCATTTCAAAAATAGTTTTATATCCAATTCTAGGAAAATTTGAGTAAGGGAGAGAATAAAAGAGCATAAATTAGACTTGGATGGGGTTCAGAAGGGCATAGTGATCCATGACTGGAATTGTAAAAAAAATTTCTCTCTGAAATTTGAATATATATTGTAGTGTGACTCCAGTATTGGGAAGTTCTAGTTATTATTTTTCTCTTGTGTTTCAACATTCATATATGTCACTTCTTCTCTTAGACAGTGTAAGATGTAGCTGGTACTTAGTTTAGTTTTTAATGAATTTACTTAATTTTACTCATGAAAATTAATCTTGAATCCTTTAATGAAGCACTCCACATCCAGGAATCCCATTCACATTTTCTCAGTCTTGCATTATTCTTTCTGCAGTAGTTTAAATTCAGATTCTTAAGTGCCTAATTTGAACTATGATTTTTACTCTTCTTCAATCCATTCCTTTATTCTAGTACTCTACAAGTCTCATAGTTTCTTTGTCGATTCTACTTTGGAAGGCTAGGGTTTTATAACTAGAGTCTTTTCTTGCAAGCCCTCATGGTCCGTTCTTCCATCCATTGATTTTAATTGTTTTTAATCAATATTAAGATGTCTTGGGCATTGGTTCCCCACATCTAAGAACTGTCCCTTGAGAGTTACAACATGCACATTGACTGCATTATGGTCCCTAATGCCCTGATTTATCTTGGGGCTACAATCAATGTGATGACTAGGGAAACCATGTTGAATCTAAATCTCCAAGGAGCTTTGATAAACACCACCACAATGTTGTAGTTTGCAGATAGATCCACAGTAGCTCTTGATGGAATCATTGAGGATGACATGATCTCCATTGACTCCTGAGATTACCCTACTAATTTCCTGGTCCTCCAACCCAAAACCAAGTTTAATGGCTATCCTCTCATCTTAGGAAGACCTCGGTTAGCCACTATTGATGCCTACATTATTTGTAGGGATGGGAACTTGGCTATCAAGAATGGAAATTTATCCAAACAACTTATGTTGTATCCTCCTTCTCAACCTTATATTGAACATGATTTACCCATATGGTTAGAGGATGAGGAAGAGGACGAATTATATCATACAACCCCCTACCTAGTATGCACTCTAGATATTGTTATAGGATGGGGACAGCTTGATGAATATGACCTTATTGACCATATCCTTTAGAATCAACATCCCACTCCCATACCAATTGATAAGTTGATGAAAGAATCTGGGAGTAGTCCTTGGAATGAATTATTATCTATTGACTCAAGTCTAGAACATCTCAAGGTTGTAGAGTTTGTCACATCCAAAACTTTAAATATCAACCTCTCTCTCTTAGCCAAACAGGAAGAATAGTTGTGCAATGTACTCAGGTAAAACCTAGATTCTTTTTCTTGCGATTATATGGAAAGGAAAGGTGTGAATCCCTCAGTTTATACTCATCATATTTACATCGAGGAGGGATGCAATCCTATGCACCAACCCCAGAGAAGGATGAACCCAACTCTTAAGGACATTGGGAAAGAAGAATTACAAAATCTACTAGATGGAGGGATCATATACCCCATTTCATATAAAGAGTGGGTATCACCTTTTTTTTTAGTTCCCAAGAAGAATGGGAAGTGGAGAATCTGTGTTGATTACTGGGAACTTAACAAGGCTACAAAGAAGGACAATTTTCCTTTTCCCTTCATTACCAAGTCCTAGATGGCCTTGCAGGGAAGAAGTTATTCTCCTTCCTGAATGGATTTAGTAGATACAACCAAATTCATATCAGACCTAAAGACCAAGATAAGACCAAATTTACATGTCCTTGGGGTACCTTTGCCTATAAAGTTATTCCATTCAGTCTGTGCAATGCCCCTTCTACTTTCTAGAGGGAATTTATGAGTATTTTTGTTGAACTTGTTCATGACTATGTTGAAATATACATGGATGATTTCACTCCTTATGGATGTGTCTTACATGAAGCTCTCTCTAATTTGTGAAAAGTCTTGAAGACATGTATTGAAATGAATCTCTCATTGAGCCCTAAGAAATGTGATTTTTTTATGAATGTAGGGTTTGTCCTTGGCCATTCTATATCCAAGGAGGGAATATAAGTTGACCCAAACAAGATTTCCATCATCAAAAGGTCCCTATCCCTCAAAATAAAAGATATCTCAGGAGTTTCCTTAGATTAGTTGGGTATTATAGAAGGTTCATTAAATATTTTATAAAACTAGCTTCACCCTTGATTGGTTTGCTGGCTAAATATTTAGATTTTTGTTGGACAAGAAAATGTCAAGAAGCCTTTGAAATACTAAAAGAAAAGTTGACCACTACACCCATCTTTAAGGGTCCAAACTGGGCATCAACTTTCCATATACACATAGATTCCTCAAACAAAGCTGTAGGGGATGCCTTACGACAAGTGGAAGACAAATTGCCTTGTGCTTTCTATTTCATTACTAACAACCTGTCTAAATTTGAGTTGAATTATGCTGTCAGTGAAAAAGAACTATTGGTTGTAGTACATTCTCTAAACAATTCTAGGCATTATATCACTAGTTACCAAACTTTGATTCACACTGATCATGCAGCCATTAAGTATTTAATGAATAAACATGGTGTCAATGATAGGATAATTTGATGGTTATTATTGTTACAACAGTTTGATTTGACTATTGTTGATAAACTAGGGAAGGAAAACGTGGTTGCAGATTTCTTGTGAGGACTAACTCTGCTTGCAGGAAAGGAAGAGATGATATATTATCAACTTCCATATGAATATCTCTTTTCCATCTCAGTTCTTTCTCCTTGGTTTGTTGATATAGCCAAATATTTGGTTGCTAGGAGGTTCCCTCCTAACCTATCCTCAAGGGAGGAAAGAAATATTTCCAGGAAGAGAGCCCCATTCACCTGGATTGGGGAAAACCTTTCCATATTGGGCTTAGATCAGATCCTAAGAAGATGTATGAGGGAATAAGAGGTATTTGACATCCTCTCAGCATGCCATGATGGGACCTATGGGGGCCACCTTGCTGCTAAGAGGATAGCCTGTTATACAATCAGGTTATTATTGGCCCACTTTACATCAAGATGCAAGGAGATACACCACCAGGTGTGATCAATGTCAAAGGATGGGTAAGCCGACACCCAAGGATGAGATTACAACCTCAAGTGACTAGAGCCATTTGAAAAGTTGGGCATGAATTTCATTGGGCCCATTGATCCCCCATAATGATGGAAAAGGTATATCATTGTGTGCATTGATTACTTGACCAAATGAGCTAAAGCAAAAGCATTAAAAGAAACAATTGAGCAGAAGGTGGCTGAATTTATGAGGGATAATATCTTCTACAAATTTGGTTTTCCTTGGGAATTAGTCGGTGATCAAGGAGCACAATTGACATCAAATTTGATTGAAGATTGTTGGCTTAGTGGGCCCTGACCCAGGTTTAGCGTTAATTAGCCAAGCAAATCCCTACACTACTGGCCCTTTGAACATCAATCTGCAGAGCACAGACTGAAGACTCACCCGAAGTAGTATGGGGGGATGTAGGAACCAAGTGTCCACACACAGAGATGGTAGTGATGTCGTTTTATACCCTAAACACGTCTTCGCGTAGATTGATAATTCTTTTAGCGCTTATCGATATACTTCTCTTATCTGGCTTCTAGACCTTCGCAAAGGCCTGTGATCGTCCTTCGCGGACCCTAAACGGGTGATTTATCTACTTACATGCTTCTGTAAATGTTCTTACCTCTGTATTTACCCCGATCGGCTTAAGCATATGATAAATTCAACATGCAGTAAGATATTATTCGTGTAAATAGATATTATTACATTCGTTCATATAAAAAAGTAAAACATATAGTTTCACCCATCAATATAGCATTAAGTCATAAACCCAATATTCTTCATAACATAATCGCATGCCTTCATAACAGAAGTAAATATATCAACACATGTAATTCCAGAATAATCCTCTTTATTAATGCTTCAGATCTTCTTTACAGACTCTAATTGTCCTGCGCACACAGCTGCAAGAGTCTGCGTATGCAGCTATGGATGTCTACCCTAGGCCTCTATGCACACAGCTGCAGAGCCTCTTTCCTATGCTAAGACTCTTTGCTCTTAGATCTTACTGACCCATTACATCAACATCCATTACCAAATCTAATCTCCACTACCTTAAACTCTTCTAAGACTTCCCTTTTTATATAATCCCATGGTCTGCGGACCATGGGTAGATCTCCTAAAGCTGACATGACTTACATAAAAGAAGGGCGTAAACCCTTTATGACACTTTACATCTTCATGCTCCGCGACCACAAAATACATAGACTTTACATTTTTACACAAAAATCTTGGGCTTTCTGCCCCAAAACTTGGGATTTTAACCCCAAAATTTCCTCTAAGGGACCCATTCCCAGCAAAGACCTTATGAGCAACACCACATCAAACATAGGACATCTATTACATATCACCCTCAAGAAAATGGGAAAGTGGAAGTCACCAATAAAGAATTGGAGAACATTATTACAAAGGTTGTTAGCAACAGCTGAAAAGATTGGGCAGACAAACTTGTGTAAGCTACTTGGGCCTACAACACCACTTAGAATACCACCACTGGATTCACTCCCTTTGAGTTGGTCTATTGGAAGAAGGCCCTATTTTCTATTGAATTTGAGTACAATACCTTGACGATGGCAACTCGATTGGACTTGTATCTCATTTTAGCACAATAGGAAAGTCTACTCCATCTCAATGGTCTAGATGAATAGAGAATGCAATATCTCCTACACATTAAGGTAATCCAACTACACAAAATGATTTGGCATGACAAGCACATCAGAGAAAGGAATTTCCAAGAAGGATATTGTGCCACATTGTATGATTCTTGATTTAAGGATTTCAAGGGGAAGTTGATGACAAGATGGTTGGGTCCCTATCTAGTAGAGAAGTGTCATGAGAATGGGTCTATCCAATTAGAGCCATTGATGAGGAAGGGATTCCCTTACTTGTCAATGGTCATAGGTTGAAATTATACAAGAAACCTCTTTTCAAGGAAGAATGTTTCAATTCAATTAGCAGAGAGTTAAATGTTATTACAAGGCTCATAGCCCTCAATCCACCAAAAAAAAAAAAGGTAATAAGAGGGCCTAAATGAAAAACCCCATGAGGCATCTGAGGCCCACTCCTGAGTTGAAAACCTCTCTGAGGTTACCTAGGAGCCTGATTGAGGGAAATGTTCCCCTAGGGCTTTTTGGGTTGAAACCCTAGCAGACTAAAAGTTGTCTATTCAAAGAAGCACACATTCACACAGCCATTATGCTATTATAAGCAAATTCTATTGTAAAGGGTACGTACCTTAGGTCCTACGTTCGAGAAGGCCCTTAGGGTCCAAACCCTTCTTGGAGTTCCCTTCTTTTCTTTTGTCCTGCAAAACAACCAATTCCAAAGAACACAGCAGTATATGGACAAAACCTTATAAAGAAACCATCTTCATGTTATAAATAAAGGTAGTTAGTTATGAAATCCAAACAACCATTTACATATGAATTCTAAACATGAATATCATTAACATAAAGAGGATTCATTTCGGGAACCAAGACATGTGTTTCTTTTATTATAGACAAATAAAGTACTTAAAAGGAATATTTTCACCTGAGTCACCTTCAGCAGGCTCCAAGCAAAGCTTCCTTCTAGATCTGTTCTAGCCTCAAGCCTCTAACAAACTCCTTCCATGACTCTCTCCATGATGTCACAAGTAATGGATGAACATCAACACACAAGGAAACAAGAGTTTCCTGTACAAATGGGGGAAGTGCAGAAGGCACAAGGGACTTCAGACCTAGTCAGGGGAAAAATCTCAGCATAATAACCTTTCTCTCTCTTCTCTCCTCCCTTAGGCCTTCCCTTTGAGGTCTTTTTATACCTCTCCCAAAGTATTTTTTTAGTTGGGAGTTGGTTGGGAACAGTTGGGCCACGGGCACTAACAGGTGATCAGCAGGTAAAACCCGCAATCTTCGCCCGAAAATAAGGAATTTTATATTTTTTTAAGTGTTTTAATACATATACGCGGGTTGGGTATACACAGACCAACATATACATGCATTTAACTCAGGGAAATGTCGCGTATAAGGGATAAAACACTGTTTTTTAAATTTTAGGACCAGGTCTAGAAGGAGGGGTTGCCCTAGGCCATGAGTACAGCATCACAAACCATAAGAGTGAGATTTGGAGCTATAGCAGATGCCCCCTAATGTATGAGGTCAGAAGGGGTACATGATGGCCGAAATATATTATGCGAGTACATGGAAAGGAAGTCTGTCAAAAACCGAGGAGGACTTCACCAGAATTCAGCCTACCAAGCCACCAAAGGAGATCAGAAAGAAACATTGTCTGAGGCGGGCATACACATGCTCAGAAAAAGTAAAGCATGTCCACATATCAAGTACAAGCGGATCCACTAAGTATACAAGTATAAATGACTAAAAGATACATTATGGATCATCTGATCATAATGAACAAGTACATGTCTGAATATCACATATAAGACTGTCAATGATGCTGAAAGACGCAACGGATCACTGATATGAGAGACTGATCCCAAAAGGTACCAACTAAACATGATGGAATAGGATGGTACTACACTGCAAACTCAGGTGCCAGCATATAGAATGTCGCCATGACTGACTGCAACATATAAGGTGGAGTGGTATCAACTAGCAGCAACAGGAGCAACTGTCAAGTGAACCAATGAATGCTGATACAACCTGAGGTATTCACCGACCGCCATGGTACATTTCTACACCATGGGAATAAATGATCTGAAGTTGACCATGTGAGAAATCGTTTGATTACCGGTCATTGATGTATACCGTTAACAAATGCGAGACTACTCACCGATGATGATAATGAGCGTCAAGGTACCCAGTACAATCTAACAAGTGTGAATAGATGAGCTGCAGTCGAACACCTGTAAGAATCTATCGATCAGGAGACAATGATGGTTTCCCACTGTCGATAGCGAAGGATCTGCCACTAATGACTGCAAACCCCAAGGTACTGCCAAATGGACTCTAGATCTTTGCCCCAAAACAATGAGTCGGAGTCGATAGGGAAAGATCTGCTAGAAGGAAGGCATTAAGGCATTCTTCATCAATCTAGCGCGAGTGTAACCCGTAGGCCAATAATGTGGAAGGAATCGGATGACAAAGATGTAGTAACCCAACCAAAGTACATTTCCAGCGTACACAAGATGTGGCTAGCGCACAACAGAAACCCTCTAAACCAACCAATAATGAAAGCTGACACAGAGGCGAGGTATCCACCAATAGGGTCAAATGGAAACCAAGGTACTGCACGAATCCCAATGTGTGATAATGTAAGCTGATGTCGAACACAAGGGAAACCACTCAGTCAAAGACCCATGATACTGATCGATGCTGAGCACAAGTTGACCTATCAATAATGAAAATAGGGCCAGGGTGCGGCTCTAGGCCTGTCCTCGGAGCAAGATGTCGTCATCGATAAGGATAAGACCCGCCAGCAAGAAGTCAATGGGGACCTTCTCAAACCGGCACGAGTAAAGGACCAATATAGCTGATTTGATGATAGACATGACACTGACAACCAAGGATGGCTGACTGAAAAATGAGTCAAGAGACACCGCAGAGAGGCCGACTCAGGCTAACTTCCCTTGAGCAAAAGCACGACTCAATGTGACTATGTGGCAGCATATGATGACTCTGTATAAGTTCGCCATGCAGGAGGCACGAAACAACCCTCCATATGATTGGAAGAGATAACCAATCAGGGGAGAACTGACTCAAATAACAAGGTTATGGCGTACCTAAGTCAAACTAAATCCCACCCATGCGGAGGAGACTTTGTTTTGAGTGATTTTTTCAAGGGCGACACGACTGACTCTAGCTGCCAATAATAAATGGAAATATTGTCCCATTCCCGCTCTTTTTTGGAATATTTAATTTTTTTGTCTATTTCTGTTAAGCTGGAAAAAGAATAAAAGAATGACATGGTACACCGGAAAGAATGAGTGTCGGTGAAATAGATGATCTAGTTCCTGGGAATGGAACGTTCCTATGCTCAATGCAGGGAGGTGAAAACTGGTCAGTGACACTCAAGGGTGTTCCTTCCACGGGTCAAGGTGTGTCTAGCTGCAGAAGCCAAAGGTATGCAAGGGTGATTTTGCAGTCGTCATGGTCAAAAGTTGGCTTAAACACGAGTCCAAGTGAAGCCGGCTCTAGGCCAAAAGGTGCAAATGGTCAACATGCAATGCAGTAGTACAACTCAACACAAAGGAGCCTCTAGGGTATAAGGCCAGAACAAAGCGGAGAAGCTAAGAGGAATGAGTCTTCAACGCATAAGTCATGGCGGGACTACAGAGGATTCCCAAGCCTACTCAATGGAGCAGCATGGGCAACAAATGTCAGTGAGGTGCTAACTACAATGCCCATGTAATAGGATGGATTTACCATCGTGTCATGATTTAAAGAATTGGTGAGTGAAGATGGCTTGTGAACCATAACATGATGGGATCGACCCTATGGTAGATGTATTGGCAAATGGAGGCTAGTATGCATAATGCAACGGAAAAATGGTATCCCTAACCTATATGCGAGTGAGAAAACGATACCTGCCATGACGGGTCAGCAGTCATGGAACCGTCTCGAAACTGAAAAACGTCCAAAATGTCCTAAAAAACAAACCATTCTCGACATTCCAATCTCCCAAGTTAAAAGTCACATGAGGCCAAACAAAATAAAATTTTGAAAAAATTTTGCATTTTCAAAACTTATAAAAAGCATTTTGGACCCACCATTTTTACCATTTTAGTTTGAGAGAAAAGGATTTGGAGCAAAAGGAGCAAACTTCCCACAGCCAAATTCAACCGTTCAAATTCGTCAAAGACCTCCAAGTAACTCTTATACTTAGCTTGCAATTGATTGTGATAGGTTTTAAGATTTTTTTATTGATGTTTCACCATTGAACTTTTGTCAAAAATTTCCCTGCGGCGTATACGCGGGTTGGTAATATTGAACCCGCGTACACGCAGGCCCTATACGCGACTGTGTGCACAGGGACCCGCATATACGCCGCGAACCTTTTTTACACAAAAACTAATGGTTATAAATTGATTTTTTCTCAGGATGCCTGTCACATGGCATGAAAGAGAGCACGCAGCAGTAGATAATGAAGTTATGAACAGTCCAGAAGCATTAGATGCCCTACGGGGATGCGGTTTGCTTAAATTTTTCAAATTGCCAAATATGAAAGCGAACACGCGTCTGCTTGAGATTCTCATTGATTATTGGGACGTCGAGGGGGAAGCCTTTATGATCGATCAGATGCCGCTCAGGGTAGAAGTAGAGGATATCTATTTTATCATGGGCCTTTCCCGAAGGGGAGAGGTAGTACATTCCCGGGGTAGGACACAGAGTAGCCTCATGATAGAGAACTATGTATAGATATACTGTCGAGACATCCCAAGAAGGTTGGGAGCTAGATTTCCATCACACATGTGGCGAGTTTTTCACTTAGGATAATCATGTTCACCATAGTTCGAGTGAACGGATCATCCTCTCTGCATCAGGCGTCACGAGTCATCATGAGCGTGGCAGTTGACTATCTCACTACTGTGTTTGACTAGTGTACCCCTCTCCTGGCCAACATGAAGAGCCAACTCACTTCTATCAGGAGGGGATAGACCAAGAAATTTAGATATGGGACTATCCTGTGTACTTTCTTTTTCGAGAAGGTTCTCGCACTCCACCCCAGGGTAGCAGTTTCCATCAGCACCCCACGCGATCCACGCATGGGCCGGTGGGCAAATCTGATGAAACGTCTGGGGGGTGGGGAGGTCCCAAGCACTGCTTTCGACGATGATTTCTTCACCTGGTGGGATCAACAGATTATCACCGTGGATGACTACCCCTATGTTGGGCTGGATTTCTGAGGAGATCCTGATCTAGCGTTACCATCGAATGCAGCATGGGGCGAGATTGGTAAGAAAATTTTTTATTTTATGATGTTTTTTGAATTTTTCAAATATAATGATGAATTTTGAAAAATATTTTTGATGAGATTCAAATGACTGATATGATGATCATGTTCCAGACATTGGGCCGGGACGACCAGATGGGTTCCCACGGCATGGACGGCGCGTCTGAGGAGCCGAAGAGGCAGTTGCTGATACAGAACGGTGTAGAAACTTTTTCTACAATTATCTAGCTCGCTCTGATACAATGTAGAAATTTTGAATAATTTAACACATATTCTACAAAGATTATCCTGATCATGTACTATTGCGGAATACATACACAATACATAAGCTCCTCTACGTTGATCATCAATATAGCAGCATCAATAACAATAAAACATCAAGAGCATTCACACATTAACACAGTATGTAACCCGGGGAAAGCATCTCGCTAAAAACCCCACACTATCTGTATATTAATGATTGAGACCATGTAACATTACAAAGTACAATGCTTATCACAAGCAATCCAGTACCAGCTCCACCTGTTACACACAATACAACTAAGATCTGATCTCCAAATCTATTCCATTGCTTGCCTGCCTCCACTGCTCAATACCTGCTCAAGAATGAATGATAATGGTCTACCAAACTCGTATTTCACCTCCAAAGAATCACACACACTTTGTAAGATGTGAGCAGAAGCTACAAATTGGGCAAATACATGAGCAAACTCATTGGCATACTCAATCCCTTGATTGTGCAAGATGTGATGCACAACTATATTCACAACTGATAGCAATCTGATTCTCTAACACCTGTCCCTGCTGAACTGAACATGCACTGACATGCAACTAAGTTAACTGATGTATTCTATAGTTGTATTATGAGTTAATAATTAGCTTAACAACTCATCATTAGTCTATTTACAGTTAGACTAACTACAACTAGTTTAACCAAGTCAAACTGAACACAACTCCATCAACTCCACAATCAACTCCACCAAACTCAACTGATTGAGTTCTAACTGAAATCATGCATGCAACAACTCAACTGACTCATAAGAAAAGTGTACTTCCTTCTGAAAACTGCATGGGCCACATCTGTAGCTCAAACTGGAGTGCTCCAAGAGAATAAGATCAAGTTTATAGTCCAAATATTATTATGAGACAATAATATTTGACTTTTCTATTTTTGACAGCCAGTCTAAAAATAGACTTTGATCACCCACACTGTGGTCACCCACACTTTGGTCACCCACATTGTGATCACTCACACTGTGATCAAAAATAGAACTTGCGCCATAATTTGCCTGCGGGCCCAATTAGTGAAGGTGACTCTTTTCACTAAGCTCCATCATCTTGTTGCAATCTCAACACTCCCTCTCGACAAGATATGGATTATCAGCAACCCCTATCCTGCCTCGGTGGTACTCGAATTTGCTCTTGGTGAGAGCCTTCGTCAGAATATCAGCATCCTGATCCTCTGTTGGAATGTATGAAAGCAACATGATCCTTCGCTGCACACAATCTCTGATATGATGGTACTTGATGTCAATATGCTTAGATCTATCATGAAATACAGGATTAGCCGAGAGTTTAATGCAACTTTGGTTATCACAGTAAATCACAGTAGGATCCAAATGAGAACCGAACAAACCAACCAGGATCTTCCTCATCCATATAGCCTCGCATGCAGCCAAACTTTCTGCCATATACTCGGCCTCCACTGAACTGAGTGCCATGGATCTCTGCTTCCTGTTGTACCAAGAAATTGTTGTTGATCCAATACTGAAGACCCCTCCTGATGTGCTCTTTCTGTCCGTTGGGCTCCCTGCCCAATCTGCATCCGTGAAGCCACATAGCTTCACCTCATCCTCCTGTCTGTACCACAAACCATATCCCGATGTGCCTCTCAAGTAGCGCAATACATGCTTGCTCGCCTTCCAGAAGAGCTTGGTAGGCTTAACCATAGCTTGTGAAAGCTGGTTAACTGCATAGCATATATCAGGTCGTGTATTGACCAAATACATCAGTGGTCCCACCAACTGTCGATAAACAGTGGCATCCACTTCTTCTCCCGAAGTGGCATCCTCCTTCCTCCAACCTCCAGGAAGAGGAGTATCAACAGGCTTGCAGCCATGCATGTTGAACTTCTCTAGTATCTCCCGAGCATACTTGCCCTGAGAAACAAACAGTCCACCACTGCGCTGCCATATTTCCAATCCTAGGAAATAGTGAAGGAGGCCCAAGTCCTTCATCTCAAACTCTATAGCAAGATCCTTCTTGCATGACAGTATCAACAGCTCATCACCCATTAGAATCAAATCATCAACATACAGTACAATGATAAGCAACTTACCCTCCACCACAATCTGGTATAGGTTAGGATCCGCCTCGCTCTTGGAGAATCCAAGTCCTGTGAAATAGCTGTCTATCCGTGTGTACCAAGCACATGGTGCTTGCTTCAACCCATACAACGCTCTCTTGAGCCTGCACACATGCGACTTGCTGCTGAAGACCTCAAAGCCTTCGGGCTGCTCAATGTACACCTCCTCCTCAATGACTCCATTGAGGAACGCAGTCTTCACATCCATCTGATGAATGTGCCATCCCATTTGCACTGAGAGAGCAAGAATCGTCCGTATGGAAGAATACCTTGCGATAGGTGCAAAGGTCTCCTCATAATCGATCCCCTCTATCTGTGAAAAGCCTCGAGCAACAAATCTTGCCTTGTACTTCTCCACACTCCCGTCAACTGCCTGCTTGACCTTGTAGATCCATCTCGAACCTACCACTGATTTCCCTTCCGGTCTAGGAACAATCTCCCATGCACTGTTTCTGACAATAGAATCATACTCTTCCACCATGGCGTCTACCCATGTGAGATCCTCCACAACTTCCTCGAAAGAGGATGGCTCAGTCACAACACACTTGCTCATCAGAGCCATGTATCCAGTGTACTGATCAGGTGACTGTCTCTGCCTGCGTTGGGCTGTAGGTGGTCCTACAACTTTCTCTGCATCTTGAGCCAGTCGCTCAGCTTCTGTCAAGCGCTTTCGCCCTCTGATGGTTGGCGCTGCATGAGTGGTCTCTTCCACTCCATGAACCTCGTCCTGTGGCTGATCCACGTCTTGAAGCTCATCCTTAGGAACTAATAGCTCCTCATCTGCATGCAAGTGTAGCTCCCTCTCAAGCGAACACTTCATGGCTTTCTCCTCCTGAAATTTTATATCCCGTCGCACAACAGTTTTACCACTGTCTGGAAAATACACACGATAGTTGTGGGGCGTATCAGTGTACCCTAAAATATCCCAACCTCTGCGGTCGGCTCCAACTTCTTCCTGGCATCCTTCGTCACATGCATGTAAACGTTAGCACCAAAAATCCTCAAATGAGAAAGATCAGGCTTCTTACCAGAATAAGTCTCCTCAGGTGTACTCATGCCAAGTATCCTATGACGACAACGGTTCTGCACATAAACTGATGTATTGCATGCTTCCGTCCACAAGTGAAGGGGTAAGGCCCTGATCATGCAACATTGCCCGTGCAACACCCACAATCGTTCTGTTCTTCCGCTCAGCTACCCCGTTCTGCTGTGGGTTATGGGGAGCTATGAGCTCTCTACGAATCCCTTCTGTCTTGCAGAAATCCTTGAACTCGTCCGAGATGTATTCACCACCATTATCGCTCCTAAGAGCCTTCACCTTCTTCCCCTACTCCTTCTCGACCAATGCTTTGAATTCACAGAACTTTGAATATGTCTCGCTCTTCTTCTGCATGTAGAAGATCCAACACTTACGAGAGAAATCATCAACAAAAATCACATAATACCTGTGTTTTGTTGTCGAAGCAACTGAGAAAGGTACACATACGTCTGTGTGAATTCTCTCAAGGATCGTTGTGGCGCGACTATCCTTCTCATGAAAGGTGGCTTTCACAAACTTCCCCAAAGTACACCCCTTGCACTGACCTGATTGTGCAAGTGTGCCTTTAGGAAGCCCTGTAGTGATCTGCTGCAGTATCTTCAAGACTCCATGGTGAAGGTGACCCAATCTCCTGTGTCGCAACTCGCCATCATCCCGGCTCACCAATCCTTCTGCCTTGCCCGCCATTGTTGCGCATCCATCTACATGCAACTGATAAAGGTTCCTCACTCGAACCCCTATCTTCCAGGTCTCACCAGTTGTCTTGCTGCGCAGGAAAGCCTTTCCCTCGCTGAAAATGACATCATACCCCTTGTCTTCTAACATCGCCACTGAGATGAGATTCTTCGTCAATCCTGGAACATGCATGACTTCCTTCAATACGAAGGGTTTACCAGACTCCCTCTCAAAGGAAATGGTACCGATACTGTTCGCACTGTATCTACCATCATCGCCCATCTCGATGTGCACTCCAATATCTTTGTCCTCCAGATCAGAGAACAAATCTCTATCTCCCGTCATGTGAAAAGACACACCACTGTCCAAGAACCACACTGATCCCATCACACTTGAAACCAAGCATGCGATCAATGAAAAATCAAGCTCAAACTGTGAGGCTAGAGCCTCTCCTGCTGAAGATCCAGCAGCCTGCTTGTTCTTCTTCTTCTGCGGACAATTAGTGGCATAGTGTTTGTGCTGGTGACAGTGAAAACACTTCACCTTGGACATATCTTGCTTCTTGCCTTTCGCACCAGACTGAGAAGCTTTCTTTCTCTTCCCTTTCTTTGCTTTGGCAGCCAAAGCACGATTCTCTTCATCAGATACCTTTGATGAAGATCCATTCTCACCTTTATTTTTTCTGAGTTTATCCTTGAGCACCAGGTCACTCTTGCTTTGGAATAACATTTGAAATCTGTTGAAAGACATTGCTACGTTGTCACCAAGAAAACACTGCTGCAAATTAGAATTCCACCAGCAACCAACTCAACCGCCTCGGATCTAAGATTCGTGAGAACACAATATTTCTCGTACAGAGATCGACTGTATGGGCATTCACCGAATATCTCACCTTCCAAAAGAAGGATGAATCCAGAGGCTACCTGGCCCGATTACAGACTCTGCCTGAAGAAATAGAATGTAAATGCTTCCTGAATAGTAGATCTGATGATCAACAGCTCCAATACCATGTAGAAACTTTTTCTACAATTATCTAGCTCGCTCTGATACCATGTAGAAATTTTGAATAATTTAACACATATTCAACAGAGATTATCCTGATCATGTACTATTGCGGAATACATACACAATACATAAGCTCCTCTACGTTGATCATCAATATAGCAGCATCAATAACAATAAAACATCAAGAGCATTCACACATTAACACAGTATGTAACCCGGGGAAAGCATCTCGCTAAAAACCCCACACTATCTGTATATTAATGATTGAGACCATGTAACATTACAAAGTACAATGCTTATCACAAGCAATCCAGTACCAGCTCCACCTGTTACACACAATACAGCTAAGATCTGATCTCTAAATCTATTCCACTGCTTGCCTGCCTCCACTGCTCAATACGTGCTCAAGAATGAATGAGAATGGTCTACCAAACTCGTATTTCACCTCCAAAGAATCACTCACACTTTGTAAGACGTGAGAAGAAGCTACAAACTGGGCAAATACATGAGCAAACTCATTGGCATACTCAATACCTTGATTGTGCAAGGTCTGATGCACAACTATAGTCACAATTGATAGCAATCTGATTCTCTAACACCTGTCCCTGCTGAACTGAACATGCACTGACATGCAACTGAGTTAACTGATGTATTCTATAGTTGTATTATGAGTTAATAATTAGTTTAACAACTCATCATTAGTCTATTTACAGTTAGACTAACTACAACTAGTTTAACCAAGTCAAACTGAACACAACTCCACAATCAACTCCACCAAACTCAACTAATTGAGTTCTAACTGAAGTCATGCATGCAACAACTCAACTGACTCATAAGAAAAGCGTACTTCCTTCTGACAGCTGCATGGGCCACATCTGTAGCTCAAACTGAAGTGCTCCAAGAGAATAAGATCAAGTTTATAGTCCAAATATTATTATGAGACAATAATATTTGACTTTTCTATTTTTGACAGCCAGTCTAAAAATAGACTTTAATCACCCACACTTTGGTCACTCACACTGTGATCAAAAATAGAACTTGCGCCATAATTTTCCTGTGGGCCCACTTAGTGAAGGCGACTCTTTTCACTAAGCTCCATCATCTTGTTGCAATCTCAACAACTCTAAACAACGTCCAGTGAAACTTGGCGAGACTGAGTTGTTGAGTACCGATGGCCGTCATAGAGGACCTTCCTGAGGATATGTAGCATCATGTGGTTGGCATGCCACGTGACTGGGTTCGCACTTTTCGGCGTGTGGCCAATGCGATAGTTACATACTTAGACGCTCATCCTGAGCCGAGGCATTAGATATGTCGGACATGATTATGGGCATTTGAGTCCCAAATTTTGTATATTTTTGGACACACATATGTACACTCGAGACGCTTTACATATATATATATATATATATATATATACAGTTTGACTTTTTGATGCTTGATTTTATTATGATGAATGATTGATGTGCCAGTCTAATGCCTGATTAGTGATAGAATCAGCTAACCAATTATGAGATCTTGGAATGTGCAAATAATTAATATAAGTAAATGATCTTTGCAACAACCTCACCCTTAAATACTGGCGATATAAAGATGGATCCCGTACCCGATAAATGTTATTTAATTGAGACACTATCAATTGAGAATCAAGATACACTACCAACGAGTCGATCCCATGAGAGATTGCCTCGGATAATAAATTAATAACGGCAGTATACTCGGCCATATTGTTTGAAGTGGGACTGATACACACGCCTCTTGATGCCATCAATTGACCAGTTGGATAATAGAGTACCCAAGCTGTGGAAGCGAGATTCCGAGTGTGCCAACTAGCACCATCGGCAAACCCAAAATAGACCAAATCATCCATCAACACCTGCCACAGCAGACCAAAAAGTGCTGATATCAGAAAACTCTCGACGATATATGTACAAATATACATAAAGTACAAAGAAGCCATTGCCTGGCCAAAACTAAGCAAAGTACTTCTTTAGGTAGATCCCGTTTCGGGGCTCCGCCAGCTTGTTTCCCTCAAAGTCGATCAACTCATACAACCCTTTTTCTAAAACTCATTTAATAATGAAAGGACCGTACCACATAGGCGTAAATTTTCCTGCCCCCAAGGTGTCTTTATCTTGGTCATAGACCAAGACAAGGTCACCTTCAGAAAAGACTCGAGGATGGACAGATTTATCATACTGCGTTTTAACCCTTTTCTTATGAGCCTCATTCATCATGGCAGCATCTCGACGCTACTCATCGAGATGTTCCAAGTGAAGTAGGTGCTCTTCGAGACTCGAAGTCTCTGGAAGGAGCTCAACAGCCAATTTAAGAGATGGAATTTCACATTCAACTGGAAAGATAGATTCCATCCCATGAACCAACTGAAAAGGTGTAAAACCAGTAGCCGTCTTGACGAGGTTCGGTATGCCCAAAGAGCCAAATACAACATAACGTGCCAATTGGACCGATTTTTATCGATTGTCCATTGGAGTATCGTCTTAAGAGTTTTATTGACTGCCTCGACCTGTCCATTGGCCTGAGGATAATAAGGAGACGAATGCTCTTGGCGAAAACCCAAATTGAGAGCCAATTCAGACATTATTTGATTCTGGAAATGACTACCATGGTCAGTGACAATCTCTCTCGGGATACTGAATCTTGAGATAACCTGATTGAAAAGAAACAATGTTGTCGTGTCATTATCGTTCTTATAAGTAGGCATGGCCTCAGCCACTTCGTAAAGTAGTCTACAGCCACGATAATGTACTTGTGGTTCGTCGCTGAAGGCGGATTACAAGTCGTAAAATCAATACCCCACTTAGTAAAGGGACCGACGGTGACAATGGGAAAAAGAGGAGTTGGATGCATGCGCATTTTCCGAGTAAAAATTTGACACGGGTGATAGCGTTTGACCACTTCCACACAGTCTTTAAAGAGTGAAGGCCAAAAATAGTCGGTACGTAAGATGCGCTGGGTTGTAACAAGCCCTGATAGATGACCACCACAAGCTCCACTGTGGCAGTCATTGAGCACTGACTCTGCTTCCTCTAAGGTTAAACAGTGCCGAAGGATTGAATCAACCCCTCGACGGTATAATGTGTCACCAATGATAACATAGTTTTTAGCCAGGTGACGTAATTTTCGATGTTCATCCTTGGAGAAAGTAGAGGGAAACTTCGAAGTCTGGAGATAGACAATGATATATCCATACCAAGGGTCGAGTGAAGAGATGAGGAATAAATGTTCGTCGAGAAAACTTTCCTCATAAACAGTATCTTCTCCGCAAGGTAGCTCAGAAATTAGCTCCGCAAAAACCATGGATTTCTTAGACTTGGCAGACAAGAACTCGAGATCGAATTCTTGCAAAATGACTATCCATCGATTATATTTGCCCCCAATCACTCGCCTACTAAGGACAAATTGAAATGGATTGACTGCCGCTAAGACAAAAGTTTTGCATAGCAGGATATAATGACGGAGCCGCTGGACAGCATGGACAGCTGCCAAGGCCAACTTCTCAACCGGAGAATAGCGAAGTTCAGGACCTATTAAGCCTCGGCTCAAATAATAAATCACATGCTCGGTGAGAGCATCGTCCTCCTGAACGAGAACCATACCAATGGTTGATTCTGCTGCAGCGAGATATAAAAGGAAGTCTCTACCATAATCCGGTGGACTCAAAAGTGGGGCAGAGACTAATGCCTTTTTCAAAGCATCAAACAACCACTGCGCAAATTCGTCCCATACAAATGGAACTCCTTTCCGTGGCAAACGCATGAACCCTTTAGTGATCTTGGCATAGTTTGCTATAGACCGTCTTAAGAAATTAGCCTTCCCTTGAAGACTTTGAAGTTGTCGAATCGAGGATGGGGGAGGAAACTGAACTATTGCCTCAACCTTGAAGGGATCAACCCGAATCCCTTCATTGGACACGATGAACCCTAACAACCGATCGGACGTAACCACGAAAACGCACTTGTTGGGATTCAACCGGATTTTATAAAAACGACATCGCTCGAAAACCAATCGAAGATGACTAGGGTGATCAGTTCTCTTTCGAGAACGAGCAGCGAGATCATCCAAGTACACCTCGATGACATGTTTGATGTCGTGGAAAGCATATGACATGGCCCGCTGAAAAGTGGCTCCAGCATTTTTAAGACCAAAAGGCATCTTTCTATATGCAAAGGTACCCCAGGGACATATAAAGGCTATCTTATGTTGATCTTCAGGACGGATAGGAATTTGATTATAACCCGAAAAACCATCCATGAAGGAAAAAATCTCATTACCCACACACTTGTCGATAATCTGATCAATGAATGGCGTGGGGTAATTATCTTTCGGACAGACCTTGTTTAAATCCCTAAAATCGATGCATACTCAGATTGTTCCTTGCTTTTTATTCACAGGGACTGGATTAGAAACCCAATCAGTAAGAGGAACAGGGTATATAAAATCCACCCTTAGCAGCTTCTCAACCTCAGCTTTGATAGCTGCCGCTTTCCTAGGGTTAACCAGCCGAAGCCTTTGACGAACCGGTTTGGCATTCTCATACGTCTTGATCTCATGCTGAACTATAGAAGGATCAATGCCAAGCATTTCCTCATAAGACCAAGCAAATACATCTCGAAATTCCTTGAAAAGGTCGGTGTAAATTTGAATTTCTTCAGGGGAACACTCAATTCCGATGAAGAGATTCTCGATGACGTTAGGGTCCCTAGAGATGTTTATAGGTATCGTTTTTGAAATTACCGACATATTACCTTCGGCACGAACTTGTGCTGGAGCCAAAGAGTTTGACACCGTACAAACATCACTAGTACAGAGCTCGTAGAATCTAGATTCTACTTCCTGCAATGGAGGAAGAAAGTATGAACGATGGTGTAATTCTTCCCAAGGTCGATCTATACCCATCATTGCTTCGAGGATTGCTTCTTCAGAAGGTAAAAATGAATCTAAGCAGTCCAAGGCAGAGGTATAATCAAGGCTCCAAGCCGGGGCCACATCACCATCTAACTCCTCTTCGGAAAAAGGAGCAGAGTGGTTGTCTACAGAGTCTATAATAGACTGATATCTAAGCTCAGCTGCAGATACAGGGAATGCAATTCCATTTACTTGTCCTTCAACTAATGTGGTCGTAGGTGAAGGTAAGGTCCAAGGGTCTAAAAAATAACGAGTTCGAAAGAACTCTTCTCGAGGAGACTCCTTAGATGATGAAATAGCATTGATTTTAGCGAAAGGAGAGGGAAAATCAAAGGTACCCATCAATGAGGAATACATTCCCACTCCTAAATTCTCAGTAGGCGGGCAAGGGTTATCCACTAAAGGAATAGTAGAGTCAGGGCTTGCTTGAGGATCAACTGGACAATAGTCCAATTGATCGACCTTAATGATTTCCCCTCATGAGGAAAGCAAATGACACGAAACAGAGTCGAAACAACGGCATCCATTTCGTATACCCAATTCCTTCCTAATAGGAGATTATAGTCTAGGTTAGCATCTATGACCTCTACTTCAATATTGACGACCTTCCCTCCAACACATATAGGAAAGGTCGGGATAATCCCATGCGGCTTATGAGAATGACCATCAAATGCAGTCAAGACGGTGGGTGAAGGAACAGCCGAAGGCGATCCAATAGCCTTCCAGCATGACATCGACATGACACACGTGGAAGCTCCTTCATCTATAACGGTACGAAAAATATTGATTTTCCGGTATGTAGACTTTATTTGGAAAGCCATATGATGAGGGAGTCGCTTTTTGACATTTAACATGTCAAAAGTGAGCACTAAAGAGTTAGTTGGATCGACTGCCCCAATCGCGGAAAGTAAAGCACTTCTCTGAGCCGGACATGACTGGAGAACCTCTAAAGCGGACATGGCACATGGACTCTGAGCCAGATCCTCCACAATGGAGTAATTCTGGGCAGCCCTAACATCAGGATTAATCATCGCGCGTTTAGCGGAACCTTTCGGTATCCGTGGTATAGTCTCGATAGGGGGTCGCTCAATATGAAGGTCGGTACTTCCGGGAACAGTCTTATCCTTGGAAATTTCGGCTTCACCATAATCACATGACCGAGTAGCCACATGAACATTAGAACCCATCATGAAAAAATTCGATGATTTTTCCCCTTCCTGGTTGCCCCCTGCAGAGGTACCAGGATTTGAACTCGCGCCAACAAGAAGTTGCTGCCCTTGGGGAAACGGGTTGGTCAACACAGCTTGAGAACTAGAAGTCCCTTGTTGTCCTAACAAGCGCTGAGCATCTTCAATCTTAGGGCAGAGATGAGTTAAATGGTCTCCACCACACAACTTGCATGGAAACTTAACTTTCTTTCTAGACTCATTTCTACCACCACCAGTGTTGTTGCCGGACTTATTTGCATCAGGCTTCCCATCCTGGTTCTTTTTCTTACCTCATCCTTTCTTTTTCCCATTGGAATTTTGATTTCCTTTGGGGTTATCATATTGGACGGCATTAATTGAAGAAGTTTGGGAAGCCGGGGGATTAGACGATGTGACTTGGTTGTTAGAAGCAGTTTGTAAGGACAACTGCTGCAATTGGTTCAACAAGTTCACGGTAGTTGTGTCTACTGACCCGACGATACCATCCACGTGTGGACCTGGCTTCGACTTAGCTACGTCAACCTTAGACCCAGGAGCATCTGGCAAGTATTTTTTTAGGATCCCAGACTGAGAGTAGATCAATTCTAATTGCTGGGCCCTAAAAATTGCTTGCTCCTCAGAATAGACCCCCGACATGGAGACATCCTTGGAGATCTCGGGTTGTAAAGATTTCAAAAACCACTCGAGACGGTACTCCGGAGGGATTTCGGCTTTAATGAGCCTCTTTCTCCGTCTCCATTCCTGAATATGGTCAAAAATGTGAGTTGCCTTATCCTGACGAAAAGTGGCCAGAAGTTCAGTTCCGGCATCATAGCGGACAAGCAACTGGAAATGATTTAAGAAAATATTGGCTAAGTCAGCGAAAGATGTGAAGCTGCCCCCTGGCAACTCTATATACCATTTAGCCGCATTACCAGTCAAGGTGCGTTGAAAGAGTCTCAACCTAATCGAGTCATCAATAAGCGAGTTAGATGAGCACCACAAATGGAATGTGGTTACATGGTCACCTGGGTCCTCACCACTCTTCCCTTCGAATTTTGCAATGTCCGAAGGGAGTTTGGTTGGGACCGGAGGCTAGGCCGGATTGTATTTGATTGGGTCATTTGTTAACTTAGTGAGATCTAGCAAGTTCAACGTTGCCAGAAACGGAAGCCTAGGAGGACCTTGGGGATTCCACCCAGATTGGGCAGAACTCCCAAAGTTCTGAAAAGATTGTCCTGGATTTTGGGAGGCACCAGGCTGCCCGAAGTAACCAGTAGAACTGACTAAACCAAAAGGAAAGCCTTGTGATCCAGCAAAATTCGGAGTTTGACCAACTCCGGCCGCAAAACCTCCATAACCAGCAAAGTTTCCTCCTAAAGGATTGTAAGGAGTTGATAACCCCTGATAAGGATTCCACGTCGAAGCTAGGGGAGGAATACTTTGAAATGAACTAACCATGGAGTACAACCTATTCCCATGTTGGCCGATAAACGGATTCCCAGTTCCCGTGCCACTGACCCCAGGGTTAGTCCAACCTTGGAAAGGATTATTGCTTTGTCCTACAGAAGAAAAAGGCATGGATCCTATCGTCGAGTTGGAATGGGGTATATGACCACTTCCGAAAGGAAAACCCTGGATTGAAGCCGATCTGCCCATCATAGACGTAGCGGCACTAAACGGAACCGATGGAATACCCTGTGAGTGGGTGCCAAATGGAAAGAATCCAGTACCAAAAGCATTGGTTTGGGCATTTCCACTCGTGGACGGAATGGAGGTAGACCCAACTAAAGATGTGCTAGAAAAAGATCCAAACAAGGAAGTAGAGGAGATGGAAATCGTTCCTCCCCCTTGCACCGATGTTGGAGTTTGCATAGTCATAGAACTTGTAGAAGCCATGCTTCCAGTAGTGGTCATCGATGGTAAGCACATAGCGTAACCTGGACTTGACGGTCTATGCATCGGAGTCCCAACATATTGTAATACGTCTGGATGACTAGATGGTAGTGGAGAATTCAGAGCCGCTAACGACTCTGAGAGTTCTTCTACCTCTATGTTATTCTCCGCTTGAAAGAGAACTCGAGAAAGGACTGGAGTGTCCCTCTCTTGTTTAGAAGTGCCAGGCCTTGCTTGAACACTAATGCCCCTAAGATCAATCCCCGATGCGTCAATTGGCGTGGGATGGAACCCACCGGTAGTATTACCTTTGCACCTTCTAGGAGAAGGCTCTAAACTTGGTGGTGAAAGACCACGAAGTCTTCGAGTCCATCTAGGAGATCGGTCAGCCACTTTGAATTTTTTGTTATGATCTAACTAAAGACTCAAAAAATTTAAAGCTAGGCCAACTAAGAGCACATAGCACACACTATAATGTCCCTAAAGATAACATCCATTCAAACAACTTCCAAGTATTTCCGCTCCGAGTGATTAGGACTAGACACCAAAATACAAGAAAGTGAAATAAGGGGCCTTCCGAAGATAGTCTGGGATGATGAGGGTCCAGTCCTATCAGCGAAGGTATCGGAGGAAGTTACGCTGACCTCCTAACAACAGCCTGCGCCGGTGCAAGCCCCCAAGCTTCGCAAGGGTGCCCTCCAGTAGTACTGTCGAGAGTGATGCAACGTCGACCTCAGGTGCCACGAGATTCCCCTCCGCAGGCACCTGTGTAGATCCCTAGGAGTAGCAACTATGGATACCAACTCATCGCAGAAGCCAGGCAGAACAGTTGTGAGGTAAGTTCGAACAAGTAGGAGAGGGGGTATCTCTCTTCCCTGTCTTCATAGAACCTCGTGCTTAACTTCCAGATCCGGAGCTTTCCTGGTCTTCCTAACGCTATTGGATTTTCTCTCGTTATTCAGACTCCTACGTTTGACGTTTATATGGCCTTGGAGAGTTAACTCTCCACTTGCCTAATCCAAGGCCCTAAAATCCTAAACTTGTTGGTGTAACTGACTTAAACAAAAAGTTCTAGTGAATTTTAGTTAGCGCTTGATTTTAAAATAGGTTGTTCTTTAAGTCACAAGGTAACAGAAGTGAAACTAGTGGTGTTTTTTGACGCAAAAGAAATTAATAAAAACTTAACTACATGCACATGCACTTTTTCGTTTTTCGATGAAGAGAAATTTCTATAGGGTTCAGGGGAACTTCTAATAAAACAAATTTTTCTTTTCTTTTCGTTAATTCACGCTTCACACTCACAAAATTTAACAACTCTATGTATGCCTAAAAAGGTATGAAAATCTATCCTAATGCAACAAATATATGTGGATGCAAGATTTAAAACTACTCTAAAAACAAAAAATGAAAGTTGCTTGCTTATCAATCTTTATCTTGCCACTTAAAATGTCTAGATGGAATATGAGATGCTACTATTCATTTCGTCTAAACACTAAAAACAAGTTCTGAGACAAACATAAAGCACTTTCACTCACTAAAAGGAAACCAAATGAAAACCAAGTTCAAGAAAGCAAAACTAAGTTTTTCAAAAAGATTTTCTTCAAAAGTAACAACAAAAAAGTCTTTTCAAAAATGCTCTCAACAACACTGAAACTTGTGATTGAAGAATAGGCAATCAAACACTTTTGCAAGTTGACACCACACAACAGATGAAAACTCAACAAAAATAAATGTGCTTACAAGTGCTCTTAACAATCAAAAGCAACAATGAAAGCTTTGGCAATGAAAACCAAAAAGATCAAAAAGACAAACTCCAAGAAAGTGTCAATCAACAACTTTCATGAAACAAAGAAGTGGATGGTCACAAAAAGTGGTTTTTGCCAAGCAAACAAAAAGTCACCAAAAGCAAGGTTAACACAAATATTGAGATCAATCTTCCTACCCTGATAAATCAGAGCAGCCAAGATTCCTAGCAAGAAATCTTGCGTGCTTTAGCAAAAAATGATGACGCTTGCAATCAACAAAAAACAATACCAATACTTCTTATACTCAGAGAGAATTCGGAACAAGATGCTCACTGTAAAACAAATAACTGATACTGGAAAATGATTGTTTCAGACTGACTCAAACTACCAGACAGACCTTCAGAGACAAAAAGATTTACAAATCTTGAAAATTGCAAGATGTACACGACTGTACTTATGTACAGAATGCGTGTATACGCTACTGTAACTAAGGAAACCTGCGTATACGTGGGTTCACTTAAATAAACATGTGTACATACGCCTCTGTAACTAAGAAAAACAACATATATAAAAGGTTTCAAGAAAAATAAAAAACAAACTGAAGAAACTGGCAAAACTTAAAGTTCAAGAACAGACCAAACAGCAACAACAAACAAACAGGCAGCTAAGCCCTGATTGGCTTGAAAAACACCCAAACTAGGAACAACAAGAGTGTTGTCCCCAGTGGAGTCGCCAATTATGATTGAGGGAAATGTTCCACTAGGGCTTTTTGGGTTGAAACCCTAGCAGACTAAAAGTTGTCTATTCAAAGAAGCACACATTCACACAGCCATTATGCTATTATAAGCAAATTCTATTGTAAAGGGTACGTACCTTAGGTCCTATGTTCGAGAAGGCCCTTAGGTTCCAAACCCTTCTTGGAGTTCCCTTCTTTTCTTTTGTCCTGCAAAACAACCAATTCCAAAGAACACAACAGTATATGGACAAAACCTTATAAAGAAACCATCTTCATGTTATAAATAAAGTAGTTAGTTATGAAATCCAAACAACCATTTACATATGAATTTTAAACATGAATATCATTAACATAAAGAGGATTCATTTTGGGAACCAAGACATGTGTTTCTTTTATTATAGACAAATAAAGTACATAAAAGGAATATTTTCACCTGAGTCACCTTCAGCAAGCTCCAAGCAAAGCTTCCTTCTGGATCCATTCCAGCCTCAAGCCTCTAACAAACTCCTTCCATGACTCTCTCCATGATGTCACAAGTAATGGATGAACATCAACACACAAGGAAACAAGAGTTTCCTGTACAAATGGGGGAAGTGCAGAAGGCACAAGGGACTTCAGACCTGGTCAGGGGAAAAATCTCAGCATAATAACCTTTCTCTCTCTTCTCTCCTCCCTTAGGCCTTCCCTTTGAGGTATTTTTATACCTCTCCCAAAGTAGTTTTTTAGTTGGGAGTTGGTTGGGAACAGTTGGGCCACGGGCACTAACAGGTGATCAGCAGGTAAAACCTGCGATCTCCGCCCGAAAATAAGGAATTTTATATTTTTTTAAGTGTTTTAATACATATACGCAGGTTGGGTATACACAGACCCGTGTATACACGCGTTTAACTCAGGGCAATATCACGTATAAGGGATAAAACACTGTTTTTTAAATTTTAGGACCAGGTCTGGAAGGAGGGGTTGCCCTAGGCCATGAGTACAACATCACAAACCATAAGAGTGAGATTTGGAGCTATAATAGAGCCAAAAAGGGAAAAGAAAAATAAAACATCCCCAGGTGAAACCTCCTCTGAGGCACCTAGGGTAGGCATGCAGGCTGAAAGCATCTACAAAGGCAACCTTCTTCTCTAAAAAAAAAAAAACAAACAAACAAAAGAGAAAAGAGAAACACATGGAAGGAGCTCTTACACCATTTCTACTAACATTATTTTTATTTTGCAGAACTACACATAGTTGGAAGATTTTATGGCTACAAGACAAAACCTAAGAGTTTCCATCTATCCTCCCATCCACACACCTCATATCCATACTCTCCATTCACGTACCCATCTCTCTCCATCATCCAATCAACCTAACACTCCAATTTAAACTCCTCGCTATGATGCTATATGAGGGACCTGTATTGCTACAGGATGTCCTGTAATGTTACAAGAGGAGATTGTTAAGCTACAAGAGGGGGATCCAGTGAGAAGAACACACCATAAGGCCATGTTTCCTCTAGGAAATGATAAAGGGGGGGTCCTCCAATGATTCTTTCATCACCCATCCATTCCATTTAGCCAAAACTTGCTCAAAATTTCCACTATGTCATACCTCTAAAAAAACACAGAAACACATGTTTTATATTCCTTCAACATCTACACCACTTCCTCATGACTCTGACCATGTTCTCATGACCTATCATCACTTCCCCTCAATACCAACATGAAAATGAAGACTTCAAGGGAGGATTAAATGATCATTATAGGGAGAAAACGCCTCATGTAGTAGCCTGTGCAGTCACAACAGAAATCCATGAGATCCTTTTTTTCCACCCACAAAAAGCATTATGGAGCCATGTCTACAATTAGGAAGGGACACATCATCGTCAGGAAGGCACTCCACCAGCAGTAGCAGCTTGGACATCAGGGAGGCACCTGTACACACAAAACAAAGTTATCAGTCAGAGTATCATCAAGTTATGAAGACATGCATAATAAATAAGGAAAAGAGTCAGATCCCTCTCATATCATGATGTTATATGGCCCAAATCCAAAATGAAACCATCTCTAGTAATTTGATCGACATGTAGGCTCAAGTACGGGAACCCTCACCTCTTCCCTATGCATAAAATGACTAAAATGTGTAATGGCCGAGAAAGGAGTTTTAATAGGTTGGAGGTGACTAGTGAGCTTGGCCACCCTCGGCTAGTAAACTTAAGTTTGTATTAGTCACCCATGCAATGTGGAGATGTCAACTCGAAGTAAGGTGGTGTTCACGAAGAGTGGAATGATAATCACGAGGAGAGGGGAAATGATTACAAGGATTGGGGATAGCTGTCCAAAAAAGGAAACTTGTGTATGTTCCATGTCATCAAAGCGCTCTGAGCTTTTACCCCAAAGAGAATATTATGTACTAGGCTCGAATTCATTTTCACATTCACTCATTTCAAAAAAAGTAGTCAGAGGAAGGACAAGCTATTGTTATCAGACCACCTAGGGTGACACCGAGGAGTTTTGAACCCTGTCTAAACATGCTACAAGAGGAATCTACATGCAGGTTTGAGATACTACAAGAGAGCTGAGAAAAAGTTACAGGAGAAATTGAAAGGTGAAAAAGGAGCCGCAGTGGTTCGAAATTGTCTCAAAACTATCATACACATATAGAGTTTTTTTGTCAAGAAGTAAGTGACATCCTCCTTCCTTGTTTTTACATCCATTTACATGAGAAGTCTACCCGAAATTGATAGCTTGTAATAGTCAATTAAGTAGTAGGAGGTCTTTTTGGAAATTGTTTTCGTTAGAAGCAGAGAAAAATAGTTTGCTTGATAGAAATCATAGCATCCTTCTCCCTCACTTCTACCAAGGAATTTAACATTGTTTCACCAGTGAGATTGTTTTAAAAAATTTAAATCCCACACCTAAGTAGCACTAAGGAGGGACATTAGAAGAAATGGGGGGAGGATTTAACATAGGAGAACCATCATACACCAAGAGGATTCACCAACACCCTCTTGTAGTGAACAACTTCAAAAGACATCAATGGTTGGGTTTCTTTGAGTTGTTAAAGGGGTATGATGATGATTTCACTCATTAATTTGACATGGCATTACATTCTCAAGGAGAAGACAATGCCATGATTGTTTTCAGAGGGTTCACCATCTCTCTAAGTGCTGAAACCATAAGCAAAGTGACCACCTTACCCCTAAGAATTTGGTGGAGAAAAGAAGACGAGGCAGTGAATGTCATAGCTAGGAACAAATTCTTCATTTTCAAAGAGAAGCCTATAGAAGATAAGAATGGAGTAAGCAAAGGAAGCCTACCTTACCCTTGGGATGAGGTAGCTTACCATATCCTCAAGTATATATCTTGTGAAGGGAGATTGAGTGTGGTATATTCCTACCACTTCATATTGCTCCATGAGTTGAGATTCAAGGAAGAATTTCCTCTCCCTCAAAGACTTATTGTTCCCCATTTCCTCCTATAGTCAATCATTGAGATGAGTCACAAGGCGAGGGAATGAAAGAACCAACACTTAGCTCACCATGGCCTCATCAAGTTAATTGTGATGGATTACTTGAGCCACTTAAGGATCCCTGTCCTATGGACTAAATTTGTGGATATGGATAGGGAAAATTTCATAGGAACCTAAGCTATCACACCCAGAGAAACACTATCCTCTAGCACTAGAGGTAAAGAAGGAAAAATAGAGGAAGAAGAAGGAGAAAAAAGAAAGGAGGAAGAGGCAACAAAACTAGAAGAAGAGGAAAGAAAAATAGAGGAAGAGGAGGTAGCATAAACAAAGGAAGGAGAAGAAAACATTAAAGGAGGAGAGGGGAAGAAACATGTATAAGGAATAGTAAGACCTAAGGAGACTTCTAAACCCCAAGAAGCAGAGAAACAACCACATCAAACAAGTCTATCTCCAGGGGATACTAAACAAGAAGTAGCTACAACATTGGCAACATTGGGCACACCTATCAAGCCCAAAAGGAGGCAACCAAGACAAGGTCCCCTATATTTCCAAACCAAGAAGAGCACCAGAATCAAGCAGGGGAAACCACATCGTCCTTTAGAAGTCCCTATCACTATTGAGGAGTCATCCAATAAAAAGGGAAAGTGGGGCCTAGTGAAGGAAAAATTGAGGAGATTACCTCTCCTAAGGGAAAAATCAAACCACCTGTGACATATGAGAGAAGGCCAATCATAAGCATAGTGACCTTCAAGAAACCCAAGACACATGCTTCCCTTAAGAAAGCATAAAAAGAGGAGTTACAGGAGAAACAGAGAATGCTACAGGAGAAGAAAAAATAACTACAGGAAGAAGAAGCCACCTCAAGGTCAGTTAAGAAGGACCTTCAATAACTTCAATAACCTAATCCACATCCCAACATAGGGTCCTATTATAAATTTATTGAGGGAGCAAGGATCATACCTAAAAATTTTGCAGTCCCACTCCTATATGAGTTGGAAATAGAGAGAGGTAGAACACATAGGTGGATGCAAATTGCCAAAACTAAGAATGAAGAAGATGTGGGCCTCGTGGAGAAGAAAGTCACTGAAATGGGCAAGGATTTGAGAGATTTAAGACTAAGAAATTCAATTATGAGGGAGTATCTATAGACATAAAACATAAGGTTGAGAGAGCAGCTACAAGAGAAATATACACAACTTGCCACTATGGCAAGTCTCTCTATGGAAGCCATGTAGTGCAGGAAACCATCAAAATCCTATGCTCTTTTCCTCAAGTAATAGTGGCTGCAATTCCAAATTAAGACACTAGCACAGTATGGATCTTTTCCTTTTCAAGACTATAGGCAATTTATTTAGTTTTGCAAACAAGATAGTATGGAAGATAGGGGAAAAGTAGCCAAATTATATATGCACAATTTCTTTCTAACATATCTGAATTTTTGGGATGCCAATTCAATATTGGGAGACATACAACTAATGGCATTAGAATATTGGTTGAATCATGAATAGGAAAGGGCTGAGGAGGTGGAAAAGGTAATGAAAAATGAAGAGAAGGAACCCTTGTATATCAAAGCAGAGCTAGTAAGCCCTAAAGTTGTCATCAACAATCATAACCTTATTGGCTTTGATCTTGTTTTAGCACCTAGATACATAGAAACACAAGAGCAAGTCATTCTACATTTTGAGGACACTTTTAGGATGTTAGGAATAGATAGTTTACAATATTGTTAGAGAAGGTGGGATGCCTTACCCCACAGTCTACAAATAAGAGAGTGTCACTCTCCTGAAAGGCTAAGGAATGCCTTGGAAAGAACCCCATTGCAGAAAAGAATCATGCAAAGACTAACAATCAAATAGATAGGAATCAAATTCAGTCCACCTTTGTTGTTATGCTTAAAAGAAGAAGGGATCCATGCAGAGGAACAAAAGGTATGGACAAAGATAGAGACAAATGCAGTGTTTTATCCACTTGTGGGCACACTAACTGAGGTGCCTTGGAATATTAGAGAGGCCACTAGGGCCATGAATGAGATTCATGTGGATGACTAAGTTGCTCAGATTATGAGAAACACCTTCAACAGGGGGCTGATGATGAGTCCCATCAATAGGTATATCTTGAAGTTCATTGTGCTATCCTCCAACCTTAAAACTATCCTTTTCTCACATTTATTCACATTTTTTGTTATGATATGATTAGTAAGAAGAGTAAAAGTTATTTTTCATAGTATGTGGCCTAATGTGATTAAATTGCAGGAAAATAAGAATTTTGGAGGCATTAACTATGCAGGGGCTTGATCAAGACAATCAAGAAGGAATCTAGGGAGGCTTTTCCACCTCCTTAACTCTCTAACTCGACTTGAGATCACCAAATCCTCACTCACAAGCTCGAATTCACTGATAGCTGAGTAACTCCAAGTGGATGAGAAGCTCAAGGAGGACAAGATCCACAATTTTCTAGATCAAGGAGGAAATCACACCTATTTTCAAGGGAGTTTCTATCAGCTACCCTTTTGTATAAATAAACAAGCTAAAAGGCTCCTTAGGTTTCGAAGTTTTGATTTAGCCTAGTGTAGCTATTGAGATCATAGCTTGACATTGTTATTTTTACTTTCATGTGATGTATGAGACTTTTACTTTTTTATAATGAGAAGTTGGTTATTAAGTTACATCTGAGTTAG
This sequence comes from Pinus tabuliformis, assembly GCA_031772625.1. NCBI lineage: Eukaryota > Viridiplantae > Streptophyta > Pinopsida > Pinales > Pinaceae > Pinus > Pinus tabuliformis. The sequence continues at coordinate 1,095,542,772 of CM062820.1, forward strand.
TTTCAAAGGGCTGAGACCCTTGGCTTTGGGCCCAACCCAGAGTCTTTGGTTCCTCTTTTTTACTTTTTTTTTGTTCTTAGTTCCAATAATTTCATATATTTCTTTCATTACAGTAGAGGTTAAGCTATAAAAACATGTGATTGCAAGCTTCTACATCACCTCTCTTGTGGGAGAATGGTTGGAAGGATTCACAATCTCAGCTAAAAACATTGCATTTATGATCTCTTGGAAATAGATTGATGTTAGTTGTCCTCCTTAATATTTACTTTCTATAACTTAGGAGTCAGTTCAGTGATTAGAGTATTTTCATGGCGTAAAATATATGTTATTCAAATTCAACTCATATTTTCCATCATAGTTTATATCATTGTGTTAATGATCAATGGATGTATGTATATGGTTGGTTGCAAGGTTGTGTTGATTTGCAAGGGAGGGAACTTCTTCAACATCCATTTTGGACTTCTCCATCTTCTCTGTCCATCCCTCAATTCTACCCCAAAAATCGTTTTCCATAGTCACTCTTCCTAGGAAATTTAGGACACAATGGGCATTCATCCTAGTGCAAGATAGACCTATGAGACATCTTGGGCTTGCTAGGAGGATTCCCCAACCTTCCTTCACTTTATCCAACTTTGATCTACCTCTTCATGCCCTTGGGACATCATCTCCACCCTAAAAAGGCTCTCAAAACCCCTCCTGTATCATTACAAGTCCTCTTGTAGCAATACAAGACCTCCATAGCAACACCTGTAGCAGGCTTATAGCACCACTTTTCTTCACCCACTTTTCTCCCCACTTCAACATTAGCTCACTCAAGATAAATAATGACCCCAAGTTGTGATTTTATGATCAAGAGAAACTCCCAGACCACTCCAACCATTCCTTTTCCTCACTTCAAAATAAAGTAGAATTAGTGTTTTTCAATTACAAGCATGACACAAGTTAGATTTTTATTTTCAAGAAAGTGTGAAATAGATAGATGATACATGCAATTATGTTGATGATTTGATGAATTATGCAAGATAGAGTAGCTTTCCTTCTGCAAGTATATTAACCCTTTTCCTTTCATGAAATTATTAATTAGCATCTACAAGTTGAACAAATGGAATTTTCACTTTCATAGCTAGAATTAGTTTTCAATTGTGCTTTCATCAGCAATATTTCACTATAGTTCAATACCAACAATGGTTTTTGAACACCTTGATCTAATGTAATCACTGAGGGTGTCATGGGTAGAATCTAACCTACTGTGCATATAGCATTGTCACTTTTGATTTTTTACGAACCCCTGGTTGATAATTTGAGTTGAGGATCCCTTGGGAGTTGCAACATTCTTGGTGAAATACTAGGGCTCACCACAATCATTGAAAATGAGGGATTTCTCCTCTATATATAGTGAGATCCAACTTCCATTCTAATAAAATATCATTATTCGATTTAATTCCTTAGACCTGACTAGAGAAAACTATATTTTAACTAAATCCTAAATTGAAGTAAACTAGCACATCATAGAAATAAAGTGGTCAAGCCACATGTACAATGAAGGATGATTAAAACCCTCAAACAGAGCGGTTGATCCAGCAAAAAAGAGATAATGATGGTCCAAGCTGTTATGTCTAGCCTCCAAATGAACCAAAGTTTTTGAAGATGGTCAATGTTCATTTGAAGAAAAGTGAACCCAATCAGAAAGCATTTTGAAATTTCCTCCCAATTCAACCAACCTCCAACACTGATACTCCTTTTGTGCGAAAACCACATGGAAATTTGGACATGTACCCTTAGAGGGGACGTGATCATGAAAAAACTCCAAATATCATGTGATATAATGCTCAAATATTCCCATATAGTGTTTCACATGTAGATACAAGGTAATACCTTGTTTTGAGGCATCTCCATGAATTAAATAAGTGACTGTTTCAGTCATGAAGTGGCTTTAAAATCCCCCCTCATAAAGTGGCATCTAAAATAAATGGGGTTGGACCTTATTTCCATCTCATAAAAATTCAAGAAAATTTCCTAAATCACCTCCACATCATCAATATTATGTTGAGGGAGTGCCAATTCATATCATTATTTTAAGAAATGGGCCTTCACGAATCAAAGGGATGACCTTTTCATATGAAATCACAAGACAACAACATAACCTAAGGTTATCACAAGGTTTCTAAGTGTCAATTAACCATATGTTCAAGGGAAATAAATCTCAAAATCATCAAATGATTCCCCCAATATAACCACATCAACATAGTTCACCCAAGTGACTAGTCCACATCATCAAAATGCTTTGAAGCTACTATAAGTGTTGTAGGTGTAAATTTTTCCTCAAACAATGTGACAATCAACTCTAATGTAACACACACCCGTCTAACCCCAACCATGACTAAGGGAAGAAATAGGAAGTTACTATGTTGACCCAACCTCTAAGGTTCAGTTATGGAGATGGAGTCTAATTTTTCAGCCTCTCCCAACTTCTCAAAACCTAAAATGGATGAAATCATTGCATTCATCTCACTGAGATATTTCCAATAATATAAATTTTTCCTCGAACCAATTAAATTATGGATCATGAGATATGATCATTTAAGGATAGTCCAATTACAACCTTGCAACATCATCATTGATTTCCATGTGGAAATGAAAGAATGAATCATGTTGAACCTCGTGCACCTGCTCCACTACCATGCACAAACCTATATGAATAGGCACACTCCTCCAAGAAATTAGAGGTAATCCTATTCCAACTTTGCGACACATTGAACATAACAACAAGGAGCAACCCTTGACCCCCAACCTAGAGTTCAACCCGACCTCCCTCTAGGACCATATCCACTTTGGCTTTGACTAACTGAACTCAACTTGTCCTACTGGCCTGACCCCCAACTAGGGCATCCAACTTGACATGGCCCAACCCTCGACTAGGGCATCCAGCCTAACTTGGCCTAACCCCCGACTAGGGCATCCAACCCAAATTGGCCTGACTCCTAACTTTCAGGTCCCACTAATGGGTTATGCCTGCAAACTTTGGATCAACCGCAACCTCACCTTTCCACTAACCTCTTGACCATCGACATGGTGCATCCTAGAAGTGACATCAAGCCAATTTTTCAAGCCTTTAACACTTAGAAACTTTTATGACTTTATTTTTGGTTTACACTAGCGCCATGACATGTGACTACTCATTAGAAGAAACTAGAATTCAATGACAAAACTTGGAAAGGTACATGAATGGAGATTACACTTAATAAAGATGCATTCAAGAGAATTTCTCTAGAATCACAAGGAACTTTTGCAACTTCATCATGTAGCAGAAAACACAAGCTCATACTTGTCAAATTAATGAAACGACCACAACTTTTCTTCCTTAACCATGCATCTAGGAAATCAAATTTCCATTAACAAACACTAAAATCACATTCCTTATCATCAGCATAAGCATTCAACCAATACGATGACCTGTACATAATAGTCAAACATAAGAAGTATGAGGAAACATTTATATTATAAACCAAATAAATAGGAAACCAATATTAGGACTTCGACTCTCCACCCAACAATAGATGATCTACAACCATTATTACTTGTAGTTGTCACCCACAAGCAAGATTTCAAAGCTCTGAGGTGGGGTGCTTTCAGAGGTAAACTTCAACAACAAAAACAGTTGAAACAAGATGTCTCAGGTCCATTCTGCCTTCATCCACCCGCTATGTAAGCTTCCACTCAGTCCTTCCATACTTTCACATACTACGAAAATACATGCCAAGATATCACAATATAGATATATTTAGCTCACTTTCAAGAGAAGAGTGTCGACAATAAAAGAAGGTTCATGAGTGGGTAAGCTAATAACGGGTAAAGAAATCACTCTCATGGTGGTTCAATAGTGAGTTAGGCACCAAAGCTTGAACCCCAAGGCAACTCTTGGTGGTTCTTCATCCCTCACAAGCACCTGGGTGACTCTCCCCAATTCAGCAAGTTCATCAATCCATAAACTTCCAGTGGTTTCTTCAACCTCATAGACAAGCCACTACTCTCCATGATTCTTTTACTCAGAAATCATTTGAGATGGTTCTTCATCTGGTTTTTAATCTCTCTAGATCTTTCAGTTGGGATCCTAAATGCTACTCCATTTTTTATTCTCACCTCCACCCTTAGAGGATTTTCTTTTTCAATTTTAATGGCATCCTTCTCTGTGAGCTTTCCTTCCACTGATTTTGTGTGCCCCAAGAATCTCGTTCTCTCTGCATATGCCTATGTGCATGTGTGTGGGAGAGTGTTTGTATGGATGGATGAATTTATGAAGGTCCTCCTTCCTTTTCCTAATATACTAACTACCCATCCCTTCCACTATTTCACAACACTCAACCTCTTAGATAATGCAGCCTATGTTTCCTTTAAGTTCTTGTCCGCTTCTTGCTTGTTGTTGGAGCTAAAGGACACCTAGACCCTTCCCTTCTTCTTTCAATTAATTTATGGCATAGACAACCCATTTAAAACCACTCAGCCAACTAGGACTAATATTTAAAACAACCATTCCCTCAAGCAATCTCCTACCTCGAGCAATAGAATCCATTCCCCTCCCTTAACCATTTTGAATAATTATAATTATGTACAAGAGAGAAATATTAACTAGGGGATGTCACAGTTCCCTGCCCCTTGGGGGGGAACATCGTCCTCAGTGTTTAATAACCATATACAACAAAATGTGCTTTTAGACCAAGAATTGTTGATCATGGAGATTTATATACATAGCTCGTTTCAGCTTTTACAATGCATCTTATATGCACAGTAGCTTACCCAACCACTCGATAATCATTAATTCTTTAATTCAGTCATCTCCCAATGGCCCTTTTTAAAGTCTTTGGTGCCTCTGATGTGCTCAATCCAACTTGGATTCATTCCTTTTCTCAGGAGTTTTTCCTGCCTCCAATGTCCAATGCTACTATATTTGTGCTTCTTTTTCTTTTAGAAAATAGTTACTTGATCATTGTTTTCGAGCACACCCTTAATGTGATTTTGATTCCAATCAACTATGATCATGATCAAAAACCAATTTACTTCCCGACCTTCCCTTCTCTACTTTCTAGTCCCTCGAGAAATATGATCACCCCCTTTTGTGTTGTCACACAACTTCCAAGTCCAGACATCCTGTTCTCTACTTACCATTCCCTCAGGCAATCCATTCCTTGGAAAGATTTCCTTGCATCAGAAGAGTCTCATAACCAAGGAAATTCCTCGCCTAAATGATTTTGTACCAGTTATAGCATGCTTCATGACAATCAGTTGGCACCATTGGGTGCTAGTGTTCCATAATGGCCTTGTTCCTAAAATATTTTAATTAGTGTGTCGTTGTGCACTCTAATATATTCAAGTTGTTGCTGCTCACCCCTCAGCCAAGTCCATTCACCCAATAGAGAAATTTTTGTGCTTTCCTACATCAGGGCACACAATTATTTATGAGAATCATCATAAGAAATTGCAATAATTTAAATCATACCTCATTAACAACTTATCAATGAGGTGAAATTTGCAATTATATTTTGGTTCCTGTCATAAAAAGTTAACTTAGTGTATAAATAAGATCATCATGAATAATAATATTACATTTCATTAGCTCAAAACCCAAACTATCATAAATAATAGTACTAAATCATATTCATAATTTAAAAGTTAAGAAATCAATGAAATGTTGATATGTATCTTTGAATTGCTTGTTTGCTCCTTTCTTCACATACACTATATTGGTTTCCCATCCCAACAAGTATCCAATGGCCTTTTCTTTTCCCATACACACAATAGATCGATTTCCACACCCAAAAAGCACCCAGTCCCTTATCTTCTCTTCGACTTCCATACGTTGGATCTGTTGGCAAAGAAAAAAGGGAACACAAGGGCTCACCTCCACCCTCAACCATCAAGGGCATCCAGAGGAAAAATCACCTCCACCCAACACTTTACATAGCACAAGGGTCTAAACAGTCCCATACTTGCGTATCCCAACACATTATACAACACACACACATATACACATGGCACAATACAATGTATACACATATACAACATGACATGTACACATGGCACAATACAACATATACACATATACAACATAACATGTACACATAGCACAACCCAAAATTTACAACACTATAATTGACTGCAATCCCACAATCTCATATCATTGGGAATCCAAATACTATATCGTGGTCTGTCTCCACCCATATACACTAGGAATCCAAAGGATACAAGGCCTCCACCCAAATCGGGAATCCAAAGGGCCCTGTTCCTTCACCTGAACAATTCTCTTTTCCATGCTTTTGCCACGTGCACCCACAACCCAAATCTCGGGTATGTGTTTCCTTCAATTTTCCATGCTTGTCCTAGCATGCGACAAACCACATTGCTTTCATTTTGCTGATACATCCTTCAACATTCCCTATTAATAATGCAACATGGGTACAATATAAGAATCATATTCACGTGATATTAAAATCATAATCATCCAGGGCTAATTTTACCCAATTTATTTCTCACATAACTGGGAATAACGAACATCCCATCCATCCATATGCTAAATGCACACGCATGATCAATCATTCATTCACAAGAACGATATAGACAATAAATTGTCAATAAAAGTGGCACCATATACATTTATTCACTCATCAGCATGATCATGCACACAAAACAATTACAAGTGTCCATAAATTCAAGGTTAAGATAACTCCTTTTATCCGTGCAAAGCATGCACAACATTGAAAAAATGTTCCCGATTGGATCTAGGAGTTTGTTACCCCAAATCCATTTATTTCACCTTTCCTTTCTTCTACCATCAACATTATCAACTGATATTTTTGTTGCTGCAATGGACAACTATTCCATGAACTTCGTATTTCTTGTTCAAGATACTCACACTCAAGAACATCATTCCAATGAAGTTTCTAGAAATTTCCTTTCTACCCACTTTTCCAATAATGTTTAATGTTTCCTAGAACCCCTTATATACCTTCACCAGTTACCCAAACAAGGAAATCACAATTTTCTTCCATTCACATGTCATATTTTTAGCGATAACTTGCCTATCCAACTACTATGGTGGTGCTTGACTAAAATCCTGTCATGTCAGGAAAAATCATCATTCCTTCACTGCATCAATATCAACCATGCATTTTAAATATCATAGAGCTTCCCTTTGTGCCTTTTTCATGGTTGTCTTGCCACTTTCCATTTACTCCCATGGACCCAGCTAGCCCATCTGGCTATCATATTTTTCCTTCCTGCCTTCAGCTACCCTTTATTCATTCATTGGGCTTCATCTGGGTCTTACATTTCTTGTTGGGTTCCACTAAGCTCTCCCTAAGCTCCATTAGTTTTCTTTTCTCCCTAAAAAATTCCAAAGACCCACAAAACCATAGAAGGAAAAAACAAGAAGAAAATGAAAAAAAAAACATCATAAAATATCCTAACAATAATATAAAACCATAAATAAGGTAGCATGGCCATGCACAAATAAAAATGGAAAATGGAAAATAAAATATAAAACCAATCGAATAACACAAAACATTAAATATTCAACAACCACAACAAGGCAATCCCCATGAGTTCCAGTGTTTTCAATGCTTCATGAATAAAATATTAGTCCCATCCTTCTCCAAGATTTCATTGAAACCCTTTTTAAACTTGTAATTCCCCTACAATCTCTCCCAGGAGGAGTCCTTTGATACTTATCAGAGGGCCCTGAGGGAAATTCCCCTCCTCTTCCCTCTTGTGCAACATTAAACTTTGTTGGCTCAAGTGCTTGAGAGCTCTTGTGAGACGCTCTCTTCTTATTGTGCCGGTCTTTTTAAGCACTACCATTTTTATTTAATTGTTAATATTATCAATTAACACATATTAGCTACTGCCCTGCCATGTTATACCAAGAATGTTTTCTTACATCTACATGCATATCTTGATTCATTCATTAGTCATATGTCTCAAAGTATGCATATTTTATAACTTTTTAAAAAATCAACATTTTCATCCATATGAGCATATTAGTTCATGAATAATCATGCTTTTATAGGATTAAAATTAAGACTTTTACCCAAAAATGTCAGCATTAATCACTATCAACCTCTTTACCAAGAACCATATTATCCCCTGTTAAAATCAACCTTCAAATTTAAAAAGAATGTTAGCCTTCATTAGCTTCATTCAGCCTCTTTATCGAGACCATCATCACTAATAGAGAAATCAACTTTTTCAACAAGCAACAATAGTAGTAGATGTATATTCAACCTCTTTATCCAAGGCCAACAACAACAAGGCATTTGTAGTCTCAAAGGTCAGTTAAGGCTATTTAACATATAAGAATTTGTCACTTTATAACTTATAACTTTTCACATTTATGAAATGTGTCATGTATATGAAGGCCATATCACAATCAATGTGTGTGTCTATATATATATATATATATATATATATATATATATATATATATATATATATATATATATATATATATATATATTCAATAATAGTGTTGTAACAACTCCAATTTAAAATATACAAGTAATTACATCAACTTATATGATTAATAATTAACACAATTATTCAACTAATTAACATAAAATTTTGAAAAATATGAGTAGAGACGACTTACCTGTATCGACGATATTTCTTACTAATGCTTTTGGAGTTGAATGCTCCTTGACTTTTGCTAACCACAAAAAATATTTTGGGAACAACTCTCCACTCAACTGTACGCTCAACTGCACATAATATTTCTACAGCTAACCACCCCCAAGCCCTCAATCAACGTACTACTGCGAGGGAATCCTTTGTCTCACACCACTTTTCTCTCTCGAGAATGGATGAAGGAATGATAAATCACATCCTCCTCATCGTCCATTAAATAGACCAAAAAATGGAAAAAGGGGCCGCATGCACACATTTCATGTGTCAACATGCAATTTTTATTTCTTTATTTTAAGTTTTAAATAATTTAATATTTCTCTTAATTTAACTCTTTCTTATTTTATTCATTTTTATTTTTTGTTAACTTTACTTATTTTTACTATTTTTATAGTTTACTTATATATATATATATATATAACTCCAATTTATTATTTACTATTTTATTTATTTATTATTATTACATTATCTTCATTATTTATTTACTATTATTATCTTTTATTTATTTTTTAGTATTTATCTACCATTATTATCTTTTATTTATTGTTTATTATTTATTTACTTATGTTTTAATATTATATTATATTATTTATTATTATTATTATTACGAGACATTACATACTCCCTCTCTTTAAGGAACTTTGTCCCAAAATTAAGTTGAATCATTTAACATTTTATTTTATTTAGTTATTTATTACTTCACGCTTGCCCTACACTCTCTGTTGAACTATTAAAACCAACATGCATCAAAAGTTTTCACAATGCCTAGGAAATCTCAAGGAATCTCTGTCATTTTTTCCACTTTCGGAACTAGGCATAAACCTCACCGGTCTGTACCATAGCCCAAGGCTAGCCCCAAAGTTCATGCCCGGCTCAAACCTCAACTACCCCAAGGTAGGCACCCAACTCAATACTCCACTGACCTTGTCATCCCCTACCCTAGAAATCCACCCTCTCTATACCATAAAGAAGAATAAAATGGGGACATGATAGTCCTCCCGCCCCAATATTTCTTGTCCTCAAGCAATCCAAATATGTGGATCAATCTGGTGGTCTGACGCGACTGAGGCCTAATGCCAGGATCCCATATGAACCACTGGGTGATGCTCTGCTCCTGTGTCATCCCACCATGAATGGACCCCTCAATGCTCGAATCCCAAACCAATCTCTGACTAAACCTGTCATCAAAAAATCCTCCTAGATCCCAATGCCACCAAGAAGGAACATCAATTCTCCACGACTCATTTTGTGCTATAGCTCATGCTATGAATGTTTCCCCACCAACTGCGTACCAACTCATCACCTCTCTCCAGTCCAACCCCTAACTCAATCCACCACTAATCCATCTCTCCTGATGCTGGGAAGGAATTTTGAAGAACTATCATCTTGTATCTCACTTCCAACTAGAACATGAAGTATCCATCGTGTCTAAGGATCCTTGCTCCACTATGCCCCTGACTAAGAATATCGTACCATCAATAGGATACCAACTCATGATCTCTTGCCAATCCATCCTGGGGGAAGAATCAAATGCATGGGTATCTGTATAGTTGATAATTCCACTATGCTGCACCGTGCCCCACTCCTGCAACCTCGCCTGGTCAGTCAATAATATCCATCGAGAATTCCTTACCTCTCTCCCTATAATGGGTACAAGTGGACAAGCCCTATCTATGTACTCCTAGAGGGGGATGCTCCTTGAAAGTCTTGCAGCTCTACCAGCTGCCTGTGCAGCGACCCGCACTTCATCAGTGAGTTGGCCCAAAGATGGATGCACCACAATCTCTAACAACTCCTCTCTCTTTTGATCAGAAACTCCATGTTCCTCCTATCTACTAACTTCTTGCAAAACTATTATGCCAAGCTCCAACACCTTCTGACAAAAAGTGTCAACACATACTACCATCATATTTGTTGCTTACACATCTGTCCACTCCTCATCAGTCGTTGGCCCCAAGGATGTCTACTCATCCTCCTCCACCATGGACTCAACATGAGCCACTAGATGACTCTCCAAAATGGCCCATCACATATGCTGTGCTCCACTGTGGGTTACACATGTTGAATGAGTACAAGTCGTTGCTCATCAATCTCCTCCACCAAACATGACCGCATCATTGAGCCACTGCCAACAACATCCCCTGATTGCTCATGTCCCTCAGAGGTATCCAAGGACTCAAATATAGAAGAAGAATCCTCATCATGAGAGTTAGAAGGAATACCCTTCAGATCTAACTCATGCTTCTCTATGTGCTCTTCATGCCAAATCCTCACTGGGAGTTCATCTCTCTAAATGTCTCCTCCCTTCACAAAGACAATTTTTTGTGTGTCAGGTTCACCCATTAAACATGGATGCACATCAAGGCTGCTGTTAACATGTCCATATGATGGTTCAGAAGAACCAATGGACTCCTCTATAGTAGACTCATGTTCAACTAAGGGCCCTTCAATCTTCTTCATAATCAATTGACTTGAGTTCCTTGCCAACTCTGCTTTAATTTTAGCAATCTCGTATGATTATCTATCTCCTCTAATTTTACATTTGTGATCTAGTGTCCATGCTCCTTGAAATGTAAAACATATATGCTCTCTTCTCATTTGATTTATGTTCTTATTTGGGGGTTCTGGAGACTGCTTTTTCTTTGGCTCCTCATCTTTCCAGATGTGAACCCTCCGAAAAATCTCCTTATCAAATTTCTTCTGACAAGAGGGTCAGCGCTAAGGGCTGTAAGCTGCCTCAAATGACTCATCCATAAGCCAACAAATTTGAAATTTCCAAGCTCCCTTTACTGATGTTGCAAAGGCCCAACAAAATTACGTAAATAATTAATTCGCACTGCCCATAGATTATGTTGTTGTTGTTGAAGATGAACTGGTGTTTTTCCCTGAGTACTACTCCAAAAATTCTGAAAATTTAATATGAGGTTCCTCACACCAAACCCATAAAAACCCAGAAATGGTTTGGCTTAAATCCAAGCCAAGATCAAGATCACCAAGTGTTGTGAATTATCGAGTTCACTCATAAAACGAACTCATGAAAGAATATTGATTTACATCCCACATACTACCTAGAAAATTATGAAATTTTAACCACGAACTCCTTGCATAAAACCCAGAAAAACCCAGAAAAGTTTTGGGTAGATTCTAGAAGATACAAAAATCCCCAATTTAGTGCAAGTTTCCTACTCTCCCCAACTTTGCACACTGCAATGTCCCTTTTAATAATTTGTACAAATAATAAAATATTTGACCTCTAATAAATTTGACGACTCAATGAAAAACCCTCAAATCAGAATAACTGCAAGTGAAAATGGAAAACTTGCAGGCTGACCCGAGATTGATGCTTTGATACCACTATAATGTCCTAAATGAGAAAAATTTGAAACAAACTCTTCACACAAAATTATCATGTACTTAACAGAATATTGCCATGTAAAAACTCAATTACCATAAATTTGATAGAAACGATAAACCCACAATTTGCACTAAAATTTCATTAAGGATCACAACATGAAGAACAATGAGAAATGCAACAACAAAATCTAGCTTTATTATATAGAAATAGATGTCAATACAATAGTTGGGAATGACCCTCGATGGGTGCTCCCCCAATCTCACTGAATCACTCGAGGGTTTCCCTCCTGGGGCTATCGATGGAGTAGAGAACCAGGTTCTCAATCTCTCATACAAGAAACAATATCAAATCCAAGATACAAGATGTCCCAAATGATCTTCTCGTCCCTTTTTTTATAGATCTGATGGATAGATATCCAAGCCTCTAGAAGCATCTTATTTTATTATTTTATTATTATTCTAGAAGCTCCTCCATTGACTTGATCTTAAGTGACCCCTTTTTATTTTATTTTATTTTACGTAAGTCACCTTTGCCCATTTTCTCTAATTAATTATTTTTCCTTAATTAAATGACTAATTAAAGTCATTTTTAACTAAGGAAAAAGGTAAATCCCTACCATACTCTCTTTGGCCACTCAAAGCCTCTTCTCAGCATCCCATCCTGTAGATCTTCTCGTTTTGGTTCCAACGAGCTATTACACTGATGTGTTCCATCAATTAATATCCCCGGAATGCCACCTCGAGCATAATTAATTAAGCTATGCCCAATAATAACATTGTTTTTTGAAAGTTGTTGGAATGTGACGAAATGAAAGTCAAACTATGAGGATGGTGGAATATGCCAAGCGAATGTCATCAAATCCCATCGAAACTCCTCAAAACTCCATCGGGACCCCTGATGACATAAACTTGCTCCACTAACCTGGCCATCCCCTACCATGGAAATCCACTCTCACTATACCATAAAGAATAATAAAAATGGGGACATGACACTGTCAATCACCACATCTCAACATACAATTAATGCATTAGCTATAACAATATAATATCATATAAAATAATCCATATGCCAAGTCTTGCATGTCATCATGAGAACATAATGTCATTGTTAAGTACAACATTCTAAATAATGGTGCATTGCATGCTCATACATGTCATAAAATCTGCATGTAATTACCACATGCTTCACATGATGAAATACCATTATAAGTTATAACATCAACATATTTGCTTCAAAGATATATCATGGCATCACATAATAAATGGAACCACACGTTAACACAACCTCATCCCATAATATCATAAATATGAGAATCATCTCAATACATATAAAATATAAAGCAATAGTACATCATAAACATTCTTATCATGATTCATCCGCAAAAATCAAGTTCATTTGCATGTGTAAACAATGAATACCAACTATGAAATAAGATTATTCAACATCCCTTTAGGATCCAAAATATCTCACCAATACTTTTAGCCTCATGTTTTAATCAAGTTGTCAATTACTTTTCAATAATCATTTCCACTTCTTTCAACTAAAAAGCTGACAATTTACATATTAGTTAGTTAAATACATCGTTAAATTTCATATTGTTGTTATTCACAATTGGTTGCATGAACTATTTTATAACATGCATGCATATATTTTTGAATAGAAATTAAATTCATAAATTTTTATTTAAAAACAATTGATATAGAGAATATATTTATTACTTAGTAAGAGCCAAATTATTAATTATATTAAATATTATAATAAACAAAATAAAAAATTATTCATTTCAGAGAAATTTGACAAAATAATTTATACCCAATAAACATTAATTAAAAAAAAAAAAAAAAATTGCTAATTTAAAAAAAAAGTTTTAAAAATATTAATAATTTAACTTCACCCACCACATTTTACAACTATAATTTATCTTTGTAAAAAACGAAACCATTTACACTAATAAGTAAAATTTTAGTAAAACAATTAAACTAATCAGTATAACCTCTACTCTAACCACTCTCTTCCCAACAAAGAAAATATTCCCACCTTATTTGCGTTATTCCAGTTCTCATATAAATGGGTTACAATCATCTGTTGAGGGAAATATGACTTAGTTCTTAAGTATGGCTATTTTATATTCAATTTTATTTTTGATATTATCTTGTATTCATAAAATATGATCACCACGTAGGTGAAGAAATACAAAATCGATATTTACACATAATTCGGAATCAGTTATAGTATATACCTTAAATTATCCTATATAATTTTAAATAAGTAAATATTGGAATGTGAAATATGAAATTTTTATTTAAAATCCCATGATGATTGGGAATGTGAAATATGAAATTTTTATTTAAAATCCCATGATGATTGGGATTGTTTATTTTAAAATTAAAAATTCCTGGTCAAGAAAATTTCTAAACCAAAGAATAAAGAGGGAATATAGGTTGATTTTAACCAGCGTATAATCTAGTATTGGAATAAACGAAGCCGTGTAAGCCATCTCTTTAATCAAAAAGGAGGTGAAAAACGAATTTAAAGTTTTTAAACTCTAACAAACCTCAAATCGTGAATCAATTATGCTAGAAAAGCGAAAAAGAAATCCATGAGTATCGAGCATATGCAAAAACCAACTTCATGTTATTTTATTATGGGAAGAATTCCATAAGTGGAAGTGAAGATGAGGGATGGATAGGAAGATATTTTTAGTTAGAGTGTATTATTATTACTATTATATTATTATTATGTATGTATGTAAATAAAAAAATAAGTTAAAAAAGAAAAAAAGAAAATTGTTTTAACTGTCTACGAGGCTAAAGATAGTTTATGGGAAAAATTGCTTTTTCATTTGCGTGATGTATTCCTTTTTTTTGTGAAGCTTCCAAATAAATGCTCTCAGCTTCTCGACAAACCCCTCGCTAAATAGATTATCCCAAAAACTCGCTACCAACATATCTGCATAATTTTCCTTGTTGTCTTTGAAGGCCTCACATTCTAAAATGAAATGTTTTTCTGTTTCCACTTTTCCAGAAGAACAAAAAATGCATACTCTTTCCTCCCACACCTCTTTTGACTTTTTCCAACGCCTTGTTTCAGAATAGAGTTGATGAGAATTAGTCCTTAATTGAGCAATAAGAATTTTGGCTCTCTAAGAGATATTGGCCTCTATGTATGCTTTTGGTTGATGACTATGAGTGGGATTAAACACTTCAATATAGTACTTTTTATTTCTTCCTAGCTCCTTAACCCAAGTACGCTTGTGGAACTTTCCCATAACAAAAGTTTTTATCTCTTTGCTATTTATGGGACACGCATTCAAGCAAATACCCCATTTACTAAACCATTTTTTATTTTGCTGCATCCAAGTATTTTTTCTCTTACACAATCTATCATTAAAGACAACCTTAGACCATCTACCCTCTTCCATTTGCTCAATTCTTTTTAAATACCTTATGACTCGCACAATAGCAATTGCTTCAATAGGAGAGTCCATGTTTCACTTAACAATATAGCATAAGGAAATGCACTTTTAATCTTGAATTTGTTTGTAATCAAACGCTTCTGAATTTTCACAATTTGTCTCCACTACATGTCAGATGTACTGTTGGCCCATAGTTCACAACCATAGAGAATCACCAGAATCACTAGAATCCCAAAAAGAGTTTGAGTGGTTTTCTAGTCTCATAACTCTACCTCTCTACACCTATTTTGAAAAGCATAAAATGTTTTCCAACCCCCCAAATTTCTTTTCTATCTACAACCATTCCAGCTTAGATTTTTGTTGAAGTCAATTCTGAGATATTTGTAATCCATAACTTCTTCCAGAATGTTGCCTTCAAAGTAGAAATTATGTTGGTTATGTTTTCTTTTCTTAGAGAAAACTACTACTTTCATTTTGCTGATATTGACTTGCATTCCCACACTTCTACAAAAATGCTCAAGAGATAGTAAGTGCTCTTGCAAACCAAGAGCCAATTTGGCAAGCAGAATAAGGTCATCTGCATACAAAAGAAGCCTTATAACAAACTTGCCCAAATAGTTACCATCACCCCCTCACGAATTTAACCACTCCTCAAGCTTGTCAATATATAAACGAAAAAGGGTAGGAGATAGTGGGAAGCCTTGCTTGATCCCGATATTGCTTCTGAAACTTTCAGAAATGCCTACTGACATTCTAATTTTGACTTTCACCTCTTCATATAGCCTATGCACAACTTCTCTCAAATGTTTAGGAACCCCAAGTTCCTCCATTCTGTGCCAAAGCTTATCCCTAGGAACCAAGTCAAACGCTTTTCTGAAATCAACAAAGCAACAAAAGACTTCTTCCTTTTTCTCCCAAACTTTTCCAATGATGTGCCTTAAAGTTATACAATCATCAATTGTGGAATGTTTAGGTCTAAAACCTGCTTTCTCTTTAGCACACTTATCTCTTTCTTCTGCCCACTTGCTAAATTTATGTTCTAGCATGCTTCCAAATAGCTTTGCAAAAAAAGGGTTTATCATGATGGTCCTATAATTAGAAGGATTATTGACGTCACCGCTCTTGAAAAGAGGTATTTCCATACTAGTTGTCCAATCTGTGGGGAACCCATGTTGTATGATGTTGTTGAAAATTGTTGTAATGTGAGGTGCAAGAATTTTTGAGCCCCACTTTAGATATTCTACTTAAATTTCAACTAAGTCTTTTTCTTTTCCAACACCCAACTTCTTGATACCCATCTCTACCTCTTGCACCGTGAAGAGTTCAGTATCAATGTTGACCAAGGGGGGAGGGTCACCCTTGGGATCTTGCTCATAGAGTTGTCTTGCATAGTCAAACCATTTAGAAGTTGTAATACTATTTCCAGTTTGTATCTTTTTCGGTTGGAGCTCCTTCCAAAATAATCTGAGATTATTTTTCCTAAGGAAGATTAGTTCTTCCCTCCTTGAAACCACGAAACTAGTCTTTTTCTTGCTTAATAACTGCTTGTAAGCTTTGAGCTTTATGTTATCCTTGTTTGACTCTTTCCACACTCTCCTTGCCTTTTTGCATTCCTCGTCAAACCAAGCATTAACCAGAAAGAAATTTGTTTCAGACTTCTTAATTTGTGCTGTTTTGCACTTTGCAAGTGTGCAATGAATTAAATGTGTCAATTCATGACTATGAAGGTTGTGAATTGTGATTTTCTTTTTCTCGAAGAGCCTCTCTAGCGTCATTTTGAAGGTATTACAATTTTCAGGGGTCAAAAGAATTCTACCCTGTGGGAGGTTTTGTTGGACATGCTGAATTTTTTTACTATAATTGTTTCTTTCCAGTCCAAGAGAAGCATAAATAAATTGGTTTGTGATCTGATTTTAAGTCCCACAGCTAATCTCCAATCAAGACTTCCTCCATTTTCTTACACAAACCATGCGAGCAAATTACATAATCTACTACACTTGCTCCAATGTAAGTATTGCAAGTGAAATTACCAGAATTTGCCCATCTAGTCAAGCCATTGTAAATGACTAAATCAAAGGCCCCACATAGAGTAAGCAAGTGTTCACCAAAGAGATTGCAGCCCTTGTCCTCTAAAATTGTTTCCCAGTGATGATTACTCTCTTCTGTAAGCCAAATAGAGTTGCAATCATTTTTACAGCAAAGAATGCTAGCTTGCTCACTTGCAGTCCTAGCATTGAAATCACCCACTATAAGGACTTCACCTAGCTACAAATAAGTTGCAATATCTGTTTTTAAGGTTGCAAATGGATCTTTGTGTTCAAGCCCTCTACCTTTGTAGATTTTTGGAACTTGAGGCGCAAAATAACATGTTGCAATTCTGATGTGGTTTCCATTTTCTGATATTTTAAACCAAATGAATTGCTTATTTGAGTCTTCTCTTTCTAACTGAATGAGACGACCTTCTCTCTCCCTTACTAAAACCATGATACCCCCGTGCCCTTTGCCATTCCCTGCTATCTTGTTCCACACTGCCATATTCCAGTATCCTTCAAATGAAGGTGTCTTGCACCCTTCATGCTCATGTGTTTCTATGAGGCAAATTATGTCTCTATCTTCCGCAATAGGCCCTAACCCAAGTCCTCGTCTCCATGGGTAACCTCTGCAGCTCCAACAAATTAATCTTAAGGAAACCTGGGTATGACTTGATTGCTATTTATTTTTTACATGAAAGACTCACATTTGAGTCTTTGTCCCTATTTTCCCATATTGACCTTGCTTCCTGATTCCCTGTTGAAGAGTTTGTTGCCTCTTCTTTATTACCATCTTGCTGCTCTGTTTTGGAAGGAGGTCCAAATCGCACTATCACAGCTTTGGCTTTATAAATCCATGCTCTCTTTCCCTGACCTTTAACATTTCCTCCCTTCTTTCCTCTTTTTCTTTTACAGTGAAATTTTCTTCTAGGAAAAAACGAGAACCCCTCAAGAGATGCTTCTTGCTTAGAATGATATATTTATCACGCAAGCTAGGCATGATGAATTTTATGGGCCTGGTTGTCTACCTGTTAAACTTACTCACCCTCCATGCTTGGCATATTTGTCATTGCCATAACAACTTGTCTTTCAAGAATTCTCTTGCAAGGTCAAGAGCACATTCATTTTTTCCATAGTCTTTCACCCCTTTAATAATTATGTTTGTTGCCCTATTTTGTCTTTCCTTGCCTTCTCTATCTTACATGTTGTCAACCTAAATATTTGTTTCTCCTTCCTTATTAGCAGAATTGCAAATAACTTGAGCCCAAGTTTTAGAAACTTGAGTGGAATCTCCTTTCCTTTCTTCTCTTGCTTTCTCTTCATGATAGTCTATTTGGACAATCATTTTCCCTTTATCCTGGGATGATTTCGCATTCACCACCTTTGTACTTTCCACTACATATTTCTTTATGTTTTTCACATCCGCCTTCATGCGTTGCTATTTTTTTTTCCCTATTATGAAGGCTTCCTGTAGCAATGCCACTTGTTCTTTTAAAACTTTATTGCTTTCTGTTAAAGCCTTGTTCTTAGTTGTTACTATATGAATTTTATGATCTCTTTCCCACACTTTAACTTCGAAAACCTCCAACCTTTGTTTTGCATTTAACAATTCTTTCACATAAAGATCAAATGACCAGGTGAGGTGTGGATGTGAGACTATATAAGGCAGAATCGTCAATGACTTTTCCTTTGGACTTCTTGTTGCCATGTGCTTGTAGAGGGGACTTGTTTGAGTGCTTCTTGCGAAGGGCTCGAATACTTTCCTTTTTAGACTGTTTTTTCCTTGTCTGCTCCCATTTTAGATGGGCTAGTCTTCATTTTAAAATGTCCCGATATTGTTTGGCATTGACCCAAACCCACTTCCTATATTTGGCAGATGATGAAATTTTCACTTGCCCTAAATCATTTGTCTCCACATGTTCTGAAATCTCTTGTCCCTTTGTCATGTTTGAATGCATTTGTCATCCAACTTGTTTCGAGAAATATGTGGATCTATAAAATGCCAAGATTACTTCGCACTGCTCCCTGTTGTTCAGGTTATTGCTGCTCCTTGCTCGCTGCTCAATATTTATGCTTCATAAAAACTCTCTACTCTCACACTGCTCACTATTCACTGCTCTCACTTCTAACCACACTGCGCGTTGCTTTCATTGTTGACGACAGTGACCCACAGACAAGAGTCCACTTGATATTAATGGCTTCTTCCATGCAAGTTTGCTGCTTTTACCCAAAATAATGACCTCTAAGTCGAAATAATGACCTCCGAGTCGTTGATGGACATCAACCCAATGGCGGAATAAGATATTGCGCTCCACAGGCTTTGATAAATTAGGGCTTCATTCGATTGTGGCTATGCATAAATGCCTGTCGGATGGGTGAGTATAGACCAAGCTAGAAAGGGTCCATTTGGATAAATCAGGCAGCCAAACTAGAAGATTAGCTCTCGGCTTTCTTCAATTTAACGTTGAATAAAGTCCAGAAAAGGGTGTACCTAATGTACAAACCTCTGATGCCCTTGGGCTCTATCGTGCTGAACAATACTTGCCAAGAACAGAGTCGGAGATTGGAGGTGACGAGCGAGATTGGATCCAAATTTTCAACATTAAAGGGAGGCGGATCTCAAAAACTAAGTTCTGAATGAAAAACTAACGCTCTTGGAAACAGAGAGGAGAGAACTAAATTTAAATTTAAAGTGTATTATCATTATTCTCCAAACCTTATTAGCTAGTAAATGTATTTTTAATTTTTAGAGTAGTTTGCCAGTCCTTTAATGAATATCACCCATTACACAGGTAATTACACATTTGGTTTACAATGTAATTCGTTAATATTTCAAGAGTAATATTGCACTCACTATGTAATTGAAGTTGTTCTCTCACTAAATCAATTGTTTAACTTTTTGTAGTGATTTGTAGTTTTGTCCACTAATCATATACAAAATAAATCCCAATAAAAAATCAACAAAATTTATTATATATTTGTAATATGTATATGAGCAAATATTACGAGTAAAGGTTAATATATATGTATTTTAAAATTTATTATATGAGCATATATCACGACTTTTCTCGTTATTATTATTATTATTATGAAAATAAAGATTAACAAATAGCTCAATTATATCGGCAAAAACTCAAAATTGGATTGAATTTTAATTTTTCAAGTAAAATTTTGATAAATCTAATTAATTATTTATTTCAAACTTTTATGTAGAGGTTACACAGAGTTGAAACCTGCGCTTTTGCCATATGTAACAACCTCAATTTAAAATATACAAGTAATTACATCAATTTATATGATTAATAATCAACATACAACTATTTAACTAATTAACATAGAATTTTAAAAAATATGAGTAGAGACAACTTACTTGTATCGACGATATTTTTTACTTGTGCTTTTCAAGTTGAATGTTGCTTGAATTCTGCTAACTACAACAAATATTTTGCGGATGAATCTCCACCCAACCATAGGCTCAACTTCACATAATATTTCTATAGTTGGTCACCCCAAGCCTTCAATCAACGTACTACTGCCATGGAATCCTTTGTCTCACAAAACTTTTCTCTTAAAAAATGAAGCAAGCATTGCTAAATATCATCCTCCTCATTGTCCATTAAATAGACCAAAAACTGGAAAAGGGTCCGCAACATGTAATTTTTATTTTTTTATTTTAAGTTTTACTTAATTTAACTCTTTCTTATTTTATTCATTTTTACTTTTCGTTAACTTTATTTATTTTTACACACACTCTCTCTCTCTTTATTTATTTTATTTATTTATTTATTTATTTTTTTGAGTAAGGCTAAATCTATTAAAAAAGAAGAAAAATATTTACATAAGGACCGTAGTCAAAAAAGCTCTGAAAAGAGCCAAAATTCCCAAGAAAGCAGATGTAAAACCGGTAGCAGAACCCACACAGTGGATCGGGATGAAGCTTATCTCGAGAATCACATGAGCCCAAACAACAAAAACATAGGCATACCTTTGCCTTTCTACCCAAAACTATAGTCGACATGCCCGAAATAAACCATTACAAAAACCAAAAGACAAACCCACGTCAGCGAGAACAAACTAGTCAGCAGGCGTTTTCTCCACGATCTGGCACCAACTGAACTCTAGCACATCATCAACAGGAGCAGCTACCTGATTGGAGGGTTTGGGATCCGTCGGCACCATCTCAGCATCCTGCGTGCTACATCCTAGGGCTACCTGAGCCTGCAGCGGCGCCACTCCAATGCCAAAGTGAATCGAAGTGGAGGGACCAACAACCGCTCTTGAGCCCTCCGGATGGGAATCAGAACCTTCCAGCTGAGTTGTTTCATAGAAGAACACAGAAATGTGGGCAGTTATCTGAGGCCGATGCAGAGATCTATTGAATGTGAAAATGGTTGAGCCTGTCGAGGATGGAGACCCGCGATAATGGCTGGAAGTCTTCCGTCTCCCTCGCCCACTTTGAGTTCCCGATATTTTATTTATTTATTATTATTATATTCTCTTCGTTATTTATTATTTATTTACTATTATTATCTTTTCATTATTTTTTACTGTTTATTTACCATTATTATCTTTTCTTTATTTTTTATTATTTATTTACTTATATTTTAATTTATATTATATTATTTATTTATTATTTATTATTTTTATTATTATTAGGGGATAGTACAGGTACTACAAGTTAATTTATGCAACTAGAGTCAAATTCCACCTTGGATATCTCATATGAGGGAGATAATGATTGCATTGAATTTCTATTTTCGATATATATATATATATATATATATATATATGATGATGATGATGATGATGATGGTTAACGTCCGATGAGACCAAATAATGATCTATCGGACCTAAAAAGACAAATTATTTATTTTGATTTAAGATTTTATTCCTATGCTCAAAAAGCTTGGAGAGAAGCCTCCCGAGTTCACTATAATTTTGGCATTGTAAAAGGCTAGGAAGGTCAGTATTGTAACAAAGGTTGTGAAATTGAGATCTAATGTGGTTGTATGCAGGGCACTCTAAGAGGAAGTGGTTTTCATCCTCGATGCTCCTATTCTCACAAATATGGCAGATTCTTTCCATCCATGGCGTTTTAGGAACTACCCAGCGGCCAGTTTCACTATGGAGCTCATGAGAATTCGTTCTAATCTTTGCTATATTAATTTTCTTTTTTGAGCTAGTTAGAATAGAGAGATACTTTTGATCTTCAAGGGTGGGGTTGATGACCTTCTTATAATAACTTAATTTTCTTTTAGACGCTAAATCTTTCTCACACCACAATTTTTCTTTGAACTTAGAAGTAACAATATCTTTAATGTTATTTATGTTTTGCAAAGCATCATTCTCATTGATCTCCCAATAGTTTAACCAGGCCCTTGTGTCTTTATGCCATCCTCGGTTAAGCCTTAGGTGATTTTGGCTGGAATTTAAAGCTAGCTTAGGAAGTCTATGATTGTCTATGTTATTGAGCTTGTGCTTGTACATCAGAAACCTGAGCATAGCTAGGCTCTCAATAGAAGAAAGACCTGCTTCTATAAGGAGAATAGGATAGGGTGTATTACTTTTAATTACTATATATATATTATTTACTATTTTATTGATTTATTATTATTATATTCTCTTCATTATTTATTATTTATTTACTATTATTATCTTTTCATTATTTTTTACTGTTTATTTACCATTATTATCTTTTCTTTATTTTTTATTATTTATTTACTTATATTTTAATATTATTTTATATTATTTTATTTTTATTTTTATTATTATTATTATTATTATTAGGGGATATTACAAGTAATACAAGTTAATTTATGCAACTAGAGTCAAATTCCACCTTGGATATCTCATATGAGGGAGATAATGATTGCATTGAATTTTTATTTTCGAAAGGACCAAATTTGACCTAAAGAACACCTTATTTGAACGAGTAGAAGTTGTTTTTTGAATTTATGTACCCACTCATGTACATTAGGCTAGGTCGGCTTGTCACACATGTCCAATTGGAAAGGTTGGCCTCAACATCAAATGGACCCCCATGGAAGCCTATAAATAGAAGAGACCTCAAGCTCATTTGATCATTATCACCAAGCATCTTCTGTTCTTCTTCTATTGTTTGGTTCGCACAAGTCTAACAGAGGATGTTCACGCAAGGTCTGAAATTACAGGTCTGAGGCTCGCAAGTGTTTAGGGTTTTCATTTTTCGGTTGCACGCTTGTCGAAAGGTAAGATCTGACTCTACTTGCATTCTCACAATGCCTAAGAGAGTGAATGGGAAGCCACAGCTGCTCGCATAACATATTGAAGGGTGTGACCAAGGCTCTAAGATAATCTAACCATAGTCGCTCGCTTGCAATGCTTCAGAGAGCGACCAGGAAGTCATAGTCACTTGCTCACAGTGTCTCAGGGAGCGATTGGGAAGACACAGTTACTCGCAGAATAACTTGATCAATGTGACTGGGGTTTTGAAATAGGGTTTGACAATTGAACCCATATGTCTTAAGGCTAGAAGGATTCTCTCTGTTGTACAGTAATTCTGAAAGTCTGCTTCTGATTTGTATTGGGTAAATCTTTACTGGATGAGTATGTTTCGACTCATTATACTCTATGCTAAAACATTTTATGACAATCTAATAATAAGAAGATTTGAAAGGGTTTTCCCCCTAGTAAGGTTTTTCCCTGGTCCTTGACCAATCTAGTGCCTCTTGTGGTTGTGTTATTGTCTCTTTTGTCATTGCATATATTGTTCTATCTTCAATTATAGTTTATGATTGGGAACATTATTAATAATTGGATGCAATGTTAAATGAATAATTGAATTGGGCTAAAGTAATTGAAACAAAATAGAACAATCTAAAAAAAATTAACATGGTATCAAAGCTAAGGTGAAGGACAAGCCCAAAAGGAGACAAGCATTGAAGCCATTATCTTTGGAAAGTTGAAGTAGTTTATCTAGTCAAAGTCAAGATGTCTTCCTCTACCTTCAAGGAGCATGAGATGTTGGGTGACTCATCAAAATTTCTTGTATGGAAAGTCGAGTTGGAGATCATAGCTGACAACAATGATGTGTTGGAGTACATTCAGGGAATAATTCCCAAGCCTCCATAAAATTCTTCTATTTCTCTCAAAAACAAGTACAAGACAAGTGCGTCCAAAGAAAATAAAATTATAACTAATGGTTGTGACAAGATCATTTACTTGCATGTGTTGGGAATTTAAGAAAGTCCAAAGATAAGTATGATAAGATCATTGGCATGTATGAAATCAAAATTTGGATGATATCTATTGGGCCTAGATTTTGGCTACTTTTTTACAATGTTTCTAAGGCTTTCCCCCCCTTTAAGACTCTTTTTTTCTTTTTGTTCACCATCCTTTTGTTATCTAGTGCCTCATTTTGACCAAAAAGGGTGATTTGGACTCTAAGGCATGCAAATAACTCAAACATGTCATTTCTCTTTATTCTTAAGCAATTTGATGATTGAATGCTACCTAATTAACTAATCTACGACTTTGAAAGGCACTAATCGAATTTCCTGCAGATCAATTATCTTTGGGGGTATCCTTGATTTCTTGCAAAAGACCAGGGATTTCCTGCAACAACACTGATTTCCTGCAACAACATCGATTTCCTGTAAAACGTTGATTTCTTGCAGCAAATTCCTTAGAGTGGGCGGATTTCCTGTAGAATCCGTGAAGGTTAGAGATGTTCCGATCATCCTCAAGAGAAATGGGAACATGCATTTTGTTTGAAAACCCATCCACATGAATTCCATCCTACCGGTTGTTCCAAATTTTGTTTTCCTAACTTCATAGCTTTTGTTTTAATCATTTCGTCCGAATTGGGGAAAGCAGTTCACAATCGGCAGAGTTGGTTTTGATCCGTGCTTCCAATCATGGATCAAACCAACTATCTCAATACGCTATATTTCCTTATTTTTAACAATAGTTGTAATGTTTACTTAGTTGGGCAAAGGCACTGGCCTACAATTTGTGTAAAAACAATGTATTCAATTTATTTGGGGGGCAGAGAGAGACATATATTAGACTTATGTATTGTTATGTAATCATCTTTATATTCATATTAATACAAGTAATGTTTTTTTGATCTTCTTGTAAATTTCCTTATTAATCAAGGGGTTTTGAGTGAAGGAGGACCCCCTTTACTCACAACTCTAGTAGCTAGTGTTTGTTAATTTATTTTCTTTTCTATATTAAAAATAGATTTGTACATAGTTCCATTCATATTTCTTGTTTCTACAACAATGCATGACTTTAATAGTTAATGGTTGAGTTTATTGCATGAATTATTTCAATTTTATTAAATGATAGATCTAGGTATGCATCTTGTTCTCAAATTTACATTATAAATCAACCCCATTTTAAAACAACATTAGGATTCATTTTAATAAATACCTTACGGCTAGCCAATAACATAATAAAAAATAAATCTAAGACCTATAAGCATTATAGCAATAATTTAACACTTTGCCTATTATAAGAATAAACCATTGTAATTTAATTAGAATATAATTTCAATAAATTAAATTTCTATAAAACATGTCTTTATATAAAACAATATGAGGATTCATTTATTACCTTAGAAACTAACCATTAACATAAACAAAAATAAATCTTAAACCTATATGTCCTATAATAATAATTTAACGCTTTGAATGTAGTTAAACAAACTAATGAAATTTAATTAGAATATAATTTCAATAAACTAAATTTATATAAAACACTTCTCATAAAAAATTAATTAATTAAAGAAACTAATCTTAAAAAAAAAAGGTAAGGAATCTTATTACCACAATTATTATAACCATAAAATATATTAATATGTTAACAAATCATTATTAAAACATAATAAATAATAGAGAAATTTATAAAATAATGTAGGAAGAAGATAATAATAAATAATCAAAATAATAAATAAAATTAACAATATTGAACTAGTTGGCTTTACTTTACAATTCCTTGAAACATATTTATAACTAGGGTTTCTCTTCTTTGTAAATCAGTCATGAGGATGAGTCTTGTTCTAGACTCGAAACATAGACAACACAAAATGAAAATTGTGGAATATCTGAATTCTGAACCTCAAAAACCACACCACAGAAATCTGCAAACCATCATTACATTATGAAATTGAGATTGAATGGTTGGGAATGGGTGTGATTTAATTGTTGTTATTTTATCTTCAATATTTTCTTGATTTGCATTAGCAATCTTAAGTGTTGTAGGGAGACAAATAATCTACTCTATAGCCTTTGCTGCTAAGTGTTGAGAGAGAGAAGAAGGATTTAGGATTGTGTGTGGCTTTCATACAATGAAAGTGTCAACCTACATATATTTTGCATTGCACCTCATAAGGTTATGATTACCCCTAGTTGATAATTTATGTTTGCCAAATTATAAGTCTATAATTTGACTCAACATTTTGGCGTCGTTTTTAGGGAGGTGCTAAGGGATGATATTAAAAGTGCTCTAGTATGACTTCTTTTTGTCTAATTTTTTTAAGACAGGGAGAGTCGAAGTGGTAAGACGTGGGGTAAGGCTTACGCACATACAGAGATCAGAATTCGCCAAAGCCACGTCCTGATTGTTTGGTAAGTAGAAATTCTGAATTTTTTTGTATAATGTATGAATAGGGGCCAATATCCTAGAATTAGATTTTCAAGTATTTCTAGTGGTGGTGTGAACACCACTTCGTCCACTAATAAACTGGCAGGAAGAAATAAGTCTGTAAAGAAAAAGGCAAAGGAAACAAGGGAATCTGAACAGAGCACTGATAATTCTGAATAGGGATCGAAAGCTAATCCTAAGTCGATCAATACCCACACAACAGAGAAGGATCTTTTTGTTAGATAATATTTTGTTGCTTCTCATCAAGAATCTCCTCTTACTAGGGGGACATCATCTTTGCTCAGTGGTCAACCTAAAGAAGAATTCCTCTTCAATCCTATTCAAGAACCAAAGTTCCAGACAACTGACTCTAAAGGATCTGTAGCTCACCGGGGTCCCACTCCCTTCTAATTCGATATGGCTCACCTAGAGGGTATTGGTACTACAGATGGGGACTATCATGAGAAGGAAGAGGAACCAGTTACATTCAAATTTCTTATCAAATATTATGTTGGAGCCAATCAGACGAAAAACATTCCTCCCTCTATTTTTCCTAATTTTTGTGGCACCTCTAGTGAAGATCCTGGTGCCTTCTTATTCGAGTTTGATGTATTGTGCAGGAGTTATGATTATTCTTCAAATGCTCAAAAGTTGAAGTTGTTTCCTACCACATTAAAAGATGCAACCCTCATGTGGTTTATGGGATTGAGTGCAAACTCCATTTCAACATGGGATGACATGAAGAAGGTATTCTTGAGAAAGTATCAGGATCACTGTAAAACCATGGATATCAAAGAAGAAATATTTGGCATGACCCAAAAGGAGGAGGAAAGCCTAGAGGACTTCCTAAAAATATTCCAGCACAATTTGCAAAGATCCAAGATGAACCAGCTGAACAAAGAAACCTTGAGAACATTTTTTCTAAGGGCCATAAGACCATAATCTATTGAGGTTTTGAACTTGATGGGAGTAGGTGATGTATCAAAATTGATTTATGATGATGTGTGCGAGTTGTGTCGACGATATTCGAGGGGAAATTCTAAGGTTGGGAGAGGATCAACGGATACTTCTTCCAGATTCAATAAATCGGTTGAAGGGGCTAGGGTAACCAGAGCTGAAATGGGTAATTTATTTGAAAATTGACATTCTTGGCACTTTGTCTTCACAGTTGTATTTTTTTCAAGCTAAGAAGAAACAGGAGGAAATGGAAAAGGCCCTAGATATGTTCTGCTCCAAATGTAGGGAGAAACATCCCTTGAGGGAGTGTCCTGCATCCAATATAGAGATATGTCAAATCTGTGAAGTTGATCATTATACTAATAAATGTCCTTCTCTTCCAGAGATTAAAGAAACATACTTAGCAGATCAAGAAGTTGTGAATGCACT
This sequence comes from Pinus tabuliformis, assembly GCA_031772625.1. Taxonomy (NCBI): domain Eukaryota; kingdom Viridiplantae; phylum Streptophyta; class Pinopsida; order Pinales; family Pinaceae; genus Pinus; species Pinus tabuliformis. The sequence continues at coordinate 1,095,571,255 of CM062820.1, forward strand.
TTCTGCAACAACACATCAAAATCCATGGCAACCACATCCTACAAGTATGACACAACAACATTTTCAATTTCCCTATGCCCAGAATCAGATATGGAATTTTCCAATGCCATGGTAGCCATGGCCTCTACAACAACCTTGGTAGGGGAAATTTCCTTACCCTATTGCACCAACTTATCCCCCTCAAAATTTCTATTGACCACAACCCATGCCAGAACAAGTGGTTCAGCCACAACCACAACTTCAGTTGCCTGCCCCACCAACTCAACCACGTCCCACACAACTTCCTACCCAGCTAGTATCACCAACTTATCCCCCTCAAAATTTATATTCACCACAACCCATGTCACAACAAGTGGTTTAGCCACAACCACAACTTCAGTTGCCTGCTCCACCAACTCAATCACGTCCCACACAACTTCCTGCCCAGCCAGTATCCAATCCCAACAACAAATTTCTCCAACCTACTCACAATGTTGTGGAAACCACTTATCCCACTTATCCTACCTATTGCATCACACCTCAACCTCTGTAGGAAATTTATGTACCTTTTGTTGTAGGAATTTCCTGCGTCTCTATAGGAAATTAAACTTAGGTCAGGAAAAGTGGTAACCCAAGGAGGAAAAATTGAAGAGATTATAGAGGAAGAAACCCCTGATACACCTAAAGCAGAAAACAGTGACCCACACACAAGAGTCCTCCTGATATTAATGGCTTATTCCATGCAAGTTTGCTGCTTTTACCCAAAATAATGACCTCTGAGTCATTGATGGACATCAACCCAATGGCAGAATAAGTTATTGCGCTCCACGGGCTCTAATAAATTAGAGCTTCATTCGATTGTGGCTATGCATAAATGCCCGTCGGGTGGGTGAGTATAGACCAAGCTAGAAAGGGTGGGTGAGTATAGACCAAGCTAGAAAGGGTCCATTTGCATAAATCGGGCAGCCAAACTAGAAGATTAGCTCTCGGCTTTCTTCGATTTAACATTGAATAAAGTCCAGAAAGGGGTGTATCCAATGTACAAACCTTTGATGAACAATACTTGCCAAGAACAGAGTTAGAGATTGGAGGTGACGAGTGAGATTGGATCCAAATTTTCAACATTAAGGGAGGCGGATCTCAAAAACCAAGTTCTAAATGAAAAACTAACGCTCTCGGAAACAAAGAGGAGAGAACCAAATTTAAATTGAAAGTGTATTATCATTATTCTCCAAACCTTATTAACTAGTAAATGTATTTTTTATTTTTCCTCTAAAATCTATAAGTCCCTTTATTGTCTCTTTTCAACCAATTTCACGATATATACAAAATATTCCAATCCTAGAGTAGTTTGCCAATCCTTTAATGAATATCACCCATTACACAAGTAATTACATATTTGGTTTACGGTGTAATTCGTTAATATTTCAAGAGTAATATTGCACTCACTATGTAATTGAAATTGTTCTCTCACTAAGTCAATGGTTTAACTTTGGTAACCATTCTCTTCACTAAATCAATTGTTTAACTTTTGTAGTGATTTGTAGTTTTGTCAACTAATCATATACAAAATAAATCCCAATAAAAATTCAACAAAATTTATTATATATTTGTAATATGTATATGAGCAAATATTACGAGTAAAGGTTAATATAAATGTATTTCAAAATTTATTATATGAGCATATATCACGACTTTTGTCATGATTATTATTATTATTATGATAAAAATAAAGATTAACAAATAGTTCAATTATAACGGTAAAAACTCAAAATTGGATTGAATTTTAATTTTTCAAGCAAAATCTTGATAAATCTAATTAATTATTTATCTCAAATTTTTATGTAGAGGTTACACAGAGTTGAAATCTACGCTTTTGCCATATGTAACAACCCCAATTTAAAATATACAAGTAATTACATCAATTTATATGATTAATAATCAACACATAACTATTTAACTAATTAACATAGAATTTTGAAAAATATGAGTAGAGACGACTTACCTGTATCGACGATATTTTTTACTTGTGCTTTTGGGGTTGAATGCTCCTTGAATTCTGCTCACTGCAACAAATATTTTGGGGATGAATCTCCACCCAACCGTAGGCTCAACTTCACATAATATTTCTATAGTTGGTCACCCCAAACCTTCAATCAACATACTATTGCCATGGAATCCTTTGTCTCACAAAACGTTTTTCTTAAGAGAATGAAGCAAGCAATGCTAAATAGCATCCTCCTCATTGTCCATTAAATAGACCAAAAACTGGAAGGGGGTCTGCATACACACATCCCATGTGTCAACAGACGATTTTTATTTCTTTATTTTAAGTTTTACTTAATTTAACTCTTTCTTATTTTATTCATTTTTACTTTTTGCTAACTTTATTTATTTTTACTATATATATATATAACATTCCATATTATTATTTACTATTTTATTTATTTATTATTATTATATTATCTTCGTTATTTATTATTTATTTTTATTATTATTATTATTAGGGGATATTACAAGCACTACAAGTTAATTTATGCAAATAGGGTCAAATTCCACCCTGGATATCTCATATGAAGGAGATAATGATTGCATTGAATTTCTATTTTCGATATATATATATATATATATAATTTACTATTTTATTTATTTATTATTATTATATTCTCTTCATTATTTATTATTTATTTACTATTATTATCTTTTCATTATTTTTTACTGTTTATTTACCATTATTATCTTTTCTTTATTTTTTATTATTTATTTACTTATATTTTAATATTATATTATATTATATTATTTTTATTTTTATTATTATTAGGGGATATTACAAGTAATACAAGTTAATTTATGCCCTAGATATGTTCTACTCTAAATGTAGGGAGAAACATCCCTTGAGGGAGTGTCCTGCATCCAATATAGAGATATGTCAAATCTGTGAAGTTGATCATTCTACTAATAAATGTCCTTCTCTTCTAGAGATTAAAGAAACATACTTAGCAGATCAAGAAGTTGTGAATGCACTTTTTGCAACAACACGTCAAAATCCATGGCAACCACATCCTACAGGTATGACACAACAACATTTTCAATTTCCTTATGCCCAGAATCAGATATGGAATTTTCCAATGCCATGGTAGCCTTGGCCTCTGCAACAACCTTGGCAGGGGAAATTTCCTTACCCTATTGCACCAACTTATCCCCCTCAAAATTTCTATTGACCACAACCCATGCCAGAACAAGCGGTTCAGCCACAACCACAACTTCAGTTGCCTGCCCCACCAACTCAACCACGTCCCACACAACTTCCTACCCAGCCAGTATCACCAACTTATCCCCCTCAAAATCTATATTCACCACAACCCATGCCACAACAAGTGGTTTAGCCACAACCACAACTTCAGTTACCTGCCCCACCAACTCAATCACGTCCCACACAACTTCCTGCCCAGCCAGTATCCAATCCCAACAACAAATTTCTCCAACCTATTCACAATGTTGTAGAAACCACTTATCCCACTTATCCTACCTATTGCATCACACCTCAACCTCTGTAGGAAATTTATGTACCTTTTGTTGTAGGAATTTCCTGCGTCTCTATAGGAAATTAAACTTAGGTCAGGAAAAGTGGTAACCCAAGGAGGAAAAATTGAAGAGATTATAGAGGAAGAAACCCCTGATACACCTAAAGCAGAAAATAGTGACCCACACACAAGCATCCTCCTGATATTAATGGCTTATTCCATGCAAGTTTGTTGCTTTTAGCCAAAATAATGACCTCCGAGTCGTTGATGGACATCAACCCAATGGCGGAATAAGATATTGCGCTCCACGAGCTCTAATAAATTAGGGATTCATTTGATTGTGGCTATGCATAAATGCCCGTCGGATGGGTGAGTATAGACCAAGATAGAAAGGGTCCATTTGGATAAATCAGGCAGCCAAACTAGAAGTTTAGCTCTCGGCTTTCTTCGATTTAACATTGAATAAAGTCCAGAAAAGGGTGTACCCAATGTACAAACCTTTGATGCCCTTGTGCTCTATCGTTTTGAACAATACTTGCCAAGAACAGAGTTAGAGATTGGAGGTGACGAGTGAGATTGGATCCAAATTTTCAACATTAAGGGAGGCGGATCTTAGAAACCAAGTTCTGAATGAAAAACTAACGCTCTCAGAAACAGAGAGAAGAGAACTAAATTTAAATTGAAAGTGTATTATCATTATTCTCCAAACCTTATTAGCTAGTAAATGTATTTTTTATTTTTCCTCTAAAATCTATAAGTCCCTTTATTGTCTCTTTTCAACCAATTTCACGATATATACAAAATATTCCAATCCTAGAGTAGTTTGCTAGTCCTTTAATGAATATCACCCATTACACAGGTAATTACATATTTGGTTTACAGTGTAATTCGTTAATATTTCAAGAGTAATATTGCACTCACTATGTAATTCAAGTTGTTCTCTCACTAAATCAATGGTTTAACTTTTGTAACAATTCTCTTCACTAAATCAATTGTTTAACTTTTGTAGTGATTTGTAGTTTTGTCCACTAATCATATACAAAATAAATCCCAATAAAAATTCAACAAAATTTATTATATATTTGTAATATGTATATGAGCAAATATTACGAGTAAAGGTTAATATAAATGTATTTCAAAATTTATTATACTAGCAATTGCACCAAATGTTGCAAAGGAAACGCCATAAGGCATAAATTTGAGAAAAATCATGATATATAAAAAAAATCATTGAAGATAGAAACTAGTAAACAAATTGTCATTCAAGCTAGAAGATAAATACAAATCACTTACATTATATTTCCAAAATAGGTTGCCTCTTAATGTTCGAAGATGCTCTTTCAAGTTCCAATAGAACCCTTGTTACTTGGGGGCTTGCTTAGGTCAATAAGTCATTTGCAACATTTTTGTGCTATACGGGGTCCATAATTATCATAGGCATGGTTGATCGAAGGACGGCTAAACGTTTTACATCTTTCAAAGTTGTTTGATGAGGGGTAGGCTAGAGTGTCAGTCGTATTTGACGGCTAAATTGTCGCATGATGCACAATCCACCCATCAAATTCCGACCATGGGACAAAGTAAGAACAAAGTTCAAGTCAATTATCTCTTTTATTGCTTAATCCTATCATCGATGTAAGTTCTGAAAGTAAAGGGAAGGAAATTTTGTTTGCGTGTTCGGTTGAACTTGATGGTACGTGAAAGAAATTTGCTCTTTGACCTTCACATAAAGTTGGAAGTGTTTTAGTGTCAAATGCCCGAAAAATTCCTTTCATTTCCATTAAAGAAATAAACAACTGAAACAGAGGTGAAAAGGGTAGTTTGCAGGTAAAAAACCCGCATTTAGAAGCAACTTATCCCATGCTGAAATGATTTGTTTGGATAGTTGGACCTGATATGTACCGTGCGTTGTCAATGCAGGAAGGCTAAGTGAATGAATTCATAGAAGTTTCCTTTCTCATGAATGAAAGCCACCTTGCAAAATATTTCTTTATATTCTTGGTATAATCGTGGGTTATGTTTAATATATAAAAGAAACCTAAAAAGGATAAATTTAAAAAATTTGAGAGGTTATTATTTATCCATTTAAACTTATTATTTTTCACATCCCTTTATATTAAATGTTTTTTTCAATTAAAAAAAAAGGCATATATGTTCTTTTGAATTTGATATGGAGAGAACAAGTTGGACCAGATTGGAGGGTCAAAAGACCCAGGTCTGTTTCAAAACGGGGAAGGCAAACCGTGAAAGCATTTTCATATGAAATATTCAAAATAAGGCAATGCAGATAGTGAAAGCATTTTCATATGAAACATTTTAGGATCCATCTTTAGAGATCTACAAGAAAATTTCTCGAAAGAAACTGTGGCAAATATAGTCAAATCTCGTCTTCTACATCGTAGTGAATTCTACATAGGACATTAGTAGTCCATCATATTGTAATGTGGCATACAACATGTCTTCAACGTATACAATGTGTTCAATTAGTCACTCATCATATTGTAATGTAGCATACAACATGTTTTCAAGGTATACAACATGTCCTCCTACTTGTCTCGCTCAATTAGCAGCCCATAATATTGTAATGTGGTATACAACATCTCTTCAAGGTATATAATATGTCTTCTTTTTGGGAGTTATGAGCTAATAGCTATTCACTTGACATAGAGAAAGAGGAGAAGGTTAATATACGGTGTGATATAGTGTGGAAAATAAAATTATAACAACATTTATTTTTTACTTTAATTATTTACTTTTTTTTGTCATATAGTTATATGCATATGCATTTATATATTTTTTTGTTATTACTTAATGTTATGTGACATCTTCTCCTAATGACCTATAAAATACTTGGCGATGCAATAAATTATGAATAGAGTTTAATATCATTTGTTCATTATCAACTAATAAAATAAAATCATTTCTCCATTTTGAGAATAAACTCAGTTTCAAAAGTAAATCTTCAATATTATTATTATTGATATATGGTAAATTTAACAATATTTCTGGCTTTTATTTCTAACTCAAAACCTAAAGAACTATAATATAGGATATAGGATGCAACAGGTATGGGGAAACAATGAACTTTTCAACTTACCTGTAGGGTGGGAATCCCATGCCCATTACAGAGGAAATATCAAGGTCTGAATGAGAAAACATACTATAACAATTAGTTCGGTCCTAAAAAAGTGGTATGAAATAAAATAGAAATGAAGAAAATATTTCCAAATAATACTGCAACAGAAGTAAAAATTAATTTTCTATTGACAATCAAACCAGCCATGCTCCTCGACTTCTCAATATATTTCTTGATTTCAGGGTCTGGAGGGCCTTCTATCTATCATCATACAAATAGAAACCTTTACACGTTTTCTCACCTGCGGAAAAAGTGCCATATAATTACCAACTAAAGAATAAAACAGAGTATTGCACACAACAAAAATCACAGAATGAAGCTAGCAGCGACAATATATATTTGATTTTAATTCTAGAATGAAAAATACATTTGCTTGAGAAAGAAAGAACTGTAATATAGGATATAGGATGCAACAAATATGGGGAAAAATGAACTTTTCAACTTACCTGTAAGGTATGCCGATTACAACGAAAATATCAAGCTCTGAATCTTGAACCATGATTTCCTCACCTAAAACTCGTCAAGCTTCATTCACATCTGAAAAGAATACCGTCTCAACTATATCCTTATCCATCAAGGAAATTGGCTGCCAAAAGTGAGAAAACATACTATAACAATTAGTTCAGTCCTAAAAAAGTGGTATGAAATAAAACAGGAATGAAGAAAATATTTCCAAATAATAATGTACTGCAACAGAAGTAAAAATTACTTTGCCATCAACAATCAAACCATCCATTCTCCTCGACTTCTCGATATATTTCTTGATTTCAGGGTCTGGAGGGGCCTTCCGTCTATCATCATACAAATAGAAACCTTTACATGTTTTCTCACCTGCGAAAAAGGTGCCATATAATTACCAACGGAGTAGTCTACCTAGGCGGAGGAATTGTCGGGTTTCCATCGCCGCCCAAAAAAACGTCCGGCTCCGGTCGTCGGCAATCCTTCCGCCACGCTCCCCTAGCTCTGCCACCCTTCGTCCACTGCTCCACATTAATTTCCTGACATAATCGTCGCCGCGCAGAGTTAATGCAATTTCCAATTCGAATTTGGAAACCGCGGGTTGCTCGCCCAACCAACTCGAGGCGGCCCCTGCAGCTCACTCACGTTCCTCCTCGACTCGGCGCACCTCACCTGTAGGAATTTTGATTGAAGCTGTTTGCTGGAAACCCAATCTAAAATCTGTGCCATCATTGTTTCGACAAAATGGGGAGGATCTGTCCCATACATAATAGGAAAATATTAACTTCAGAGAGGGTTTGATCCAGGGAAACATGTCAGAGATCGAGGTGAAGGTGGAGAATATGGCTGTTGAATTTCAATAGTTTCAGACCCAAATTCCATCAGGTGAGTTGAATTTCTATGAGTTTACCTACAAAATTTAAATATCAACCGCTAAAATTAATGGGGGCTTTAAATTTCCACTGCTGGAATTGTGTTTTGGACTGGTTTCTTGTTTAAGCATTGGGGTTTCTATTGTTTTTGGGAAAATTCGGGTTGAAATTGAAGAATTCTGGAGGTATGGGCAGGGGAGAAATTGCCTACTTAATAAGCAATTGAAATTTCAAGTTTCTCGCTGGCTTTAAAAGATTAGGTTTTTTGGGTGTGCTTCGTTTACGGTTGAATTACGTCTCCGATATGTTTTGGCTAAAGGCTTAGGGATTCGTTATCTTACGTTAAACTGTGACTTAGGGTTGTGGAATTGAAGGGTTTTATTTCTTCATTATTTCTGTGGGTAAATTAGCTACAATTTCGTTCGCTTCTGAATGCTACCATCTTGATTTATGCAGGTTTATGGTTGAAAATTATTTAAAATTGTCAAAGGCTTCGTAGTGGAAATTATGATTTTGAGGACTTTGAGCTGAAGCCCTAAGGATCCGTTGATTTTTGCGATGGTAAGATTTGCTTGAATTTATATTTCATGTTATAGTCTTCCATTTGCGACGTCTTTTGTTTGTTTGTTTGGTTAAATTCCGTTTTGTGCAAGACCCTTATGGGATAGGAACTTGGCCTCGTCTGCCTCGTACCTATGATAAACCGTCTAGACACAATTAACAATGAAATGTCACAACAGAGTACAATTTACTTGCACAATGTTCTTCGGGTGAATAGAACCAAAGCCAATATAATGAAAATTCAGTTTATCATAGTAACCCACTTGACTATTTGTATTTGTGAACATTGCTTAAAATTTCTTTCATTTTTCCCGGTTATCTTAAACCATATAGTTTCCAATATTTTTGGTTTTTGGCTTTCTTGTGTTAGATTTGTATCTTTCAACTTAATGGATTAATTTTTTTCAAGATCGAGGCTTTTGTGATTTGAACTGAGTTGAGCTTTATTTTCTGGTATCATCGCATTGAAATTCTTTGTCAATATTTCAAACCATCAAGTACAGTTTATCCTTATAATTAATTTCTTTTTGGTAAAGCTCCTTGCAGCTAAAATCTGTTACCTACTTATTCAGCTGATGAAGACAAATATTTTTCCCTGACAACCTTCTATATAGTGTTGTTCCCAATTTCATTTGGTGGATCATTTGTGTTAGACAGGGTGGTTTTCAAATTCATTTGATGGAGCCTTCGCTTTGGATTTGAAATGCCCTGGCTCTTAAATTTTGGATGGATTGTCAAATTAATCTCATAAAATGATGATATTGTTGGCCGTTAAAGAAGTGTTTCAATGTACTTTATTGTAGCAAGCATTTAATTGATCTCGAATATCAAAATTATCTAAATGTGATAAAAACTTCAAGGACAGATGTAATGTTGAACTAGCACTAAGGAAGATTATTCTATAGTCGAATGAATTTGCTACAAGGCTAAACTCATCGTATCATCCTTAATCCAATGGGAAAACTAAGGTTGTGAATAAATGTTTAGAATGTCATTTTCATTTCTTTGCATCCGATAAATAAACACAATGGGTCAAGTGGTTTCCTTTGGCAGAATGGTGTTACAACACATCCTTACAAACTTCATAAAAATGTCTTCATTTATGTCACTTTATGGATATCATCCTTCATCCATCACATCACCCTAGAAAGGGACTCTAAAGGTTCTATAAGTGCATGACCAAATAGGGCACCGATAAGAGGTTCTCAAAATATTGAAGGACAGCTTAGTTATAGCACAAAATAGGATGAAACAACAAATATATCAATATTGCAATGAAAGAGAATTTGAAGTAGGGGATTGGGTATTTTTGATGCTACAACCATATAAACAAATGTCCCTCAAGCAACAAAAGAAGGACAATAAATTAACATTTAGGTGTCATGTCCCCTATAAGGTGTTGCAGAGGATGAGAAGTATGGCTTACAGATTGGAGTTTACTCCATATTCACATGTATATATTATCTTCCATGTTTCTATGTTTCCACAATTGCAATTACTGGATATTTATCTCCTAACAAATTGTAGTTTATTTGTCTTTTGTTAATTATTAATGGAAAATAACTATAAATTCACTGATTGCAATCTCCAAAGCAAAAATGTTGCTAAATATAAAAATTGGAACTTAGAAATATGCACACACAATAAAAATTAACATCGTTGTTTTTGGACAAATGTCCCTGGAAAAACTGTGAAGGGAAAACTAGTGCAATAGATGATGGTTATATTATTATAAATTCTTCAACAATTCTAGAGTACAATGACATGCTTACCTGTCACTGACAAAGATCCATTTAATACTGGAAAAATAAACTGGAGATAAATTGTTTCCCTCTGCAATCAACTTACACTCCTACTAGCCACTCGCACTCCCTTTTTGGAACTCACACTTCCTCCTAGAATGCGCAGATCTGGCTGAGGAAAATTCGTACAACCCCATAATCACCTTCCAGCAAGTTTTTTTGCCTCCTTTTTCTTCTGAAACCCATTCGCTTTGCCTATGGGATACTGATATGGAAACTAGCAACTGAAACATTGATTCTCCAGCAACTCGCACTGGGAAATTTGGCTACTCGCACTAGTTGTAGCGGCCTCCTTTATAGATGAATTTGACCTCCTCTTCCTGTCTCCCAGACACTAGAAAACACTGAGGAAAATTCCTCCAAACTCTTGCTCTCAAATCTTTGTTTATCCCTCTACCTTTGATGCTTCCCTAGCTTCAATTGTGCCCTTGGTGAATAACTGCAATTGGGTAGCCAAACTGCTCACCAAATACTCTATGCACTCCCCAATCCCCTAGACCCACTCTTATAATCTCTTGTTGGAGTCTCAACTGCCATGATTACATCTCAATTAATGCTAAAATCAATTTGAATTCATCATAGAAGCCTCCAGAGAAAAATTGAACTTCCCCAATTATGGCTAATTAATTTAATTGAGACGTCTCCAAGTCTTTTCTCATGAAACTTTTTCTAGGTTTTGGAGATCTTATGTTCCTTAGCCTTTTCTGGGTTTTGGAGATCTTGTGTTCCTTAGCCTCTTAGACATCATAGAGACTAGAACACATGTCCATTGCTACCATAATCTAACAACTTCTTGCTTAACAAGGGTAATTGGTAACAAGATCACAATCCCAACTATTTTAGCATTGCTACCATAATCTAACAACTTCTTGCTTAACAAGGGTAATTGGTAACAATATCACAATCCCAACTATTTTAGCAGAGATGAAGAAGGGAAAAAATCATACTTGAACCAAAAAATATCCTTGAAACAAGGATTAAGTAGCTATAAAATTAAGCAATTATTGAGTACCTCATCAAATGGAATAACCTACCAGTGGAAGATGTGATATGGGAAAATCAATTATTCATGCATAAAAAACAAAAGTTATTCATGTGTTGATTGTTTGATGGGAGTGACATGTTGAGTTGTAAGGCAAATCCCCATGCTAAGCATAAAACCTCTTATTAAGCTTGTTATAGCCCTTTTTGCCACCTTATGTCAACAAGAGTAACCTAGTGTCAACCCCGTAAAGTTGTTGTTCTAAATTTGTTTCTCTTTCCCCTTGTTTGTAACCTTCTAGTAGCTTGTTTCTTCCACAGACCTATCATCTTATCACCCATCACTCCATTACAATTATATAGTTCATCACTTGTTTAAATGCCAAAGTGAAGTATTGGGTGCTAAAACTTGAATCTTATGATTTACATCACATAATATTTAAGGTACAATTGTCACTAAGCAATGAAGCTTTGAGAGCTTAGATGGGTCATTAAAATTGTAATTCTTCTTTTGAAATATATAATATTTGTTTTCCTTTACAAATGATAAGCGATGTAAAATTTTGACTTTTTTTTCAAGGTGTTTTTGAATTACCTTTTTAGAACAAGTTTAAACCCTTTGAAAGAGCTAGGAAGGATTCAATTTTGATCAATAATCTCTATTAGTCTCATCAGACTTCAGATTAGTTTTAAAATCACTTTATGTTTTGGATAAATGATTGCATCTTTACATATGATACCCTTGCCAATGAATTTGGAAAACACCTTACACAACAAATTAGTATGAAATTATGCCTTTCAAAAAATACATTGATCCATTTGCATAACGAACAATTTGATGAATGTATGGTTACTTGAAACAAGTGCATTCTTTAGCCTTGGTGGGTTTGAAAGGGATTCTTTAGTGAAAGGAACTTAACACAGTGAATGCAATGAGGGGGCTGTTAATTCCTTTGGTACTCAACATGGAGTTGATAACATTTATATACACTATTACTTAGTGTATAACAACAACGCCATTCCTAAAACCATATATGAAGTCACTTTTCTTTACCCTTTTCATTTCATAAAGACAAGCAAGGTCTACTTACAGAATTGTTAGAAAAATTGAATGCAAACGAAAAAATAAATGTCCAACATTTAAAGCTGAAAGCAGGAAAACTAAACACATAACCTTTTATGCATAAAACTTACTTTTACTATGGACGTTTTATGTGGTGAAAAGTTGGTATTTTGGGCTAAGATAAATTTATTCTTATAAACAAACGATACAAAACTAGCCAAAGAAAAGGTAAAACAAATACAATGCAATACCACATGATTACTTTACTATCAGACAGATAAGACATATCTACAGAGCATGTAATACAAAGATCGTTGATTCACAATGTCAATAGAACTGTTATAAGGGACATTTTTATCGATCCCATCAAATTCCAGCATCAACTACCAGATCAAAATGGAAAATGTGTTATGTATACATTCTGTTGTTATTTATGGCACAAGGAAACTTCCGTTCCAGCCCTTACCCATGCTTAGGTGTTGTCTGCATAGAATTTTCATATTATGCATAAAATTATTGCCAGCAAAAACTACCGTTGACCATCATCTCTGAAAATAATATATTAAGATATCCATATAAGGTGTTGTCAGAAGAGTTGTACAATATTAATCAATTGTTTCAGTAAGAGATGTAAACTCTTAGAGAGACAAAGCAATGAGTGGTTGTGAAAAACGAGGTTTCGAGTTAAAAAATAGCCCCATACAGTGAATCGTGTTACCCTGAGCAGCTCTCCTTTCATAATATTTACAAAGTAACCACAGCATGGAAGAAAAATAAATGTTAACCTTGGTCTTAGATCTGAAGGACCTGACAGCTAACTAGCTCAATAAAGCCAAAATGTCGACTAGCAATGCTCTTCCTATCAACCTCAGAATCAGAAATACTAGTAGAAGGATCGAAGGTCGATGACGATGAAGATGATGTAACTGCACCTTCGCTTGTGTCAGCCTGCAAAACAGCGACATTGTCGCTAATGTCTTTCGTAATAACATGAAGCTTTCCCAAGAATCCAGCTAGTAGGTAAGGTGACTCTGAATCTGTGTAATCTACAACAGGTACTTTCCTCAAAATGACTTTCCATGTATCTTCCTGGGGATCATACATTTTAATCTTACCGCTGTCTAATGAACTAGAAGGATCCAACGCATACAAGTTACCATCCACCACAACACTTAATTTTGTCCCTGCCTGCCTTGCAGGCCAACCATCTCCCATACCGTTTGGCATCTCCAGCTAAGAATCAGTAGCAGGATCATAGGCTTCACCGCCAACATCTACAAAGAAAGGCCACGAATATAAGCTCTGTGGTACACATAGTTTTCCTCTAAATGATATCATTCCAGTAGCAATTGGTTTTAGCATATCTGCCAAAAAAGCTGTGGGTAGAGCTTGAGCTCGTGCAAATGGCATGTTTGGAATTTGGGTCCAGGTATTTGTAACAGGATCATAAACCTCTGCCTACAGAAGTGGAGTCAATCCACCTTTGCCCCTATTCACTCCACCTACCACATAAAGCTTCTTGTTCAGGAAAGTTGTTTTACCATAAGCCCTTGCAGTGGTCATAGGTGCGACTTCTGTCCATGCATTTATTCTTGGATCATAACGCCAGACGGATTTGAGAGCAGATGCTTTAGCAAACCCTCCCGGAACATAGAGGCATCCATTAATGGCCCCTACGGCACAACCACAAAAAGTTGTTCTATCTAGAGAATCTTTCCGTCCAAACTAGCCCTCACAAAACCTGTTAGCCTGTAACCCGATGCTCCCATTGCATTACATAAACTCCATCCCGTAGCTTGATTGAATTCCTCCTCATATATAAAAGCCGGAATAGGTGGCAAGATGTGCCATTTAGCTAATAACGGATCCAAAGCATTCCAGATGAGCTTTTCCTCTTCGTCTTTCATCAAAATGTACAGTCATTCTTCAGAGAAACAGATCTCTTTTCTCCATAACGCTCCACCTTCATCTCAATCTCTGACATGTTTCTGCAGTTGCCGAAGATGAGAGAGAAACAATGGTTCCTTGAGTATGGCAAGCACTAGGTAGTTTGAAAAGTTAGTGATGGAAACCGGATATTTGATCCAACGGTAGCAATTATTCGAATCGTCTAACATCAAAACAGAGGGAGGATAACGATGACAGCAAAGACCACAGGAAAGTTCATCTCAGAGGGAACGCCTTACGGCGTAATGAGCATATATCACGACTTTTTTCATCATTATTATTATTATGATAAAAATAAAGATTAACAAATAGCTCAATTATAATGGCAAAAACTCAAAATTGGATTGAATTTTATTTTTTCAAGAAAAATCTTGATAAATATAATTAATTATTTATCTCAAATTTGTATGTAGAGGTTACACAGAGTTGAAATCTACGCTTTTGCCATATGTAACAACTCCAATTTAAAATATACAAGTAATTACATCAATTTATATGATTAATAATCAACACACAACTATTTAACTAATTAACATAGAATTTTGAAAAATATGAGTAGAGACAATTTACCTGTATTGACGATATTTTTTACTTGTGCTTTTGGAGTTGAATGCTCCTTGAATTCTGCTCACTGCAACAAATATTTTGGGGATGAATCTCCACCCAACCGTAGGCTCAACTTCACATAATATTTCCGAGCCTTCAATCAACGTACTATTGCCATGGAATCCTTTGTCTCACAAAACTTTTCTCTTAAGAGAATGAAGCAAGCAATGCTAAATAGCATCCTCCTCATTGTCCATTAAATAGACCCAAAACTGGAATGGGGTTTGCATACATACATTCCATGTGTGAACATGCCATTTTTATTTCTTTATTTTAAGTTTTACTTAATTTAACTCTTTCTTATGTTATTCATTTTTACTTTTTGCTAGCTTTATTTATTTTTACTATATATATATATATATATATATATATATATATATATATATATAGATATAACACTCCATATTATTATTTACTATTTTATTTATTTATTATTATTATATTATCTTCGTTATTTATTATTTATTTACTATTATTATCTTTTCATTATATTTTACTGTTTATTTACCATTATTATCTTTTCTTTATTTTTTATTATTTATTTACTTATATTTTAATATTATATTATATTATTTATTATTTATTTTTATTTTTATTAGGGGATATTACAAGTACTACAAGTTAATTTATGCAACTAGGGTCAAATTCCACCTTGGATATCTCATATGAGGGAGATAATGATTTGCATCAGCAATCTTAAGTGTTGTGGGGAGACAAATAATCTACTTTATAGCCTTTGTTGCTAAGTGTTGAGAGAGAGAAGAAGGATTTAGGATTGTGTGTGGCTTTCATACAATGAAAGTGTCAACCTACATGTATTTTTCATTGTACCTCACAAGGTTACGATTACCCCTAGTTGATAATTTATGTTTGCCAAATTATAAGTCTATAATTTGACTCAACATTTTGACATTGTTTTCAGGGAGGTGCTAAGGGATGATACTAAAAGTGCTCTAGTATGACTTCTTTTTGTCTAATTTTTTTAAGACAGGGAGATTCGAAGTGGTAAGACATGGGGTAAGGCTTACGCACATACAGAGATCAGAATTCGCCAAAGCCACGTCCTGATTGTTTGGTAAGTAGAAGTTCTGAATTTTTTTGTATAATGTATGAATAGGGGCCAATATCCTAAAACTAGATTTTCAAGTATTTCTAGTGGTGGTGTGAACACCACTTCGTCCTCTAATAAACTGGCAGGAAGAAAGAAGTCTGTAAATAACAAGGCAAAGGAAACAAGGGAATCTGAACAGAGGACTGACAATTCTGAATAGGGATCGAAAGCTAATCCTAAGTCGATCAATACCCACACATCAGAGAAGGATCTTTTTGTTAGAGAATTTTTTGTTGCTTCTCGTCAAGAATCTCCTCTTACTAGGGGGACATCATCTTTGCTCAGTGGTCAGCCTGAAGAGGAATTCCTCTTCAATCCTATTCAAGAACCAAAGTTCCAAACAACTGACTCTGAAAGATTTGTAGCTTACTGGTGTCCCACTCCCTTCTAGTTCGATATGGCTCACCTAGAGGGTATTGGTACTACAGATGGGGACTATCATGAGAAGGAAGAGGAACCAGTTACATTCAAATTTCTTATCAAATATTATGTTGGAGCCAATCAGATGAAAAACATTCCTCCCTCTGTTTTTCCTAATTTTTGTGGTACCTCTAGTGAAGATCCTTATGCCTTCTTATTCGAGTTTAATGTATTGTGCAGGAGTTATGATTATTCTTCAAATGCTAAAAATTTGAAGTTGTTTCCTGCCACATTAAAAGATGCAACCCTCATGTGGTTTATGGGATTGAGTGCAAACTCCATTTCAACATGGGATGACATGAAGAAGGTATTCTTGAGAAAGTATCAGGATTACTATAAAACCATGGACATCAGAGAAGAAATATTTGGCATGACCCAAAAGGAGGAGGAAAGCCTAGAGGACTTCCTAAAAAGATTCCAGTACAATTTGCAAAGATCCAAGATGAACCAGCTGAACAAAGAAACCTTGAGAACAATTTTTCTAAGGGCCATAAGACCAGAATCTCTCGAGGTTTTGAACTTGATGGGAGTAGGTGATGTATCAAAATTGATTTATGATGATGTGTGCGAGTTGTGTCGACAATATTCGAGGGGAAATTCTAAGGTTGGGAGAGGATCAACGGATACTTCTTCCAGATTAACTAAATCAGTTGAATGGGCTAGGGTAACCAAAGCTGAAATGGGTAATTTATTTGAAAATTTGAAAATTGACATTCTTGGCACTTTGTCTTCACGGTTGTATTTTTTTCAGGCTAAGAAGAAATAGGAGGAAGTGGAAAAGGCCCTAGATATGTTCTACTCCAAATGTAGGGAGAAACATCCCTTGAGGGAGTGTCCTGCATCCAATATAGAGATATGTCAAATCTGTGAAGTTGATCATTCTACTAATAAATTACCTTCTCTTCCAGAGATTAAAGAAACAGACTTAGCAGATCAAGAAGTTGTGAATGCACTTTATGCAACGACACATCAAAATCCATGGCAACCACATCCTATAGGTATGACACAACAACATTTTCAATTTCCTTATGCCCAGAATCAGATATGGAATTTTCCAATGCCATGGTAGCCCTGGCCTCTGCAACAACCTTGGCAGGGGAAATTTCCTTACCCTATTGCACCAACTTATCCCCCTCAAAATTTCTATTGACCACAACCCATGCGAGAAAAAGTTTTTCAACCACAACCACAACTTCAGTTGCCTGCCCCACCAACTCAACCATGTCCCACACAACTTCCTACCAAAGCAGTATCACCAACTTATCCCCCTAAAAATTTATATTCACCACAACCCATGCCACAACAAGTGGTTTAGCCACAACCACAACTTCAGTTGCCTGCCCCACCAACTCAACCACGTCCCACACAACTTCCTGCCCAGCCAGTATCCAATCCCAACAACAAATTTCTTCAACCTACTCACAATGTTGGAGAAACCACTTATCCCACTTATCCTACCTATTGCATCACACCTCAACCTCTGTAGGAAATTTATGTACCTTTGTTGTAGGAATTTCCTGCATCTCTACAGGAAATTAAACTTAGGTCAGGAAAAGTGGTGACCCAACGAGGAAAAATTGAAGAGGTTATAGAGGAAGAAACCCCTGATACACCTAAAACAAAAAATATACAAGAAACAGTAGAAAAAAACATTCTAAGTTCACAAAAACCTTCCTCATCTCAAATTGTCCAGCCTCCTTTTCCAAAGAGGTTGGAGGTGAAAGAAATAATGAAACAACTCAAGTTTGATCTAGTATCTGAATTAAGAAATGTATGCATCAAGATTCCCTTACTGCAAGCAATTAGGGACATCCCAATTTATGCTAAAACAATTAGGGAACTATGCACCAAAAATCCAGGGAGACAAAAGAAAGAACCCTCTACAATTCAAGTAGGTGGAAAACTTGCAAGCCTTATGTCTACCGAATTTTCCACTAAAAAGTATGAAAAACCTGGAATCCCTATGTTTACCACCTTCATCAATGGATATCCAATAAGAAATACTTTAATTGATGTAGGTGCAGCCATTAATGTAATGACAATGGAAACACCGTCCCATATAGGATCCTTTAACTTGCTTCCTACCCCTACTGTGTTAGAATTAGCATACAGATCTAAGGTCAAGCCAGAAGGTGTATTGGAAGACATTGTCATTTCATTAGATTCCTGGAAATATCCTATAGATTTTTATGTTCTTCAACCTAAAACCAGTTTGGGAAGGTACCCTTTGATCTTTGGGAGACCTTGGTTGGCCACAGTAGATGCCTTCATAGGGTGTAGGTCAAGAAACATGACCATCACCCAAGGGGTTGAAAATAAACACATCAATCTATATCCATCTACTAAACCCCTCTTAAAATCATAAGATACTCATTGGATTGATGAAGAACATAATTCAAAAATTATCCATCTAGTTTTGACAATATCCCAAGCTATGAGCCTTAAAGAGAATAATGAGGAAAATTTAACTAATTGCTATATTTCAAATCCTATTTTTTCTCATCATTCAGAGGGACAGTCAATTCATGAGGCAGATGTCATTGCTAATTTGCTAGAGAAAATCTTCCAAGAGAATAATACAACAACTGAATTAAATTCAACCCTTCTATCTATATTTCCTACATGTTCAATGACTGAATGTGGAAGCAAGGTAATCGAAATCTTTCTTGGGAAAACTTTAAATATCAACTCTGCCTTAACTCATGAACATGAAAATCAATTAATTCAGACATTGAAAGACTTTTTAGATACATTTTCTTGGAAATATACGAATATGAGGGGCATTCACCCAGACACTTGCATTCATCATATTTATATAGAAGGAAATTCCAAGCCTATAAGGCAACCACAAAGGAGGATGAATCCTGCTTTAAGAGAAATTGTAAAAGATGAACTTCAGAAGCTATTAAACGTAGGATTCATTTATCCTATTTCAGACAGCCAGTGGGTATCTCCATTGGTTATTGTCCCTAAGAATAATGGGAAATGGCAAGTGTGTATAGATTATAGGGAACTAAATAAAGCTACATTAAAAGACCATTTTCCCTTGCATTTTAGAGATCAAGTGCTGGACACCTTAGCAGGAAAGAGGTACTTTTCTTTCTTAGATGGGTTTAGGGGGTACAATCAGATCAGGATAGCTCTAGAGGACCAAGATAAAACAACATTCGCATGTCCATAGGGTACTTATGCATATAAGGTATTACCATTTGGTCTATGCAACACACCAACCACATTTCAAAGGGCAATACTTGGTATTTTCTTTGATATTTTACATGATTGCATGGATGATTTTACAGTAATGGGTGAAACTTTTGAAGAAGATTTATTTAATCTTAGAAAAGTTTTGCAAATATGTAGAGAAACTACTCTTTCATTAAGTAATGAAAAATATTTTATGATCATTACTGGAGGGATTGTTTTGGTCATCATGTTTCTACTACAGGAATTAAATTTGACCCGACAAAGATTGAAATGATTGTGAAGATGCCTCCACCAACCAGCCAAAAGGGAGTCAGAAGTTTCCTTGGGGATACAGGCTAGTACATAAGGTTTATTGAAAATTTTACAAAGGTAGCCTCGCCACTGCTTAAATTATTGACAAAAGATTTTGAATTTCATTGGAATGATGAATGTCAAACTGCATTTAACACACTCAAGGAGAAGATTTCTTCGGCACCAATCTTGAGAGGACCACATTGGAAAATTCCATTTCATATTTCCATTAATGACTATGATTCAGCTATAGGGGCAGTATTGGGCCAAAAGGAAAACCTCGTAACCTATGCTATTTATTTTGTTAGTAAAAATTTAACTCATGCTTAACTGAATTATATGGTAACTGAGAAAGAATTCCTTACTATGGTTTATGCTATTAATAAGTTTAGACATTACATCACCAGCTATGAAGTTTTTGTACATACTGACCATTATGTTATTCGGTATCTCATGAATAAACCAGTTACTAACGGAAGAATTACTAGATGGCTTTTGCCACTGTAGGAATTTGACATCACAATATTGGATAGGCCAAGAAAAGAAAATCAGGTAGCTGATTTCCTTTCTAGGCTTAACCATGAAGGTGGGGATGTTCCTGTTAATGATAGCTTCCCAGATGAGAACTTGTTTTCCATTTGTGTCAAATCACCTTCGTTTGCAGATATAGCTAATTACCTTGCTAGAGAGAAGTTACCACCTTACTTTTCATCTAATCAGAAATTAAATTTATTAGAAAAAGTGTTTCTTACTCTTGTATAAAAGGAAACCTCTTTTTCACTGGACCTAATCTGATTACCCGCAGGTGTCTCAGAGAAGACGAGATAGACGACATCTTGAGAACTTGCCACGATGAACCCTATGGAGGGCACTTTGCAAACAAGTGAACAGCCTATAAAATCCTCTGCCCAGGTTACTATTGGAATAGTATTTTTAAAGATGCAAAGGACTACTTTTGAAAGTGTGATAGTTGCTAAAGAATAGGGCAGCCTGTTCAAGTAGATGAAATTCCTTTGCAACCACAAGTTCTCATAGAACCATTTGAGAGGTGGGCTCTTGATTTTTTAGGACCCATTAATCCCATTTCCAAAGCTAAGAAGTATATTTTAGTGTGTAATGATTATGTTACAAAGTGGGTGGAAGCCAAAGCAGTTCCTAGATCAATAGAGAGATTAGTGGTAGATTTTCTCTTTTCTGATATTTTTGTAAGATTTGGGGTAGCAAGGGAAATTGTTATTGATTAGGGTACCCATTTTGTATCTAAGCCTATGTAGGGAATTGTGCAAAAATATCATATGACTCATTGGAAGTCCACTCCCTACCATCCACGAGCCAATGGTTAGGTGGAATAAAAAAATAAGGTACTGGAGACAATCCTGACTAAGACAATGCAACTACATAAAAAGGATTGGGCAGATCAACTTCCAGAGGCCTTACGGGCCTACATAATCACCTAGAGAAACACTACCATTTTTTCTCCATATGAATTGGTATATGGAAAACAAGTTTTATTGCGAATTGAATTTCAAATCAGAACTTTTAAGATGGCAGCAGATTTGGACATAGATTTCACTGAGGCATAACAATAGAGGATCTTGCAACTCAACGAACTAGATGAGATTAGGAAAGATGTTTTTCAGCATACTGACCTTATCCAGCAAACAAAGGGCTAAATGGCACGACATATACATTAAGAAGAAGTAGTTTAAGGAAGGAGACTAGGCATTGTTGTTCGATTCAAAATTCAAGAATTTCAAAGGAAAGTTTAACACACATTGGCTTGGTCCTTATGAGATCGATAAAGTATTTGATAATGGATTTGTTTGAGTCAAAAAAATATATGATGGAAATGTGACCTTCTTGGTTAATGGGCATAGACTCAAGTTATATGAGAAGCCCCAATCAAAGGAGAAATTTTTGGAGGAGATTGTGAAGAAGAAAGTGTTGGAAATGGCAGGAAAGAGGGGTATCTCTTTCACTACCTCTTCTTGACTTTTTGCCATAATAAATTGAGCTTACTTTATTCCTTATCATGCTCATTAAACCATGAGAGAAGTTTCTATTGTATATAGGTTTATTCCTTTTCCGGGCCCAGTAGACTATTTACGGAAAAGGAACCCCATTGGAGTTTTCTTTTTTAGTATTTCAGACTCTCTAAAATTGAAATCTGGTGAGCATGAACTGCCTTGGTCTCATTAAAATCACAAGGCAGTAGATCCCTCAGGATCCCCAAGTAAATTTTGTTTCATACCTTAATAAATCTTTGATTTTCTTACATTGGACTGATGTGGGATTCTCTGAGGCCCACCTTCCAATAATATTGTCCCATCGACATCAGCACATTATCTGGGTTCAAGGTCAGAGATATATGATGCCTTGAATCCTGCATACATCAGTGGTAAGCTATCTCGACTACAGCAGTGGAGATTCATCAAGGCTCCTTGAACAATGGATCCTGCTGGGGGTTCAACAATAACTCATCCATTCACACCTACTAGGATGCATCGGTTGTACCTTGTTCCTCACTTTCATTATTGGTGATGGACCTCGTGTTGGTTAATAGTTGATATTAATGATTGGTAATCCAATGAGATCGTTGCACATTCGACATCAACACCTTTATTCATGTAGAAGTGAACTGTACAAGGATAGGTAAAGATGGAGTTCAATATTTTTCCTGCCGACAAATCAAAGACCAGTTAGCAATAAATGAGGTAGCAACTTATCACAAAAAATTTGCATTATCATTTTGTTAAAAATACAATGGGATTCCTTCACATACATTTTTATTTCCTATAGAAGTTACGAATTCCTGCAGAAGAATTTTACTACACAATCCCATGGTCTGTGGACCATTAGTAGGTCTATCAAGCCGCATTACATTACAAAAACAAGGGCAGACAACCATGTGAATCTATTATGACTTCGCGCTCTATGCCCACAAGTCACAGAGCCTTTACAAAGGACTTGGTCAAAACTTGGGCTTTAAGCCCAAAAAAATGCCTTGGGGGGATTCCATGCCCAACAGGCCCCCAATACAAACATCATGACTCGCCCTCGAGTCACTCTGTCGGTGCAGAGATCTTCGTGTGAAGTCCCTCCAACTCTGCTCGAACTGCTACAAGGTCTACATCGCATTGGGCGACTGCCTGCTGAATTTCCTGTACGCGTTGTTCTTATACTGTGGTGTCAGAATTGCTTCCCTGCATCTATTCCTACATCTCCTTCCTCCGTTTATAGTCCCGCGTGTTATCGGGAAATCTAGTGTCCACTTGAAGCTACTAGTCCACTAAGACTAGTAGCTATCTTAGAAACAAACAAACTAAAACTACTTTCGCTTTCCTTTTTGAGAAGTAGATAAGAGGGGAACAAAGGACACCAACCTTAGTCTTGCGCTTGATTCCTTGCTTGGTTCCTCTCCCTTCTGATAGATCCTTGCCGCTTTTCCTTTGTCTACCCAGCTTCAAAGAGCACCTGTGGGATCAAAGCAGCACAATACTATCAAAGAACAGAGATCTACAATCATAAACAATATAGGACCAGATATATATTGACCACACAAATGCATATATCATCAAACATACAAGAATGTGGAGGAAAACTTGAATAGCTTTATTAATATCAAGAATAGCAAAGAGGATTACAACTAATTGTTGCGACCCAGCGTCATCCTCTCAGCATGAAAGCCCTTCTTCACCTCATGAAAAGCTTAGATCACCCAACACTATGATGTTCCACCAAGAAACCAATAGCACTTCCTTACAAAATACCAAATTCCAACCTCTGGATCTCTGGGATGAGGGATCCATATATAGATGATTGCAGGGAGGTCAGTCAGCTTCCGGGATTTTGATTAGTGTCTTCTCTCTGATAGTTCTTGATTCCACTTGGAGATTTCATGATCTCTTACTCATCCCTGGGTGAATTCAGAGAGACAAGTGTCCTGGGGAAGTTTCTGGAAGATTCCAAGATCATCCACTTAGCAAACTGCCTCCACCATTTGTCTGCTCTCTTCCATCGCACCCTATAGAAGAGATTTTCAGTATGCATCGCACCCCCTGTGTGTAATAGGTGAGATGCATCTCACCCTCAGCACTGAGCAGTTTGTATGGTCCAGTTTTGAGCAGTTTCTTGTGGATAATTTCTGGGAGATGATGTAATCAGCTAACCTTGTTCCTTTAGGGCATGAAAAAACACTTTTAGGGACTTAGAAACCCTTGGTGTATGGACATATATGATTGGGCTTGCAGTGCCAAAAAATGTCTATAACAGTTGCCCCCCTAAAGCATGAGGTCGTTAATCTTTTGATGTCGAGTGAAATGCTTTATCATGAGGATCTGAGGTTTTCAAACTGGAAGGCGACCTGTAATAAGATACAATACAATACATTATCGTCATAATATTTTCATGATCTAGCTGAGGCGGGCATTCCCATGCTCAGCTTTATAAATTCATTTTCATGTACATATGACAGACAACCGTCTGTGTGGCAGACTGATGATTCTGATAAAGCCATCATCCTTTGATTCAGATGATCATCTGTGCAGCAATGATGTACATTTGATGTGTTTATTTTCCTAAATATATCGCAGCCCGGATGGATGAAACTAGATCCAGGGTCTTCAAACTCGTCCAATCTTCGCCTGAAGTACAAGTCGATCCATGTGAAAAAATGTTCTGGAGTCAAACATGGAAAGACATCGCCTGATTACCATGTAATGATGTAAGTTGTTAACAGGCGCGAGAGGAATCACCGATAATGATGATGACCCTCAAGGTATGGTAGTGCAATTCGCGTGGTGTGAAAAAGGGACTTGGCGTCGAACACCACGCAAAATATTTTGGTCGAAGGCCATTGATGTAAACCTATCGACGGTGTTAGCGTTCGAATTTGCCTTAGGCTGAGGAAGGCAAAACTTGAGGCAACATCAAACCAAGCTCAACCTCGTAGCTAGCCCTACGAGGACAGGAGAGGGCTCTCTCCTGTCAATCTCGGCAAAAGGTAATAAAAGAGGCTTGAGATGACTGAATTGATGACTAATTTTAGGCTAGGTATGAAGTACAAGGACTATGGAATTTATTTTTTTGAAGTTTTGTTGAATTCAAGGGAAAGGCAATTTTGGGTGCGGGGATGAGGCACAGCTTTTGCAGAGGTCTACTTGGGGCAAGATAGGTGATTGTTTTGATGCCTTTAAAGTGATTGAATGAATAGACCTGATAGGTGAGGAGCTAAGGAGAGCAAGGAAGTCTCAAGGATTCTCCTTAAACTGAAGAAAACATGGAAAATTAAACAAACTTAAAGGCAGAGCATAGAAAATTTATGGATTCTACCTTAACACTTCATTTGTTTAATTGCAGAAGATTAAATAAGGAAAATGGTACACATAAAAAACTTACAATTACTGAGAGAAACACACCATCAACACATAAGGCCACATGAATCCCAAATAGTGCTGCAAAACCCTGGTCTATCCTTTGCCAAAATTGCAGATAAAATATGTACAATAGTGTATCGAGCTATTCCCAAGAGTCCAACCCTGAAAATGACTAAGAAAATACATAATATAAGCAAGCTAACACATTCCCTTGCCTCTAGGGGTCGAGCTCATCATCCTAGGAGCTGTTTCAACCAATTCTAAACAAAGCACTACAATCTAGGCAGTCAAAACAACTTGCCTCTATAAGCTAGGAAACCAATTCATTCATTAAATTTTTGCTATTTTATGAATGAATCATATATAATAGGTAAATAAGTGTCAAGTAAACATAAATTTACATTAATTACATCAAGGAGGGTGAAAAATCCCATCACAAGTCAAAACTGGTCAAACTGGCTTCGTTTCCTGAGCTGAAGATGAAAACTGTGCAAAAAACCCTGATGCGCCACGCGCCTTTCCACCTGCTTTTGGGGCACTTTCCGGCATCCAAATTGAGCTCAGGTTGGCTTTTTGGAAAGCCCTGGATTCCTACTTTCCAACCCAGGTGGAATTTTCCAATTTGATGTCCATTTGCCCCTCCAAAAGTGCATTCTCCCAAGGCTGCTTCCTGTGTGTCCAAAAAGGGGCAGTGAGGTCATTTTTTGCATGTTTTCTGACCTTTTGGGGACCCAAACCTTGATGAAATGCCTTGGCAATAGCTGAGCAGGTGTATTTCATCATGAAAAATCCAAAAATGCAAACCATTTGTGATTTGGACCTCCCAATATTATGGGTAGCACGCGGCACGCTACGCGTTGAGCCCAAAAACCTGTTTTTTACACAAAAATTTCAAAATTGACAAAATTTTCCCCAAACTTGTTGAAATTTGGGCTGGGGGTCCCTAATCAAGTACTATGCTCAGTCAAAGAGGCTTCGGCCAAAATCCAAAGATGATCAAGCTCCTTTTGTCTTTTTTTTTTCTTGACCATTTTCCTCAATTTTGCCTTAAGATTCCTAATTCGCGCCTTGCAAACCAGGTTCCAAACCTGGTAATGCATAACCATGTGTTTCAATAATGCATGGTCTCTATTGGCCCTTTTTAGCCATTCCTCCAAGTAGATGTTGACCCTCTCGAGATTAGCCTCTCGATCCTCATTTACTTGTTGAGGTGAACTCAATTTCTCTATGTTTGGTAGCTTGGCGATTCTCATGGATGTTCTGTA
The DNA here is from genome assembly GCA_031772625.1 of Pinus tabuliformis. NCBI lineage: Eukaryota > Viridiplantae > Streptophyta > Pinopsida > Pinales > Pinaceae > Pinus > Pinus tabuliformis. Next base: position 1,095,597,851 of record CM062820.1, read on the forward strand.
GCTCTATGATCATGTGCTGGTCCTCAAGCTGTTTATTCCGCTACTCTAGATACCTGATATATTGGGTCTTCTCTGATTCTGAAGCTGTCTCATCATGAATAGTAACAAAACCGGATGGCTCACCTGAAGGCCCCTCCTCATGCTTGGGCTTCTTGCCCTTATCCTGTACCTGCGGTGCTGCTGTCGAAAGCGAGGCCCCTTCCACACAAGGTGGAGATAACACTCGCTGTGCTGATGAAGTCAACGAGACCCCTTCCACCCCGGGTGGAGATAGTACTGGTCGTGTAGATGCAAACAATGCCCTGTGACCTTGCTGGTATGTCACATATGGAGGAGCACTTATATGCTCAGTCTCGGGAATGTCTGGCTGGTTGGAAGGTTCTCCCTCATCATGAACTATCTCGGGAGGTGGCTGTAATGGTGCAAAGTAATCACGGGAGATGAAATCTTCCCAAGTAATGCCCTGCTGTGCCAACTGATGCATCACTACAATTTTAACCAATGCATAATGATAGATGCTCTTATGCTAATGTGTTGGGCTCTTCCTTTGTACTAAAGGCACCATCCTCTCTATGTTGCAACACATAAAAAACGGAATGTTCATCATACGTACCCTTGTAAAATGCATCAACAAACGGACATGGTACGCATAGAGACGTGAGAATCTGCCTTCGCAGCTGAAATATCGAATGATGAGTTTCATCAATGGTGCATACTCATCCCTTAGGAATCTGAAAGGAAAAACTGCAGTCAAGTGTCTTATATACCCGGGCTTGATATATGGCTCATAGTAGAATCTGTCTAACTGTTGGCGTTTACTCCATTCCTCCCCTACATTTGGTATCCCAGTGGCCTGAGCAATAATCTCAGGTGACAAGGTTAAATTCACTCCGGCAAGGTTTACATGACCATCCTGCAAATGTAGAACAAATAAACGGACTAGTTCCCGATAATGCTGGATTTGTGAGATCCGCTCACAGTATTCAAAACATGATTGATACCGAAAATAGTCCATTGCAAGTGGACAAGCTTGCAATTGAGCCAAAGAAGTAGGCTCCTCCCTGACATGCTGACCACCTTTGCCACCTTTGTGATACCTCCTTGGCACGTTTACCTCTGGTGTAGAATCACTATCATAATCCTGCTCATAAGCTGACTCGGTCTCTGACATGTTCTTTAAAATCAAGGTAGCTTGAATATATATATGCTGATATACAACTGTGTGCAAAATTGACTGTAGACTTTTTCTTTTTCTCAAAATGCTGTGACCAAGGGGACACAAATATACAAGGGAATTGTTAAGAAAGGGAAAACATTAGGGAAATGGGGACAATGGAAATAAAACAAGGAATTTAGGGAAGGGAAGGGGCATGGAAATCTTGAAGTTTTAGGGTTTGGGATGAGGTAGGGTAGGGAAAATATGTTTGTAGTAGAAGGGAGGGGTTAGGATTTGAGGGAGGATAGTGTAGGGTTTTATGAGGAATTATTGGGGAAAATATTGGTGAATATAGGGGGTGGGAAACAAAGGAAATAGGAAAACCTTGGCAACATTTATTTTTGAAAACCCTACAGCAATCTTGGCATTTAAATCCTTACAGCAAACTAATGGAAAAGGAGGGTTTTTACACTTGGTTTTTCATGGAAAATATAGCATAATTTCTTTACATAAACCTTTCAAAACCAAGAATGAGTCGTGTATAAAGCCTACCTGTGATTTGATGCGTGAGAAGAGGTGTTTGAGTGTGTTTTGGACAAAGTCTGGGCATAAACTCCAATGCGCCGCGCGCCTCACCCAACGCGTCGCGCGCTCCTGATGCACCTCACGCGTGTAAAATAACACTGAAATTTGTCGCCTGATGCGCCGCGCGCCACTGATGCATCGCGCACCCAACCTGATGCGTAGCGCGCCCTGGAAACGGCCCAATTTGCTCACAAACTCACAAAATCGCCTTAGAACAATGCTCTTTTCTCTTGGAATGTGGAATGGGTTGCAAATGAGGAGAAATATCTTCATATAGACTCCTTGTTGATTTTTTCTTAACCCGAAACCCATTTTCTTATGTTTGGTTGTTGACACTTTTTCAAAATTAATAGGCTCTGACCTTTTTGGTTTCCCCTTTAAAATTGGTTGAAATAATGATTTTCTCTAATAATTTTTTGCAGGGATAGCTCTAATATGCTCTGGAAAAGGAGACCAAGGCTGCACTTGAACGATTGAAGAACTGAAAATTTTGACAATTTTTACAAAAATGAGATGGCGACTTATCTTCAAAACAGAGTTTTGAAGATAAGTCCTAATTCATCTATACAATGATGAAAATTATTGAGGTAATGATCTATCAAAAACATCCCTCTGGCCTGCTGGTCTTCCAAGACTTTTCAAGACAAAATTGACTCAACCCTAGACCTAAGACCTCAAAATTTAAAACATGATTGTAAATGACCTTTGAAGACTTATTTTAATAAACAAGCCTGAACCAATAGTGCTAAGCACGAGGGGAATGAATGACACAAACCGCCCCATCAGAGTTATGGCATGCCTAACGAAATGCAACTGATCAAAACTGATGGGACACCTAATCATGAAATGCAAAAGAGCTTTGATCTCTGACGGAGGGATAACTAGATCGACTCTAACAGCCGGAAGTGAGAAACTTGCCATTGAGGCATACAAACTTCAAAGTACTGAAAGGGTTGTTCCTAAATCGACTTTTGGATAATGAGCTGATGTCGACAAGAAGCGACCCATCGTAGGAGGGCCTTAATGAATCCCACATCTATGACACGGAACGGAGTAAATGATTTTGGAGGTGAAAACGATCTGATGATACAGGGTTCAGGGTGGTGGTCATGAAAGAATGGAGCGTGAATGTATTGCAGCAGATGAGACACAGGTGAATTCTCTGAGTGACTTCTCTTGAACATACTGGCGACACTGACATGGATAGGTAGCGTTAAACCCAAATATAGATGGTGCGATGCACCAATGGTGATATGACCGGTGAATGGAATAACCCAACCCAACTCGGACGTGGAGTGAAAGTGTCATGTTCAAGAGCGACTTGCTACCAATAAAGTTTCTTCAAGTTTTCTTCCCAATTTTTCCCCAGTCACTGCTGACGAGTACCTCTTTATTTTTATCAAGCTTGAGGAGGATAAGATATGCTTGTTCTATAATTTACCCTTCGGGCAAACCAGTCACTATGTTTTAATAAGCCTAGCGACAGTGAAACTCGTTCTTGTCTATATGGACAAGTTTGTCGCTATTGGTTTTAACGAGTTTAACAACAAAGATAACTCGGTCCTTTTCAATTTTAGAGAGTCTGAAAGGGATGTAATGGAAACTCCAATAATCATTTTTCGTCATATACTCCCTCAAGTCCAAAAAAGTATAAAATAATACGAAAGGGATGAATTTTCGTTAATTTTAACAAGCGCTCGATCTTTTTGTGTAATAATCCCTTAGGTCCAAAAAGATTAAAATCTAGAGGAGGGATAGCACTCCCAGTAGCTTTAACGAGCTGGAGAGGCCAACTTCTCGGAAATCTTTTCATATTTTACGAGTCAGACAAAAAGAGCTTAAAGGAGACTCGTTTTTTGAGGAACGAGTGATAATTTTAGGTAACAGCTGATTCCAAGTAAGGTTTGGAATTTTCCAATCATGGCAGTGTCACAAGGATGGCTAACAGTATCACTCTTCGCAGCTGTTCCTCAAAAAGGGTAAACAATCAAATGGAGGCGTATGATCGGCTAAAACAGAGTGGAGGTGATGATGAGAACACGACCAAGGCTCAAAAGCTGATGATAATGCATTCACAATGGTTATTTACCGGAAATCGGTTCATTTTTTAATGAGCTTAAACTCTGGGTGAAACATTTTCTCATTGCTAAGTTTAATTTTTAACGAGCTTGAACTTTGCGTAAAATTGCTCGTGGCGGGTCTATTTTTTAACGAGCTTTAACCCTGTGGTAACACTGCTCATGATAAGTTTGCATGCCCCCTGCATAGTCACGCAAATTGAGGTGCATGCCCCCCAAGCTTCATTGCATTCAACACGGTGGTTGGAATGAAGGTTTACCTTCGAGATCTTTGAAAGATTCGACTTGGATTTTACGAGATCGTAATCAAAGATTCGACTTGGAAAGGGATTTGTTTCATTTCTTAATGAGGTTGACACAGTAAAATAACTATCCTCAGAATCCACCATATTTACAGTATTTGATAGAAAATCAAAAACTGAATGATGATTAAGGTCGCTGGAATAATCTTCGTGGTAATCCGAAAGATGGGAGTGATGGTGGTAATCTTCCCATGATACCTCTCCTATCATTATTGACTGAATGATTCCTTTGTCTATAGAATGTACATGCGACCAAGGTTCTAAAGAGGTGCCATATTCCTTAGACCTATCTATCCAAACACTCAATGAGTGTTGATTTGGGTCTGCCCCCCAGGTCAAGAAAATTGATTGCTACAATATTTCTAAAATGGCGATGGTCCATGCTGTCAAAATGTTCAGGGATCTTCTGAAGCTAGAAGACATCATATTGTAGGTTCCCGCAGTGGCTACTTCTGCCAGATTGTTTGGAGGCGGTAGGGAAAAATTCCCCATTAATGTAGGGTCTTTTAGTAGGCCTACTCCGACATTTTGAAGCGATTAAGAGCTTCCATGGATCATTGGAATGCTTCCCGTAACTTGTGAACTATTGGGGAGGAAGGTTTGTTGGTCGACGATCGTAATCCCTCCTTGGAAGGGAAATGCAATCTTTCTGAAGTATGTCAACACAACTGCAGCCATATCATAAATCCAGGGCCTTCCCAGTAGGATGTTGTAATCGAGATTTCTATCGATAACCTCAACATCAATTTCTATTGTTTTGCCCCCCATTTCAACTTGCAAGTTACTTAAAATCCCGTATGGAGTGTATGATCGTCAATCAAATGCATTTAATGTCGTTGACGATCACGACAAGGGTGGTGAGCCTAAATTTTTCCAGCAACTCATTGACATAATACATGTAGATGCCCCCTCATCAATAATTGTTCGATGAACAGTTTTGTTGAGGGCTTTCACTTGAATAAGGAAAGCTAGTTGAGCTGGTAACTGAGGGTCATATCCTTTTTTATTAAAGGACACAAGATTGGAACCCGTTGGATTAATCCCACCTATCACTGATAATAAAGTCTGCTTTTAGGAGGGGCAATTTTATTGTACCTCAATTGTTGACATAGCGGACGACGATTGGGCCAGATCCTCCACTATATTATAATGTTGTGCTACTCTGGCACAAGGATTAAACGTTGATTTGTGTACTACTCCCTTTGGTGGCTTTATTGTTAGCTCAGGAATGATGGGTGGCACAACTTTGGTCGAAGTTGTTGTTGAACTACTTTGGTCGATATCAAAGCATCATTTAGCTACTTCAAAACAGAAAACATTAGCACTTGGGACAGGGAAGCATTGTCACTAGCAGCCAGATTGGCTCCTGGGTTTGGAAATGGATCAGTTAATACCACTGAAGTTTTTGAATTCTTAAAGAATTTCTTAATCTCAGCTTTATGCGGACAATCTCTTGTCCGATGATCCTCATCGCATATCTGACACCCCGAAGGAGGTTTCCTTTGCCCAGAAGGGTTTGCAGAAGATTTTTCAAGAGATGAATCATCCTACTTCTTCTTTTTCCCTTTGTTTTTCTTCTTGCCCCCCGGTTGCTTCAGTTCTTTACCTTTGTCAGTCGACATGGCATTTACCTCCGAGGTGAGAAGTTCCTCATTTGCATTACGAATCGAAACCGTACGAGCTTTCTTTGATGCAGTCTTTACGATTTTTGTGCTAGTCGTACCTATCACGCCATGGCCGGCATGAGAGTCTTTATTTGATTTAGGAGCGGGAGGAATGGAAAATTCCGGTCTAGGAGCATTAGGTATTTTATCGTAGAGCGTGCCACACTGAGTATAGATAAAGTCTATATATTGTGCATGAGCAAAGACTTTCTCTTCAGTGATGACTCCTCCCTTTTCCACATCTTCTGTGATAGAAGGTAAAATGACTTAATAAACCATTCAGCTAACAGTTGATCAGGAACATATGCTTTTACCATTCTCCGACGACATCGCCACTCATGAATATGATCAGATATGTGAGTGGCCGTCGTTTGTTTGAAATTGGTAAGAAGCTCTGTTCCTATTTTGTACCTTATGGGTAACTGAAAATGGTTTAAAAAGGTTGTGGCTAGGGCGCTGAAGTTATCGAATGAAGCTCTAGGCAATTCGATATACCATTTTGCTGCTGGACTAGTTAACGTTTGCTGAAAAAGGCGAAGCCTGATCGAATCATCGTTGAGAGTGTTGGATGAACACCATAGATGAAAGGTCATCACATGATTCGATGGGTCTTCACCCAGATTTCCATTAAATTTAGGAATATCTGACGGAAGTTTATGAGGAATCGCTGGCCACCAAGGGGCATAAGCGATTGGATCGTTTGTCAGCCGATTTAGATCTGGTAACTCTAAAGTTGCCACGAAGGGAAACTATTGATTCAGGTTCGGCGAAGCATACCCAGGATAAGATGGGATTGCCTAAGCAATGGGTCTTTGCATACCAGCATAGTGCATTTGATGCTGATAATTTTGGTAAGGTTGATGGGCATAACCATTATGAAATGGTTGATGTTGACCATTTTGAATATACGGCTACCCATTACTTGCAAAGATTTGGTGCTCAGATCCTTAGTAAACTTGTTGGAGTTGCGGTTGTTGATATTGTACCAGCCATGGTTGTGAGACCATTTTCTGTTGTCCAATACTGGCTGTTTGACCAAGATGAGGGGTAATGGTACCTGTTTGAGTCTGGGTCACTCTATTTAAGGAGCCACGAATTGATGATTGTGGTGACGTCGTAGAGACAAGAGGCTGTTGAATTGCGACCTGAGATACTTGAGGTTGGCATACAACAAGAAAATCTTGTACTTGTGACACCGTCACAATAGCCGGTGTAGTGGGGATATTTGACACAGGTAAACTTTGTTGTATCGAGTATACAACTCTTGGTTGTTGAGGCAGTATTGGTATCCAACCATTGGATGTAATTCCAGCATAACCTGAATTCTGTTGCGAACTCTCGTATGTTTGTTCTCCTCAGGAGACAACGAAAGGGCATATTGCCCCCCATACGGCGATAATCCGGTGCTTAAGGGAATGATTTTCCTTTAAGGATCGGATTTCCAAAATTGACATTGCGAAGGATCAATTTGCTGAGACTCAACATAAGAGATTCCAGATATTATTCCAGACGAACAAACGGGAACAGACCATACCGTCGAAACATCCCCTGGATGGATTCCACCTAGTGATTGAGAGCTAGTTGCGACAGACGGTACGCCGGCGAACATTGTTGGAGTGACAGCAAGAAGTTCTGCCGCCACTGTGTCAGATGACACAGTCCTAGATGTCGACGGTTGTTCAGACATATCTAGTCTATCCAAAATATTTCCTAGCAATTCTACAGGAACTTCTGAAAACAGTAGACTAATTTCTGACGAAGAAGGATATAGGGTGATCCCAACTCCAAAATGCAATGGAGTACTAGATGGGGGATCCTCAATAATCTCTTCTATAGCAATCAATCTAGGTGGAATAGGTAGACCGTTAGGGGCGTAAAATATTTCTGGTGCCAAAGAAGGTATAGATTCTGTAGCGACAGATGTTTGGGGAATAACACCTTCTGAATCAGCTATAGATGGAGCCGGTTAAGGAATAGAAGTGTTTACCTTCACACTAGGATCAGTTCTATTGTCCTCTGGTGTCTATGGAACTTCTTCTGCAGAGGCAGGGATACCAGAAATGTTTGGAGTAACCGGAGTCTCCGAGGGTGTCGGAACACTTGTTCCAACCAGACCAAGGGACTTTGAACTGATTAAACGAGTTTTCTTTCTCCGGAATAGTTTTCATTCTGGAGACAAAGACGATTGACTTGTAAGTCTCCACGAACGACGGGGTTTCAATTCAATTTCCTCCACGATTGCGGCTTACTCGATCAACTAAAAATAAAGGGGAAAATGATTCCGAATTAAATGAATGTTAGACGCTTTGATACAACTTGTTTTTTCAATTTTTAAGAGTCGAGAAAAAACAAAAGATGACTCTAGTTGCCTTCGATTTTTAATGAGCCTGAAGTGACAAGTGCTCAGATGGACCTTTTCCTTTAAGGAGTCTGAAAAGGAATGAAAGAGACTACTCTGGAAATCTAGACAGAGGGATTACCAAACCAATCACAAAACTACATAATACTTTTTACGGTACAGCAGTCAATCTTCCTGAATGTTGTGTTTAGTGCATTGCAGTCGATAGGGCGGCAAACACGGCTTCCTATGGATAATGGATATAGCCTATTGTGGTCTCCCAATATATACTCGACAGTACGTGGGAGCACAAGTCCGTACTGGCACTTGTCGTCTAAAAGAGGAGGAATCACCCAACCAACAATGAAAGCGACAGTTACCAGGCTTTATGACACCGGAATACGTCTCTAGCCTAGACTTCTAGATGTTGTGCATTAGGTTCCAAAGCGTTTTTATGTTCATTAAATTTATTTTACAATTGATCTTTCTTAAGAAATTTGCCTTTCAGGTTCACCGCGTGATGTAGATATACAATTCCTAAAATGAAATCTAAGATGATAAACAATCATTTAATTTTCTTTTTACAATAAAAATCCTAGCTACTAAAGAAAGAGAGATGATATTATTTCAACATAGATCAGAGAGCACACACTAGATGCACTGTCCTAAATCAAACCAACAAGCAATCTAAATGCAAATGCACATGCATGTATTTTTTTCAGCTTTCTTAATGTGTGAATGACAAGAAGAATGCTAAGTACAAATCTGAATTGTCTTTTCAAAGCAACAGTACTAACAAATTTCTCTTCAAAAATGAAAGGAAGATAATGACGACACTTTGTGATTTTGAATTGAAAACTGCTTTTGACACTTGAAAAACTACTAATTCAAATCAAATACAAGAGTAACTGTATAATTGACCATCAAGAATAATAGAATTCTTTTCTTTGACTGAAAATGACACTTGCGACACTTCCAAATCAAAAGACGATAGTTTGATTATGTTACTTTTTGTAAAAGAGAATTGTAAATGGCGTAAAATACATAAAAACATTCACAATTATTTGTACTATGGAGGCAGAATCATGCAAAATAAGGGAGTTTCTATAGTGGTATACTGATCACAGATAGCAAAACTCCTGAATAAAGCTGAAGAGAGTGAACACAGAAACCAAAATCTGAGAGCAGAAGAGGTCTTGTCTGATCAGCGCACCTGCAACATAGGGAAAGTGCGATGCAGCGCACCTACTGCACACAGGAGGGGCGATGCATCCAGATTCCCAAGAGAAGAAAGTGCGATGGTCCAGGGACAGGACTTCAACTTGGTTTCGGGTCACAGTTTGCAGCTTAGTTCAGGGATTTAGGCCGAGCTAATGATATCCAGTAAATAGGAATCACAGGGGCTGATCTAATGAGGTTACTAGAGCTACCACTAGGGCAATTAGAAGGTTTACAAATCGATTGTTCAGTTTATAAAAAAAACCCGGAGATAGACTAAAGCAGCATTGATCTACTTTGCACTTGCATAGAAAATGTAGTTCGAAGGCTAGCTGGCTTGACTTCAGCCTTCGTCTGTAAGTTTATAAAACAAACAAATATAGACAAGCAAACAATATATTCGTTCCCCAGCGGAGTCGCCATTTTGTTATCAGGAAATCTAGTGTCCACTCGGAGTTGCTAGTCCCACTAAGACTGGTAGCTATCTTAGAAGCAAACAAACTAAAACTACTTTTTCTTTCCTTTATGAGAAGTAGATAAGAGGGGAACAAAGGACACCAACCGCAGTCTTGCGCTTGATTCCTTGCTTGGTTCCTCTCCCTTCTGACAGATCCTTGCCGCTTTTCCTTTGTCTACCCAGCTTCAAAGAGCACCTGTGGGATCAAAGCAGCACAATACTATCGAAGAACAGAGATCTACAATCATAAATAATATAGGACCAGATATATATTGACCACACAAATGCATATATCATCAAACATACAAGAATGTGGAGGAAAACTTGAATAGCTTTATTAATATCAAGAATAGAAAATAGGATTACAACCAATTGTTCTGACCCAGCGTCATCCTCTCAGCATGAAATCCCTTCTTCACCTCATGAAAAGCTTAGATCACCCAACACTATGATGTTCCACCAAGAAACCAACAACACTTCCTTACAAAATACCAAATTCCAGCCTTTGGATCTCTGGGATGAGGGATCCATATATAGATGATTGCAAGAAGGTGAGTCAGCTTCTGGGATTTTGATTAGTGTCTTCTCTCTGATAGTTCTTGGTTCCACTTGGAGATTTCATGATCTCTTACTCATCCCTGGGTGAATTCAGAGAGACAAGTGTCCTGGGGAAGTTTCTGGAAGATTCCAAGATCATCCACTTAGCAAACTGCCTCCGCCATTTGTCTAATCTCATCCATCGCACCCTATAGAAGGGCTTTTCAGTATGCATCGCACCCCCCATGTGTAATAGGTGAGATGCATCTCACCCTCAGCACTGAGCAGTCTATATGGTCCAGTGTTGACCAGTTTTGATCAGTTTCTTGTGGAGAACTTCTGGGAGATGATGTAATTAGTTGACCTTGTTCCTTTAGGGCATGAAACAACACTTTTAGGGACTTAGAAGCCCTTGGTTTATGGACATATATGATTGGGGTTGCAGTGCCCAAAAATTTCTATAACACCGCGCCTTCGTCCGACTACTTGGAGCGGGAAGACTGTGCTTCTGTTGGCTAGTCAGATAGTTGGGCCACCCATGTAGGGCTTTAATCGACTGCCATTTACTTTTCCTAGGAATGGTTCTCCATTTAGATTTACTAGCTGTATCGCGCCTCCCTCTGTGACCTCCTTAACAATGTATGGTCCCAACCAATGCATTCTGAACTTTCCCGAGATTTTTTCAAACTTACTGTCATACAGTAACACTAAATCATTTACCTTAAAGGTGTGCAACTTAATATGGAAATCATGCCAGGCCTTCTAGCATTGTTTTTGTACCTGCTAATGGAAGCCAGCCAGGAACCGTTCCTCTTCAAGTTCTTCCAACTATGCAAGCCTCTCTTCTAGGGCTTCGCGGTCCGTCATACCTGTGAGCACTCCTATGCACGAACTCAGCACAATATACTCCATTAGCATGATAGCTTACATGCCATAAACCAACCGGAAAGGTGTCTCTCGTGTCAGTTTCTTACACGTTGTCCGATAAGCCCATAGTACTACAGGTGCGCGCATGTCCCAATCACTCCACTGCACATTGTATACTTTGGTCAGCGTAGTCTTCAGTGTTTTGTTGAATGCTTCTACTGTCCCATTTCCTTCTGGGTGATATAGTGTGCTTTTCTGATGATACACCTGAAATTATTTTGTTAGTGCACTGATTGTTTCATTCAGGAAATGTGTATTGCGATTGCTCATTAGGATTTTCATGTTGGAAATAATACTGAGAGGGGGGGTGAATCAATATTATAAAATCAATAAAAAAAATTCATCTCCATACTTAGATACATATACGCTACTTCATTTAAGTGAACCCGCGTGTATACACTACTATGTCTAATGCAACTAGTGTATATCAAGAATACTTATGATTCAGTTAATCCATTAAATGTTGATCTTTAGTTAGTGCATAAGAAATTCATTAACCACATGAACAGTAAGCAGGTGCAGTAAAATAGAACAAATCATCACACATAAGGAGCACACATGAACACCATGATATAAGGTGGAAACCCAATGTGGGTGAAAACCACCCGCTACAATTCGTCTCTATCTTCTTTTAATAGGAAACTTATTTTTACAATAGTACTGGTGTAGTCTTATACCAATACGCAGGCTTCTACCTACAGAAGGCTACAACCTTCTTAGCTCTTGTACTAGCTGATCCATTTACTAGTACGTAGGTGCCGGACTACTGAAGGCTCCAACCTTCACTCATTTTCCAGCTGCTCCTGGAAGGGAGCTACAACCCCCTAGCTCTTGTACTGGCCGATATGTTTACCAGTACGTAGGCGTTGGCCTACTGAACTCTACAATCATCCAGGGACCACGTTTCATACATGTTCATACTGGATCCATAAAACAACCACCATTGTAATACAATCATCAACTACACCTACATCATCAATCTCTGAATCACCCAATACTGAAACCCTGTCAACAACACAGTCACTAGAACATAGAACAGACAACAGAACTCTGCAACAACAACCAAATCCAACTGCAACTTCAACTATCATACTTCATATTGTATATGCTACTCAGACGAACCCAACCTGCGTGTATACGCGCTTTTACCAAATACAACCCGTGTACAAATCTACAAATTCTAACTTATAACTTTGCATCTATTTCAGACATTTACATGCGTCAATAATTCAGATCTATTCTATCCATAATCAAACCATATAATCATAAAAATTCAAGCCTTAATATCCTGATCCATCATCCATCATCATCCGCATAGGTGCATCCTTGATTCAGATCAAGCTAAGCATCACAAACCCATAACCAGCATACTAGATCTCACACTTCATCAGATATTCATCACCTTCTCCACTCTTACTTCTTGGCCTAATGATCCTTTCCTTATATAGGTTTAGGCTTCTCTCAATACCATGGTCCAAAACCATGTTGAACCAATACCTTGGACCCACTACCTAGGGTTGACACTTCGAACCAAATACCATGGACTAATACCAAAATACCATGGACCAAATACCACGGACTAAAACCATGGTTTCCAACCTATATATGCCTTTCCTTCTGTGAACCTGCATGTGTACGTGTACGTGCCTTTTGTTCCGCTAACTCGCGTGTATACGCACTTTCATCAAGGTCAACCCGTGTATACCTCTCTCTTTACTTGTTGCACTATGATCTATCATCTGATTGAGTTTCCATCAAGGACAACACCTATATCATACCTCTGATTGAGTTGCCATCAAGGACAACACTTGTATCATAATGGCAACATTTCGGGCATCCAAATCGAGTCAATATGTGTTCGAACAAAAACTTTCCGTCCATGGTGGCCATGCAGTCTTTGACCAGCTGCGCTTCTGCCCAACGAGTCAGGTACTCTATCGCGGTGATAATGTATCTCGCTCCCGTCTTTCCTTGAGGTTTGATAGGTTATACAAAGTCAATTACCCACTTTTTGAAGGGCTGCAGCATCATTTGCAGATTCAAAGGCATCTCATCCCTCTGTGATGGTTTACCTGTTCTTTGACATATATCACAGGCCTTATAGTGTGCTTTTGAATCCTGATGAAGGTTTGGCCACCACAACCCTGCGCGGAGAATCTTTTGCGCAGTCGCTCGCCCTGCATAGTGTCATCCTGTAGCCCCCCCATGCGCTTCTGCGAGGATCGGACTTCGTTCGAATTCAAGTACATACCTTCGCAGTATGTCGTCATTGCCCATCTTATATAGGTGCCCTACGATGACAGAAAAATCAGCCATGCGCACCACCAGTTCCTTCTTCTGCTGGATGGAGTATTCTTTCGATGTAGTCCCCGTTGTTAGAAAGTGGATTATATCTTCAAAGTGTTTATACACTACACGCACGGCAAAGAGTTGTGCGTCAAGTAATCCTTCCTCCAAACTAGTAGGTTCCTCTCCCGTCTCAATTTGCAACAAGTGATTTGGTCCCGCATTCAAGCGTCTAGGCTTCACAACAACCTCAAAATCATATTCCTGGAAAAATAAGAGCCACCTGCATATGCGGCCCCCCAAAACAGGCTTATTGACCAAGTATTTTAGCATGGAATGGTCTGTATACATCTTGAAGCATCCCCCTAGCAAATAGTGCCAGTATTTTTGGAGCACGTACAACATAGCCAACCCCTCACATTCAGTTGTGCAATAGTTCTTTTCTGCTTTAGACAACCTGTGAATTGTGAATGCAATAGGGTGATCTAAGCCCTCTCCACCCCCTTGTGTTAGTACCACTCCCAGACCTATACATGACACGTCAACATGGACATTAAACTCCACATCCCATTTTGGGAAGACCAGGATTGGCGCGGAGGCCAATTTCTCTTTTAGTACATCTAGGCTCTTCATGCAATCACCATTCCAGCAGAATGTGACATCCTTTTTCAATAGTTTCTCCATTGACGTGGTGATTTGGGCATAGATTTTCATGAACTTCCTATAGTACCCCATATGTCCCAGGGTAGCACGCAGCTGTTTAACACTTCACCGTGCTTCCAAATTCAGGATTATTGCAATCTTCGCAGGGTCTACCATCAGTCCCTATTTGCAGACCACATGTCCCAACAAGTTCCCAAAGGGAACGAGAAACGTACACTTCTTAAGGTTCAGCGCAATTTGGTGTTGTTGGCAAGTATCCAGCATCAAGTGTAAGCTCGCTACATGGTGCTTAACCAATCCAAATACAGTCCAATCATGTAGATAGACTTCCAGGAATTTGTGGATATATTCTTTGAATGTTGCAACAATTACGTGCGAAAAGATGGATGACGCATTTTTCAACCCAAACGGCATAATGTTGTATTGAAAGCAACCCCACTCAATCGTGAAGGTGGTCTTGCTCCTATCTTCCAGCATGATTTTGATCTGGTGGTACCATGATAACCCATCAGTAAAATAATATGCTTCTTGTCCGTCGACATTTTCCAATACTTCATCTGTGAATGGAGTTGGGAATGGGTCGTGCACACATGTGTCATTCAATTTCCTGAGGTCCACACACATTCTTATCTCACCCTTCTGCTTCTTTTCCTGTACTACCGTAGGGATTACCCAGTTGGATTCTTCCATTGGCTCAATGATTCCAGCTGCGAGCATTTTTTCTAGTTCTACATGGACCTTTTCCTTGTACTTTGGATTCAAGTGGTAAGGCCTCTGCTTAACCAGCTTCACATCGGGTTTTAAGTTGATCTTCATCATCCCTAAATCGCCAACGATTCCCTTTAAGTCTATGATCTTGTTCAGGAATAAGTCCTGATACTCACAAATTAATTCAGCGACCTTATCCACCATCGTGTCATCCCAGTAGTCGTCAAGTGTTGCATACTTAGGTTTGGTCTCCATATCAATGTTTACCTACTTTGTCTTTACTAGTGCGGTTATGTAAGGGTCCTCAATCAATGGCCCTTGAACCTTGGGGTAGCCTTCAGTTTCTAGAATGTTAACTTTACACGGATCTTCGTCGTCTTCTTCAGTATTTAAGTTGTAACACTCCAGTGTGCAGCTCAGCTGGGTCGCCCATTCCAGCTGAATCACTTCTAATGGCTAATGTGGTATTTTAAAGATAGTTTCTTTTACCACTTGTAGCACATCATCAACATTATCCCACCAATGATCCTCAAACGTGAAGGTTAACAGGAACCCTTCACGCAAGATATCCCATTCACTCATTCCATGGTGGAGCTCCATCTCTATATACCAGTTCATGGGTATAATCTCCAGGGTATGACAGAATAGTTGCACCCACTCAGGTTGTGGTTCTTCCCCATATACCTTTTTCCATTTGGCGAGGTGTGCGCGTAGATCATCCTATCCATCATACTTGTCTTTTAACCACATATGAGGCTTCCTAAACCACATGTGCATCATCTTCATGCGTTCGTGCCAGTCCTCAAAGCTTCTTTGGTGCATACCCCACCATCTCGCGGGCGTAGATCACAGTACCCCTTTCAAAGCTTCAAAATGTTGTTGTTCCAACACTTCTCTTTCAAATATGTTCAAGAAGTCATCCACCTCACACAACCCATCATACGTAGGCAAATCCCTTACCTTCGTTGATATGCAGCACAACGATTTCGTCATCATGTTATAATTCAGTGTGGTTACCTCGTGTAATCGGCTCTACCATTGTTCTATCTCCTTGTCAGAATCCAAGGTGTAGGAGCTTTCACGCTCCCATGAGATTCGTCCATCTATGGTTGGATTCATCCAGTCTTGTTCTCGCATGGTTATCTTGTAGATGTAGTCCAAGTCATCGCCGCTTTCATAGTCGCGCACTAGCTCTATGTAGCGTGATCCTTCTGTAGGGTCCAAAGTTACAACTACGCGTAGAGACTTCTTCTCAAAAATCATCTTCCGCTTCTTCAGATTTATCACCCCATTCATGTCAGTGGCCTAATCTATTCTCAATGGCGTGGGGTAGGGATTGATGTCATCAACAATCTCTATCACTTTGAAATCTGCTAGCGCGCTTGCTCCTTCAATATCCACTATGATTCCCTGCAATATTCCCATAGATAGGATCTTTTGCTGGTTTGACATTCGTAGTTGGATAGGAGACCATTGCAGCGTAAGCGTTCCCATGCGCTCCCATGTCTGCTTCAGCAGAACGTTCGCATTCGATCCTAGATCCAGAATCACTTGGTCCATCTCATATTCTCCAATCTACGCGGTCAATCTCATTTCCCTTCCCATTCACGTTGTGTGCTTTACGAGCTTCTGAACTATGTGCGGTTCTCCTAGCGCGGTCCCATCACATCTATTTATGAGTTCCTACAACCTTGCTATCGCGTAGCAGCTTCATGCATGTTTCCAGGAATGTTGTAAGCATCAATGGGTCCATTTCCGACTCCGTCTCTCTTTGCATCCTGAAGTGGAGGCATCAGCGAAGCTCTTCTTGGCTTCCATGAAGGTTTCCTTAGCATGCTCCAAATCAAACTCTGGTTCCTTCGTTGGAGCCTTGCGAACCCAAGTAATCTCTTCAGGTTGCTTGCCTTTGTCCTCCCCTGTCATGATTCCACTTCGGAGCACAATATTAATATTAGGGTCTTCCTTGCACGGCTCAGACCTCATCATTTGCAGGTTCTGATTCGGGGGAGGTTGGAGCGCTCCTTTATCGCAAAGTCGCGCTATTAGTGTGGGACAATCCTCCATCTCATGATCAAATAATGTACAAGACAAGCATGATGGCCACGTTGGATTTGTACAATCGTGGGCATAATGTCTTGGCCCTCCGCAATTGTAACATATCAGTTTTCTGCGACCTCTTCTAGGCCCTCCTCCACCTTGGCCTTGTTCACGCCCCTGAAATCTGGTTTGCGCCATCCCTGTGTTCTGGTCAAGGGGCCACATTTTGGCCTGAACTCTGTAGGTAGGAGTCTGATCCATCATCAACTCATAAATTTTGCAAGTGCGTTCATGATGTCTCACTGATCTACAAAAATTACAAAACAATTTTTATGAATTATGTGTGTACTTCTGCAATAAATGGCAGTTATCTATAACATGATTTCCTCCTATCTGACAAATCGCGCACCATAATGCAGGCACCGTGCTTGGTCCTGCTTGTGCCTCTGGTGTCAATGGCATTGGTCCTCCTCCTGCAAGGTAGTTCACGAACACCAGGCACTGGTCCTTATCATGTCCCTGACCCTTGCACTTTATGCACCATACCTTGTCGCATACTTCTAGGCAAGCCGTCCTGTCATGCTTCAGACTTTGCATCTCAAGGCACAATTTTTTCAATTGCGCGTGAATCTATTGAACTCCCAAGTTGGGATCTTATATCGGGGTCTCGTACAATCTCATTGCAACCTCCAAGGCCTCAACCTGAGTTGTTAGCCTCTGTTGTGATAGTGTGTTCCTTAGATGTGGCATTAACGATGCTACAAATCATTCGCAGTGTTGTCCATCTGTCAACGTCATGCTAGCTTCACGAATTGTGCACTTTAGTCTCTGATCCAACTCTCAAGGGGTCTCACCTGGTAGCATTTTGATTTCCTTGAACCCAATGATCGACTACGCCTCTGACTTTAGCCTGCTAAATTCTTTGTTTAGCACAGTTTTAATATCTACAATCCCTGCATTCAGATTGTCATTGGAATGCTTAATGTACCAGGTCAGTGCGTGATCCTGCAGAGCACTAACCAACGTCGCTTTCATTATATTTTCATTTGTAATTCCCTGCGCTTCCCATACAACTTTTATCATGAACCAAAACTGGTCCAGATCTTCATTCCCTACTCCCTTGAACATTGGCAACTTTATCGCGCTTGCCATATTGATTCATGATGGTGGTGGAGGTGGTATGGGAGAAGATGGGGGTGAAGACGGTGAAAATGGTGGTGGTGTGGGTGGGGGTGGTATGTGCAGAATCCTCTACCTAATCAAATTGATCACACTTCTTGGTGAGACCTTCATGATCTATTCCTCATCCCCTCGTGGAGGTGAAATGAAAGGGTTGGCTCCTAGTTCTGCACTACCTTAGTTTTTGTAGATTCTCCCACTTCGCGTAGCCCCAAACATCAATTTATTCGCATAACCCACTTTTCACATGGCATTGTTTTAATCCAAGTGTTCAAAGACTTAACGTACTTACCTCATGGTCCTTTGAGGAAGCATCATTCTGCCTCGCTATGGCTGACTGAAGTATCTACCGTGAACTCAGTAATGAATACTCCTATAATTCAATCGAGCCAATGATCAACAACACGTGCGATATTATCCTCCGATGCTTCCAATCTGCGCGCCAATTCTGGAGTCCACACAATATATCTATCCAGCTTACACCTTCCTTGGTTATCTTCTAGCTTCACGATCCACTCATATAGCTCAGTAGGGAAAGATGTGAAGAAAATTTCATGGATCTCTATGTATAAGTAGCAGTCTAACCACTCTTCTTTTGATAGTCACGGATTCCTCTTCTCCTGTGCCGTGAATTCATGAATCTTCCAATCCAACCAATCTTCAATTCATTTCTTTGTTGGACTCCAATGATATGACATCAAACATCTTTATGTAGATCTCGGATCTTCCTATCCAACCAATCTTCAATTCATTTCTTTGTTGGACTCTTGTGATATGACATCAAACATCTCTATGCAGATCTCGGTCCTAGAAATAGAACCATTTGTTGTCTTGTTGGGGCCTGACCCAGGTTTGGAGTTAATTATCTAAACAAATCCCTGTACTACTAGCCCTTTTGGCAACAATCCGTGAAGCGCGGACTGAGGTCTCACTCGAAGTAGTATGGGGGGTGCTGGAACTAGGTTTCCACACCCTTGATATGTCTGAGAGGTTGAATTGGTCCAATTGTTAGTCCCTTCTACAGGTTACTTCATGTACTTCCCTGTCCCTTGCGCTCTGATATACTTATCTTCGCATAGCTCTAACCAAGGGCTATGGGGCCTCTGCGCTACTGGAGTAGCGCTCTACACTATTCACTTATCTTCCTACACCAGTGAGTTATCTTCGCGTAATTGGATGCCTTAAGTTATATTTATTTATACAACACATTCATATGAGTTCGCACAGCAAATAAACAGTAAACTTGCAATTTATACCCAATAATACATAAAACAAGAAAAAATACACAAAAATATGATAAAACTTCTTTTTATTAATGCTTCCAATGGTTACAGACTCAACCTATCATGTGCACTCAGCTACGGACTACTAGGCCTCTACGCACACAGCTGCAGAGCCTTCTCTTACTCTACAACCCAAAGTTACACTTTACACTTCAACTCAATCTCTTGAGCTCATCATGCTTCTATTCTCTCTTTTTCTATTCGCTATCTTCTACACTTAGAGACTCACTCTATTTATACAATCCCATGGTCTGCGGACCATGGGTAGGTCTATCAAGCCGACATTACATTACAAAAACAAGGGCGAACAACCCTTTGACTCTATTATGACTTTGTGCTCCGCGCACACAAATCGTGGAGCCTTTACAAAGGACTTGGTCAAAACTTGGGCTTTAAGCCCCAAAACATGCCTTGGGGGAATTCCATGCCCAACACCTAATATTATTCAAATAATTCTAGTAGAACATCTCTTCAAGGATCTGATAAGCATTAATTTGATTAATCGAAGCCTTCAAAGATAATAAAATCCATGAGATTTCATGATCCCATACATGATATGTTTTTCAAGAAAATGGCTCATCATTGAAAGGCAAGGGTGTGCATCATCTCCAGGTACCCAACATTGGACGATAAGTTAAAAAGGTAAATTTCAATGTCAACTGCTTGAGGAATAAGGTAATGGTATGATTTTTTTTAAAATGTTTACACCATTATGAGTCATGATCATCCTTGTTTAAATTGGTGGTTGTCCTATGCAAGGTCCCAATCCTGCTACACCTAGAAATGTGCAACATTCATTCCTCCAATGAAATATTGTATAACAGATCATGATCGTGTTCTGCGCTACACAAACTTGCCTTTATTTCACTGTCACTTGCCTATTTGATCCATCCTCATTCCCATTTGATAACTCTCTGTATAGCCTGTGGAAAACTACGAAAGGGATGAATTGAAACCCTGCACTCCCCTACTCACAGCATATGGAAAAAATGACGTCGGATGTCCAATTTGAACCACAGGGTCCGAAGTTATTACACGCATACCCTCAGAGAAAGAAACGATTGGAGAAGGCAATGTGGTTGTTGTTGTTTTTGAAGTTTGATGGGCACAATTCCAAAGTGACCAGGGTGTTTTCTCTGAACATGGATTAGAGAATGGGTTTGGGTTGGCAATGTGAAGTTTAGATTAACCGAAGAATCGGTAGCTCAAGCGTGTGGTGTCCCATGAGAAGGAGAACGTTGGTTTAAAAATAAAGGAATTGGAGCATGCAAATCCAGATCTGGGAAACATAATTCCAGAAAGCTAACTCTAAAGTAAGTACCAACGCCTTCTATTTCTACTTCAAAAATATATTACATGTGAGGGTCAGTTCGGGTTGGCTTTTCTATTCCACATTCGGCTTCTTAGTCACTTTCGAGACAAGCCTTTGAATTTGCCTCATTATTTGAGGATGTATCTATTCAAAATGGCTACTTCCACTCAGAAGAGGGTGACTAACATAAAGGAGAACCTCTACCACCACAGTCTAGTTAAGATTATCATGTTGGAAGTGTTAAGGAAACAAAAGAAAACTTGGGAGGAATTCTTGGTGGAAAACTATTTCGTGGATGAGGAAGAGGTGCCTAAATCAAAAACTGGAGATGCAGAGTCAAGTAGGAGGCTAAAGAAAGAGCCCCAAACTCCTACCAAACTAGAGAAGGTGCTTAAATGGCCAGAGACTGACGAGGCAACGTGGAGTCAGAAATCAAAGAAAAATTCATGGACTCATAACCAAGAGGAAGTGTCCCAGACCGAGAAGGAAGAGCCAAACCTGAAACCTATAAAGAAGCCCTAAACCCATATCCATCTAGAGAAAGAAGAGGAATTTATGGTAATTAAGGATATTGTGGGAAAAGGGCCAACACCACCAATGGGTTCCACTCCTCCTACCAAACGCTTTACTAGGAGCCAAGCTACTGAGATGGCTACACAAGAAAGCGAAAAGGAGGGCACACCGCATACAAAAACATGCAAGAAGACTAAGGAATCCAAAGGGAATAAATTACAGATCGAGACAGAATTTTTTTTTACTCAGGAGGACTGGGAAGTAGCATCCCAAGAAACCTAATAGCTAAAGAAAAGCATGGAGAAAACCATCGAGGACTGTCAAGAACTGGAGGAACATAACTCTCCTCATTCACCTCAAGAAGATGAAGTAACCTCCAAGAGAAAATGGTCGCGCAAGGAGCTGGAGGAAGTTATAACTGGTCTTATGGTGTCCGAAAGATTCCTGCGGAAGGAAAATGCTACTATTAAAGAAAACAGCATGCGCCTTCAAAAAGTGTTGGATGAGTGGAAAACCAAGTACCAAAAGGGGGACATGTTGCTGAAGAAGAACCAGTCCAAATAGGACATCTGCAGAAGTGCAATGAGGAGTACAGAGACAAAGTCAAGGAGGCTAAATCCAGCAAAGCATAGTTGGACTAGTTGGCTGATGTGGCTACAACACAAGGAGAAAATTGAATTTTCTTTATATATATATAGATCAGTTTTTCTTGCATCAGGACATGCAAGATGCTAGGTGTATGGCAGATGTTGGACCTAGATTTTGGCTACTCTTTTATAGTGTTTCTAAGGTTGCTTCCCCCTTTAAGACTCTTTTTTCCTTTCTAGTCACCATCCTTTTGTTATCCAGTGCCTCATTTTGACCAAAAGGGGTGATTTTCACTCTAAGGTATGAAAATAACTCAAATGTGTCATTTCTCTTTATTCTTAATCAATTTGATGATTGAATGTACCTAATTGACTAATATACGACTTTGAAAGGTACTAATCAAATTTCCTACGGATCAATTATCTTTGAACAGATCCGTGATTTCGTGTAGAAGACAAGGGATTTCATGCAGCAACGTCGATTTCCTGTAGCAATGTCGATTTCCTATAGCATATTCCTTATAGCGGGCAGTTTTCCTGCAGAAACCGTGAAGGTTAGAGATGTTACGATCATCCTCAGGAGAAATGGGAACATGGGTTTTGTTTGAAAACTGATCCGCATGGATTCTATCCTACCGATTGTTCCAAATTTGGTTTTCCTAATTGCCCATGTTTTGTTTTAATCATTTCAGCCGAATTGGGGAAAGCTATTCACAATTAGCAGAGTTTTTTTTTATCCATGCTTCCAGTCATGGATCAAACCAACTATCTCAATATGCTATATTTCCTTATTTTTAGCAACAGTTGTAATGTTTACTTAGTTGGGCAAAGGCACTAGCCTACGACTTGTATAAAAAAAAATGTATTCGATTTATATGGGGGGCAGAGAGAGACATATATCAAACTTCTGTATTGTTGTGTAATCATATTTATTTTCATATTAATACAAGTAATGTTCTGTTGATCTTGTTTTAAAGTTCTTTATTAATCAAGGGGTTGTGAGTGAAGGAGGGCCCCCTTTACTCAGAACTCCAATAGCTACAGTTTGTTAATTTCTTTGTTTTTCTATATTAAAAATAGATTTTTACATAGTTCCATTCCTAATTTTTTTTCTTACAGCAACGCGTGCCTTTAATGGTTAATGGTTGAGTTTATTGCATGAATGATTTCAATTTTATTAAAGTATATATCTAGGTATGCATCTTGTTCTCAGATTTACATTATGAAATTGAGATTGAATGGTTGGGAATGGGTGTGATTTAATTGTTGTTATTTTATCTTCAATCTTTTCTTGATCTACATCAGCAATCTTAAGTGTTGTAGAGAGATGACTTATCTACTCCATAGACTTTTCTGCTAAGTGCTGAGAGAGAGAAGAGGGATTTAGGACTATGTGTGGCTTTCAGACACTGAAAGTTTCAACCTGCATATATTTTTCATTGCACCTCACAAGGCTATGATTATCCCTGGTTGATAATTTATGTTTGTCAAATTATAAGTCTATAATTTGCCTCGACAATATCATCACTTTAAACGATCAACTCAAAGACACCAAGATAAATAAAGGAGAAGTTGTAAAATCCTATATCATGAGGATATCTTGCCTTAGAGATCAATTGCAGAGAGTTGGATAATTTGTACCTGACATGGAATTAGTAATTGTGACTCAAGGTCTCCCTCTTATTTTGGAAACCTTCATTACTACTATAAGCGACAACAATGTCCTCCCGTCATTTGATGAAATTGCTGGAAATATTACACAAGAAGAATCACGGATGATATCAAGAGGAAGAATTCAAAAACATGAAGAAGGAGAGCCTGCTGCATATATCACTGATGACAAAAAGAAGAAGAAGGGAAAAGGAGGTCCATCAAGAAAGCCTTCTCCTCAAAATGAAAAAAGAAGGAATGATAGAACACCATCTCATATTGAATGTTATAATTGTCACAAGAAGGATCATTATGCTCGAGATTCAAGAAGAACAAAGGACTGCATTAAACAACTAGAAGAAAAAACAACAACTACAATAATCAAAGAAGAAAATATGATCAAATAAATGACCTCAATAAAAGATATGAAAGAAGAAGAAGAGATACCTCAAGTGATCGTGAAGAAGATCATCGTCCTCGAAAGAACTAAAGATTTCCTAGGTATGAAAGTAATGTTGTAAATCAATCTGAATACATTTGTATTTCTTCCCTTACTAGTTCTTCTCCTCTGTATTAGTGGGATAGTTGGTTGGTTGATAGGGCCACTCATCATTTCTATGGATATAAGGAAGTTCTCTAATAGAGAGGGAGACTAAGATGAAGATTATTCTTGGATATAGCTCAACTCATCCCATGAAAGGTTTTGGGTCTGTCAAATTTCATTTGAATTCTGGGGAATTGGTTTGTTTCATGATGTTATGTATATGCCAAGATTAATGAAGAATTTAGTATCTATATCCGCTTTGGAATATAAAGCTATGAGGGTTGCCTTCATTAAGGTAAAATTTATGGCTTTGTTTTCTAGTTCACCGATGAGAGATGCATTCACATTAGGATCAAGATTTGAAGGACTCTACTGAGTCACTAGAAGACCACTTCTAGCATTGTTTCATAATGCTAAGCGATTTATGGTACTGGATATTGGATCATCTACATTTTGATGCTCTTCCGAAATTAAAGAAATTGGTCTCTGGTATTCCCGATGTTCAAGCCCATCATGATGGAGTATGTCCAGGTTTTGTGAGTCGAAAAAAGAAAAGGGGACCATTCCCCTCTAAAAAGAACAAGAAAACTGACATTCTCCATCTCATCCATTCTGATATATGTGGTCCAATGCTTGTGAAGTCTATTGGTGGCCATCTCTACTATATCACCTTCATTGATGACTACTCAAGAAAGACAGGGATATACTATTTGAAACAAAAGGATGAAGCCTTCGACATGTTCAAGGAGTTCAAAGCTTTGGTCAAAAATCAAACATGGAAGAGAATTAAAGTATTCAGGTCTGATAATGGTGGGGAATACATGTCAAATGAGTTCATATCATTTTGCAAGAAATAAGGAATAAAAAAGGAAACAATTGTGCGATATACATGTGAACAAAATGGATTAGCATAAAGGAAGAACAAGTCTATATTAGAAGCTTCATGTGCCATGCTCCATGATCAAAAGTTTCCAAATTTCCTTTGGGGAGAAGCAACGCATGATGTTGTATATGTTCAAAACAGGGTGCCTCATCAAGCATTGGAAAACAAGACCCCTGAAGAGGAGTTCATGGGTGTCAAGCCCGACATTAGCCATATCCATATCTTTGGATGCCCCATATAATTTTAGGTACCGAGGAATAAAAGGAACAAGATGGAAGCTATAGGAAGAAAAGTATGTTTGTTGGTTATTGTGAAAATTATAAATCATATAAAATATATATTCTTGTTCAAAGGAAAGTTGAAAATAGCAAGGATATAACATTCGATGAAGATGTTGCTATTGGAAAAGAAAATACCTTCCTCCACCTCCTCCTCCCAAGAAGAGGAATGATGATAGGGATATTCTAGATGGTCCTTCCATGCCCAAGTCTGAGAATGATATTGTTGATGATCCCATGGAGCATATGGATCCCTTAGATCCTCCTCCAAGTGATCCTCCTACTAGGAAGATACCACTTTGGCTTCGTGACACTCTATAGGATGCTGAGAGACATATTCTCGTTCGAAGATCATTTAGAGAAAGGAAGCCGCCATGCAGGTACTAGGGATATATTGTAGCCATGAGCACTATGATTCAAACCAAACCTTCCACATTTGAAGAATCCATAAAAGAACAAGTTTGGAAAGATGATATGGCCGAGGAATATGAACCAATTATGAAGAATTGTGTATGGGATGTTGTGCCAAGACTGAAGGGGAAATCTGTGGTGACTTCAAAATGGATATTCAATACCAAGCATGGAATTGATGGTAGCATTGAGAAATACAAGGCTAGGTTCATGGCTCAGGGACTCTACACAAATAGGGAGAGGATTATGATGATATCTTTGTATCTATGGATTGCTACACAACCATTTGTTTCATAATAGCCCTTAGTCAAGGATGGACTCTTCATCAGATGGATGTAAATACTACATTCATCCATGTCATGTTACAAGAAGAAGTGTATGTTAAGCAACCACAGGGATTTGAAGTAGAGTATCGAAAGACACATGTTTGAAAGTTGAAGAAGGAATTGTATGGTTTGAATCAAGTTCACAAGAATAAATGTTGATTTCAACCTCTACTTCAAAGTAGTCCAAGGTATGTTATCGATTTTGGTTTTATATGTTGACGATATATTCTTGACAGGTAGTGAGCCTCTAATGATTGAGTGTAAGAGGGAGCTAGCCTTTGAATTCGATATGAAGGACAGTGGACTCATGCACTACTTTCTAGGCCTTGAGGTGTGGAAAACACCCTTACAATGAAAATGTGTTGTGAAGTTGTTAAAGAGATTTGGAATGACAGAATGAAAATTCATGGCCACACCGATGGGAAAGAAATTCAAGAAGTTATGTGGAGAAGTTGTAGGACCCGATTTGGTGAATACATCTAAGTATAGATAGTTCATTGGGGCTCTAATGTTCTTAGTAAATATTCGTCCAGACCTATGCTATGCAGTGAACACATTGAGTCAATTCATGACCAAGCCTCTCCATGCATATTGGATCACTTCCAAACACATTTTGAGATATTGGCATGGGATGATCACACTTGGTCTGATATATTCTACTCGAGATGTTCGATTTCATCGACACACCAATGTTGACTGGGAAGGAAATTTTATCAACAGGAAGAGTATGTCTAGATTTTATTTTATTCTTGGATCTACAATGATAACTTGGATGATCAGGAAGCAGAATTATGTAGCATTGAGTACCGCCGAAGCAAAATATATTATCGCTAACATGGCTAGTTGTGAAGTAGTTTGGTTAAGGAAGCTGTTTGGAGAGTTATTTGAGTGGGTGCTAGATACTACAATAATATATTGTGATAAAAAGAGTGGGATCCACCTGGCAGAGAATCATGTATTTAATGACAATTCCAAGCACATATAGATTCGATATCAATTCATTCGAGACATGGTGCCGAGAGAAGTTGTTAGACTCCATCACATATTGACAGATGAATAGATTGCAGATATTCTCACAAATTATTTATCGAAAGATAAGTTCTTATCCTTGAAATAGTAGCTTAGACTAATGGATGTGACCCCTCCTAATAAGGGCAAACACTAATCTAGGATACTGAGCCAACTCTTCCCCCCTGTTGAGGTCCCAAGGTGAAGAATTGAGATAGAGTGCTCTTGGGGTTGAGGGATCAACGGAAAATAGGGTAGTACCCCTATCTGTTACCCATATGGTTGAGATGTTGCTCCCCTATCTACTTATAGGGTTGGAGATGTTTCTCCCCTAGCTTGTTTATGTAGAGTATACCTTCATTGGCATCACACCCACAAGCCAAGCTTGTTGGGAATACTGCACCCCATTTGTCCAACAGGTTGAGAGAGTACTTGGGGTGTACAGTCCAAGTTAATTATAATGTAGGTGCTCTACCTCATGACTCTTGAGGGTCATTGATGGGAAGATCAAAATGAAATAGGACTAGGTTGATATTTTCTCCCCTTCGTGGTTTTGGGTTGATAATGCACTCTATGATGTGATTCCAAGGTTGAGATGTGCTCCCCTGTGTGTTTGGATATCATATTTCTCGATATGGGGTTGATATATGTGACTCCCCCATGAGATAGAGGGTGGAAGCTAATCCTCCCCGATTCTTCCTCTTTTAGATTCAAGAATGTTTCTAAAGATAGAGTTGAATAGAGATCGACATGGCATGATGACAATATGGCAGGGTGATAATATGATCAATAGAGAGGGAGTGTTAATTTATTAAATTAGGGTCAAATTCCACCTTGGATAGCTCATATGATGGAGATAAGGATTTCATTGAATTCCTTTTTTTTATAGGACCAAAATCGACCTAAAGATCGCCTCATTTGGAAAAGCAGAAGTTGGTTTTTGAATTTATGTACCCACTCATGTACATTGTTACAAGTCGGCCTCAACTTCAACTAAACCCCCATGGAAGCCTGTAAGTAGAATAGAACTCAAGCTCATTTGATCATTATCATCAAGCATATTCTTCTCTTCTTCTATTGTTTGGTTCGCATAGGTCTGACAGAGGATGTTCACACAAGGTCCGAAATTACAGGTATGAGGCTCACACTTGTTTAGGGTTTCTATTTTACGGTAAAATTCTTGTCACAGGTCAAATATGACTGCAGTCTCATGCTTGTAGTGACTAGGAATCCACAATCACTCGCATAAAATCTTAAAAGGTGTGACTGAGGCTTTGAGGTAATTCAACCATAGTCGCTCACTTACAGTGCTTTGGAGAGCGACTAGGAAGTCATAGTTGCATGCTCACAATGTCTCAGGGAGCGACCGAGAAGACACAGTCACTCATAGAATAACTTGATTAGTTTGAATGGGGTTCTAAACTAGGGTTTTACAGTTGACCTCAGATGACTGATGGCTGGAAGGTTTCTCTCTATTGTACGGTAATTTTGGAACCCTACTTATAATTTGTATTGGGTAGATCTTTTTTGGATGATTATGTGTTGGACTCGTTGTACTCTTTCCTGAAACATTTTATGACAGTCTAATAAGAAGAATATTTGAAAGGGTTTTCCCCCTAGTGGGATTTTTCGCTTGTCTTTGACCAATCTAGTGTCCCTTGTGGTTGTGCTATTGTCTCCTTTTTCATTGCATATATTATTCTAACTTCAATTATTGTTTATGATTGGAAAGATTGTTAATAACTGGATGCAATGCTAAATGAAGAATTGAATTGGGCTGAAGTAATTGAAACAACATAGAAAAATCTAAAAAATTAACATATAAGCATTTGTCACTTTATAACTTATAACTTTTCACAATTATGAAATGTGTCATATATATCAAGGAAATATCACAATCAATGTATATATAGAGACATTCAATCATTGTTCTACTTCTAGCACCTACTTGCACAGGAAAGAAATCAACATACCATTCACATACACAGTGCCATAACCAACACAAACAAGCAATCATCAGGCACATCACTATCTGGTAGGACTATAAATCCTTTATATTCAAGGTTTAGACAAGACCCTTACCTTTGAACTCATCACGTCCAAGTATTGAACATGGAGGTGTTATCACATATTGAGATAACAAACTTTATAGGCTTCAACCAACCATTTCCATATGTTACACCCTATTCCTTAAACAAGGAAGGCATTAACGATGAAATAAAAGAATTCATAAGGAAAAAAATAATAACAAGAAATAATCATATAAAATAGTCAACCTCTATCCGGGTTCTTTTCCATACAACAATCAAACCATGGGACTCCCACATCCCAATCAATATATACATATACATATATTTACATATTATTAGAAACAAACCATGTTATCCAAGCTACAACAACACAGGGATTTCCCCACATCCCTCATATCACGAGATAAATCACATGCACACTTATTCCAAGTTTGTAAGATTACACCACTTAACCAGTAGCACTATTACCCTTCAAACAATTATACTAAAAACTATGTAGGAAGTTCTACCAAAAATGAAAATCAACATGCATCCATAGTCACAACAATAGACTATGGAGACCTTCACAATGCCTAATAGCAAACACATGCAATGCCATTGCATTTTCCAAGAAATAAAGCATCCTTACCATCAGCCTACAATCCTCAATTAGTGTTATAATGACATGTAATATTATCCATATTCAACTATGTCGCTTAGAGCTACAGTCCCACCCTAGCTCTAAAGATCCAAGCACTAGATCTACTTCTTTGTTAAGTTATAACAGAGCATTATTTAATCCCTGAGCTCTAGGGTTAAAACCATTGTCTATGTCTCTTATGCAATAGAGCCCATCCAATCCAAATATTGAACCTCGAAGCTATGATACCACTCTGTAACACACCCTCTTCTAATTCTAGCCATGGCTAAGTGCAGAAAGAGGCAAGTACAATGCTGACCCAACCTCCAAGGTTCAATTATGGATACAACATTTAAATTATTTTACATTTAGCAATTTCCGAAAACCTCAAATAAATGAAATCATTACGTTCGTCTCACCAATATATTTCCAACGATATAAAGTTTACCTCGAATCAACTTACGAACGGTGAGATATGATCATTCAAAGATAGGCCAATTACAATATTTCCACATCATCACTAATTTCCAGGTGGAAATCATACAATGCCATGCGTGGAAACTAACGTGCCTACTTCTCCACTATGGACAAACCCATGTGGAAAAGCACACTCCTCCAAGAAATTGTAGGTATGCCTATTCCAACTCCACAACACATTAAACTTAACAATGAGGCCCAACCCTTGACCCTCGACCTCCCTCTAGGAATATCTTCGCTTAGGCATTGATTAGTTGAACCCAACCTATTCGATCAACCCAGCCCCCGATCAGGATGTCCAGCCCGACCTGGCCCAACTCTCGAGTTGTGGGTCCCACCAATGTCTTAAGCCTACACACTCTAGACCGGCCACAACTTCACCTGAGTTCTTACCTTTCCACCTGATGTAGGAGCATCCAACCTCCAAGTCAAATACCTTTGACTAAAACTTAGAGATATTTCATTTTCTAAGGTATTTGATTCCTATAGCAACCCCTGGTTAATTTTCCATGTAAAAAAAATATAAGACCAAGGTCATGGGACACATATTCTAAGATGAATGGTGGGATAATCATACTAGTGGGTGTCACTTTCGGTTTATTATGGCTAAGGAAATTGGAAAAAGCATTGGAAAAGGAAAAGTGGCATTATTTGGCATTTTATTTATGAAATAAAGGAAAATAGAAGAAAAGGAAGGTGAAGAGATATAGATTTCATGAGAGGGAAATTGAAGGAAAATGAAGAAAATAAAGGCCTCAATGATAAAAATAAAAAAAATAAAAAAAAATTGAGGATCAGTTCATAGTTTTTGTTGGTTGAGACTTTTGCCACTTTTAGCTTAGAGATCTCTCCTATTCTCTCATTCTCTCATACTCTTGCACACTTAGATTATTCTTGGAGCACTTTGGCATACATTGGATTTGGAGAAAGAACGCAAAGGAAAGCAAGAAAAAACAAGGGAACAGTTGAATCAACAGCTACAACTGGATTGATTTGAATGTATCAAGTTTCATGTATGATTTCCTTACTAGTTTTGGCATGCATGGTGTATGCATGTGTTTTCTTGGTTATGTGTTGTCTTTGGCACAAATATTTTCCTTGATGGATAGTGGTTTTAGCCTTGCCTTGTCATTTCATGGATACCTATGGTGTTGTGGGTTTTCCCACTTTTTGTTTTCAGGTTGGTGCTCAGGTTCCTTATGGTTGTGGGTTGAGATACTAGTTCCTGGAGTCGTTAGTTGGAACAAATGCCCTGGAAGCCCTGGAACAACTTGGGTTGAGTTACTAGTCCTGGAGCCTAGGTTGGGAAAAATGCTTTAGAGCCCTTGGTGGGTTGAGATACTAGTCCCTCGAGTAGGGTTGGACAAATGCTCTGGAGATCTGGAAGGTTGTGGGTTGAATTATTAGTTCTTGGATCCATGGTTGTAATAAATGCTCTAGAGCCCTAGACAGCTTGGGTACAAACTGATCTGGTTGGTGTTAGTGATATCTAACTGTGAGGTAGATTCACTGATTGAGGGTTAAAGTGGTTTGGCCTCTGGAAGCCCTGGTTTTGTTTTTTGTTGGTTTATTCCATGAGATCCCACATTCATGCTTCGAATATGGTGTGAGGGTGATTGGTTGAAAGAAAGATTTAGTTAAGCCCAATCTATGGTTGGGTGGTACGTGGAAGTCCCTAACTTGATTAGAATTTTCATATGTTAATATGAGGTATTTTCTATTGTCATATATGAGCATATGTATCGATTGTGTCGGTGATATTATGGCTGAGTTGCCAAGGTTTATATGTTGGTCGTTTGTTGGTTTCTATGTTGGTTATTTACTAGTTATATGTTGGTTATATGATGTATATTGTATATGGTTCTTGACATGTTTAATTAATATATATGAATAGTTAATGAATGCATGGACTAATCAATCATGTTGCATCTATGTGGAGAGGGAACAAGGTGTTCTTAGTGATTCTCAGATGAATTTTAGACTTTGATGATCAAATATACATTTATGACTTGTAGCATACTTGTTTTCAATATGTTTGACGATATGCTTGTCATGTTCTAGGTAGCCTAGGTCAATTTGTTCCTTCAAAATTGTATGTCTATCATTTCTTTCATGCCATTATTGATTTTGAAAATTTACAAGAAGTTATGGGTAGTGTTCTAGAGTCTAACTTGGAATCTAGGCTCAGATCTCGAGACTACATGCTCCTAATTGAGAAATTTGGATTGCAATTGCATGGATGTAGGCTTGTGCATGTGGTTGGAGGCTCCCAACTGCATGGATGCCTTGTTTTGGGAGAAGTTGAGGACTCGGGTTAGAAAAAAGGGTCTTCAACTCAGGCTTTGGCCACCTGGGATGATTACTCAACCTCTGAGTGATCTATGGCCCCTGTAGAATGTTATGAGATGTCATTTTGTCGTCTGTGGTCGACCCCACTTCTTTAATGGAGCCTAGGAGGTTGGGACATCTCATAGTGGCTCCTTCTCTCATGTTTACCCCGGTAGGATGGTGAAACTGGGTAAATGTGGGAGGGGTGGTTACATGGTGGTATCAAAGCATGGTTCAAGTACTTGGACTAGATGGGTGAAATGTGTTTGTCATGCATGCATGTTAGTCGTCTATGTGTTTATTTTTCATGCATCATGGCGTTCATTATGCAATATATGATGTTGTTGGTATGTTATGAGGCTAACATTTTATTGAGATAGAGCAAGAGATGCAGATCATCAGAGCGAGGTTGCAACACGAGACCTCGAGGTAAGAGCAGGTCATCATACAAGTTCACATGTAGGGCATGCAGGTACCTTGGTTAATGGTTGTTATAGGCATTATGGATATGTACATGCTTTTCATTCTATTTTTGTTGTAGTTACATGCATGATAGATGCTAGTTAATCAGTCTGGTCATATGCACATGCACCAGACAATCATGAATGCTAGTAAATTGTTGTTATATGCATTGTGGTCATTGTAGCTAAGATCTTGATGTTACATGCATCGTGCTAATCTAGATTGTCCTTTCTAGATGGTTATGGTTATGGTATTTAGGTATGAGTCGATATACTTGTGATATTGTGTCATACTAATCTAGACTGACTTGTCCATATGTGATAGCCTCTGCTAAGATACATTGAGGTATGAGTTTGATTATGCCATCTATTTGGTTTTCTAACATGGTATGTTTACAGGTTGTTTGAATGTTTTATTAATTGCATGGTATGAGTATGTGTCTATAACACTGCATGAAGGAATGATCTTATTTTAAGCTAGTTGTACTAGCACATTATGTGTTGATATAATTGATATGCACTTGAGTACAAGTTTGTGTTAGTCGTAGTATTATGACTAATGATTGTGAGTTGGTTATTGATTACAACATGGTTGTTAGTCTTGGTAAATACCAATTTCAAGTTAATAGACATGATGTCTTGATCTTTGGAACATGTGAATGGCATGAGTGGATAGTTGCAAGGAAAAATGCTTGGCATTAGCATGACAAGGTAACAAGTGATTTGTTTATATAACTAATAGTTGGGTGATGTGACAAGGCATAAAAAGACTCAATTGCAACAAGGTAAAAATTAAAATAAAGTAATTGGGTGAGAAGTCCTTTGGCTATGTTTGGAAACCATAGTTTCAAACGAATAAGTGTGTTGCATGAAAAAAAAAAAAGTCTTCTTAACATTGATTTTATCTAACATTATGCGGATATGTGCTATATTCATGAACATGTATTTGATAGGTATAACAGTTGGTTTCAAGTTATGGTTCGATTCGTCAAGGAATTGGAGCCACTTGAGAGATTATATATGTACGTGTTTAGTTATAGGCAGCATGCTAGGTACAGAGAGGTAAGGTAACTGGTATATTGTTATGTTTATTTATGCACTGAGAGTTAAATGTTTATGGCAATATGATGTAGGGGATTGCATGGAAAAAGAGACTTCCATGAATTGGAAATAAGGCTCAGGTTGAGCTATCCATTGGAAGCATTGGGAACCCGTGGGGATTTGAGTCATGGTGTTTGTTGCTAGCTTTGTCCTTTCGGTGATTTTTTATTTTTTTGTACTTGATTTTCATTTTTGTTTATGTTTGGTGCATGACCATGCCATTTTGATTATGGTTTTGTATTTCTATTGGTTTTCCATGGTTTTCTTCTTATTTGTTTCTTGTCTTGACTTTTATGTTTTGATGGTCTTTGGAATTGGTTAGGGAAAGAGGGAAGTTAATGGAGCTCCAGGAAAGCTAAATGAAACCCAATAGGTAATGTAAGACCCAAATGAAGCTCGATGCATGTATAAAGGTAGCTGAAGGCAAGAATGTGACAACCGTTGGATTGGTTGGGTCCATTGGGGTAAATGGATGATGGGAGAACAATCATGAGAAATGTAACAGGAAATGTAAAATGAATGGATTTGAGGCGTCAGATGCCTTGGCTATGTCGGGGACTATTTTTCTCAATGTTTTGCATATTGTGCATGAATAAAGGGAGTTATCTTAACCTCAACCTTATGATATCAGTTAATTTTGTTGTGATTATGATTATGTTGATGTCTATAGATGTATATACATGTATGTACCTATGTCGTTGTCTGATAGGGTCATCAAGGATCATGATTTCTTTTTGCTAATGTTTATATATGTATATATGTATGTATGTATGTATGTATGCCATTGTCGTATAGGATCATCAGGGATCATGCTTGTGGAGGAATGATTGTTTATGCAGGTGAATGACATGAAGAGGTTCTTGGTCTTATGAGGGATCAAGTGGGAAGAGTAGCCCTGACAGATGTATGAGGTCAGTATCATGTGGATATGAATTAATATTATGTGCTTATATTATGCATATGCTTATGTTATGGTAGGTAACACTGAAGGATACATCAACATAATGAAAGTAATGCAATCTGAGGCATGTTGGGACAAGTATGGATAGTGGAAAGACACTAGAAGCAAGGTTTCATGGTAGAGACATTGTGGTCTTCAAATGTGCAGTATTGGTGTTGTGTACATGTTGTGTATGAAGTGTTGTGTATCGATGGTTGTATATGCATTGTTGTGTATAGATGGTGTTGTGCACATGTTGTATATGTGGTGTTGTGTTCATGTGGTGTAGTGTACACATTGTGCATATGGTGTTGTGTGCATGTGGTGTGGTACACATGTTGCTCATAAGATATTGTGTACATGCGATGTTGTGTACATGTTGTACATGTCGTGTTCTGTGCATGTGGTGTTGTGAATGTGTTGTACATGTTGTGCTATGTGAATGTGGTGTTGTGCACACACTGCGTAGGTGGTGGTGTGTACATGTGGTGATGTGTACACATTGTGTAGGTGGCGTTGTGTACATGTGATGTTGTGTACACATTGTGTAGGTGGTGCTATGTACATGAGTTTTTGTGTATAGGTTGCACAGGTGGTGTTATGTAGATGTGGTGTTGTGTACATGTTTTGTAAGTGGTACTATGTACGTGTTGTACATGTGGCATTGTGTGCATGTCGTACATGTTGTGTTGTGTACATGGTACTATGCTACATGTATTATGTAGTTGTTGTATCCATTAAGGGAATTTTGAGATCTAAAATGGGCCTCCTAAGAAAAATGTACAACCAAGATAAACTTCATAAGGACCAATAGGATTCAATATAATGATGTTAACCATGGGGGATGATTCACCATTTTTGGAGTAAAAAAGTAAAAAGATTAAAAAATAATAAAATAATAAAACTACTTTTTCAACTTATCTCCCTAAGGTTTTAATCAAATTTCGAGCGGGAATACTCGTCGGATGAAAATTTTAATTCCTTATCTAAGGAGTACCCATGATGAATACTTTTAATGCACCCTACTACATGAAAAATGAGAAATACATGAAAAAGTGTGATCGCAATCAAGTTTTTCATGTATTTCACATTTTTCATTTAGTAAGGCCCATCGAAAGTATGCAACATGGGTACTCCTTCTGTTATCACCATATCACACTAAGGCCTCTTCATGGAAACAAGATGAGATGTTGCTCACATAAAGGTGGCAAGCAAGGTTTGAAGTGAGCACCTTAACCTACAAAGGTTAAGAATCACATGTCTGCAAGTGAAGAATACAAAGATCCAAACTCAGGTGATGAGTAAAGGTTTAAACTAACGATGAAAAATGGGCCATGGTTTAAAAAATTATACACTTAAAGACCTAGCTCCCCTCCCATAATCTAAATATGATCGCATCCAAGTGTAGTTTAGGCAATGAAGAGACAAGCGGGTTAACACTGCCACAGGCCCCTGACGTTGACTAGTCAGCACCCAATTAACGACTCAGATCAACTCTAGCTCACAACAAAGGCTTCCCCCACTCCATGATATACTCTGTCGTAATAGGTAGGGACCACCTGACAGGTGGTATCCCCTCATTCTTCGTTCAAATATACAGGTATCAAGTATGCTGGTGAAGTCCAAGTAAACGGTGAAAGGTAAAGTTGCTCACTGATTGTATTGGTTTGTCCCTTATCCTCCCAAGCCAACTCACAATTGTTACGTGTCTTCCCCTCTTTCCTTTGTCTCCTGCTACCTAGGAACACATCTTTATCTTTGCATAAAACACCTAAAGCCCTAAGGTTATTACCCGACAATGATTATTTATCCAGGTCAAAGAATCTCTTGCCTAGAAAACTTCGCAGGAGCCTTCTGTACACTCTCCCAAAGCTCACAATCACCCTCCCAAGTTACTTTCATTCCCCTGTGGGATCCAGGTAACCCGACACCCCCAACCTCCTTGTTTGCTTTTTTTATTATTCGAAGGAATGAAGCACGTGACCCTTGTAACCCCCAACACTCATGAGGTCAAGAACACTGGTGCTAGTCTTCTAACTAACACTAAAGCCCATATTGCTGACCCCATCTACCCCTTTCCCCTTGTTGACCTCCATTACGAGATATTCTCAGACCATGTGAAGAACGAGGACCCGTTTAGAGTTGTGGCTTCTGGGTTATACTACCAAATTTCTCCCCTCGTTCATCACCTCCCTGAATTTGTAACTTGGTTGATGGATTCTTACCAAAGTGAGAAGAACAATTTTTTTTCTCCTTTAGGAAGGGTAATCCTTGAAATAACCCCTCTTTTAATTCGGAGAGCTCTTAATTTCCCTGCATCTCTCTCTATGTGTACCTTTATTAATACAACCCAAGATGGGAATTTTACGGCACTCCCCGCGAAAGTGCTAAAACCCTTTGTAGAGAAAATCCTCTCTCTTGGAGCCAAAACGATGCCTTCAGATATCCAGTTCCCATTATCTCTTTTTAAACCCATTGTTCAACCAATATCAACTGCTATCATTGGTCTTTTGGGTGGACACAACACTCTACAATTAAGCAGGGTCGCTCTCGGGTGTCTGCATAAGATGAAGCAACCTAGATGCCAGTTAAACATCCCTGAACACCTCTCGGCCTCCATTAGCTTCCAGTTCATCTACCTCAGAGCCTCCTCATACTTCCGCTACTACTCACTATTGTTTTACTTGTTTCTCTATACTCACATTGAAGAATTCCAATGTCTTCACCTGGATGTGTTTACCTTTGATAAAGAGAGAAATTTGGTCTTTGATTGGAATATCTCCATAAGAAAGAGGCCCGGATTGGGAGGATATTCTCAATTCCTCTCATCCTTCATGGCTATTGCCTACCATATCATCCATGAAGTGTCACCCCGTAGAATATTCCCTGAGCAAAAGGAACTCCTCCAACTCCATGAGCAAGTTTCCATTGGAGACCGGTACCTCTATGAGGACTATATAGAGATTCAAGTTTATGGGTGCAAACTCCCTCCTTATCAGTTGCCAGTGTTTCTGCCAATGAGGGTCTTCGCCTTCAAGTTCATAAGATAGATCCTCAGTGTTGACCTGCTCCACTTTGTACAAGCCAAGAAAGGTTACATCTTTAAAATGGGACAGCTGGTAGGCCCTTATGTGATAAACACTAGACAAGCCTTCAAGATAGTTGAGGCCATGCTCGAAGCCATGGAATTTTAGAAAGGAAAAATTTGGCATTACGATCCCCGAGGTCTCCTTTCTCAGGGAAGGGAAAAGATTAAAGATTAAAAGTATGTGCATGATCTTAAGCCCTAGGTCGAATGGAAAGCTAACTCTAATTCCTAACATCTTAATAAAGACATGGAGACCAAGTCCCCAATCAACACAGACAAGACACAAAAGAGGGTTGCTGACATTTCAGGGAAAACTAACATGGAACAAGGACCGGCTCATAAAAGGGCCAGAATTCAAGGGTAGGGCCAGGAACAGGAACATCAACAAAGACAGGAAGTGGAAGAACCAAGCATCCAGCTTCAAAAACAAGTGTTTGGACCAAGAAGTCTCAAGAACATCCTCAACTGAAGTAGTCATCCTAGATTCTGAGGAAAGTATTTATGCACTAGGAATAGGTTTGGCCCAGGGTAGGAACATCCAAATAAGAAACAAGAGGGAAAAGGAGAATTTACATCAAGACATGACTTCACAGATCACCCCTTGACACACTCGGTTATTAGATGCAATAGATCTAGAGAAAGAAGAGATGAAAATCAGGTTGAAACACCCATCTGTCCAAACCCTGCCTTCAGGTTCCCAGCTTCAAGACCTGGATGTGTCTTTGGATTTGACCAATGTCCCTCTGGTAGACAAGGTCAACCTACACATGCAAGTGGGAGAAATTCTATACAATGACATCAATAAGAACCAGATGACTATTGATAGGGCTCAAGTCTACATATACAAAATCATCGAGAATGTAAAGGTTGAGAAGGTCAAGTCTTGCACTCTCTTTAAACAAAAGGAATATTATAAAGAAATAAACATGAAAATGGGACTGGGTCTTGAAGGCAACACAATAGTGGCTACAATACTAAAGGAAACCAAGAGCGAGAATGTAGAGTTGAGACGACAACTAAAGATGTCTGAAGGTGAGCATATTCAAACCCTTGAGCTGATCCAAAGTGAAAGGAAAATGAGGTGGTAATACAAGAGTTGAACGCAATAAAATAAAGAGTTGCAACCATGGAACAGACAATGGAAGATTTACAAAACTAGATCAATTCTCTTGTCTGTACTGTATTCATCCCAGATGATTCACAGAACCCTACTGATCGCCTTACTAAGGCAATAACAGAATTGAAACTTTTTTAGGGTGAGTTAGAGAGAGTTCAAAGGGAGTTGGATGTAGCTAAAATCTAGGTGACCCAAAAAGAGAGACAACTCCAAGCTGCAAATTCAAAAATCGACAAGCTTACACAAGATTTACAGAGTGAAACTCAAGAGATCAAGGAGTTGAAGAACAAACTAAAAGGAAATATGGCCCTCACAGAAGCCAAGCAAGGGGTGTGCGATGAGATCATCCAGGAAGATAATCGCAGTTCGGAGCAAGTATCTCTAATACATGATCAAAAGAAGCTCTGTAATGAATATTCTCATTCTCTTCCAAATGATAAGCAAGTGAGTACTACTAACTCCCAATATGCTAACATTAGGGGAATTTTGAGGTCTAAAATGTGCCTCCTAAGGAAAATGTACAAGAAAAATAAAGTTTATAAGAACCAATAGGATTCAATATGATGATGTCAACTATGGGGGATGATTCACCATTTTTGGAGTAAAAAATAAAAAATAATAAAATAATAAAAACTACCTTTTCAACTCGTATTTTCAATTTATCTCCCTAAGTTTTTACTCAAATTGCGAGTGGGAGCACTTGTTGGAAGAAAAATTTAGTTCCTCATCCAAGGATTACCCATGTTGCATACTTTCGATGGACCTTGCTACATGAAAAGTGAGAAATACATGAAAAAACATGATTGAAATCATGTTTTTAATGTATTTCACATTTTTCATGTAGCAGGGTCCATAGAAAGTATGCAACATGGGCACTCCATGGATGAGGAATCAATTTATGCATCCAACGAGTGTTGCCACTTGAAATTTGAGTAAACCCATAGGGAAATAAGTTGAAAATACAAGTTCAAAAATATTTTTTTCTTTTTTCCCTCTAAAATTTGATGATGTAATGTAATCTTATTTTATTATTTCCACTATTATTTTATAATTTCCTTAGGAGGCCCATTTTAGACCTCAAAATTCCTCTAATGGAAGTACATTCAATTCTTAACTGAAAGAACAATTGAGGAGTTGAGACCACTTAACATATCAGATAGGATGGAAACAGTAACAGAGATTTCTAAGGTTATCTCGAAAGAGGAAGCTAGGGCTAAGGAAGAACAAAGTATGGAAAAGCTATAAAAAGAGATGTCAAGCTTTGATTTCAAGTTCAATCAGCTTCTCGACGTCGGGTTACCTAACTAGTGGGGAGTAAATGGATAATTTCTCATGCGGGAAGAATACAACTAGAAAATGACTGAGAGAAAGAGCAGGATGGTTGCAACCCCTGAGAA
Source organism: Pinus tabuliformis (assembly GCA_031772625.1). NCBI lineage: Eukaryota > Viridiplantae > Streptophyta > Pinopsida > Pinales > Pinaceae > Pinus > Pinus tabuliformis. The sequence continues at coordinate 1,095,638,339 of CM062820.1, forward strand.
AACACCAGTCCTGAAAGGAACAACTATAAAAAACTTCTTGAAGAATTAATTTAACCTCCTCAAGTTGGTTAAAGATCTCTCTGAGCACAACTGGACTATGTAGGGGTGATTAATCTCTGACTCCACTATCGGAAATTCAGTTCTATTCCACCTCCTCCTCCAGCTATGTGGCAGCGATGCAAGCAATTTTCCAATCCTCCCATGCTTCAAATGGTTCACCCACAGGGTTCTACAACTTCGCACCAACCATCCACGTCGTCTCGTCAACCATGAATATCATAATTATTGAGCCAGTGATGGCTTTTGATTTTACTTTTGATTTATTTTTACCTTATGTTTATTATGCTTTTAATAATACATTATATTATGGTTAAGAGAGTTGTGCCTTTGCGCATGATCAAATTTTGATTAGTGATTTTTGTAATGATGATAAATATCAAGAAGGAATACCTTCTTAATGGCCTATTCTCCATAAGCTTTTTGGTATATATACATTTCCAAAAAAAGGAAAACAAGTTCAGAATCCGAAAGAAGAAACTCTATGTTATTTTTGAGAATGTATTACTTTTGAAGATGTTTCTCTCAGAATGTTAATGAAATCGTGGTGATTCCTTGTTCTAGTATCAATATGTTTTCTCTCTGTTGAAATTCCGTTATTTTCATTTTCTTCTCTGATCTCACATCAATGTAATTGCTAGACATGTTTCATATGTTCTTACAAATTCATTTGTATTAAAGTATTAATGTTGATGCCTGTATGAATATGCAAAATTAACTCTTTAATTGCACTCCGTGAATCATTGCACTCATTTCTTACTAATCCATTATGTCTTTCTTAACTCGGAAAAATATAGAATTATTGATATTTCAAGCTCTATGTGATGAGTTATCTTTCTTTTCATCTGCCTTCATCCCTCTACTAAATTAATTGAAATATAAATCCTTGGGCTGCTCGACCTCCACGATTGATTGTAAATGTTTTTGGGTGTTACATGTGTATGAGAATGTATCCATAAATAGATAGACTGTGTCTTTTAGATGAATGAACCAAACAAATGTTGTTTACGATATCTAAATATGTGTATGTGTGTGTGTGTGTGTGTGTAAGAAATCTATATGTGATGTCTCCAGTCTTTGAAGAATTATCTGAGACACCTAAGATCTAGATGTGTAGGCAATGGTCTTGTAGCAATCTGAGGTTGTCTTTAGAATCGACAACATCTTTTGGCGTCATTGTTGAGGACTGAATTAGAGGACTTTTCCCCTAGGATATGACATTAAGGCACCCTTTGTGAAGGTGAGAAAAGACATCCTGATTTCATATTCATCAACTTGGCGACTCCTCAAATCCCATTCTCATTTATCGTCCTGGCTTTTAGAAAGCCCAAAACTTGTTCAGATACCTCTCAATAGAGAACCCTACATGTATCTAACCCAGAGAAACTAATTTTCAAAAGAGTGTGGAAGGAGAAAACCCCCGCTACAAATGATATTGTCTCATCATTCCTTGAAGCCTCCTCATCCAGCTCTCAGCGTGAGATCATTCATTGTTCATATTTTACTCCTAAGGTCCTAATATACCCTACAGAAGATGACCTAGGACATCATATCCTCCAATCAGAAGTTAAGGAAGAAGAAGTCTCAGTTAAAACTTCTTTTTTTTCATTTCCTCCTCCTCTTGAGATTGGAAAAGTTAAAATTATCCCCACTATCTGCAATATTCAGTGCGCATTCAGTTCCACTGCTCTTAGTCTAGCCACTTCGACCACTGCTATCCTGACCCAAGTTCCTTTAGCAAATCTCACTCCTCCCACATTAATACAGATGGTTGTTCCAGGTTTCTTATTGAATAAGTATGCCCCTCTTGATTTTCCCCAACCCCTGAGTGCCATGCCTCGGGACTACCTAAAAATTTTACCTAGGTTCAATGGGGAGGACAAGAACACTGCACAGAGACATATTGAAACCTTCTATGATTTTGCTAAGAATCTAAATGTAGAACAATTGGATGTTGTCCTGAGGCTCTTTGTACAATCCCTTGACAGTGAAGCTAGAAAATGGTTTAAATCCTTTCTTAATGTTTCCATCACCACCTAGGAGGAACTCGAACGCTGTTTCACACAAAAGTGGGGTGAAAAGAGGGATCATGAATATGTCCTTGCAGAATTCAATGCTATAAGGAAGAAGCCAGAAGAGGATATTTCAGAATTTATAAAAAGGTTCAATAAGCAATATAACAACCTGCCTATTGAGATAAAACCTCCTCAAGTTGTTGCCCGCGTGGTATTTGTGGGAGCCTTTGAATCAGAATTTGGTTTTACCCTAAGAGAAAGGAGGTCTAACACTTTGGATCAACTCCAGGTTGATGCTCTTGAGGTAGAAGCAAATTTCACCTCGGCAGGGAAGTCCAAAGGAAAGAATGATTCTACTGAGAAGAAAAAGGGGAAAGAGGAAACATCCTCCTCTAGTCAGGCTAAAGAATCACAAGATCTCAAGTGGGAAGAAATGGATAAACTGATTAAGAATTTATCACATAAGTTGGTGAAGCTTGAGCTAGAGAACAAAAATCTCCCTAAATAGACTGCTCAAGGTAACAATCAAGGCTATAATGCACAATATAGAAGGCCACCTTTGCAGATACTTCAAAGGCAAAGAAAAGATCAACTCGATCAAATTTTCCCTCCACTATACATATAAGATGACCCAGATGAACAACCACAAGATACCCATGAGATGTAGGGTAACTTGTACTCCTCCTTCTTTGAAGGAGAATAGGATGACATGACTCATCATGAGATGGGTCATGATAGGAAAAAACAGTAAATGAGGAGGACATGGACGATTATTGTAAACAATTCACCAACTTCATGCAAGGACAACTACACCGAAGGTATGATCTCAGATATTCAAGGTAGAGGTCAAGGGAACCTGAACAACAAGAGGGAGATTCTCCCCAAGATACTCCCCCAACACCAAATAAAGGGAAAGGGAAGATGGATCATGGCACATCCAAGGTAAAATCCCCCTTTAATAAGGAATGCAATCGGTATGAGGAACCTACAGAAGAGAAGACACATTTTCTGGTAAAAGCTATCTGTGAAAAGGAAAGGGAGATAGAATCAAGAGGAGTGGATAAAGGTAAATCTATATTTAATCTTTAGAGGGAAATTGAAAAGATAAAGATCCGTATTCCTCTAATTGAACTTCTAAAGCAACCCACTTAAAAAGCCCAAGTCTCTTAGTTCATGCTTCCATCCACCTCAATATCATCTCATGATTGCTTAAACCTTCAGGAAGAAAGACCAATGGTTGTTCTTGGGCCTCATGTTGAAGAGATGGACCCTTCCACTTCACCCTTCTATGTGACCCTGGTGATTCATGACATCTCATTCCATAACTGTATGTTGGAATATGGAGCTTCGCATAACCTCATGCCCTTGGATGTGATGGAAAAACTTGGTTTACAAATCTCCAGACCTTACAAAGAACTCTACTCCTTCAACTCTAAGAGGGTAAAATTCTTGGGAATGATAAAATACCTGGTAGTGAATGTGGATCAGATTCTTGTGAAAAACCTAGTAATGGATATTGTGGTAGTAGATATCCCTACTCGATTTGGCATGCTCCTATCTAGGTCGTGGGGTTCCAAAGTGGGGGCTTCTATCAAGTTAGATCTAACTTATGCCATTATTCCCACTTTTGGAGGTGAAAAAGGAAGGTTGTATAGGGAGTCAAGATTCATAAAAACAGTGACCCAAGTGGAAGGTTCCAAGAATTATCCTGTGTATGAGAAAGAAAGTGACATCTCTTTCCTTCTACTAGAAGAAGATGAGATCATTTCAGAAGAAACACAAGTATATATAATGATGCAATTAGATGACCAACACAAAGATAAAGGAAAAGTATGGAAATTATACTTTCATTCATGGGGTGAATTCAAAAAGAGGGAAATGGAGAAGCAGTATTGTTGGTTTCCCCTGAGGATAGCTTGATCCCACTGTCATTTAAGTTGGAATTTGAGGCAACTAACAACATGGCTGAGTATGAAGCACTTCTCCTTGGACTACAAATAATAAGAAACATGAATATTGAATGATTTACTGTATATGGAGACTCCAATCTAGTTGTAAAGAAGATGATAAATCAGTGCTAGGCTAAACACCCCAGATTGAGGACTTACCAGAATGAGGTATGGGGACTTAATTGACAACTTCTTTCTGGCCTTTAACATTCAATTTCTTCCCAGGGAAGGAAACAAAATGGTCAATTCCCTTGCTAGCAACAAGCAATTTCAAACCTTCTCAAAACTCTTCTTCTCAGGTATGAGGTGGAGGCCGGACACAGACCCTCTATACCTGATAATGTCAAGCACTGGCAAGTGTTCGAGGACGATGAATAGATCAAATTCTTTATAGAAGTGGTTAGGGAATTTTCTAGCTCAACTATTACCCAAGAAGAGTAAAAATAGGTAGAAAAAGGACCAACCTTGTGGGAAGACACGATGGTTGGACATAAAATTTTACAACTGAAAGGGAATACCATTCCTCTTGGGCTTGTTCCACTCGAAAGATTATTTAATAAGAATGATGTGGCTTCCAAACCAACAGCTCCGGAGATGGACGACCAGGTGGAAGATTATAATATTGGCTCAAAAGATGAGCCCCATATGGTCATATTATCAAAAGGAATCCTCACAATATAAACAGAGGTATTTAAATATTTTCAAAGTCTATAAGGATGTTTTTGCTTGGTATTATGAGGATTTAAAAACACTTGACACTAACATTATATAGCATAAGATTCCTCTAAAAAGTGGAATGAAACCATGTAAACAAAAGATCAGATAGATTAATCCTTTTTTACTCCCCTCTATTGAAAAGGAGGTGGGGAAGCTCCTACAATCTAAAATCATAGTACCTTTAAGATACTTGGAATGGGTGGCAAACCTAGTCCCAGTCCGAAAAATAATGGGAAAATAAGGTTATTTGTAGATTTCTGGAACCTTAACAAGGCATCGTTGAAAGATAACTACCCACTTCCTAAGATGGATTACATACTACAAAAGGTGGTTGGATTAGCTAGAATGTCCATGATGGGTGGGTTCTTAGGTTATAACCAATTGGCAATCCATCTGGATGATCAAAAGAAAACGACATTCACCACCCCTTAGGGAAATTTCATGTATGCTCATATTCCTTTCGGCCTAATAAATGTTGGGGATACATTTCAAAGATCTATGGATATAGATTTTGTGGGGGAGCAAGACAAATTTGTAGTAGTATATTTGGATGATATCACAGTCTTCTCTAAGATCGATGAAGAACATATCATACACTTGAAACTCACCTTTGAGAAGTATAGGAGATATGGGCTATCTTTAAATCCAAAGAAATCTCAATTTGCACTGAGTGAGGGGAAACTACTAGGACACATAGTAGCACAAGACGGAATGAAAATTGATCCTAAGAGAGTAGAAGCTATCAATCACATTCCCCTACCTAGAAACAAGAAAGAGATCCAAGTCTTTTTGGGAAGAATCAATTTCCTGAGAAGGTTCATACCCAACTATGCAGAAATAGTGAAGGGTATTACAGATATGCTAAAAAGGGAAAATGAGGTTAAATGGAGGCATGCCTCCTAGGAATATTTTGCTAATATCAAAGAAGATTTCGCCGAAGCACTAGTACTAGTCAGCCCTAACTACTCAACACCTTTCTACATTTTTTCTTTCGCATCTCCGCATACTATTGCTGCAGTTTTGTTACAAAAAAATAAAAATGGTTATGAACATCCCATTGCCTTCTTCAACCAAGTTCTGAGGGATGCTGAGTTGAAATACAATATCTTGGAAAATAGGCCTACACACTAGTCAAAACTTTGAATACATTTCGAGTATATGTACTATAGTTATAAATTACAACATATGTTCCAACAACAACAGTCAAGGATATCTTGGTGCAAGGGGACAGTGAAGGAAAAGGGGTAGGTGGATTGCTAATATCTAGGAATATCAATTAGACATAAAACCTACTAATCTCATAAAAGGCCAGGGACTAACCAATATTCTATCAGAGTCTAACTACCAAGATTTGGGGATAAACCTAATAACTGAGGAGGTGGAGCATAAGTTCAATAGGATGAGATCAAAACCTTAAAGAAAAAAATATGTGTCAAATATGAAGGGTCACCCCGGTATAATAATATCATCCATTGTCTCTTATTCTTGAGGTGTCCACTAGCATTTGATAAGTCGAAATATAGAACATTGAGATTGTAAGCTCAAAAGTTTATCATATCTAATGACCAACTCTACGGGAAAGACCCGATGGGAATTTTGTTGTTATGATTGGTAGAAGGTGAAACTCATAAGGTAATTAAGGAATTTCATGGAGGGGTTTGTGGACGCCACTACAGCTGGAAGGCCACTGCTCACAAAATCCTCAAAGTGGGGTTCTATTGGCCCATGCTTTTTAGAGAAGTTCATTCAAAAGTCAGATCATGTCAGAAGTGCCAAGTCTTCATTAAGAAGCAAAAAAATTCCCCTCTCCCCCTGATCACAATACATGTGGAAAAACCCTTCACGCAGTGGGGACTAGATTTCATAAGCGAGATAAATCCACCCTCTAGTGGCCAACATAAGTGGATATTAATGACCACATATTAGTTCACGAAGTGAGTAGAGGCTATCCCGGCCAGAAAGGCTAGTAACTCTGTGGTAATCAATTTTATGGAGGAGAACATATTATCACGTTTCGGTTGCCCTACAAAGATTATCATGGACAATTCTCAAGTCTTCAAATCCACCAAATTCGTCGGCTTCTGTCAGAGTTTCAATATCATCATTGGGCACTCCATTACCTACTATCCTCAAGGAAATGGTTTAGTTGAATACTCAAATAAAATTGTAGTGAGAGTGTTGAAGAAGACCATCATTGAGAATCAGAGAAACAGGGACACTCAATTGAAGTTTTCCCTCTGGGCTAACCAAGTGAATCCTAAACTCTCTATTGGAAAATCACGTTTCGAGCTAGTAAATGGTAAGGTTGTGTTGAGGGCCCCGAAATCGGGTCGACAACAAGGGGGATACCCACCCGGTCTGGAACCTGGTTGGCGGCTCCTTGCCCGTTTGGAGTAGCGGGTCCGACTGGGGGTAATGGGACCAGTTTCCCAATGTGAGGGGTGTGTGTGTGTGTAGAGTTTGATGGTATTGATCTAGGGGTATTTTTAAGCTAATTTAATTCTAACTTCTAAACTAACTCTATGTTATTGTAATCTAATGAAAAACAATACATCTAATCTACGCTAACCCGGGGTATTTTTCTTCTATTATGCGATCTAAAAAGATTTCGAACAATAGCTGGTAATAAAGATCATTCAGCTATCATAAGAATAGAAATCCATTAAGATAAACCATTCTGCATAAAAAGTTAGGCGAAAAAGTTGTGAACAGCATATCGCATAATTAGTTATTCATATGTCAAGCATAAATAAATGACTCCACCGTACAGAAGTGCCAAATGGTAATACACACATTCATACATTAACATATAAAGAACTCAGCTGCATATCACTTTAGGAATATAAGCAGAAATCAATCAAGAGATAAAAGTACCATTTATGAATGATTTCACTAATAAACTTCAAGCAATAACGATTTATTTCTACTTGTTCTAATATCTGCTAAGAGTACAGAAGTGCAACATCAGTAACAGACATTAAAATTCAAACATAAATAAATCTTGATCCATCCATTCATCAAAAACCCCCTCCGAGGGTGCAAAAGTGCATGTTCTGAGGACAAGTTTTTTGACAGATTTCCGGACCCTTCTCCAAATGCCATGAGAAGGGTTAAATACTACTAACTAATTAATCTTAATTACACAAATTTAGGGAACGGCTTCAAATGACCGCCCTTTTACTAAAAGCAAATTTATTTCTAAAAATCAAATCTAATTTCTAACCGTTTCTGTATCTGCTCCTTAGTGCTGTAAGCAATGCGCTGTTCGCCGTGAAAGAGTCGGCTGGTTGTCCTTTCCTTTTGTTCGAGCTTGAAAATTAGCAATGATAAGAGCTGGCACCTCTTTCTGACAGACTAGAAGATATTTTCGAAAACCTTTCTCTAGCTGGGTGTATTCACTGTGCGTATACTTAGTACAACCCAGGTTCCTTTCGAACTGATTTTGTTGTTGCTATTTCGGTTTCCGGTCGTGCGAATGACTCAATGAGTTAGGAGTCGCGTTGTATGGACAATCCCCTGTATCGAGAATTGCTTCCGTTCTTTGTTCCAGGCTTTTCTGGAGCGTCCTCCTTCTTTTGCGTTTCTCTTTTTGCTTTACCCAGTCTGAGCTTCAAGATCTTTTGCAAACACGCTGCTTTTGTGTGCCTTTGACTCTGAGTCTTAGATAGTCTATTTTCATCAGTGCCTGTTGGGTGATACTCTGGAATCCGCGGTCCTGCTGCATGCGGCATCCATTTGCGGAGGCATCTTCTCTCTGTTACCCCATTGGCGCTTTCCTCTTTTCCTTAGATGTTTCCTGAATATAGATTTATATCAGTTACATGTCTTGCAGTTTACGCAAAGAAGAAGAGAAATGACGAAAAGATTGACATGAAAGCATTAAGTTCTAATGAATGCGTAATTCTGACACTCATCATGATTTGACTCTTCGAAAAACGCGATACAATCATTCTTGGATACTGAAGCATGCGATCATTAATTTCCCTTAAGGTGTGCGCTCAATTTTGGGTTTACCGTTTATGTCGGAGAATTCTTGCGATGAGTCCTTTCTGCGATTAGAATCGCAGTATCGAGGACTGCGACATCATTAAGTGTTATCGCAAATTGCCAATATCGCAGATCGCAGATCTGTAAGATTGCAGATCGCAGATCACAAGATCGCAAGATCGCAAGATTTTCGCTTTATCACTCTGTGCTGCTTATGCGACATCGCGACGTGCGATGTCACATATCGGCCGTCGGCGATTCCTTAGGTTTTCCCTTTTTGAGCGATTTTAATGCACGCGATGCGATGGGTTCTCGCGTCGCTCTTTTTTCAGTGTATTTATGCGCTTAGGGAAAACACTTCTCTCTACCTTTGCGACGCGATACAACGCTTAGGGAGTTAATACAAAATATTTTTTAAACAAAATATTTTTTTGGATTTTTGGTTAAGGGTCCCCCTTTGCTTGATGTTATTACTAATATCAAACAAAGAGGGGGGTTTTTGGTGACCACAACAATGGCGATTCACTGTGAAGAACCAGTTATCTCTGCTTTTCTATTGACCGTTCACTTCCGAAACAGCAAAATTTTTATATGTCTAAATTTTGTTATGGACAGATAGAGTAGATTACCCCTCACCTCGTCAACGATACTTTGTCTCAACCTTTTTATATCCCAATTGCTTGCTTCCTCAGGCTTTTTCTTGCATTCGCACCAGACATTACTTGGTCTTGATTAAAGATAAAATAAGGTCTTCTCTGCGTACTGGCTTAAAAGTATGCTCATTTGTCGTAGGTAGAGCCTCTGCTGCCCGCAAGCGTCCATAGCCTCGACAGGGTTACCATGTTATCCAGCAATGATCCTTTTTCCTGCTTGAGGTTACTCGCAACATTCCAGAGAAAAAAAAATCCTTTTTGACACACTTTTCCTTTTTTAATTCTCTAAAGAACAATGTCTTGGTTTGGTGGCCAAATTATGACACAGTCATTCACTTGATTTACACTTTTGCTGAACAAGCCGGCTCGTGATGAGACCTCTTGTCTTTTGATTGCAACAATCTTAAGTCGTTGCCCTGTTTTGATAGACAGTATTGGCAAAGTCAGCAAGTTATAATATCTGTGATCATGATAAGCAGGCTCGTGATGAGACCTCTTATTCTTTGAGATATAGTGTTTTCCTTGGATTGTTTCTCTGAATGCTGCAATTTCCTTTTAGCAGGGAGGAAGTCATTGTTTTTCCTTAAGAAAGCTCTGGACGACAATAATAGAGTTTTTGAAAACAACAGCTTTGCAGAGAATACTTATTTTATTATTGATGATACCTTTCATTGTGCTGATACAAAACAATTCTTTACCAAAGGTTGCTTTCGTCAAAGTTTTTTGATGTTGAAACTAGCATCGTAATCAAGGTGAAGTTAACTCTATTTGTTAATAATAAAATTCAGATTTTCAAAAATTTTGCTATTTGTACAAGCGAAATCAAAATCTGATAGAGAATTGGCGTGCTCTTTCATGAATCCTTTTTAAATGATCATTTACAACGGGTTTTATTCATAAAAAGAGAAAAAAAAAACAAAATAAAAACTAAAAATTAAATCTATCCTACAAAAACTAGAAGAATTCTCTTCTATGGAAAATATATTTTGAGAATTTGTCCATTCACAGGCAGAGAATCTCTCCTGCCTGTTAAATCCTGCAACACAAAAGTCGATGGGCCTATGACCTCTACAATCTGAAAAGGACCAAGCCACAGCTTCTGGAATTTCGTATGTTTTCCCTTTTCTTCATGAGCCTTATCCCATTTTAAAACTAAATCTCCCATCTGAAAAAAAAATTTGGTCATTATGTTTGAGTCAAAAGAGGATTTTATTAGCGCTTGGTGGTGAGCATGGGTTTTCTTAGCTTGTTCTCGTCATTCTTCTAGTTTGGTTATTTCCATTTGTCTTAATTGTAAGGAGGAAGTAGGTAATTCATCAATGTATTGCACTAAAGACAAAGAGGGAATGACTAGGTGAGTCGGAAGAACCGCTTCTCTCCCATAAACTAAATTAAAGGGAGAAGTGCCGATAGAAGCTTTCTTTGTAATTCTATCTGCCCATAAGGCATTTACCAGCGCTTTGTGCCAATTCTTTTGGTTTTGGTCGACTGTCTTTTTAATAATCCTGATTAGGTTATTGTTTGTTGATTCGGCCAACCCGTTACCTTGCGGATAGTAGTTGGCAGAATACTTCAGTTTGAACCCTCTTTTGAGCGCAAACTCAGTCATTGCATTTCCAGAAAAATATGATGCATTATCAAACATTAAGGCCGTTGGCAATCCAAACCTAGTGATGATAAACTGATCTATGAATTCAATAATGTTTTCAGAATTAGCTGTCTTGAGAGGAACTGCTTCTACCCATTTGGTAAAATAGTCAGTTTCCGTGAGGATATACCTATGCTATTTAGAAGAGTGAGGAACGATCTCACCTATTATGTCCAGGCCCCATTGACTGAACGGTTGTTCAATGTTAACCGGCTGCAGTGGCATGGATGACTTCTTTTGTTTCCCTGCAGCAGTCTGGCAGACTCGGCATTTCCTTACGTAATTGTATGAGTCTTTGAACAGCGTGGGCCAGTAATATCCTGCACGCAAGATTTTATGTGCGGTGGCTTCTCCAGCATAGTGTCCACTTGCTGGTCCATCGTGAAGTTCCTGCAAAACCTTTGCGGCTCCAGTTTTCTCAAGACATCTAAGAAGCACAGAATCGTAATTTATTTTAAACAAAACATCATTTATGAGCTGGTATTGTTTAGCTTTCAATCTCAGGGCTCTCTTCTTGGTGTGATCCAGGTGAAATGGAGCATACCCGTTCTTAAGAAAATAAATGGTGTCAGCATATAATGATTTTGCATCGTTTAGGCTTACCTCATACGTGTGTACCTCTTCAGATGAGTTCTCAGGAATTTGCGATGCTCCAGCTAACATCTTGCAGAAGCCTTGACCTCTCACGATGTGTGCTGGCTTGATCTCAAGATCGTACTCTTGTAAGGCGGTGATCCAATTCACTCTCTTTTTGCCCACGTCCTTCTGTATCAGGAGTTTTCTTACCGCTGGGAACGGTACTATGACTTTGGTATGGGCTTTTAGCAAGAAAGGTCTGAAATATTTGATCGCTTTGAAAACGGCATACGCCTGTTTCTCTACGTCTGAGTAATTAAGTTCAGCACCTTATAAGTTCGAGCTAAAGAATGCGATTGGAGCTTCTGCCTTTTCTTGATTTGCTTGAGTTAAAATCGCAGCATAAGATTTCTCTGAGGCAAACGTGTATAAGATAAAAGGTTCTGAAAAATTTGGGGTTGCTAAAGATGGAGCGTTGATGATGGCTTGTTTGATCAAGTTGAATGCTTCATGCTCGTCTAGACCCCATTTAAAGTTTGAATTCTTTTTTATCATTTTTTGTAAAGGAGAAATAATACGTGAAAAATCCGGGACAAATCTTTTGACAAAATTGATCTGTCCAAGGAAGGATTGCATGGTCTTTTTGTTATGGGGCATGGATATCTCGGAAATTTCTTTGATTCTGTCAGGTTCAATGTGAATACCAGATTTTGACACTATGAATCCTAGCAATTTCCCTTCGCTTAATGCAAAGAAAGATTTCTTTGGGTTGAGCGAAATCCCATACCTCAAACATCTTTGAAAGATTTGCTTCAAATCTTTGAGGTGGTCGCTTCGATTCTTGGAGTACACTGTTATATCGTCCAGGTAAATCACTACCGATTTATTGACTAACCCTTTAAACGCGATGTCCATGGCTCTCTGAAAGGTAGCTCTGGCATTGATCAGACCAAATGGCATCTTCCGATATGCATAAGTGCCCCATTTGGTTCGGAACGTAGTCTTTAACTGATCATCGAGATGCACCAGTACTTGATTGTATCCTGAAAATCCATCCAGGAAAGACATTAATTCTGAGCCTCCTACTGCCTGTAATATTTGTTCCATAGGTGGGAGGGGAAAGTTATCTTTCTGACAGGCTTTGTTGAGATTTCGGAAATTGATACAGATTCTAATGTCTCCATTTTTCTTCCTAACGGGTACCATATTGGATACCCATTTGGAATGCCTGACGGGGAAAATTATTCTGGCTCTCAACAACTTATTAAGCTCAGTTTTTATCTGATTTTCTAAGTTAGGGTGTATTTTTCTGAGCTTCTGCTGGACAGGTTTTTCATTGCCAATCATAGGGATAGTGTGTTGAATGATAGAAGTGTTGTAAGTCTTCAACTCATCGTAATTCCAGGCAAAAACGTTTTTGTACTGTCTCAGAAGACGGATATATTCTGATTTCTCTTCAGGGGCTAGGTCGTGGCCTAGGTTAACGTTTTGTGGCTTCTGATCGGTCCCTAGGTTTACTAATTCATAGTTCAGGGTAGAACTGTAAAGTTTAGCATTGGCGGACCTTTTAAACCGACTTTTCAAATCATATAAATCTTCTAACTTGACCACTGATTTCGGTATAGCATTGTCAGTGCTACTTTGCTTTATTTGGTGATCATGACAGTCTTCGTCGATTATCTGGTTTGAGTAGGATCCTTCAGAAGTAAGGAAATTTACGATGTCAGGATCTTCGTTGAATACTCTCCAATTGGTGATGTTGTCAGGGATGGATGGTCTAAAGATTAATTCTATTGAAAACCTATCAGGACTAAAATCTTCAGAAGGAATAAGTCTAGAGGCTACGTTAGCTAACAGGTCTGCGCTCGCGTTTTGAATTCTTGGAATTGACGAGATGTTGAATGCTATGAAATGTGCAGTGAGATCTTGAACTAACGATTGATAGTGCTTTAAATGACTTGACAAGCAATGTATGGTGTTACGTACCTGTTTTACGATGATCTCAGAATCTCCAAAGACTTGAAGATACTTAACGTTCAATCCGATTGCTTTGTATAGGCCTTGAACCAAGGCTTCGTACTCCGCTGTGTTGTTCGTGCAATCGAACTCAAGTCTGCATGTGAGCATAATCTTGTTCCCGTCTAGGCTAATCAGAACGCATCCTGCTCCTGCTCCCTCATTGGATTTAGACCCGTCAAAATATAATTTCCAAAATAAAGATGTATTTACAGAATTATCTAAAAAACTAAAACATTTTGAGTCATCAGTTTGGGAGAAATTTTCAACTTGGGATAAAATTGAATTCTCTAAGTAAGGTGAAATATGAGCATTGAAATTGCCGAGGAAAGAATCTACTGCGTAATTGCCTACAATGCTGCTATTGTATGTTATGGCTTCATTTTCTCCTTCCAGTTCTGTCACTATGTATTTTTGGTGCAACTCTCGTTCAACCCTTATCTGATTTGGTTTACCATTGTATGGTAACCACATGTGCGACCAGTCGGTTGAGAAATATCCGTGGAGTTTCTCCGACCAATCCCTGCTAAGAATCAAACCATAGAACTCAGGGATATCAACTACTAGAATGTCGATAACCTGACACACTTTTGGGTTAGACGACAATCTTATGGTCACCTGATTAAGTTCACCAATCACTTCGACTTGGGATCGATCAAGTTGAACTATACGTGCTACGGATTTTTGAGGTTGCACATTCAATTTGGCACATATTGACCTGGGTAAAATATTCGTTGAAGCACCAGAATCGACCAAGCAATTGTGCACGTTTTTATTGAAGATTTCATATGTGAGAAGAAAAGGAGGAGTATGAGATCTTGATCTTCCTCCAATCAAGGCGATGTCGTTTGGATCAATCTCATTGATCGTGTTGATTGGAGGTCTTCCCACATTGTGGGAAGCTACAGCCGTAGGTAAAGGTGTAGTAGGCACAGCATGTAATTCTTTCATCATTATTTTCTGCTGGTGTTTCAATTTACTCAATTCATAAAGGGTGATATTAGCCCTAGTCTTTTTCATGTCATCGATGATGTTATACTCCATTTCATCCGACACTATCAGTGTTCTTGATGGAGGCGATTGGTCTGATTGGACTGGGCTAAATTGGGTCGCTCTGGCGATTGTTTTCTTTGTTGCGACCTTATCTTTTGCTGCAGGGCTTGCGCCCTTCTGTTTAGGGGTAGTTTGGGGAGGATCAAGTTGATTTTTGCTTCGTGTGCTAACCGGAAATGCTTCTTGATCCTCTTCTTGTGGGAGGATGAAATCCCACATTCCTTGTAGTTCCACCACTTCTTCATCGTCGGTTTGTGCTTCGATGGTATTCTCTTCTTCTTCTTCTTCAGATTCAACGTTTGAGACAGCGTTGGGTGGCTTCGTCTCCATGGGAGGGTTTCTTTTAAAAGTCCTGAAAGGCTTTCTTGAAGACGTTTCTGCTACTTGTTTTCTTATATCAATCATCTCATTGGACATGGCGTTTAATACTTTTTGTATTCCTTCCATATCGAAAGGATCTTTTGTTTGCTTCTTCTTGGTGTCTTCTTTGAAAGAGATCTTCTTAGATTTACGTTCTTTAATTGCAGATCTCTTTTCAAGGGCTACTACGCGTTTTTCAACTGCTAACGCCTCTGTTAAGTTTTCAACTAAGGTTGTCTTGCTTGCCCTATCTACGAAGATAGCCAAGTTAGATGGTAAGGCCATGATGTACCATTCACATCTTACTTCCTCGCTGGGTTGTGAAGCAGTGGGGATTTTGTTGAGGATCTTATTGAACCGTAAGTTAAAATCTTTAATGGGTTTTCTAGCCTCAACCTTAAGATTAGATAGGTCATTGATCAATGTCGCCGTGGATCTGTCATCACCAAACTTGGTGAGGAACTGACTTTGAAAAATGTCCCAGCTTGTGATGGATCCAGAAGGTAACAAAAAGTACCACGACCCGGCTGTTCCTTGCATTGTATAAGGGAAAAGCCAGACAACAGCGTCTTCGTTAGTAACTCCGTTGAGATTAACAGAAAGCATGAAATTATTGATATGTTCTTCGGCTAGCATGCCTGCTTCTGGATTGAATTTAGGCAGCCATTTCTCAGGATGGGCCGGTATAGGGCTCAGGGGTGGAGGCATTAAAACCGCCCCAGGATTGTTCCATGGAGACTGGGCCATCGTTGAGCTGCTAGTCAATGGAAGTGCAGAAGATGATCCCTGATGCTGAGAAGATGAAGATATTAAGGTCTTTGATGTTTGAAGAGGAAGGGTTGTGGAAGATGGGTGAGTGATCTGGGGTGAAGATGTGGGTGGCTGACTTCGCGGTGAGGGAGTTGAAATGGACGAGGTAGATGAAAGAGTCTCTCTGTCAGACTCTGGAAGTGCTTTCCTTGCTCTTTTCCTAGTGGGGAGAGGGATTTCAGTTGGCTGGATGCCAAACTTTTCACTCTTCAATCTGGTCAGGGGATGAGCAGGATTGTACTGTGAAGTCACGCTGCCTTTAGATTTATCAGACCTCTGAGTAAAAATAGAGTATCCCTAGAGTTTACGAATTAAAGTTTGAAGTTCAGGGGGATCAATGATAATTTGGTCTGATATATTAGAGTGTGTAGCAGCGGTGGATGCCCGAGCGACTTCTCGCTCCGAGTTTAATCGTACCGGAGAAGTCGGGGGAGTTGGTGAGGGTGATTTTCTCTCGGAATGGTATTTAGATTTTGATTTATGCGCCATTCATAGCTCATGCCCTCCTTCTAGCACCAAATATGGTTAGGGCCCCGAAATCGGGTCGACAACAAGGGTGATACCCACCCGGTCCGGAACCTGGTTGGCGGCTCCTTGCCCGTTTGGAGTAGCGGGTCCGACTGGGGGTAATGGGACCAGTTTCCCAATGTGAGGGGTGTGTGTGTGTGTAGAGTTTGATGGTATTGATCTAGGGGTATTTTTAAGCTAATTTAATTCTAACTTCTAAACTAACTCTATGCTATTGTAATCTAATGAAAAACAATACATCTAATCTACGCTAACCCGGGGTATTTTTCTTCTATTATGCGATCTAAAAAGATTTCGAACAATAGCTGGTAATAAAGATCATTCAGCTATCATAAGAATAGAAATCCATTAAGATAAACCATTCTGCATAAAAAGTTAGGCGAAACAGTTGTGAACAGCATATCGCATAATTAGTTATTCATATGTCAAGCATAAATAAATGACTCCACCGTACAAAAGTGCCAAATGGTAATACACACATTCATACATTAACATATAAAGAACTCAGCTGCATATCACTTTAGGAATATAAGAAGAAATCAATCAAGAGATAAAAGTACCATTTATGACTGATTTCACTAATAAACTTCAAGCAATAACGATTTATTTCTACTTGTTCTAATATCTGCTAAGAGTACAGAAGTGCAACATCAGTAACAGACATTAAAATGCAAACATAAATAAATCTTGATCCATCCATTCATCAAAAACCCCCTCCGAGGGTGCAAAAGTGCATGTTCTGAGGACAAGTTTTTTGACAGATTTCCGGACCCTTCTCCAAATGCCATGAGAAGGGTTAAATACTACTAACTAATTAATCTTAATTACACAAATTTAGGGAACGGCTTCAAATGACCGCCCTTTTACTAAAAGCAAATTTATTTCTAAAAATCAAATCTAATTTCTAACCGTTTCTGTATCTGCTCCTTAGTGCTGTAAGCAATGCGCTGTTCGCCGTGAAAGAGTCGGCTAGTTGTCCTTTCCTTTTGTTCGAGCTTGAAAATTAGCAATGACAAGAGCTGGCACCTCTTTCTGACAGACTAGAAGATATTTTCGAAAACCTTTCTCTAGCTGGGTGTATTCACTGTGCGTATACTTAGTACAACCCAGGTTCCTTTCGAACTAATTTTGCTGTTGCTATTTCGGTTTCCGGTCGTGCGAATGACTCAATGAGTTAGGAGTCGCGTTGTATGGACAATCCCCTGTATCGAGAATTGCTTCCGTTCTTTGTTCCAGGCTTTTCTGGAACGTCCTCCTTCTTTTGCGTTTCTCTTTTTTCTTTACCCAGTCTGAGCTTCAAGATCTTTTGCAAACACGCTGCTTTTGTGTGCCTTTGACTCTGAGTCTTAGATAGTCTATTTTCATCAGCGCCTGTTGGGTGATACTCTGGAATCCGCAGTCCTGCTGCATGCGGCATCCATTTGCGGAGGCATCTTCTCTCTATTACCCCATTGGCGCTTTCCTCTTTTCCTTAGATGTTTCCTGCATATAGATTTATATCAGTTACATGTCTTGCAGTTTACGCAAAGAAGAAGAGAAATGACGAAAAGATTGACATGAAAGCATTAAGTTCTAATGAATGCGTAATTCTGACACTCATCATGATTTGACTCTTCGAAAAACGCGATACAATCATTCTTGGATACTGAAGCATGCGATCATTAATTTCCCTTAAGGTGTGCGCTCAATTTTGGGTTTACCGTTTATGTCAGAGAATTCTTGCGATGAGTCCTTTCTACGATTGGAATCGCAGTATCGAGGACTGCGACGTCATTAAGTGTTATCGCAAATTGCCAATATCGCAGATCGCAGATCTGTAAGATCGCAGATCGCAAGATCGCAAGATTTTCGCTTTATCACTTTGTGCTGCTTATGCGACATCGCGACGTGCGACGTCGCATATCGGCCGTCGGCGATTCCTTAGGTTTTCCCTTTTTGAGCACTTTTAATGCACGCGATGCGATGGGTTCTCGCGTCGCTCTTTTTTCAGTGTATTTATGCGCTTAGGGAAAACGCTTCTCTCTACCTTTGCGACGCGATACAGCTCTTACGGAGTTAATACAAAATATTTTTTAAACAAAATATTTTTTTGGATTTTTGGTTAAGGGTCCCCCTTTGCTTGATGTTATTACTAATATCAAACAAAGAGGGGGGTTGTTGGTGACCACAACAGGTTGCAATCTTCCCAATCTAATTGGCAATGGCCATAGTGAATTTGATGCAAGAAGCAGAAGAAGAACCAAATGTTATGATATGAAGGATAAACCAACTAGTCGAACTTCATGAAAGCAAGGAACAGGTAAGGACTAAATTGGAAAACTACCAACAGAAGATGAAATATTTGTTTGAAAAGAAAGCCAAGGATCGACCTTTACAGCCAGGAGATTTAGTTCTCCAATCGGACATCCAAAGGGAGGAAAAAGGTAAACACAGGAAATTTGACCCACTATGGTTTGGCCCTTTCAAAATTTCAGAATAAAAAGGAAATAATACGTACCTGCTCAAAAATTTGGAAGGAGAATTATTGGAGCTACCATTAAATGGTCAATTCCTCAAACTCTATTTTTAGAATTAAAGGTACCCCTCTTTCACACATTGTAAATACTGGTGTGTACATTGTAAGTATCATATGAAATTTATAGTTTTTTGCTAAAATGTTCACTTTCATAAAAAAAATGTTTGTTAAATAAAACTCCATGCCCAAGAGAGAAGTTCCCAGACTGCAAATTCTCGACGCATTGCAATATAATGCCTCATCCCCAGGTGGAGCCAAATTTTATCACCATCTCACAATAAGGCCTCTTCATAGAAACGAGATGAGATGTTGTTCGCATAAAAGTGGCAAGAAAGGTTTGAAGTGAGCAACTTAACCTACAAAGTTTAAAAATCACGTGTCCGCAATCGGAGAATAAAAAGATCCAAACTCGAGTGATGAGAAAAAGTTTAAACTAAATATATAGAATGGGCCATGGTTTAAAATATTATACACTTAAAGACCTAGGCGCCCCCCCCCGTAATCTAAATATGATCACATCCAAGCGCAGTTCCAACAGTGAAGGGACAAGCGGGTTAACACCACCACAGGCCCCCGTCATTGAATAGTTAGTGCTCGATGAATGGCTTAGATCAACTCTAGCTCACGACAAAGGATTCTCCCACTCCATGATATAATATGTCATAATAGGTAGGGACCACCTAACAGGTGGTCTCCCCTCATTTTCCACTCAAAGGTACAAGTGTCAGGTATGATGGTGAAGTCTGAGTAAACGGTGAAAGATAAAGTTACTCACTGATTGTATGAGTTCATCCCTTGTACTCCCGAGCCAACCCTCAACTGTCACGTGTCGTCCCCACTTGCCTTTGTCTCCCACCACCTAGTTACACATCTTTGTCTCTACATAAAACACCTAAAGCCCTAAGGTTATTACCGATAACGATTATTCATCCTTGTCAAAGAATCTCTCGCCTAAAAAACTACACAAGAGCCTTCTGTACACTATCCCAAAAGTCACATGTGCCCTCCCAAGTTGCTTTCATTCCCCTGTGGGCTCCAGGTAACCCGACACCCCCAGCCTCCTTGTTTGCTTGTTTTGTTTCATTCGAAGGAATGAAGCACGTGGCCCCTATGACCCCCAATACTCATGAGGTCAAGAACACTGGTGACAGTATTCTAACCGACACTGAAGCCCACATTGTTGACCCCATCTACCCCTTTTCCCTTGCTGACCTATATTACGAAATATTCTCAGACCATGTGAAGATTGGGGACCCATTTACAGTTGTGGCTTTTGGGTTATACTACCAAATTTCTCCCCCAGTTCATCACCTCCCTGAATTCATAACTTGGTTTATGGATTCTTATCAAAGTGAGAAGAACCATTTTGTTTCTCCTTTAGGAAGGGTAATCCTTGAAATAACCCCTCTTTTAATTTAGAGAGCTCTTAATTTCCCTTCATCTCCCTCTATGTGCACCTTTAATGATACAACACTAGATGGGCATTTTATAGCACTCCCTGTGAAAGAGCTACAACCCTTCCTAGAGAAAATCCTCGCTCTCAGAGCCAAAACCCTGCCTTCAAATATCCAACTCTCATTAGCTCTTTTTAGACTCGGTGTTCAACCAATCTTAGCCACTATAATTGGTATTTTGGGTGGACACACCACTCTGCAATTAAGTAGGGTGGCTCACGGGTGTTGTTATATACCTAGGGGGATAATATGGGGTACAAAGGGAGGTACCCAAGGTAATACTTTAATAATGGGATGGGCCATAGTAATAAATAAGGTGGTTAACCCATATCATGTAAGGGACCACAAGTAGTTAGTAATAAGGTAATGGGCCCATGGTATCAGTTTGATGGTATGAGGGAACCATGGTAATGACCCATGGTATTGTATGTACGAGGCCTATATAGAGGCTAGAGACTCCACATGGAGGGATTTCAATGAATATTGTCAAAGATTATTGTATGAATAGGCATATGGCTTGTGGAGTGTTCTCATTCCTTAAGGAGTGAATGTATGGTGTTGTCCTACCTTAAGGGTTTGATCAATAAAGTGAAGCATTTCTATCTATTTATATCTTAGTGTTTCTGGGTTTATTTCCGTTATCATATATTTTTGGGTTAGATCTATAACAAGTGGTATCATAGCACTTTCTTGGGCAAAAAAGTGGAGAATTTTTTATTTTTTATTTTTGCAGGATTTTGGGGGCGACAAGTTTTCAGATCAGAACTATATGTTTTGGTGCAATATCTGCAAAATCTAATTGTAGATCTAGATTCTATGTGAAAAAATACCAGATTTAAAAAACAAAAAAAAAAAAAAAAAAAAAAATTCGGTTGAATCGGAGTCCGGATGAAGGAGATATCGCTAATTTAAAAATCAGTGGGGTTGCAGACAATTTTTCAGGGCAGTGAATTTGCAGCGCAGATCTGGACGTCCTGGTGCAAGATCTACAAAATATGGTTGTAGATCTAAATTCTTTGTGAAAAACTCCCGATTTCAAAAAAAAAAAATCAGTTGAATCGGAGTCCGGATGAGGGAGATATCGCTGATTTAAAATCAGCTTTTTTTCCAGAATTTTTGGGTGACGACGGGAGAGTTGCAGCGCAGATATGAAATTCTAGTGCCTGGATCAGGATTTCTATCACATGGGTAGATGAAAAATGGTTGTTTCATTTCCAAAAATAGGTCATAATAAGGATTCTGAGCAATATTGACATAATTGTGGCCATTTCAAGTTTTCGGCAATTTTTTTGTGATGGCGGGCCTAGATCAGAATTCGAGGGACTTGTATAAATTTGATGGCTCTCATCTAGCCAAATGGATAGCACGAATGGAGAAATTTTTTAGATTTCATTACATCATGGATGATGAGACTCAGCTGAGTGTGGGAACAATGTACTTGGACAATGAAAGATAGCAATGGTGGCAATGGCATCAACGTTACTATCGAAGGCCCTTGACTTGGGACACATTCACAAAAGCTCTTATGGACCACTTTGACCATAAAGCTAATCTTGTGGATAAGCTCACACAGACAGACACACGGCCTAGCAAAGATTTTATTTTTACAGGAAAGAAGGAAACCAAGAAACCTAAAGGGCTATTTTCTGCCGGTATGTCCTTATTGCAGGTTCATGGATTGATTTAGAAGGAGAAGATCATTGTTTCTATAAATCCTAGTTGCAAGCATAATTTTATCAATGTTAATTTGGCAAAAAAATTGCAAATTCCAGCAAAACACATTGAACACACACAGGTGGATGATGAGAATGTTCAAGTGTATAAGGATTTGAAGATTTCTATGGATAAGTATGTGTTGCATGGTGATTTTTATACTTTAGAGATGGATAATATGGATGTTTTTTTGGGATATCCTTGGATGGAATCAGTGGGTACTATCAATATTAATGTGCAGAAGAAATTCCTGAATCTCTGGTATAAAAGGAAGAAAATTACATTACAGGATATTTCCATCAATAAACAGGTAGAGTCCACGGAGATTGACGCAGAAGATGTTCCAGGGACTGACATATCAGATAATGAGCAGTTGATGTTCAACAATCAAACACAAACAGAGGCTAAAGCCGAAAAGGTTACAGGTGTTGATACATCTGATGAGGGCTCAGTGGTGGAAGTAATATTGGAAGATAAGACACCACAGCAAGCACCACAACATAACAGTCAGGCTCCAGTAAGGGGTGAATTAAAAAAAAAGACACCATGGGTTAAAACTTCAACATATCATCACCCACATCACCCCGCAAGACAACAACCATCAAGATGGCAACCAATTAGCCACAAGGACAACAACCCCCGTAGGACAGATAGAGAGGAATGATGATCCACCTACTACACATCAACACAGAAGAGCTACTATGGTCACCTTTCTCTTGGATGGCTAGATGCACGTGCATGGTACCAGTTGACTACTCTTTTGAGTAGATCTTATTATTTTTGTTCTTCCCATGTTTTAGGGACGAAACATGCTAAGGGGGGTGGAATGTTATATACCTAGGGGGGATATGGGGTACAAAGGGAGGTACCCAAGGTAATAATGTAATAATGGAATGGGCCATAGTAATAAATAAGGTGGTTAACCCATATCATGTAAGAGACCACAAGTAGTTAGTAATAAGGTAATGGGCCCATGGTATCAGTTTGATGGTATGAGGGAACCATGGTAATGACCCATGGTATTGTATGTATGATGCCTATATAGAGGCTAGAGACTCCACATGGAGGGATGTCAAGAAATATTGTCAAGGATTATTGTATGAACAGGCATATGGCTTGTGGAGTGTTCTCCTTCCTTAAGGAGTGAATGTATGGTGTTGCCCTACCTTAAGGGTTTGATCAATAAAGAGAATCATTTCTATCTACTTCTATCTGTTATTTCTTGGGTGTATTTCTATTCTATAACAAGTGATATCAATAAAGAAGCATTTCTATCTATTTCTATCTTAGTGTTTCTAGGTTTATTTCCATTATCATATATTTTTGGGTTAGATCTATAACAGGTGTCTACATAAGATGAGGCAACCCGGATGTCAGTTAAGCATCCCTAAATACCTCTCGACATCTATTCGCTTCTATTTTAGCTATCTTAGAGCCTCCTCATGCTTTCGCTATTACTCGCTATTGTTTTACTTGTTTATCTATACTCACATTGAAGAATTCTAAAGTCTTCACCTGGATGTGTTTACCCCTGATAAAGAGAGAAATTCGGACTTTGACTAGAATACCTCCATAAGAAAGAGACCCGGCTTGGGAGGATATTCTCAATTCCTCTCATCCTTCATGGTTATTTCCTACCAATCATCCATGAAGTGTCACCCCCTAGGATCTTCACTGAGCAAAAGGAACTTCGCCAACTCCATGAGAAAGTTTCCATTGGAGATTGGCACCTCTATGAGGACTATACAGAGATTTGAGTTTACAGGTGCAAACTCCCTCCTTATCAATTGCCAGTGTTTCTACCAATGAGGGTCTTCACCCTCGAGCTCATAAGGCAGATCCTCAATTTTGACCTGCTTCACTTTGAACCGGACAAGAAAGGTACCATCTTTAAAATGGGACAGTTGGTAGGAACTTTTGTGATAAACACTAGACAAGCTTTCAAGATAGTGGAGGCCATACTTAAAGCCATGGAATTTGAGAAAGGACAAATCTAACATTACAATCCTCGAGGTCTCCTTTCTCGAAGAAGGGAAAATATTAAAGCCTCAACTTATGTTCATGATCCTAAGCCTGAGGTCAAATGGAAAGCTAACTTTGATTCTTGGCCCCCTAATACAGACGTGGAGACTGAGTCCCTAGCCAGCACAAACAAGACACAAAAGTGGACTGCCGACATTTTACAGACAACTGAAATGGAAGAAGGAATGACTCATAAAAGGGACAGAAGTCAAGGGCATGAGTAGGAACAGGAGCATGAACAAAGACAGTAAGTGGAAGAACCAAGCATCCAGCTCCAAAAAAAAGTGTATGAGAACCCAGGATTTCAGGTTAATTTGAAAATATCTCTAGAAGTCTCAACAACATCCTTGACTGAAGTAGTCATCCCAGAGTCAAAGGAAATTCTTTATGTAGTAGGAATAGGTTGGGCCCAAGGAAATAATATCCAAGTAAGAAACAGGAGGGAAAAGGAGAAGTTACATCAAGACATGACTTCACAGATCACCCCTCGACACACTCAGTTATTAGCTGCAATGGATCTAGAGAAAGAAGAGATGAAAATTAGGTTGAAAAACCCATCTGTCCAAACCCTTCCTTCAGGTTCCCAGTTTCAATACCTGGATGTGTCTTTGGCTTTGACCATTGTCCCTCTGGCAGACTAGGTCAACCTACATAGGCAGGTGGGAGAAATGTTATACAATGACATCAATAAGAACCAGAAGACTATTGATTGGGGTCAAGTCTACATAGACAAAATCATCGAGAATGTAAAGGTTGAGAAGGTCAATTCTCGCACTCTCTTTAAATAGAAGGAATATTACAAAGAAATGATCATGAAAATGGGACTTGACCTTGGAGACGATGCAGCAGTGGACGCAGTACTAAAGGAAACCAAGAGGGAGAAAGTAGAGTTGAGAAGGAAACTAAAGATGCTTGGAGGTGAGCATATTCAAACCCCTGAGATGATCCAAAGTGATAAGGAAAAGGAGGTGCTAATACAGGAGTTGAACACAAGAAAAGAAAGTGTTGTAGCCATGGAACGAACAATGGAAGATTTACATAACTGGATTAATTCTCATGTCTATACTGTATTCATCCCAGATGATTCTCAGAACCCTACTGATCACCTTACAAGGCATTAACATAACTGAAAATTTCTGAGGGCGAGTTAGTGAGAGTTCAAAGGGAGTTGGATTCAACCAAAATCCAGGTGACCTAGAAAGAGAGACAACTCCCAGCTGCAAATTCGAAAATAGACAAGCTTACACAATATTTATAGAGTACATCTAAAGAGATCAAGGAGTTGAAGACCAAACTAAAAGGAAATCTAGCCCTCATAGAAGCCAATCAGGGGGTGTGGGATGAGATCATCCAGGAAGTTAATCGCAGCTGGGAGAAAGTAGCTCTGATACATGATCAGAAGAAGCTTTGTAATGAATATTCCCCTTCTCTTCAAAATGACAAGCAATTCAGTATTACTAACTCCCAATATGTTAAGAAGTACATTCAGTTCTTAACTAAAAGAAAAATCAGGGAGTTGAGGCCACTTGACATATTAGATAGGATGGAAATAGTAGCAGAGATTTCTAAGGTTATCTCGAAAGAGGAAGCCAGGGCTAAGGCATAACAAAGTTTGGAAAAGCTACAGAAAGAGTTGTCAAGCTTTGATGTCAAGTTCAATTAGCATCTCGAGGTCGGGTTACCTAACTGGTGGGGATTAAATGGATAATTTCTCATGCAGGAAGAATACAACCATAAAATGACCAAGAGCAAGAGGAGGACAGGTGCATCTCCTAAGAAAACACCAGTCCTAAAAGGAACAACTATAACAAACTTCTTGAAGAAGGAATTTCACCTCCTCGACTTGGTTAAAGAATTCTCTCAGCATAAACTAGACTATGCATGGGTGATTAATCTCTGACTCCACCATCGACAATTCAATTCTATTCCACCTCCTCCTCTAGCTATGTGGTAGCGATGCAAGCAATTTTCCATTCCTCCCATGCTTGAAATGGTTTGCCCACAGGGTTCTATAGCTTTGCACCAAACATCCACATTGTCTCGTCGACCATGAATATCATGATTATTGACCCAGTGATGGATTTCAATTTTAGTTTTTAGTTATTTTTACCTTATGTTTGTTATGCTTTTAACAATACATTCTATTATGGTTAAGAGAGTTGTACCTTTGTGCAAGATCAAGAAGGAATATCTTCTTAACGACCTATACTCCAGAGGATTTTTGGTATATATACATTCCTAAAAAAGGAAAACAAGTTCAGAATCTGAAAGAAGAAACTCTATGTTATTTTGTCTTTGATATTTCTACGAGTTTCATTATTATTTAGATTCTCTTCCGGATACATCCCATGAGGTTTGTTTTTCATCGACGTTTCGAACCAGCAACAGTGGTTCATCTTCACATCCTGAAGATGAACCACCGTTGCTGGTTCGAAACGTCAATGAAAAAGAAACCTCATGCGATGTATCCGGAAGAGAATCTATGTTATTTTTGAGAATGTATTGCTTTTGAAGATGTATCTCTCAGAATGTTAATGAAATCGTGGTGATTCCTCATTCCAGTATCACAATATGTTTTCTCTCTGTTGAAATTTCATTATGTTAATTTTCTTCTCTGATCTCACATCATTGTAGTTGCCAGACATGTTTCATATGTTCTTACAAATTCATTTGTATTAAAGTATTAATGATGATGCTTGTATGAATCTTCAAAATTAACTCTTTAATTGTGCTCCGTGAATCATCACACTCATATCTTACTGATCCATTATGTCTTTCTTAACTCAGAAACGTATAGAATTCTTGATATTTCAAGCTCTGTGTGATGAGTTATTTTTCTTTTCATCTTCCTTCATCCCCTGCTAAATTAATTGAACTATAAATCGTTGAGCTACTCGGCCTCCATAATTTATCGTAAATGTTTTTGGGTGTTACCTGTGTATGTGAATGTATCCATAAATAGATAGAGAGTGTCTTTTAGATGAATGAACCAAACAAATGTTGTTTACGATATCTAATATATATATATATATATATATATATATATATATATATATATATATATATATATATATATATGTTTGTATAAGAAATGTATATGTGATGTCTCTTGTATTTGAAGAATTATCTGAGACAACTGAGATCTAGATGTTCTAGGCACTAGTATTGTAGCAATCTGAGGTTGTCTCTAGACCTAACAACACCTTGGATGAGGAATCAAATTTTGCATCCAACTAGTGTTTCTGCTCAAAATTTGAGTAAACCCATAAGGAGATAAGTTGAAAATACGAGTTGATTTTTTTTCCCTCTAAAATTTGATTATGTAATATAATCTTGTTTTATTATTTCGACTATTATTTTATAATTTCCTTAGGAGGCCCATTTTACACCTCAAAATTCCCCTAATGGTGATATGTGTATTCGTTGTGTTTTACTTTGTGTACATGTATATGTTGTGTTTTACACTGGTAGTAGATGTATGTGTTGTTTTGTACATTAGGTGTAGGTTTATGTGTTGTGTTGTACACTGGAGGTAGGTATGTGTTGTGGCACACCAGGTGTAGGTGTATGTGTTGTTTTGTACACCAAGTGTAGGTTTATGTGTAGTGTTGTACGTGGTGTGTGGGTGTATGCATGTAATGTAAACTATGTGTATGTGTATGTGATTGAATAGAAGAGAAGTATTGGGTGCATGTCGGGTGTGGCAACCAATCCAGTGTGTGTACGGAAAGGATGAAGGAAAAAGATAGAAGCAAAGAAACGATTGAGAGATAAGTATTAATATTTTATTTTATTTTAATTATGCATGTGATTCATGACTATGATTTATGATGGTTACATGTGATCTATGATTTTGATTTATGATGGTTGAGTTTTGAGCTAACTAGATGTGATATGTTTACACATGATGATTTGATCAAAGAGCTAGTTGGACTTGTTGTGACAGGAAGTAAACGAAACTGTAGGTGTACCTTATTGATGAGCTACCAATGAGGTATGATTTGAATTTATTTCAATTCATTTTGAATCTAATGAAAATTATGTGCTTGTTATAGGAAAGCATCGAAAATGCCTGGTTTTGGTGGTTGAAACTCATATTATAAGAATTAGTAGCAGTGGAAAAAGGTATTGGAAAAGGCAACAATATGTTGGTAAAGAAATTTAGGATATGGGCCATTGTGGAACACTAGTACCTAGTGTCCATTGATTGGGCATGCTATGACCGGTATGATGGTTTTGAGGTAGGGATATGCCTTGGTTTTGGGACTTCTGATGCGAGGAAAACTTGCCAAGAGATGGATCGCATGAGGGACTGCTTAGCATAGAATGGGATGCCAACGAAACTTGGAAGTTGTGTGACTGCACAGAAAGGGGTGACCAGATTTCCCAATGGACTATGAAGCAGAGAAGGGAAGGTCAAGGATGCATTTTTTTTTGTCATTATCATTGCTAGATGGAAAAAGATTCACATTAGGAGTGTGCCTTGGAACAATGAGTTGGTAACTATTCACTGAAAGGACAAGCATCGCAAGGGTCATATCATTGGACATTGGATGCAAGTTTGACTTTGGCAGTGCATTCTGGAATTACTGGGAAGGAGGTGAATCCTAGTACTACTTTTGAGGGTGGAGGTGTGGGCCTCTGGATTCCCTTGTTGACTAATGCGAGCATTGTATCCTTGTATTTGTTGGTTAGAGAAAATGTGCATATGTGTATATTATTATAATTATTGTATCAATTTGTGGTTATAAAGCTCCATAGATAGTACAATTATTTGTTGGTTGAAGAAAATGTGCATGTCTATGTATGTGGTTGTTATTATAAATATGGTAATGAGTTGTGTTATAAAGCTCTATTAAACAATATGTTTGTTATGTTTTGAATAATGGTCATTGTAAATACCGCAACGAGCTGGGTTATAAAGCTCCATAGGCAGTATGTTTTATTTTTCAATGGTTGGTTGGTCATAGGTATCATAGAACGATGAGGACGGTATTCCCCCAATGTTACAGGGAAAAGTTTCTATGCAGAACTGCTAATCCCACTAAGGTGGGTAGCTACCTTAGAAACAAACAAAGTAAAACTACTTTCGTTTTCCTTTATGAAAGATAGATGAGAGAAGAATAAAGGAGACCAACCTCTGTCTTGCGCTTGGTTCCTTGCTCGATTCCTCTCTCTTCTGATAGTCCTTTGCTACTTGCTTTCTTGTATACCTAGCTTCACAGAGTACCTCTAGAATCAAAGCAGCATAACACTATATGAGAACATGGATCTATTATCATAAACAATCTAGGATCAGATGTAAATTGACCATACAAATGCACAAAACATAAATTACACAAGAGTATGGAGGAAAACTTGAATAGTTTTATTGATAATCAAGAAAGAGCCAAGAGAGTTACAACTAGTTGTTCTGACCCAGCATCATCCTCTCAGCAAGTAAGCCCTTCTTCACCTCATGCAAAGCTTAGATCACCCGACACTATGATGTTGCCTCAAGAAACCAACAGCAATTCTTTACAAGATGCAAAATTCCAGCGTCCCCCCTCTGGATCTCTGGGATGAGAGATCTATATATAGATATTTGTAGAGGTGTGAGTCAGCTCTGGGTTTTTTATTAGTGTCTTCTCTCTGATAGTTCTTGCTTCCACTTGCAGATCTCATTGATCTCTTACTCATCCTTGGGCGATTCTGAGAGGCAAGTGTCACAGGAGAAGTTTCTGGAAGATTCCATGATCATCCACCTCACAAACTGTCTCCGCAACTTGTCTTTTCTCGTCCATCGCACCCCATAGAAGGGCTTTTTGAAATTCAACGCACTTCCCATGTGTACAAGTTGAGATGCATCGCACCCTGGCCATGGAGCAAGTGAAATGATCCAGTTTTGACCAGTTCTGAGTAGTTTTTCATGGAGAACTTCTGGGAGATGATGTAATCAGTTGACCTTGTTCTTTTAGGGGTTGGAACAACACCTTTAGGGACTTAGGATCCCTTATTTTATGGACATTTATGATTGGGGTTGTAGTGCCCAAAAATGTCTATAACACCCAAGGCAGAGGAGTTTGTCATAACCCCTAGTTGATTTTCCACTTAAAAAAAATATAAGACCAAGGTAACGGGACATGTATTCCATGTTGAATGGTGGGTAAAGGATCCTAGTGGGTGTCACTTTCAGTTTATTATGGCTAAGGAAATTGTAAAAAGGCATTGGAAAAGGAAAAGTGGCATTATTTGGCATTTTATTTATGAAATAAAGGAAGATAGGACAAAAGGATGGTGAAGAGACATAGATTGCATGAGAGGGAAATTCAAGGAAAAATGAATGAAAATGAAGAAAATATAGGCATCAATGATAAAAAGGATTCTGAGGATCAGTTCATACCTATTGTTGGTTGAAACTTTTGTCAGGTTTAGCATGGATCTCTATCCTATTATCTCATTCTCTCATAATCTTACACACTTGGATTATTCTTGGAGCACTTTGGCATACATTGAATTTTGAGAAATAAGGAAAGGGAAAGCAAGAAAGTGCAAGGGAATAGTTGGATAGTAGCTACTACTATATTTCTTTGCATGTATTGAGTTTCATGTATGATTTCCTTGCTATTTTTGGCATGCATGGCATATGTATGTGGTTTCTTGGTTATGTGTTGTTATTGGCACGAATATTTTCCTAGATTGACAGTGTTTTTAGCCTTCCCTTGCCATTACCTAGATAGCTATGGTGTTGTGGGTTTTTTCACTTGTTGTTTTCTGGTTGGTACTCAAGTTCCTTATGTTTTTGGGTTGAGTTATTAGTTCCTAAAGTGGTTGATTGGAATAAATGCTTTGGAAGCCCTAGAAAAACTTGGGTTGAGTTACTAGTCCTAGAGCCTAGGTTGGGACAAATGATATGGAACCCTTGGTGGGGTTGAGTTACTAGTCCCTGGAGTCAGGCTGGAAAAACTCTCTAGAACCTTGGAAGGTTGTGGGTTGAGTTATTAGTTCCTAGAGCTGCAGTTGTAAAAAATAATACAAAGCCCTAGATAGCTTCGGTAGAGACCCATTTGGTTGTTTTTATCGATGTTTGACTGTAAGGTGGAGTCACTGGTTAAGGGTTGAAGTGGTTTGACCTCTGCAAGCCCTAGTTTGGTTTTTATTTGGTTTATTCCATGAGATCCCACATTCATGCTTGGAATATGGCATGGGGGTGATTGGTTGAAAGAAATATTTGGTTCAACCCAATCTATGGTCAGGTGGTACGTGAGAGTCCCTAACTTGTTTGGAATTTTCATATATTAATATGAGGTATTTTCTATTTTGATCTATGAACATATGTATTGATTAGGTTGGTGATATTATGGTTGAGTTTCCATGGTTTATATGTTGTTTATTTGTTGGTTTCTGTGTTGGTTATATGTTGGCTATATTATGTATATTGTATATGGTTCTTGACATGTTTGATGAATATATGGATGGTTGATGAATTATTAGAATAATCAGTGGTATTGCAGTTATGTGGAGAGGACACACATTGTTCTCGGTGATTCTCAGATGAATCTCAAACTTTTAATATCAGATATGAATTTATGACCTATAGCTTACTTGTTTGCAATGTGTTTGAGGACATGGCTTTCATGTTCTAGGAATCATAGGTCAAGTTATTCCTTCAAAATTATATTTCTAGCATTATTTTCATGTCATTATTGATTCTAAGAAGTTACAGAAAGTTTTGGTTAGTGGTACGGAGGTTGAACTGGAATCTAGGATTAGATCTCAGGACCGCATGCTTCTAACTAATAAATTTGGGTTACAACCGTGTGGAGGTAGGCTTGTACATGAAGTTAGAGGCTCCCAACCACATGGATGCCTTGTTGTGGTAGCAGTCTAGGACCTAGGTCAGAGAAAAGGGTTTCCATCTCAGGTTTTGGCCACCTGGGTTGGTTACTCAACCTCTAAGTGACCTGTAGCCCCTGTAGAATGTTATGGGATGTCATTTTATCTTCCATGGTTGGCCCCACTTCCTTAATGGAACCTGGGAGGTCGGGTCATGTCATAGTGGCTCCTCCTCTCATGTTTACCTTGGCGAGCCAGTGAAACTGGGTAAATGTGGGACAGTTGGTTACAATTCCTACTTGTCAATTATTTGTATTTTTCTATGTTTTGAGGAATTCTATAAAGATTGCAATATCGATTTAGTTTATTGTGTAATCAAATATTGTTTTAAGAATTCTCTTAAGGTTGAGTGATTTAGAAAGATCTTGAGAAAGGTTATATTTCTGCATAATATTTAGTGGATCTAGCAGATTCTTTGGAGCTTATTATTTGAGTGAATTATGGATGTGAACTAATACTAGTTTATGATCCTTCTGTATATTTTGTAAGCCATAGGGAGGAGAGAAATTCGAGAGTATTACAAGTTGAGTATTGTCACGAGGCCAATAAGGGACAATACAATGTAAATTTGGCCAGAGGAGGGTGTTTTGTAAATTATGTGTATTTATATTCATTAATGGAGGAAGCACTCTACTTTGAGTTTTGAATATACAAAATTGAGCCTTTGTACATTATTGTGAATGTTTTCATGTAATGTGTGTTAGTCATATGTGATGTAGAATGAACAAAATTAAGCTCAGAAGGGACTTAAACATGGAAGGAACACCAGAGTGTATAAAAATATCACAGATATTGTGAAGAATATAATTCTTCTTTGAATAGAGCTAGATTAGTGTAGAGGAGGTGTGGACTCTATAGAGAAACAAAAGGAAGCCATAGATATGAGTGCATGGAAATTTGGAGTGATTCTTGTGTTAGGAGAAGCACAACAATGAATAAAGGCATATGGGAGAAAGGAGAAGAAGACTTATTTATTCTTAAGGCTATCGAGAGTATGTCAATAGAATTATGCAAAGGAAACATAACTCAATGTTCTGTTGGAAAATTTCTATCAAGAGACTACATCAGGGTGACATGTCCCAGGAGGTGTTTCGTGGAAGGTCAATGAGGGAGTAACCAAAGGAGCATTGGGATATATAGACGTTGGGAGGACGTGGTTGTAAGCTAACATGTAAAACATCAGGATAATTTGGAATCATTATATTGGATAGCATGGTGAAAAAGGACCCATGCGGAGTGTTGACTCCTCCTGGAAGTACAAGCCTTTTTTGCATTAATTAAAAGAGTAGGATAATGTGGAAGACAACCAACATCTCAAATGTCAGGGGATGTAGAGTTTATTTATTGGACATGCAACTAACAAGGGGGTCACAATTATGTTGACTCCTCCTAGAAGTTCAATACAGTAGAAGAGGTTAAAGGCTAGGTATCTTATTTAACAGAGGTCGGGATCAGTTGATGATGGAAAATAGTGTTGTTCCTCAAAGTTTGTTTCCTAGAGGATTCTATTGCACGTATTTTTAAACAGGTTGGGATGACATTTAGTGGGTGACAACATGGAGTAGGTGCACTAGTTGGCGATACCAATAAAGACAGTGATGTGTCCCAGAATTTTTTTTCGCCAGGTGCCAAAGTATTAAAAAGGAGAGCGAATAAATTCAAGGGCTAGGAAACATGTCCTGAGAAGATAAAGAACCATATGCCAAGGAAAAGATCAAGAACTAGGTCATGAGTCTTGGTCACATAATGTGAAGCAAGAGGAAATTTTAGCCACCGGGAACTAATAAAGAGGGTCACGCCTATATGTGAGATATGTGTGTGTGTGTGTGCGCGCTAAGCTCTGGTGGATATTATTACGAAGGAGGCTTGGATCCAGAAGTTTTATAAAAGGGTTTGGAATATACCCTTATGGTTCCTCCCCCTTAGAATTTAAATGAATATGGAAAGGGGATTATTTTCCCTTAATTTTGATTAAGGAAGTGCCTTTTGGCCTAGGTTTGGTACTATGGGGATTTTAAGCCATCATATTGGCACAACCAATACTAAGTCGACATCATGTGGTATCAGAGATAGAATGCTCTATGAACCTCAAAATAGAGAGGTTAAATTATTTGGAGAAGCAATGGAGAAAGAAAAGTATATAGAGATCGTAGAATAGAAAGTTATTTCAGAAATAGGGTCGCGGAGTCATATTTGGAGGATCTGAATGAGGTAAATTGTTTCATTTTGCAATTAACATTAAATTTGGGGATTGATGATTATAAGATGAATTCCTAAGGAAGAAATTGAAGTTGCAGATCTTGTTTAATAATAAAAAGGAGGAATATCACAAGCTAAGGGATATTAAAGAAATTATGGAATCCACAGAAGCAAGATTAACATAAAGTAGATTCAGTAGAACGAATCAAAGGAAAATCTTGGCATGGATATTATAAGTGAAGTATGATGTTTTATGTTAAATTTGGTCATAATAATCTTGTTTCGGGTAGCACACAGAAGGTGAATAGAGAAAAACCTTGGAAGAAACCTTGTAGAAAGGTATAAACTATTTGTGGAAAATCTGTCATTATAGAAAGATTCAAAATGTGAATTTGTTGGAGCAAACAGACAATCTAAATTTGCAACTTAAGGGTATGCGGCGTTAGATGCACAAATTTTTTTAGAATGAGCAGAAGTATAAAGAGTTGGAAATGATAATGGTCATACAAATTTCATGCAGAAATAAACAACAAACAAATTTTAAAAATGAGGTATACCAATGGAAGACAAAGCTTTAAATTGGACTTGATGGAGCATGGAGATTAATGAAGAAGGAAACCTGATGGAGTTTCCATAGAATGGAAAGTGTAGTCAGCAATAAGCTTTCATGGACTAAGAGGGATTGTATCAATAGGGTTATGAGTAGGTAGAAAAACAAGAAATGGGATCTTGGAAAGGAGAATGTGCAACAGAAAATGCATCAAGATGGAAAACAAAGAACATATTGCATCAAGGAAGCAGAACAACTACAACATAAAGTTTGGGATCTAGGAGGATTTCAATCAAGTTATGAAAGCACATGGTCAAGAGATCATGATTTTTTTTCACCTTGGGAGTATTGTGCAAGAGCATCCAACCTCAAAGTAAAATACCTTTGACTAAGACCTAGGGGTATTTCATTTACTAAGGGAGTTGGTTCCCTAATTGTCAATTATTTGTATTTTTCTATGTTTTTAGGAAATCTATAACGATTTTAATATTGATATAATTTGGCGTGTAATCAGATATTATTTTAAGAAGAAGTATTATGAAGTTGAGTGAGTTAGAGAGATATTGGGATAGGTTAGATTTCTTGAGAAGATTTTGTGGATCTAGAGGATTCTTAGGAGCTTATTAGTTGAGTGAATTATGGATCTGAACTAATTCTAGTTCAGGATCCTTTTGTATATTTTGTAAGCCAAAAGGAATTCAAAGAATGATCACAGAGAGGAGAGAGAGTTGAGAGGATTAGAGGCCAAGTATGGTCATGAGGCCAATACAATGTAAACTTGGACATAGGAGGGCCTTCTATAAATTATATATATATATATATATATATATATATATATATATATATATATATATATATATATTCATTAATAGAGGAAGCACTCTACTTTGAGCGTTGAATGTGTGAAATTGAGCCTATGTACATTACTATGAATGTTTTCCTGTAATCGTTGTTAGTCATATGTGATGATGATTGAATGAAATTAAGTTGGGGAATGATTTCAACATGGAAGGAACACACAAGAGTATACAAAGATTGTAGATACTTTGAAGAACATATTATTCCTTGAACAGAGACAGAGTAACGCAAAGGAGGCATGGAAGCTATAAAGAGTCAAAAGGATGCCATAGAGATTAGTGCATGGAAGTTTGGAGTGATTCTTGTGTAGGAGTATCACAATAATAATCAAGGGCATAAAGGAGAAAGGAGCATAAGACTTAGTTTTTTTTTAAGCTATTAGGAGTACGTAAATTGGCATAAGAAAACAAAACATAAAGTTCTTTCAGAAAATTTCCATCAAGAGATGACATTAGGGTGATATGTCCTGGAATTTCTTCCCCAGAAGGTCGAAGAGGGACCAACCAAAGGATCGCGTGGACGATTAGATGCTCAGCGGACATGGAAGTAACTTAACTTGTAAAACACAAGGATGATTTGGAACCATTCTATTAGATAGCATGATGAACAAGAAGCCATGGGGAGTGTTGACTCCTCCTGGAATCACAAGCCTTTTGTGCATTAATTAAAAGATTCGAATAACATATAAGACAACCAACATGCCAAATGTCAGAGTGATGTGAAGTTTATTTATTGGATGCACAACTGACAAGGGGGCCAGGAGGATGCTTACTCTTCCCAAAAGGTCAATGTAGTAGAAGAGGTCAAAGGTCCAAAATGTTATTTAACAGAGTCCGGGATCAGTTGATGATGGAAAATATTCATGTTACACAGAGTCTATTTCTCGACTATTGCACACATTTTTGGACAAGTCAAGATGGTGTCAAGTTGGGATGACATGTAATGAGTGGCGACATGGAGCAAGTGCACTAGTCTGTGAGACCAAGAAATAAATTGATGTGTCATGGAAGGTTTTTCCACGAGTGGCTAAGTATTAAAAAGGAGAGCAAAGAAAGTCAAAGGGTTGGGAAACATGTCTTGGGCAGATAAAGAATTGCGCACCAAGGAAAAGGATTGGAATCAGGTCATGAGCCTTGGTTGCATAATGCGAAGTGGGAGGAAAGTTTAAGTGTTGGAAGCTAATAAAGTTCACACTTATATATGATGTGCATATGCACTTGGCTCTGGTGGCAATTACTACAAAGAGGCCTTGGATCTAGTGGTTTTAAAAAAAGTGTTTGGATTATAACCTTATGGCTTCTCCCACTTAGATTTTAAATGCGTATGAAAAGGGGATTATTTTCCATTAATTGATTAAGGAAGAACCTTTTGGCATGAGTTTGGTACTATGGGTATTTTAAGACGGCATATTGGCACAACTAGTATTAAACCTGCATCGCCACCAACCTCTTGACCCCCGACTTGGCAGGTCCTATAAGAGACCTCAAACTAGTTTTTCAGGCCTTTAACACTTAGAAAATTTTACGAGTTTCTTCCTAGTTTACACCGGTGCTACAACATGCGACTACTTGCTCAAAGACACAAGAATTCAATGAAGAATATTGGAAAAACACATGAACTAGAGATTACACTAAATAAAGGTGCATTCGAGCACATTTCTCCATAATTAGAGGGAGCTTGACTAGCTCCCTCACATAGTAGAAAACATGTTTCCTTTAATCAAACACCTCACATACACCGAGAAAATAAATAGTAAAAACCAACAACTCATACTTGTCTAATTAATGAAATAACCACAAATTTTCGTGCTTACATAAAATTTAGTGAAATTTAGCCATTCCTTAACCATACATCCAACAAATCCAATGTCCATTAACACTTAGGAAATCACATTTGTTATCATCAACATAAGCATTCAACTAGTAAAATGACATGTACTTAATATTCAAATATAAGAAGTATGCAAAAATACTTATCTTATACAACCAAATAAACATGCAACTAAGATCAGGACTTTGACTCTCCACCCAACCATAGAAGAGCTACAACCACTATTACTTATAGTTGTCACCTCTGAGCCAGATTCCAAAGCTTGAGGTGGAGTGCTTTTAG
This sequence comes from Pinus tabuliformis, assembly GCA_031772625.1. Taxonomy (NCBI): domain Eukaryota; kingdom Viridiplantae; phylum Streptophyta; class Pinopsida; order Pinales; family Pinaceae; genus Pinus; species Pinus tabuliformis. The sequence goes on from CM062820.1 coordinate 1,095,676,006, forward strand.
AGGGAAACTTCAACCAAAATAACAGTTGAATTAGGATGACTCAAGGTCATTCTTCCTTCATCCACTAGCTATGTAAGCTTCCACTCAATCCTCTCATACTTATACGCTGTGTTAGAAATGTGTTTTGATTGATGGAAAAGGCAAAGAAGATAATGGGATATTGTTAAATATGTTTTCCAAGGAGGTGCTCATTGGTGTCAAGTAATTGACGGCAAGTATTGATATGTTTTTATAGTCAAAGGTGTTTTTGGCATAAGAAGGATGTTGGTCAAGAATTGAAAAATGTGTTTTCATTAGTTCATTGACGTCATAAGTGTTAATGGTGTAGTATCTAGATCAAAGGTAATTTTATGGAAAAAGAATAGAAGATTGTAGGAAGAATGAAGATCAACATGTGTATGGAAAAGGCAAAGCTCATATTTTTCCAAGCAAATTCATGAACAATAGTGGTGGAGATAATTGGTAAAGGTGCATAGACTTTGGATCCATTTATAGAATAGTATATCACTTTAAATGTGGTTGGAACCCACTGACATGGATAGATCTCTGGAAGATATTTCTAGTGGTATATAGAAGTTCTTGAATGGCCTCCTAGATCACAAGTTATTCGCAATCAAACTTAGATACCCCAAAAAGTTAAACTTGTAGAGATAAATTTGGTAGCAGGGCTAAACTTGTTGACAAAATTGGCATTGGAGAAAGTTCAGTCTAGTAGTTTTGACAAGCGTGGTGGAGACTTTTAGTGAAGAAGTTATTCAAAGGACCGGGAAAAAGTGGTTTGACAAAGGAGTAGCGAAAGTATTTTTATTGGCAGTAGGTGAAGCTGGATATGACATAACTCCAAGCAAAGTAAACAATAATGAAAATAATTTTAATTGGCTAAGGTTCAATGCAGGAGGTCCCCACTATACAACTTAACTAGGGAAAGCTAGACCAAAAGAAATGCGTGCGCATAGAGGTTTAGGCCCGTGATGATATATGGATGGGAAACGTGGGAACAATGTAGCAAGTTTCGAGACTTTTAAAATATATGTTCGGGACCCTTATAAAATTAACAAAGAAATTTTATCGAAAAACCAAGGTTTGTGAAACCTTTTTCTCTCTCCACTCCGATAGGTGTGTGGAAAAAATTTATTGACCTGAGATGACATCAGCATGATGTTGGTACATGAGACATGTGGCATGCAAAATTGGAATTTTTGGGTGGCCTAGTGCGAAAAATATGAGTGACACGTATCACCACTTAGATGGCACCACGTGGGGTCTATGATGTAAGAATGACATCATCTCGGTACCTAGACCCTAGAAGGATTTAACTTATCTCAAAGGAAGAGCTTCATGCTAACTAGGCACTAGGTGTATGTGGCAGTTGTAAAAAATAATTAGCTCATCTTGCATTTAATTGGTGCAAAATATTGGTGGTGGTACCTACCAAGACACCTCATATTGGTTCTCAAAACCCATAAGAATTCAATTGAGTACAATAGAGGAGGATGGTATGACTAAGTGTCAAGAAATGTTGGTCACTGACAACAAAGCCAATGACTAATTGAAAAAGGGCTAGGGCAAACCCACACAGGCACATAATCCTAGAAGGAGTTAAGACTAAGCTTAAAGGACCAAGATGTGGTTTTGTGTGCAAGTGTAAAACCAAGGGCATCGAAGAATTAAAAAGGAAATAAGTCCATGGGGCTTAAAGGGAAATAGGCCTGCGGAAAGTTATATGTGGATTTTTTGAAATAAGGTACCTAGGCCCAACGAAGATATATATATATATATTGTGGTGTTCTGGTATTAAATTGATTTGGGAACATGAATGAATGAGTCAACAACTTGGTGTTTTATATGAAAATTAATTCGGTCCTATGCTAAAGGGCTTATGTATGGATGGGTCAACAACATGAATTTTGGCATTATACGCCATATTTGGATGAAGGAGTCAACAACTTTAAAATTTAGCGTTTATGCCAAATATAACATCACAACACTAAAAGCTTAAAAGAAAACATGAATGGGTTAGTGATAGTGTTTGGTGGCCTAGATATGTTTGGAGGAAAATTTGGTCGAAACGCTAAGTTTGGAGATTTGTCAAAAATAGAAGAAGCATTGAAAAATCCTGCAACTTACTAGAATGGAGGAAAACAACAATATATCTAAACATTTCTTACAGAAATAGGTAAGCAGTGATTGATGACTTGAAGAGAAGATTTAGAAGACTTTAAAAAATCAATATACAGGAAAAAATAAAAGATCAATGCAATAAAATAGTTGAATATTACTAAATTTCAATAACCAAAAATATCAGTCCATAATATATTTATAAGAAAAATTCGAGCAACCAAGGATTGTGTGTGAGTTGTTTTTGGTGAAACGAGGTGCATAGTGTGAATATGCACCAAAGGTGAATTAGAGATCAATTTTGGTGTTCAAAAGGTGTTTGAGAAGGTTTAGAATGAATTGGTGAATGGTGTTTTGGTGTGTTAAACAAAGGTGATTTTTTGGTGGAAATTAGTAATAATTAGGGTTTGATGTTGCTGGTGTGTTTGGTGATTTGTTTAGTAATCAGATATTGTTGAAGGAGTTTTAATGGTGGTTTTGGTGTGTAGTTGATATGAGCAGTTTGTTTGTGGCTTATCAATTCGAATTTAAAAATGAATGAAATATGGATCAACAAGGCTAGCAAGTAGAAGATTGCATTTTAGGGCAATAGTCTTTTTCAGCAGTGGTTGATAAACGAGTAGAGGAAATAGTCCCTTTCAGTAGTGTTGATAAATGAGCAATGGACGTAGCCCCTTTCAATGAAAATTGATAAAAGAGCAAGTGAAACAATCCATTTTAGTGGTAGTTGATATATGAGCATGGATAGAAGTTCCTTCTAATAGTAGTTGATAAACCTACAAGTGAAGCTTTTGTGGCAGTGATGTAATAGCAAGTTGAAATCTATATTTGTCAAAATAATATTTATGTCATATGTGTGTGTGTTTGTGTGTGTTTCACATGTGTATGATAATGTATTATGCTATGTTTTACATGATTGCGTTATGTTGTTGATTACATGAGTGGTTTCTAAAGTAAATGAAAAGTGTAATTTGTGAAAAGTTGTATAATTTAGTCACACTAATGATTCACCTCCCCCCCCGCCCCCCCTCCTTAGTAGTGTCATGGTTTCCATTTTTTCTAACATTTGGTATCAAAGGAACTAGCTTCCTTGAGGATCATTTTAATAGCTAGAAGGAAGATCAGGGATCATGGAGAACTAGGACTGGATTACCTCAGATGGAGTTCCATTTTTTTAATGGGCCAAAATATATAATTTGGAAGGTAATAATGAGAATCCTCTTTCAATCTCTTGATTTGGATGTATGTTTATTTGTGGAGAATTGATTAACAGACAATGAGGTTGATGAACAAGCCAAGGAGGAAATCATGAAAGGACTATCTTTGTCAGATCTCGAGAAAGTAATCAGGTGTAAGACTACCAAAGAGATATGGAATGAGTTACAATCCATCTATGATATAGACATAGAAGTTGCATGTGATTTCAAGACCCTTCCTCCAAAGAATGGATCAGTGAAAGATTCGAAGCGTATTGAATATCATGAATCATAGGATTATTCCCATGTATCAAGAGGCCAAGTTGTTGATCAACACAGAGAGGATTCAGAAGAGATGCAATCTACAAGTAACTTTTTATCTTGTTTTTATTGTATAACAAGAAGCCATTTATCTTGAAGTTGCACAATGTAAGCTATGGTGAAAGAGAGAGTTACTCATCTAGTTGTAGTAAAGAAGGAACTACTTTGATAGAAATAGAGGATCTAACTATTGTTCAAGAACTCAATGGGCGCACCCCTAGTAGAGAAGAAGATAAAATATATCTAGTTTCATTAGAAGAATCCCTAGAGTCAGCAAGGGAACAAGTTATTGAACAAGAAGTGAGTGAAATAGACATTTGTTGTGAATCTAGTATCCCCTGTATTAAACAAGAAGATCATGAATAAAATACTTATTTGAAAAAAAACTCATAACAAAACTTGAGGAGATCATTAATCTCATAGTCATCAATATGGAGTTGGAAGTGGATAACATAATATTAAATGAGAAGTTGAACAGGTTTCAAAATTATAAAGTTTTGGAAGAGATTTGAACTAGCCAAAGTCCCCTTCAGGTCGAGACAATATTGGAAGGTGGAAGTGACTAACCAACATCATTAAAGGGGCCACCTATATTTTTTAAAGAAATACATTACAACACTACAGTAGAAGAGAATTTAATGCAACACCAAGGAGCCAAAAAGACTTCCAGAAATAAAGGCAAAGGTATGCATCCCCTCATATGGCTTTAGTATGGTAACACATGGAACTTTACCTCTAAGTGTCCAACAAGGAAAAAGAAGGTGCAACGACATAGGTGGAATTATATGTTTCAGCAATAGTCATAAGTTTCTAAGAGAAATTCGAATAGACATGTCAAGGGAGCTCCTTTCCCTCAAAGGAAAAATTTCTAGTGGACCAAAAGCACCAATAGAGTGAGTATCATTCTAAGAAATTGGATGGGAAAAAGCTTTGGTAAGAAGAATATTTCCTTTGCCCCTTTCTTGAACAATGTTGAATTATATAGGGGTGGAATTTTTTGGCACTATGCATCTATATGTAAACTTGGAAAGAATTCACCTTCTTTCTGGAACAAGTCAAACAGAGATATGGATCATCTTGGGAGACAATAAGTACAATTGCACATGATTTATTACAACAATAAAAAGATTTTGGCATTATGACATAGGTTTGGCACTATGACACAGGTGTTGTCCTTGATGGCAACTCTCAGATGATAAATCACAGTTCAGGCTCTCAGAATGAAGGAAAAAGATATATACGCAGTTTCCTCCTAACCAAGTTGCGTATACACATGGGATCGACGTTCAAAAGGTGTGTATATGTATGCACTCACTTTCATGCAAGGAAAAGCACGTACATGTGGGAAAACTTATTTTTGGTCTGTGGTAGTTAGTCCTTGGTATTTGGACCTATGGTTTTGGACCATGGTATCTTGTCTGAAATGTTGAACCCAGGTATTGGGTCCATGGTATTGATTCTTTATGGTTTTGCACTGTGGTATTGAGTAAGGCCTAAGACTATAAAAGGGGAAGGAGATCATTGAGCAAAGGCATTCACCGAAGTATTGAATATCTTATGAAAGGCAAGATCTAGAACACTGGTCATTGGGTTATGCTGCATAGATGGATCTAAATCAAGTAGGAACCTAAGCGCAAGGAGAAGGATAAGTTCTATTGATGGGTCAAGATCCTAAGGCTTGAATAATAGTATCTTTGTGTGATTTTGACTTGTTACATTTGGCACATGACTTGATCTATAAATATGATAATCTAGGTATAATTGATGTCTGAATAAGTGAAAAGGATAAATTATCTTTTATAGATCTGTATGCAAGTTCAGTGAAGCAAAGGCACGTATACACACTGGTTCGGTAATTCAAAATAGCGTATATGTAAGTTGGCCTTAATTTAGCAGCGTATACACACAAGTTGTACACATTGAAGTAGCATACGTCTCCTGAAATATGTTTTAGCTACTTCTGTTAATTGTTGCAGTGTTCTGGGTTCAGAATTGGTGTCTAGTTACTGTTACTGTTTTCTAGGTACTGCATTCAGAGAGGTGACTATTTGATTCAGTTTTGTTTGGTGCAATGGAGATTGGTTGATGCAGATATATTTGATGTTTGATTGATGTTATTTATGGATCCAGCCTGAAAATTTATGAAACGTGGTCCCTGGAAGAAAAGAGAAGGTTGTAGCCTTCTGTAGGTTAGCACCTACGTACTAGTACCTCAACTAATACAAGAGCTAAGGGGTTTGTAGCTCCCTTCCAGAAGAAGCTAGAGAATGAGAGAAGGTTGTAGCCTTCTGCAGGTAGCAGCCTACATACTGGTATAAGACTGCACCAGTATAGAAACATTGTAAAAAGAGGTTTCTAATTAAAAGAAGATAGAGACGAATTGCAGTAGGTGGTTTTCACCCACATTGGGTTTCCACCTTATATCTTGTGTTCTTATGTGTGACTGCCTGTTCTGTTTTACTGTTCCTAGTTACTATTTATAATGTTTGATGCACAGATTAATGATCAACATCTGAAGAATAATTTAAATTACAAGTCTGCTAGTTATACATTAGTTTCCTTAACTATAGTTGTGTACATACGCGGTTTTCACTAATTGAAGTAGTGTATACAAATTTGATTGTGAAATAAAAAATAATTGACCTGATAATACTGATTCACCCCCCCTCTCAGTATTATTTCCAACAATTTGTATCAGACCAGGTCTTCAGAAGAAGCTTGATCGCTTGAAGGAAGATCTATCATCATGAGCAACTATGAAAAAGAGGCATCGATTAGGCCACCAATTTTTGATGGGAGCAACTTCGTCTATTGGAAGGTAAGAATCACAGCCTATCTTCAATCTCTTGGTACAGGAGTTTGGGATATCGTGGAAACAGGATACACATTTCCATCAACAACTCCTACAGATGCGGCTGGTAATAAGCAGAATGAAACAGATGCAAAGGCTATCAATACTCTATTAGGGAGTCTATCTCAATCAGAATTCATCAAGGTTATGCAGCTCAAAACTGAAAAATAAATATGGGACAAGATCGTTCTGAGCTATGAAGGATATGATCAGGTAAAATGGGAAAAACTACAAACTCTCAGAATTCAGTATGAAAATCTTAGAATGCACAATGATGAAAGTGTGGCTAACTATTTCTTACGTATAGATGAGATTGTTAATTGTATGAAAAACTTGGGTGAAGAAATAAAATAAGTTACCTTGGTTGAAAGGGTTCTAAGATCTTTGTCTTCTAAGTTTGAATCAAAAGTTTCTGCCATAGAAGAAAAGTAGAATCTACAGAGCATTACCATGTCACAGCTACACGAAATCCTAACTGCTTTCGAAATGAGAAAAGGGGGACCATCAGACAGGAGAGAAGCTGCTTTCAATGCCTTAGGAAAAGGAGATTACAATGAGTCAGGACATATGTCAGAAGGAGAGGAAGAATCAAACTTTGTCAAGAACCTTCAATGGGGCTCTGGAAGATTCAGAGGTAAGCTACCTTTCAAATGTTTTTCTTGTGGAAGAGTCGGTCACTATGCTGCCAAGTGTCCTCATAAAGATAAGCTTGACAAAGGTAAGGAACCAGTTAGATGGAATAGAAAACAGAATGTAAGTAAGAAGAGCTATTATACACATGAAGACAGTGATGGATTTTCAAATAGTGATGAAGATGAACAATGTAATCATTATAGACTTTTGATGGCCTTTGAAGATGATGATTTCTTCGATGCTATAAATGAAGAAGGTCTTTATGAAAAAATTTCTAAACTTAAAATTTGTTTAGAAGAAAAGGATATGATTATAGATACTCTGACATTCGAACTTGCTGAATGGGAAAAACACAATGAAAATTTAGAATGTGAAATTGTGGGACTTAGAAAAGATATTTAGAAATCAAAAGCTCTTGATCTTAGATTTGATAAAGGATATGAAACTTTAGATGAGATTATCAAAGTGCAGCGTTCTCCTCTTATCAAGACAGGTCTTGGATATACTGAAGAAGCACAGAAGCCATCCACCTCCAAAAGTTATCTTGATGCAGCAAGGAGAAGTGAACAGGTTGACAATCGACAGCAAAAGCATAATGCAGATCACCAGGTAAATCAGGGACAATTTACTTCAAGAATGAAAAGAGATCACCAAGTAAATTGGGGGAAATCTACTTCAAGGATAAACAGAAGCTACAACCAACCACAGGTATATCATTCTCAATTTGCCTCAAGAATGAATGTCAATGGAAACTACAATCAATTAGTCGGTAGGTTTGATAATCACAGGAATTTCTTCAATGGCCAATGTTTCTCTTGTCATAACTTTGGACACAAAGCTGCTCAATGTGTTTCCTACAAGACCATCATGACTAGAGAAGCTCAAAAACAAAGGAGTATGACTGGGATCATGAAAAGGACCTATAATAACTTTTCTACTCTTGAGAATGAAATAGAATGTTCTATTTGTAACAACTTCGGTCATGAAGATTCTGAATGTAGGAGTAGGTTTCGACAAACAACTCAGAAGGAGCAAGCTTCATTGAGTCCCAAAACATGGAGAAAGAAAGAACAGCAAGCAAAAAGATGTGGGATAGCCTTATATGCATAAGGACAGGAAAATAAGTGGTACATCAACAATGGATGCTTGAAACATATGACAGGTGATAAAGAAAAACTTCAGTCATATAGTGCCTTAGAAAAGGAAAGAAAGGTATCATTGGGAAATGACACCGCTGCACTCATAAAAGGTAAAGGTTCTGTTCTTTCGAAAGAAAAGTTCAAAGCTGGAAATGTTATGTATGTTGATGGCCTAAAGCATAATCTATTGAGTGTCAGTCAAATGTGTGATCAAGGGAAAGAGGTAATATTTCGATCAAATGGATGTATTGTTCGTGAGCTTGATACAAGAGAAACAGTGATCAAAGGCATAAGAACTCCAAATAATTTATACATACTCAAGGGAGGACAAAAACAATGCTATCTAAGCAAGAATGATGAACACTGGCTATGGCACAAAAGATTGGGGCATCTAAGCTTCTCTCATATAAGGAAAGCATGCAAATATCAGACAGTTCGTGATCTCCCTGACATCAGAATTCTAGACAATACAATATGCAAATCATGTCAATTTCATAAGAAAACCAGAACTAATTTCCTAGAGAAGGAAGGATTAGCTAGCAGGCCACTTGAAATTTTCCATACTAATGTATGTGGTCCATCTAGGAAAATGTCACCTCGAGGAGAAGAATACTTTATATTGTTTATTGATGACTTTTATAGGATGTGTTGGATAGGACTTCTGAAGCATAAAGATGAATATTTCGAAAAGTTCAAAGCATTCAAATCCTTGGTCGAAAACAAATCAAATCGCAGAATCAAATGCCTCAGGTCTGATCGAGGAGGGGAATTTATCTCGGATGAATTTTCAATTTTTTTGAAGAACATGGAATAAGAAGGGAATTCTCTACCGCAAGGACTCCTCAGAAAAATGGAGTAGTGGAAAGGATGAACAGAATAGTTCAACAAATGGCTCGTGCTATCCTTGATGAGTCTGGAACTCCCGCAACCTTCTGGGGTGAAGCTGCATTCACTGTCGTTACTATTCCCAACAAGACAAACGTCCGGGTGAACAGCACTCAAACTCCTCATGAACTTTGGTATGATAAGACTCCCACGGTAAAATACTTCAAAATTTTTGGAAGCAAATGTTACATCAAAAGGACTAATGAAAACCTTGGAAAGTTTGAACCTAGAGCAAATGAAGGCATTCTCCTTGGTTACTCTCCCCACAGCAAAGCATAAAAGTGTTACAATAAAAGACTTGGAAAAATTGTTGAAAGTATTGATGTAGTGTTTGATGAAGAAGGAAACATTCCTAGGTAGGTAAAATCCGAAGATTTCGAAGATGATGAGGACTATCCTTCAACATCAAATCAGACTTATGATGAAGAAGAAACCCATGAGGCTCTAGAAGAACAGATAAGGATAGAAGAAAAGACTCCATCTAGGTACGTTCAAAAGAATCGTCCAGAAACTCAAATTTTGGGGCAGAAAGAGGTAGGTGTACAAACAAGAAGAACTATTTCAGAAGCTTCAAGCTATCTAGCATTTCTCTCCTCCAGTGAACCACAAAATGTAAGTGAAGCATGCAAAGATGAATGCTGGGTCAAGTCCATGAATGAAGAACTTGAGCAGATTGAAAAGAATAATACTTGGGAGTTAGTTCTTAGACCAAATGATAAGAATGTCATAGGAACAAAATGGATATTCAAAAACAAGATGAATGAGAATGGAGATGTTATTAGAAACAAGGCCAGACTTGTTTGCAAAGGGTATGCTCAACAAGAAGGTATAGACTTTGAAGAAACCTTTGCACAAGTTGCTATACTTGATGCCATAAGAATGTTCCTTGCTCTTTCTAGCTTTCAGAAGTTCAAAGTATATCAAATGGATGTGAAATCTGCATTTCTAAATGGAGACTTAGAAGAAGAAGTGTATATTGAACAACCAGATGGGTTTATCCTTGGAAACGATCCAAAACTTGTATTTAGACTCAAAAAGGCTCTCTATGACCTTAAACAGGCTCCAAGGGCTTGGTATTATCGCTTGCATAAGTACCTCCATCAACAAGGTTTTACAAAAGGTTCAACAGATAGCAATCTATATATAAAAATTGACAATGATAAGTTGCTAATACTTGTTGTGTATGTTGATGATATCATCTTTGGTAGCAACGAAGAAGACATGAGTCAAAATTTTGCCTTCGTGATGCAAAAATAATTTGAAATGTCCATGCTTTGTGAGCTCACATATTTTCTTGGTTTACAAGTCCAACAAAACAAAGACGGTATCTTTCTATCACAAACCAAGTACCTCAAACAAATCTTGAAGAAATATGGGATGGAGGATTCGAAACTAGTATCTACCCCTATGGTAACAGGATGCAGCCTCAGTGCAAATGATGAATCAGCAGCAGTGCATCAACCAACCTATAGATCCATGATTGGAAGTCTGCTCTATTTAACAGGTACCAGACCAGACATCATGCATGCAGTGGGAATAGTTGGAAGATTTCAAGCAAATCCAAAGGAAACTCATCTTCAGGCAGTTAAGAGAATTTTAAAGTATCTTCAAGGAACTCAAAACTATGGTTTATGGTATCCTAGAGACACAGATCTCACACTTCATGCATATACAGATGCAGATTGGGTAGGAAGCATGGATGACAGAAAAAGCACTAGTGGTGGGGCATTCTTTATGGGTTCCAGATTAGTATCTTGGTTTAGCAAGAAACAAAGTTCAATTGCATTATCTACGGCTGAAGCAGAATATGTGGTTGCTGCATCTTGCTACACACAACTCCTTTGGATGATGCAAACATTGCAAGACATACAAATCACTTGTACTCCACCTATCTCCATTTTTTGTGATAATACAAGTACAATCAGTATTTCAAAGAATCCAGTCATGCATTCGAAGACCAAGCACATACCTATCAAATATCATTTTCTCTGAGAACAAGTGCTTGAACAAAAGGTCAAATTGGAGTATGTCCCCTCCAAGGAACAAGTTGCTAATATATTCACCAAACCATTTCCCAGGGAGACATTTGAATACCTCATACAGAAGCTGGGAGTATTTGATGCATCATCTTGCTGTTGAAATTATCTGTTTCAGAGAACAATGGTTGTACGTGAGTTTCTTGAAGCGTATCCACGTACATATGCAGGTTTCTGTGGATACATTCGCGTATATTTTGGTTGAATAAAATCAGTGGGGCCAGACTCAGGATGAAAAGAGTCTGATATGGGTTTGACAGAGATCATTTGGCACAGGCTCAAGGGGAGCATATACTTCTAATAATGCATTGTTGGCATTATTTTAGAAGATCTTGGTTCAAAGTTCACAGTTGTTTATGGTTTCAGGAGGAACAGGTGCAAAGGGAGAACATGGTTGCTAGTCTGCATGATGATTGACAGATGCTGCTGATGGTTGCTAGTCTTGTTGTAGATATTTCATCTCTATGTCATGTTTTCTTATTAAGGTCATGTAACGGCCTTTGTTGGTTCCCCCACTATGCCTGGGATGGATGATGTAATGTTCTTGTTTATCTTATGTAAACTTTTGGTGTATCCCCACTTGGTTGGGAAATGGTTGTATGTATAAGTCTTTGGTGATAGGAAGGTCATGCATGATGTATAAAGTCATGTTTCTTGATCTTGTAGAACATCTTTTTGCAGACCTTGCCTACTGTCAGGGGGAGCATGGACAGCACAGCAGAGCAGAGATTTTAGCATGTATTTAGGGGGAGCAGAACCCTTTGCCCTTGATGTCAAAGGGGGAGAATGACTTTGAGTGACTTGGGGTTGCCATCAAGTCCAAAGGGGGAGATTGTTGGCACTATGACACAGGTTTGGCGCTATGACACAGGTGTTTTCCTTGATGGCAACTCACTCAGATGACAAATCACAGTTCAGGCTCTCAGAATGAAGGAAAAATATATATACGCAGTTTCCTCTTAACCAAGTTGTGTATACACGCAGGATCGACGTTCAAAAGGCGCGTATACATATGCACTCACTTTCATGCAAGGAAAAGCGCGTACATGTGGGAAAACTTATTTTTGGCCCGTGGTAGTTAGTCCTTGGTATTTGGACCTATGGTTTTGGACCATGGTATCTCATCTGAAATGTTGAACCCAGGTTTTGGGTCCATGGTATTGATCCTTTATGGTTTTGGACCGTGGTATTGAGTAAGGCCTAAGACTATCAAAGGGGAAGGAGAACATTGGGTAAAGGCATTCACCGAAGTATTGAATATCTTATGAAAGGCAAGATCTAGAACACTAGTCATTGGGTTATGGTGCATAGATGGATCTGAATCAAGGAGGAACCTAAGCGTAAGGAGAAGGATAAGTTCTATTGATGGGTCAAGATCCTAAGGTTGCATGGAGGCAACACAAACCATTGTTTGGATTTCAAGATTATCAAAAAAATATTAGTAGATCAGAACCAGAAATTCTTGTGTTTGATCTCTCTTACATATTTTTCAATAAGAAAAGACTTCAATTAGATAAAAGAAGCAACAACAACCTAGAAATTTCTCCAATATAGTACAGACATAAAGAAGGCATAAACAGTGAGAAAGAAGAGCAACAATTAATTTTAATATTGTCTTTAATCGGTGCTAACAAGAGGAATAGCCAGTGGTTTGTATGCTTAGACAATGCTAAAAAGTCACTTAGTTAGGAAAGAGTACCAGATCAATGTAGGAAATCAACTCATGGTGTTTCCCCAATAAAAACTCAACATATCCAAGTATGGAAGAAAAAGGGAGATAATCTACTATGGGGGAGTAGATCCCTTTTTCCTCCTCGTTGAAAAGAAGAGGTTGGCTTCAAGAGAAGCTGTAAAAGATAGATGAAAGGAGAATAAAGGAACATGCCAAGTAATGCATCTAAAGGATAAGGGAAGCATGCCACCTTTTTTTCTTAGTTTATAAAATTGTTGAAGAAGACTAGTTGTTATCAGCTTATTTTACACCCCATATTCAGTGTTCCTTGGTCCTCATGTTTGTTTGAATTTTTCCAGGCCTTACACCTCCTTTTTTCTAGTCTTACCCCCCAATCGCATAGATCGAAGCCTATGAGAGAAACTGGAGCTTCCAATTCACTCCCAGACCTTCTTTATGCGTGCAACTATGGCCTTTTTCACTCTTTTCTATGCATGTGACTAGGGATGTCTTCTAGATTGCCTTGGTCCCTAGGGGATCAGTTTGACTTATCACTTATTCGAGCTGGCCATGACTTATCATTTAGAAGTTCCTATGACTTCTCTTCATCTTGAGCATCACATACATCCTCTTGGGACCTTTCTTATACCTATTTATACTGGACCATTTGAGAGGGTTAGAGGATTTTTTTGGACCAGAGAGTTTCAGAGGGCCAAAGTTCTGGAGAGCTAGAGAGCTTATGGGGTCCTTGTTACTTCAGTTTTTCTCTTCATGCTCATTTCCTTGTTATGGAGAAGAGACTCTACTATATCCTAGAGAACAAGCTTTGAGGTGAAGCTATATGCTTGTAATTTGATTTTTCGTGATTCTTATAAATGTATGTTCCTTCCATGAAGCTATTTGTATTCAACATGTTTTATGGTTATTTCTATGATATTTTGATGTAATGATCGTCTGAGGAATGTCACTTGTTGTCTCCGTTTGTTTGTTGTTATGTGTAAGGATTGAGATCAGGTGCAAACGAGGTAGATCACTCGAGTGGAGTGTGGGAATCCACATCAAACCCAAAATCCTTCCCCAACCTACGAGGAGGCCAGGTAAAAATATATTTCCTTGTAGTACATAGAACCAACTTCCTGATGCATGTTTGATCATTTGGGTTGGGAAGTTATTGTATTTCTATTGGTCTTTCTTTAATCTATCTGGTGATCTGATTTGGACACAAGACCATAGAGCAATAACTTCTTGCAAATTTAGATGCAACAAAAGTGGTGATTTCAATGATAGCATACTTTCTTTGTTTCAACTTTGCCTCTAATATTTATTGATTTCTCTCCCATCTTGGTTTCCTGATTTTTCTCCAATTTTTCCGACTCTTTGCAGCAATTTTCAAGGTTTCTTTTCTAAATATTTTTCTTTTTTCTCAGCTTTTGAACTCGTTTTTCAAAAAAAATAATTTCTTCCCTTAGTTTCTCCTACAGGGAGTCATATGTGCAACTAGAGGATCCCATTCACTCCCTTTCAATTGGCAACAGTGCGATCGTCCGAAATTTTCCTATCTTGTGCATGGGACTGGGTTTCTAGCCTTGTAAAATCAATTTTTGTCTTTAGAAGTTCCTATTTCTATTCTTAATCAATCTGAGCTTCCTACTTACTTGCTTGATCTGGTCCAAATCTGTTTTATTTTGCTTTATTTCCTTAGACTTTATATCCTCAAATGGGAGAGGGGTTTTGTATTGTATTGGGCATTGATCTTCATGTTTTTTGCTAATCTATTGGAGATTTGTTGAATTTATTTGTTTTGTTGTTGTTAGTTGTTGATATCTATCAGATTTGAGCCATTTGTTATATATTGGCTTGGACCTCCATTTATTCTATTCTTCAAGGTTCCCTTAAAGGATTCCTTTTGTACTTTAGTTGAGGACTAGTGTTATCATCTTTAGATAGCAATTTCATATTTGATTGGTTGCTCTCAATGTCTACTTAGATCTATTTGATATCCCATTTTGGGTTTCTTGTTGCCTTTGTGCACTTTTGTCACTTTTTTTTAGTGATATCCTTCTTATTTTGGTTATTTTTGGCAAAATTGATGGTGTTGTAATTGGTTGTGTAGTTGTCATCTAGAAAAGTTATTTTGAGTGTGTTTTCATTGCTTCTTATCAACCTCACTTGATCTTGTTTAAGCCTTCGTGCCTCTAGGGTTTGGTTTTGACCTTTGTAAAACATTAACCTTATTTGAGCCATTGTGCTATAGCCCTAGCTGTTACACAAAAATATCGTCACCATGACTATTTGCAGTCAGTATGGGTCTATCATCACTTATATTGTCCTCCTAAACAAGTCTCAGACCTCAGCTCTTCAAGTCAAGCTTTGAAAATGAGAGAAAGACATTAAAAATCAACAAAGCTCTGGTTTCGCACTTTCTCTCATTGTTGCATGTGGTCCCACACCCCCTGTCCACAATCCCTGCAGACCTACCCACTCTGTCTCTAAGGGAGTGGGTGTGGACCCCTGTGAAAGTCAAAAGGGCACAAGTTTATTCTAAGAAACTCACTTTGGGTTAATTCTAGATGATTCCAGAAGGAATTTTGACGTGGATTTTTCGCTCTTAGGTGGTTCGTGCATCCCAAAAGAGAAGGAGCTAATCCCTTGATGAGATGAGCTATCCCTTTGAAGGAAGGCTTTATCCCTTTGAAGAAGGACCTAGTAATTTCCCTCCATTGCAATATAAATTAAGGCATTGGGCTGGTTGCTAGAGAGGTTAAAAGCTGAACCTTCTTGAGGGTAAATGCTGGTGGAATTGAGACTTCCTAGTTAAGCTTGAGAGGAGAGATCACATACCTTTTGGCTTCATTGGGAAGAGAGTGAAACTTGTCAAAGTAGAAGAGACTTCTTGTTGGACCCTGGGAGGAGCTTGTACAGCATCAAGGCACAGGTTGTAAAGTTCTTCTTTGATTTGAATTAATACAATCAGATTCATTTTTCTCAACAAATTGTCTTATGTCATTTGTTTCATGAATTCCTTGATCATCATGATAAGTATGCTTTATGATATTGGCTTTTCAGGTTCTATTTAATTTGTTTGCTTGTTTGTGTTTGCAGATTCGTTGATCACTTTTTTACTTTTTCAGATCATAGGCACTAATTACGAAAAGTACTCCTTGTTCGTAATGATCAAGTGGTTCTCTCAAGTATTATTTTATACTTTTTCGGGCTTGGGAGACACAAATTTACGAAAAAGGTCAACCCTGGAGACTTCTTAAGTTTTTTCAGACTCTCTAAAATTGAAAAACGCCGAGTTTCTCCTATACTGGACTCGTTAAAATTTAACAGTAAAGGACCTGTTCATTTACAAATAGGAACGGACCACTCCTTCTTAGGGTTCGAATTTAAACTAAGTTGGACTCATCCAAAGGATGAGCTTATAATCAAACAAATGTTATCCTCCTCAAGCTTGTCAAAAATAAAGAGGTACTTGCCAGAAATGGTGGGGGAAAAGAGAGAAAAATGAGCCTGTTTGTCATACTTTGTAATCACTCTTGAACATGACACTTTTATTCACCTGGGTTGGGAAATCCTTTGCCTAACAGTTGATCAAACCACATTGAAAGTCTTCAACCGGTTTCTTGGTATTAACTTTGGGTCAATTGTCACCAAACCATCTGCCTTGTCGTTATGTGTTCAAGAGGTCAGTGCAAATAAGCCATTCATCTGCAAAATATCTGTCATCCATCTTAACCATCCCTGAGTCATTCCTTGCAACTAAATTTCTTCAAACTTGATCTATGATTTCGTGTTGTGGGCTTGCCTACGACAGATCGTTGTCTATCGACTTCAGCTCATTATCTAGAAAGATGATCTAGAAATCGTCAGTACCTTGGGATCTGCATGCCTCAATGGCAGGTTTCTCACCTTCGACGATAGGTTGCATCATTGACCTTCGATCAAAGGACTCTGTGACATGTTCAACATCAACACATCTATTCACATCTCATGGATTGTA
Organism: Pinus tabuliformis; assembly: GCA_031772625.1. Lineage (NCBI taxonomy): Eukaryota > Viridiplantae > Streptophyta > Pinopsida > Pinales > Pinaceae > Pinus > Pinus tabuliformis. Next base: position 1,095,692,860 of record CM062820.1, read on the forward strand.
CTGAGTACTTTGAGAGCCATTGACATTAATGGTGGTTTCTCTCACGCTTGTTAACAATTTACATCATTGACTGGTAATCAAGCGGTTTCTACCATGTTCGACTTCAACACATTCATTCGCATGGATAGAATTGTACTATTTCGGGAAGTAGAAATGAAGACCCTGGATCTAGTTTCCGCCATCCAGACTGCGAGGAATTTTGTATTCATTATATTGTGGACTATTCATAAATAGATGGTTGCGTCCATACTGTGTCTACATGTGTCTATACTTGTGATGTATTACAAGATCATTCCTATGTCAGAGCAGTAGTTAGTTTTCTAGTCAGTTTTGATCTGAGTATGGGAATGCCTACCTCAGCGATGATATGATCTCATATATATATTTTGCATTGAATGTTTTTATAGGTTCCAACCGGGCTCTCCACAAGATGATCCTCGAAATGATAAAGTACTTCACTCTTCCTAGATAATAAATGAAATCCTCATCTACTACAAACTTCGCACTTTAGGGGGCAATCTGTTACACAAAAATATCGTCACCATGACTATGTACAGTTAGTATGGGTCTATCATCACTTATACTATCCTCCTAAACAAGTCTCAGACCTCAGCTCTTCAAGTCAAGCTTTGAAAATGAGAGAAAGACATTAAAAATCAACAAAGCTCAGGTTCCGCACTTCCTCTCACTGTTGCCTGCAGTCTCGCACCCCCTGTTCACAATACTTGCGGACCTACCTACTCTGTCTCTAAGGGAGTGGGTGCGGACCCCTGTGAAAGTAAAAAAGGTGCAAGTTTATTCTAAAAAACTCACTTTGGGTTAATTCTAGATGATTCTAGAAGGAATTTTGACGTGGTTTGTTCGCTCTTAGGTGGTTCATGCATCCCAAAAGATAAGGAGCTAATCCCTTGATGAGAGGAGCTATCCCTTTGAAGGAGGGCTTTATCCCTTTGAAGAAGGACCTAGTAACTTCCCTCCATTGCACTATAAATTAAGGCATTGGGCTGGTTGCTAGAGAGGTTAGAAGTTGAACATTTTTTAGGGTAAATGCTAGTGGAATTGAGACTTCCTAGTTAAGCTTGATAGGAGAGATCACATACCTTTTGGCTTCATTGGGAAGAGAGTGAAACTTGTCAAAGTAGAAGAGACTTCTTGTTGGACCCTGGGAGGAGCTTGTACAGCATCAAGGCATAGGTTGTAAAGTTCTTCTTTGATTTTAATTAATACAATCAGATTCATTTTTATCAACAAATTGTCTTATGTCATTTGTTTCATGAATTCCTTGATCATCGTGATAAGTATGCTTTATGATATTGGCTTTTCAGGTACTATTTAATTGTTTGCTTGTTTGTGTTAGCAGATTCACTACAAGGGAGCTCATTTGGATCAAAGGAGCGAGGCTTCCACAAACTTGCATTGAACCCAAGGTAGGCCTAAAACACTTGTTTGCCTTTGTTTATGAATTGCATATTTAGAGAAGGATAGTTTTTTATTGGCTTGCTTGTCACTAGATATCGTTAGATTCTAGGAAGGTCAATCTTATCCGCAAGATCGACTCATTCCGTGTGACACTAGCATTATTGACATTTCCTTCCCTCTTTCACTTTTGGCTTTTGCTTTGATTAATTTGAGTGTGTTTATTTATTTGGCTTTGCTTTCCTAGTTGTAACGCTTTTGGAGTGCTTTGTCTTCTTGCTTGGGAACTTTTCTTTGGTCTATTTTTGGTTAATTTGATTTTCATTTTCAGTTTTTTTTGGATCATCAATATAAAACAAAAGTTGGGATAATTTTCATATTAAAATTTAGTGAGAGGTACATTAATAGACATTCTTGTGTTGTGTGGAAAAACTCTTACCCTCCTGTACTTAGAATTCATCAAAATAAAACAAGAATTTTCATATAGTTTCATCATGGTTACTAACAAAGAGTCATTCATACCATTTCAGTTTCGCACCGCAACCTGACTGTGTAAACAACAACCACTTTAAATTAACGCAATAATAAAAGCAACTGGACTTGTCTTTTTCTTTTACTGTGTTGTAGCGGCTACAACCACCCTCCAAAATTTTTCCTTAGCTTCGTTTTGGAGCCTCCCTTCAAACCTTCACAGTAGCTTGTCTTGCTTTATCAAGTTCACAAGTTTTAGTGTTTTGCTTGCACAAAGGCAACCTCTTGATCACAACTTGATGCATTCCCCTCACAGGTTGTTCACTCTGACTTGATCCAGTTGCAGGCTGAGCAACTTCCCCTAGAAAATTGTGCATTTCTAGAGGGAAACCAACCTTCCCTTCAAAAATTGCGCAATCTTGTCTGGCACCCTGTTGGACTCCAAGATTGCGCAATTTTGTCGGTCAACACTCCCAGTAGGAACTGCGCAATTTTCCGCAGCAGGGCTACCCAGCCCTAAATTTGCGCAGATTTGGACAGCAGTCAGTTGCTCTGCCTAGAAATTGCGCAAATCTACTAGGAAGCCAGCCCAGCTCCCAGCCAAAAATGCACATTTTCTCCCAACAATCAAGCAGCCTCTTACATGTGTAGCTGAGTTGACCGATTCGCTCCAGGACCGAGCAAAACTAACTTGCACGCATGGGCTACTTCTCCCAAGGCAGCATGCAAAGGCAACCCTTGTTTTAGGGATCTTTTTCTAGCAGTTGGAAGTTACATGAAAGGATCGTTCCATAAACCTCCCATCAATTGTCGCTTTCCCTATATTTGTGGCATGCACATCACAACCTTGATGTTATCAAAACTCATCAACCAAATGCTGCAAAGCTCATTCCTCACATCAACCTTGCATCTCTGACATCCCACATCACATCTAGGAGTTGTCGGCATATTCAGCTCAGCTGTTTTTGGGTAAGCTCGCTTCCCATGCCTTATGTTGCATTTCTGTCTCTTTTTTTGTTTTCACTTATGTGAGTACTATTTTCTTGATTTCAGTGATAACTTGTTGTCATTTACATGTATATTAGCTTGTCCAAGCACTGTTTCACTTTTCGTTGCTATCTCACTGTTGTTGCATGCATGTAACTGTTTTACACGAATAGTCGTCGATTCGGCAACTTGCCTCGCCCACATGCATGTTGTTCCATTTTCTGAATCGGTCATTCACCATTTGCATGCATGATCATTCACTTATGCTTACACTCAGTATCACCATGCATTTTCACTAACATTCACTTTCAGTTGCCCATCTACAAGTCTGGGCAGCCTTGGCCCAGACTTTGCCTCACTAAGAGGCTCACCAAGACAGCATTGTGTAATCCTAAGAGGGAAGGCTCTGTCTTCTTCTTAGGAAATGCACATTTCTGCACAGTGACTATCCCCCAGGACTATTTTGCACATTTCTGAGGGACAGTGATTGCTCATCTAGAAAATTGCGTCACTGAGCCTGCAAACATTGCCAGCTGAGATTCTGGATTTCATTATTCCAGCAGTCGATAGCCAGATTGGATTATGCATTACGCAGTTCCAGTAGTTAGTCAGTCTCCTATCAGCCCAGACTATACCTTGCGCAATCTTGGCAGTCAATCTCCTAATATCTCGGCCGAAATTGCACAATCTTCATGATCAGTCACACAGGTATGATGCAGGTGTTCATATGCCTCTCAGAAGTGTAGGTACAATGGTTTCAAGGGAGCAGAGTTGGAGACACCGTTCAGAGCACACTTGGGGATGTAGTCGATCAAGTGTCTACGAGCTTGCCTACTCACGAAGACATCAAGTTGTTCGTAGAAAAGGATATCAAGATATGACAGCAACAACATCACAACAAGTAGCATCATGAACAGTAGTTGAAGGCAACATACCGAACGTAGCAAACACGGCGAATGCAATGAATGCAAGTGGAAGGTTGTTGACAACACAAAGGCAAAACAAAGTTGCAATATCAAGCAGATCCGCTGATAATGAAAGAAACTTTGGAGACTTAGGCTATAATGTGACGACACAACATGAATATCGCATGAAGACAAATAATGGAACAAAGAAGGAGTTGCATGTGCTGAAGAAGCAACTCAGGAAGAACATGAAGCTGCACAGGCAAACGAATGAGTTGTAGTAGGAACATGGATAGAGGTGGGTGCAACATGAACTCACGGATGAACTATGCCTATACAAGTTAAAGATCCATCGCAGTATCTGACACAAAGCAAACAAGGTGAGCAATGTTTTTGATCACATGCAAGGGATTCAGTAGCATGCATGTCATTGTGTGCACGCATGCAATCCAACGCATTCAACACACTCACCAAGGCAAAGACAAGAGGCAAGTCCAACTCGAACTGAACATGTACTTCAACAAGTTGACGCGCATGACCACCAATACACACTTGAAGATCAACATGGACACTATGCATCAGTGTGTTTCTGGTTCAGCCACACCCAAGAAGACCATGCACATGTTATCAGATGAGTTGGATGAAGGAGGCAAACTAGTGCACTGGTTGTAATGGAGGAAAGAGTTCGCTTCAACAAGTTGTCACCATGAGGTGCATGCACACCATCACAAACAACCAAGCTTGGCATCAACTCACCACCTTCACCATCACAAGCATTGCAAAGAGTTGGTCTCATCACAACAGACCAAGTGTCAGTGATGTCTTGCATGGCTTGCTCAAGTTATTTTGTCTCACATGAGTACATGTGCATTGTAATGTAACGTCATGTCAAGTGCAATTCAAGTGTCAACAGTTGGATCTAACAGTCATAGAGTAGATGAAGAGTCACGAGGGTAGATGAACTGTCACAAAGGGGAATTGCAAGGGTCACCCCAGCCTTTGCTATAAACAGTCCCTCATAACTCATTGTATAGGCTTTTGGTCAGCCAAGCTTCTGATAAGACTATCCTGAAGAAATCTTGGACAGTATTGTAATGCGCCTTGGTTTCTCCACTGCACGAAGCTAGTTCATCTCTTTGGAGGAGCAGGTGGATGTGGCTGTAACATTCCATTGTTGGGCTAGCTGGTTTACAAGGATGTATTGTATGATTAGGACTTACACTTCTTTATATAATAAGAGCCAACACATTTTCATGCATATGTTATTATTGTAGTTGGACTACTCTGGTTTCTTAGAAATATATGTTGTTTAACTTAAGTATTTGTGTGTGAACCACTTCGTATGAAATTATATGAATCTTGTTGCAGATGTGTTGTTGGTTTAACCATCACTTTGGAATGTCGACTGATCTGATTTCCATCTTGTGATACATCTTTTTCTCGTGTGTTCCCTTCTCAACTGAGTACTGCTACAGGTTGCTAAGGGGCACACTCATCTCATCCCCCATGTGTTAAAACCTCTCATTCACCTTCCTTGACTCAGTGTAGTGGTCACACCCTTGCTACTGATAGAGTTATCTTACTTCCCTCTGTGCAACATCGCGGTCAAGGCATTACCTTACGACCCACTGTTGGGACTCCTAAACCAAACGACCTGAGATCTAATTGGGACTTCTTACCGGGAAGATCCCCTTAACAGGTTGGCGGGTCTAGCATCGTCAACATTTCTGGTGCTACAAGGAAGGCCAGATGACAAGCTGAGTCCTCACAACTGTTTTGAATCTCTACACATCTATCATGACTAATTACTGAGTTTCTCTTCCGGAATGTATGTCTTATGGAAACAATTTCATCATCCTTAAAAATCCCTTGAATAACTTGTCTCATAAAACATTTGATGCTGGAGGCTACATGGCCTTGGTAAGGCACGTGGTTGGCGTTGTAGCCTCATGCGAAAAACATGGATTCTTTGAAGAATACATGAGTTGTGCGGTGTTCATCTACACGCTTCGAGGGCACACAATGCACTTTTGTGCCACGCTCCCTGAAAAATCCATTCATTATCTTGCTCATCTAGTCGAAGAGATAGACCATGCTTTCAATCACTTCGACCATCAAGCACTCAACAAAGAAATTATGAAATTATGAAAAGCAACCGATGAATCTGTTGAATAGTTTTACAGGCGCTTTTGTAATCTTTCATACCGATTCCTAAAAGATGATATTGATTGGGAATTTCTTGATGGAATATTTGAGTATCTTTTTCACGTATCTGAGCCCCACTCAGCACACTTCAGTGATGGAGCTGCGCAATCAAAAGCAGGCACAATTGCTGTCACAAGTGCCTATCCAACTTCACCTCATCAAACAGCTCCACCACCGCAGAGTGATGAGGGAGATCATACACACACCTCGGTTGAACTGTCACATCCTCCCACCCAACCTGCTCTTGATATTTGCACAGATTTAGCTTGGAAGCCTGCTATTTGTCACATGGAATCATTCCCTCGACCTTCGCCCTCACATTTTGTTGATCCTCTGGATTGTATTGTCTTGTGTTCTTCCATTCCAGACTCCTCACCTACTGTGAAAAAGGATCAAGTTGTCGACGAAGTTGGTGTTATGCAGCCAACTTGCGTCATCATTCATGATGAGTGTGTGCGGGAATCTAAAGAAGAGCCTGTGGTGAAGGGTGACTCCCTTCTGGGCGCAACTCATCCGCTTCATCTTGACATCCCTTGTGGTTCTACCACTACTGATTTTCCCTATGAAAACTCATTTTTGGATGCTTCTACTTCTGATCATTCACAGAACACCTCGTATGTCAGTCTGTCATCACAATGCAAAGAGAACACATCTTCCTTGGAAAATCTGTTCAATCTGTCATTTATCTTTCTTGAAAACACAAAGGGTGAACATATTTGCTTCTCATCTACCCCTCTACCCGATTCATCAAATCATGAGGATGCCGACAAGAATCTTGAATATTCTGATCTTGGTTGTCGTGATCTATTCACTTCCTCATCCAAGCATGATGTTGATTCAACCATTGTTAATCTATCCAAGACACTGGTCTACATTTATCTATCTGTCTATGAGGTCGAAACCCCCTAGACTGTCGAGGCACTTCAGCTGAGCTGATGGTTATGTTAGGCCCTTGTTGTCCTGAGGTTGGTCTCACTTCCAGTCAGGAAATTGTTGAAACACTCAAGGCTCCTCATCACTCTCTGCTTTGCACTAAAGATCAACCAAACACCAATATTTCACTCCCTCCACTTGAACTACATGATCCCATCACTCATGCATTGGAGGAATCTTACACAACAAGCACACGTGCACAACACAAGTGGTCTACCTTTCTCACATTTTCTTGCATGTCACAATCAAGAGAATGCATACACTCAACATGTGCACGTAGTGTAGCACAACATCATGGCAACACCACAGCATGCAGGTCATGCATTATCACTTATATTTGTTTTGTGGTCACTTGTAAGCTCGGAGTGTGTTTGTCTTCACTGTTACATCTTTCTTGTTTGTTGGTTCGCACAGTTTTCTTATTCACAAACCTTGCCTTCACCAACATGGGTCAACCAATGTGCTGATGGCTACATTGGAAGTATCACTTCATGTGTGATGACCCATGCACTGTTAGCTTAGGAGTAGGAGTAGTGTTTTCTTTTGAGTTGTTTTTCTGTTTTCTTGTTTGGTTACTTTCTTTTCTTTCTCTTTTGCTTATGCTCTTGCTTTTCTTTGTTGTTTGTTAGTTTGCTTGTTTTGTTTCCTAGGATAGTTTCGCATGAAACCATGTATGAAGCAAGCCGTGTAAAGTACAAGAGGTCGTGTGCTACTATCACTACTGGGTTATATGTTACCCTCCCTCTATATGAAGAACTTGTTACTTTCATTCCATGATACGTCAATGCAAAATACGTACTATTTGAAGTGAACCTTGGTGAAAACACAATGCTTGCGCACTAACTAGTGTCACCTACTCTATTCGATTGTTTTGGGTTAACCCTTGTTAGCTCAGTCAAGTAGAGTAAGGTGAGGGGGGGAACCTTAATAGTAACGTCAGAGGTATAATAAACTACTTCTCTGCAAGAAAAACCTCTTCTTCTCTCAATAAGTCAGGATCCCTCTTCCGCCGCTGAAATGAATAAGTTCTATGCACAGTTACAAAGATGAAAATGAAAAAAATGAAAAGGTGAAAAAAGTTTGAAAAAAATGAAAATTAATAAGGCAAAAGAAGAGAAAGGATTCTTGTGTAGAGAGGTGATGCAAGTAACTCCATCGGGGTATTGACCAGGCTCGTTAATAGCAGAGCCATGCTTGTGTTCCTATGTGACTCCGTGGGGGTATTGTCCAGGCCTGCTAGCAGTGGAGCAACACCAGAGATGAAACCAAGACTCTGAAGACTAAACTGCTTTTGCATCAATATACCCCTCAGCCCCAATCAAAACAACTGTGTTGACTTGGCTTGGAATGTGTGTCAATTGACCAAGAGTTTGGCAAATGCTACATATTATAATCAAGCTAGTGTGAAACTAAGAGAAGTTGAATACTGAGCAATACTTCCGGAGGTGTTAGACTTGCTTTTCACAAACAAGGTCCACTCAAAGAGCTGGAGTTCTACCAGTGTGTTGGGAAGTGTTGTAGCGGCTACAACCACCCTCCAAAATTTTGCCTTAGCTTCGTTTTGGACCCCCCCTTCCAACAATCTACAACAGCTTATCTTGCTTCATCAAGTTCACAAGTTTCAGCGTTTTTCTTGCATAAAGGTAGCGTGTTGATCATAGCTTGATGCATTCCCCTCATAGGTTTTTCACCCAAACTTGGTCCAACTATAGGTTGAGCAGCTTCCCCAAGAAAATTACACATTTTTGGAGGGCAACCAGCCTTCCCTCCAGAAATTACACAATCCTGTCTAGCAACTTGTTGGGCTCCAAGATTGCATAATTCTGCCAGTCAACACTCCCAGCGGGACTTATGCAATTTTCCCCAACAGGGCTACCCAGCCCAGAATTTGCGCAAATCTAGGTAGCGTCAGCCAATATGCCTAGAAATTGTGCAAATCTCTTGGGCATCGAACCCAACTCCCAACTAGAAATGTGCATTTTCTCCCAACAATCGAGTAGTCCCTTGCATGTGCAGTTGAGTTGACCAGTTCCCTCCAGGACCAAGCAAAAATGACTTGCATGCATGGGATGCTTCTCCCAAGGCAACATGCAAAGGCATCCCTTGTTTCAGGGATCTTTTTCTAGCAATTGGAGGTTACATGCAAGGATCATTTCAGAAACCTCTGACCAAGTGATGCTTTCCCTAGATTTGTGGCATGTGCATTGCAACCTCGATGTTATCAAAACTCATCAATCAGACGCTGCAGAGCTCATTCCTCACATCAAACTTGTAGCTCTAAAATCCCACATCACATCTAGGAGCTGTTGGCACATTTAGCTCACCTGTTTTGGGATAAGCTCGCTTCCCCTTCCTTGTGTTGCATTTTTGTCGCTTTTTTTGTTTCACTTATGTGAGTACTGTTTGCTTGATTTCAGTGAGCACTTGATTTCGTTTATATGTATATTATACTGTTTCTTGATTTCAGTGAAAAATTGATGTCGTTTACATGTATATTATATTGTTTTCTTGATTTCAATGAGCACTTGATGTCGTTTACATGTATATTATCTTGTCCTAGCATTGTTTCAATTTTCGTTGCTATCTCACTATTGTCACATACATGAAACTATTTTTCAAGAACGGTTGTTGATTTGGTGACTTGCCTCACCCACATGCATGTTGTTCCATTTTCTGAATCGGTCATTCACCATTTGCATGCATGATCATTCACTTATTCTTACACTTAGTATCACCATGCATTCACACTCACATTCACTTTCAGTTGCCCATCGGCGAGTTTGGGCATTCTTGGCCCAGAGTCTGCCTCACCAAGAGGCTCACCAAGACAGTATTGCACAATCCTGAGAGGGAAGGCTCTATCTTCCTATTAGGAAATGCGTAATCTTTCCCCGTGACTGTCCCCCAGGACTGTTTTGTGCATTTTCGAGTGACAGTGATTGTTGGTCCAGAAAATTGTGCAATGTAGTCATTGAGTCTGCAACTATTGCCAACTGAGATTGCACATTGCGCAATTCCAGTAGTCAGCTGCAAAACTGGACTATGCATTGCGTAGTTCCAGCAGTCAGAGAGTCTCCCAACAGCCAAGACTATGCCTTGCACAGTCTTGGTAGTTAGTCTCCTGACCTCCTAGCCGAAATTGTACAATCTTCATGATCAGTCACACAGGTAGGATGCAAGTCAGTTCTCAAGTTCATTTTGGTTTTCAACTGACAAATTTCTTGCCATGAGTGTTGCCATGTCTCCAGGTATTGTAGGTGTTCATCTACCTCTTAGTAGTGAATGTACAATGGTTTAAAGAGAGCAGAGTCGGAGACACCGTTCAGAGCACACTTGGGGATGTAGTCGATCAAGTGTCTATGGGCTTGCCTACTCACAAAGTCATCAAGTTGTTCGTAGACAAGGACATCAATATATGAAAGCAATAGCATCCCATCAAGAAACATCATGAATAGCAGCTGAAGGCAGCATACCAAACACAGGGAATGCAATGAATGCAAGTGGAAGGTTTTTGACAACAGATAGGCGGAACAAAGTTGCAAGATCAAGCAGATCCACTGATAATGAAAGAAACTTTGGAGACTCGGGCTATGAGGTGATGGCACAACATGAAGATTGTGTGAAGATAGAGAATGGAACAAAGAAGGATTTGCATGTGTTGAAGCAACAACTCAGGAAGAACATGAAGCTGCACAGATAGACGAATGAGTTGCAGTAGGAACAAGGACAACAGTGGGCGCAACATGCACTCACGGATGAAATTGTTCTTGTACAAGTTAAAGATCCATCCCATCAGTTGAGACAAAGTAGACATGGTGAGTAGTGTTTTTCATCGCATGCAAGGGATTCAACAGTAGGCATGTCATTGTGCACACGCATTCAATCTAACCCATTCAACACACTCACTAAGGCGAAGACAAGAGGCAAGTCCAGATGGAGTTGAACATGTACTTCGGCAAGTTGATGCACATGACCACCAACACACACTTGAAGATCAGCATGGACACTATGCATCAGTGTGTTGTCGGTTCAGCCTCACCCAAGAAGACCATGCACTTGTTAGCAGACGAGTTGGATGAAGGATTCAAATCAATGCACTAGTTGCAATGAAGGAAATAGTTCACTTCAACGAGATGTCACCATGAGGTGCATGCACACCATCATGGATGACCAAGCTTGGCATCATCTCACCACCTTCACCATCACAGGCATGCCAAAGAGTTGGTCCCATCACAATGGACTAAGTGTCAGTGATGTCTTGCATGTCTTGCTCAAGCCATGTTGTCTCACATGAGTACATGTGCATTGTAATGTCACGTCATGTCAAGTGTAAGTCAACTGTCAACAGTTGGATGTAATAGTCGTAGAGTAGATGAAGAGTTATGAGGGTAGATGAACTGTCACAAAGGGGAATGTCAAGGGCCACCCCATCCTTTCCTATAAATAGTTCCTCATAACTCATTGTATAGGCTTTTGGTTAGCCAAGCATCCGATAAGACTATCTTGAAGAAAGCTTGGACAGTATTGTAACATGCCTTGGCTTCTCCACTGCACGGAGCTAGTTCATCTATTTGGAGGAGTAGGCAGATGTGGCTGTAACATTCCACTATTGGGCTACCAGGTTTACATGGATGTACTGTATGATTGGGACTTACACTTCTTTATATAATAAGAGCCAACACATTTTCATGCATATGTGAGTATTGTACTAGGACTTCTTCGGTTGCTTAGAAATATGTGTTGTTTAATTTACATATTTGTGTATGAATTGCTTCGTATGTAATCATATGAATCTTGTTGCAAATGTACTACTAGTTTAACCATCACTTTGGACTGTCGAATGATCTTCTTTCCAACTTGTGATGCATATTTTCTTGTGTGTTCCCTTCTGAGTTGATTATTGCTACAGGTTTCTAAGGGGCACACTCATCTCACCCCCCATGTGTTAGAGCCTCTCATTCACCTTCCTTGACTCACTGCAGTAGTCACACCCTTGCTACTAACAGAGTTATCTTACTTGCCTCTGTCTGACATCGCGGTCAAGGCATTACCTTACGACCCACTTCTGGGAATCCTACACCAAATGGTATGAGGTCTAATTGGGACTTCTTACCAGAGAGATCCCCTTGACATGTTGGTGGGTCCAGCATTGTCAACGTTTCCGGCGCTAGAAGGAGGGCTAGATGACAAGCTGAGTCCTTACATCTGTTTTGAATGTCTACACATCTATCATGACTAACTACCAAGTTTCTCTTCCGAAATGTATTTCTTATGGAAACAATTTCATCATCTTGAAAAAGCTATCAGATAACTTGTCTCATAAAACATTTGATGGTGAAGGCTACAAGGCCTTGGTAAGGCATGCGGACGATGTTGTAGGCTCATGTGAAAGACATGGATTCTTTGAAGAATACATGAGCTGTGCGTTGTTCATCTACACGCTTCAAGGGCACCCAATGCACTTGTGTGCCACACTGCCCAAAAAATACATTCATTCTCTTACTCATCTGGTCGCAGAGATAGATCATTCTTTCAATCACTCCGACTGTCAAGCACTCAACAAAGAAATTCTAAAATTACGAAAAGAACCCGATCAATCCTTTGAACAGTTTTACACGCGCTTTTGTAATCTTGCATACCGATTCCTGGAAGATGATATTGATTGGGAATTTCTTGATGGAAGATTTGAGTATATTTTCCACATATCTGAGCCCCACTCAGCACACTTTAGTGATGGAGCTACACAATCACAGGCAGGCACAATTGCTGTCACAAGTGATTGTCCACCTTCAGCTCATCAAACAAATCCACCACCGTGGAGTCATGTGGGAGATAATACACACACCTCGATTGCACTGTCACATCCTCCCACCCCACCTGCTCTTGATATTTGCACAAATTTGGCTTGCAAGCCTGCTGGTTGTCACATGGAATCGTTCCCTCGGCCTCCGTCCTCATGTTCTTTTGATCCTTCAGATTGTACTATCTTGTGTTCTTCCATTTCGGACTCCTCACCTATTGTGAATGAGGATCAAGCTGTCGACAGAGTTGGTGTTATGCAACCAGCCTGTGCCATCATTGATGATGAGTGTGTTTTGGAATCTAAAGAAGAGCCCACGGTGAAGGGTGACTCCCTTCCTGTTGTGCCTCATCCACTTCATCCTAACATCCCTTGTGGTTCTACCACTACTGATTTCCCCTATGAAAACTCATTTTTGGATGCTTCTACTTCTAATCATTCACAAGACACCTTGGATGTCAGTCTATCATTACAGTGTAGAGAGGACACATCTTCCTCGGAAAATCTGTTCAATCTGTCATTTATCTTTCTTGAAAACACAGAGGCTTAACATCTTTGCTTCTCATCTATCCCTCTACCCGGTTCATCAAATCATGAGGATGCTAACAAGAATCTTGAATTTTCTGATCTTGGTTGTCGTGATCTATTCACTTCCTCATCTGATCACAATGTTGATTCAACCATTATTAATCTATGCAAGACACTGGTCTATGATGACATATCTATCCTTGAGGTCAAAACTCCCTAGATTGTCGAGGCACTTCAGCCCAAGCTGATGGTAATGTCAAGCCCTCGTTGTACTGAGGTTTCTCTCACTTCCATTCAGGAAATTGTTGAAACACTCAAGGTTCCTCATCACTCTCTGCTTTGCACTAAAGATCAACCAAACACCTAGATTTCACTTCCTCCACTCGAACTACACAATCCCATTGCTCATGCATTGGAGGAATCTTACATAGCAAGCACACATACATGACACAAGTGGTCTACCTTTCTCATGTTTGCTTGCATGTCACAGTGAAGAGAATGCATACACTCAACATTTGCACGTAGTGTAGCACAACATCATGGTAGCACCACAGAATGCAGGTCATGAACTATCACTCAACTTTGTTTTATGGTCACTTTTAAGCTCAAAGTGTGTTTTTCTTCATTGTTACATCTTTCTTGTTTGTTGGTTCGCACAACAGTCTTGTTCACGAACCTTGCCTTCACCAACATGGGTCAACCAATGCACCAGCGGCTGCATTGGAAGTATCATTTCATGTGATATGACCCATGCATTGTTAGCTTAGGAGTAGGAGTAGTGTTTGCTTTTGATTTGTTTGTCTACTTGCTTTTTTTTCTTACTTGTTTTGCTTTTGCTTTTGCTTCTGCTCTTGCTTTGCTTTGTTTATTTGTTAGTTCGCTTGTTTCATTTCATATGATTGTTTTTCATGAAACCATGTATGAAGCAAGTTGGGTAAAGTACAAGAGGTCGTGTCCTGCTATCACTAGTTCGTTATCTACTAACCCCCCTCTGTATGAAGAACTTGTTAGTTTCATTCCATGATACATCAATGGAAAATACGTATTATTCGAAGTGAACCTTGGTGAAAGCACAATGCTTGCGTGCTAACCAGTGTCACCTACTCTAGTCGGTTGTTTTGGGTTAACCCTTGTCAGCTCAGTCAAGTAGAGTAAGGTGAGGGGGGAAACCTTAACAGGTGCATCAGAGGTATAATGAACTACTTTTTTGTAGGAGCAACCTCTTCTGCTCTCAATAAGTCGAGATCCCTCTTCTGCCTCTAAATGAATAAGTGATATGCACAGTTACGTAGACAAAAATGAAAAAATGAAAAGGTGAAAAAAGTTTGAAAAAAATGAAAATGAATAAGGCGAAATAAGATAAAGGATTCCTACGCAAAGGGGTGATGCAAGTAACTCCACCGGGGTATTGGCTAGGATCTCTGGTGGTAGAGCCATGCTTGTGTTCCCTTGTGACTCTGTGGGGGTACTGTCCAGGCCCACTGGCAGCGGAGCAACACCAAAGATGAAACCAAGACTCTGATGACTATACTTCTTGTGCATCAGTATACCCCTCAGCCCCAATCAAAACAACTGTGTTGACTTGGCTTGGAATGTGTGTCAATCAACTAAGAGTTTGGTAGATGCTACATCTTACAATCAAGCTAGTGTGAAACCAGGAGGAGTTGAGAACTGAGTAATACTTCTGGAGGTTTTATACTTTCTTTTCTTGAACAAGGTCCATTCAAAGAGTTGGAGTTCTATGAGTGTTTCACCAAGTGTTGTAGCGGCTACAACCACCCTCCGAAATTTTTCCTTAGCTTCGTTTTGGAGCCTCCCTTCCAACCTTTATAGCAGCTTGTCTTACTTCATCAAGTTCAAAAGTTTCAGTGTTTTTATTGCACAAAGGCAGTGTGTCGATCACAGCTTGATGCATTCCCCTCACAAGATATTCACCCAGACATGGTCCAGGTGCAAGCTAAGCAACTTCCCCAAGAAAATTGCGCATTTCTAGAGGGAAACTATCTTTCCCTCCAAAAATTGCGCAATCCTACCCGACAGCCTGTTGGGCTCCAATATTGCGCAATTCTTCCACTCAACACTCCAAGCAGGAATTGTGAAATTTTCCCTAGCAAGGCTACCTAGCTTATAATTTGCACAAATTTGGGTAGCAATCAACTGATCTGCCCAGAAATTGTGCAAATCTCTTGGGCAGCCAGCCCAGCTCATAGCTAGAAATGGGCATTTTCTCCCAGCAGTAGAACAGTCTCCTGCATGTGCAACTGAGTTAACCGATTCCCTCTGGGACCAAGCAAAACTGACTTGCATGCATGGGTTTCTTCTCCCAAGGTAGCATGCAAAGGCATCCCTTGTTTTAGGAATATTTTTCTAGTAGTTGGTGGTTACATGCAAGGATCATTTCAAAAACCTCCGACCAAGTGTCACTTTCCCTAGATTTGTGGCATGTGCGTCACAACCTCAATGTTATCAAAACTCATCAACCGGACGTTGCAAAGCTCATTCCTCACATCAAACTTTCAACTCTGGCATCCCACATCACATCTAGGAGCTGTCGGCACATTCAGCTCAGCTGTTTTGGGGTAAGCTCACTTCCCATGCCTTGTGTTGCATTTCTGTCACTTTTTGTGTTTTCGCTTATGTGAGTATTGTTTGCTTGATTTCAGTGAGCGCTTGTTGTCATTTACATGTATATTAGCTTGTCCTAGCACTGTTTCAGTTTTCGTTTCTATCTCACTGTTGTCGCATGCATGAAACTATTTTTCACGAACGGTCGCCGATTTGGTGACTCGCCTCACCCACATGCATGTTGTTCCATTTTCTGAATGAGTCATTTTCCATTTTCATGCATGATCATTCACTTATTCTTACACTCAGTATCACCATGCATTCACACTCACATTCACTTTCAGTTTCCCATCGGCGAGTCTAGAAAGCCTTGGCCCGAACTTTGCCTCACTAAGAGCCTCAGTAAGAAATCATTGCACAATACTGAGAGGAAAGGCTCTGTCCTCCTCTTAGGAAATGCACATTTCTACCCAATGACTATCCCCCAGGAATGTTTTGCGCATTTCTGAGGGACAGTGACTGCTGATCCAGAAAATTGTGAAATGCAGTCACTGAGCCTGCAGCCATTTCCAGTTGAGGTTGCTCATTGCACAATTCCAATAGTTAGGAGCCAGACTGGACTGTGCATTACGCATTTCCTGTAGTCAATTAGTCTCCTAGCATCCCAGACTATGTCTTGCACATTCTTGGCAGTTAGTCTTCCGACCTCCTGGCTGAAATTGCGCAATCTTCATGATCAATCACACAAGTATGATGCAAGTCAGTTCTCAAGTTCATTTTGGTTTTCAACTGACAGATTTCTTTCCATGAGTGTTGCCATGTCTCCAAGTATTGTAGGTGTTCATCTGCCTCTCAGTAGTGTAGGTACAATGGTTTCAAGAGAGAAAAGTTAGAGACATCGTTCATAGCACACTTGGGGACGCAGTCAATCAAGTGTCTATGAGCTTGCCTACTCATGAAGACATCAAGTTGTTCGTAGACAAGGACATCAAGATATGACAGCAACAACATCACCATGAGCAGCATCATGAATAGAAGCTAAAGGTATCATACCCAATGCAGCGAATGCATTGAATGCAAGTGGAAGGTTGTTGATAACACAGAGACAGAACAAAGTTGCAAGATCAAGCAGATCCACTGATAATGAAAGAAACTTTGGAGACTCAAGCTATGAGGTGACATTGAAACATGAAGATCACGTGAATACAGATAATGGAACAAAGAAGGAGTTGCATGTGCTGAAGCAGCAACTCAGGAAGAGAATGAAGTTGCACAGACAGACGAATGAGTTGCAGCAAGAAAAGGGATAACATTGGGCGCAACATGCACTCACGGATGAAACTGCACCTGTACAAGTTAAAGATCCATTCCAATAGCTGACACAGAGTAGACATGGTGAGTAGTGTTGTTGATTTGATGCAGGGGATTCAGCAGCATGCATGTCATTGTACGCATGCATGCAATCCAGCCAATTCAACACACTCACCAAGGTGAAGACAAGAGGCAAGTCCAACTGGAGCTAAACATGTACTTCGAAAAGTTGATGTGCATGACCACCAGCACACACTTGAAGATCAGCATGGACACTATACATCAATCTATTTCCAGTTCAACCGCACCCAAGAAGACCATGCGCTAGCAGATGAGTTGGATGACGGAGCCAAACCAATGCATCGATTGCAACGAAGGCAAGAGTTCGTTTCAGCAAGATGTCACCATGAGATGCATGCACACCATCATAGACGACCAAGCTTGGCATCAACTCACCACCTTCACCATCACAAGCATGCCAAAGAGTTGGTCTCATCACAACAGACCAAGTGTAAGTGATGTTTTGCGTGGCTTGCTCAAGCCATGTTGTCTCACATGAGTACATGTTCATTGTAATGTAATTTCATGTCAAGTGTACGTCAAGTGTCAACAGTTGGATGTAACAGTCATAGAGTAGATGAAGAGTCATGAGGGTAGATGAACTGTCACAAATGGGAATGTCAAGGGTCACCCCACGCTTTGCTATAAATAGTCCCTCATAACTCATTGTATAGGCTTTTGGTCAACTAAGCTTCTGATAAGACTATCTTGAAGAAAGCTTGGACAATATTGTAACACGCCTTGGCTTCTCCACTGCATGGAGCTAGTTCATCTCTTTGGAGGAGCAGGCAGATGTGGCTGTAATGTTCCACTGTTGGGGCTAGCAGGTTTACATGGATGTATTGTATGATTGGGACTTACACTTCTTTATATAATAAGAGCCAACACATTTTCATGCATATGTTGTTATTGTAGTTGGAATGCTTCGGTTCCTTAGCAATATATGTTTTTTAACTTACGTATTTGTGTATGAACTGCTTCGTATGATAGTATATGAATCTTGTTAAAGATTTGTTGTTGGTTTAACATAACTTTGGATTGTCGACTAATCTTCTTTCTAGATTGTGATGCATCTTCATGTGTTCCCTTCTCAGCTGAGTACTACTACAGGTTTCTAAGGGGCGCATTCATCTCACCCCCCATGTGTTAGAACCTCTCATTCACCTTCCTTGACTCAGTGCAGCAGTCACACCCTTGCTATTGACAGAGTTATATTACTTGCCTCTGTGTAACATCGCGGTCAAGGCATTACCTCACGACCCACTTCCGAGACTCCTACACCAAACAGTCTGAGGTCTAATTGGGACTTCTTACCAAGTAGATCCCCTTGACATGTTGGTGGGTCCAACACCATCAACGGACTGGTAGTATACCAACACTATATTAGGCTAGGATCTTGGAGATAGGTGTGTGAGTGAGCCGCTTCAAGACTACAAAAAAAACATAGCAGCTTGTGGTAGGGAGTTAATCCATTTGCAGTAGTGTAGTCTGGGAAACCTTCTAACAATAGGGTTAATCAAGAGGTCACACTTGGGCTAGGTGAGGTGATACAACCCATTTCACCTAGTTTCAGGTGGCACAATATAGCGGAATTTGCACGTATACAAATGGTGTTATTAGCACTTGGGGACCACTTGGGAGGACACTCTCAAGGGGGTTCCAGTCTTGGATATATGATTTAAGTGTCCATCCCTTGTGTGTGGATTTGTCCTGCAACTCTCCCCCCAGGTTGTGTTATTGTCGGTGGTAACCATAGTGGCCTATGTCTTAGGTGTCATACATGGGTGCAGGGTCAGGTTCGTCTTCTCTATACTTGAGAAAAATATTAGTCATACTCTCTCAGTCATCTCAAAGGGTGCCACGTGGCTAATAAGGGCACTTGTACCAAGTTCGCAACTAAAAGGGTTGGGAAGCAGGTCGCTAGTATAATTGTTCCACTGCCAAGTTTTTTTTTTGGTTTGCATGTGCTATCTTTTAGGACATTTCTAGTGTGTGATGTCTGGTATGAGTCAATATTTTTGGACTTAGGGTGTTTGCACTAACATAATTGTGTTAAATTATACTTTTTCACCCTAGCTAAATTTATTCACCATTAGTCACGACATCTTCATGGTTTTCCTCAAGAAAGAGGTGGACTTATCACTCCTGCATGGAGAGTGTCTGTCAGTGCTCAAGACTTAGATCAACACATAGTCTTGGAATCTATACCTATTCCTTCTGGTAGTGATATGATCTCTATTGAGACTTTGGCAAATTATTATGCTACTCCTGCCAATCCACCCTTGACCGGTCCACTAGGACCTCAGTAGTTGCGAATGAAAACTAAAGGTTCTACACCTACTTATACTTTTGTAACTTTGTGATTTATCTATCCTATGGTGGAGTTTGAGACCTCTTTACCCTCTACATAGACAGTATCAGCTACCATAGCATCATTTCCACCTCTTAGTGTGGCCATACCTACTCGTTCGTCTGCACCTCTCACATCTTCTTGGGGCATTCCACTGGTCTCATCTATAGCTCCTAGAAATTTCTCGAATGTTTCCATGCCTACATGATCTCCTATGCTGGCCATGGTGCCTCACCCTAGTCATCCGGTAGGATCAGGAATATTTTCACCCAACTTTTCTCAACCATGATTCTTGTTCCTTAATTAGGTGTGGTTACTTCTGGAAATATGTGGGGGGAATCATTCGTTGTTCCTAGTCAGCCTTTGGGCAACGTTTCTTCTAGCATGTTGCAAGCTTGGTATAGTTCTTTGATTGGAGGGGTGCCACCTACTAGTATTTTTCTTGGAGATTTTAATTTACCTGGAGGCAACCCTATTGCTAGTGTTATCACTCATATAGGTTATTCTCCTTATGTCGGTCCTACCACACAGCCTTGTCCATCTTATTCTCCTAGTTACAACCCTGTGAGGAGTCATGCTCTTGGGGGTCCTTTTCTCTCTAAGGGCACGTACCGTAGGGGGAAGAATACTTACACCACTCACTTTGGCCCGCAACAGTCATATGCTTGGGTGAACCCATTCCTTCATTAACAATCCATGCATCACAATCCCTATATAGGGGGACCATAAGGTTGGTCAGGGGCTTATTTTGCCTATGATCCATTTAGCCAACTCCACAATCTATTCTTATCTTCTCTTAATTTACCCAAGTTGGGAAAGCTGACTAATGACCCCATATGACATGATCACTGGTGACCACCCATGCCTGCTAAATTGTCATATGATATTCCCAAGTTTGAAGGGAAGCCTAGGGAGAATATATCCACCAACATTACCACCTATCATGTATGGTGTTCCTATAATTATTTGGTAGTTGATTCGATTAAACTTCACTCATTCCAATTTACGTTAACTGGGGATACTGCAAAGTGGTATATCGAGTTAGATATTGCATCCTACAATGACTTTTCCTCCTTAGCTCAAACCTTATTGACACATTTCTAGTTGCCTACTCGGTATGATATCGACTTTGATCTCTTGTCAAATTTCAAGCAAGATGATGCCATGTTAATTTCTAACCACATGCATGGGTGGTGTCATCGCAAGAGGTTATTGAGAACCAATTTCCCTGATGAAATCTTACATAAATGGTTCATTCACTCTCTCCAACCCCAAATTGCCAAGGATGTGTCCATGTTTCAAGTTGTTACCAATGAATAAGCCATTTTAGTTGCCCAAAAATTGGATCTTATCTATTCACAATCAGTTACGCTATACAAAGTGTTGCCTAATGCCCCTAGGCCTTCTATTGACCTTCCTAAACCTGCTTCTGGCCCACATGTCAATGGCATGATTGGGTATGTTTATGATTTTTCGAGCTATATTTCTGCTCAACTCGGGCACTTGATAGTTACATATCAAGCCCCAACAAGTGTGTCTGGCTCTGCTAAAGCACCATCTCCTTAGCAGTCCACTGAATTTCTTATGGTGAAGTCAACTCAATTGAATAAAAACCAACGATCTTGTGGTAAAAATAATAATAAGAAGAATAAACAAAAGAACCAACTACTCAGGAACCCCAAACCAACCCTCAAAGTCAGGGAGGGGACACCAGTGAAAATTGTTGTAAAATCAAATTCCATTGAAAAATTTATCAAGGTGACCACCTCATTCATGAGTTCCCTCGGATGGATGAAGTCCATAGGATCCTTTCACCACCATCCACTCAAAAAATTATTGTTTTGACTCATCCATTCCCTGTGCAACCTCAGCAACAGATGGTTTCTCAACCTCCTCCACCTCCGCAAGGGGGCCATGAGGGGTCATTTTTTCATCCCACCCATATTTCATCTATCTTTATGTGCAAGGAAGATGTGAATGTGACCATATGAGCTAAATCATATGATGTTTCTTAGTCGAGTTCTTCTTCTAAGGACTCACCAACTCCACCTATTTCCACTGGACCACTCATTTTGGATAATCCTGTGGAACCTGTCTATTGCCCCCCAAAGGGTGTTCTTTGTAAGAAAACACAGAATCCTTCTGCCCAAGCCACTCAGCATTACAGTATTGTTGAAGATCTTGCCCAGGATCCTTGTGCCATGTCTACCCTAGAGGTTTTACAAAGTTTTCCTCAGTAGCGCAAGGCCTTGTTGTCTACGATTGATGGATTCGATCTATCTAACTCAAGTCTCATCACATTTTATGCTAACAAGGTTGCTCCTCACCTTTCCCATCAGATCACTTTTTAGATTATCATACATTTTTTCCACAAGAATATTCATCACACTTTGGTGGATGAAGGATCTTCCACTAGTGCCATATCTGCATCATGCTGGAAGGATCTTGGATCTTCGACACTCCCCACATCCAACACTACTCTCCAAGCTTTTGACAGGCACAACTTTGTACCTAAGGGGGTTCTTCCAAATTTTTTCATTGAGTTAGGGGGGAAATGTATATTTTAATGTTTAAGTTGTCTATGCTCCTTTGGATTATAACCTTTCCCTTGGCCGTAATTGGTTTTATTCCATGACCGCAGTGGTCTCATTTGTATTCTATGTACTTTTCTTTCCTCATGAAGGCAATATTGTTACCATTGACCAGCTTGACTATTGTAAGCATCAGCCCCAATTTCCACTACAGGGACTTCAGTTCCACTTGTGGTAGATATCCCTAGTTAGTATTAGAGTGTTGGCATCGGCTTGTTTAAAATATCATCTCTTATTGGGGTATTTCCTCAATTTTCGCTGCTCAAAATTCCTTCATCCTCTTCCAAAGCTCCTATGCATATGATCTCTTCTGACACTTGTGGACCCCATAGACCTTTTGATCCTTGGGTGGTGTCATTTATTTCTATGGAATTCGATCAAGCTAGGGAACACCCTCTGCCACCTATTGTGGAAGATATTGCCTCTTCGGTAGACCCATCAGTACCTCTTGATGCTAGTCAAAAACTCCATCCCAATATGGAATATGACCAGGCTTATTTTCCCACACAGGCCGCCCCTCCGCATGTTCCACATGACTCCCTCGATGATGATCCTCCCAAGTTTGTAAATTTGGAGTTCATGGATTTATCAATTGATAATCATAAGGATATTATGCCTCTTCCTGTCTCTAGTCTCCCTGAAATGGAAAAGGAAGAACATGGCATACAAAATCTTGAATCGACTCAAGGGAAATTTCCTCAGTGTTCCTTGGAAATTCCACCCATGGACCAACTCAATTCTTAGGATTCCACTACTTAACTTTCCAATAAAGTGTCCAAATCCTCACCACGTGTCAACGAGTGTCTTGTACCCTATTTATGTTATGAAACCGGCTCACAAAAAGATAGAAAATATAGATGAACGCCTTAGAAATAAGGCTCTTCGAGGGGGAAACCTCCTTTACATTACATAAATGAACAATTCTTGGATGATACAATTGACAAGACCTCCTTTCTATATATAGGAGTCTAAGGGGTCATAATATAATCAGAGCCGACATAACAATAATAATGTAAGGGCACAATAATAACAATAGTGGGCTTCTATGGGGCACAATAGTAACAATATGGGGACTACATGGGTACAAAAATATAATAAGGGGGTTGTACTAATAACAATAAGGGGTTACACTAGTAGCATAGGGGTCTAACATGACCCTCTCCTTCAAAAAATGTTCTCCTCAATGCTTCAGTAGTTATTAGATCCAACGTTAGAGTCTATGAAATCATGATTAACATCAAATGTTATGAAACCAACTCACAAAAAGATAGAAAATATAGATCAACGCCTTAGAATTTAGCATCTTCGAGGGGGAAACCTCCTTTACATTACACAAATGAACGATTGTTGGATTCATTTCTTCTTTCTCGATGTGATATTTCACTTCTTGAACCTTTTTCTTCTTGATATGTCCTTCTATCTTGAGATTTTGAGGAGTGGTAATTCTAGCCAATGCATTACAAGATATGGTTGGATTCATTACTTCTTTATCTAGGGTTTGTTCCTGGAGTATATCCTCTTCTTTTGACATTTCTTATTCCTTTTCTTGCTCCTCTTTACAATCTATGTAGAATAATTTCTTCTCAGCACACTTATGACCTTTAGTGTATTTTCTATCACAACTATAACAAAGCCCTTTTCTCTTCTTTTTTTAGCGTCTGAAACATCGAAGAAAAAAAAGTTATAGCGCAAATGCCACGATGACCTATTTGGAGCTGTTGGACACAGATTGTCATTGATGTCAATATGGCAATATTCGAGGAGCAGATAGAGACGAGAGGAGCAGACAGAGCCGAAGAAGAGGAGCACACAGAGCCATCGGAGCAAATGAAGCTCGATCCGAGGTTGCCTCTGTTGCAGGAGGCCGATCTCAAAGACAAAGTCGTTCTTCTCAGAGTCGATCACAATGTCGTCAAGGAAGGGAAAGTACTAGATCAGTACAGAATCGACGTGACTCTGCCAACTATGTACAACATAGTGGAGCGAGGTGGAAGGCTCATAATCATGAGTCACATTGGACGCCCGTACGATAAGAAGACAAAAACTATCTCTATACGTGAGGATGATTCTGTGGATGTTGTTGTTGCATATTTGCAACGCAAACTCCGCATCAAATTTGCAGTTCCCCGTTTAAGTACTACTGAAAAAATGGAATTCTGGATATTGATACCTCCATCAACTGGTTGATCCATGACCTTAAGATCTGGAAAATTGGTGGAATTTACCTACTGAATAGTCGATGGTTTGCGGGGGAGGAAGACAAAGGAAAAAAGCTTGGAGTGCATCGTGAGTCATCGGATCATATAAATCAACGGTGGAGATCGCATCGGAAGGAGGTATCGAGAGGAAATATGGATGGAGGAATGAAGGCAATTGGATCTGGACGCGGCAGATCTGATGGTTGACGGAGGTGGAAGACGCACAGAGATTAACACACGAGAGAATAGCGGTTGCGGGCGGCAGGCGGTTTCCCCACACCGCGTACTGGGGCTCAACAGTATCCGTATACGATGGCGCGATCCCATAAGATCACGATGCGTGGCAAACAAAAACCACCGCCCCTGCGGGTTAATGCGCGTGCAAGTCAAGCGATCGGGGATTGCGACTACCGTCTGATCGTGCGACGGACAGTCAGATGATGAGGAAAGTGTGTGGGTTTAACACTGCCCCTGCGGGTTAACACGCGCGCAAGTTGCGCGATCGGGGCTTGCGAATACCGTTATATTTCGTGATGGACGCGATCAACAGTGGGAAAGAGAACGATTTTTAACTCTTGTGAAGAAAGTTACGGAGACCATCGGATCGTGATGCGATGATCGAACGGTGCGGGTTCAATCGCATGGGTTTCTGACTGTTGTGACAGGAGAACGGAGGAGAGGTTTAACGTCGTCGGATCGCCTGATAAATGATCGGACGGCAGTGAACTCGAACAGCTCAGAGGAAGCCACAATGACTGTGGAGGGAAGCCGAAGGATCAAGCGAGGTAGAGGAATCTACAGCGACCAAGGAGGAAGCCAAAAAGGCAGTGGAAAGTGGAAACGATCAGTCAGAGGTGCCTAAAACACATAAAAACATAAACACAAGGTGAAGTTTTGTGAATGTATGCATAATCTGTAAGATAGGAAGCTAAAGAACAGGCAAGAGGCAGGAGAGACCAGAGAAGCAGGAGAACTGGAGAAAGCCAGAAGCTCAGCAGGTTTGGGTGTAGAAAACTGCAGCAAAACAGCTGATACTAAGATTGGGTTGGAGCCCAAGAGGTTGGAGCCTCAGAATTGAATAGGACTAAAGTCATTAGGGGTAGGTGCTCCTAAGTGCATAACCACTACAAAACAAAGTTGGTGCTCTGGAGGTTGGAGCCTCACTGAAGTCCAAGTTAGAGCTTGGCAACTATTCACAGTCAGATATATATTTATATTGTATTTATTTCATTGTACTGTCTTGATTTTTTAATAAAAGCATTTATTCCAGCTACTGGTTTCTGTGTTCTATGTATACATATACATATCTATATATGATTTGGCAATCACTAGAATAAAAAAAGGTAAGAAATACTGATTCACCCCCCTCTCAGTATTTCCAACAATTGGTATCAGAGCAGGCTTCTTCATACTAGCCTAACAACTTGAAGAAGTATCTGCAGCCATGATGAGAAATCACGAAGCATCAGGAAGACCTCCTTTGTTCGATGGCACTAACTTTGGTTTCTGGAAGAAAAGAATGACCTACTACTTAATGTCCCTTGGACCTGAAGTCTGGAATTTTGTTCAAAATGAATACAAAACTACTTCCACTCTTCCAACAGACTAAGACGAGAGGAAAGCCTACATCGCAAATGCAAAGGCCATGAACTCCATCACAAGTGGAATCACTGATTCTGAGTTTACAAAAATCATGCATTGTACCTCTACCAAAGAAATGTGGGAGAAGCTAGTTGGCCTGTACGATGGAGACTCAAAAGTCAAAAAGGCAAAGCTTCAAACCCACAGAAGACAATTTGAAAGTTTGAGGATGGAAGATGAAGAAGATATTGCAGCATACCTCCTCCGAGTAGCTGAAGTGGTAAATTCCCTGAAAGGATTGGACGAAAAAGTGGAAGAAAGTACCATTGTTCAAAAGGTATTAAGGTCTCTTCCAGACAGATTTGACTCCAAAATAAGCGCTATAGAAGAAGCAAAGGATCTAGATACCCTCAGAATGGATGAACTCCATGGAATTCTCAATGCCTATGAAATGAGGAAAGGTGGCCCAAGATCCAAAGATGCAGCATTCAAGGCCTCAAAGTCAAAGAAGGGGAAAGAAAGGAATGACTGTAGTGATGATTTAGATGTGGAATCCAAATTGGCACAATTTGTACAAAAGCTAAAGAGAGGATCTAAGCTTAAAGTCAAGTATCCTCTTATTTGTTTTAAATGTGGTAAAATAGGTCATTATGCAGCAAAATGTCCTCATAAACATGACAGTGATGATGAAGGAAATTTTAAAAGAATGGCACATAATAAGAAAGGGTTCAATAAGAAAACTTCTTCTCCAAGCAAGATGAGTCCGATGAGGATGAGTTTATGGTCATCAAAAAGAAATCAGATGAGGAAAGTGATCATGATGAAATCCAAGAAGCATTATTCATGGCACTAGCAGATGATGATGACTTAGGGTTGGAAGGAAATGTAGATGAACTGTTAATAAGTGCCATTGAAGAAAATGAGAAACTACGGAACAAAATCATTTCTCTCAAAGTGGAAAACGAGGAAATAATAAGGAGAGAAGATCTCTTGGAAGCAAAGCTTAAAGAAAAGGAAGAGACTTGTGAAGAACGTGAGGCCGAAATAGTGTCTCTGAGAAAGAAGTTGGAGCAAATTAAAAAGGGTTGTAAAAGCTCTCAAATACTTGAGACTATTCTGAAAAATCAAAAACCTCAACATGACAAGTCTGGAATAGGTTTCAAAGGAGAATCCTCAAGCACTAAGAATAATGCGAAAAGCTATGCCGATGCACTTTCCTGCAATTCAAAAGATGAAAAAGTGTGTTATCAAAAGTGCATCCCAGATCCCAAGAATGAAGAGAGAGTTGTTCCAAAGAAGAATGTGGAGTCGAATCATGGAAAATACAGCAAATACAAACCTGTACTCCACCAAAGGCCTAATGCAAATCCGAAGAATGAAGGAGGAGTAATTTCGACGATGGAAATCGACTCAAATCGTGGTTGCTTCAACAAGTATAAAACCATATTTCTTGGACGTTGTTTTCACTGTAAAAAATTCGGTCATCAAGCCAAACATTGCATGGCTCGTAGAAGTGAAAAGACAAAGCTAAAGGATAGAATAATCAACTCATATGCCCCCAAAAGGCAGGGACAAATCAAATCCTTTAATTCATTTGATCCCTTGACCAAATTTGATCTGATTTGCTCTTTCTCCTACAATAATGGACACTATGAACAAGACTGCCCACTCAAAGGAAGAAAGATGAGTAGCAAGAACTCCAGCATGGATAAATGCGGCCTGGCTCTATATGCTCAAAATAATGGAAACCAGTGGTTTATAGATAGTGGGTGCTCCAAACACATGACAGGAAACAGAAGAAAGTTTGTCTCACTGAGCAAAAAGGAAGGGAATGTGTCCTTTGGAAGTGGATCTGGCAGAATTGCAGGAAAAGGAACAGTTACTCTAATCAATGGAAAAGGAAAAGCTCAAGATGCTCTGCTAGTTGACGGACTCAAAGACAACCTCCTGATTGTCAGCCAAATCTGTGATCAAGGACATAAGGTCGTTTTCAGCACCAAAGACTGTGAAATAAGGAACTCTGCCTCAGGGAAACTTGTGGCAAAAGGGGTGAGGACACCAGAAAACATTTACATTTTGAACAAGATTCAAGAAAATAAATGCTACCTGAGTTAGACAATTGAGATTTGGTTGTGGCACAAGCGACTTGGACATACAAGCTTCGAAAATCTGATCTAAATCAGCAAGATCAAATATGTACGAGACATCCCAAGGCTGTTCAAACCAAATCAAGCAGTATGTGGTCCATGTCAATATGGAAAACAGACCAGAATCAGCCACAAGACAAAGGAACACTCTACATCGAAGCCCTTAGAGATCATCCATGCT
Source organism: Pinus tabuliformis (assembly GCA_031772625.1). Taxonomy (NCBI): domain Eukaryota; kingdom Viridiplantae; phylum Streptophyta; class Pinopsida; order Pinales; family Pinaceae; genus Pinus; species Pinus tabuliformis. Next base: position 1,095,721,089 of record CM062820.1, read on the forward strand.
GATGTATGTGGGCCGACTAGAAATCAAGCACTCCAAGGAGAAAGGTATTTTGTGTTATTTGTTGATGATTATACTAGAATGATGTGGATATATTTCATAAAGTATAAATCTGAAACTTTTGAGTGTTTTAAGAATCTAAAAGCCCTTGTAGAAAATGAAAAAGATTCAAAAATTAAGTGCCTCAGAACAGACAGAGGAGGATAATTCACATCAAATGAGTTTAGTGAGTTCTGTAATATTCATGGAATTAAAAGGGAATTCTCGGCTGCCATAACACCTCAACAAAATGGGGTAGTTGAAAGAAGAAACCGAACAGTCCAAGAAATGGTGAGAACTATGCTGTTAGCAGCAGACTTACAACCTAAATTCTGGAGAGAAGCAGTAGGAACAGTTGTCTATACACTAAATCGAACTCAATTAAGACCAAATTGTGAAAAAACTCCTTATGAGCTATGGAAAGGAAGACCTGCTTCGGTGAAGCACTTCAAGATCTTTGGAAGCAAGTGCTTCAGAAAAATAAATGATGGCTCACCTGGAAATTTTGATTCTCAGGTTGATGAAGGGATATTTCTTGGATACTCTACACGGATCTAGGCTACAAGTGCTACAATCATCGACTGAAGAAAATAGTGGAAAGCATTGATGTAAAGGTTGATGAAGATCTTCTAGAAAGGGAAATTGACTAACATCAAGATGACTCTCTCATTGAAGAAGAAGAACCTAAAGAAGAAGAAATAGATGAGGAAGAAGAAGAAGAAGAAGAGGAAAGAGAACCACCTAATACCCCTTCAAAGATGAAGTATGTCCAAAGACATCATCCAGAAGAGAAGATCATTGGCGATAGAGATGAAGGTGTGCAGACCCGAAGAAGGATAACAATCACACCCAAGAGAATAGTCATTGCCCTCCTATCCATGATAGAACTAGAAACATTTGCAGAAGCAAGTAAGGATCCTCATTGGGTAAAAGCCATGGAAGAAGAAATGACCCAAATTGAGAAGAACAAGACATGGGAGCTGGTACCTCATCCAAAGGACAAAAGCATAATAGGAACCAAATGGGTGTTCAAAAATAAAATGAATGAGGAAGGACAGGTTATCAGAAACAAGGCAAGACTTGTCTACAAAGGCTATTCACAAATTGAAGGAATTGACTTTGAAGAGACATTTGCACCAGTGACCTATATGGAAGCTATCAGGATGTTCTTGGCATTTGCTTGCTCAAGAGGATTCAAAATCTATCAAATGGACATGAAATCAGCATTTCTAAATGGGGAACTCAAGGAGGAAGTCTACATGGAGCAGCCAGAAGGTTTTGATCTAACAGCAGGAAAGGACTTAGTTTGTAAGTTGAAAAAGGCTTTATATGGGCTGAAACAAGCTCCTAGAGCTTGGTATGCAAGACTGGATCACTATCTACAACAACAAGGCTTCAAAAAGGGAGTGGCTGGAAGCAATATATACATAAAGATAGATCAAGGTAAGTTACTAGTTGCTCTTGTTTATGTCGATGATCTGATTTTTGCTAGTAATAATGATGAAATGAGCCATGAATTTTCTCAAAACATGTCAAAAGAGTTTGAGATGTCAATGATAGGAGAGTTGTCCCACTTCCTTGGACTTCAAATATCTCAAACTAGAGCAGGATTGTGTATATCTCAAACCAAATATCTAAAATACATGCTCAAAAAATATGGAATGGAGGACTGTGCACCCATGAGCACACCTATGACCACAAACTGCAAACTGAGCAAAGATGATGACTCCCCTCTAGTAGATGCAACTCATTACAGGTCAATGATTGGAGCCCTTCTATACTTAACAACTACACGACCAGACATAATGTAAGCAGTAGGAATGGTGGGAATATTTCAATCTGCTCCCAAATAATCCCATTTATTAGCTGTAAAAAGAATTCTCAGATATCTGAAGGGAAATTCTGATTTTGGTCTTTGGTACCCAAAGGACTCAACACTACCTGTAACTTCATACACCGATGCTGATTGGGCTGGAAGTATAGATGATCGGAAAAGCACTAGTGGAAATGCATTCTTCCTAGGAGACTGTTTGGTATCCTGGCTTAGCAAAAAACAGTCATCCATATCATTATCCACATCCGAAGTTGAGTATATTGCTACAGCAGACTGTTTTTCTCAGATACTATGGAAGAAGGAAGCTCTAAAATATCTCGACATATGTACAGATCAACCAATTTCCATCTATTGTGACAACACAAGTGCTATCAATCTCAACAAAAATCCTATGATGCACTCAAGAACCAAACACATACCAATCAAGTATCATTTCATCCGTGAACAAGTAGCTAAACAAAACATCGTCCTGGAATATATCAGTACTAAGCAGTAGATAACTGATATTTTCACAAAACCTCTTCGTCGAGAAGCATTCAAACATCTGTGTCAAAAGATGGGGGTTATTTCTTTATCATCACTAAAGTTCATTCATAAAGATGTAGCGGGACAAGGGAAGCAGTTTGACAGGGGGAGTCCATATGCATCCCTTTTCCATTGATTTCAAAGGGGGAGAAAGCAAAAGAATATTACCATCAATAACAAAGGGGGAGATTGTTGGACACAGATTGTCATTGATGTCAATATGGCAATATTCGAGGAGTAGACAAAGCTAAAGAAGAGGAGCACACAAAGCCATCAGAGCAAATGAAGCTAGATCCGAGGTTGCCTCTGTTGTAGGAGGCCGATCTCAAAGACAAAGTCGTTCTTCTTAGAGTCGGCCACAATGTCGTCAAGGAAGGGAAAGTACTAGATCAGTACAAAATCGACGTGACTCTACCAACTATGTACAACATAGTGGAACGAGGTGGAAGGCTCATAATCATGAGTCACATTGGACACCCGTACGATAAGAAGAAAAAAACTATTCTGTGGATGCTGTTGTTGCATATTTGCAACGCAAACTCCGCATCAAATTTGCAGTTCCCCGTTTAAGTACTACTGAAAAAATGGAATTTTGGATATTGATACCTCCATCAACTGGTTGATCCATGACCTTAAGATTTGGAAAATTGGTGGAATTTACCTACCGAATAGCCAATGGTTTGTGGGGGAGAAAGACAAAGGACAAAATCTTGGAGTGCATTATGAGCCGTCGGATCATATAAATCAACGATGGAGATCGCATCAGAAGGAGGTATCGTGAGGAAATATGGATGGAGGAACGAAGGCCATTGGATCTGGATGTGGCAGATCTAACGGTTGATGGAGGCAGAAGATGCATGGAGATTAACACGCGAGAGAACAGCAGTTTCGAGCGGTAGGAGGTTCCCCCGCACCGCTTACCGGAGCTCAGCGGTATCCATATACAATGGTGCGATCCTGTAAGATCACGATGCGTGGCAGACAAAAACCACCACCCCCGCAGGTTAACATGCATGCAAGTCGCAAGATCGAGGCTTATGACTACCGTCCGATCGTGCGATGGTCGGTCAAATGATGAGGAAAGTGCACGGGGTTTAACACTACCCCCGCAGGTTAACGCGCACGCAAGTGGCGCGATCGGGGCTTGCGACTACCGTTAGATTTCACGATGGATGTGATCAATTGTGGGAAAGAGAATGACGTTTAACGTGCGTGACGAAAGCTGTGGAGACCGTGAGATCATGATGCGATGATCGAATGGTGCACGTTCAATCGCACGGGTTTCTGATTGTTGTGACAGGAGAACGGCGGAGAGGTTTAACGTCGTCGGATTGCCTGATAAATGATTGGATGGTAGTGAACTTGAACAGCTCAAAGGAAGCCACAACGACTGTGGAGGGAAGCCCAAGGATCAAGTGAGGCAGAGGAATCTATAGTGACCAAGGAGGAAGCCAAAAAGGCAGTGGAAACTGGAAATGATCAGTCAGAGGTGCCTGAAACACATAAAAATAGAAACACAAGGTGAAGTGTTGTGAATGTATGCACAATCTATAAGAGAGGAAGCCGAAGAACAGGTGAGAGGCAGGAGAGACCAGAGAAGCAGGAGAACTGGAGAAAGGAAGAAGCTCAGCAGGGTTGGGTGTAGAAAACTATAGCAAAACAGCTGATACTAAGATTGGGTTGGAGCCCAAGAGATTGGAGACTCAGAACTGAACAGGACTAAAGTCATTAGGGGTAGATGCTCCTAAGTGCAGAACCACTGCAAAACAGAGTTGGTGCTCTAGAGGTTGGAGCCTCACTGAAGTCCAAGTTGGAGCTTGGCAATTATTCACAGTCCGATATATATTTATATTGTATTTATTTCATTATACTGTCTTGAATTTTTAATAAAAGCATTTATTCCAACTGCTGGTTTCTGTGTTCTGTGTATACATATACATATCTATATATGCTTTGGCAATCACTGGAATAAAAAAAAGGTAAGAAATATTGATTCACCCCCCTCTCAGTATTTCTAACAGGAGCAGTGAAACCCTATAATTCATAGCTCTGATACCAAATGTTATGAAACCAGCTCACAAAAAGATAGAAAAGATAGATGAATGCCTTAGAAATAAGCCTCTTCGAGGGGAAACTCCTTTACATTACATAAATGAACAATTCTTGGATGATACAATTGACAATACCTCCTTTCTATATATAGAAGTCTAAGAGGTCATAATATAATTAGAGCCGACATAACAATAATAATGTAAGGGCACAATAATGACAATAGTGGGCTTCTATGGCGCACAATAGTAACAATATGGGGACTACATGGGTACAAAAATATAATAAGGGAGTTGTACTAATAACAATAAGGGGTTACACTAGTATTATAGGGGCCTAACATTTTATGTCTTCATCCTCTTTTATGTCATCAGGTTAATTTCGAGAGCACGACGATGTTAGAATGTCCCTGGCATGGTCAACCTTTCTGGTTTAGGAAGTTTTATTTCCTTTGGCATGGAACTACATTGGTGAAACATATAGTACCTTTACCCTCCATGAGTTTTCATATAAAAACCCTTGGCCTGTGCCCTACTTTGGGCACACAATAACATGACCTACTAGACTGTGTTGTGCTTGTACACATTGCACTTAGGAGTGTGACGCTTTATATTATTTTTGGTTTGGTGTGTGATGTGAGTATTTTTCATGCCTTATATATGCCAAAAATCCAAAAAAAATTAGAAAACTAAAAAAATCAATAAAAATATATGGTCCAGTTTTTACCTCATCCATGTTTATTTCTTTCATTATGTGATTTAACCATTGGTTTAGTCCTCTATGGTTTTTACAGGACATGGTGGTGTTTTTATTGTAACATCCTATGGACCTTAGGTATGTTTCTCTTGAACCTAGCATATAAGTGTAGGTTATTTTCGCCATCACCATTTCATTTTGATCATTAGTGCCATATTTATGCCTTAGGTCCAACCCTGTCAAGTTGCAACTTTAGCCTCTTTCCTCTATGCATGTCGTCGCTTGGAGGTAGAGCTTACCTTCTCATGGATACCCTAGTTAACACCTTTTTTTCATCTTGGTGTCCATATAGTCATTTGTATTACCTTTTTGAATCCCTCCTTCCGACCTGCCATGACTTAGAATCTGAGCCTCATGTCCTCTTCTTCGTATTTTTTATGGCTATACCCAGGAGGATTCCACCACTTTTATCCCTTGTGATTTCCACTCTTTATTAGCCTAGTTTGCACAATGAGGCTTGGTTTCCTCATTCCATCGTCAACATCTGCTTAGCTGACCATTCACTTTCACTTGGTGTTTTACCCTCTCTTGGAGGAACCACTACCAGGAGTGGTCATATTAGCCAACCTCTTGTTCTCTTTATGTCATGAGAAGTTGCATCATTATCGGAACCAGTCTCTATCATCTATACCACTTGTTCCTCTAGGAGGAGTTTTCTTTAAGCTCTTTTCAGACTCCTTAATTTAGAAAAGATTGTTGAGTGAACTTGTCTCCTTCATGATCATAAAAGTGCTTGAAGGATCGTCTACCCAGTATAAGTTTAACCCTTTTCCATAATGGGATAGACTAGTTACAAAAAATGAATACTCTAGTCTACTGTGGCTAGGAAGTTCTCCCTTGTATAATTTTATCTCTTTTTCGGGTTTGGGGGAGAACTATATGAAAAAGGAACGTATAAAAAGAAAAGGGAGAGAACATTTATTTCTATTAGTAATCAAATGAAAGCATTATTTTCATCACCCTTGAACATGGCACCTATCTGTTTCATTATCTCATAGTTGGGTTTTAGCTTGCGCAAGAGCCATACCATCCATATGAGTCTCTTTACTCTTCCGGCTAGTTACTCTTCTAGTCATATGGAGCATGCTTCGATGCCTCCTACATCTTTGAAATGATAACACAAGGTACTCATTCATCATGCTACCAAGTCACTTTCATGTCATGTTGCTATGTGTTCAAGGGGAGTATCAGCCTGTGTCAACCATTTGCAGTAGCCTATTGTCCTTTTTGCATCGACCATCCCTGTGTCAGTTGTACTTAATCGCTTCATGAATTCATATATACATCACATCATCCTGGCATGTTATGTGTCGATTGTTGGGGCATACATCAAGGCCCTCTTTCAATGGATATTCTCCTATCGATTTCAGCTCATTATCCACAAGTTTGATCTAGGAACCAGTAGTACCTTGGAGCTTGTAGACCTCACTGGCAGGCTTCCTTGCGATCGACCATGGCTATACATCATTGGTTCTTGATTGGTTTATTTCACTCATGTTTGGCATCATCTCATCTATTCACACTTAGTATACTGTACTAGGTACCTTAGGGTCCATTTTCCTCATTGATGGTCTCCCTCACGTCTATTACTAATTTACCTCATTGGTTAGTAATCATACATTTTCTACCATGCTCAACATCAACTCATATATTCTAATGATGTACATTTGTACCATCGGGGTTATGTCGAAGACCTTGCATTAGGGACATATCACCCTTATATGGAATCCTTCACAGACTATGTTTGAGTTATGTATCATTTATGTACTTTGAGGATTATCCTAGGACACGTCTCTGTCTATCATGTGTCCATAGTCCTACTGATGTATACTCTAACATAGATCCACAATTGTATTGGTTAGTGGTTATGTTCATTCTCTTAATTCACATGGATCCACTATGTATATATTATTGGTCATGCTCTATCATTTCATGTCATGGATCGCAAGGTATGTTTGGGTGGCCATGTTCAGTATTTTCTTATGACTGAGCATGAGTATTCCTACCTTGGGGATGCTATATTTAGAGATGAGACTTCAGCTCCAGAGTCTTCTAATCCACATTCCTGGATTTGTCTCCTCACTTTTGTTTTGACATCTGAGCTTTATCATAATGTATTTTGGCCATCAGCTTCTCTACTGACCTAATACATTAGGGGGCATATGTTATCAACTTATTTTACACCCCAGGGTTAGTGTTCCTTGATCGTCATGGTTGTTTGATTTTTTCCAGGCCTTAGAACTTCGTTTTCCAGTCTTAATCCATATTTGCATGGATGTTGACCTATGAGAGCGACTAGAGCCTCCCAGTCACTCACAAGCCTTATTTATGCATGTGACTATGGCCTTTCTCACTTTTTTCTATGCCTGTGACTGGGGATGTCTTCTAAAGTTCCTTGGTCCCTAGGGGATTAGTGCGACTTATCACTTATTCGAGTTGGCCATGACTTATCATTTAGAAGTTTATATGATTTCTTGTTGTCTTGAGCATCTACATACATCCTCTTAAGACATCTCTTCTACCCATTTATACTAGACCATTTGAGAGGGTCCAGGAAGTTTTTGGACCAGAGAGTTTTGGAGTGCCAAAGTTCTAGAGAGCTAGAGATCTTAAGTCTATGTTGTTATCTTGCATCTAGAGAGAGATGTTGTGAGGTCCTTGTTACTTAAGTGTTTCTCTTCATGCTCATTTCCTTGTTATAGAGGGGGGACTTTGTCGGATCAGAGAGAGGAGGCTTTGAGGTGAAGGTATATGCTTGTAATCTAATTTTTCCTAATTAATAGAAACATATGTTCCTCCCCCATTTCCATTTGTATTCAACATGATTTATGGTGATTTCTATGATATTTTGATCTAATAATCTTCTGAGAAACGTCACTTGTTGTCTTTATTTGTTTGTGGTTTTATGTAGGGATCGAGATCAAGTGCAGACAAGATAGATCACTCGAGCAAAGTGTGGGAATATGCATCAAACCCAAGTCCTTCCCCAACCTGCGAGGAGGCTAGGTGCACACATATTTCGTTGTAGTGCATAGAACCAACTGCCTGATGCATGTTTGATCATTTAGGTTGGCACGCTATTATGTTTCTATTGGTGTTTCCTTTTTCTGTCTGTTGATCTTATTTGGACACAAGATCGTGGAGCAATAGCTCCTCGAAAATTTAGATGCAACACTAGTGTTATTGATTATTGTGGTTGATTTAATGTTGTTTTCAAATCATATTATTAGTCTATGTATAGATGGTGATGACAGCATATGGATGTGTTTATTGTCAAAGTTTTTTTTTTCCTTGCCTTATGCAAGTATGCTTACAGATTCCTAATGCCAAAGAGGGTGCAGATCGAGATCAGGTGCAGACGAGATAGATCACTCGAGCAAAGTGCGGGAATATACATCAAACCCAAAATACTTCCCCAGCCTGCGAGGAGGCCAGGTGCACACATATTTCCTTGTTGTGCATAGAACCGACTGCCTGACGCATGTTTGATCATTTAGGTTGGGACGTTATTGTGTTTCTATTGGTCTTTCCTTTTTCTGTCCGTTGATCTTATTTGGACATAAGATCGCGGAGCAATAGCTCCTTCAAATTTAGATGCAACATTGGTGTTGTTGATTATTGTGGTTGATTTAATGTTGTTGTCAAATCATATTATTAGTCTATGTATAGATGGTGATGACAAAATATGGATATGTTTACTGTCAATTTTTTTTTTCTTTTCCTTGTCTTATGCAAGTATGCTTATAGATTCCTTATGCCAAAGAGGGGGCATAACCACAAGGGGAGTATATTCAAATTAATATTTGAGTATCAGATTTTTCTATTAACAATTGGTATCATTAATTCGTATCAGTTGTTTTCTTCTTAAGGACAAGCATGGAAGAAAATGGATAATGGTGGTTGCTACAAATTAATGTTTTTTAATGATTAGAGTTTAAGTTGCATATATGATGAATGCTATGTTTATTTTGATGCCTTTAGATAGTTCTAATTAATAATTAGTATCAGACATAAGATTTGTAGAGAGAATGAATCTTAGTGAAAATATCACGATCACAAGGGGAGAACACTCAATGTTAAAGTGCTCAACAACTAGTATTAGTGGCAATAATCAAACTATTGGTATCTCAAAGGTATTGACACTTGGTATCAAGTACTATAAATTTGTATTAATTGTCATTAGATTTTTGTCAAAATATGGTGTTCTTATTATTAGTAGGATATTATCAATCCAAGTGTTGTTGAAAGATACCTGACTTACATGCTAATATTCATGTTGAGCCAAGTTTAATGTGGTGATTCTGCTACCGTTATAAGTATGTCAAGTAGAGTATATGACGAGTTGTTTGTCTGGGCATGCATTGGTGAGAGTCCCTCTATGTTCGACATATAAGCACTTCTACGTGTTTTACTTTGTTTTTCAGCACTTGAAAAGTTGATGGTGTTAGTCATGCATAGGATAGGTTGTTTTTGTTACTATAGGTCAGGTGTATGTGTCCAGGAATAGGCACTAGTATGAATATAATCCTACGTGAGACTTAGACCAACGGGCATGATTTTTCCTATGACTCAATTGTACAAGCATGTGTTTCTTTAGTAAAAGATCCTTCTTGACTACTTGAGGTAGAGATTAGGAGTAATTACTCCTTTGAACTCAGTCTTTTTCATAGGATAGAAAGGAAGTTTCTTGGATCAAATTAGAGATACCCAAAGTTTTCAACACAAGAAGAAGTAGTTGAAAGGTCCCCATGATCAATAAGAAATGGGGATATTTTTTATAGGGGGAGCATGTTGGTATGTTTCTCATTGATTTCAAAGGAAGATATGTATCTCAAACAAAAACAAAAATGGGGAGAAGTATTGGTGATAAATCAAAAGGAGAATTCCACTACCAAAAGTATACTAGAGTAGTTGTACCCAAAGGAGAAATGCATCATATGGGGAGAAACATCCACAAAGAAGAAGAGAAAAGAAGATAAGTACACTCATATTTTCTTGATTATTGGTGGTGTTGTTTTGTTTGATCGTGGTGTTGCCATTAATTCCAAAGGGGGAAATTGTTAGAAATCTATTGTCATTGATAAAAAAGGCAAAGAATATGATGGGAAATTGTTGGGACAAGGTCCCCTGGGGTCAATTTTGTAATAGTTTTTGTTATTTTTGTAAAGTCTCCACATTTTGAGGAGCGGGGTGTGAAGGTCATTAGAAGTCAAAGGGGATTTAGGAAGGTCAAAGCCCCTTAATGTGTTAGAAGTTCAGTTGTTTTGTGACCTGCCCATGGTTCGCAAACCATGGTATTGTAAAGAAAGATCATATAAAAAGGAGTCATAACGAGTCATAGAAAATAATAAAAATTTATATATATATATATATGGGCAAGTGATCTATGTCAGAAGGGTCTGTTTTATGTACTTAGGCGAAGGGGAAGGCTCCTATAGTTTTGTTCGCAGAGACCTTGGTAAGTCCACAACTGAGTGCATGGGCCCCTATAGCTATGTGTGTAGGGAAGAAAAAATCTGTAACAAAAGATCTAAAGCTAATAAATATTGTTTTGGAGCAATATCTGTGTATCTGTGTCTCTATTTTTACATCTGCATTTTCTGTGTATTCGCTCTATTTTTGCATTAATCATAAGAAACACTTAATTGATGCACAAAAGCAGTAGATCTGTCATTTTACTTGATGCACAAAGTTAGATGTTGTTATCTGTAAGTTATCACAATTTCTGCATTTCAAGGGTTAGGGTTCGTGAAGGTCAGGATAAGGCCCTAGAAGTAACAGAAACCCATCACATGGACCTATGAATTTAGAAACTTAGTTCTATCATCCCCTAATACTGCCTCAGGTGAGACTACAGCCTATGCTACGCAGGTTGTTGCCGAAAGGGCCGATAGTGTAGGGTTTTTTTGGTTGGCACAAGTAACTTTGAACCTGGGTCCAGACCCCCTTAAGCCAACAAATGGTTCTCTTTCTAGGACCAAGATCTATCTCAGGAATGTGTGATGTTGAATAAATGGTTATGAACTAATAAGTAAATTAATAAGTGGATAGATCGGAAACTGCACGAATTTGCAGCCCAAGAAAACAAGAATCCATACTTGTTGAAAGAAGAGTGGTTGAATAGATACCTATATATAGAAGAATCCATCCTTTCCGTGTGAATTACTCCAGTAGTTTTCTAAATTGGTGGAAAACCAAGGTACGTGGAAGTTGGATAACCCTATTGTGTGGACTCTAGATTTGGTGAAGCACTTGGAAGCGTCCAAGAACAATATCGCGAAGGTTGTTGATTACTGGATCAATAACATTTTGGGTGGTTTCATTACTGAGTTTGAAATCGAAACATCTGTTAGCTATAACGAAGCTAAAAGCCAGTTTTTCAAGGGACCAAGAGGTAAGTATCATAAATCCCTAAAAACCTGTATTAAAATGCTATTGTGTGAGAAAAGGGTTATGCCATTTAATTAATGTTTAGAAGATATTTTACAGGAACTACACGAAGTGGAAAGACATTTAGAAGGGATCTAGATTTAGGTGTTGAGTACAGTGCTTTGTTGGGAGTGTTTGATAGTGACAAAGAAAGTAGTATTCTGAAAACACCTCTAGGTCTGTTGTAGATGATAAATAAGGGTATCATGGGAATACCACATTCATCCACTCCACCTCCACCATCACCTCCACCTCACACACCTACACCTACACCTTTTCCTCCACCTCTGCCTCCACTATTTAATATGGCGAAAGCTATGAAGATGCCTGTATTTAAGGGTCTAGGGACAAAAGACCTTGAGAAGTTTTGGTTTGTATCAGATGTTGTGTGGAAGTCACAACAGGTTATAGATGACAACCTGAAGAAAGCACAGCTAGTCACAGCGGTTGCAAGATTGAGCGTTGAGCTGGTATATTAAGTATTGTTCGACTCATCCCAATGCGACACTAAAGGAAACAAAGGAAGCGCTAAATAATGAATTCAAGAAGCCTAATTCACAAGACCAGACAGTAATGGAGGTCAAAGAGATTCAACAGAAGGTGAATGAGTCCACGTGGGACTTTGATTAGAGGTTGAAATGTCTACCCTAGCAGGCTAATATGCAGATCACGGATGACCAACACAAGGACTAGTACGTTTCTTCGCTATTGCCCCATTTGAGATTTCCATTGTCGCAACAGCAAATTGGAACGTAGGTTAAGGCCTTAGATATTGCTATGAAATTAGAAGCCTCACCTATTCATGATACAAATCTAGGAGTACAACAGATTCAGTCACAGCTAGCTAGCCTACATATGGAGTTGCAGAGCCTCAAAAAGGGAAAAGAAGTCTAGAATGAGACCTGCGCGGAAGTATGGTGTTTGACATGTAAGGGACATGGTCATGATAAGGATCATTGCCCAGTGTACCAGAATTATCTAGTGGGGGGCGCCATGTCCCCCTGAAGCCAGAAAACACCACTAGGACAAGTACAGGAGTAGTACCCTGGTGCGCTATTTGTCATATTACAAGAAAACACAAGATGGATAATTTCATTTGCTGCAGAAGTTTGTGCAGACCCCCAGCAGTTGTTTTGCAATTTTTGTAAGTTTGTGGGTCATGATGAGTGAAATTTCTAAAGTTATGAATTTATGATGGAAAAAACACCAACATATAGAGTACAGATGGAGGCTCTTCGTCAGGATCAAGGTGAAACTGTAAGGCGTGGAGGATTTCAAGGTCGAGGAGGAGGACAAGGAGGAGGGGTTGGAAGAGGTCATGGCCAGATCATTTGTTACAATTGTAGAGAACCAAGTCACTTTGTGCGAGACTGTCAGAATCCAATGCACCCCTCGTGTCAATATTGTCGATAGTTTGATCATGTCATAGAATATTGTCCCATGCTCATCGCAAAGATGCAAGAAAATAAGACTCAGACCCAACAGCCTACTCAGAACATCTAGATGATGAGATCTGAACCGTGCGTAGAGGTTCATAGTGTTAATATCATCATGCGAAGTGTCATAGATACCGAGGAGGATAAAGGAAGCAACAAGAGGAAAATGTATGGGTTTGCAAGGCTACTAACAAGGAGGTTGGATTCAATGTAAATAAAGTAAAGGAAACGTTTATGGAAGAAAAAAGGAGCTTCATGGATGTAGGAGCTTCTACATCAAGGACTTAAGGTACGTGCACGGGGAAGCCTGAACACATTAGTATTGTGTAAGAGGCAGACCCCTCATTATTAGCATCATTTTTACAAACTTGCAAGAAGCTCTTAAAGGATAAGAAGGAAGTATAGGGACTGCAAGAATTGATATATAATTGCACTGGAAAGAATAAGCCACTACCGAAACAACACGCGGTACATAAGGTGGACAAAAGCAAGAAAAGGACTAGTCATGAAATGAGATTGACTACCCACATTGGGGAATTCGAAATGGACCAGGTAATTCTTTATTTGGGGTTTGATGCAAATATTCTATTGAAGCAAACTTCGGAACGAATGGGAAGACCAGCACTACAATGGTCCCTGATCCAACTGAGAATGGAAAATCAGCAAAAGATTATTCCTATGGGGTGCCTACATGGGGTGATTGTGGATATTGAAGGGGCACGCTCCATAGCTAACTTTAAATTGATTGAAATAGTGGACAACAGTATCCCATAACCAGCATTGCTTGGAATTGATTGGGCATTTGATATGAATGCAATCATCAACCTTATAAAGCACAATATGACATTTGAAAGGAAGGAACTAAGGGTTATTATTCCATTTGATCCTAACGACGGTGTGAAATATACTGAACTAGTCTATGATTATAATGAGGAAGACAATATTGAGAAAATCTATACGCTCACTGTGCAAGATGAAGATTGGATCAACCCTACCGTGGATGGACGAATTATGTGGGAGAAGGACAGCTCCTGCAATTTAGATTCAGACAAGGAGCTCGAACACTGGAAAAACAAGTTGCATGAGGTATCGTCGTTGTGATGCAACAGAATTACAAAGTCACTATGATGTATATCCACTGACGTACGCAACTTACCATATTATGATGGTTTAGAAGATGTCAATTTATTTTTGGATAAATTTGAAAGAGATGTACCGGAAGAACATCGGTTCCAAGCATTAGACATCGTGCTGAGAGCTACACCTTCCAGATGGTGGGGTATGCATAAGAAAAACTTTTCAGACTGGAAGGAATACGACAGATGATGAAGTTGTGGTTTGGGTATGCCAATCTGTGCAAACATCTAGCTTAATGGATGAAAGCATGGGGAGAAGAACCATAGCCATAATGGGTTCATATATTCTGCCATAATTTGGATACGGTTTTGATGAACTAGTATCTAGAAACGAAGTTGTGACACAAGACCATAGAATGAGATGTTCTCAAGGAATTTTTTCTACTCACTTTTAGCTTTGAATATGGATTTGAGTGTATTCATGAAGCGTTACAGGAGATCAAAGCTGCAATATTCAGAATGCCTGAAGAACCTATTGCATGGGTACAACTAGATTGGAGGACATAGCTGCACCATGCACTCGAATGTTACAATGTGACCACTGAGGAAGGAGAAGAAGATCCTAGGAACATCAACATTCCTGAATCAAAAGGACAACTTTGTTAGGTCCCTATAATACTAGTGATTGCCCCATTACTATTGTAGTTGTATCCCTTATTAATATTGTGGTGCCCCTATTGTCTCCATATTGTTATTACTGTGCCCCATAGAATCCCTCTATTGTTATTTTTGTGGCTTTATATTATTATTGTTAGGTCGGTTGGGTTATATTGTGACTCCTTAGACTCCTATATATAGAAAGGAGGTTTTGTCATTTGAATCATCCAAGAATTTTTCATTTATGTAATGTAAAGGAGGTTGCCCCCTTGAAGAGGCTGAATTCTAAGGTGTTGATCTATCTTTTCTATCTTTTTGTGAGCTGGTTTCATAACATTTGGTATCAGAGCTTTGGATTCTAGGGTTTCGCTGCTCCAAATAAGTCATCGCGGCATTTTCGCTATAAATTTTTTCTGCGACGTTTCAAAATTTGAAAAAAAACCCATTTGAGAAGACATCGCGCTAAACCTCGGGTCCAAATTTCAGAGCTTTTCGCACTATATTTTCGGAGATATGATCTGAGGAAGTTGGTCTTTTTGCAGACTCCTGAATTACATTCAAAACAGGTGACCTGGGGAAAATCGTCATAACTTTCTCTTTGAGCATCGAATTGAAATTTAGTAAGAAGGTACAGAAAGAGGATGGACTGTAGTTTCTTGCATATATTTTTCAGAGCCAAAGGTTAAAACAGTGACTCGTGGCACGTCATACAAGTTCGCTCTACTAAACTAGTCTATAATCAAGTCACTGTGGGAGATTTGGCATAGCTCTTCCCTGGAGAATCCAATTTGGATTAGACTGGTGGCATTGGAAAGAGGACATAGAGGGCTACCATAGTTTGCAATTTCAAAACTAGATGATTTGAAATTACAAAGATACATCAGATTCAATATCTAGCTCCTACAAAGTGAAAAAAGGTCTGTAATTTTTTTCAAATTTTTTAATAAGCTTGGTTTGAAAAATTAGTTTGAAGGAATTGAAAGGGCATAGTAAAGCATTATTATCAGTAATTGATGCCCAGAGGAAATAAAATGCAAACACCTAGTAAGCAACCTGAAAGCTCTAGCATGACTCATGAAGAAGAGGAAGAAATGCAACATGATATATCAAAATTATGAGACCAAGTGCAACAAGTGTCACTTGCACAAAAAGCAACAGAATCTAAGATGGATGGTTTAAAGAAAGATGTAGAAGCTAAGATGGTTGGTTTAAATAAAGGCGTAGAAGCTAAGATGGATTGTTTAAAGAAAGGCGTAGAAACTAAGATGAATGACGGGGAAGCTAAGATGGACAACTTGAAGAAAAGCATGGAAGATTTGAAGACAGACATGGAAGATTTGAAGACAGATTTAACAAAGTTTCTACAATAAATTCTTACTAATGGTGAAAGGGTAGTAAAGGAAACTCATGATTAGAAAAAAAGAAATGTTAATCATGATTTCATAGACTCTAATATTGGATTGAATACCCACCATATTCCAAAAATCGATATGAGGAATTTTGATGGCAAGGATCCCGCAACATGGTTATTACAGATGGAGCAATTTTTCGATCTCAATAATGTGCAAAACACACAAAAGGTACATATTGCAACTTTATATTTGGAACCAAATCAGTTTGTATGGTATCAATGGCTTTGCTCTCGTAAACAAATTATCACTTGGGCAATTTTTACGGAATAATTGACAGCGCATTATGAGGATACAAAAAGCAACACTTTTTTTAGCCAATTGATAAGTCTCAAACAAAAGGGTTCAATAATGGAGCACATTGAGGAGTTCCAAAAATTGAACATAAGGGTAAAAAACATTCCAGAGGAGCATAGGATTGATGTGTTCATAGGGACTTTAAAGGATAATATCCAACATGATGTTCGCCTTTGGGAACCTGATTCATTAGAGAAGGCATTCAGGTTAGCAAGAAAAATGGAAAGCAAAATTATGGCAACCAGGAAGCATACCACTCACAACTATAAAGATGGAAGTGTTGTTTCCCCTAATCTTCCACAACCTATAAGGTTGACACCACAACAATTGGAAGAAAAAAGAGCAAAAGGGCTTTGTTACAGTTGTGATAGAAAATACACTAAAGGTCATAAGTGTGCTGAGAAGAAACTATTCTACATAGATTGTGAAGAGGAAGAAGAAAAGGAGCAAGAAAGGTCAAAAGAAGAGGATATACTACAGGAACAAATCCTAGATAAAGAATAAATTAATCCGACCATAGCTTGTAATGCATTGGCTGGAATTACCACTCCTCAAACCATCAAGATAGAAGGACAAATCAAGAAGAAAAAGGTAATAGTGTTGATTGATTCAGGAAGTACCCACAATTTTATTCATTGTAAGGTAGCAAAAGAATTGAATTGCTTCCTATATCCAGCACCAGAGTGTCAAGTGATGATTGCAAATGGAGGAACGATAAATTGCTCTAGAAAGTGCCATAATATCAAGCTATCCATGGGAGAATATGTATTGACTAGCCCAATGCTTTCCATTCCAATAGGAGGTGTTGATGTTGTACTAGGAGTCCAATGGCTACAATCCTTGGGTACAATAGCTTTTAATTTTCAAGAACTTTTCATGAAATTTTCTGCGGAAGGAAAGGAAGTTGAATTAAGGGGTATTGCAGAGAAACTAGGAAAGATAATCAGCTCTAGCGGTATGACAAAGCTTCTAAAAAAGGAACAAAGAGGTGTAATTTCAAAATTATGTTCGCTAGATGTTTCCACATTGCAATCATCTATTTCTCCAGATATCCAAAAAGCCTTGAACAATCATTCCAAAGTATTTGAGACTCCCAAAGGTCTCCCACCTATTTTTGATCATGATCATGCTATTCATCTGATTCCAGGAAGTGTTCCTCCAAACATCAGGCCGTACAGATATCCCTATGCCCAAAAGAGTGAAATTGAACGTATGGTTGCAGAAATGCTAGAGGCTGGTATAATTCAACCTAGTCAAAGTTCTTTCTTTGCTCCAGTAGTATTGGTGCACAAGAAGGATGGATCATGGCGCATGTGTCCGGATTATAGAGAGCTTAACAAGCTCACTATTAAAGATAGGTTTCCCATTCCTGTCATTGATGAATTATTCGATGAATTGCATGGATCAATTTACTTCACCAAGTTGGATCTTCGTTCAGGATATCATCAAATCAAAATGAAGACTGAAGACATTCCGAAAACATCATTTAGAACTCATGAGGGTCATTATGAATTTTTGGTCATGCCTTTTTGCCTTACCAATGCACCTTCTACATTTCAAGGTTTGATGAATTCCATTTTCAAACCCTTCCTTAGAAAATTTGTGTTAGTGTTTTTTGATGATATACTAATCTACAGCAAGTCTTGGAAGGATCATGTTGAACATGTTGACAGGGTGCTACAACTATTGGAGGAGAAACAATTATATGCAAAAAGATCCAAATGTTTCTTTGGAGTACTAGAGGTGGAATATTTGGGTCATATTGTATCTCATGAAGGAGTTAAGGTAGACCCTAGCAAAATTAAAGCCATTAAGGAATGGAAAATCCCCACATCCATAAAGCATCTGCGAGGATTTCTTGGGTTGACAGGTTATTATCACAAGTTTGTTAAGAATTATGGGAGAATAGTAGCACCTCTAACAACATTATTGAAGAAATATGCATTTTCATGGACTCCAGAAGCAACAAAGGCCTTCGAATATCTTAAAGAAGCAATGTGCCAAGCACCGGTCTTAGCTACACCGAACTTCACAAAAACCTTTATTGTGGAATGTGATGCTTCAGGAAATGGAATTGGTGCTATTTTAATGCAAGATGAAATACCCATTGCTTTTGAAAGTCGTCCAATCAAGGGAAAGTTTTTACACAAATCTATTTATGAGAAGGAAATGTTGGCAATACTACATGCACTTAAGAAATGGCGACCCTACCTAATGGGGAGACACTTCAAGGTAAAAGCAGATCATGATAGCCTTAAATAATTTTTAGAACAAAGATTATCCTCTGAAGAGCAACAAAAGTGGGTTACAAAGATGTTGGGTTATGACTTTGAAATCATCTACAAAAAAGGGAAGCAAAATGTGGTGGCAATGCACTCTCAAGAAAGGATGAGGATGTGGAAGTATTGTTGTGTGCCATTTCTATTATCCAACCAGATTGGATAAATGAAGCAAGGGAGGAATGGAAGAATGATGAAGAAGTGTGGGCACTTATTCGAAAGTTACGACAAGATTCCAGTACATCTGATACATTTAGCTGGCAAAATGATTTGTTATGGTACAAAGATCGCTTATACCATTGTAAGAATTCCCAACTCAAACAAAATATTCTTATGGAATTGCACACTTCTCCCTTAGGAGGGCACTCAGGATTTTTAAAAACTTACCACAGGGTTAAGAAGGAATTTTTTTTGGATGGCCTTAAATCAGATATTCAAAAGTTTGTGGCAGAACTTTTGGTTTGCCAACAAAATAAAGTTGAAACAATTAAGACCCCGGGTCTATTACAGCCTTTATCCATTCCAAGCCAACGTTGGGAGGAGGTCTGGATGGATTTTATCACAGGTTTACCCAAGTCAAAGGGAAAGAATGCATCATGGTGGTAGTTGACAGACTTACCAAGTATGCACACTTTTGTGCATTATCACATCCATTTAAAGCCAATACAGTTTCTACTGCATTTATGGAAACAATTCAAAAGCTACATGGAAATCCAAAGATTATTGTAAGTGACAAAGATCCATTTTCACTAGAAATTTTTGGAAATAATTATTTTCTTGTCTTGGTACTTAGTTAGCTCATAGCTCATCTTATCATCCTCAATCTGATGGGAAAACTGAGATAGTAAACAAATGTTTGGAAGGATATCTTCATTGCTTTGTATCTGATAAACGGACACAATGGGTCAAATGGTTGCCCCTGGCTGAATGGTGGTATAACACTTCCTTCCATACAACAACAAAAATGACCCCATTTATGGAACTTTATGGATATCAGCCACTATCCATCACATCATATTTAAGAGAAAATTCTAAGGTTCAAGCAGTGGAACATCACATCGAACATCAACAACAAGTCCTCCAACTCTTAAAAGATAACCTCATGTTGGCACAGAATAGAATGAAACAACAGGCAGATCAGCATCGCAGTGAAAGAAGTTTTGATGTAGGTTATTGGGTATTCCTACAGCTACAACCATATAAACAAATATCCCTCAAGCAAGCTAAGAAGGATAATAAATTATCACCAAAGTATTATGGTCCGTACAAGGTGTTGCGAAAGATTGGTACTATGGCATACAAATTTGAGCTTCCTGCAGCTTCTCGAGTGCACCCAGTTTTTCGTGTTTCATGTTTAAAGAAGGTTATAGGTGACAAGCTCCCAGTTCAAACAATATTGCCAGAACTTCACGAGGAAGGAAAAATTATATTGGAACCGGAAGCAGTCACTAAAACAAGAACTCGATAGCTACGAAATCGATCAATTTCAGAGTATCTCATCAAGTGGAAGAACTTATCCGCTAAAGATTCCACATGGGAGGATGAGAATTTTATACAGAAGCATCCAAAACTACTCAAGCATTGAGGACAACACTTTTTTTGAAGGAGAGGGGCATGTTAGGTCCCTATAATACTAGTGATTGCCCCATTACTATAGTTGTATCCCTTATTAATATTTTTGTGCCCCTATTGTCCCCATATTGTTATTATTGTGCCCCATAGAATCCCTCTATTGTTATTTTTGTGGCTTTATATTATTATTGTTAGGTCGGCTGGGTTATATTGTGACTCCTTAGACTCCTATATATAGAAAGGAGGTTTTGTCATTTGAATCATCCAAGAATTGTTCATTTATGTAATGTAAAGGAGGTTGCCCCCTCGAAGAGGCTGAATTCTAAGGAGTTGATCTATTTTTTCTATCTTTTTGTGAGCTGGTTTCATAACAATGAAGTTGCGGTTTGGGTATGCCAATACGTGCATTACAGAGAAACATACGGGAACGACAATTTGTGCAAACATCTAGCTTGATGGATGAAAGCATGGGGAGAAGAACCATAGCCATAATGGGTTCATATATTCTGCCATACTTTGGATACGGTTTTGATGAACTGGTATCTAGAAATGAAGTTGTGACACGAGACTGTAGAATGAGATGTTCTCAAGGAAATTTTTCTACTCACTTTTAGCTTTGAAGATGGATTTGAGTGTATTCATGAAGCTTTACAGGAGATCAAAGTTGCAATATTCAGAATGCCTGAAGAACCTATTGCATGGGTACAACTAGATTGGAGTACATAGCTGCACCATGCACTCAAATGTTACAATGTGACCACTGAGGAAGGAGAAGAAGATCCTAGGAACATCAACATTCCTGAATCAGAAGGACAACACCAAGTCATGGGTCCTATGTTAGAAGTCCCCAATATCTCACAACCCTTGAAGACCAAGCAAGTGAATATTAGATCGGAAGTGCAACCGAAGTTTGCAAATACAGGCGACTATTGGGATGAGGATACAGTGGAAAAAGTCGCGGAGCCACTACGAGAGTATCAAGACTTGTTTCCCACCAAGTTATCTGACCTGGAATGGATAGTAGGGGATCTAGGTGTCATGAAGATCGCTCTAAAGCCATATGCGAGGCGAGTGAAGCAGCACCTTTACCGGTTGAATCTTAAGTATAAAGAAAAAGTGCGCGAAGAGTTAAATAAGATGCTTGCATCTGGGATTATTGAACCTCTCAAGGAATCATACTCGGTTAGTCCCATGGTTATTCAGAAGAAGAAGACATAGGGTGAGATTCAGATATGCATAGACTTAAGCAAGTTGAATGATGCTTGTGTCCATAACCCATTTCCTATGCCATTTACAAACGAAGTAGTGGAAAATGTTGGAGGTCAACAAGCCTATTCATTTACTGATGGGTTCTCAGGGTATTATCAAATCAAGATTGTGCCAGAGGATAGAAGTAAGACTACCTTTGTTAATGAATGGGTTGTTTCCAATATACAGTTATGCCTTTTGGACTTAAGAATTCCCCTGCAATCTTCTCTAGGGTGGTAGTCAAAACCTTCAAGGAATTTATTCACAAGTTTTTGGATATTTACTTTGATGATTGGACAATGTTTCAGTTAGTTAAGAGACATGTTTCCAGTCTTCACCTCATGTTGGATACTTGATGAAGGTATCAGATATCCCTTAATTTGAAGAAATGCATATTTTGCATACCATATGGGATACTGTTAGGCCATGTAGTCTGTAAGAAGGGGTTGATGGTAGACCCTACCAAAATTGCAGTGATTATTAATATGGAGCCTCTAAAGAATTTTAAACAATTATGCACAACATTAGGCCACACAGGATATTATAGGAAGTTCATCAAAGTGTATGCGCAGATCACTACACCCATGGAAATATTTCTAAAAAAGGATGCGACATTTTTTTGGGACAATGATTGCTAGAAGAGTTTGGATGTTTTGAAGGAAAAAATGGTCACTACACCCATTTTAGTGTTCCCCAACTGGAAGAAGGAGTTCCACGTCCATGTAGATGCATCTTGCATAACACTAGGAGCTGTACTAACCCAACCAGGTGAAGGTGATATCGATCATCCAATAACGTTTGCGAGTAGAAAGTTATCGAAGGAAGAAAAAAATTATTCAACCATAAAGCGCGAAGGACTAGCAATGGTGTATGTGCTACAGAAATTCAGGCACTACCTGTTGCATGCACACTTCAATATGTACATAGACCATTCTACTTTGAAGTAGTTGGTCAACAAGCTTGTGTTGTGGGGGGGAATATGTAGATGGTTGTTGCTCTTTCAAGAATATGACTTTGAGGTAATTGTGAAGCCAGGACAACTGAATGTTGGACCAGATCACCTATCACAGATTCAAAATGGTGATGAACCTACAAATTTGAAGGAAAGTGTTGTCGCTTCCAGAGACAGCCTCAGATTTCTTACAAGACCAATGCCTCGGACATCTATATTTTCGTGTGTCTCATATGATTCTCAGGAGTCTGGAGACATCACATATATGTTGAACCTATATTTATATATATACAATACATAGCATGGGTTGGTTCATTCATCCAAGGACATATGCCATGTATTTCTGGTACTCTTTCACATATACAACTCAAAGAAATATATGTATAAACTAGTGGAGGTTGAGTTGTTCAAGGACCTATAGTTTAATCATCTTTGGCAGAGCAATGAAAGAAGAGAAGGAGATAGAATAATTCATCATATAGAGCTTGAAACATAAGGAGTTCTACACTTATCTGAGTTAAATATAGACATATCAGATGAAAGAGGATTGGGTGGGATGATTCATGGAGCGCAATTTTAAAGATATAATCTAAAAGATCCATACAAGCATGTGCATTAACGAGTCAACACAAATGAATCTGTAAGAACATATCAAACATTTCTAGTAGCTACAATTACATGAGATCAAAGAAGAAACATGAACATAATGGAATTTTAACAGAGAGGTAACATACTGTACTACTCGAAGGTAGGAATCAACACCATTAATATTCTAAAAGATGCAAATCTTGAAGTCATACTGTCTCAAAAATAACGTATTTAATATTTAGGATTCATAACCTTTTCTAAGTGTTTCTTCCTCCATTTTATAAGGAGAGGGAGAACATGGAAATTAGTTACAAAACATATCATGCAAGAGCTTCTAGTGGTCAACATGACTAGCTGTCTAGGCATGTAGTCTCTGTCACCTCCAATTATTACAACAGAAAGGTACTTTTCTTGGAAATAAAATAGAATAACAATAGCAATCAAAATCAACAAAACAGAATTAACAAGTGAAGTGAAATGATGGTCCTGAAAAAATATCTCCACGCCACTCTCTTTGTTGGCCTTTGGTCCAACCACGCTTTTGCTGCATTATGCCTCATTCTCTCTTGGCCAATTCCCTGTCGCTTTCGGTCTCAACAGTTTCAATTCTACACTTACCGGAACTCGAAAGTGGTTCTACGTAGTGGCCATGAAATATCCTGAACACCACTGCCAATTTATCTCTCCCTCTAGACTTCCTACAGAACATTATCAGAGCCATACATGCCTTGTGAAATAGTTTTACAGTTGTATTGGAGATCAGGTTGTTCAAGAACTTTAAACTGGACAAGATTTGTAAAATTGTGAATTTCGATCTCTTTAAGCCCCTTTTGCTTTGATCCCTTTCGATATTTATTCATCATATGGCTGGAGGCTGTGACCGGGTGCTTGGCCAAATATTGGAGGTTGGAAAATCGGTGATTTCCTATAAACGTCCTTGGTGCATCCTTGTAACAAGTGGAATGACACTAATCAAACCCCATGGATGAATCGCACCCTTGCAAATATCTATAAATGGATCTCCAATACAAGAGATCAGAAGGCTGGAATGTTGTGAATTGCAAGTAAGTACTGATAGTTTGTAATTGAGGAGAGAGCATTGTATTCTTGTTGGTGTGATCTTTCTATTTCATGAGGTGAAGAAGGATTGAAGTTGGGAGGATGGCGCTAGATCAGACAACTGGGTTGTTATTCTCCTTTCTATTAATAAAGCTCTTCAAGTTTTCTCCCATATGATTGTGAAATTGTGAATGCTATCATTTTGTTCATTATATATCTGATTTCGTAATGTTTATGTTGTAATAGATCACGATGCTTTGATGGTTCTTTGTTGTTGTACTTGTGCAGGTACTCTCCAAGCGTGTTAATTATAGGGAGGAGTTGCAGGATCTGCCAAAGGAGAGAGAGATCAAGCAAGGGATTAAGCGGAAGTTCCAGGTTGGTTCCACTATCTTTCTCTTATCTGTTACACATAGGAAAAATCATTGAATTGCTTTAAACTGTTGTTTCTAGGGTAGCTGCCAAACCTAGAGGGTTAGTCGTTCGACAAGACACTAATTTTCCCATAAACAAATTGGCAACTCCACTGGGGAAACCAGATGTTTGTTTGTTTTTATTGTTTGTTTTATGTTCAATTTTATAAACTATAGACAGAGATTGAAGGTAGCCAGGTAGCTTTCGAACTGCTCTTCCTTTGCAATTGCATAGTAGATGAATGTTGCTTCAGTCAATCTCTGGTTTAGTTTATGAATTAAACATTTGACTTGCAAGCACATCTAGATGCCCTTTTGGTACCTCAATAACCTCTCAAGGCATTCCATCATACTTTGCTCATTATTGTTCATCAAAACCAAACTTGATTTCATTGAAAACTGCTCCACATTTGAGCCAAAAACCTCTTCAATTGTGCTCCCTGGACCATTGCATTGTCTTCCACTATGTCCGAGTATGCATCCCACCTCCAGGGTGCAGAAAGTGTGATGCATCTCAATTTCTGTGAAGCCTAGGTGCGATGATTGAGTGAACTCTTTTTCCATCTAGAAATTGAGGGTTTTTTACCTGTTTTCAGTTTTGTTTGGTTGTTTTGCTGCAAATGAACAATGTCTCTTCACTAAAGCTTACTTGCATCACTTAATTCAGCCCCACTTAGACTAGGATTGTTAAATGTTTCTTATGTATTACTTTATCATTTGCAATTTTTAGTTGAAAGTTGTTTTTCTTGTCGATTGATCTTTGTCGAAAGAAGTGTCATAAAGTCGTTCCTCTTTCGAATTCTGAATTGTCGTAAAGTCTTCATTCATTAAAGATCAATTGATTTATATGTGCATATGATTTGTCTTTTCATTTAAAGTGTTGTATTTCTTCATCTCTTTAAAATCGAAAGTGTCGTAAAGTCTTCCTTTTCGTTTAAGAGAAATTGTCGTAAATCGTCGCTTTTATGAAAAGAGATTTTTGATCGTTTGTGCATTAATTTTCCTTTCTGTATCATTCACATTAAGGGAAAATGAAAAGAAATACATGCATTTTGCATTATTCATATTAAATTTTGTGAATGCTTGATAGGAATAGCTAGGGAAATTGCATTAGATGTGCTCTTTGCTCTTTGTCAAAGATCTTATTGCTCTATCCTTTAGTAGCTAAGGTTTTCATCATTCAAACTAAATCAAAAGTTTGTTTATCATGATAGTTGCATTTTAGGAATTGCGAACATACATCACATGGTGAACCTTCAAAGGCAAATTTTAAGCAAGATCAACTTAAAATGAACCTCAATTAACTTAACAACACTTTGGAACTTAACACAACATATCTAGAGCTCTAGGCTAGAGACGTGTTCCAGCATCGTTAAAAATAGTGGCTATCGTTTTCATTGAAGGTTGGGTGATTCCTCCTCCTTGTATGACAAGTGCTAGCATGGACTTGTGCTCCCCGTACTGTCGTGTATATATTGGGAGACCCCCATAGGCTTAAATCATTTATCCATAGGAAACTGAGCCTGTCGCCTTATTGATCGCAATGCACTGAACACAGCATTTGGGAAGATTGATTGCCATACATAAGTCCTTGGTAATTTCTCATTAATTTATCACCAAGGTGTATATTGAATTTTTGTGATTGGTTTGGTAAACCCTTTGTCTATATTCTCCAGAGTAGTCACTTTCGTTCCTTTTTTACTCTCTAAAAGAAAAGGTCCATCTGAGCACTTGTCCTTTCAGGCTCATTAAAAATCGAAGGAGACTAGAGTCATCTTTAGCTTTTTCTCGACTCTTTAAAACTAAAAAAGAAAAGTTGTGTCCAGGTGTCGTTAAAATTAATTGACCGCGAATAACATCCCTATTCCTTAGTTGATCTTAGGTTGGAACAGATGGCGACAAATCCAGATTCCACCGATCAAGGAATCCCTTTTGATGGGAATCCTAGTCTTTTTCCTTCTTTCGAAAATATTGGTGCTCCTTATATCGTTACATTGTCCCTTCCGAGATTTACCATTGGCTTGCCCGTATGGTTGTTTTCAACCTCCTTGGTTCAAAATGTCGTGATTTCTCCGCAATCGAGTACACCTCCAACTAGACAAAATCAACCTCCAGTTGATCCTAAAGTTGACCCTTTGCCTTCTTCCTCGTTTGTTTCTCCCTCCCCCTCTTCCTCTTCGCTTGGTGAAAGTATTGGTACTAGTAACCAGGTGGCTAAGAAGAAGAAGAAAGGGAAGAAGAAGAAGAAGAAGCCAATTCAGCAAGGGGGCAACTAAGCAACCATTGCTTTGAATGCAACATCTGATGAAAATTCATTCATTAAGCTCACAAAGGAAAATATCCATGCAAACTTTGTGTGGGAGACCATCTTCTTCGAAATTTTCTTGATATTCCTCAGATTTTAGAAGAATAGTTTTCACGTTCACATCATTCCGTGTCATCAACCTATGGAGATCATGTTGATGACACACCATCAACTAGTGATAGTAAAGTTCATGGAAAGAAAGGAAAAGTTAAGTTTCCATGTAGGTTATGTAAAGGGAATCACCCCATTTACCTTTGTCCCTATCTGGATGAAGCCAAGAAAGTGTTAGATAACCATCCTGCTTCACTGCAGCGACATCCATCTGGTTACAGGAAACTCTCCCTAAATCCTTCACTAGTTAATGAACCGACTAACCAAAATCAACCATCGATCGAAACCACTCTCTCTGAAAGTGAATCCTATGAGTCTATGCCTGATCCAAATCAAAAAGTCGAGGTAACAGTTGACCCGATTTCACCTTCAGCTAATCGTACCATTCCCGAAGAGAGTGAAAATCATACCACTCAAGTTTTTTTTGTTACCTCGGATTCAAATGAGCTTGGGGGCAGTCCACCTGTTCCATCAAGACAGGAGGAAAATCCTCAAGTTCTCATAACTCAGGGGGTTAATTCTCCTGTTTCTATGGTACCCCCTCCAAGTAGTCTAGTCACTTCGTTTGATTGGAGTCGACTGGCAGGATTCTGCTTTCCTTCTTATGTTCCTTTCCAGATCATAATACAAGTTTGTAAAATGATTGTATCTAGCACTATTATAGATGAAGGTGCATCAGTGAGTATCCTTTCCTCAACTGCTTGGCAAGCACTCGGTTCGCCACCGCTTGTGCCTATTACACAGAATCTGTTGGGCTTTAACAAAGGAACCAGTCGACTGTTAGGGATCCTTCCTCAGTTACCTATCACTTTGGGAGGAAAAACCGTTTATCTGAACGTGATGGTAGTCCCAGGATCTTTAGATTACAATTTACTTCTAGGGTGCGACTATGTTTATGGCATGGGAGCTATTGTTTCAACACTCTTTTGAGTGATTTGTTTCCCACATGAAGGTAAAATTATCACAGTTGACCAACTTTCATTTCCCAGTCCAAATATGGCTCCTAGTCAATCATCTTCCCTAAATGGTCCTTATGTACCAATGGTATCATCCCCGCCATGGGTTAATTATGTGGCAACCTGTTCCATACCTACATCAACTGATGATAAATTCAGTGATGTTGTACATCATGTACTAGGGGCATTAGAATCGGATCACTCCTTCATGACCTCTTATGGGTTGTGATCAAGGGTCTATGAGGATAGTTCTTTTACTGTGTCAACCTCGTTAAAAAATGAAACAGGCCTATGAGGAGAGTTCCTTGTCCTGCGTCAACCTCGTTAAAAAAATGAAACGGCTCCCACGAGGAGATTTCGTTGTCTTGTCTCAACCTCGTTAAAAAATGAAATCAAGGGTATCCGAGGAAAGGTCGTTGTCTTGTGTCAACCTCGTTAAAAAAAATGGAATCAAGGGCATACAAGGACAATTCGTTGTCTTCTGTCAACCTCATTAAAAATGGAACAAGGTCCCAAGTTCAAAGTGGAGTCTATGATTAGATCTCGTAAAATCCCAGTCAAGTCTTTCACTTGATCTCGTAAAAGAACCTTCATTCTATCCACTTGATAGCCATGAGTCATCTACTTAGGTGAATGTAATGAAGCTTGGGGGGAATCCACCTAATGGTAAAGTTAAGTTTCCTTGTAGGTTATGTGAAGGGAATCACCCCATTCACCTTTGTCTATCTAGATGAAGACAATAGGTGTTGGATAACCATCCTGCTTCACCACAGTGACTTCCATCTGGTTACAGGACACTCTCCTTTTCATCATGCTAGGGGCATGCAAACCATTTTCAAGCATAGTTTTTCATTTCAAGCTTCTATAAACATGAAACTGAATTCAAGCATATTTTTTCATTTCGAGCTTGTGTAAAAATGAAACTGAATCCAAGAATAATTCCCTATGGTTCAAGCTTGTCTAAAAATGAACCCATTTTCAATTTTTAACCCTCGTGATTTCCATTCTATCATCCTTTTCTATCATATGAGCCTTGGTTGTTTTCATCCCATCACCACCATCTCTTTGGCCGATCATACATTTTCACTTGGTTGTTTTACCCTTTTTTGAGGAACAATTGTAATGAGTGGTCTAATTAGCCAGCCTCTTCACATAAATCAACATGTTTTGAGAAGTTCCAACATCACCGAAACCAGTTGCTACCGTAGACACCAATCGTTCCTCAAAATAGAGTCCTATTTAAACCCTTTTCAAACTCATTAAACATGAAAAGATTGTTGAGTGCTTGTCCTTTCCAGCTCGTTAAAGTATTGGAAATGTCATCCCTCCTGTATTATTTTATCCTTTTTCGGACCTGAGGGATTACTTAACGAAAAAGAACTTATGAAGTTTTCTTTTCATCCCTTTTCAAACTCTCTAAACATGAAAAGGACCGAGTTATCCTTGTCGTTTAAATCGTTAAAATAATAGCGGCAAACTTGTCCATCTAGACGAGACCGAGTTTCACTGTTGCTAGACTCGTTAAAATATTAAATAGCGACAAGTTTTCTAGAATGGCGAATTATAGAACAAGCATATGTTATCCTCCTCAAGCCTGACAAAAATAAAGAGGTACTGGTCAGCAATGATTTGGAAAAAAGGGAAAATAATTGAAGAATTTATGTTAGCAAGTCACTCTTGAACATGGCACTTTCACTTCATCTCCATGATTGAGTTGGGTTGGGTTATTCCATTCACCGGTCATCATACCATTGGTCTTTCATACCATCCATATTTTGGGGTTAACGCTACCAATTCATCTCATTGTCGCCGACATGTTCAAGAGAAGTCATTCAGTTGAGAAGTCATCATCCAGTTAATGTCTTATACACTGCAATACCTCCAACCTTCATTTTTCATGACCGCCATTCCTGAACCTTATGTCGTCAGTTCATTTTCACCTCCAGAAATCAATTGCTTTGCTTTGTGTCCTAGATGTGGGATACATCAAGGCCCTCCTACGGCAAGTCGCTTCTTGTTGACATCAGCTCATTATCCAAGAAGTTGACTTAGAAACACCCTTTCAGTGCTTTGAAGCTTGTTTACATCAATGGCAAGTTTCTCACTTCTGGCGACAGGTTGACATCAATGGCCTTCGACCGAAAGATTTTGTGTGGAGTTCAACATCGGATCATGTATTCACACCACGTGAAATGTACTGTAGTACCTTGAGGATCATTATCATTATAGGTGATTCCTCTCGTTTCTGTTAACAGCTCACATCATTGGCTGGTAATCAGGCGATGTCTTTCCATGGTCGACTTCAGGACATCTTTTCACATGGTTTGACTTGTACATCGAGTGAAGATTGAACGAGTTTTGAAGACCCCGGATCTAGTTTCATCCATCCGAGCTGCGATATATTCAGAGATACAAAAACATCAAATGTACAAAGGCTCTACACAGATGATCATCCTAATCATGGATTGCAACTCTATATCTGTAGAATCACAAGTCTGTATTTGCAGATGACTATCTGATCTATATACATGAAATGAAAATATATAAAGCTGAGCATGGGAATGCCTCCCTCAGCTAGATCATGAAAAATCATATTATGATGATGTATTGTATTGTAATTTATGCAGGTCACCTTCCAGTTCGAAACTTTGGATCCTCATGATAAAGAATTTCATCCGACATGAATTCTACAACCTCATGCTTTAGGGGGCAATTTTTATAGACATATTTGGGCACATCAACCCCAAACTTATATGTCGATGTATTAGGGCTCATCAACCCGTAAAAGAGTTGTTTCATACCTAAAGGAACTTAGTCATCTAAGTGCATGATTCCCCAAAAGTTCCATCTCAGAAATCATCCAGAAACTACCTAAACTAAACCATACTGACTGCTTCATTGTCAAAGTGCGATGCATACTTACTGCTACACTGTCAAGGTGTGATGCATACTGTTTAGGCCTTCTATAGGGTGCGATGGGTGAGGATGGACCAATTTTCGGGATAGTTTGTTAGTTGGTTGCTCATGGAATCTTCTAGAAACTTCTCCTGTGCCACTTGCCTCTCTGAATTCGCCCAAGGATGACCAAGGGAATTAGGAAACCATCTCCAATTCCCCTCTCTTGTGGAACCAATTGTAACAAGTGGAATGACACTAATCAAACCCCATGGATGATTCACACCCTTGCAAATATCTATAAATGGATCTCCAATCCAAGAGATCAGAAGGCTGGAATGTTGTGAATTGCAAGTGTTGATAGTTTGTAATTGAGGAGAGAGCTTTGTATTCTTGTTGCTGTGATCTTGTTATTTCATAAAGTGAAGAAGGATTGAAGCTGGGAGGATGGCGTTGGATTAGACAACTGGGTTGTAATTATCCTTTCTATTAATAAAGCTCTTCAAGTTTTCTCCCATATGATTTTGCAATTGTGAATGCTATCGTTTTGTTCATTATATATATGTTCTGTAATGTTTATGTTGTAATAGATCATGATGCTTTGACGGTTTTTTGTTGTTGTACTTGTGCAGGTACTCTCCAAGTGTGTTAAGTATAGGGAGGAGTTACAGGATCTACCAAAGGAGAGAGAGATCAAGCAAGGGATTAAGCGGAAGTTCCAGGTTGGTTCCACTATATTTCTCTTATCTGTTACACATAGGAAAAATCATTGAATTGATTTAAACTGTTGTTTCTATGGTAGTTGCCAAACCTAGAGGGTTAGTCGTTCGAAAAGACAATAATTTTCCTAGAAACAATCCTCCTGAAACTTGTGATCGTCGATTATCCTTTGTGTTTAGCCCTTGATTCCTTGGCTCTTTATGTGACCATGGGCTAGCCCCTGTATCGGAGACCCTTTATTGGCAGATCACAATCGAGGTTTCAACTTTGATGTAACAACATGCCTCATCCTGTGATCATCGATCTTTGATTAGTGACATCATCACTCTGCCACGTGTCACTTTTTTAGTGGTGACACGTTTATCCTGGATATGCCCCCTTTGGACCCTTGAAAATTCTATATCTGCATGCCACATGTTTAGTCAATTTAGTGTCCTAAATTTCTTGCATGAATTATCAACCGAGGTTTGTAGACTGATGAAGTGTGATGCACTATATGTGCTTAGTTAACTTTTCTCTTACTTCGTTGTTTTGTATTTTTATGTTTGTTTTAGGGGTTTTTGTTCTTTGATGATCCAAAATGAATTTTGGATAGACTCCTAAGTCTAAGTGTTCCTCATTGAGGAAAATAAAAGTCCAAGGAAGTTCCTCGAACTAGCCCCATTGCAGAGATCGTCTTGTTCTAAATCTACTGCAACTTGAATGGGCAAAAATGGACTTAGGATGCAGAAGTTATCCTAAAATGAAGTTGCCCTTTATCCTTTGGAAAAAGGGGAAAAATCACCTAAAAATGGGTCCTAAACAACCCTCTAAGTCTTCTAAAGACCAAAACTATTGCAAAAGGAGAACCTTCAAAAAATGCGGAAAACACTATCGGGACCCAAAAATATGAAGAAATAATGGAAAACAGGCTTATCGGCAATCAAAGGAGCAACGCACAAGAGCCGTCAGATCTAGCCGATCAACAGTCCAAATCCAATCGGCATATCGCAATCGGCGGTGATAGGTGGAGGATATTGGAGGAAAACATGCGATAGGACCATGTCGATGCGATATCGCGATCGCTGATATCAGCAGATCACAATTGGCGTTGGCATAAGCCATACCATATGGAAATACCTCAGGCTTATGTGATATGCGATTGCGATAAGTCGCATCGCAATATCACGTCGGAGCATTACAAAGGAGCGGGGCCATTATATATATATATATATATATATATGCAATGCGATAGCCAGACCTGATAGGGCTATAGACAATATTTGATATATTTTGAGATTCGTCAAACGACAGTTTTCTATGTATTCTCGCGTATTTCATTTATTAAACGAAATACGAAGGGAAGCGTCGATGCGATGAAACCAGACCCGAAAGGGTTTAGGAATGCAAATATATAATATTTCAAGTCCGTCAAAGCCATTTTACGGGATTTTGCAATGTTTTAATGTATTTTTAAATACAAGGGAAAATCATAAAACAAGTGGGATTTCGGGCAAACCGTAGGCGGTAAGTAGTTTTGGCCAGGCTTTGCCTGAGCCCATACACTAGCTACCACATGCCAAGTGGTGGCCTGGGTGCAGGCGATATGGACAAATGACTGAAGCCTGATATAATTTCTTCAATTTCTTGCTGAATTCCTCTTTCTACTTCCCCAGGTGTATCAATCATCTAAAGTTAGACTGACTGTCTCATGAGGTTTTCCTCTTATCACCCCAACCCTTATTATCAAGCACAAATCATCTCATAGACCTTTTTTCTTCTATCGGGATTATAATCCCATAGGAATTATAAAGATAGACTATCATTGCTTTAAAACAAGTGAAAATGTGTTTAAAACGCAATATATATAGGTGGAGGCTTTCGTTCCAAAGGAACAAAAATACACTATCGACGGGTTTTGTAAGGGAAATAATCCACACACAGGGATATACTATTGGCAGTCACTATCGCTCCCAATTATCGGTGCTATGGAGGTCCGACACGATATCGCTATCACTATCGGCGATTGATAATGGTCTCTTTAATATAGATCCGCCTCCCCACTAAACTTCTGATGCAATAGTCTTATGGATCCAATAGACTATCCAATCACTCCTATATTATTTCAGGTCCAGAAGTCGCACTTTGGACTTCGACGCTTCCAAAGGCTAGTCTCTCCCCGCACCAACACAGTGATGCGATAAAGGGTTCGAACCCGACAAGGTTATAGTCCAGAGGTGATAATCTTTCAGGTCCATAACTCTGTTCTAGCTAAGTAATTTCACAATTTCCTGTGTAAAACAGAGCTTTGCCGCGAAACTCTATTAAGCAAATAAAGAAGGCAAACTCGCCAATATGAAGGAAAACAGGTTAAGTGTTTGAACTGTTGTGTGAATTGGAAATTTTAGGCCAAATCAATTATATAAAACTTAGAAGAAAATAATCGAACTAATACACGCATAAAATAACAATTTAACAGAGAACCATAAATCATATGCACAGAAAGAGTTTTTGCAGATGATAATGCTTCAGGCCCCCTCTCTAACTCAGAGCGTCCCGTTATTTCATTTTATAAATAATAGATAAGCCCTCTGGGTCCTTATCCATACAAAAACATGCCTTTTACATCGATTTAAAGCAATTATGCATAAAGCTTGTTATAGATTTTGCATAAGTGATTATTGCAGCATGATTTATTCTTAATTCTATCCTTATCTTAAACTAAAAAAAAAATGGAATTTTCTGGCTAAAGGACCCCACTCCTTTGATGTAGATTTTTTAGGATTTTTGGAATAAGTTTGAAGATTTTCCCTCCAAGTCTCATGCTCCTACATCAAACCCCTAAGGACAAAATTCTTCATGGGCTCCTATCCATGAGCTCATCTACAGAATTGCCCAGTTTCTATAGCATGTCTTCTGTAACCCAAGTAGCTTCAGCGGTTGGCTAATCCTTCCATTTTACCAAACACTGGAAGTATTCTTATCCCCCTGTTTTCTTAAACACCTTCTTGTCCAGAATTCTTTCTGGCTGAAAATTCTTTGCTATGGGTAACTGTTTTACCCAGTCAATCTCTTGGGTCTCTTGATCTTGTGTTGTATCATCTACAGTTTCACCTTCATACTTGTACAGGTCTACAACATTAAAAATTGGTGATATTCCAACATCGGGGGTAATTCAATCTCATAGGCATTTGCAGAAAATTTTCTCAACACTTTGCATGGACCAATTTTTTTGAACTTCAATTTGTTATACTCCCTCTTTGGAAACCTCTCCTTTCTGAGATGTGCTAAAACTAAATCTCCAACTTCAAAGTTCACCTCTCTTCTTCTCATGTCTGCTCTGGTTTTGTACTTGATGTTGTTATCCTGCAACTGTTGTTTCACTTGTTCATGTATTGCTTGCATTTCTGAAGCAAAATCTTCACCCTCTGCACTTCTCATCTCTTCTTTTCCCAAGTTTCTTAACTTAGCTACTCCTCTTGGATGCATTCCATAAACAATATGGAATGGACTCTGTCATGTACTCCTATTAGGTGAGTCATTATATGCATATTCAGCTTGTGCCAACACCTGATCCCATTGCTTTAGATGTTCTGCAGTAAGGATCCTTAAAAGATTGCCCAAACTCCTGTTCACAACTTCAGTCTGTCCATCAATTTGTGGATGATAGGCAGAACTGAAACTTAATTTAGTTCCTAATTTCTTCCATAGTGTCCTCCATAAAAGTCCAACAAATTTGAAATCCTTGTCTTAGACAATACTCTTAGGCAACCCATGCAATCCTACAACCTCCTCAAAAAAAAAATTAGCAATGTGAGAAGCATCACTAGTCTTATAACATGGAATAAAGTGTGCCATTTTTGAAAATCTATCTACTACAACAAAAATTGAATCATTACCTCTTTGAGTCTTTGGTAAGCCCAAAACAAAATCCATACTTACCATATCCCAAGGCCTATCTGGAATTGGTAATGGGATATACAAACCTGTGTTTTGGCTCCTTCCCTTTGCATGTTGACAGACTTTGCAAGTTTTCACATACTTCTCCACTTCAGATTTCATTTTCGGCCAAAAATAAAATATGTTCAACTGTTCAAAAGTCTTCTCTATGCCAAAATGTCCTGCAAGTCCTCCACTATGTTTTTCTTTGATTAAATTCTCCCTCATTGAACAGTTTGGTATGCACAGCTGATTTTTCTTAAACAACAATCCATCTTGTAAGAAGTAATCCAACCATTTACTCCTATCCATCAAAATATGATTTTTACAAGCTTCAAATGCCTCTTTAAAATTTGGATCTGTTTCATACAATTCTTTAAGAAAATCAAAACCCAACACTTGGATTTGACTCTCTTGAAATAATACATTCCTCCTACTTAAGGCATCTGCAATTTTGTTTGATTGGTCATTTATATGCTTCAAAACAAAATGGAAACCTTGAAGATAATCTACCCATTTAGCATGTTTATGGCTAAGCTTTGGCTGCTACATAATATACTGTAGTGCATGGTTATCTGAGTAAAGGATGAATTCCTTTGACATTAGTTAATGCCTCCATTTCTTTAATGATTGTACAACTGCGTAGAACTCCCTATCATAAGAAGGATATTTCTTTTTGGAATCATTTATATTTTCACTAAAGTAGGCTATAGGTCTATCTTCCTAGCTTAATACACCTCCAATAGCTTCTCCGCTGGCATCACACTTCACTTGGAAAGGCTTACTAAAATCAGGTAAAACCAAAATAGGTTTTTTAGTGATTTTTTTCTTTAACAACTGAAATTCTTTTTCTACTTCAGCAGTCCATCTAAATGGATGTTTGTCCTTCTTTATGGTCTCAATAATAGGTGCATTAATCTTACTAAAATTCTTAATAAATTTTCTACAAAAGCTAGCAAGACCATGAAAAATTCTTACCTCAAAAACACTCTTGGGTGAAGGCCACTCCATGATTGTCTTGATCTTCTCTGGATGCATCTTCAGCACTTCAGCAGAAATAACAAAGCCCAAGTACACTAGCTCTTCTTTCATGAATGAACACTTCTTCAAATTCAGCAATAATTTCTCCTGTTGTAGCCTTTGTAAGATATAATTCAAATGCCTCATATGCTCCTCCTTAGACCTGTTGTAAACTAATATATCGTCCAGATATACTATTACAAATTTACCAATAAAATCTTTAAAAACTTCATTCATGAGTCTCATGAATGTACTTGGTGCATTTGACAACCCAAAAGGAATTACTCTCCACTCATACAATCCCTCATTTGTCTTAAAAGTGGTTTTCCACTCATCCCCTTCTCTTATACTTATCTGATGATACCCACTTTTAAGATCTAGTTTTGGAAAATACTTTGCTCCACTCAAGAAATCCATTAAATCTTCAATTCTAGGTAAAGGAAATTTGTACCTAATTGTGATTTTGTTGATGGCTCTTGAATCTGTACACATTCTCTAGCCTCCATCTTTCTTTGGACTCAACACTGATGGCACTGCACAAGGACTCAAGCTTTCTCTGATCAGCCCTTTGTCAAGCAATTCTTGCACTTGCTTTCTAACCTCTTCATTTTCTGTATGATTCATTATGTAAGATACTTTGTTAGGTATACTTGCTCCAGGAATCAAATCTATATGATGGCTAATTCTTCTAATGGGTGGCAACTCATTTGGCAAATCATCAACAACAATATCACAATATTTTTCCAACATTTCTTGAATTTCAATGGGTAAATCAAAACTTTAGTAGAAGTCATTATTACCTTGGGCTTGCAAATTACAGCAAAATTTACCTCATTCTCTTCAATCTACTTCAAGTATTCCTTTCCTCCTAATAACAGAGTTTTTGGATCAGTCTTCTTTCCTGGTACATCTTCTTCTTGCAACGGCAGCAACGTATGATTGACACCATCCTTTCCAAACTTGTAGGTGTTTCTTTTTCCATCATGCATGGCTCCTCTGTAATATTTCCAAGGTCTTCCAAGCAATATGTGACAAACATCCATTGGCATCACATCACATACAATTTTATCTTTATATTTTCCCACCTGAAATTCCAATTCACACTATTCATTCACTAACAGTTGATATCCCTTTTGCAACCATGACACCTTGTAAGGTGTTGGATGTTTCATTGTCTTCAGCTTCAATTTCTCCACCACTTCTATAGAGAGCAAATTATCAGTGCTGCCATTATCAATGATCATCTGACAACATTTCCCTTGAACTTTACACATTGTTCTAAATAAAGTCTTTCTTTGTGATGGTTCAACTATCTCCTTTGTTGGCTTGAGAAAAACTTTATTAACTACCAAATATTCTCCTCTCTCTGGTATATTTTCTTCTTCTGCCACTACTGTTGTTGGTGCTTCTCCCTCAACTGGAGCAAAAATTGCATTCCTCTGGCTTGTTCCCGCATTCTCTGGGCACTCAAAAGCTCTGTTTCCCAGCTTGTTACATCTGTAACATCTTAATTCTCTTCCTCTTCCTCTGCCTCCTCTTCCTCTAGAAAAAATCCCTCTACCTTTTGCATCACCTCCTATGGGTGCATGCTGGGTTGAGCTACTGCTAGCTCCATCTTTAGGTGTTTTAGATCTCCCTCTACCACCTTGACTTCCCTTTCTCGGAAAGTACCTCTCCCTCTGGCAGACTACTTCCTCATGAGTTTTTCTTTAGATTTTAGTGCTGTCTGATAAGCTTCCTCTACTATTTTAGGAGACAGTAGACTTATCTCATCTTGAATGTCCATCCTAAGTCCATTCACATATCTAGCCACCTTCTCATATGTATCCTTTGCTTCTCAAGCTCTTCTGCTTACCTTGTAGAATTCCTATGTATATTCTTTCACTGTCAAAGACCTTTGTCTAAGATTCTGCATCTATCTGAACAAGGTTTGTTGATAATTACTTGGTAAAAACTTACCTCTTAGCTTTGTTACCATCCTGCTCCACTTCTTGATAGGTTGCTTTCCAAGTCTATTTCTTTCTACCTGCACACCATCCCACCAAAGTGCTACATGGCCTTTTAGCTTGGTGACAACAAACTTGACTTTCTTCTCATCTTTTTTTTCTTCATAATCGAAGAATTTCTCCATGCCATTAATCCAGTCTATCAATTCTTCTAGATTCAGTCCTCCTTCATATATTGGAACCTCGGTCTTTGGCATATTTGTGGATCTCAACACTGACTGGAAGAATCTCCTCTCAAGGGTAACTACTACAGCTTCCTCCTCTGCAGCTTCAACCTCGGGTTCACTAACATCTCCATCATCTATATTTCTGCCTATTGTTAATAAATCCAATCTAGCTTGCATCTATTGCACAGCTTTCATTACTTCAGCGTTTGCAACAAGCCATCCTCTTCCACCATGTCCTCGTCCTCTTCCAACTCTCAAAGCCATAGTAACTTTCCTTCTCCTTCTTCTGAGATTCAATTCAATGTCAGCTAGTTGCTCTAATACCACTAATGGTGGCCTGGGTGCATGTGATATGGACAAACGGCTGAAGCCTGATATAATTTCTTCAATTTCTGGCTGAATTCCTCTTTCTGCTTCCCCAGGTGTATTGGTCATCTAATGTTAGACTAACTGTCTCATGAGGTTTTCCTCTTATCACCCCAACCCTTATTATTGGGCACAAATAATCTCATAGACCTGTTTTCTTCTATCAGGATTATAATCCCATAGGAAATATAAAGATAGACTATCATTGCTTTAAAATAAGTGAAAATGCATTTAAAATGCAATAAATATATATAGGTGGAGGCTTTCGTTCCAAAGGAATGAAAATACACTATCGGCGGGTTTTGCAAGGGAAATAATCCACACACGGGGATATACTATCGGCAGTCACTATCACTCCCAATTATCAGCGCTATGGAGGTCCATCGTGACATCGCTATCTCTATTGGCGATTGACAATGGTCTCTTTAATATAGATCTTCCTCCCTACTAAACTTATGATGCGATAGTCTTATGGATCCGATAGACTATCCAATCACTCCTATATTATTTTGGGTCTGGAAGTTGCACTTCAGACTTTGATGCTTCCAAAGGCTAGTCTCTCCCCGCGCCAACATAGCAATGCGATAAAGGGTTCGGACCCGACGAGGTTATAGTCCAGAGGTGATAATATTTCAGGTCTAGAACTCTGTTCCGACTAAGTAATTTCACGATTTCCTGTGTAAAACAGAGCTTTGCCGCGAAACTCTATTAAGCAAATAAAGAAGCCAAACTCGCCAATATGAAGGAAAATAGGTTAAAGGCTTCAACTGTTGTGTTAATTGGAAATTTTAGGCCAAATCACTGATATAAAACTTAGAAGAAAAGAATCGAACTGATACACGCATAAAATAACAGTTTAACAGAGAACCATCAATTAGATGCACAAAAAGAGTTTTTGCAGATGATAATGCTTCAGTCCCCCTCTCTAACTCAGAGCGTCCTGTTATTTCATTTTATAAATAATAGATAAGCTCTCTCGGTCCTTATCCACACAAAATCATGCCTTTTACATCGATTTAAAGAAATTATGCATAAAGATTGTTACAGCTTATCCATAAGCGATTATTAGAGCATGATTTATTCTTATTCTATCCTTATCTTAAACTAAAAAAAACATGAAAATTGCTTGCTAAAGGACCCCACTCCTTTGCCTATAGATTTTTTTGGATTTTTGGAATAAGTTTGAATATTTTCCCTCCAAGTCTCATGCTCCTACATCACTAGGCGCTGGAGAGAGAAAACCACCCTTTTCGGGCGGTTAACCCCCGTACGAACGAGCCGCCCGAAATGAACCTCAGCGGTTGGATCCAGATCTCCCAGATCAACGGTGGGGATGCGATAAGCGACATAAAGGCATACCCAATGGAAACTGAGGCGGAATTCATAACATTTGAAGTCCGATAAACATTGATTCTGCGGATTTTTCCCGTATTTAGTGTATTTTCCTATGTAAGCCGAGAACACTATTTTTGGGCTTTTTAATGCAACGATGGTCCCTTCCATTGCATAACAAGTGCCCACCTTCCTTGGAGATGTTATGCCATGATTACTAATGCTCAAAAGGGGATTCAAGCGGATAGAGGCCGGAAGCTAGAGAGCCGAGAAAAGGAAGTGAACAGACAACGTTGATTGGCTGAAAGCCACAGAATGAGAGAGAAAGAGAAAAAAAAAAAAGGAGAAGAGAATAGGCATAGGAAAGCGCTAAGACAGGAGCATAGAAGGCTAAGCCAAAGTAGGAAGCTAAGGAAAAAGAGAGAAGTGCAGAAAGCAAAAGGCAAAGCAAAAGTTGAATGCACGGAGTAGCCAAGGAAGTCACTTGGAGTTCAAGTGAAAAGCTAGAGAGTTGTACATTGCTGAGAACTAAAGAAGCCAAAGCCGAAGAGCTAGAGCTGAAAGCCAGAAATCCGAGAGCTTCAAGAACTGGGGATAAAATGGTGTCTAAACCCATTATTTTTGTGTAAAACCCATGGAGTTGAGCCAGGGAGCTTGTAAAAGGACCTTACTATAATTCTAGAGAGCCTAGTTGAGTTGACTGAAGCTCATGGAGACGTAGCCCAAGAGTTTTGGGTGAACTCCAAATTAATATTGTTGTTCTGTGTGTGTTTTATTGCTGCATTGTATCTGTTGTTTTAATTGCTTCTATTTGCTTTATATCAGTTTAAGCAAATCAATTTACAGCACCTGAATAGTTTAAAGCAAACACAAGTATACACTATATTGTCAAGCATATTATCAATTACGCATTGGTTAATCAAAAAGACTTGTGAATATTTGAGCTTTGGAAGTGGGAGAGGTTCTTGCAAGCTAGGCAAGAAGACTAAGTGCCCCATTTTCAGATCAGGTGGTATCAGAGCCAAAGTTTGATTAAACCCACCTTCAAAGAAGGTTATATTAGAATTCTTGATTGACAAAGCAAAGATTGCTTG
This sequence comes from Pinus tabuliformis, assembly GCA_031772625.1. Taxonomy (NCBI): domain Eukaryota; kingdom Viridiplantae; phylum Streptophyta; class Pinopsida; order Pinales; family Pinaceae; genus Pinus; species Pinus tabuliformis. The sequence continues at coordinate 1,095,762,594 of CM062820.1, forward strand.
TCTAAAAGGTGTTTAAACAGTCAGAGGTTGATTGTATGCTTGTTTGCAGACTGACTATTTTCTAAGTTTGCAGAGGTGAAGGGAAAGCTATTGATAGCTCAGTCCAGGAAGGACAAGAAGGAAGAAGGGTTTAAGGCATTCTTCTATCCCAAAGGACCTCAGATCAATCCTTGGAGAACAAGAGGTTTGTTGCAAAAGGTTGTTGAATAAGCTCTTTATTACTCTTGTTGGAAGTTCTTTTGTCATTGGCATAATGACAACTTCTACAAGTGAGTCCTCGAATTCTTCTTTCTTCATCACAAGACTCTTTGATGAAGACATGAAGCAAGACTTGTCCACCATGATGAATATGGTGAGAGAAATGTATGAGGGTGGAAGGAAAAGCAACAAACTTAGAGAGAAATTCAATTGCATGAAGGAAGAGAAGCAGTTGCTTTCTAACAAACTGCAGGAAATGGAGAGGCAACTTCATATTGCAAATATGAACCTGAAGAGGATGCATGAGTTGGAGTCACAGCTCTTTGTTGCCAAAGAAGATTTGTTCAATTATCAGCTTGAAGAAGAGGTAAGCCATTCCAGTTTGTCTTCAAATTCTTCTAAGAATGCTTATATTGGTTCTTATGAAAAACTTACTAGAGGCATAGGTTCCAAGCTAATGTCCAAGATGGGCTATGAAGGAAAGCGCTTGGGAAAGCATGCACAAGGTATTGTTGAACCAATAATGGTTGAGGAAAGGCCTAAGTATTTGGGTCTTGACTATGGACAGTCTTATGGAGAGAGTTCCAATGCTACCATGAAGACCATTAGAATAGCTCCAAGAAGGAGTTGCATTGCATAGTGTGAAGATTGTGTTCAGGAGGAATGCAATAGCTTGACACATCACTTGCAGGATGCAAGTGTTCAGAAGCACACACTTGAACCAGAGAATTGTCGAAATTCTGAAAGCATTGAAGAGATTGAGGGTGTTCCAAAGGGAGCCACTTCTTCATTTGCTTCACCTCCTCATGAAGGCAATAAAGGTGAAAGAGGCATGTATAAATCTGGTTCAAAACATACTCCTTTGGATTTTGCAAAGCATGGTAAATTTCCACATAAGCATGGGAGAAGAATTGCATGTTCCTTTTGTGGTTTGGATAACCATCATGTTTCCAGATGTTGGAAAAGAATGGCCACATACAAGAAACTTTTGAAGGAGAAGAAGCAGAAAGCCAAAGGTCCATTGGACAAGGCAAAGCATGTTGTCAAAAGGATGCACATGTGTTACACTTACTGCCACAAGCAAGGGCATCTTGTTGAAAGATGTTAGACTCTGAATCCAACAATGCTTCCACACAAGCTGAGGAAAGTGGAAAGAGAAGATGGAATAAATGGAAAGGAAGTTTCCATGAATGATGTGTCTCAGAATGATTTACATGTTGATGTTGATGTGCAGACAAAGGAAAGACCTTGGAATTGGATTGGTAAGAAATGGCTAGAGTTCTTTTCCAATTAAGGTTGCATGTCTATTGATGCATCTATTTGCATTTATTTGTTGATCAGATGCAAGTTGCATGATTTTACCAAGAAGGTGAATGGGAGAATTTAAGTAGGAGACTCACTTTGTTGCTACAACATTATATTTCATTTCAGCTTTGAAAGTATGATGTTCTTAAGTGAAAGTTGAAGGATGAAATGCATGCATAAGCATGATGTGCATGAACACAGGGATGTTGATGTTCTCCTTGTTCTGAACATGTATGTGTAATTAACTTATAGGGTTGATTGCTTTGACATGCATATGATGCAATGTTGACTTGGGAGAAGTTAATAATGAAGTGTTTCATATTTTAATAAGAGTCCTAATGGTCTTTTTCTAAATGCTTGACTTGAAGAGTCATTTGTTTAAAGGCATGTTTTGTGGGTTTATTATCTAGTCCATAATTTGTATGCAGATGTAAGACATGGAGGTGTTCACAAGCTGTGAAATATGTTTCTTTTGTTGAAGCAGGAGTTTAGGCCATCTAGTCGTTGTCTGTATTTCTATTGTTGTTAACAGTTGTTGTTGACAGCTTGTCAAATAGATACAAATGAAAGTTTTGTGGAGCAGATGAACTTCACATTTGTTTGAGCCACCTTGGATCAATGATCAAGGTGAAGAAGTTCAAACCACCTTCTATGACCATTTCAGCAGAAGTTTTGTAGGAATGCAAGGAGGAAGATAGTTCTTCCCAGGAAGACTAGCCCATCCAGGAGGGGAAGTGGTCAGAGACTTTGGTTCAGAGACACTATGCAAGGCAAGTGTGTGGAGGTTGAAAGAAGAGGGTGAGTCACTCTCATTTACTGTTCAGATCAGTATATCAGTCTTTTGGAGACCAAAGTTCTTTAAGTGGGAAGGCGTGATCCAAAATGGATTTTGGATAGACTCCTAAGTCTAAGTGTTCCTCACTGAGGAAAATAAAAGTCCAAGGAAGTTCCTGGAACTAGCCCCATTGCAGAGATCGTCTAGTTCTGAATCTACTGCAACTTGAATGGGAAAAAATGGACTTAGGATGTGGAAGTTATCCTAAAATGAAGCTTCCCTTTATCCTTTGTAAAAAGGGGCAAAATCCCCTAAAAATGGGTCCTAAAAAACCCTCTAAGTCTTATAAAGACCAAAACTATCGCAAAAGGAGAACCTTCAAAAAAGGCGGAAAACATTTTTGGGACCCAAAAATATGAAGAAATAGTGGAAAACGGACTTATCGATGGTCAAAGGAGAAACGCACAGGAGCCGTTGGCTCTGGCCGATCAACGGTCCAAATCCAATTAGCATATCACAATCAGCGGTGACAGGCAGAGGATATCATAGGCATACATGCAATAAGACTGGGCCAATGCGATATCACGATCGCTGAAATCGACGAATCGCAATTAGCGTTGGCATAGGCCATACCATAAGAAAAGACCTTAGGCTTATGTGATATGCGATTGCGACATCACATTGCAATATCGTGTCGGAGCATTACAAAGGAGCAGGGCTGTTATATATATGCGATGTGATCGTCGGACCCGATGGGGCTATAGACAATATTTGATATATTTTGTGATCCATCAAACAACAGTTTTCTATGTATTTTCGTATATTTCATTTATTAAACAAAATACGAAGGGAAGCGCCGATGCGATCAAACCGGACCCGAAAGGGTTTAGGAATGCAAATATATAATATTTCAAGTCCATATAAAGCCATTTTATGGGATTTTGCAACGTTTTAATGTATTTTTAAATACAAAGGCAAATCATAAAACAAGCGGGATTTCGGGCAGACTGTAGGCGGTAAGTGGTTTTGGCTGGGTCCGCCCAAGCCCATACACTGGCTGCCACGTGTCTAGGTGCTAGAGAGAGAAAACCACCCTTTTTGGGTGGTTAACCACCGTATGAACGAGTCGCCCGAAATGAACCTCAGCCGTTGGATCCAGATCTCCCAGATCAATGGTGGGGATGCGATAAGCGACATAAAGGTGGACCCAAAGGAAAATCAGGTGGAATTCATAACATTTGAAGTCTGATAAACATTGATTCTGTGGATTTTTCTCGTGTTTAGTGTATTTTCCTGTGTAAGCCGAGAACACTATTTTTGGGCTTTTTAATGCAACGATGGTCCCTCCCGTTGCAGAACAGGTGGCCACCTTCCCTAGAGACGTTATCCCATGATTTCTAATGCTCAGAAGGGGATTTGAGCGAAGAGAGTCCAGAAGCCAGAGAGCCGAGAAAAGGAAGTGAATGGACAACACCGATTGGGTTAAAGCCACAAAATGATAGAGAAAGAAAAAAGGGTGGGGAGAAGAGAATAGGCACAGGAGAGTGCCGAGACAGGAGTGTAGAAGGCTAAGCCAAAGCAAGAAGCTAAGGAGAAAGAGAGCAGCACAGAAAGCAAAAGGCAGAGCAAAAGCTGAATGCGCAGAGCAGCCAAGGAAGCCAGTTGGAGTTCAAGTGAAAAGCCAGAGCCAGAGCTAGAGCCAAGATCCAGAGCCAGAGCTGAGAGCCAAAAATACAAGAGCTTCAAGAGCCGGGGATAAAATGGTGTCTAAACCCATTATTTCTGTGTAAAACCCATGGATTTGAGCCAGGGAGCTTGTAAAAGGACCTTAATATAATCCCAAAGATCCTAGTCGAGTTGACTAGAGCTCATGGAGACATAGCCCAAGAGTTTTGGGTGAACTCCAAATTAATATAGCTGTTCTGTGTGTGTTTCATTGTTGCTTTGTATCTGTTGTCTTAATTGTTGCTATTTGCTTTATATCAGTTTAAGCAAATCAATTTACAGCACCTGAATAGTTTAAAGTAAACACAAGCATACACTACATTGTCAAGCATATTATCAATTCCACATTGGTTAATCAATAAGACTTGGGAATATTTAAGCTTTGGAAGTGGGAGAGGTTATTACAAGTTAGGAAAGAAGCCTAAGTGCCCCATTTTTAGATCATTTGATGTCTAAGAATATACAATCTATGATAGATTTATATGGATCTAATGAATTTTAAAGAAAAGGGAAGGTTCCTGAGTTAGTCTAATCTCCTAAAAATGGACCAAGAATTGTTGACTAGTTAGAACCTAATAAGAAAACAGAGCATCTACCTTATCTTATCATTAGTCCTAATCCATCAATCTAATTCTTAAAACCAGAAGTGATATTGATGCAGAAGGTAACTCAGTAATTGCATTCATTTAAACATTCAACCATTCAATTTTGGAATATGATGGAATCAATCTCCTTGAAATGATTTTTTGGAATGTCAAGTGATGCAACTAAGTAAGGACCCGAAAGCAAAAAAGAAAAGGTAAAAGCATGTAAAATTAACAATGTACTGATTAAATTCAATCATTGCATGAATTAGATATTTAACCATTTAAGTTAGAATCATCATCATTTTGAAATGGTTTTGAGAACATATATTAATACAGCTAATTGACAGTTTTATGCTAAGGAAATGAGTAACAAAACAGTAAGAAAACTAAGAAACTATGTATTCTTATTACTTTAATCTTCATTCAGTCATTTTTCCATAAAATATCTCAGAAGAACAAGGCTACACAGTGGTGATTTTATCCCTACACTATTGGTTACAAACTGAAATGAAACATCATTCTAAATTAGAGAAAACAGACTTGTAGAAAACAGAGTAATAGAAATTAAACTAAAAACAACAAGTGAAAAACCTCCTTCAGTGCAGGGGCCCTCTGCAATTGATGTGGATGAATGCTAGCTAGTTAAAGATGCACTTTAAACCACCATTGACAAAACAAAATTTGTATTATGAACAAAACGAAGTCTGAATATAGAGTATCAACAAAAAGCCTATAATTCCTTCTAGTTTCTAACTACTTCTCGGTTTCATGCAACCGATATTTATAGGAAAATAACATAATTGGTTTAAGAGAAAAACTTGCTACAAGTGGCTTAATTCGAATGGTAATAGGATTATTCAACTTCTAATCAGCTACAAGTGGCTTAATTCAAATTGTAATAGGACTGTCCAACTTCTGATCAGCTACAAGTAGCTTAATTCGAATTAACTCCTCAACAAAACTACTAGACTCTTGATTAGCTACGAAAGAGAAAATCAAGAGTCCTACTTCTTCTACATAACGTATTTGACTCCACCTTTGACCATGACTTTAGGCACGCTTTTCTGCCGATCTGGACCAAGTGAATAGGATAGAATCCATGTGGATATGATTATGGAAATGCCCATGTGGCGTAGTTCTTTATTTGACACCTGTAACCTACCAAACCAAGAGAGTAGCTACAAAATCCACAGTTAGTTGTAGAATTGGCTGTGTTCTGTAGCTAATTTGAAAAAATCTATTAAAATAGCAAGAACATGAAAATATAATATGGTGACGATTTTAATGCTTTCCTAAGACAAAACCTAGCATTTATCATTAATTAGATATATAGTCTTATGATAAAATGAGAGAAAAAGGTGAGAAAAAATCTCAAGAGGAAGGTAATTCTAAGGTTCAACATACCCCCACTGCAAAATCATTACATGTCCTCATGAAATTTGCCAAAAATGTGAGTTCTTCTTCTCTAATGCATTTGCTCAGACACCTCTACTAGTACATCCAATTTTCTTCTTTTGCTTTTCTTTGAAGTGACTGTCATTCTGGGTTTCCTCATAAGAATCCTATACTTGAGGTTAATGATTGTTTTGTTCATAATATTATTCTTTCTTTTCAACTTCCTGTTTTTCTTATACGCAGTCCTAGATGCAGAATGGTATTATCATGAATTTCCTTGTCTAATTTATTTTTTTCCTTCAAGGTTTCATTCTCCTATTTGATATGTCTGTTCAATATCTCTAATTCATAAATTTCCTGTTTGAGAGAGTCAATTAGAGGTTCTTGTGGATTGACAGAAGGTTTTGGGTTCATTGAGGCACTTCTCTTCTCCATTGATTCTATATAATCATATATTTGTTGCTGCACTAGGTCTATGCCTAGAGATCTTCTACTTGGGCTACCTTCAAAATGATGATCAAGAGAATTTTGAGGACTGTGTGCAGAAGGGATGTTAACAGGAGATGTTTCTGGGGTTTCCTCGTCTAAGTTTATAAACTCTATCCCTTTTGACGATGTTTTCTTTACCAAACCTCGGAGTCTAGAGCTTTTTCTAGGTCGTGAATGACTTACATTCTCCTCCTCTTTGACCATTTTCTCCTTTCTTTTTTTACTCTTGCCCTGATTTGCTTCTTGATTTCTCTCAGTTCTTAAGAGATTAATTTTTCATCATCTTTCTGTATTGAAGACTTAGGTCTATCTTTAATAGTTATACCAGTCTTCTTTCTTCTACTTCTTCTAACATTATCTTCTTTAGGTGACTCTAGTGCTTCTTGGATATGGTTTGTAATGAGGAAATTCTCCCAGGTATCTCCTATGCCTTTTAAATGAAACTCAATCAATACCTTTATCAACCCATGATGATACATGGTTGTATCTATGAAATCTATTTTCTTTTGCACATTTTAGGCCATCCTTCTTAAACTATTTAGCAGGAAGAAAGGAAGATTGATTTCTCTGTTTTCTAGGAAATTCATCAGTAAACGGATATGGTAGACATACATGCAACCGAATCTCCCTTCACAGGTGATAAATTTCTGTAATATCAAAAGCATGTTCCTCCACTTACTTTTAAGAGCTGAAATGGGAATTCCTTTTCTAAAAATAGAGACATCCATACTTGGCTTTCTGAGTATTAATTTCCATGATTCACTATGGAATTCCTTGTTTTTGAACCATCTTTCACCATGCCTTGGAAGTTCTGTAGCCTCGGTTATGAATGACTCAGTTACTGCAAACTTAATATCTCCAATTTCTACCTTTGTGCCATCAAAAGATCTAGCAAAGGATTTTGTGATCTCCTTATGAAAACCATCAAATTTCTCAATGAATTTGAGCCATCCAACCTTCTGCAACATTTCCTTGAGTTATGGGTATCCTTCCATATACTTTGCTCCTACCGGTTCTGATCTAACAATGAGCCCCATGCCTTCTACTACGCAGAGTTCCTCAACCTTCAGAATTACCCTTCCTGGTTTATGAAATGAACTGACTGCGAATATGGTGAAAGGAATTGCAGTTTTGTATGAAATAAGTAGATGGTAAGGGTTTTGGAGAAACGAGGACAAGTATGTGTCGTAGTCATGATCGTTAAAAACAATGAGGGAGTTAATTATGGACCATTATATGATAATAATATGGAGGATGTGGTAGATATGCAGTAAGATGGAGATTGCAATCAAATCAAATGATGATTCGCTAAGGAAACATATGAATGCCCATATTATACATGCTTTATGTTCTAACCTTGCTATTTAAAATAAATTTTGGCACTTTACCTCTTAGAACTTAACCTTTTTGTTTGTTGTTTTCTTTCATGTTGATCTGTAGATACCCTTTTTAGCATATCGATCTTCAAAAACAAGGTTCTTCAATTCCCTATAGTCATCATTTGATTGGAACAAAGCTACGGGAATGAGATATGGCTACATAATCAAATTAGCTATGGAATGGAATTAGTTGCAAAATATGATAAAGATGAAGTATGGCTATGGAACATGAATGTGAAATGAAATAGAAATGGAATATAACAGTGAAAGGGAATGAAAGTGAAGTGAGCTGAAATGAAATGAAATGAATTTTCATATTAGGAACTGCAAATGAATGTAGCTTTATGTCACTACTTATTACAGAAAGAAAATAAGAAATATAGGATGTCAGAAATCTCTTATATTCACCCTATATTTCCTGTATAAGTATGCCAATGAACAATAGGTTTTCATACTTATACATTTATATATTTTTTATGTTATTTTATTTATATATATATATATATATATATATATATATATATATATATATATATATATATATATATATATATATATATAGATATAGATATAGATATAGATATAGATATAGATATAGATATATAGTAGGAAAAACTAAGTTAGTGGAGAAGAAGAATTCTTCTTCACCAACTTCATTTCAGTGTTATCTTGGAAAATTCTGACAAAATCCTCTCTTGAAATTGGCTTATTATATATCTTTAACCAATGACCATTCACAAGAAGAGGTACCTTTCTTTCATCTATTGTCCTTATTCTCACTACTCCATTATTAAATATTTCTTCAATCTCATATGGCCCAAGCCAATGAGTTTGAAACTTCGCTTGAAAATCTTTGAATTTTGAATCGAACAAAAGTGCCCAATCCCCTACTTGAAACTTCTTCTCCTTGACATACTTATCATGCCATTTAGCCCTTTGCTGTTGGACTAAACTGGTTCTTTGAACTGCATCTTTCCTGATTTCACCAAGCTCATTGAGTTGCTCCAATCTATGTTTCTGTGCTTCTGATAAATCCAGTCCCAATTGGACAGCCATCTTGAAGGTTCTGATTTAAAACTCTATAGGGAACAGGACTTGCTTTCCATAAACAAGCTCATAGGGAGTATGTCTTGTTGTGTTCCTCTATGTATTTCTGTAGGCTCATAAGGCTTCAGGAATCCTTTCTTCCCAATCTCTTCTGTGTAGATGTACAGTCTTAGTGAGAATTCCTTCAATCACCTTATTGGTAGATTCAACTTGATCGTTTTCTTGTGCATGGTAAGGAGTAGACTTTCTATGTTTTATCTTGTATTCTTCCACAAGTCTCTCCACCATTTTAGATGTAAATTGAGATCCTTGATCTGTCACAATTTCTCTTGGAACACCAAAACGAGTGAAGATGTCCTCAAAAAGAAAATTAACTACATATTTTTCATTAGCAAAAGGTAATGCTTTAGCCTCTACCCATTTGGTGACATAATCGGTACATACCAAAATATACTTCTTTTGTTTAGATGGAGGATTAATTGGTTCAACAAAATCCAAGGCCCTTTTTCAAAAGGTTCAATGAGTACATGAGTTTTTAGTGGAATTTCATCTAAAGGAGCAGGTTTCCCTACCCTTTGGCAGTTGTCACACCTTTTCACATATTCTTGGCATCTCTAAAGATGGAGGGCCAATAATATCCTAAATGAAGGATTTTATAGGTTGTCCTCTTGTCAGCAAACTGTCCACCACAAGGTTCATCATGACATGCCTTAAGAATTTCAAGCACTTCATCTTCTCGAACACATCTTCTGCTCATGAGATCTGGACCTGTTTCATACAATTCATTAGTAATCCATGAGCAACTTGCACTTGTTTGAATGATTTTTCTTTTCTCCTTAGGAAACAAATGTGAAGGAAATTTTCCTATGACTAAGTAATTAGCAATATCTGCAAACCAAGGGGTTTGAGTAGTTACTGCAAAAAGATATTCATCAGGAAATTTATCTTCAACTGGAGTGTCATCTTTAATATTTTGAATTCTAAACAAGAAATCAACAACTGTGTTTCTTTTTCTAGGTCTATCTAGAACAATGATGTTGAATTCTTGCAGGAGTAATAACCATCTTGTAACTCTGCCATTAGTAATAGGTTTATTCATTAAGTACCTAATTGCAGAGTGATCTGTATGAACAAAGGTTTCATAGCGTGTTATGTAATGTTTGAACTTGTTGATAGCATGAACAATGACTAAGAATTCCTTTTTAGTTACAGTGTAATTTAACTCAGTGGGAGTCAAATTCTTCCTTGTGTAATAGATGGCATAAGGGATCAAATATTTTTGTCCTAATATAGCTCCCAGAGATGTATCTGAAGCATCTGTTGAAATATGAAAAGGTAGTTTCCAATTTGGACCTCTGAAGATGGGTGCCTTAGAAATTTTTGCTTTTAAAGTCTCAAATGCCAACTGGGAGTCAGAATTCCAATTGAATTCACAATCTTTGGTGAGTAATTTGAAGAGTGGGGATGCTATTTTAGTGAAATTTTCTATAAACCTTCTAAAGTATCCTGTGAATCCTAGAAAACTTCTAACATCCTTTTGACAACTTGGAATTGATAATTTAGAGATGAATTCAACTTTAGATTTATCAACCTTAATTCCATCTCCTGAAATGTGATTTCCTAAAATAATCCCTTCTGTAAACATCATAAAACATTTTTCATGACTTAGTGAAAGGTTTGCTTCCTTACATCTTTTAAGAACTTTTTCTAAATTTTCTAAATCTTCTTCAAATGTATTCCCATAAACTGTGAAGTCATCCATATACACCTCTACACAATCATGTATTAGATCAGAAAAAACTCCTAGTATTTCTCTTTGGAATGTTGTAGGTGCATTGCACAATCCAAAAGGGATTACTTGGTAGGCATAAGTTCCCCATGGGCAGGTTAATGTGGTTTTATCTTGATCTTCAGGTGCTACATGAATCTTATTATAACCACCAAAACCATCCAAATATGAGAATACTTCTTAGCTGCTAATGTATCTAACACTTCATCTATAAAGGGAAAAGGAAAATGATCTTTTAGGGTAGCTTTATTCAATTCTCGATAATCAATACATACCCTCCATTTACCATTCTTTTTAGGCACAATCACTAGAGGAGAAACCCACTGGCTGTCTGAAATTGGGTAAATGAAGTTTACATTCAACAATTTTTGCAACTCCTTTCACAATTTCCCTAAGATTTGGATTCATCCTTCGTTGAGGTTGTCTGATAGGTTTACAGTTTTCGTCAATGTAGATGTGATATATACAAGTCTTAGGACTAATTCCTTTCACGTCAATGTATTCCCATGCATATGCAGAAGAATGTTGTTGTAAAGTTTTGATTAGCTTTTCCTGTTGTAATTTTTCCAAGTTGTTGTTTATGTTCAATGTCTTCCCTGGAAAGATTTCAACTGTAGTGCTACCAAATTCTTCCATAGAATAAAGAGACATCTACCTAGATGAAAAATATTCAACATTGGATTTTTCTTGAAATTGATCATGTTCATATTCTGGAGATGATTCAAAATTTTCCATTATATTTAAGATTTGACTATCTAATTGTTGAAATAGTAAATAGAGGTTGAATATCATTTTCATCATCAATCCATTCTTGTTTATTTATCTCTGTGATTGTTCTAGCTGGAGGATATAGAGTGAATTTCTTAGTTGAATTACCATCCGAGATATACATATCACCAGATCTACAGCTAATGAAAGCATCAGCTATATCCAGCCAAGGTCTTCCTAATATAAGTGGATGTCCTCCTATATTTCTCTTTGGGGTTAGGATCATAAAATCAATACGATACTCCCAAGAGTCTAAGGACACTGAAAAATCTTCTAATATCCCATCTGGTTTGATTATAGATCTATCTTCCAATTGCAGTAATGTAGGTGTATAAAGAAGATTGGGAAGTTTGAGTTGTTCCATGGTTTTTTTTCTCATGATGTTTATTGTTGCTCCTAAATCAATCAGTGTATTCGGAATTTCAACTCCATTGATATGTGTTTTTACAACTAGACTTCCTGGATCTACATATTTTTGTATGGCAATTTTTCCCATCATTATATCTGCTATTTTTCCTGCTAGCTGAATTCTTTTTACTTCTTTTTTTTTTCTTCCTGGTTTCTTCATGCTCAACTCCTTTATTGTTTTTGCTAGAATTGGGATCTTCTTAATGGCTTGTAATAAAGGGATTTTGATACATACATTTTTCAATTCATCTAGAAAATCATAATTAGGCAACATAATATGTTTTTCTACCCCTCTATCAACTTGTAACCTTTCTGGAAAAGGAGGTGTAGAAGTGGATACTAGTGGTTGCTCTATGACAGGAGTTGAGTTTTTTGGTTCTTTCTGTTTTTCATTTTCAGTATTCTAGTTTTGAGGAGATATTCCTTCAAAAAATTTATTTTGTTGTAGAGAATCTTCCTCAGAATTGTCTTGTTCTTGAATAACTACAAAAGGATTTTTCTTTTCTAATATCCTACCAGATATCAGTTGGACAACATTGAGATCTAATGGAGTGATAATATAAGTTGGAAATTGTTGTCCTTCCACCATATAGGTATTCTGAGGATTTTTATTGTTGGGGTTTGGTAATGGTTGGGCAGGTAACTGATTTGGTCTCTGTGGAAATGGCAGTGAAAGTTGAGGGTTGTGGTTTTGAAGTTGGGGCTATTGATTTTGTTGAGGAATTTGTTGGGGAGGATAGTAAGGATATGATGGAGGATATTGATAGTATGGAGAGAATATTCCATAAGGATTTTTCATTCCTTGAGCCCAAGGTTGAGTTTGAGATTGAGATTCAGGCCAAGGTTGCTGCCAAGAATTCCAAATTGGAGGGGGCTGCATATACATTTGGCTGTTAAAACCTTGGTTTTGTTGCTCCTGCCAAGGTCTTCTAGAGACAAAGCAAAGATATTCTGTTGGATTTGAAATTGTTTCCTCTTGAAAAACAGCCTTAAGACCAGGAATTGAAGGACAACTTTTGGTCTCATGTTTTTCTGAACAAATCACACAAGTCTCTATGATTTCTGCATCCAAAGGGCATTCTCTTAAAGCGTGCTTATTTCTGCATTTGGGACAAAAATAGCCAAAGCATCAGTCTTGGCTTTCTGCTTGTTTTGTAACTTAAGGGTGTCTATCTGGTCACTAAGGCTCCCTAGAAGATCTGTTTTAAATTCATCAAGCATGTTTCCAATTTCTTCCCTACTCACTGATCTAGTTGCAAATTTATTCACTCTAACAAGAGAAGGATCTCTTGGACCTTTCCCAGTTTTGGACATTCCTCTTGAGAGATGAACACATAATTCTCCAATGTCACTCAATGGGAGTTGAGATATATCTCCCTTTACCATCATGTTAAGGATATCTATCCACTCATCTCTAATGGCTTTTAATAAAAGAGCTTTTAAAGTATCTTGGTCTAAGTTAACCATTTTTTCTCTTTTTAAGTTATAGTTGAATCTTTCAATTAAATCCTCCAAATTTTCATCCTCTCTTTGCATCATTTTGAACACTTCATCTTTGTGATTGATAGGCATGCAATAATACAAATACCTATCCAAAAACACTTTCTTCATGTCATTCCATATTCTAATAGACTAAGTGACCAATCCCATGACCAATTTTAAAGCAGTTCCTTTCAATGTTGAAGGAAAAAATTTGAGTTTTTGAGAGTCTTGTAAATAATCATAAGTTTTGCACAAGACTTCAAATTCAAAAAAAGGTTTCAGGATCTTCACTTTTTAATCCATGAAAATTTTTGACGACAGAAGGTGAGATATTTTTCATTGTGGCATCTATTTCTTCATCAACTGTAGGGAATCCAAAAGAATTATCAACTTCCCTATTTCCTCTACCTTCTCCATTATTTCCTCTACCTCTTCCATTATTTCCTCTACCTCTTCCTCTACCTCCTCCTCCTCCAAATAGTTAAAATTCTCCATCCTCTTCTTCTTCTGCCATTATAGTTTCTTCAGAGTTAATATAAGATTCAACCTGCAAGGTTAATTGCTCTTCCTCTGGTTCCTCTATCAATGATATGTGGAAGAAAGGTTCTACTTCTTCTTCTCCACTAGGTATTCTTAATTCTTCAACTAAAATATGTTCTCTTATAGAGGTGAAAAAGGCTACTCCTTATGTTGGAGATCCAAGATTTTCTTCCTCTAGGACTGCCTCAGTAGATGAAGTAGGAGATCCTCTTGATTGAATTTCTGACATTAGAACTTCAGGAGGTCTATGGCTATGAATATGAGTTTGAGATGGAGGTGTAGCTCTTCTTAGTCTTGGTGGAGTAGGTGGTGTTGTAGGAATTGAACTCCTGCCTCTAGCTATGAATCTACCCCTAGAGTCTCTTTCTCTACGCACATCGTTTTTTTTTTTATGTAAGAGATGAAGTTACCTAATTACACTTCCCTGGCAACGGTGCCAAAATTTTTAGTCAATTTAGTGTCCTAAATTTCTTGCATGAATTATCAACCGAGGTTTGTAGACTGATGAAGTGTGATGCACTATATGTGCACCATTCGGACCTCTGATATGTGATCTTTGATATCGGTGATCACTAATATCAAGTTTACTCTAACCTCATCGATATGTGATCCCACTGATACAGGACCTCCGATATATCGGGCATCTGACATGCGATGGGTCGATATGCCATGCTTCTCTGAGTGCGATCGTCAATATGTCGATATACTATGCGCCATGGACCCCCGATCGTCAATATGCCAATAGTGCTCTAGACCTCCAATGTGTGGGACCTCTGATACGTCGAGACTTCTGATTTTCTGATTTTCAAAGGTAACCTTCAATCTATGCTAACATTTGATTCTAGAGTCCATATGGGGAGTTCTGTATACTATTGGAAAGATGCTTCAGAGAACATTCTAGTGGAGAGGGTCTGATTTAGTTTTGAGTGCTTATGTCGCATTACAGGCAAGCTCCAAATGTCTTTGTTCTTTTTCCCTCTTTGTACAACTGGAACTCCTTTTGCAGAAGGTGACAACATTGGATCCACCTTGGGACGAGGAATTGGATTACAATGCGTTGAGAACATGCATTATGTGAAATTCTCTTTTTTGGGCATGGAGTCTTTTCAAACAAGTGAAAATTTTGGGAAAGTGAAATTTTAAATAAAAAACTGGAAATTTCATATGATAATTACAATTTACACACCGATATTTACAATGAGCGCAAGATAGGTACCTTTAACTCTGGAAATAGAGTTTGAGGAACTGACCATTTACTGGCAGCTCCAACGATTCACCTTCCAGACTTTCGAGTAGTTACGTATTATTTCCTTTTCCTCTAAAATTTTGAAAGGGCCAAACCAAAGTGAACCAAATTTTCCGTGTTTACTTTTTTCTTCATGTCGGACATACCGTAGGAGAACTAAATCTCCCGGTTGAAGAAGTCGATCCTTGGCCTTTTTTTCAAACAGGGATTTCATTTTCTATTGGTAATTTGCCAATTTAGCCCCCAACTGTTCCCTGTTTTCATGAATCTCAACCAGTTGGTTTATCTTTCGTGTCAAAGCACTTGGCCCCTTCTCATCTTCTTGTAGTAACTTTTCCACTAGCATTGCTAATTGGATTAGGAATACTACAGCCTTACCATACACTAGCTCGAAAGGCGTTTTTCCAGTGGAACGTTTAGGAGTCACTCGGGTAGCCCAGAGTGAAAACTTCAAATTGGTGTCCCAATTCCTCTAATTTTCGGTGATGGTCTTGTTCAACACTCTCACCACAGTTTTGTTTGAGGACTCAGCTAAACCATTTCCTTCAGGATAGTAGGTAGTGGAGTGCCCGATGATGATATTGAATTTCTGATAGAAGCTAATGAATTTTGTATACTTGAAGACTTGAGCATTGCCAGTGATGATTTTGGTAGGGAAACCAAAACATGATAATATGTTTTCCTCCATAAACTTAATTACCACTGATTCTGTAGCATTTCTGGCTAGGATGGCCTCTACCCAATTGGTCAAATAATCTGTGGCCATTAATATCCACTTATGCTGGCCACTAGAAGGTGGGTTTATCTCTCTTATGAAGTATAGTCCCCACTGTCTGAAGGGTTCTTCCACATCCACTAGGATCAGCGGAAGAGAAGAAATTTTTTTTCTCTCAGCAAATACTTGGCACTTCCGACATGACCTAACTTGTAAATGCACATTTCCAAACAGGGTAGGCTATTAGAATCCTACCTTGAGGATTTTGTGAGTTGTGGTCTTCCAGCTGTAATGACCTCTACAAACTCCTCCATGAAATTCCTCAATCACTTTATGAGTTTCGCCTTCTACTAAACATAATAGTGAAACTCCCATCGGGTCTTTCCAATCGAGTTGACCATTGGATATGGTATAATTTTGAGCTTGCAATCTCAACGTCATGTATTTGGATTTATCCATCCCTAGTGGGCACCTCGGGAATAAGAGATAATGGATGATATTCTTATACCAAGGTGATCCCTCATATATAACACAAATATTTTTCTCTGTTGTTTTAATTCCATTCTGTTGAACTTATGTTCAGTCTTCCTCTATTATCAGGTTTGTTCCCAAATATTGGCAGGCTGATTCTGATAAAATCTTGGCCAACCCCTGGCCTTTTATGAGCTTAGTAGGCTTTATGTCTAACTCATATTCTTGTATCTTTGCTATCCACCTACCCCTTTTTCCTTCATTGTCTCCTTGCACAAGAATTTCCTTGACCACTGTCGTTGGGACAAATGTTGTGATTTATGACTGTAGCACATACACTCGAAATGTCTTCAAAGCTTTGACGAGAGCATAGGCTTGTTTCTCCAAGATGTTATATTTTAGCTCAGCATCCCTCGGGACTTGGTTGAAGAAGGTGATGGGTTGTTCATAACTGTATTTATTCTTCTATTGCGGGACTGCGGCAATAGTATGTGGATAAGCAAAAGAAAAGATATAGAAATGTGTTGAGTAGTTTGGGCTAACTAGTATCGGTGCTTCAATAAAATATTCTTTAATTCTAGTAAATTAATCTCGATAGGTGGGGCTCCATTTGAGTTCATTTTCATTTTTTAGCATATCTATAATACCCTTCGCTATTTCTGCATAGTTGGGTATGAACCTTCTCAAGAAATTGGTTCTCCCCAAAAATACTAGGACCTCTTTCTTATTTCTGGGTAAAGGAATGTGACTGATACCTTCGAATCAGTTAGGATCAATTTTCACTCCTTATTGTGCTACTATGTGTCCTAGTAGCTTCCCCTCACTCAAGGAAAATTGAGACTTCTTGGGATTTAAAGATAGCCCATACCTCCTGCATTTCTCAAAGGTGAGGTTCAAGTGGAGGACGTGTTCTTCATCGGTCTTAGAGAAGACAGTGATATTGTACAAATATACCACTACGAACTTGTCTTTCTCTCCTACAAAAGCTATATCCATAGCTCTCTAAAAGGTGGCCCCTACATTAATAAGACCGAAAGGCATGTGAGCATACATGAAAGTTCCCCAAGGGGTGGTGAAAGCAATCTTCTTCTAATCATCAGGGTGGACTGCCACTTGGTTGTAACCAGAGAACCCATCCATCATGGACATTCTAACTGATCCAACCACCTTCTGTAATATGTAATCCATCTTGGGCAGTGGGTAATTGTCTTTCAAATATTCCCTGTTAAGGTTATGAAAATCTACGTATAACCTTATTTCTCCATTCTTTTTTTGGACTGGGACTAGGTTGGCCACCCACTCTAAGTACCTTAAGGCACTATGATTTTAGATTGTAGAATTTTCCTCACTTCCTTTTCAATAAAGGGGAGTAAGAGTGGATTAATCTGCTTGAGCTTCTTCTTGTATGGCTTTATTCCAATCTTTAAAGGAATCTTATGTTGCATGATGTTAGTATCAAATGCTTTTAAATCCTCATAAGACCAAGCAAAAACATCCTTATAGATTTTGAAGAGATTTAAATACCTTTGTTTATATTGTGAGGGGATTCCTTTTGATAGTTTCACCATCTAGGGTTCATCTTCTAAACCGATATTTCATTCTTCTACTTGTTCATCCATCTGCAGATCCATTGGTTCGGAGGCTACATCATTCTTATTAAATAATATTTCCAGTGGGACTAGCCCACGAGGAATAGTATTCCCTTCTAGTTGTATAATTTTTTGTCCAGCCACTATGTCTTCCCACGAAGTTGGTTCTTGATCTACCTCTTTTTCCTCTCCTTGATCAATAGTTGAGCTAGTGAACTCCCCAACTACTTCTATAAATCATTTGATTTGATCATCGTCCTTGAATACTTGCCAGTGCTTGACATTATCAAGTATAGAGGATCTATGTCTCACCTCCACCTCGTACATGAGAAGAGAATTTTGAGGAGATTTGAAATTTCTTGCTGCTACAACAAGGGGATCAACCATTCTATTACCTTCTCTTGGCAGAAATTGGATATTAAAGGCCAGGAAGAAGTTATCAATTAAATCCCATACTTCACTCTGGTAAATCCTCAATCTGAGGTGTTTAGCCTGGCATTGATTTCAGATCTGCTTTACAATCAGCTCGGAGTCTCCATGCACAGTTAAGCATTCAATTTTCATATTCCTTGATATTTGTATTCCAAGGAGAAATGCTTCATACTCTTCCACGTTGTCGGTTGCCTCAAACTCCAGCTTGAATGAGAGGGGTATCAAGCTGCCCTCAGGAGATACCAACAATACTCCTGCTCCATTTCACTCTTTGGAACTTGCTCCATCAAAGTATAATTTCCATACTTTGTTTTTATTTGTGTGCTAGTCGTCTAACTACATCGTTGGATGTACTTGTGTTTCTTCTAAGATGGTCTCGTCTTCTTGAAGAGCCTCATCATTGAGTAATTATATGGGCCTTAATTGGCCTTAATTCACCTCCTAGCTTAGTCAAACCAACTATTCTCTCAACTTATTGCATACTTTTGATTATATTTTGTTTATGAAATGATTTAGAGTTGGATGTTTGGCTTTGTGGTCTAATGTGCATGTAAATGCAGGAATAAAAGATAAAAGCAAGGAGAAATGCAAGTATAAAGGATAACAACAAGGAACTATGTCAAAGACTTTGGTAAAGACTCGAATGGGACAAGGAAGAGTAACTATAGGAGGTAAATCCTCCTCATCTACTACCCCTCCATTCGAATATTCCACCATCAACTCGAAGTGCACACATCCATCACTTTGAAGACTAAAAGATAGTCAAGCAAGGGAAAGGGACAGAAGCTAGTTTTTCTTGAGTTATAGGCCAAGCCACCCTAAAGGGAAGGAAGTCGTTAGAGACTTCAAATGTATAAATAGAGAGGCCTAGGACCTCAGTAGGATTCAAACTTCTATTGTAAAACTCTATTTTGTTTCTGAGCCGCAAAGACTTGTGACAGTTTGCTCTGTAATCCATTGTTTTTATAATAAGAATGAGTTATGTTTAAGCCAGCTCTGAGTTAACTCTAAGGGCTAAATCTCTTGGATTAGGGCCCGACCCAAGCAGCCAAAGCTCCTCTTCATTGTACATATCTGCTAGCATAGAGTTATGTTTTGTTCATTTTCTCAAGTAGTTTTTTGGTCCTAATTCATTTGTTTAAGTAGCTTTTTTGTTCTGTTCATTTATTTGAATAGCTTCCTATTTCTGTTCATTTGCTTCAGTAGCTACATTACCTTTAAGTTTACTTCCATTTGTGTTTTTTTTAGTTCACAGGTTAGTTAGAGGAAAAAGATCACTATCAGGTTGTGCACAGGTGTCTCAGCCTCATCTCCTCCCTCTGGGACCATGACATGAGGATGACACCCTTCAACAACCCAAAAAACATAATTTATGGTTCTCAAATGAGCTATGGAGTTCGTTATTTAATGCAGTTATTTGTTCACCTTCACTAGTTTTCTCTGTCATTTTCATTTGAAACCGCCTTCAGCACGTTCCTCATGCATCACTTCCTCATCATCCGCTCACTAACAAACCTTCACAATCACCGTCCGATTCACTATTTTCTCCAATTATTGCCTCACGTTGAGTCCACCACTTATTTTATGAACTTTAAATCCCCACCATTGATCTACCTCACCTGATCTGATGACTATTGTGTCACCCGATCACTTTAGACGCTTTAACCCCCATCGTCGATCTACCTTGCCTAATCTGATGGTTGTCGTTTCACCCGATCACCAGCTATCTTGGTTGATCTCCACTGTTGATCAGCCCTTCTTGATTCAATGGCTATCGCACAATCTCACACGGATTAGTGCACAAACATTATCCACCAGAGAGCATGCAAGAAAAGTGTTTTTCTCATGCTACGTGTCGCAAAGTAAGGCTAATTGCGTGAAATTTCCAAATATCGCTTACAGCCTGAAGGGCACACGAGAAACTACTTACCGCCTTAGAAACCTGCTACCTCATTTCTGCATGTTTCTTTTCCCCGCGATATTATCTCCACCATCCATCTCTTGACTTCACCTGCGTGATAAGATCTTAACCATTCATCATTTCTGTTAGCCTCGTCCGTCCATCTCTTGACTTCACCCACGCGATTAGATCTCAGCCATTCATCTCTTGTTAACCTCGTTCATCCATGCACTCACCTAATCCCTCATGACACGATCTCCACCGTTCATCTACTTTGTTCCCTATCTACGTAACCTCTTGTGATCCAATCTCCGCCATTCATTTTCCTTTCACCCGACTGATCCAACGGTTCTTATCTACTGTTGCTTCCTCACGTCCTCCTTTCACTAATTTTGACCTTTGATTTCTTTTTCTGCTTGAAACCCGATTTAGCTTAAGTTTCTTTGTTACACCTTAGTCTAGTTTTGATGCTCTTTACTTCTGCAACTTAGATAATTAGCATTAGGTTAGTGTTAATTTAGCAATTCTGCTTAGCATAGTTGTTTAATTGGTTAGTTAGGTTATGGTGTAAGTTTAGCATTTCATGCTATTTTCTTCTTTACTGCAGTAGAGTAGCTCTCTCTTAGAATAGGTTTGCTTTCCTTCCATCAAAGAATTAAGCTTCTTCGGACCCTATAGAAGTTGCTTGGAACCCCTAGGGTCTCTTTCTAGACAAATAGTGACAACAGGTAGGACCTTCACTTCTACTTATGCATATAGCACTATCACCTCCAAGTTTGTACGAACCCTAGGTTGATAAGTAAAGTTGGTAGCCTTGGGAGTTGCAACATTATTGTTGCAATACCTAGGCTCATCACTTTTTGGCACCGTTGTCGGGGAGGTGTCTAAGTAGAAGTAATTACTGCTTTCTTCTATTTTCTAGTCTACAAACTTCTTTTCTTGTACTTCTACTCTTCAATTTTCCTCCATTAGTTTATTTCTGCAAAATTAATCTAGCTTCCTTTCTTTCATTTGTCATTATCAGCAATTTCATTCTGCAAGTACTTTCTAGCTTTAACAAAATCTCACAAAAACCAACCCAAAAATATTTCCTTTCATGCCTCATAGGAATAGGGACAATTCAGGTAAATTCTTGACAAATACCCCCACTGCATCCAACAATCAACCTTCTATCTTCTTCGGTGACTATTAACTGGAAGAACCTTTAGGTGAGGAACCTTACATATTTGAAGAATCTACAAGGGAAGAAGAAGAGGAAGAACCCATTCCTACTGAACCAATGGCTGGAAACCAAAATGAAAGAGGAGATAGAGAGAGAATTGAGAGTGCCTTCCCCTTCAGGGAAACCAATGGGAACACTAAGATGAAGAATATAAGCCAATCTACTCTACCTCATTTCCATGGCCTAACCACAGAGGACCCTGACAATGTTGGCATTATGATGCATGTGTTGTACTTGATGGCAACCCACTCGTAGAAGAACAACTCACTTATATATAACTAGATGAATCTACAGAAGAGATACCAGATGTGACCAAATACATGGGATGTAGGACAGCTCAAAGTAATCAGATGACAATTCTCAGTATGACAAGTTAGCTTTGCCATCAAGTCCAAAGGGGGAGATTGTTGGCATTATGATACAAGTGTTGTTCTTAATGGCAAGATGACAGATTATAGTGCAGTAGGTCAGTAGCAAAGAATTAATGATCAGACTACAAAGAACGAAGAAAGATGAGTATATACGCAAGTTCACTATATACCAAGCCGCGTACACAGGCAGGTTATATGCAGGTTCACCATGTACCAAGTCGCGTATATACGCAGGTTCACTATATACCAAGTAGGGTATACACGTAGGTTATACACGTAGGTTCTCTATATACAAAGACGCGTATACATGCAGGATTGTTGATCAAAAGTTGCGTATGCGTATGCACACACTTTCATGCATGGAAAAGTGCGTACATGTGGGAAAGCTTATTTTTGGGTCCGTGGTATTTAGACCTATGGTTTTGGTCCTTAGTATTGCGTCCGAAGTGTTGAACCCAGGTATTGGGTCCCTAGTATTGGTTCTCAATGGTTTTGGACCATGGTATTGAGTAAGGCCTAAGACTATAAAAGGAGAAGAAGATCATTAGGCAAATGGATGGAGAAAGTCTTGAATATCTGATGAAGTATGAGATCTAGTATGCAGGATATGGTTTATAACGCATTTCTTGATCTGAGCTAAGGAGGGATCTCACCGGTTGATGGAGAACAAGATCTAAGGATAGATCGGGATCAAATGGTTTGAAATGAACTATCTCTATATGGTTGATTATGCTTATTCTAGATCTGTATACTGACGCATGTAATGTTCTGAACTAGATATAACTTAAGTTTGAAATAGTTGTAAGTCATGATTGAATATTTATAGATCTGTACGCAGGTTGGCTTTGGTGAAAGCGCGTATGTACGCGGGTTTGGTTCATCGTAGTAGTGTATACATTATGAAGTATGATATTTGAAGTTGCAGTTGGGTCTGATTGTTATTACAGAGTTCTGTTATCTGTTCTGGTGATTGTGTTGTTGACAGGGTTTCAGTGTTTCAGTAATTCAGAGATTGATGATGCTAGTATTGATTGATTTTGTGCTTCAACGATATTAATGGATCCAATATGAAAATTGGATGAAACGTGACCTTCAGATTATAGTGTTGTGCTTCAGGAGTATCCAGTCTGAAAATGTATGAAATGTGGTCCCTGGAGGATGAAAGAAGATTGTAGGCCGGCACCTACGTACTAGTACATCAGCTAGTACAAGAGCTAAGGGGGTGGTAACTCCCTTCCTGTAGCAGCTAGAGAACGAGTGAAGATTGGAGCATTCAGTAGGCAGGCACCTACGTACTAGTAAAAGGATTGGCTAGTACAAGAGCTAAGGGGGTTGTAGCTCCCATCCAGGAGAGTTTGGAAAACAAGAGAGGGTTGTAGTCCTCTGTAGGTTGTAGCCTGCATACTGGTAAAGGACTGCACCAGTACAGAATCATTATAAAAATAAGTTTCTAATTGAAAGAAGATAGAGACATATTGCAGCAGGTGGTTTTCACCCACATTGGGTTTCCACCTTATATCATGGTGTTCATGTGTGCTTCTTGTGTGTGATGATCTGTTCTGTTTTACTGCACCTACTTACTGTTCATATGGTTAGTAAATTTTTGATGCACTAACTAAAGATCAACATTTAATGGATTAACTAAATCACAAGCATTCTGGATATACCTAGTTGCATTAGACACAGTTTCGTATACACGTGGGTTCCATTAACTGAAGTAGCGTATATGTATCTAAAGTATGGAAATGAAAAAAAATTATTGATTTGATAATACTAATTCACCCCCCCTCTCAGTATTATTTCCAACAATTGGAATCAAAGCAAGTCGTTTGGTAGAAGCTTGATCTCTTGAAGGGATCCGTGGAATAATAGGAAAGAATCTTAAGAAGAAAGCATCTAAGAAGAAGAAGACATCTCAGAAAGACTATGATAGTGGGAGCATCAATTGGGGAATATGTGGAAGAAGCACTTCAGATTCAGAATCACTTCAAGATGAAGATCTATCAGGTATGAATTTGTTATCCTCTGGTGATACATCTATTTATCCATTTGAAGACGATGAAAGCGATAGCGAAACAACTGAATTTGCTCTTATGGGTGAGCAAGAAAGATATCAAATAGAGGCAGAATTTAAAAGGCTAAAAGACAAAATTAGAGATCAACAAGATCTATTGAACAAAAGGGAATGTGCCTTCAAGGAAGTAGCTACCAAACTAAAAGCTCAACTAGAGGAAGGTAACAAGGTAAGGAAGCTATTCAAGGAAAAATATCAAAAGTTGCAGGATGAAGTGACATCATTAAGAAATGAAGTAAATGAAAGAAGCACAACAATCAAGAAACTCGGAGATAGATCCAGTTACTATGAATGGCTTGAAGCTACGATCCTCTTGCTAAAGGAAGATATTGAAGAATCAAAGAAGCAGAATAAATAACTACTCCAAGCTCATGAAAAACAAGAAAATGAAGTTATTGATCTAAGACATCAGTTGGAAGAAGGAAGAAATGTTGAAGAAAACATGAAGAAGCAGTATCTTGAAAAGGAAGAGCAACATCAGGTTGAGGTAAATACTCTAAAAGATAAATTAGAAGAAAAAGATAAGCTCTTACTATTTCAAGATAGTACTAAGATCTTGGATGGTATTCTTAGTAGTCAATGATCTCCTGCTATCAAAGCTGGTCTTGGTTTTCATGAATCTGTTAAAGAAGAATCTAGTTCACAAAGTAAGACAAGGGAATCTAGTGCAAAATCTGAAATGCTCAACAAGGAGATGAGAGGTCAACCCCATCAACAGCCAAGGAAAGAAATTCTTCAAAGAAAATCTTTTACTCCTCCAATGAATAATGTTGAATGTTATGTATGTCATAATCTTGGACATGCTGCAGCCAGATGCAAAAGAAGAGTGGTTCAAGACCGTCATGCAGAAAGATCATCACATTCCAGGTACTTTAATGGATATTGCTTTTCTTGCAATATGTTTGGTCACAAAGCTGCTGATTGCTACAAGAAGAATATGAAACAGGTAAGATGTTATGCATGTAACAAGCTTGGACATATAGCAAAGGAATGTAGGAACAAAGTACGGGCACCATACCAAAAGGAGAAAGCATCATCACGTTTAAAGATATGGAAGAAGAAGGAAGTATAGTTAGAAAGATGTGGCACAGCACAATGTACTCAGACACAGCACAGCACAGACATAACAGACTCGGGGGGAGCTGAAATTGTAAAAACTTAGTGTCCTAAATCTCATACGCAAGTTTCATAAAGGGAAGTCGCGTATATACGCAAGTTATACATTGCACAGTCACGTATATGTCAGTATGAAGAAAAGCAGAAGGGACAGGCTCAGAAAAAGGATCTAACAGTAAACAGATGGCACAGGTTCAGGGGGAGTTTATGTTTTGAATAATGCATTTTTGGCATTATGTCCTTGATGATGATGCTTATGTGGCTAAATGATATATCTTGCTATGATATGGTCTCATATGATTCTTGGGGTTACATAGTGATGTTCAGATCATATTTGTGGTTGATTCTCTGATGATGCATATATGGTGTTTACATTGTGATCTTCATAAGGATAAGGAGAAGTACAAAGCTTGAATACACATCTTCTTTACTTGATGATGAGTTACTCATATGTTGCTGTCATCATATGCATAAAGATCATATAATACAGTTATGATGCAAGTTTCCTATAATTATTGTCGCTCACATGGATGAGGATTGTTGTTGTTGATGATATCAAGAAGTCTTGACAGATGATCTTGAGCTCAAGATACATAGTGCTGGATACAT
Organism: Pinus tabuliformis; assembly: GCA_031772625.1. NCBI lineage: Eukaryota > Viridiplantae > Streptophyta > Pinopsida > Pinales > Pinaceae > Pinus > Pinus tabuliformis. Next base: position 1,095,788,226 of record CM062820.1, read on the forward strand.
GAATGATTACTCAAATTTTCATTGTTGGAGACATGTTGATGATGAGTTCTTACCTCTATGATGATAGGTTGATACTTACATATGTTGATTAATGCAGATGTTCCCAAAGTGATGATACTTGGATCATGCAGATCTTGATGATGATGAGATGACCATGGTGTTTTTCACAAATGTCACGTATATGTTGGTTTGATTTCAGGTAGAACAAGTGCAGAAGGAGAACATGGTAGTTGATCTGAATGATGATTGACAGATGCTGCTGATGACTCTCATAGAATTGTTTTAAATATTTCATCTCTATGTCATGTATATATTTTCTTATCAAGGTCATGTAACGGCCTATGTTGGTTTCCCCACTATGCTGGGATCAATAATGTAATGTACTTATTTGTCATATGTAAACTTCTGGTGTGTATCCCCACTTGGTTGGATAGATGAGTCAATTCTGGTATATCCCCACTTGGTTTGGAGATGGATGTATGTATGAGTATTCGGTGCTAGGAAGGTCACTTATGATGTATAGAGTCATGTTCTGTCTTGTAGAACATATTTTTGCAGACCTTGCTTACAGTCAAGGGGAGCATGAACTGCACACTTCAGCAGAGCAGAGACTTCAGTGTGTACTCAGAGGTAGCATGGTCAGATTGGTACACCTCTATATATACAAAAGGGGAGCTCATTCAGAGATTTCAACAGGTACTCAGGGGGAGTATGGACAGCAAAATGTTTATCAAGGAAAGAGAATATCTTGGTCCGCCCTTTGCCCTTGATGTCAAAGGGGGAGAGTGATTTGGTGTTGTTTCCATCAAGTCCAAAGGGGGAGATTGTTGGCATTATGATGCATGTGTTGTACTTGATGGCAACCCACTCGTAGAAGAACAACTCACTTATATATAACTAGATGAATCTACAGAAGAGATACCAGATGTGACAGAATACATGGGATGCAGCACAGCTCAAAGGAATCAGATGACAGTTCTCAGTATGACAAGTTAGCTTTGCCATCAAGTCCAAAGGGGGAGATTGTTGGCATTATGATACAAGTGTTGTCCTTGATAGCAAGACGACAGATTATAGTGCAGCAGGTCAGTAGCAAAGAATTGATGATCAGACTACAAAGAATGAAGAAAGATGAGTATATACGCAGGTTCACTATATACCAAGTCACGTACATAGGCAGGTTATACGCAAGTTCACTATGTACCAAGTCGCATATATACACAGGTTCGCTATATACCAAGTAGGGTATACACGCAGGTTCTCTATATACAAAGATGCATATACACGCGGGATTGCTGATCAAAAGTCGCGTATGCGTATGCACGCACTTTCATGCACGGAAAAGCACGTACATGTGGGAAAGCTTATTTTTGGGTCTGTGGTATTTAGACCTATGGTTTTGGTCCTTAATATTGCGTTCGAAGTGTTGAACCCAGGTATTGGGTCCCTAGTATTGGTTCTCAATGGTTTTGGACCATGGTATTGAGTAAGGCCTAAGACTATAAAAGGAGAAGAAGATCATTAGGCAAATGGATGGAGAAATTCTTGAATATCTGATGAAGTATGAGATCCAGTATGCAGGATATGGGTTATGATGCATTGCATGATCTGAGCTAAGGAGGGATCTCATCGGTTGATGGAGAACAAAATCTAAGGATAGATCGGGATCAAATGGTTTGAAGTGAACTATCTCTATATGGTTGATTATGCTTATTTTAGATCTATATACTGACGCATGTAATGTTCTGAACTGGGTATAACTTAAGTTTGAAATAGCTGCAAGTCATGATTGAATATTTATAGATCTGTACGCGGGTTGGCTTTGGTGAAAGCGCTTATGTACGCGGGTTTGGTTCATCGTAGTAGCGTACACATTATGAAGTATGATATTTGAAGTTGCAATTGGGTCTGATTGTTATTACAGAGTTCTGTTATCTGTTCTGGTGACTGTGTTGTTGACAGGGTTTCAGTGTTTCAGTAATTCAGAGATTGATGATGCTAGTATTGATTGATTTTGTGCTTCAATGATATTAATCGGTCCAGTATGAAAATTGGATGAAACATGACCTTCAGATTATAGTGTTGTGCTTCAGGAGTATCCAGTCTGAAAATGTATGAAATGTGGTCCCTGGAGGATGAAAGGAGATTGTAGGCCAGCGCCTACGTACTAGTACATCAGCTAGTACAAGAGCTAAGGGGGTGGTAACTCCCTTCCTGTAGCAGCTAGAGAACGAGTGAAGATTGGAGCATTCAGTAGGCAGGCACCTACGTACTAGTAAATGGATTGGCTAGTACAAGAGCTAAGGGGGTTGTAGCTCCCATCCAGGAGAGTCTGGAAAACGAGAGAGGGTTGTAGCCCTCTACAGGTTGTAGCCTACGTACTGGTAAAGGACTGCACCAGTACAGAATCATTGTAAAAAGAAGTTTCTAATTGAAAGAAGATAGAGACATATTACAGCAGGTGATTTTCACCCACATTGGGTTTCCACCTTATATCATGGTGTTCATGTGTGCTTCTTGTGTGTGATGATCTGTTCTGTTTTACTACACCTGCTTACTGTTCATATGGTTAATAAAGTTCTGATGCACTAACTAAAGATCAACATTTAATGGATTAACTGAATCACAAGTATTCTGGATATACGCTAGTTGCATTAGACACAATTGCGTATACACGCGGGTTCCATTAACTGAAGTAGCGTATATGTATCTAAAGTATGGAAATCAAAAAAAATTATTGATTTGATAATACTGATTCACCCCCCCCCCCCCCTCTCAGTATTATTTCCAACAGACACTTTTCTATTTGAGTTTGTTGTTATATGCCAAACCTATGACTATACATATGATGAGAAAAAGTCAAAACTATTCCCATCTACCCTCAAGGATGCAGCATTGAAGTGGTTCATGGGTTTACTTGGAGATAGCATCACAACTTGGGCTTAGATGCAACAAAATTTTAACAACAAATATATGGACTGTTGTAGGTCAAAGGATACTAAAGAAGAGATTTTCAGGATGACCATAGGCCAGGATGAATCCCTAGAAAAGGGTCAAGTGCACACTTGACCTTCAGTCACTAAAGTTAGTCCTACTTAGAGGAGTAAGGGAGGATCTTCTGGATACGTAAAATATGATAGCAGGAGGAGATGTCTACCAATTACCCTATGAGGATATTGAGACTGTCTTTAGAAACAATTCTAGGGCAGCCAAGAAAAATGGTAGGGGTAGTCAGCCTATGGCCATTACATCATCCTCCAACTTATCCATCAAGGGTGAAATTGGAAATATGTTGGAAGATTTCAAAAGTGACATGATGCAAACCCTTGTCGTGTAATTACAAACCATGAACATCAAAAGGAAGCAAGAGGAAGCAAAGAAAGCCTTGGCCATATTTTGACATAGATGCACCAGGAGACATCCTAGGAATGAATGTCCATTGAACTGTATTAAGATTTGCTCAGTCTGTGAAGAAAGCCACTCCATAGACAAGTGCCCTTCTTTACCTGGACTCAAAGTTGTATATCAAGGAGCTGAAGGGGTCACTGAGCAGCTTCGCTACATCAACCAAAGGAAACCCCCCTAAGTCTAGACCATACCAGAAAGGTATGCAAGGGTCAACCCATGCATATTACAACCCCAACCAAACCACAAATATACCTTCTTGGGTACCCCCTGCTCATCCTTCCTGGTCTACACCCCCTCCTTGGTCCAATGCATCTCAGTATCAATCCCAGCCAGTCATTTCAACCTTATGTTCAGCCACAACATCAGTGGAATACCCCACACCAGGGGTGGAGGCCCCAATTCAACAACGTTCCAACCCTATTGCATCCACTACCTACCCCACCACAACTCCTGCACTCTGCTCCACCCAAACAACCCCAAATGCCTGCCTAGCCAAATCTGAACCCAAACAATAGGTAGGCTCAAGAAGCATACAGTGGAGAGACATCAGACCCAGCTTATGTTGTAGAAATCCAGGAGATCAACCTAAGATCTGGGAGAATTCTCGCTGATAACTAACCTCCCTCTCCACATAGGGAGGTTGAGGAAGAAAAAGAGGAAAGTAACCTTAAAGTAAATCCACCCTTTCCTGAGAGATTAACCCAACCACTCCAGCCTGCCCCAAAAGAAACTGAACTTCTTGGAGAATTGAAAAATCTATGTAAAGATCCCACTTCTCCAAGCAATCAAAGATGTTCCCATTTGCAATAAATTGATTAAGGAGAAGTGCTTCAAGCATCCAGGAAGAAGAAAAAGGGATGCCCCTACCATTAATGTCATTGGGCAGTTGTTTGACTTAATGTTGGGGTAGGTAATATATCCAAAATATTGGGACCCTGGAAACCCTGTAGTAGATGTACACATCAATGGCACCATTGTCCCACACACTTTGATTGATCTTGGGGCTGCCATTAATGTGATGACCAAGGACACCATGCTCAACCTCAACCTCCAAGGGTCATTGAGGAAGACCACAACAGTTCTGCAACTTTCAAACCATTCCACAGTCACCCCTGAGGGAATTGTGGAGGATGTGATGGTCTCCATTGACTCCTTGGAGTACCCTGCAGATTTCCTAGTTCTCCACCCTAAAGCTAAGCTTACTGGTTACCCTATCATCCTTGGGAGGCCATGGTTGGCCATATCTGATGCTTACATTAGCTGTAGAGCTAGGAATATGACCATAAGGATGGGCATATGTCCAAACAATTAGTCCTATACCATCCTGCTCAACCTTCTCTAGAGCATGATTTACCTTTATGGTTGGAGGAGGAGGAAGAAGATGAGGGTTATTCTGCCTAGCTTTATACTCAGGAAGCAATAATAGGAGGAGGAAAACAAGATGAGGATAACTTAATTGAACACCTGCTCCAAAGTCCAACTCCTAGCTCATTACCATTAGAAGAAGAGGTAAGGGAAACCCAAAGAAATCATCCCATGGACTTATTCTTGGCCAATTCCAACCCACTCTGTGTTAAAACCATAGAATTTGGCCTAGATAAAACTTTGCAAATTAATCCATCTCTTTCCACTTTAGAAGAGGAAAAGTTATGCAACATGTTGAGAGAGGACCTAGAAGCCTTCACTTGGAGTTATAAGCAAATGAAGGGAGCACACCCCTTAGTGTGTACTCGCCACATATAAATCAAAGAAGGTTGCAAGCCAGTCAGGCAACCACAAAGGAGGGTGAATCCAAATCTTAAAGACATAGGCAAAGAAGAACTGCAAAATCTGCTAGAAGCAAGATTCATTTACCCTATCTCAGACAATGAGTGGGTGTCTCCTTTAGTGTTAGTTTCCAAGAAAAATGGTAAATGGATGATTTGTGTAGATTATAGGGAGTTGAACAAAGCTACAAAGACAGATAATTTTCCCCTACCCTTCATTGACCAAGTGTTAGATGGCCTGACAGGGAAGAAGTTATTTTCTTTCCTAGATGGATTCAGTGGGTACAACCAAATCCAAATCTGCCCAAAAGACCAGGATAATACCACATTCACCTGTACTTGGGGTACTTTTTCCTATAGGGTCCTTCCTTTTGGCCTATGCAATGATCTTGTCACCTTCGAGAGAGCAGTCTTGAGTATTTTTTATGAATTAATACATGATGTAGTAGAAATCTATATGGATGAATTTACACCTTATGGCTATGATTTTTAAGAAGCCCTAACTAACCTAGGCAAAGTATTACACAAATGCATTGAAATGAATCTGTCTCTTAGTCCAGAAAAATGTGAATTCTTAATGATTGAAGGGACTGTAATAGCTCATTCAATATCTCAGCAAGGACTGCAGGTGGACCCAAACAAAATAGCAATCATCTAAAGGGTCCCACCTCCACAAAACCAGATAGATGTAAGGAGTTTCTTAGGGTTAGTTGGATACTATCGAAGGTTCATACAAGACTTCAACAACTTGGCCTCTCCTTTGTATGGGTTGTTGGCCAAAGATTTTGAGTTTATATGGTCAAAGAACTATCAAGAGGCCTTAGACATACCAAAGGGTAAGTTAACCATTGCACCAATCCTTAGAGGCCCAAATTGGGCCTCCCTTTTCATATTCATGCTGGTGCCTCACACAAAGCCATAGGAGCAGCCTTAGGTCAGGAACAGGAGAAATTGTCCTATACTATCTATTTTATCAGTAAGAACCTATCAAAGGCTGAGCTAAACTATACTGTGATCGAAAAGGAACTCCTGGCTGTTGTGAATTCATTGAACAAATTTAGGCATTAGATTACAGCCTATCAAACATTTGTGCATACTGATCATGATGCAATCAAATATTTAATGAATAAACCAGATGTGAATGCTAGAATCATAAGATGGTTTCTTTTATTACAGCAGTTTGATCTAACTATTGTTGATAAGCTTGGTAAGGAAAATGTTGTTGCTGACTTTCTATCTAGTATAAATCTACCTGCAGGTGATGACCAGTTACCAGATGAGCATTTGTTTGCTATTTCAATTCTCTCCCCATGGCTTTCTGATATAGAAAACTATCTGGTATCATCACAGTTCCCACCAAACTTGCCCTCCAAAGAAAAGAGCAAGATAGTCAGAAAGAACGCCCCCTTCACCTGGATTGGGGGAAATCCATTCGAACTTGGCCCAAATCAAATCTTAAGAAGGTGTGTAAGGGAAGAGGAATTATTTGACATCCTTCTGACCTGTCATGATGGGCCTTATGGACGTCACTTTGCAGCAAAGAGGACAACATTCAAAGTGTTGCAAGCAAGCTATTATTGGCCTACTCTTCATCAGGATGTGAAAAAGTATACTAGTCAGTGTGATCGGTGCTAGAGGATGGGAAAGCCTACTCCAAGAGATGAAATGCCCCTACAACCTCAAGTGACTTTCGAGCCATTTGACAAGTGGGGCATTGACTTCATTGGGCCTATCAACCCTCCTTCAAAGCAAAAAACAGCACATCATTGTGTGCACTGATTATTTGACTAAGTGGGCTGAAGCCAAGGCAATTAAGGCAGCGACAGAAGAGAAGGTGGCTGAGTTCCTAAGCGAGAATCTATTCGACAAATTTGGGTACCCTAGAGAGCTAGTCACAGACCAAGGAAGCTAATTTACCTCCAGCATGATTGAAGAACTGCCCAGCCATCACAAAATCAAGCATAGGACCTCCACTCCTTATCATCCATAAGCTAATGGGCAAGTGGAGGTGACCAATAGGGCACTGGAGAACATATTAACCAAGGTAGTGAGTAGCAGCAAGAAGGATTGGGTAGAGAGACTAGTTGAGGCCACTTGGGCCTATAATACAACATGGAAAACCACCATTGGATTTACACTGTATGAGTTGGTCTATGGGAAAAAGGCTTTATTGTCCATTGAGTTTGAATATAACACATTGAGGATAGCAGCCCAACTAGATTTGGTTCTCAGCCATGCACAGAAAGAAAGATTGTTACATTTGAATGGCTTTGATGAATTCAGAATGCAGGCCCTCCTACATACAGATATAGTTCAGCTTCAGAGCAAGATCTGGCATGACAAGAACGTCAAGGAGGAGCAATTTCAAGAAGGAGACTGGGCATTGTTATATGATTCTAGGCTTAAATATTTCAAGGGCAAGCTAAGGACAAGATGGGTCAGACCTTATGTGGTGGAAAAATGCCATGACAATGGTTCAGTGTAAATCAGAACTATTAATGAAGAATCCATTCCATTGTTAGTTAATGGACACAGATTGAAAATGTACAAGAGGCCTTTATGAAAACAAGAGTTCATTAATAGTATCAATAAGACAGTGATGATGGTAGATCAAGTTCCAGCGCCTCCCTCATCAGTTCACTGAAAAAGGAAAAAACAAAAGAATCAGGATTCGGGTGAAAACCTCCATGAGGCGCCTAAGTCCCATCTTTTGGTTGAAAACCTCATGAGGCAGCCCAAGGATGAGAAAAAATGAAAAAGAGTAAGAATATACTTGGGTGAAAACCTTCCTTGAGGCGCCCAGGGCAGATATCTAGGGTGAAAACCTCTCTGAGGTAGCCTAGTTGTTTCTTTAAAAAAATATAATAATAAAAGAAAAAACATAATTGATTTTTGCAGGTGGGTGAAAAAGACAAGCAAGGAGCAAAGAGAAGATTCAAAGGGAACCCTTCCTCACTTATATTCATCTCCTCCACTCCTTACCATGCATCCCTCCATCAATTCTATTGTTTTTCACTTCATTGCTTCAATTCAGGTGAAGATTGTGTTTTCTAACATAATCACCTCAACCATTACCATCATCTCTGCATCCACATACACTCCTACTCCCTATGTCCCTTCATTATAGCATCCTCACAGCACCATCCAGCAACATGATCAAGAAATTCTAAGGGAAACACCAAACATTGCCAAGTGGTGATCCAGGAGCTCCACAACAGTAGCATTATACTTTATGCGAATTACATTACACTTTCATTCAACTTTTAAGTTCAAATATTTTTTAAACGACTATAAATTCTTGCTATATCAAATGCACATAGTCAAATTTAGTGGCACACTTAAAAACAATATCTTTTAGAATTGGTATATTAAAATAATATTAAAGTAGATAATTTCAATATAAACCATTTAAACACTTCATGAATAGATTCTAGACAATTGAAATAAATTTTGAAGTGATCTTTCCTTAATATTTATTATTATATTTGATGTAAATCAAATAGTACTACTTTGTTGCTTTCTATTTAAAAAAGAAATAATTTTGATCATCAAATGACACATGTAAACTTACAAAATATTTTCACTTCTAGACTTTAGAGGCATGTGAACATTGTACTAGTATAATAACGTATATTAAACATAAAGAAAATAATTACTTAATGTCAACATTAAAATAGTTAATAGTAGTAACAAACACAATATTTAAATGTACTGAAATAGTTTTATAGGTACGAAATTCCTTACACAATCAATTACTGATGTGTTAAATCTTGATGAACTTGGTTTTAAAACAAAACGATATATATTAATTATAATAGAAATAATGTAAGAAATCTATGTTTTAGAGGAATATCGATTATATGTTGTTTTTAATATAACATATTCATACACTTCAAGCATAAATATTAAACACTTGCAATAACTAATTTAGTTAGTTTACCCTCTTTCCTCTAGTATTTGATAAAAATGACTCCATTACTATTCTTATTCACAATTCACTTTGATTTTTAAAATGATTAATAATAGATATTAGATATTACTAATGTCATTTTCATTAAATAAATTTACAAGTAAGATATTTCTCCCACATTAATGTTATAGCTCCAAATCTCACTCTTATGGTTTGTGATGCTGTACTCATGGCCCGGGGCAACCCCTCCTTCTAGACTTGGTCCAAAATTTTAAAAAACAATGTTTTATTCCCTATACGCGACATTTCCCTGAGCTAAACACGTGTATACGCGGGTCTGTGTATACCCAACCTGCGTATATGTCTTAAAACACTTTAAAAAAATTAAATCTCCTTAATTTCGGGCGGAGATCATAGGTTTTACCTGCTGATCATCTGTTAGTGTCTGTGGCCCAACTGTTTCCAATGAATTCCCAACTAAAAAACTACTTTGGGACAATTATAAAAAGGCTTCAATGGGAAGGCCTAAGGGAGGAGAGAAGAGAGAGAAAGGTTATTATGTTGAGATTTCCCTAATCAGGTTTGAAGATCCTAGTGCCTCCTGCACTTCCCCCATTTTTACAAGAAACCCTTATTTCCTTGGGTGATGATGTCCATCTACTACTTGTGATATCATGGAGTAAGTCATCGAAGGAGTTTGTTAAAGGCTTGAGACTAGACGAATCCGGAGGTCGGTTCCGCTTGGAGCCTGCGAAAGGACGACTCAGGTGAAATTATTCCTTTCTGTACTTTATTTGCCTATAATAAAAGAAACACATGTCTTTGTTCCTGATATAAATCTTCTTCATGTTTATGATATCCATGTTATGATTCATGTATGAATGGTTGTTTAATTTCATAACTAACTACCTTTCTTTATAATATGAAGATGGTTTCTTTATGATGTTTGGTCCATATACTGCTATACTTTCTTGAATTAGTTGTTTTTCAGGTCAAAGGAGCAAAAGGAACTCCAAGAAGGGTTTGGACCCTGGAAGGACCTTCTCAAACGTAGGACCTCAGGTACGCCCCTTATCGTAGAGTTTGCTTATATTAGCATTATGGTTGTATGGTATTTGTGTTTCTCTGTATAGACAACTTTCAGTCTACTAGGGTATCAGCCCAAGACCCAAGGGGAACTTTTCCCTTAACAGAATTGGCGACTCCACTGGGGACAACATCATTGTTGTTCCTAGTTTGGGTGTGTTCAAGCCAATCAGGGCTCAACTGTCTGTTTGCTTGCTGTTGCTGTGTAGTCTGTTCTTGTAGGAACTTGAATTGTAAGTTTGGTCAGTTCCTTCAGACTGTTTTTTATTTTTTCTTGAAATATTTTATATACATTGTTTTTCTTGTTTACAGAAGTGTATATACACATGTTTCCTTAAGTGAACCCGCGTATACACAGGTTTATTTAGGCACAGTCATGTATACACGCAATTGTACATCAATACAGTCGCGTACATCTTGCAATTTTCAAGATTTTTTAAATCTTTTTGTCTCTAAAGGTCTGTCTGCTAGTGTGATTCAGTCCTGAACAGTTACTTTTCAGTGTCAGTTGTTAGTTTTACAGCAAGTATCTGATTTCAAATTCTCTCTGATTGTGAAGTGTTGGTCTTGTTTTTGTTTTTGCAAGTGTCATCATTTTTTGTTTAAGCACGCAAGATTTCTTGCTTGGAATCTTGGTTGCTCTGATTCGTCGGGGCAGGAAGATTGATCTCAATCTTTGTGTTAAATCTTGTTTTGGTTACCTTTTTGTTTGCTTGACAAAACTGCTTTTTGTTACCATCTACTTTTCTTGTTTCACGAAAGTTGTTGATTGACGCTTTCTTGAAAATTGTCTTTTTTATATTTTGGTCTTTGTTGCCAAAGCTTTCGTTCCTGCTTTTGATTGTTAAGAGCATCTTTAAACACATTTCTTTTTGTTGAGTTTTCATCCATTGTGTGTTGACAACTTGCAAAAGTGTTTGTTGCCTATTCTTCAATCATAAAGTTCCAGTCTTGTTGAGAGAAATTTTTAAAAGACATTTTTGTTTTTGCTTTTGAAGAAAACTTTTTGAAAAACTTGGTTTTTCTTTCTTGAACTTTGTTTTGATTTAGTTTCCTTTTAGTGAATGAAAGTGCATGTTTGTTTGTCTTGAAACTTGTTTTTAGTGTTTAGAATAAATGAATGGTAGTGGCTCATATTCCATCTAAACATTTTAAGTGGCAAAATAAAAATTGATAAACAACTTTCATTTCTTGATTTAGAGTAGTCTTAAGTCTTGCATTAGCATGTACTCATTGCATTAGAATAGATTTGCACATATTTTTAAGCATCCATAGCTTTGTTAACTTTTGTGAGTGTGAAGTGTGAGTAAAAGAGAAGAAAAGAAAATTTGTTGTTTTTCTTGAAGTTCCTCTGAACCCTATAGAAATTTCTTTTCATCGAAAAACCAAAACAAGTGCATTTGCATGTAGTTTGGTTTTTATTAATTTCTTTTGCGTCAAAACACCATTAGTTTCACTTCCACTTATCCGTTGACTTAAAGAACAACCCATTTAAAAACAAGCGCTAATTAAAATATACTAGAACTTTTTATAATTGTCAAGTTAGACACACCAACAAGTTTTAGGATATTTTAGGGCCTTGGATTAGGCGAGTGGAGAGATAACTCTCCGAGGCCATTTAAGCTGTCAAACATAGGAGTCTGAATAGTGAGTGAAAATCCAATAGCGTTAGGAAGACCAGGAAAGCTCCGGATCTGGGAGTTAAACACGAGGGTTTTTGAAGACAGGGAAGAGAGATACCCCCTCTCCTACTTGTCCGATCCTACCTCGCGACTGTTTTGCCTAGCTTCTTAAACGAGTTGGTATCCATAGTTGCTACTCCTAGGGATCTACACAGGTGGCTGCAGAGGGGAATCCCGTGGCACCTGAGGTCGACGTTGCATCACTCTCAACAGTACTATTGGAGGGCACCCTTGCGAAGCTTGGGGGCTTGCACCGGCGCAGGCTGTTGTTAGGAGGTCAGTGTAACTTCCTCTATTACCTTCGCTGATAGGACTGGGCCATCATTATCCCAGACTATCTTCAGAAGGCCCCTTAATTCACTTTCTCGTATTTTGGTGTCCGGTCCTAACCACCCAGAGCGAAAATACTTGGAAGTTGTTTGACTGGCTGATATCTTTTAGGGACTTTATAGTGTGTGCTCTGTGCTCTTAGTTGGCCTAGCTTTCAATTTTTTGAGTCTTTAGTTAGATATTAATAAAAAATTCAAAGTGGTTGATCGATCATCTAAACGGTCTCGAAGACTTCGTGTTCTTTCACCACCAAGTTTAGAGCCTTCTCCTAGAAGGCACAGAGGTAATACTGCTGGTGGGTTTTGTCCCACGGCAGCTGATGCATCGGGGATTGATCCTCCTCTCGGGGGCATTAGTGTTCAAGTAAGGCCTGGCACTTCCGCAGAACAAGGGAGGAACACTCCAGTTCTTTCTCGAGTTCTCTTTCAAACAGAGAATAACATAGAGGTAGAAGAACTTTCAGAGTCATTAGCGGCTCTGAATTCTCCCCTACCATCTAGCCATCTGGAAGTATTACAATATGTTGGGACTCCGACGCATAGACCGTCAAGTCCAGGTCACATTACGCACTTACCGTCGATGACTACTACTAGAAGCATGGCTTCTACTACAAGTGCTACAACTATGCAGACTCCAACATCAGTACAAGGGGGAGGAACGATTTCCATCTCCTCTACTTCTTTGTTTGGGTATTTTGCTAGCACATCTTTAGTTGGGTCTACCTCCATTCCTTCCATGAGTGGAAATTCCCAAACCAATGCTTTTAGTTTTGGATTCTTCCCGTTTGGCACCCATTCACAGGGTATTCTGTCAGTTCCATTTAGTGCCGCCACATCCATGATGGGTGGATCGGCTTCATTCCAAGGTTTTCATTTTAGAAGTGGTCATATACCACATTCCAACCCAACAATTGGATCTATGCCTTTCTCTTCTTTAGGGCAAAGTAGCAATCCCTTTCAAGGTTGGACTAACCCTGTGGTTAGTGGCATGGGAATTGGGAATCCGTTTCTTGGCCAGCAAGGGAATAGTCCGTACTCCACAGTTAGTTCATTTCGAAGTATTCCTCCCTTAGCTTCTACTTGGAATCCTTATCAGGGGTTATCCACTCCTTATAATCCTTTAGGAGGAAGCTTCTCCGGTTATGGAGGTTTTGCGGTCGGAGTTGGTCAAACTCTGAATTTTGCTGGATCACAAGGCTTGCCTTTTGGTTCAGTTGGTTCTGCTGGTTACTTCGGGCAGCCTAGTGCCTTCCAAAATCCAGGCCAATCTTTTCAGAACTTTGGGAGCTCCGACTAGTCTAGGTGGAATCCCCAAGGTCCTCCTAGGCTTCCATTTTTGGCAACCTTGAACTTGCCGAATCTCACTAAATTAACAAACGATCCAATCAAATACAACCCAGCCTAGCCTCCGGTCCCAACCAAAATCCCTTCGGACATTCCAAAAGTCGAAGGGAAGAGTGGTGAAGACCCAGGCAACCATGTAACCACATTCCATTTGTGGTGCTGATCTAACTCCCTTATCAATGACTCGGTTAGGTTGAGACTTTTTCAATGCACCTTGACTGGTAATGCAGCCAAATGGTATATAGAGTTGCCAGGGGGAAGCTTTACATCTTTTGCCGACTTAGCTAATATTTTCTTAAATCATTTTCAGTAGTCTGTCCGTTATGATGCCAGAACTGAACTTCTGGCCAATTTTCGTCAGGACACCGCAGCTCACATTTCTGATCATATTCAGGAATGGAGACAGAGAAAGAGTCTCATTAAAGCCGAAATCCCTCCAGAGTAGTGTCTCAAATGGTTTTTGAAATCTTTACGACCTAAGATCTCTAAGGATGTCTCCATGTCCGGAGTCTATTCTGAGGAGCAAGCCATTTTTAGGGTCCTGCAATTAGAATTGATCTAATCTCAGTCTGGGATCCTACAAAAATACTTTCCAGATGCTCCTGGGTCTAAGGTTGATATATCCAAGTCGAAGCCAAGTCCCCATGCGGATGGTATTGTTGGATCGATAGACACAAATGCGGTGAACTTGTTGAGCCAATGGCAGCAGTTGTCTTTGCAAACTGCTCCTTACAACCAAGTCACATCGTCTAACCCTCTGTCTTCCCAACCCTCTTCAATTAATGCCATCTAATCCAACCCCAAAGGAAATCAAAATTCCAATGGGAAGAATAAAGGACGAGGTAAGAAAAAGAGTCAAGATGGGAAGACTGATGCAAATAATCCTGGCAATAATGCTGGTGGTGGTAGAAATGAGTCTAAAAAGAAAGTCAAGTTTCCATGCAAGTTATGTGGTGGAGACCATTTAACTCACCTCTACCCCAAGATTGAAGATGCTCAGTGCTTGTTAGGGTAGCAAGGGACTTCTAGTTCTCAGGCTATGTTAACCAACCCTTTTCCCCAAGGGCAACAACTTCTTGTTGGCGCAAGTTCAAACCCTGGAACCTCCGCAGGGGGCAACCAGGAAGGGGAAAAGTTACCAATGTTTTCATGATGGGTTCCAATTTCCATGTGGCCACTCGATCACGTGATTACGGTGAAGCCAAAACTTCCAAGGACAAGACTGCTCCCGAAAATACCAACCTTCATATTGAGTGACCCCCTGTCGAGACTATACCACGGATACTGAAAGGTTCCGCTAAACGCACGATTATTAATCCTAATGCTAGGGCCGCCCAGAACTACTCCATTGTTGAGGATCTAGCTCAAAGTCCATGCGCCATGTCCACTTTAGAGGTTCTCCAGTTCGTGTCCGGCTCAACAAAGTGCTTTACTTTCCGCGATTGGGGCAGTTGATCCAACTAACTCTTTAGTGCTCACTTTCGACATGTTTAATGTCAAAAAGCGACTCCCTCATCATATGGCTTTCCAAATAAATTCTACGTACCGGAATATTAACATTTTTCGTATCGTTATTGATGAAGGAGCTTCCACGTGCATCATGGCGATGTCATGCTGGAAGGCTATTGGATCGCCTTCGGCTGTTCCTTCACCTACCGTCCTGACTGCATTTGATGGTCATTCTCATAAGCCGCATGGGATTATCCTGGCCTTTCCCATATGTGTTGGGGGGAAGGTCGTTAACATTGAAGTAGAAGTCATTGATGCTAACCTAGACTACAATCTCCTCTTAGGAAGGAACTGGGTATACGAAATGGACGCCATTGTTTCAACTCTGTTTCATGTCATTTGCTTTCCTCATGAAGGGAAAATTGTTAAGGTTGATCAATTGGATTATTGTCCAGTCGATCCCCAGGCAATCTCTGACTCTACTATTCCTTTAGTGGATAACCCTCGTCCGCCTACTGAGAATCTAGGAGTTGGGATGTATTCCTCATTGATGGGTACCTTTGATCTTCCCTCTCCTATCGCTAAAATCAATGTCGTTTCATCATCTAAGGAGTCTCCTCAAGAAGAGTTCTTCCGAACTCATTATTTTTCAGACCCTTGGAGCTTGCCTTCACCTACGACCACATTAGCTGAAGGACAAGTAAATGGACTGGCATTCCCTATGTCTGCAGCTGAGTTGAGATATCAGGCTATCTTTAACTCTGCAGACGACCACTCTACTCCTTTTTCCGAAGAGGAGTTAGATGGTGATGTGGCCCCAGCCTAGAGCCTTGATTCTACCTCTGCCTTGGACTGCATAGATTCGGTTTTACCTTCTGAAGAAGCAATCCTCGAAGCGATGATGGGTATAGATCAACCTTGGGAAGACTTACACCATCTTTCATACTTTCTTCCTCCATTGCAGGAAGTAGAATCTAGGTTCTTCGAGCTCTTTACTAGTGATGTTTGTACGATATCAAGTCCATTGGCTCCAGCACACTTTCGTGTCGAAGGTAATATGTCGGTGATTTTAAAAACGATATCTATAAATATCTCTAGGGACCCTAACGTGATCGATAATCTCTTCATCAGAATCGAATGTTCCCCTAAAGAAATTCAAATTTACACCGACCTCTTCAAGGAATTTTGAGATGTATTTGCTTGGTCTTATGAAGAAATGTCTGGCATTGATCCTTCTATAGTTCAACATGAGATCAAGACGTATGAAAGTGCCAAACCGGTCCGTCAAAGGCTTCGACCGGTTAATCCTAGGAAAGCAGCAGCAATTAAAGCTGAAGTTGAGAAGCTGCTAAAGGCAGGTTTTATATACCCTGTTCCTCATACTGATTGGGTTTCTAATCTAGTCCCTGTGGATAAAAATCAAGGAACAATCCGAGTGTGCATCGATTTTAGGGACCTAAACAAGGCTTGTCCGAAAGACAATTACCCCACGCCATTCATTAATCAGATTATTGACGAGTGTGCGGGTAATGAGATTTTTTCCTTCATGGATGGTTTTTCCGG
Organism: Pinus tabuliformis; assembly: GCA_031772625.1. NCBI lineage: Eukaryota > Viridiplantae > Streptophyta > Pinopsida > Pinales > Pinaceae > Pinus > Pinus tabuliformis. Next base: position 1,095,804,763 of record CM062820.1, read on the forward strand.
CTATAATCAAATTTCTATCCGTCCTGAAGATCAACATAAGATAGCTTTTATATGTCCCTGGGGTACTTTTGCATACAGAAAGATGCCTTTTGGTCTTCAAAACAATGGAGCCACTTTCCAGCAGGCCATGTCATATGCTTTCAACGAAATCAAACATATCATTGAAGCATACTTGGATGATCTCGCTGCTCGTTCTTGAAAGAGAACTGATCACCCTAGTCATCTTCGATTGGTTTTTGAGCGATGTCGTTTCTATGAAATCTGGTTGAATCCCAACAAGTGTGTTTTCGCGGTTACGTTAGGTCGGTTATTAGGATTCATCATTTCAAATGAAGGTATTAGGGTTGATCCCTTCAAGGTAGAGGCAATAATTCAGTTGCCTCCCCCGTCCTCAATTCGACAACTTCAAAGTCTTCAAGGGAAGGTTAATTTCTTAAGACGGTTTATAGTGAACTATGCCAAGATCACTAAAGGGTTCATGCGTTTGCTATGGAAAGGAGTTCCATTTGTATGGGACACGCAGTGGTCATTCGATGATTTGAAAAAGGCATTAGTCTCTGCCCCGCTTTTGAGTCCACCGGATTATGGTAGGGACTTCCTTTTATATCTCGTTGCAGCAGAATCAACCATTGGTATGGTTCTCGTTCAGGAAGACAATGCTCTCACAGAGCATGTGATTTATTATTTGAGCCGAGGCTTGATAGGTCCTAAACTTCGCTATTCTCTGGTTGAGAAGTTGGCCTTGGCAGCTGTCCAGTGACTCCGTCATTATATATTGCTACGCAAAACTTTTGTCTTAGCAGCGGCCAATCCATTTCAGTTTGTCCTCAGTAAGCAAGTGATTGGGGGCAAATATAATCGATGGATAGTCATTTTACAAGAATTTGATCTCGAGTTCTTGTCCGCCAAGTCTAAGAGATCTATGGTTTTTGTCGAGCTAATTTTCGAGCTGCCTTGTGGAGAGGACACTATTTATGAGGAAAGTTTTCCCGGTGAACATTTATTCCTCATCTCTTCACTCGACCCTTGGTATGGAGATATCATTGTCTATCTCCAGACTTCGAAGTTTCCCTCTACTTTCTCTAAGGATGAACGTCGAAAATTACGTCACCTGGCTAAAAATTATGTTATCACTGGTGATACATTATATCATCGAGGGGTTGATTCAATCCTTCGGCTCTGTTTAACATAGAGGAAGCAAAGTCAGTGCTAAATGACTGCCACAGTGGAGCTTGTGGTGGTCATCTATCAGGGCTTGCTACAGCCCAGCGCATCTTGCGTACCAGCTATTTTTGGCCTTCGCTCTTTAAAGACTCTGTTGAAGCGGTCAAACGTTGTCACCCCTATCAAATCTATACTCAAAAGATGCGCCCTCATCCAGCTCCTTTTTTTCCCGTTGTCGCTGTCGGTCCCTTTACTAAGTGGGGTATCGATTTTACAACTTGTAATCTGCCTTCAGCGGCGAATCACAGGTACATTATCGTGGTTGTAGACTACTTTACGAAGTGGGCCGAGGCCATGCCCACTTATAAAAATGATAGTGACACGGCAGCATTGTTCCTTTTTAATCAAATTATCTCAAGATTCGGTATCCCGAGAGAGATTGTCACTGATCATGGCAGTCATTTCCAGAATCAACTGATGTCTGAATTGGCTCTCAAATTGGGTTTCCGACAGGAGCATTCATCTCCTTATTATCCTCAGGCCAATGGACAGGTCGAGGTAGTTAACAAAACTCTTAAGACGATCCTGCAACGGACAATCGACAAAAATCAGTCCAATTGGCATCTTATGTTGTATCCAGCTCTTTGGGCATACCGGACCTCCGTGAAGACTGCTACTGGTTTTACACCTTTTCAGTTAGTTTATGGGATGGAATCTATCTTCCCTATTGAATGTGAAATTCCATCTCTTAAGTTAGCTGTTGAGCTCCTTCCAGAGACTTCGAGTCTCGAAGAGCGCCTCCTTCATTTGGAACATCTCGATGAGTAGCGTCGAGATGCTACCACAATGAATGAGGCTCATAAGAAAAGGGTTAAAACTCTGTATGATAAAGTTGTTTGTCCTCGACTCTTTTCTGAAGGTGACCTTGTCTTGGTCTATGACCAAGATAAGGACACCTTGGGGGTAGGCAAGTTTAAGCCTATGTGGTACGGTCCCTTCATTATTAAACGAGTTTTAGAAAAAGGGTCGTATGAGTTAATCGATTTTGAGGGAAACAAGTTGGCGGAGCCCCAAAACAGGCTCTACCTAAAGAAGTACTTTTCTTAAGTAGGAGTTAGGCAATGGCTTCTTTGTACATTATGTATATTTGTACATATCTCATCGAGAGTTTTTGATATCAACACTTTTTGGTCTATTGTGGCAGGTGTTGATGGATGACTTGGTCTATTTTGGGTTCGTCGATGGTGCTAGTCGGCACACTCGGAATCTCGCTTCCGCAGCTTGGGTACTCTACTATCCAACTAGTCAATTGATGGTATCAAGGGGCGTATGCATTGGTCCCGCTTCAAATAATATGGCTGAGTATACTGTCGTCATTAATTTACTATCCGAGGCAATTTCTTATGGAATCGACTCGTTGGTAGTTTATCTTGATTCACAATTGATAGTGTCACAATTGAACAACATTTATCGGGTAAGGGATCCATGTTTATATCGCCAGTATTTAAGGGTGAGGTTGTTGCAAAGATCATTTACTTATATTAATTATTTGCACATTCCAAGATCTCATAATTGGTTAGCAGATTCTATCGCTAATCAAGCATTAGACTAGCACATCAATCATTCATCACAATAAAATCAAGCATCAAAAAGTCGAACTGTATATATATATATATATATATATATATATATATATCATAAAACATCTCGAGTGTACATAAGTCTGTCCAAAAAATATACAAAATTGGGACTCAAATGCCCATAATCATGTCCGGTATATCTAATGCCCCGGCTTAGGATGAGCGGCTAAGTAGGTAGCTATCGCATTGGCTACACGCCTAAAAGTGCGAACCCAGTCACGTGGCATGCCAACCACATGACGCTGCATATCCTCCGGAAGGTCCTCTACGGCAGCCATCGGTACTCGATGAGTATGTCTCACCAAGTATCATTGAATTGTATGTAGAAGTCGTTCTGTATCAGCAGCCACCTCTTCGGCTCCTTGGTCGCGCCGTCCATGCCGCGGGAACCCATCTGGTCGTACCGGCCCAATATCTGGAACATGATCATCATATTAGTCATTCGAATCCCACCAAAAATATTTTTCAAAATTCATTATTATATTTGAAAAATCAAAAAAATCATAAAATCAAAAAATACTTACCAATGTCGCCCCATGCTGCGGTCGGTGGTAATGCTAGATCGGGATCTCCTCGGAAATCCAACCCAGCATAAGGGTAGTCATCTATGGCAATGATGTGTTGATCCCACCAGGTAAAGAAGTCATCATCAAATGCAGTCTATGGGACCTCCCCACCCCCTAGACGTTTCATCAGGTCGGCCCACCTACCCATGCGTGGATCTCGTGGGGTGCTAATGGAAACTGCTACCCTAGGACGGAGTGCAGGGACCCTCTTAAGAAAGAAAGAACACAGAATAGTCCCATATCCAAAGTTTTTGGTCTACCCCCTCTTGATAGAAGTGAGCTGGCTCTTCATGCTGGCTAGAAGAGGAGTACACCAGTCAAATGCAGTGGAGAGACAGTCAACCGCCAAGCTCATGGTTAGTCGTGATGCCTGGTGCAGAGAAGCTGATCTATTCACCCTAGCTATGGTGAACAGGATTATCCTCAGCGATATACTCGCCACATGTGTGATGGAAATTTGACTTCCAACATTCTTTGAATGTCCCGAGCAATATATCTGTACGTAGTCCTCGATCGAGATACTACTCCGTGTCCTGCCCCGGGAATGTACTACCTCTCCCCTTCGAGAAAGGCCTGTGATGAAGTAGATATCTTCCACTTCTATCCAGAGTGGCATCTAGTCAATCATAAAGGCATCCTCCTCGATATTCCAGTAACTAATGAGCATCTAAAGCAGACGTGTGTTTGCTTTCATATTCGACAGTTTGAAGAATTTAAGCAAACCACATCCTCGTAGGGCATCCAAAGCATCATGATCGTTCATGACCTCATCATCCACTGCAGTATGCTCTCTTTCTCGCCAAGTGACTGGCATCCTGAAGGAAAAATGATTTTTAACTGTTCGTTTTTTGTTTAAAATGTTCGCGGCGTATACGCGGGTCCCTTTGCACACAGTCGCGTATAGGGCCCGCATGTACGCGGGTTTCATATTACCAACCCGCGTATACGCCACGGTGAAATTTTTGGCAAAAAATTCAATGGTAAAACATTAATTAAAAATCCTAAAACTAGTCACAATGGATTGCAAGACAAGTATAAGAGTTACCTGGAGGTTTTTGAAGAATCTGAACGGTTGAATTTGGCATATGGAAAGTTTGCTCCTTTTGCTCCACTTCTCTGCTCTCAAACTCAAATGGTGAAAATGGTGAGTCCAAAAACTCTTTTATAGGTTTTGAAAATGCAAAACTTTTTTCAAAATTTTATTTTGTTTGGCCTCATGTAACTTTTAACTTGGGAGCTTGGAATGTCAAGAATGGTTTGATTTTCAGGACATTTTGGACGTTTTTTCGACAGTTTCGAGACGGTTCCATGACTGCTGACCCGTCATGGCAGGTATCATTTTCTCACTGGCATATAGGTTAGGGAAGCCATTTTTCCGTTGCATTATGCATACTAGCCTCCATTTTTCGATACATCTGCCATAGGTTCGATCCCATCATGTTATGGTTCATAAGCCATCTTCACTCGCCGATTCCTTAAATCATGACACAATGGTAGAAGCCATCCTTTACATGGGCATCGTAGTTAGCACCTCACTGACGTTTGTTGCCCATGCTGCTCTGATCTGAGTAGGCTCAGGAGTCCTCTTTAGTCCCACCATGACTTATGTGATGAAGCCTCATTCCTCTTTGCTTCTTCGTTTCATTCTGGCCTTATACCCTAGAGGCTCCTTTGTGTTGAGTTGTACCACTGCATTTCATTTTGACCATTTTCACCTTTTGGCCGTGAACCGGTTGTTTGGTCAATTTAGTGATGTCTAAATTGCAACTTTTAAATGTCAACCCGGGGCTCGTAAGCTGATGAAGTGAGGTGTACTATATGTACTTAGGTAACCGTTTTCTTAGTCTTTTGTCGTTTTTAGCTTTTTAAGTTTGTTTTTGAATGTATCTTTCCTACTGTGATGTGATGGAAATGTAATAAAGCAAGTGAAATGTGGATGATTGTGGTGATCTCTAAATGATTTCTCAAAACTTAAAAATTATTCTACAAGAAATCTTGAACAACAACTGCAATAAAATCAACTCTTAAAGGAAAATAAAGACATCAAATAAAGGACTAATGACATCGGCCCAGTATCTCTGCTGCTAAATGAAAATGAAAATGAAATCTATATTAAATCCAACTAGAAGTAAGAACAACTATCTCACACTATTTCAACTCTTCAACTTAATCTTCTCTATGAAAAGATATCATGAAATGTTAAGCAATGTGAAATCTAAGTGAAACTACATAAAAGAGACTAGTCACAATACTTTAACTTTCTCTTAACCTTTTGCCTTTCAGCTGAATTTATCATGTAAGAAACAGTTATGAATAAGTCAAGTAATGTGAGTTCTAAAGCAAACTAAATCAAGCTATACTAAGTGATATTTTGGCTCCCAATAAAGTTATTTGATTATGGAAAGGAACCATCAATAGATGAACAACTTGATATCTAAGAGCAGAAAGTAAATATGCAAGTTAAAGAAATGACAGTAAGGAAAATCAAAACTGCAAAACAATGAAGGTCAGCAACATAGACAAGATGATCACGCATGCCACTAGTTATGAAAAGAAAAGAAGGAAAATTGTCCCGGGCTTGCCTAAGAAACCTGCATAACACATTGATCAGTCATGAACATAAAAGTGCAGAAATGTAAATCAACAGAAATCAAAGTTTATGTACAGCTAATATACATGTTGAAAAGAAATAAAAACATAGCAATTTAAAAGACATTTGTACAGCTAATATACATGAAACAAGAAAAAGAAATGCAAGAAATTAAAGGTTACTGTACGGGGCTTCAGCAAACAGGGGCCCTCTGCCTACTTCAGTCGGTTCAAGGAGTAGTTATACGCTTAAATGCAAAACAGTTTTCTCATGTATTGACAGCAAACGTAAAAGTACGGTGGGGAGCTCAAAATTACATTAAAAACGATTACAAAACGATTAACTCTACATCGTTCAAGGACGCTTTATTTATAAGGACAAAGCAAACTACTTTAACGAGATCTATGCTATTCAACCAGCTGTTTAAAAACACGTGAATCCTCTGCGTCCCCGGATCTAGGTAACTGTCATCGTGTTCATTCAATCTGGAGAGTATGGTTGTTGGATTCGTGCTTCTAGATTGTCTCTGTGGCTGAAAATGATGCCACCTAGCTTCACGTGCCCAAAAACAGAGCAACGCAGAGCCGTGCCACCGCTGAACACTCCTGTTGACCGGTATTTGCCTCCTCGTTGATCGAGGGCTTTTATGGCTGTTCTGGGTGATCTGGAGGGACACATGCCATGTCCTTGACCCCTGGAACTTGCCCATGTGGCTCATCTTCTCAGAGGACACCTGTAACATATCATTTAATAAAATGGCTGCGAAATCCTGTGCTGGCTGCAGAAACCTGGATCAGCTGCGGAAACCTGTGTTGGCTGCGGAAACGCAGCACTCTGAACCAAAATTCTAAACCAAACAACAGTCATTAGCATAGTTAGAAAACCATGTAAAAAGTCCTAAAATACAATGATTTAATCAACTTGGTGGATGAAATGAGTGGGAAAAGGAGGCTGAGAGGTGTATGGGAAGGTACAGGTTCAAGGCTCTACATACCCCCACTGTGAAGGTGTTGCATGTCCTCATGCAACCAAAACTTAATTCTTTTCCTCAATCCATGTGCTCTGATGCTTCTGCAAGAACATCCAGCCTTCTTCTCTTTCTTCTTGATGCCAAAATGGTCCTTGGTTTCTTAACTAGACACTTGAACTTCAAATTAATCAATGCCCTGCTCAGCTTCTTACACTTTTTCTTCAACTTTCTATTCTTCTTCTGCCACAGTCCTAAGTGAAGCATGGTATTGTCATGGACAATCTTGTCCACTTTACTTTGCTCTTTTAATGCTTCATTTTCTTGTTTAATGTGCCTGTTTAGGACTTCTAGCTCAAACACTTCCTGTTTTAAAGACTGTACTTGTGCATCAAGTGGCAAGGTAGTGCTTGGTCCTGCAGCTGATTGTTCCAAGGACTCTAAGTAGTTATATGCTTCTTGCTGGGTGGAATCTACCTCAGGTGTTTTTCTCGGCCTGAACTCAAATTCTGGTAAAGGAGGATTTTTTTCTCTTTCCTGCTGAAAAGGACTTTCCTCACGTGGAGGACTTGCCTCAATGTCTTGCTGAGCTGGACCTTTTTCAGGTGTTCCTTCACCTAAATCAATAAAGTGTGATTATTTTTCTTGGGTTACATTTTTCTTTCCTTTGTGCCTACTGCTCCTCCTCACATGTGGACTAGTGCTCTCTTTCTGTGCACTGTGTTTTTCTTTTTGTTTTCTCTTTTTGATGGCAGCAGCATGAAGATGTGCTAATCTATCGGCCAGAGTTTGAGACTCTTCTTCTACAGATGGTTCAGGGGATGGATATGTCTCTTGAATAGTTATTTTACCTTTGTCCTTTTTCTGCTTCTTATTTCTAGCTCCCTCTTCTTCTTCCTCCTGAACAGTTTCCTGAGTGTCTACTGTAGGAAGGTCCTGGGCTGTAACATTTCTTTCTTTCCTCCTACTTCTTTTTGGGATTTTTGGGGAACTGCTGGCAGAGGCTTCAGTCACTTCTTGGAAGTGATTTCTGATCAAAAACTTTTCCCAAGTATCGTTATTATTTTTCAATTGATCTTCAATGAGAATTCTGATGAGCCCGTGATGGTAAAGGTGGGATTCAATATGGCCTACATGTTTCTGAACAGTAGAGCTCATTTTCTTCAGGCTTGCTAACAGAAAGTAAGGTAAATTAAGGGCATGGCCTTCCATAAAATTCATCATAATCCTTGCATGATACATGTACATGGTGCCAAAATGACCCTCGCATGTAATAAACTTCTGAACAAGTAATAACAGTGCAGACCATTCCTCTTTGATTACATGCACAGGAATTCCTTTAGTAAATATAGAAGTATCCATACCTAGGTTTTTGAGCATGACTTTCCATCCTTGATCATCCAGACCTCTGTTTTTAAACCATCTGTCTCCCTCTTGTGGTAAACTGGTTGCTGCTGCTATTGTGGCCTCTGTTATTGTAAATTTCAAGTCCCCTACCTCCACTACGTGTCCATTAAAGGACCGAGAAAAGGTTTTAGTGACTTCCTTATTATAACCTCTGAACTTTTGAATAAATTTCAGCCATTTTGCTTTCTTCAATGACTCCTTCGTCTGCGGATACCCCTCCAGGTATTTTGGGCCCTCAGGTTCAGCTCTGAGTAACTTTCCCATTCTCGGCTTTCAACCCCGGCTGAAAATTTTAATGTGTGTGGATGTTCAAGGGAAAAACGAACTGATTACGGGATTCTTAAGGTAAGTGGAGTGGCCGTAATTGAAATGCAAAGCGTATGCATGTGGCTGTAATCAGGGTTTAGAGCAAAGCTATGGAGGTTGCAGCAGAAATGGAGAGCAGAGAATGGTATGAGCACCGAGGTAAGCAACAGTCACGGGTTTAGTTTCAAATGCATGCGGGAGTGAAGTGATAAATGCTGCGGAAATTATGGTGGAGGAGAGCCGTAGTACAGTAGGTCACTTCTTCCACGTACGGCCAATAAATGAAAGAGCAGCCCCATTTCGAGTTTGAATTAATAGTGATTATGGGACCGTTAGAAAGGAATGAGGTGGATGGATTATCATCGTGGAAGAGGAGTGATATGGATCTTGCCGTATCAAATCATTGTATTTAGTGAAATTTCCATGATCTAATAACTATGCATACAATGACATTAAATTGTTATTTGGTAGAGATTTTGATCATACCTTTGGAATTTTGCCATTTGTTGATTAAGGCTTCTGAACCATTATTGCTCTTTGATCTTGCAGATGCCTCATATCTTTGTTGCCTTTGGTGATGATGATGCTAACCTTTGACTGTGATTTTTTTTTAAAACAGAGTGCTGCTGGCTGTAGAGACAGAGTGATGCTGGCTGCGGAAATCGTTTCGAGCTGCGGAAACTGGTTCTAGCTGCGGAAACGGTTTCCAGCTGCAGAAACTAAGACAACACCCCTTTAACTGCACAAAGATAGTTAGAAAAAGAACTAACTGAATGAAAATAGTCCTGAGAGGGACTTTTATTGATGGAGTGGAATGAAATGAGTGGAATGAGATGGAAATGAAGTGGAGTGAAGTGGAATGGAGATGAAGATGGAAATGACAAGTGAGGTGGAGTGAAGATGGAAAGGAAGAGAGATTTTTTTTTTTTTTGGAAAATATAGAGTGTCAGGTGTCCCTGATTTTCACTCTACATTTTCTGTATAAGACTGCCAATCTATGATTGGTTTTCAGGCTTATACAAAAGTTTTTTTTTCTTTTTTTTTTTTTTTTTTTTTTTTTTTTTTTTTTTCAACTGAAAGAAACAAAGACTAGGCTGATGGAGGAGAAGAATTCTTCTCCACCAGCCTCATTGCAGAATTTTCTTGAAACATTTTGACAAAGTCCTCTTTTGAGAGTGGCTTATGATAAATTTTCAATCGGTGGCCATTCACAATAAGAGGAGTTTGAAACTCATCAATAGTCTTGACTCGAACTGCTCCATTGCTAAAGACTTCATCAATCTCATATGGTCCAAGCCAATGAGTCTGAAATTTTCCTTTGAAGTCTTTAAACTTGGAATCAAACAGTAACGCCCAATCTCCCTTTTGAAACTTTTTCTCTTTGATATATCTGTCATGCCACTTAGTTCTTTTGTGCTGAACTAGATCAGTCCTTAAAATTGCATCTTGTCTTATTTCATCTAGCTCATTCGGCTGCTCCATTCTGTGCTTTTGGGCTTCTGATAGATTCATCCCCAACTGAACTGCCATCTTGAAGGTCTTGACTTGAAACTCAATGGGGAGCAAGACTTCTTTCCCATAAACAAGTTCATAGGGAGAATGTCCTGTTGTGTTCCTCCATGTAGTTCTATAGGCCCATAAGGCTTCAGGAAGCCTTTCTGCCCAATCTCTTCTGTGGAGATGAACAGTTTTGGTGATGATGCTCTCAAGAACTTTGTTTGTAGATTCCACTTGACCATTTGCTTGCGGATGGTATGGAGTAGATTTTCTGTGCTTGATTTTGTATTCTTCCATCAGCTTCTCCATCAAGTAAGATGTAAATTGACTTCCCTGATCTGTCACAATTTCTCTTGGGACACCAAAACGAGTAAAAATATCCTCAAAAAGAAATTGAACAACCGAATTTTCAGTGGCAGAAGGCAATGCCTTGGCTTCTACCCATTTAGTAACATAATCAGTGCAAACCAATATATACTTCTTTTGTCTAGATGGTGGATTAATAGGTCCAATGAAATCTAAAGCCCATTTTTCAAAGGGTTCGATGAGTACCTGTGGCTGTAATGGCATTTCATTTGAAAGAGTTGGTCTCCCAACTCTTTGGCAGCTGTCACACCTTCTAACATATTGTTTTGCATCTTTGAAGAGAGAAGGCCAATAATATCCTAAAGAAAGGATTTTATAGGCCGTCCTCTTGTCAGCAAAGTGTCCACCGCACGGTTCATCATGACATGCCTTAAGGATGTCAGGCATTTCATCTTCCCGAACACATCTTCTGATCACACAATCTAGCCCTGTTTTGAACAATTCATTAGAAATCCATGAATAATTTGAACTCTCCTGAATAATTTTCCTTTTCTCATTAGGAAATAAGTGTGGAGGTAGCTTCCCTGTAACCAAATAGTTAGCAATATCTGCATACCAAGGAGTTTTAGTAGTTACTGCAAACAAATATTCATCTGGAAACTTATCCTCTACAGGAGAATCTTCGTTAGTATTTTGGATTCTAGACAAGAAATCAGCTACTGTATTTTGTTTCCCTGGTCTATCTAACACAGTAATATTGAATTCTTGTAAAAGTAAAAGCCATCTTGTAACTCTGCCATTAGTAACAGGTTTGTTCATGAGATATCTAATTGCAGAATGATCAGTATGGACAAAAGTTTCATAGCCTATTATATAATGTCTAAACTTGTTGATTGCATGCACAACAGCTAAGAACTCTTTTTCAGTCACAGTATAATTTAACTCAGTGGGAGTCAAATTTTTACTGGTGTAGTAAATGGCATAAGGAACTAAATCCTTTTGACCCAACACAGCTCCTAGAGCTGTATCTGAAGCATCTGTAGAAATATGGAAAGGAAGTTTCCAATTTGGCCCTCTCAAAATGGGTGCTTCAGATATTCTTGTTTTTAAAGTTTCAAATGCAGATTGACAGTCAGGATCCCAATTGAATTCACAGTCTTTTGTAAGTAATTTGAAAAGCGGAGATGCTATCTTAGTGAAGTTTTCAATAAATCTTCTATAATATCCAGTAAATCCAAGAAAACTTCTAACATCTTTTTGACAATTTGGAATAGGTAACTTGGAGATGACTTCAACTTTTGATCTATCAACTTTAATTCCATCTCCTGAAATATGATGTCCTAAAACAATCCCTTCAGTAAACATCATAAAACATTTTTCATGACTTAATGAAAGATTTGTTTCTTTACATCTTATAAGGACTTTTTCCAAATTTTCTAATGCCTCTTCAAATGAATTACCATAAACTGTAAAATCATCCATATAGACCTCTACACAATCATGAATTAGATCAGAAAAGATTCCCAGTACTGCCCTTTGAAATGTTGCGGGTGCATTACATAATCCAAAAGGAAGTACTCGGTAAGCAAAAGTTCCCCATGGACAGGTAAATGTGGTCTTGTCCTGATCTTCAGGTGCTACCTGAATTTGATTGTAACCACTAAAACCATCCAAAAATGAGAAATACTTTTTGCCTGCTAAAGTATCTAATACTTGATCAATAAAGGGCAAAGGAAAGTGATCCTTCAAAGTTGCTTTGTTCAATTCCCTGTAATCAATGCAAACCCTCCATTTACCATTCTTTTTAGGTACTATAACCAAAGGAGAAACCCACCGGCTATCTGAAATGGGGTAAATGAAGTTTACATTAAGTAACTTTTGGAGCTCTTCTTTCACTATCTCCCTAAGGTTTGGATTCATCCTTCTTTGAGATTGTCTGATTGGTCTACTATTTTCCTCAATGTAGATGTGATGAATGCAAGTCTTCGGGTCAATACCTTTCATATCGGTATACTCCCATGCAAATGCAGTAGAATGTTTTTGCAAGACTTTGGTTAGCTCTTCCTGTTGTGATTTTTCCAAGTTTTTGTTGATATTCAATGTTTTTCCTGGAAAAATCTCAATGGCAGAACTACCAAATTCTTCCATAGAGAAAAGAGACATTTGTCTAGATGATAGACACTCAATGTCAGAATCCAACTGAAATTGTGTGTGGTCATATTCTGAAAATGGTTCAAAGTTTTCTAATGTGTTCAGAATTTGACTATCTTCACTGATCTCAGAAATGGTAAAGACAGGTTGTATAGTATCTTCATCATCAACCCACTCATTATCTCCTATTTCTGTAATTGCTTTTGCTGGAGGATACAGATTGAACTTCTTTGTCGAATTACCATCAGAAATATACATATCCCCAGACCTACAACTTATGAAAGCATCAGCTGTGGCTAGCCAAGGTCTTCCTAAAATAAGAGGATGTCCTCCTAGATTACTCTTGGGAGTTAAAATCATGAAATCCACTGGATATTCCCAAGAGTCTAAGGAGACTGGAATGTCTTCTAATACACCATCTGGTTTAATAATTGATCGATCTGCAAGTTGCAATAAAGTAGGTGTAAAAAGAAGGTTAGGAAGTTTTAGCTGTTCCATAGTCTGTCTACTCATGATGTTGATAGCAGCCCCTAAATCAATCAAAGTATTTGGTATTTCTACCCCATTGATATGTGTTTTGACAATTGGACTACCGGGATCTACATATTTCTGCATAGTAATTTTTCCCATCATGATATCTGCAATTTTCCCTACCAGGTGGATTCTTCTGGTATCTCTTGGTTTCCTTCCTGGTCTTTTAAGACTCAACTCCTTTATTGTTTTTGCTAGAATAGGAATCTCTTTAATGGCTTGTAACAAGGGAATCTTGATACAGACATTCTTCAATTCATCTAGAAAATTATAGTCAGGCAACCAAATTTGTTTTTCCACTCCTTTGTCAATTTGTAATCTTTCAGGAAAAGGAGGTGTGGATAAAGATGCAGGTTGCTCAACTATGGGAGTTGTGGGGGTTAACTCTTTTTCTTTTTCTTTTTGAGTGTTTGGGTTTTGAAGAGATGCTTCAGAACCCTTATTGGCTTCAAGAGACTCTTCCTCAAAAATGCTTTGCTCTTGAGCATTTATAGAAGGTTTATCTAGGACTCTACCTGATCTGAGTTGTACATCATTGAGAGGAACAATCATATAGGTAGGAAATTGTTGACCTTCCATCATGTAAGCATTTTGAGGGTTTTTATTATTGGGGTTTGGCAATGGCTGAGAAGGAAGTTGATTTGACTTCTGTTGGAATGGAAGCAAGAGTTGAGAATTTGGATTCTGTTGAGAAGGTTGTTGTTGTTGTTGTTGTGGAAATGGCAATGATAGTTGTGGATTTTGATTTGGAAGTTGTGGAGCTTGTTGGTTTTGAAAAGATGGAGGATATTGGTAAAATTGAGCAAATCTCCCATAAGGATTTTGCATACCTTGTACCCATGATTGAAAAGGATTTTGAGGTTGGGACCAAGGTTGTTGCCAAGGATTCCAATTTGGTGGGGGTTGAAAATTCATAGAGTTGCTAAACCCTTGATTTTGTTGCCCCTGCCAAGGTCTCCTTGCAACAAAACAGAGAGATTCGATTGTATTTGGATCTTCTTGAAAGACAGCTTTGAGCCCAGGAATTGAAGGACAATCCTTGGTCTCATGATTCTCTGAACAAATTACACATGTTTCTACAACTTTTGCATCCAAGGGACATTCCCTTAGAGCATGTTTCTTCCTACACTTTGGGCAAAAGATGGCCAAAGCCTCAGCTTCTGCTTTCTGCTTATTGTGAATCTTAAGGGTGTCTAGTTGCTCACTAAGACTCCCTAAGATATCAGTTTTGAATTCATCAAGCATGTTGCCAATCTCAGCCCTACTTACCGATCCAGTTGCAGATTTATTTGCTCTGATGAGAGAAGGATCTCTAGGCCCTTTTTGAGTTTTAGATTTCCCCCTTGAGAGATGGACACATAATTCTGCTATATCAAAAAGTGGAAGTTGAGATATATCTCCCTTTCCCATCATGTTCAAAATATCTATCCATTCATCTCTAATGGCTTTTAATAAAAGGGCTTTCAAGGTCTCCTCATCCAAGTTACTCATTTTTTCTCTTTTCAGGTTATATTGAAATCTTTCAAGTAACTCCTCCAAGTTTTCATCTTCTTTTTGCATCATTTTGAATACCTCATCCTTGTGATTGGTGGGCATACAATAGTCCAGGTACCTATCCAAAAATGCTTGTTTCATATCATTCCAAGACCTAATGGATTGAGTGAGTAATCCCATGAACCATTTCAAGGCTGCTCCTTTCAATGTTGAAGGAAACAATTTGAGTTTTTGAGAGTCTTCCAAATAATCATAAGTTCGACACACTACCTCAAACTCAAATAGAAATGTTTCAGGGTCCTCATTCCTGAACCCATGGAAGTTTGGGAGGACAGATGGTGAGATGTTTTTCATTGTGGCTCGGGAGTCCTCATCGACTATAGGAAATCCGAATGAGTTATCCCCATCCCTATTTCCCCCAATGTTACCTCTACCTCCTCCATTATTTCCTCCTCCTCCTCTACCTCTACCTCTACCAAATCCAGTTGCTCCTTCCTCTGTCATGGTAGTTTCCCTGGAGACTTCAGAGTCTTCTGGTTCTTCTACTAAGGGTGTATGAGAAGGAATTTCTCCCTCTTCTTCAGATGATTCTACTTCTTCAATTACAATTTGTCTCTCTGTAGAAGGAAGGAAAGGATCTCTTTATAGTTCAGATTTGATGGAAGGTGTGGGAGAGTCGACTCCTGCCTCTTGAATTCCAGGAATCCTAGGGCTAGGAGTGTAAGTTGGAGATGATGGAGGTGTCTCTTGTCTATTCCTTGAAGTAGATGGAGTTGTAAAAATCGAACTTTTGGCTCTAGCTAAAAACCTTCCCCTAGAATCTCTTGCTCTATGCATGTCATTTTTTTTTTTTTTTTTTTCTTCAAGTCGGGCTAATAATTCTCTTTCTGATCTTCCAAGTCACTCTAGGTGCAAGAAGAGAGCATACTCAAGAAACTATTAAACCAATAACTTTCTCTTTTCTGATCCTCCAGATCACATTAAGTGCAAGAGGAGAGCATACTTTGAGATGTTATCAATTTTCCTTCCTTGAAATTTTCTTGTTTTTTTTTTTAAGAATTTGGCTACCTAATTTCACTTCCCCGGCAACGGTGCCAAAATGTTTGGTCAATTTAGTGATGTCTAAATTGCAACTTTTAAATGTCAACCCGGGGCTCGTAAGGTGATGAAGTGAGGTGTACTATATGTACTTAGGTAACCGTTTTCTTAGTCTTTTGTCGTTTTTAGCTTTTTAAGTTTGTTTTCGAATGTATCTTTCCTACTGTGATGTGATGGAAATGTAATAAAGCAAGTGAAATGTGGATGATTGTGGTGATCTCTAAATGATTTCTCAAAACTTAAAAAGTATTCTACAAGAAAGCTTGAACAACAACTGCAATAAAATCAACTCTTAAAGGAAAATAAAGACATCAAATAAAGGACTAATGACATCGGCCCAGTATCTCTGCTGCTGAATGAAAATGAAAATGAAATCTATATTAAATCCAACTAGAAGTAAGAACAACTATCTCACACTATTTCAACTCTTCAACTTAATCTTCTCTATGAAAAGATATCATGAAATGTTAAGCAATGTGAAATCTAAGTGAAACTACATAAAAGAGACTAGTCACAATACTTTAACTTTCTCTTAACCTTTTGCCTTTCAGCTGAATTTATCATGTAAGAAACAGTTATGAATAAGTCAAGTAATGTGAGTTCTAAAGCAAACTAAATCAAGCTATACTAAGTGATATTTTGGCTCCCAATAAAGTTATTTGATTATGGAAAAGGAACCATCAATAGATGAACAACTTGATATCTAAGAGCAGAAAGTAAATATGCAAGTTAAAGAAATGACAGTAAGGAAAATCAAAATTGCAAAACAATGAAGGTCAGCAACATAGACAATATGATCACGCATGCCATTAGTTATGAAAAGAAAAGAAGGAAAATTGTCCCGGGCTTGCCTAAGAAACCTGCATAACACACTGATCAGTCATGAACATAAAAGTGCAGAAATGTAAATCAACAGAAATCAAAGTTTATGTACAGCTAATATACATGTTGAAAAGAAATAAAAACGTAGCAATTTAAAAGACATTTGTACAGCTAATATACATGAAACAAGAAAAAGAAATGCAAGAAATTAAAGGTTACTGTACGGGGCTTCAACAAACAGGGGCCCTCTGCCTACTTCAGCCGGTTCAAGGAGCAGTTATACGCTTAAATGCAAAACAGTCTTCTCATGTATTGACAGCAAACGTAAAAGTACAGTGGGGAGCTCAAAATTACATTAAAAATGATTACAAAACGATTAACTCTACAACGTTCAAGGACGCTTTATTTATAAGGAGAAAGCAAACTACTTTAACGAGATCTATGCTATTCAACCAGCTGTTTAAAAACACGTGAATCCTCTGCGTCCCCGGATCTAGGTAACTGTCATCGTGTTCATTCAATCTGGAGAGTATGGATGTTGGATTCGTGCTTCTAGATTGTCTCCGTGGCTGAGGATGATGCCACCTAGCTTCATGTGCCCAAAAACATAGCAACGCAGAGCCCTGCCACCGCTGAACACTCCTGTTGACCGGTATTTGCCTCCTCGTTGACCGCGGGCTTTTATGGCTGTTCTAGGTGATCTGGAGGGACACGTGCCATGTCCTTGACCCCTGGAACTTGCCCATGTGGCTTATCTTCTCAGAGGACACCTGTAACATATCATTTAATAAAACGGCTGCGGAATCCTGTGCTGGCTGCAGAAACCTGGATCAGCTGCGAAAACCTGTGTTGGCTGCGGAAACGCAACACTCTAAACCAAAATTCTAAACCAAACAACAGTCATTAGCATAGTTAGAAAACCATGTAAAAAGTCCTAAAATACAATGATTTAATCAACTTGGTGGATGAAATGAGTGGGAAAAGGAGGCTGAGAGGTGTATGGGAAGGTACAGGTTCAAGGCTCTACACCAGCTTCACTTGGACTCGCGTTTAAGCCAACTTTTGACCATGATGACTACAAAATCAAACTTGAATATCTTTTGACCTCTGCAAATTGACACACCTTGACCCGTGGAAGGAACACACCTTTGAGTGTCACTGACCAGTTTTCACCTCCCTGCATTGAGCATAGGAACGTTCCAATTCCCAGGAACTAGATCATCTGTTTCACCGACACTCGTTCTTTCCACTGTACCATAGCATTCTTTTATTCTTTTTCCAGATTAACAGAAAAAGACAAAAAAAATTATATATTCCAAAAAGAGCAGGAACGGGATAGTATTTCCACTTACTGTTGGCAGCTAGAGTCAGTCGTGTCGCCCTTGAACAAAGCACTCAAAATAAACTCTCCTCCATTTGGGCGGGATTTAGTTTGACTTAGGTACGCCTTAACCTTGTTATTGAGTCAGTTCTCCCCCGATTGGTTATCTCTTCCAATCATATGGAGGGTTTGTTCGTGCCTTCTGCATGACGAACTTATACAGAGTCATCATATGCTGCCACATAGTTACATTGAGTCGTGCTTTTGTTCAAGGGAAGTTAGCCTGAGTCGGCCTCTCTGCAGTGTCTCTTGACTCATTTTTCAGTCAGCCATCCCTGGTTGTCAGTATCATGTCTATCATCACATCAGTTATATTTGTCCTTTACTCGTGCCGGTTTGAGAAGGTCTCCATTGACTTCTTGCTGGCGGGTCTTGTCCTTATCGACGACGACATCTTGCTCTGAGGATAGGCCTAGAGCTGCACCCTGGCCCTATTTTCATTATTGATAGGTCACCCTGTGCTCAGCATCGATCAGTATCATGGGTCTTTGACTAAGTGTTTTCCCTTGTGTTCGACATCAGCTTATATTATCACACATTGGGATTCGTGCATTGACCCTATTGGTGGAAACATCGCCTATGTGTCAGCTTCCATTATTGGTTGGTTCAGGGGGTTTCTGTCATGCGCTAGCCACATCTTGTGTACGCCTGAAACATACTTCGGTCGGGTTACTACATCTCTTTCGTCTGATTCCTTCCACATTATTGGCCTACGGGTTACACTGACGCTAGATTGATGAAGGATGCCTTAATGCCTTCCTTCTAGCAGTTCTTTCCCTATCGACTCCGACTCATTACTCTAGGGCAAAGATCTAAAGTCCATTTGGCCGTACCTTGGGGTTTGCAGTCATTAGTGGTAGATCCTTCACTATCGACAGTGGGAAACCATCATTGTCTCATGATCGATAGATTCTTACAGGTGTTAGACTCCAACTCATCTATTCACACTTGTCAGATTGTACTGGGTACCTTGACGCTCATTATCATTATCGATGAGTAGTCTCGCGTTTGTTAACGGTATACATCAATGACGGGTTATCAAACGATTTCTCACATGGTCGACTTCAAATCAATTATTCCCATGGTGTAGAAATGTACCACAGCGGTCGGTGAAGACCTCAGGTTGTATCAGCATTCATTGGTTCACTTGACAGTTGCTCCTGTTGCTGCTAGTTGATACCATTCCACCTTATATGTTATAGTCAGTTATGGCGACATTCTATATGCTGGCACCTGAGTTTGCAGTGTACTACCATCCTATTCCATCATGTTCAGTTGGTACCTTTTGTGATCAGTTTTCGATATCAGTGATCTGGTTCATCCTTCAGCATCATTGACATTCTTATATGTGATATTCAGACATGTACTTGTTCGATCATGATCAGATGATCCATTATGTTTTTCCAGTTCTTTATACTTGTATACTTAGTGGATCCGCTTGTACTTGATATGCGGACATGCTTTACTTTTTCTGAGCATAGGTATGCCCGCCTTAGACAGTGTTTCTTTCTGATCTCCTTTTGTGGCTTGGCAGGTTGAACTCTGGTGAAGTCCTTCTCGGTTTTTGACAGATTTCCTTTCCATGGACTTGCTTAATACATTTCGGCCATCATGTACCCCTTCTGGCCTCATATATTAGGGGGCATCTGTTATAGCTCCAAATCTCACTCTTATGGTTTGTGATGTTGTACTCATGGCCCAGGATAACCCCTCCTTCCAGACCTGGTCCAAAATTTAGAAAAAAATGTTTTATTCCCTATACGCGACATTTCCCTGAGCTAAACACATGTATACGTGGGTCTGTGTATACCCAACCCGCATATATGTCTTAAAACACTTAAAAAAAATTAAATCTCCTTAATTTCGGGCGGAGATCGCGGGTTTTACCTGTTGATCACCTGTTAGTGCCTGTGGCCCAACTGTTCCCAACGAATTCCCAACTAAAAAACTACTTTGGGAGAAATATAAAAAGGCTTCAATGGTAAGGCCTAAGGGAGGAGAGAAGAGAGAGAAAGGTTATTATGCTGAGATTTCCCTGACCAGGTCTAAAGATCCTAGTGCCTCCTGCACTTCCCCCATTTTTACAGGAAACCCTTGTTTCCTTGTGTGATGATGTCCATCTACTACTTGTGATATCATGGAGTAAGTCATGGAAGGAGTTTGTTAAAGGCTTGAGACTGGATGAATCCAAAGGTCGGTTCCGCTTGGAGCCTGCAAAAGGATGACTCAAGTGAAATTATTCCTTTCTGTACTTTATTTGTCTATAATAAAAGAAACACATGTCTTTGTTCCTGATATAAATCTTCTTCATGTTTATGATATCCATGTTATGATTCATGTATGAATGGTTGTTTAATTGCATAACTAACTACCTTTCTTTATAATATGAAGATGGTTTCTTTATGATGTTTGGTCCATATACTATTGTACTTTCTTGAATTGGTTGTTTTGCAAGTCAAAGGAGCAAAAGGAACTCCAAGAAGGGTTTGGACCCTGGAAGGACCTTCTCAAACGTAGGACCTCAAGTACGCCCCTTATCGTAGAGTTTGCTTATATTAACAGTATGGTTGTATGGTATGTGTGTTTCTCTGTATAGACAACTTTCAGTCTGCTAGGGTATCAGCCCAAGACCCTAGGGGAACTTTTCCCTTAACAATTAATCTACTAACCATGAAGTTAACCTCAATCAACTTAGTTTTAACACAAAAATAAAAATAATAAAAATAAATTATGTTGTTATTCTAATTCATAATTTAATTTTCTTTTGTCAACTACAAAATGGTGCAAATTTCATATAATAATATATAATAGATAAGAAACTTCCTATGCAACCTATCAATCATGAGTTAAATCTGGATAAACTTGGTTTTAATAAAAAAATATAAATATTACTTATATTAAAAATAATGTAAGCAATATAAGTTTTATAGGAATATCAATTATATGCTCTTTTAGAATGTGGATTTCTACAGTGGTAATTCATGATAGGAAGAAAACGTTGCTAGAGAAATTGTGTTAGAAATGGTTGAAACATATGAGGTTTCAGGCGGACCCTTCAAAGATGATGAGGGAGATGAATAACAATCATATGTAAAGAGAAAGAGACCAATCCTTTAAAATTCAATTGTGCTACGAGAGACCTTAAAGAGGAGACGTTAGGGACGAAACATTAGGGAGGATATCCTACTTCCAGATGAGGTGAATCCACTTATTTATATTCTGTACCCGTTGTTTCCAATATAAGTGCTTATATATCTCTTTTCATCTTGAGTAGGATATCCCACTTCCAGATGACTTGAATCCACTTATTTATATTTTGTACCAACTGTTTCCAATATAAGTGTTATGAAACCAGCTCAAGAAAAGATAGATCAACGCCTTAGAATTCAGAATTTTCGAGGGGGCAACCTCCTTTACATTACATAAATGAACAATTCTTCAATGATACAAATGAAAAGACCTCCTTTCTATACATAGGAGTCTAAGGGGTCATAACATAATTAGAGCCGACATAACAATAATAATGTAAGGGCACAATAATAATAATAGTGGGCTTCTATGTGGCACAATAGTAACAATATGGGCACTACATGGGTACATCAATATAATAAGTGGGTTGTACTAATAACAATAAGGAGTTACACTAGTAGTATAGGGGCCTAACATGCTCCTCTCCTTCAAAAAGCGTTGTCCTCAACGCTTGAGTAGTTCTTGATGCTTCTGTATAAAACTCTTGTCCTCCCATGTGGAATCTTCAGCGGGTAAGTTCTTCCACTTGATGAGATACTCTGAAATTGATCGATTTCGTAGTTTTCGGGTTCTTGTTTCTATGACTGCTCCAAGTTCCAATATGATTTTTCGTTCTTCTTCAATTTCTAGCAATATTGTTTGAATTGGGATCTTTTGCAACTTTTGAATAAATGGCCGTACTTCTTCGTCCTTCTTTCATTCATCCCTTGCTTCGTTTATCCAATCTGGTTGGATAATAGAAATAG
Source organism: Pinus tabuliformis (assembly GCA_031772625.1). Lineage (NCBI taxonomy): Eukaryota > Viridiplantae > Streptophyta > Pinopsida > Pinales > Pinaceae > Pinus > Pinus tabuliformis. The sequence goes on from CM062820.1 coordinate 1,095,826,678, forward strand.
CACAAAACAATGCTCCCACATCCTCATCCTTGAAGAGTCTTCCCATTCGGTAAGGTCGCCATTTTTTAAGTGCATGTAGTATTGCCAACATTTCCTTCTCATAAATAGCTTGCTTGAGATGTAGCAGTAAAAATACCCAATCACCTACATCAAAACATTTTTCACTACGATGTTGATCTACCTGTTGTTTCATTTGATTTTGCACTAAAGTGGCGTTATCCTTTAAAATTTGGAGAACTTGTTGTTGATGCTCGATGTGATCTTTCTCTGCTTGAACCTTTTTCTTCTTGATATGTCCTTCTATCTTTTGAGGAGTGGTAATTTCTTCCAGTCCTTTACAAGATATGGTCGGATTCATTTCTTGATGCTCGATGTGATCTTTCACTTCTTGAACATTTTTCTTCTTGATGTGTCCTTCTATCTTGATAGTTTGAGGAGTGGTAATTTCGTCCATTGAATTACAAGATATGGTTGGATTCATTTCTTCTTTCTCGATGTGATCTTTCACTTCTTGCACCTTTTTCTTCTTGATATGTCCTTCTATCTTGAGAGTTTGAGGAGTGGTAATTCTTGCCAATGCTTTACAAGATATGGTCTGATTCATTTCTTCTTTCTCTGGGGTGGGGTCCTGGCGTATATCTTCTTCTTTTGATGTTTCTTGATCCTTTTCTTCCTCTTCTTCATATTCTATGTAAAATAATTTCTTCTCAGCACACTTATGACCTTTAGTGCATTTGCTATCACAATTGTAACAAAGCCCTTTTTCTCTTTTTTCTTCCAATTGTTGTGGTGTAACCCTTGTAGGTTGTGGAAGGCTAGGAGAAACAACACTTCCATCTTTATAGTTGTGAGGGGTACGCTTCCTGGTTTCCATAATTTTGCTTTCCATTATGTCACAAAGCCCTTTTACTCTTTCCAATTGTTGTGGTGTTGCTCTAAAGAAGGTGTTGCTCTTTGTATCCTCATAATGTGCTATCATTTCCTCCGTGAAAATTGACCACGTAACAAGTTTTTTACGAGAAAAAAGCCCTTCATACCATAAAAATTGATCTAGTTCTAAATATGAAGATGCAATACATACCTTTTGTAACAGTTGTACACCATGTAGATCAAAATATTGCTCCATCTGAAGTATCCAATTTACCGGATCCTTGCCATCAAACTTCCTCATCTTGCTTTTTCTTGATTTTAGGAGCTCGACCTCTGTACTTTCAGATCTTTAAGTTCTGAAATTGTGAACTATAGTAGCCCTCTATGTCCTCTTTCCAATGCCACCAGTTTGATCCAAATTGGATTCTCTAAGAAAGAGTTATGCACAATCTCCCAAGATGACCTGATTATAGACCTTTCCAGAAGAGCGAAATTGTATGAAGTGCCACGTGTCACTTTTTCAACCTTTGGATCTAAAAAAGGCATACAAGAAACTACAATCCGTCCTCTTTCTGTACCTTCTTAAGAAATTTCAATCCAATCCCCAGAGAGAAAGTTATGACGATTTTCCCTAGGTCACCTGTTTTGAATGTAATTCAGGAGTCTGCAAAAATACCAACTTCCTCAAATCATATCTCCGTAAATATCGCGCGAAAAGCTCTGAAATTTGGACCCAAGGTTCAGCGCGATTTCATCTCAAATGGGTTTTTTTTGCGACTTCTGAAACGTCACAGAAAATACGTTATAGCGAAAATTCCACGATGACCTGTTTGGAGCAGCGAAACCCTAGAATCCAAAGCTCTGATACCAAATGTTATGAAACCAGCTCAAGAAAAGATAGAAAAGATAGATCAACGCCTTAGAATTCAGCATCTTTGAGGGGGAAACCTCCTTTACATTACATAAATGAACAATTCTTCGATGATACAAATGAAAAGACCTCCTTTCTATACATAGGAGTCTAAGGGGTCATAACATAATTAGAGCCGACATAACAATAATAATGTAAGGGCACAATAATAACAATAGTGGGCTTCTATGTGGCACAATAGTAACAATATGGGCACTACATGTGTACATCAATATAATAAGTGGGTTGTACTAATAACAATAAGGGGTTACACTAGTAGTATAGGGGCCTAACAATAAGTGCCTATATATCTCTTTTACCATTGGAGCTTCTTTCCTAGTCTTGCCATTCCAGATCAGTTTATCCTATTGTTCCTCTAAACTGATACCTTCTTCCATTCTTGTGTGATACCTTTGGGGATGTCTAGTTCATATGTTGAAACCCATCTGTAGCCAAACAAAAGCCCTAGATGTATGTTATGCATCTGCTTCATATAAAGAATATCCTTATCATAGATGTGCTGCAATAAAAGAGCTCAGAAAGTGAATCCTTCCCTCATAAGGAATTCCTTGTTTTTGAACCATCTTTCACCACGCCTTGGAAGTTCCATAGCCTCGGTTATGAATGACTCAGTTGTTGAAAACTTAATATCTCCAATTTTTACCTTTGTGCCATCAAAAGATCTAGCAAAGGATTTTGTGATCTCCTTATGAAAACTTCTCGATGAATTTGAGCCATCCAGCCTTATGCAACATTTCCTTGAGCTGTGGGTATCCTTCCATATACTTTGCTCCTACCGGTTATGATCTGACAATAAGCCCCATGCCTTATACTACGCAGAGTTCCTCAACCTTCAGAATTACCCTTCCTGGTTTATGAAATGAACTGACTGCGAATATGGTGAAAGGAATTGTGGGTTTGTATGAAATAAGTAGATGGTAGGGGTTTTGGAGAAACGTGGACAAATATGTCACGTCGTAGTCATGACCGTTAAAAACAATGAGGGAGTTAATTATGGACTGTTATCTAACAAAAATATGGAGGATGTGGCAGATATGCAGTACAATGGAGATTGCAATCAAATCAAATGATGATTCATCAAGGAAACATATGAATGCCCATATTATACATGCTTTATGTTCTAACCTTGCTATTTAAAATAAATTTTTGCACTTTACTTCTTAGAACTTAACCTTTTCATTTGTTGTTTTCTTTGATGTTGATCTGTAGATACCCTTTTTAGCATATCAATCTTCAAAAACAAGATTCTTCAATTCCCTGCAATCATCATTTGTTTGGAACAAAGCTGCGGAAATGAGATATGGCTACATAATCAAATTAGCTACGAAATGGAATTAGTTGCAGAATATGATAAAGATGAAGTATGGCTATGGAACATGAATGTGAAATGAAATGGAAATGGAATATAACAGTGAAAGGGAATGAAAGTGAAGTGAGGTGAAATGAAATGAATTTGCATATTAGGAACTAAAAATGAATGTAGCTTTATGTCACTACTTATTACAAAAAGAAAATAGGAAATATAGGATGTCAGAAATCTCTTATTTTCACCCTGTATTTCCTGTATAAGTATGCCAATGAACAATTGGTTTTCATACTTATACATTTTATTTATATGTTTTTTTTACGTTTTTTATTTATTATATATATATATATATATATATATAGGAAAAACTAAGTTAGTGGAGAAGAAGAATTCTTCTTCACCAACTTCATTTCAGTGTTATCTTGGAAAATTCTAACAAAATCCTCTCTTGAAATCGGCTTATGATGTATCTTTAGCTAATGACCATTCACAAGAAGAGGTACCTTTCTTTCATCTGTTGTCCTTATTCTCACTACTCCATTATTAAAGACTTCTTCAATCTCATATGGCCCAAGCCAATGAATTTGAAACTTCCCTTGAAAATCTTTGAATTTTGAATCGAACAAAAGTGCCCAATCCCCTGCTTGAAACTTCTTCTCTTTGACATACTTATCATGCCATTTAGCCCTTTGCTGTTGGACTAAACTGGTTCTTTGAACTGCATCTTGCTTGATTTCATCAAGCTCATTGAGTTGCTCCAATCTATGTTTCTGTGCCTCTGATAAATCTAGTCCCAATTGGACTGCCATCTTGAAGGTTCTAATTTGAAACTCTATAGGGAACAGGACTTGCTTTCCATAAACAAGCTCATAGGGAGTATGTCCTATTGTATTCCTCCATGTGGTTCTGTAGGCTCATAAGACTTCAGGAAGCCTTTCTGCCCAATCTCTTCTATGTAGATGTACAGTCTTAGTGAGAAATCCTTCAATCACCTTATTGGTAGATTCAACTTGACCGTTTGCTTGTGGATGGTAAGGAGTAGACTTTCAATGTTTTATCTTGTATTCTTCCACTAGTCTCTCCACCATTTTAGATGTAAATTGAGATCCTTGATCTGTCACAATTTCTCTTGGAACACCAAAGCGAGTGAAGATGTCCTCAAAAAGAAAATTAACTACATATTTTTCATTAGCAAAAGGTAATGCTTTAGCCTCTACCCATTTGGTGACATAATCGATACATACCAAAATATACTTCTTTTGTTTAGATGGAGGATTAAATGGTCCAAAAAAATCCAAGGCCTATTTTTCAAAAGGTTCAATGAGTACCTGAGTTTGTAGTGGCATTTCATCTGAAGGAGCAGGTTTTCCCTACCCTTTGGAAGTTGTCACACATTTTGACATATTCTTTGGCATCTCTGAAGATGGAGGGCCAATAATATCCTAAACGAAGGATTTTATAGGTTTTCCTTTTGTTAGCAAAGTGTCCACCACAAGGTTCATCATGACATGCCTTAAGAATTTCAGGAATTTCATCTTCTCGAACACATCTTCTAATCATGAGATATGGACCTGTTTTATATAATTCATTAGTAATCCATGAGTAACTTGCACTTGTTTGAATGATTTTTTTTTTCTCCTTAGGAAACAAATGTGAAGGAAATTTTCCTATGACTAAGTAATTAGCAATATCTGCAAACCAAGGGGTTTGGGTAGTTACTGCAAAAAGATATTCATCAGGAAATTTATCTTCAACTGGAGTGTCATCTTTGATATTTTGAATTCTAGACAAGAAATTAGCAACTATGTTTTGTTTTCTAGGTATATCTAAAACAGTGATGTTGAATTCTTGCAGGAGTAATAACCATCTTGTAACTCTACCATTAGTAATAGGTTTATTCATTAAGTACCTAATTGCAGAGTGATCTGTATGAACAAAGATTTCATAGCCTGTTATGTAATTTTTTAACTTGTTGATAGCATGAACAACGACTAAGAATTCCTTTTCAGTTACAGTGTAATTTAACTCAGTAAGAGTCAAATTCTTCCTTGTGTAATAGATGGCATAAGGTATCAAATCTTTTTGTCCTAATACAGCTCCCAGAGTTGTATCTGAAGCATCTATTGAAATATGAAAAGGTAGTTTCCAATTTGGACCTCTTAAGATGGGTGCCTCAGAAATTTTTGCTTTTAAAGTCTCAAATTCCAACTGGTAGTCAGAATTCCAATTGAATTCACAATCTTTGGTGAGTAATTTGAAGAGTGGGGATGCTAGTTTAGTGAAATTTTCTATAAACCTTCTATAGTATCCTGTGAATCCTAGAAAACTTCTAACATCCTTTTGACAACTTGGAATTGATAATTTAGAGATGACTTCAACTTTAGATTTATCAACCTTAATTCCATCTCCTGAAATGTGATGTCCTAAAACAATCCCTTCTATAAACATCATAAAACATTTTTCATGGCTTAGTGAAAGGTTTGCTTCCTTACATCTTTTAAGAACTTTTTCCAAATTTTCTAAAGCTTCTTCAAATGTATTCCCATAAACTGTAAAGTCATCCATATACACCTCTACACAATCATGTATTAGATCAAAAAAATTCCTAGTATTGCTCTTTGGAATGTTGCAGGTGCATTGCACAATCCAAAAGGGAGTACTTGGTAGGCATAAGTTCCCCATGGGCAGGTGAATGTGGTTTTATCTTGATCTTCAGGTGCTACCTGAATCTAATTATAACCACTAAAACCATCCAAAAATGATAAATACTTCTTACCTGCTAATGTATCTAACACTTGATCTATAAATGGCAAAGGAAAATGATCTTTCAGGGTAGCTTTATTCAATTCTCGATAATCAATACATACCATCCATTTACCATTCTTTTTAGGCACAATCACTAGAGGAGAAACCCACTAGCTGTCTAAAATTGGGTAAATGAAGTTTACATTCAGCAATTTTTGCAATTCCTTTCACAATTTCCCTAAGATTTGGATTCATCCTTCTTTGAGGTTGTTTGATAGGTTTACAGTTTTCATCAACGTAGATGTGATATATACAAGTCTTAGGGCTAATTCCTTTCATGTTAGTGTATTCCCATGCATATGCAAAGAATGTTGTTGTAAAGTTTTGATTAGCTTTTCCTATTGTAATTTTTCCAAGTTATTGTTTATGTTCAATGTCTTCCCTGGAAAGATTTCAACTGTAGTGCTACCAAATTCTTCCATAGAATAAAGAGACATTTGCCTAGATGACAAATATTCAACATTGGATTTTTCTTGAAATTGATCATGTTCATATTCTGGAGATGATTCAAAATTTTCCATTGTATTTAAGATTTGACTATCTTCACTGTTGAAATAGTAAAGAGAGGTTGAATATCATTTTCATCATCAATCCAATCTTTGTCATCTATCTCTGTGATTGTTCTTGCTGGAGGATATAGAGTGAATTTCTTAGTTGAGTTACCATCAAAGATATACATATCACCAGATCTACAGCTAATGAAAGCATCAGTTGTATCCAGCCAAGGTCTTCCTAATATAAGTGAATGTCCTCCTAGATTGTTGTTTGGGGTTAGGATCATAAAATCAATAGGTACTCCCAAGAGTCTAAGGACACTGAAAAATCTTCTAATACCCCATCTGGTTTGATTACAGATCTATCTTCCAATTGCAGTAATGTAGGTGTATAAAGAAGATTGGGAAGTGTGAGTTGTTCCATGGTTTGTTTTCTCATGATGTTTATTGCTACTCCTAAATCAATCAGTGTATTTGGAATTTCAACTCCATTTATATGTGTTTTTACAGCTGGACTTCCTGGATCTACATATTTTTGTATGGCAATTTTTCCCATCATTATGTCTGCTATTTTTCCTACTAGCTGAATTATTTTTACTTCTTTTGTTTTTCTTCCTGGTTTCTTCATGCTCAACTCCTTTATTGTTTTGGCTAGAATTGGGATCTCCTTAATGGCTTGTAATAAAGGGATTTTGATACAGACATTTTTCAATTCATCTAGAAAATCATAATTAGGCAACATAATATGCTTTTCTACCCCTCTATCAACTTGTAACATTTCTGGAAAAGGAGGTGTAGAAGTGGATACTAGTGGTTGCACTATGATAGGAGTTGAGTTTATTGGTTCTTTTTGTTTTTCATTTTCAGTATTCTAGTTTTGAGGAGATGTTCCTTCAAAACTTTTATTTTGTTGTAGAGAATCTTCCTCAGAATTGTCTTGTTCTTGAATAACTACAGAAGGACTTTTCTTTTCTAATATCCTACTAGATCTCAGTTGGACATCATTGAGATCTAACGGAGTGATAATATAAGTTGGAAATTATTGTCCTTCCACCATATAGGTATTCTGAGGATTTTTATTGTTGGGGTTTGGTAGTGGTTGGACAGGTAACTGATTTGGTCTCTATGGAAATGGCAGTGAAAGTTGTGGGTTTTGGTTTTGAAGTTGGGGCTGTTGATTTTGTTGAGGAATTTGTTGGGGAGGATAGTTTGGATATGATGGAGGATATTGATAGTATGGAGAGAATATTCCATAAGGATTTTGCATTCCTTGAGCCCAAGGTTGAGTTTGAGATTGAGATTGAGGCCAAGGTTGCTGCCAAGAATTCCAAATTGGAGGGGGCTGCATATACATTTGGCTGTTAAAACCCTGGTTTTGTTGCCCCTGCCAAGGTCTTCTAGAGACAAAGCAAAGATGGTCTGTTGGATTTGAAATTGTTTCCTCTTGAAAAACAGCCTTAAGACTAGGAATTGAAGGACAACTTTTGGTCTCATGTTTTTCTAAACAAATCACACAAGTCTCTATGATTTTTGCATCCAAAGGGCATTCTCTTAAAGCGTGCATATTTCTGTATTTGGGACAGAAAATAGCCAAAGCATCAGTCTCAGCTTTCTGCTTGTTTTGTAGCTTAAGGGTGCCTATCTGTTCACTAAGGCTCCCTAGAATATCTATTTTAAATTCATCAAGCATGTTTCCAATTTCTCCCCTACTCACTGATCCAGTTGTAAATTTATTCACTCTAACAAGAGAAGGAACTCTTGGACCTTTCCCAGTTTTGGACTTTCCTCTTGAGAGATGAACACATAATTCTCCATGTCACTTGATGGGAGTTGAGAGATATCTCCCTTCACCATCATGTTAAGGATATCTCTTCACTCATCTCTAATGGCTTTTAATAAAAGAGCTTTTAAATTATCTTGGTCTAAGTTATCCATTTTTTCTCTTTTTAAGTTAGAATTGAATCTTTCAATTAAATCCTCAAAATTTTCATCCTCTCTTTGCATCATTTTGAACACTTCATCTTTGTGATTGATAGGCATACAATAATACAAATACCTATCCAAAAACACTTTCTTCATGTCATTCCATGTTCTAATAGACTAAGTGACCAATCCCATGTACAATTTTAAATTAGCTCCTTTCAATGTTGAAGGAAACAATTTGAGTTTTTGAGATTCTTGTAAATAATCATAAGTTTTGCACAAGACTTCAAATTCAAATAAGAAGGTTTCAGGATCTTCACTTTTTAATCCATGAAAATTTGGGACGACAGAAGGTGAGATATTTTTCATTGTGGCATCTGTTTCTTCATTAACTATACAGAATCCAAAAGAATTATCAACTTCCCTATTTCCTCTACCTTCTCCATTATTTCCTCTACCTCTTCCTCTACCTCCTCCTCCTCCAAACAGTGAAAATTATCCATCCTCTCCTTCTTCTACCATTATAGTTTCTTTAGAGTTAATATAAGATTCAACCTGCAAGGTTAATTTCTCTTCCTCTGGTTCCTCTATCAATGGTATGTGGAAGAAAGGTTCTACTTCTTCTTCTCCACTAGGTATTCTTAATTCTTCAACTAAAATATGTTCTCTTGTAGAGGTGAAAAAGGCTACTCCTTCTGTTGGAGATCCAAGATTTTCTTCCTCTAGGACTGCCTCAGTAGATGAAGTAGGAGATCCTCTTGATTGAATTTCTGACCTTAGAACTTTAGGAGGTCTATGGCTATGAATATGAGTTTGAGATGGAGGTGTATCTCTTCTTAGTCTTGGTGGAGTAGGTGGTGTTGTAGGAATTGAACTCCTGCCTCTAGCTATGAATCTACCCCTAGAGTCTCTTTCTCTATGCATATCATTTTTTTTTATGTAAGAGATGAAGTTACCTAATTACACTTTCCTGAGAATGGTGCCAAAATGTTTATTCAATTTAGTGTCCTAAATTTCTTGCATGAATTATCACCGTGGTTTGTAGACTGATGAAGTGTGATGCACTATATGTGCTTAGTTAACTTTTCTCTTACTTTGTTGTTTTGTATTTTTATGTTTGTTTTGGGGGTTTCTGTTCTTTGATGTCTAAGAATATACAATCTATGAGAGATTTAGATGGACCTAATGAATTTTAAAGAAAAGGTAAGGTTCATAAGTTAGTTTAATCTCCTAAAAATGGACCAAGAATTGTTGACTAGTTAGAACCTAATAAGAAAACAGAGCATCTATCTTATCTTATCATTAGTCCTAATCCATGGATCTAATTCTTAAAACCAGAAGTGATATTGATGCAGAAGGTAACTCAGTAATTGCATTCATTTAAACATTCAACCATTCAATTTTGGAATATGATGGAATCAATCTCCTTGAAATGATTTTTTGGAATGTCAAGTGATGCAACTAAGTAAGGACCCAAGAGCAGAAAAGAATAGGTAAAAGCATGTAAAACTAACAATGTAATGAGTAAATTCAATCACTGCATGAATTAGATATTTAACCATTTAAGTTAGAATCATCATCATTTTGAAATGGTTTTGAGAACATATATTAATATAGCTAATTGACAGTTTTATGCTAAGGAAATGAGTAACAAAACAGTAAGAAAACTAAGCAACTATGTATTCTTATTACTTCAATCTTCATTCAGTCATATTTCCATAAATATCTCAGAAGAACAAGGCTGCACAGTTGTGATTTTATCCCTACACTATTGGTTACAAACTGAAATGAAACATCATTCTAAATTAGAGAAAACAGACTTGTAGAAAACAGAGTAATAGAAATTAAACTGAAAATAACAAGTGAAAAACCTCCTTCAGTGTAGGGGCCCTCTGCAACTGATGTGGTTGAATGCTAGCTAGTTAAAGATGCACTTTAAACCACCATTGACAAAACAAACTTTGTATTATGAACAAAACGAAGTCTGAATATAGAGTATCAACAAAAAGCCCGTAATTCCTTCTAGCTTCTAACTACTTCTTGATTTCATGCAACCAATATTTATAGGAAAATAACATAAATGTTTTAAGAGAAAAACTTGCTACAAGTGGCCTAATTTGAATGGTAATAAGACTATTCAACTTCTGATCAGCTACAGGTGGCTTAATTCTAATTGTAATAGGACTGTCCAACTTTTGATCAGCTACAGGTGGCTTAATTCGAATTAACTCTTCAACAGAACTGTTAGACTCTTGATTAGATATGAAAGAGAAAATCAAGAGTCCTACTTCTTCTAGATAACATATTTGACTCCACCTTTGACCATGACTTTAGCATGCTTTTTTGTCGATCTGGACCAAGTTAATAGGATAGAATCCACGTGAAGATGATTCTGGAAATGCCCATGTGGCCCAGTTCTTTATTTGACACCTGTAACCTGCCAAACCATGAGAGTAGCTACGGTATCCATAGTTAGCTGCAGAATAGGCTGCATTCTGTAGCTAATTTGCTAAAATCTATTAAAATAGCAAGAACATGAAAATACAATATGGTGATCATTTTAATGCTTTCATAAGACAAACCTAGCATTTATCATTGATTGGATCTGTAGTCTTATGAGAAAATGAGAGAAAAAGGTGAGAACAAATGTCAAGGGGAAGGTAATTCTAAGGTTTAACACCATGTGTCCTCTGTACTACCATGTCATGATGACATGAGATGCCATGTGGATTTATCGGGACCAATAGTATTCCGCCACGCGGCCTTCTAGAGGAGAGAGAAAAGGCCCGCATGCCCTTGGTTTTTCGTTGAAATCCTTTGTAAATCATTTTCGGTATTTCCTGACATTTTAACAGTAACAATGTTATTGTATATCACACATTGCAATTCCATTAGGATTGACACTTTTCAAAACATTGATCGTCGATATGCAATACAGCCTAGCCTAGTCACCGACTGTCGATTACACTATGTACAAGACCCCGTCGATTATAGATTTGTGACATGCCCAACGATGTTGCGATCACTGATTTCACTATACCTTAGACCTATGATATGTGATCGCTGATATCGGTGATCACTAATCTCAAGTTTACTCTGACCTCATCGATATGTGAGCCCGCCGATACAGAACCTCTGATATATCGGGCATCTGACATGCGATGGGTCGATATGCCATGCTCCTCTCAGTGCGATCATTGATATGTCGATATACTATGCGCCATGGACCCCCGATTGTCAATATGCCAATATCGCTCTAGACCTCCAATGTGTGGGACCTCTGATACGTCGAGACTTCTGATTTTCTAATTTTCAAAGGTTACCTTCAATCTACTCTAACATTTGATTCTAGAGTCTATATGGGGAGTTCTGTATACTGTTGGAAAGATGCTTCAGAGAACATTCTAGTGGAGAGGGTCTGATTTAGTTTTGAGTGCTTATGTCGCATTAGAGGCAAGCTCCAAACGTCTTTGTTCGTATTCCCTTTGTACAATTGGAACTCCTTTTGCAAAAGGTGACAACATTGGATCCACCTCGGGATGGGGCATTGGATTACAATGCATTGAGAACATGCATTATGTGAAATTCTCTTTTTTGGGCATGGAGTCTTTTTAAACAAGTGAAAATTTTGGGAAAGTGAAATTTTAAACAGAAAACTGGAAATTTCATATGATAATTACAATGTACACACTGGTATTTACAATGAGTGCAAGATAAGTACCTTTAACTCTGGAAATAGAGTTTGAGGAACTGACCATTTACTAGCAGCTCCAACGATTCACCTTCCAGATTTTCGAGTAGGTACGTATTATTTCCTTTTTCCTCTAAAATTTTGAAAGGGCCAAACCAAAGTGAATCAAATTTTCCGTGTTTACCTTTTTCTTCATGTCGAACATCCCATAGGAGAACTAAATCTCCTGGATGAAGAAGTCAATCCTTGGCCTTTTTTTCAAACAGGGATTTCATCTTCTATTGGTAATTTGCCAATTTAGCCCCCAACTGTTCCCTATTTTCATGAATCTCAACCAGTTGGTTTATCCTTCATGTCAAAGCACTTGGCTCCTTCTCATCTTCTTGTAGTAAATTTTCCACTAGCATTGCTAATTGGATTGGGAAGACTACAACCTTACCATACACTAGCTCGAAAGGCAATTTTCCAGTGGAACGTTTAGGAGTCACTCAAGTAGCCCAGAGTGCAAACTTCAAATTGGCGTCCCAATTCCTCTATTTTTCGGTGATGGTCTTCTTCAACACTCTCACCACAGTTTTGTTTGAGGACTCAGCTAAACCATTTCCTTGAGGATAGTAGGTAGTGGAGTGCCCAATGATGATATTGAATTTCTGATAGAAGCTGATGAATTTTGCATACTTGAAGACTTGAGCATTGCCAGTGATGATTTTGGCATGGAAACCAGAATGTGATAATATGTTTTCCTCCATAAACTTAATTACCACTGAGTCTGGAGCATTTCTGGCTGGGATGGCCTCTACCCAATTGGTCAAATAATCCATGGCCATTAATATCCACTTATGTTGGCCACTAGAAGGTGGGTTTATCTCTCTTATGAAGTCTAGTCCCCACTGTCTAAAGGGTTCTTCCACATGCACTACGATCAGTGGAAGAGGAGAAAGTTTTTTTCTCTCAGCAAAGACTTGGCACTTCTGACATGACCTGACTTGTAAATGCACATTTCCAAACAGGGTAGGCTAGTAGAATCCTACCTTGAGGATTTTGTGAGTTGTAGTCTTCCAGCTGTAATGACCTTTACAAACTCCTCCATGAAATTCATCAATCACTTTATGAGTTTCGCCCTCTACTAAAGATAATAGTGAAACTTCCATCAGGTCTTTCCAATAGAGTTGACCATTGGATATGGTATACTTTTGAGCTTTCAAAAGTATGGAAATATGCTGGATATTTTTGAGTTGACCATTGGATATGGAAATATGCTGGAAGATTTCAAAAGTGACATGATGCAAACCCTTGCCGTGCAATTAGACACCATGAAGATCAAAAGGAAGCAAGAGGAAGCAGAGAAAGCCGTGGCCATCTTTTGTCCTAAATGCACCAGGAGACATCCTAGGGATTAATGTCCATTGAACCATATTAAGATTTGCTCAGTCTGTGAAGAAAACCACTCCACAGACAAGTGCCCTTCTTTACCTGGACTCAAAGCTATATATCAAGGAGCTGAAGGGGTCACTGAGCAGCTTTGCTACATCAACCAAAGGAGACCTCCTAAGTCTAGACCATACCAGAAGGGTATGCAAGGGTCAACCCATGCATATTACAACCCAAACCAAACCACAACTATACCTTCTTGGGTACCCCCTGCTCATCCTCCCTGATCTACACCCCTTCCTTGGTCCTATGCATCTCAGTATCAATCCCAGCCAGCTAGCCAATCATTTCAACCTTATGTTCAGCCACAACATCAGTGGAATACCCCACAGCAGGGGTGGAGGCCCCAGTTCAACAACGTTCCAAACCTATTGCATCCACCACCTACCCAACCACAACTCCTGCACTCTGCTCCACTTAAACAACCCCAGATGCCTAGCCAACCAAATCCAAACCCAAACAATAGGCAAGCTAAACAAGAATACAGTGTAGAGACATCATACCCAACATATGCTGTAGAAATCCAGGAGATCAACCCAAGATTTGGGAGAATTCTCCCTGATAACCAACCTCCCTCTCCACATAGGGAGGTTGAGGAAGAAAAAGAGGAAAGAAACCTTAAAGTAAATCCACCCTTTCCTGAGAGATTAACCCAACCACTCCAGCCTACCCCAGAAGAAACTGAACTTCTGGGAGAATTGAAAAATCTATGTGTAAAGATCCCCCTTCTCCAAGCAATCAAAGATGTTCCCATTTACAATAAATTGATTAAGGAGAAGTGCTTCAAGCATCCAGGAAGAAGAAAAAGGGATGCCCCTACCATTAATGTCATTGGGCAGTTGTCTGACTTAATGTTGGGGTAGGTAATATGTCCAAAATATTTGGACCCTGGAAGCCCTGTAGTAGATGTACACATCAATGGCACCATTGTCCCACACACTCTGATTGATCTTGGGACTACAATTAATGTGATGACCAAGGACACCATGCTCAACCTCAACCTCCAAGGGTCATTGAAGAAGACCACAACAGTTCTACAACTTGCAAACAGTTCCACAGTCACCCCTGAGGGAATTGTGGAGGATGTGATAGTCTCCATTGACCCCTTGGAGTACCCTACAGATTTCCTAGTTTTCCAGCCTAAAGCTAAGCTTACAGGTTACCCTCTCATCCTTGGGAGGCCATGGTTGGCCACAACTGATGCTTACATTAGCTGCAGAGCTGGGAATATGACCATCAAGGATGGGCATATGTCCAAACAATTAGTCCTATACCCTCCTGCTCAACCTTCTCTAGAGCATGATTTACCTTTATGGTTGGAGGAGGAGGAAGAAGATGAGGGTTATTCTGCCCAACTTTATACTTTGGAAGCAATCATAGGAGGAGGAAAACAAGATGAGGATAACTTAATTGAACACCTGCTCCAAAGTCCAACTCCTAGCTCATTACCATTAGAAGAAGAGGTACTCCAAAGTCCAACTCCTAGCTCATTACCATTAGAAGAAGAGGTAAGGGAAACCTAGAGAAATCATCCCGTTGACTTATGCTTGGCCAATTCCAACCCACTCCGTGTTAAAACCATAGAATTTGGCCCAGATAAAACTTTGCAAATTAATCCATCTCTTTCCGCTTTAGAAGAGGAAAAGCTATGCAACATGTTGAGAGAGAACCTAGAAGCCTTCAACTGGAGTTATAAGGAAATGAAGGGAGTACACCCCTCAGTGTGTACTCACCACATATACATCAAAGAAGGTTGCAAGCTAGTCAGGCAACCACAAAGGAGGATGAATCCAACTCTTAAAGACATAGTCAAAGAAGAACTGCAAAATCTGTTAGAAGCAGGATTCATTTACCCTATCTCAGACAGTGGGTGGATCTCTCCTTTAGTGTTAGTTCCCAAGAAAAATGGTAAATGGAGGATTTGTGTAGATTATAGGGAGATGAACAAAGCTACAAAGAAGGATAATTTTCCCCTACCCTTCATTGACCAAGTGTTAGATGGCCTGACAGGGAAGAAGTTCTTTTCTTTCCTAGATGGATTCAATGGGTACAACCAAATCCAAATTTCCCAAATACCAGGATAAGACCACATTCACCTGTCCTTGGGGTACTTTTGCCTATAGGGTCCTTCCTTTTTCCCTATGCAATGCCCCTGTCACCTTCCAGAGAGCAGTCTTGAGTATTTTTTCTGAATTAATACATGATGTAGTAGAAATCTAAATGGATGAATTTACACCTTATGGCTATGATTTTTAAGAAGCCCTGACTAACCTAGGCAAAGTATTACACAAATGCATTGAAATGAATCTGTCTCTTAGTCCAGCAAAATGTGAATTCTTAATGACTGAAGGGATTGTACTAGGTCATTCAATATCTTAGCAAGGACCGTAGGTGAACCCAAACAAAATAGCAATCATCTAAAGGGTCCCACCTCCACAAAAGCAGAGAGATGTAAGGAGTTTCTTAGGGTTAGCTCGATACTACCGAAGGTTCATAAAGGACTTCAGCAACTTGGCCTCTCCTTTGTTTAGGTTGGTGGCCAAAGATTTTGAGTTTATATGGTCAAAGAGCTGTCAAGAGGCCTTAGACATTCTTAAGGGTAAGTTAACCATTGCACCAATCCTTAGAGGCCCAAACTGGGCCCTCCCTTTTCATATTCATGTTGGTGCCTCACACAAAGCCATAGGAGCAGCCTTAGGTCAGGAAGAGGAGAAATTGTCCTATGCCATCTATTTTATCAGTAAGACCCTATCAAAGGCTGAGATAAAATATACTGTGATCGAAAAGGAACTCCTCACTATTGTGAATTCATTGAACAAATTTAGGCATTACATTACAGCCTATCAAACATTTGTGCATACTGATCATGTTGCAATCAAATATTTAATGAATAAACCAGATGTGAATGCTAGAATCATAAGATGGTTGCTTTTATCACAACATTTTGATCTAACTATGTTTGATAAGCCTGGTAAGGAAAATGTTGTCGCTGACTTTCTATCTAGGTAAATCTGCCTGCTGGTGATGACCAGTTACCAGATGAGCATTTGTTTGCTATTTCAATTCTCTCCCCATGGTTTGTTGATATAGCAAACTATATGGTATCATCACAGTTCCCACCAAACTTGCCCTCCAAAGAAAAGAGCAAGATAGTTATAAATAGCGCCCCCTTCACCTAGATTGGCGGAAATCCATTCAAACTTGGCCCAAATCAAATCTTAACAAGGTGTGTAAGGGAAGAGGAATTATTTGACATTCTTCTGACTTGTCATGATGGGACTTGTGGACGTCACTTTGCAGCAAAGAGGACAACATTCAAAGTGTTGCAAGCAGGCTATTATTGGCCTACTCTTCATCAGGATGTGAAAAAGTATATTAGTCAGTGTGATCGGTGCTAGAGGATGGGAAAGCCTACTCCAAGGGATTAAATGCCCCTACAACCTCAAGTGACTTTCAAGCCATTTGACAAGTGGGGCATGGACTTCATTGGGCCTATCAACCCTCCTTCAAAGCAAAAACAACACATCATTGTCTGCACTGATTATTTGACTAAGTGGGCTGAAACCAAGGCAATTAAGGCAGCAACAGAAGAGAAGGTGGTTGAGTTCCTAAGCGAGAATATATTCGACAAATTTGGGTACCCTAGAGAGCTAGTCACAGACCAAGGAAGTCAGTTTACCTCCAACATGATTGAAGAATTGCTAATCCATCACAAAATCAAGCATAGGACCTCCACTCCTTATCATCCATAAGCTAGTGGGCAAGTGTAGGTAACCAATAGGGCACTGGAGAACATATTAACCAAGGTAGTGAGTAGCAGCAAGAAGGATTGGGTAGAGAGACTAGTTGAGGCCACTTGGGCCTATAATACAACATGGAAGACCACCACTGGATTTACACCCTATGAGTTGGTCTATGGGAAAAAGGCTTTGTTGTCCATTGAGTTTGAATATAACACATTGAGGATAGCTGCCCAACTAGATTTGGTTCTCAGCCATGCACAGAAAGAAAGATTGTTACATTTGAATGGCTTGAATGAATTCAGAATGCAGGCCCTCCTACATGTAGATATAATTTAGCTTCAGAGGAAGATCTGGCATGACAAGCACATCAAGGAGAAGCAATTTCAAGAAGGAGACTAGGCATTGTTATATGATTCCAGGTTTAAAGACTTCTAGGGCAAGCTAAGGATAAGATGGCTCAGACCTTATGTGGTGGAAAGATTCCATGACAATGTTTCAGTGCAAATCAGAACTATTAATGAAGAATCCATTCCATTGTTAGTTAATGGACACAGATTGAAAATGTACAAGAGGCATTTATCAAAACAAGAGTTCATTAATAGTATCAATAAGACAGTGATGATGGTAGATCAAGTTCCAACTCCTCCCTCATCAGTTCACTGAAAAAGGAAAAAATAAAAGAATCAGGATTCAGGTGAAAACCTCTATGAGGCGCCTGAGTCCAATTTTTGGTTGAAAACCTCATGAGGCGGCCCAAGGATGAGAAAAAATGAAAAAGAGTAAGAAGATCCCTGGGTGAAAACCTTCCTCGAGGCGCCCAGGGCAGATATCTAGGGTGAAAACCTCTCTAAGGCAACCTAGGTGTTTCTTTAAAAAATATATATAATAATAAAAGAAAAAAACATAATTGATTTTTGCAGGTGGGTGAAAAATACAAGGAGCAAAGAGAACATTCAAAGGGAACCCTGCTTCACATATATTCATCTCTTCCACTCCTTACCATGCATCCCTCCATCAATTCTATTGTTTTTCACTTCATTGCTTCAATTCAGGTGAAGATTGTGTTTTCTAACATAATCACCTCAACCATTACCATCATCTCTGCATCCACATACACTCCTACTCCCTTTGTCCCTTCATTATAGCATCCTCACAGCACCATCCAGCAACATGATCAAGAAATTCTAAGGGAAACATAAAACATTGCCAAGTGGTAATCCAGGAGCTCCACAACAGTAGCATTATACTTTATGCGAATTACATTACATTTTCATTCAACTTTTAAGTTCAAATATTTTTTAAAACACTATAAATTCTCGCTATATCAAATGCACATAGTCAAATTCAGTGGCACACTTAAAAACAATATCTTTTAGAATTGGTATATTAAAATAATATTAAAGCAGATAATTTCAATATAAACCATTTAAACACTTCATGAATAAATTCTAGACAATTGAAATAAATTTTGAATTGATATTTCCTTAATATTTATTATTATATTTGATTTAAATCAAATAGTACTACTTTGTTGCTTTCTATTTAAAAAAGAAATAATTTTGATCATCAAATGACACATGTAGACTTACAAAATATTTTCACTTCTAGACTTTAGAGGCACGTGAACATTGTACTAGTATAATAACTTATATTAAACATAAAGAAAATAACTACTTAATGTCAACATTAAAATAGTTAATAGTAGTAACAAACACAATATTTATATGTCCTGAAATAGTTTTATAGGTACGAAATTCCTTACACAATCTATTACTGATGTGTTAAATCTTGATGAACTTGGTTTTAATACAAAACGATATATATTAATTATAACAGAAATAATGTAAAAAATCTATGTTTTAGATGAATATCAATTATATGTTGTTTTTAATATAATATATTCATACAGTTCAAGCATAAATATTAAACACTTGCAATAACTAGTTTAGTTAGTTTACCCTCTTTCCTCTAGTATTTGAAAAAAATGACTCCATTACTATTCTTATTCACAATTCATTTTGATTTTTAAAATGATTAATAATAGATATTAGATATTACTAATGTCATTTTCATTAAATAAATTTACAAGTAAGATATTTCTCACACATTAATCTATTAACCATGAAGTTAACCAAAATCAACTTAATTTTGACAAAAAAATAAAAATAATAAAAATAAATTATGTTGTTATTCTAATTCATAATTTAATTTTCTTTTGTCAGCTACAAAATGGTGCAAATTTCATATAATAATATATAATAGATAAGAAATTTCTTATGCAATCTATTAATCATGAGCTAAATCTGGAAAAACTTGGTTTTAATAAAAAAAATATAAATATTACTTATATTAAAAATAATGTAAGCAATATAAGTTTTAGAGGAATATCAATTATATGCTCTTTTAGAATGCAGATTTCTACAGTAGTAATTCATGATAAGAAGAAAACGTTTCCAGAGAAATTGTGTTAGAAATGGTTGAAACATCTTATGTTTCAAATGAACCCTTCACCCATGATGAGAGAGATTAAGAACAAACATATGTAAAGAGAAAGAGACCAATCCTTTAAAATTCAATGGTGCTACGAGGGACCTTAAAGAGGAGATGTTAAGGATGAAACGTTAGGGAGGATATCCTACTTCCAGATGAGGTGAATCCACTTATTTATATTATGTACCCGCTGTTTCCAATATAAATGCTTATAAATCTCTTTTCATCTTGAGTAGGATATCCCACTTCCAGATGACTTGAATCCACTTATTTATATTATGTACCAGCTGTTTCCAATATAAGTGCCTATATATCTCTTTTACCATTGGAACTTCTTTCCTAGTGTTGCCATTCCAGATCAGTTTATCCTGTTGTTCCTCTAAACTGATACCCTCTTCCATTCCTGTGTGAGACCTTCGAGGATGTCCAGTTCACATGTTGAACCCCATTTGTATCCAAACAAAAGCCCTGGCTGTATGTTATGCATATGCTTCATATAAAGAATATCCTTATCATTGATGTGCTGCAATAAAAGATCCCGGAAAGTGAATCCTTCCCTCATAAGGACCATAGGGTCTAGCCCCATGGTAATCTTAAACCCACCTCCCATCTAGTAAAACTAAACATATGTGGAAGTACTTGCATCATACCACACCATATATTAGATTTTACTAATGTCTTTCTAGCCCCAGAAGTCACCCAAGACGTCAAACATTTTCCATGCATCAATTTTCTAGAACAGGTGATTGCATTTCCTGAACAATCAACTCCAATTTAGAATTAAAAATCGACACCCTTATTTTCCCATTTATTTTCCGATAAATTACCATTATCAACCCATTGTTGTTCATTGTGATGAAAGGAAAGAATGAATAAAACTCTTTTCCCAATACGTTAGGAAAGAACGTGCACGGATGATGGATCAGAGAATTTATATCTCTAATCCCTCAAAGTTTTGATGTGTTTTGGAGAATGCTAAGGAGATTCATATACAACACTTTCCATGTAAATATAAGTGCCCAGTATGACTTTCACAAATGTTTCTTTGCACCTACACCACCGTTGGAGTCATAGGGAGCGTTGACCTTCTACACTGCCATTAACGGGAGCCAACAATCTCCCCCCAACACGAGCCCAGTGTGTTTCGAACTCGAGACCTCTGGCTCTGATACCACTTGATGGAGTCACGATTGTCGCTACACCAAAACTCGCATGTGTTAGTAAACAGACACATCGCTACATTTAAGCACATGCCACGAAACACATGGGGAGCGTTGACCTTCTACACCGCCATTAACAGGGAGCCAACAACCACAACCATCTCCGGAGTTCTCATCCTTGTGTCAATGCTAAATTTTTCAAAGAACTCATCTCACATTCATAGCTTGCATGCCAAGATATACTAAAATGTCAGAGATGAAAATGGCATGGAGGATTTTTGCAGCGATCCTAATGTCGGTATTACCACTGGTTATTCACCTTCAAGTATGTGGGATCAACAATCAAGGCAGCACATTGCCTAACATTGTCTATGAAAATACAGATATCAGTGTTAATAAAAGAACCCTTCTATATACAGGTGCAGTCTAAAATAATTTATACTTTTTGCATCAACATTTGAGGCAAATTATGAGCAAATGCTTTGAAATATCAAGATTTTTATTTACTCTTGTAAGCACCATGATTTTGGATCACCTAAGTGGTGCAGCAACCGGGGAGTCGTCTAACTAGGAGGAGGAATTGCCTGGACAGCAAAAAATAGCCGGAATCCGGGCAAAAAAATTTCAAAAAATCTTGTAGAGGCAGTGTTTGAATCATGTTTTTGATGGTAGAAATGGATTCAGCACCATCAAAAACGTCTAGGACACCTAAAATTTTAAATCTTAACAACTATAACTTGGATTTACAAAAATCCTAGTCGGCATTTCTCTAAATAGGACCAGAATTTCCATAACTTTCCGGGAAACTCCTCCACCTCGTTAGACTATGCGCAGCAACCAGACATTTAGAGACAGCAGTAAACCTATGGCAATGTTTTATGAAAGCCTTGTAAACAATGCCTTTACTACAGATGTTCCAGAAGAAGCCCACTTGTTTTTTGTGCAATTTTCCATTGAGTTTATTCAATTATGTTTCTCTGCGAATAACTGGTTTTTTGTGTCGTTTTCCATTGAGTTTATTCAATTATGTTTCTCTGCCAACAACTGGTTTTTTTGTGCCGTTTTCCATTGAGTTTAATTCAATTGTGTTTCTCTTCCAACAACTGGTCGGTGTATTACTAGGGGATAAATACTTCTTCTGCGGTGAGCTTAAGTCGATTGCAGATTCCTTGAATATTCATCCCCGCCTATGTCCATCAGATTCCCAAATATTCGGAGAATCTACAATCGACTTAAGGATAGCCTTTTTTCTGTAGATTTCACCAGATCCAAATCTGACCAAACTAAAAATCAATGATTTTCGGTTGGGAGTTAGTTTTGGCCAATGCAGGACTCTCATAATCCATTTTTGCTATAAGTTTTGGGTATATATATTTTCAAATTTGTTTAAAATTTGGTAGAAATAAATTTGAGCTATACATTTTATGTAATTCAATCGTCAAGCAAATTTATTTATGAATTTGAAAATTTACTTTAAACAATAAAAAAAAATTCACCATTTATTAAAAAATTAATTAGCCACAATAAACTTAGACGACCCCTTTTAGGTCAATTTGAAGAAATTCATAACCTGTGAACATGTAAAAATGATGAGTCGAAATGGGTTGGGAGCGCCGAGTGGAGAGCATTGCGGACCAACATATCAGAACTAAGCGCTTGCTTTTTTCCGTCCAATAGCAGAAAGACCTAAAGCTACAACAATCAAAGGGTGGATACATGAAGGCTACGTGATTAGTAAGAGTTGTAGATTGGTTTTTTTTAGCCTCAGACGTGTCACCCTCTCAGAAACGGAGGAGCTTCAAGACGAAAGGCTATGTGCACAGACATGGTTGATGCTTGGTTTGTAGGCTCAAACGTGTTATCCTCTCAGAAAATGTGTTTTGTCCAAGGAAACACGGGGTTTGCAAGTTTCAAACATTCCCTTTCTCGCCATTTTTCACTGACGCTGTGAATTTCAGTCAGCTCGAATTCTCGACTTATCTTTTGTCTTTCCGGCTTAGCCAAATTTCCTTTGTCTTGAGTCTGTAGTTTTCTCCCGGAACCTTTGGCCCGTTTTGTTGCATGTCCCCTGCTTAGTTTTCATCCCATCTCATCCTGTGGCAAAGTGCTCTGGGAGAAAATCAGCATTTTGGTTGGCGAGGTCTATAGTTTTCTTTCTGAAAGAGAGTAATGGCCAGATAGTGTTGAAGCTTTATGTTTTTGCACAGTATTGCTCGGCTCAAGCTTCCTGCTCGGTTTGGCGGTGCTCTTCACTCGGAAAAACGCTCGTTGCTTTACAGGTCAGTCTTTTTTACCATAATATATCATAAAATGATAGACTTTTTGTCTGTATGGAAGCTGTAAATTTAGGGGAAAAAAAAGATTTTTAGACTTCATATGAGTTATGAACTCTGAATTACTGTTTCAATTTTCTGTCTGAATTCCATTTCTGCTAGAAGTCTGAATTTACCTTCCCTCGGCCTGTTATTTTCCTGGTTTTATGCTCAAATCCTTATGTTAAGGTCTGTAAATTTGGTCTGGTCGTGGTTTTCCATTGATAGATTAAAGAATTGTTTTGGAATATACAAACCCTGTCAAGACATCCATTTCAAATTTGGTTCATGGTGGTGTGTTTTTGAGATATATTGTTGTTGCACTGGATGCTCTGAGGTTTCGTTCTGAAACTTTCAAAAAACAAAGATAAGCCTGTTTTCTCCTGCCTCCTGGTTATTCCGGCCAGGCTTCATCTTTCCGAGAACCAGAAAATTTTTCGGTTTATTTTCCTTTCTTCCCTGAATCTGTCTCGGGCAGAGAAGTTCAGCCTCAAATCTTTTGGAGAAAGAATTGGTACCTTTCGGGTTAATGTCTGACATCTTGGGTTGATAGAAGCCGTCGTTTTTTAAATCTTCCTGCCTTTCCATTGCTTACTACCTCATGTAATCGTCACCTTTCCTTAAATTCAGAAGACAGCTAGACTTTTGGAAATTTATTATCTTCTGGGAAAACGAAAATTCTAATTCCCGAGACTTCCTGTTGTCAGTCATCCAGTCAGCATAGTCCTTGTTTTCTGGTTTGGGTATTTACTCTCTGGGTATTTTATTCAGAAAGGGACAAGTGTACATTCACTGCATGATTTATTTCCCGATCTGGAAGATCCTAATAAGGACTCTCTCAGTACAACCTTTAGGACAGAAGGGGATTTTGAAATGATGGATCCCGCGTCAGATGCATCGGTCAGGAGGCAATGATCCTAGCTGCCATTCAAGCCGAAAACCGTCATAGTGTTGCCATGTTGTCAAACGACTGGAAAGACACATTGGATGACGTGGTTGTACATCTGTCCTTACCTTCTAAGGACGTGGATAGTGGTGGCATATCAAAGGCTGGAAATTTTAGAAAAGGAAAACAAAAGGTTGTTCAGCAAAAAGACTTTCGACAAAAGAAATATGCCGATTTCGAGGCCTCAAACTGCTATAATAAGAATACAAACCCTGTTAAAACCTCTCCTCCTCCAGCAGTGATCAAGCTAGACAGTATCCACCTGTCTAATCACATAGAAATTTTGTAGGATTTAGCCCTCGTGGACCGATGGCACTTTCCAGAAATGGACGACTCAGAGATGTGGAAGTGGATAGAAATTAAATGGAAACCTCTGATCGGTTATTCCCCCATTATAGTGAAATTGATGAAAGAATGGTGTTGTTTCCATTTTTTGAGTGCAAGCGACTCGAAAGCTATCCAAAACCGTCCATGGGTAGAGGGAAGGAGTTTTCTTGCACTTTATAAGTGGTATATTGGCTACAACCCGCTAAAGAACACCCCCTCTAATAACTTAATTTGGGTCAAACTTCTTGGTCTACCACTGGAGCTGTGGTCGAAGGAGACCTTAACAGAAATAGGAAATGCAATAGGAAAATGTGTTTATGTCGATCCCAGATGTTTAGGGGAAAAAGACAAATGTGTAGCCTGGGTACTCATAGAGAAAGCCTACAGAGGAGGATTTCCTGACAATATAGAGATATCTTGGAGAGACTTAAAAATTAACCAGAGACTGGACTTCTGGGGAGTCCCATTTAGATGCTCAGCATGCCATAGGACGGGGCACCTAATCAAAAACTGCCCTCGGCGCCCTGTTCTTTTGAATAATCTACATCATGGAAAATCCAAGTTTGGATTAAATAATCATAGGAAAGAGATTCCATCCCCTGCAATAAGCTTATCTTCATCAGAATATAGTGATCTGCAAGGAGCTATTAATCCAGAAGAAAACCTTTGTATAATTTCTCCGTCTACACACCCTCAGAGTCAGAGCATCATCCCGGAAATTGCAGAAAATTCAGAAACCCCATCTGATAAAATGGTTGACTATCTCCCTTCTATGCCTCCCCAGGAACCCGCTATTGATAAAGAAGACCCCTCCCCCCTCCGGTTCCTCAGCCATCCAAATTTGCAAACCTAGACCCTCATATCACCTTTATTCCTTCTTCCTCATTGTCTCCAAGAAAGGAAAGATACCTATCTGAAAAAGGAAAGGAACCTATGGTTTCGCCAACACCGCTAAATTCCCCTGCTTCATCCCCATCAAATTCAATTGGCAGCGATCTGGACTATCTCTTAAGTAAAAAATCGCTTGAATTTGAACCCTTAACCATTCATAAGCCCGGAAAACCATCCTCTCCTCATATAAGTCCAAATTCTGCAAAAAACATTACAGTGAGAAGGAAAAACAATAGGGGAAGTAGACATTTCAGGGGAAGAGAAGATGTAGCTGGCAGAGCAGTCCAGAATCTTTCCCTCGTTGATGTACCCATAATTGATATGTCACAAGAAGGGCCTCTTAGAGCAAGCATGGCCGAAAAGACAACTAAATGACTTTCATTATATCCTTGAAAGTAAGGGGTCTGGGGGTAGGCCGAAAATTTTTGGAACTAAAGAATTTTTTCTATTCAGAACAGCCAAAAATAATTTTTATCCAAGAAACCATGCATAACTCTCATGTATCTATATCCTATTTCAGGAAAATGTTTCCCTCTTGGCATATGTTTGCTTTGAATGCAAATGGACTTTCTAGGGGCCTGGTGGTCTTATGGAATCTGGATTGGGTCAGAGCAAAGGCGTACAGATGTTTTGCTGGCATTCTTATATCGGGTTCAATTATAGGGAAAGAATGCCCAATCAACATTCTAAACATTTATGCTCCTTACAAAATTAGAATACCATTTTGGGAAAAACTTTTTGCATCAGAAATATTAGAAATTGAGTTTCTAATGATTGCAGGAGATCTAAATGCTACTTGACATTAGACCGTCCAAAATGCACCCGACATGGGATAATGGAAGGAGTGATGGGGCATATATAGCAAAAAGACTTGACAGGTTCATTCTACATGTCAACATAATAGATAAATTAGGCATGCCCTTCTCAACAATTGGAAATGTGTTTATCTCAGACCATAGGCCGATTCTATTAAGCTGGAGAGAAAAGGCATTCAGAAGGGGGTACTCTTTCAAATTTAATAGGTCTTGGCTAGAAGAAGCAGATTTCAATGATGTTGTGAAAGGAACTTGGAAAGAACTGGCTGCAACTGGTAATAGACCCTCGTTTTTTACCTTCAGGGAAAAATTGTGTCATATGCAAAAGGTTGTCAAAGAATGGCAGATCAAAAAGAGGATTCAAAATAGAATAAACCTTACGGAGATTCAAAGGGAGCTGAATAGTTGTTCTGTGGAAATGGCTACACATTCACTTCCTTTCAATACAAGATGCCGCATGAGTGAGCTTAAAAGACAAAAACAAAAAATCCTGGAGCAGGAAGAAGCTTTTTGGAGACTAAAGAGCAGGGCTATCTGGTTAGAGGAAGGGGACAGGAACACAAAATTCTTCCATAGGTTTGCAAGCTCAAGGCGTGAAAAAAACTCAATTTGGAAGATCAGTGATGGAAAAGGGGGTTATCTATACTCTCAACAAGACATTTCAGATGAGGCTATGAAATACTTTCAAAATCATTATAAGAGATCAGAGGATTGCAGAATCCAGGACATCTTATGGGGCATCGACTTATTTCCAAAAATGTTTGATGATGAAAAAAATGAGCATCTCTTTCAGCCAATCACGGAGGAAGAACTGCTAGAAACAATGAGATCTTTCAAGAGGGATAAATCTCCAGGCCCAGATGGCTGGACCATTGAGTTCTTCATCCACTTTTTTGATTTCATAAAACACGATTTGCTAAGGATGGTAGAAGGTGCCAGAATATCAGGAAGTATTCACCAGAATATCTCCTCAACTCTAATTGCCCTCATCCCAAAAAAAGGGGAAGCAGAATCTTTTCAAGATTTCAGGCCGATATCCCTCTGTAACATTTCTTTCAAAATCATCTCAAAAATTATTGTTGAAAGAATCAAGGTGACTTTATCAAATTTTCTAACAAAGGATCAACATGGATTTTTAAAAGGAAGAAATATCTTGGACGTTGTTGCAAACACACAAGAAAGCTTATTTTCCATGCAGCCGAAGCAGTTATCCTTCGAAAGGCATACGATTGCTTGGATTGGGGCTTCATCAGATGCTTACTTGCAAAGATTGGTCTCAATGCAAAAATAATAGAGTGGATCATGGCATGTGTTGAGAGGGTGAACTATGCAGTCATAATAAATGGGATACCATCCTCTTATTTTCCAACTAAAAGGGGACTATGTCAAGGATGCCCACTTTCCCCTCTATTGTTTATATTGGCAATGAATACTCTTAGTCTCCATATAAACAAGGCAGTTAGTGAAAAAAGGTGCTAGCCTCTGAGGATCTGCAGAAGCAATTATATCTCACACAACCTTTTCATGGATGATATACTCATTTTTGCAATGTTATGCAGATTCACCTGGACATTCTTAAATGACATCTTAAGATGTTTTCAAATGGCCACAAGAATGCAAATTAATGAACATAAGTCAGTCTTTCTCCATAATGATGTCTGCATGGATTTAGTAGATTGGTTATCTTCTCTCTTTGGAATAGAGGCGCGCTCCATAAGGCATGGAATAAAATATTTAGTTTTCCAACTAAAAGCAAAAGGTTACTCAAAGTTGGATTGGCAATGGCTAATATATAGGTATTACAAAAGGATATCGTTATGGGAATTTAAAAGCCTATCAATGGCTAGAAGAGTTGTTTTATCTCAGTCAGTTCTAACACAACTAGCTATTTTTTGGGCCCATTTATTCTTTCTTCCTGCAAGCATTATAAAGAAGATGAACAAGTTAACTGCTAACTTCATATGGGGCAGCCAATCAGAAAAAAGGAAATTTCATTTATCTAAATTGTCTGATATTTCATGGCCGAAGAAATTAGGTGGATGGGGCCTGTTGGACCTGCGAGGTTTTGGTAAGGCGCTATTATGCAAATCACTGTGGAGAGGGATTTATGGAGAAGGCCCCTGGAGAAACACAATAAAAAAGAAATACATGGCAAGCAAAGATATCTCTTACTGGTATACACTGGGGAGGATTGGATCCAGTTATGGGTCAACAATATGCTTGTGTTTTTGTAAGGTTGAAAAGTACTTTTTAAGCAACTTAACTTGGAGCTTTCAATCTGGTAGCCGGATTCTCATTGGAGTTGATCCATTCCTGGGTGGACAGGAGGAAATCATCCCGCCTGAATCCCTCCTAAATTTTTTCCATAGAAAAGGAATTTTCACTTGGGACAAACTAATAGTTGAATGGCAGGGCCCTCTCCCTCTTTGGAAAGAGGCGGACAGTATGGGGATGTCGGATCTCTTAGCTCGGCAATGGAGAAATCTCAGAACTTCTTTGAGGAACTGTGGCATATTCTGTACGCGGGATGTTGATATCCTTATTTGGAAGGATTTTAAAGGAACCTCCTTGATTCGTGTTAAGGATATATATCAGAATCTGATTGGGATAAAGAATGATCCACCAAGGCCGATTTTCCCACCAGCCTTTTGGAAATCGAGATGTCCTTCCAAGGCGATTCTATTCTCCTGGCTCATATTCCACAATAAAAATTTAACATGGGAGAATCTGAAAAAAAGGAGTTGGCATGGCCCAGGTCTCTGTTTTATATGCAAGTCAGATGAGGAAAGCAATTTCCACATGTTCTTCAACTGCCGTATAACTCAACAAATATGGAAAGATCTAGCAAAGTTATATAAATTTCCTCATATCTCTCATGTTTCTACTAAAGAAGCTTTCCTATGGTGGAATGGGCAAAAGGAATCCTGGAGGCCTCTTATTATCATTGCTCTATGGTGTATTTGGAAATGGAGAAACAAAGCTATCTTTAATGACAGTAAAGAGCCTTTTATGGGAACTCTTCAAAGCATCATTGCTCTTTATGACTCTTTACCACAGAAACCACAAAAGCAAAAAAAGTGTAATCAGAAGGAGCAAGTACAAAATCACTCAATGCTTCCAAGAGCATATTTCGATGGTGCTGCTCAGAATGGCACATGTGGTTGTGGCATTCACATTATCATAAATGAAAAAGATCAATTTCTCATTGCCTGGAATGGAGGAAAGGGCACGAATAGTAAAGCCGAGGCGATGGCCCTTGCAGGCCTTTTATCCTTTTGTCGTTTCTTTAACATTCAGTTTGTGTCAATTTTTGGAGATTCAAAAGTCATGGTTGATTTTGTAGCAGGAAAGAGCCACATCAACAGCCCTCTCCTTATAGGTTGGCTGGACAGAATCAGGTTCCTTTGGAAGAAATTGGATGGATGCTCCATCCAGCACATTTTCAGATCACAGAATCAGCAAGCAGATACCTTATCAAAGGAAGGTCTCCTTTTGGAGCAAGGTATATGGTACATGAAGGTAAAATATGGCAAGGAAATTTTCTCTATCCAGGACTTTTCCTTGCCAGGCTCTTAATTTCAAATCCTTTTGTTTTTAGTTTTGCATCTGGCTTTAGTTTTTTTGGTCTTTTCTTCCATACAGCTCTGATTATGCCTGAAGCAATTTTGGAATCTCCTTGAACAAGTTTCTGAATATTGTTTCTCTCTTTGGAGAGATCTTTATGCTTCTATTTTAGCAATGTATCTGGTTATCATGCTTTTTTTGACAGCAACTTGTGTCAGCTCAATGGGCTGGTCAATTTCTGAAAATCCAAAGTCGGCTAAAATAGCCCCTATGAAGATCTATCTGTAAAATGTATCTGTCCATTATATATCTTATATAATACATCATGCTTTTTCTTTCTGAAAAAATAAAAATAAATAAATAAAATAAAATAAAAATAAAAAATAAAAAATATTATGAGTCAAAACATGCTTCCAAGTGGAGATGTAAACAGAATCATAATTTTGATGGCTCCATTTTTTGAGGAAGTGATTTAAGTTATAAGAAATGGAAATTCATCAATGAAAATGAAACTTGGAATGGAATTATCCATCAACGGAATCGTAGATGGTTTTGGAAAAAAAGTTATTTATATAGAATTTAATATTACTAAAATAATTCAAAATAAAAAAAATTAAATTAAATTAAATTATTTTATTTTTATTTAAAAATTAAAGCTTACTATTCTCAAACATTTCTTGCTTATTGTGTGAACTAACATTTCTTGTTTATTATGTGAACTGGCCAAAATCAATTCCATATCTCGAATCAACTTTTTAGCAATGGAAAATTGATTCAGATTTTGTGTTGGACACCTTTTTAGCAGAGCCTTCTCTTTATGCCCAGAGGTTGTCATTGATGCTCTTCGCTTAGTGGTTAGTTCTCCTACTAGCTACACCTTTGCAAAGTGCAACCAATACAATCTAATGAGAGAGCCAATACTAACTTATGTTTGTGTCAATAGCTATGAGACTCATTATTTATAGATCTAACCCACTCATTATGGTTAACAAGGCTTTGGGTTGCATGAGGAAATTTTGCAAAACCTCTCAAGCATACATGCCACATGGTTGACAATATTATAATTATGGGAAGCACATGCATTAGGAACAATCATTTACCCTAATATGTAAATAAATAGCTAACATTTTCAATGGAAATGGAACCAACATCATCAACATGTGGTTTTGGGTTGAGTAGGATCAGTGGATGACCAAGGATTTTAGGAATAATTTAATACAAGGAGCTTGACTAACAATATATCAAGTTAAGATGCTAAGAAATGATCCAAAACTAATCATGGGATTTGGCATTGTGATCCAGGATTTTTATAGTTTTAGCACATTCCATTTATTAATAAAAGTCAACTTTTACTATATCTTTGTGTTTTTTTATAAATATGTATTCCATTATTTTCCTTAATAATTAGATATTACATTGAGAGTCTTGTATATTGACTAAATGAAAGCATACAAAAGCAATTTTCCCAAGACTTGTCATGCTAGCTAATACATCATCAAAACAAGAAACAATTGTTAACATAGTTTTGTTGGAAATAATACTGAGAGGGGGGGTGAATCAGTATTATCAAGCAATTTACCAAATCTTCCTTATTTGATCTTTTGAATTATTCTTGTATATCAGTACCATAAAATAATGAGCATGAATAAAGAAAATAGACAGTCACACCAAAGAACACAAGATGTAAGGTGGAAACCCAATGCGGGAGAAAACCACCTGCTGCAATATGTCTCTATCTTCTTTCAAGAAATTCTTTTTACAATGATTTTGTACTGGTGCAGTCCTTTACCAGCACGCAGGCTGCAACCTGCAGAGAGCTACAACTCTCTCTCGTTTTCCAGTCTCTCCTGGAAGGGAGCTACAACCCCCTACTTCTTTTCATGAAGAATCAAATGATCAACAAGTATACAACAGATACAGTCCACTACAGATATCAGATCAGTAATTACAGAAATAACCCAGAACACCTTATGAACAGAAATATACAGTCAACAGATCATCTTAAGACAGGGACGCATATTTTCTTTCTGTGACCTGCGACTGGACGCAGTCTACCTTCCACTGTTCTGCGTGCCGACGCACTGTTCCTCTATGCTTTGCTGCGACCGGCGCACTCAGAAACACTATCGCGCCGCGTCTTTTGCTTCAGAGACGCACCCAATAACACAGTCGCGCCGCGTCCTTTGCCTCAGAGACGCACCTGATCCTTTACTGTACTGCGTCCCGGCGCACTTTCCCTTCACTGAACCTGCGTCCCTTCAGATATAAAAGATATGAGGACTTCAGAACCAACCCAAACACTCAGATCCACAGATCTGATCATGCGCCATAGAGATCATAGTCCATTAGAAGATTCGCCTTCATAGATCTGGACTAGATCTCACCAAAAGATATTCAACCAAGATGATGCTTAATCCAAATGAACTCCTTTGCTTTATATAGGCAAGCTTCTCCCCAAAACATGGAACAAAACCACGAGCCGACACCATAGAAACACAAAACCGTCGGCTAGATACCACACAAGAAACCCCCACGTGCTTTTCTCTGCCTTGAAATGTGTGCACTGGGCGGACGCACCTCCTGAACGGCTGCCTGCGTCCCTGGACGCGGGTTCTGTATGGTATACCTGCGGGGACGCACTTTCTGAACATATTTCCTGCGTCCTTCTTGATTTATCACCTGAATGGGTTTGCCATCAAGGACAACACCTGAATCATAATGCCAACAAGTTTTCAAATACCTAATTAGGGATTATACTATGTAAATGATGCAATAATTGGTGAGGAAACTTGAGCCCACAAATGTATATGAATTTGTACCACAAATTAGTTAGGAAGAAATAATGGAAAAGATAAAACAAAATAATAAAACAACATTCAACAAGACAATGATTTAAATGGTGAAACTTTGACAATATGCCAAAGAAACAGCCATTGGGCAAGGACATATTGGCATTCTTATTGCTCAAAGGTAAAATGTGAAATGGTAAAAATGAATTACTCTTTTGTTTATTTATGGTCATTTTCACAATCATTTTATTAATATTTTATTGTTTTACCCTAAATGTAACTCAATTTTAACATGAATAAGGTATTTTTAATATTTTGGTGATGATCTGAGTAGGTTAACAATTGTTTGATGGATTTTATGTAATTTTAATCGAAACAAATCATTTTTACCGAAGAGAACATTGTTATCACTTATTCGGGCTTTGTAAACTTACGAAAAAGGAACTCCCTGGAGTCTTCTTTAAGCTCTTTTCAGACTCCCAAAATATGAAAATATTTTTGAGCACTTGTCTTTTCAAACTCATTAAAGTAAATGAAAAATATGTCTTCTCAGTATAAGTTTAACCCTTTTCTGAACTGAGATAGACTATTTATGAAAAGGGAATACCTTAGTCAATCATGACTAAGAGGTTCTTTTGACTATCGTTTTCTACCTTTTTGGACTTAAGGGACTATTTACGAAAAGGGACCTTTGAGTTTTTATTTTTTGCCTCTTTTTCAAACCCTCTAAACATGAAAAAGATGTCGAGTTTCACTTTCGCTGGACTAGTAAAAACATCAAATAGTGATGGAATCATCGAACATGACAGGACCAAACCACTCCTTATCAAGGTTCCTTAAAAATACTTAGAGTGATTCATCCAAAGGATGAACTTACAGATCAAGCATATGTTAGCCTCTAAGGCTTGTTAAAAATAAAGTGGTACTGCCCAGAAATGGTTGGGGGAATTGGGAAAACAAGGTACTCTACATATTAATGACAGTGAGTATCTCTTAAACATGACACTCTTCCACTTCATCTCTATGGCTGTTGGGTTGGGAAATTTGTTTGTCTTTTGGTTCATCACACCATATCAAAGTCTCCACTTTCGGTTTTGGGTCAATGGTGCCAACTCCATTTAGTGTTGTCAATATGTTCAAGAGAAACCATTCAATGGATATCTGCTACGATAACTTTAAGCTTTTATTTCATGTCTTTCATTCTTGAACTAGTTCCACATCAACATCATTTTGTCTCAAATCATGATACCTGTTTCATGTCGTTGATGTGGGATACATTAAGGCCCTCCTGTGATGGGTCACTCCATGTCAATATCAACTCCTTATCCAAGAAGTTGACTTAAGAAACTCCCTTCAGTATCTTGGGGATTGTATACATCAACGGCAAGTTTCCTCGCTCTCGGCGACAAATTTTCATCATTGGCCTTCGATCAAAAAATTTTGAGTGGTGTTTGACTTCAACTCATTCATTCACATCATGTGGATTGTACTAAAATATCTTGAGATCCATTAACGTCAACGTTGGTTTCTCTCGCATCTCTTAATGGCTTACATCATTGGCTGATGATCAAATGGTGTCTACCATGTTTGACTCTAGCTCATTTATTCGCATGGTTAGACTCAATAGAAGATCGAGTGAACGACATAGAAAACCCTAGATATAGTTTCATCCATCCTGGATGTGATTTTAGGATTACTGTTGGCTACTTGAATTGTTTATTGATTAAACAGTCAAGTACCACATTAAATTGTCAACCTGGGAAAGTCCTTTTATTTCAAAGGTGACCTCGTATTGTATGTACTTAATTCTAAAAGCATTAAAAGCTGTAGTATACACGATTCTGTTTTCTGTCAAACTCCTTACTCTATATTACAATAGTTACAGTATATTGCAAAGATAGAATGAAAGTAGTTAACTAAGAATACAAATCTGAAAAAAAAAAAAAAAAAAAGTAATGGCTGCTCTGTTAGCAGAGGACCAGGACCCTATCCTTAGGGTAAGGATGTTCAGCACCTTCCCCTGTAACCAGGTTGCTAATACACACTGCAATTCTAATTCACCGGTGAAGTGTTCTTTTACGATATCAGGCAATTAACAAAACAGAGTATCAGCAAAAGGAAATTATCAGAGGTAATGCTACAGAATCCAAACAGAGTACCAGCAAAAAGGAAATTACCAAACACACTTACACACTGACAGGAAATAAATGGGTGAATCTTGTGAAGAAGGTGGGCCCTGTCCCTCTCACAAGATTCCCCAGAACACAAATGCTGGATTAGGTGCTCAGAACAATCTTCTATTCATCTGCCAAAATGTCCAGTTACAATGAAGATTCAGACTTGCTGTTTGTCTTTCAAAATTTCCCTTACAACTTGTTTCCTTTTTCTCCCCCCTTTTCTACTGTAGATGTCTCCTCTTTATAGAGGAGACATCTATTACAATAGACCATCATAGTTCATTCAGTTAAACCTTTTTGTCAAAAATAAGAAATCCATCCTTGTTACAGGATGCCATTACAACAGTGTGACTGTGTATTCCTTCTTGGTCTCTTACTGTTACACAGCTGGTAAACAAACTTCAACCGTCTTCTTGGAATCCTCGTACTATCCTTTGCCGCTTCATTGTTGCTGATTTAGTAAACTCATGTTGTTCCTGGTGTTTTAGCAACTGTAACCATGTTTTACCCTTTCTGGACAGTTGTTGGTCGTGTTGTGTCAGCATGGAACTCTGCCGAACTTCTGATAGTTGCTGTTTGTCTTTTCCGGTATAACATTTTCCCTGCTTTAGATAGTTGTTGTTGCTGGTGTTGCAGCAACTGCGTAGTTGTTGTTTCTGGTGTTGCAGCAACTACGTAGTTGTTGTTTCTGGTGTTGCAGCAACTACGAATTATAATTTCTGCAGACTTTAGACAGTTCAACAGTTACTTAGCAACTTGGTTAACTTCTCCAAAGATAATTATAAAGATAACATGAATATGTAATGAATAATTAAACATATAGTAATGCAGAGAGTTACTTCATACCTTGGAATGATTGGGTCATTATATAATCAAAGCTTTCAACTTATGGACTGAAAAAGGGTAATATTATAGCAAAAATACAAGGTCAAAAATGGTCAATTTGGAGTCCTAACATCCCCCCCAACTGAAAGGGTTGCATGTCCTCATGCAATGCTTACTCTGAATCTGAGTCGCAGTACTGGGATGAACAGTGTAAATTACTGAGACAGTAGCTATAGAAAGTGTTATCAAACTTGTCTCTGAACCCACAGACAGTCTGTAGTTGCCTCCATGCTGCCACCTCTTCCTTTTTGGATAATCCAAACTGACCCTTGTATTGCTGACCAGATAACCATAAGAGAGGAAATTTAAATCTGTAGCCAATCCATTTTTCAGCACATTGTTCCATACATCTAACATAGTAAGGTACCCTTGAAATTGCTACCTGTAGATTAGGTGGATTATAGGGATGATACTCCTGCCTTTCCTTGGGACAGTTTTCCCAGAATAGGTTGTTGGCTTTAATAGCCAAAGGTGCCTTCGTTCTCACATAGTGTTGGCAATCTCGCAAGACCACTGCTTGTAGTTGCCTAATGTGATCAGTCATTCCAGGTTCACTTAACATTCTTTGGTGTTGTGCAATGAAAGTAGCTGCATTTTGAGGTTCAGCCCTAATCCAAAGGAGGCAGTTTTGTTCATTATGTTGTGCTGAGATGAAGGCGTTTTGCCAAGTGAGTTGGTTGGCTAGAAAGGAAATGAAAGCTCTGAGTTGTATGTCACCAACAAGAGGGAGTATATTCATTGTTCTGTCTTCAGACATGGCTTCGTTGTGGAGATAAAGCTCACACAGCAAATTCTGATCATTTTTGGGTGCCTCTGCAAAGGTTTCAATAAATTGTTCTGATGTAATCACCTGATAAGGTCTACCATCTCTAACTGCCTTTATCTGTAAGAATGTTGGTCGTTCCCTCAAAATTGCTGCATAGTTGAAAGAGGGTTTTCTTGTAGCAAGTATTCTTTGAACTAACTCAAAAATCTGGGACAGTCTAGCTTTTAGTTCCTTAATTTCTTTGTACTGAGCTCTAGACTACTCAAGTGCTTCCCAATTCTTATATGCATAACTGAACCAGATTCCCTTTTGCTGTTGGAATGCTTTCCCTTGTGACAGCTCATATTCTCTCCACCATTCTCCTTTTAATTCTTGAAAACTAGCGGTCTCTATGCATGCATCACTGACAGTGGGAGGTTCAGTTTGTGTAAAGGCATCAACAAGAATTTTCTGCTCTGTGATAATTGGAGTAGGTCGGGGTGATTCGATGTCTTCTTTTCCATTTCCAGCCAATGTTTCTTCTTCCTGTTCCATAATCATTTGGGTAGGCCGGGGTGACTTTATGTCTTCTTCGCCATTTCCTCCTGATTCCTGTGAAACAGCCAATGCTTCTTTTTCTTTTTCCATAACAGTTTGGGTAGGCCGTGGTGACTTTATGTCTTCTTCTTCATTTCCTGCTGATTCCTGTGAAACAGCCAATGCTTCTTTTTCTTGTTCCATAACAGTTTGGGTAGGTCGTGGTGACTTTATGTCTTCTTCTTCATTTCTTGCTGATTCCTGTGAAACAACCAGTGCTTCTTTTTCTTGTTCCATAACAGTTTAGGTAGGCCGTGGTGACTTTATGTCTTCTTCTTCATTCCTTGCTAATTCCTGTGAAACAACCAAAGCTTCTTTTTCTTGTTCCATAACAGTTTGGGTAGGCCGTGGTGACTTTATGTCTTCTTCTTCATTCCCCGCTGATTCCTGAGTTACAACAAGTCCTTCTAGTTCTTTCTTTACACTTTTTGGAGATCCTGCTGGTTCTTGTGTTACAGCAGGTTGCTCTGTTTCCACCTGTATAGTTTTTGGAGAACCTGCTGGTTCTTGTGTTGCAGCAAGTTCTTCTGTTTGCTCCTGCACAGTTTCTGGAGAACCTACTGGTTCTTGTGTTGCAGCAAGTTCTTCTGTTTGCTCCTGCACAATTTCTGGAGAACCTACTGGTTCTTGTGTTGCAGCCGGTTCTTCTGTTTGCTCCTGCACAGTTTCTGGAGAACCTACTGGTTCTTGTGTTGCAGACGGTTGCTCTGTTTGCTCTTGCACCGTTTTTGGAGGGCCTGCTGGTTCTTGTGTTGCAGCAGGTTGCTCTGTTTCAGCAGAGGGTTGTGGTGGTTCTGTTTTTGCTTCTGTAGCAAGTTCTTTCATTTCAACTACAACAGCAGGAGGTTCTGGGATGACTCCAGTCATTGATTCTGCAACTACCTTGTATCCTGCTTGAGTGTATATCTCACCACAATTGGCGCACATATATTCATTCTCTTTACTCTTCTCCGCTACAGATGCTACCCGTGCTAAAATGTGCAGGTTACGTTCATTTTGATAAGCTTCCTTGACCCTTATTATTTCCTCCTGGTAATCCTGAATTTGGGATTTCAGAAATTCAATTTCTTCCTGCAGGGCAGATATGGTAGGCTGAACTTGTGGAGCGGCAGGTTTCAGTGGAGGCAAAGGTTGTGTTTCAACATTGATTTGAACATTTATACCCCCAACAGGTGGTTCTTGTGTGTCACCTGGTGGGGTAGTGGTTGTTTCTTGTGTTGCAGCCACTTGGCCAATATTACCTTGGGTGTCGGCAGCTGGTTCTTGTGTGACAGCTGCCTCAAAAGATAATGTCACGACACTGTGAACACTCTGCATCTCAGCCCCCGAAGGTGAGGTAGAGGAGTTTCCAGGGCTAGTGGGAGTACGGGGTTTTAACATGATGGGTGGGGAGCTGGGGAGGGTGTGGCTAGTGGATTCAGCTATTACAGACGACCGAGTCCTTTGCTTGGGTAGTGAAGCAGGGAATTCAGAAATTTTTCTTTTCAGGCTGGCTTTCTTTAAAATAGGGGCAGTGGCGGAAATAGCAGCTGCTTTAGCTGAAGCCCTAGTTCTTCTTCTTTTCGGTGGGGTTTCATTTTTCTGTTGTATCTTTCATTTGAGAAGGGTAATAGGGATGTTATCATCAGAGTCATCGGTAGAAATACCAAGTATAGGAACGGATGGGTCGGTTTTATTGGGGGATGGAGTTGTTTCCGTGGGTATTTCTACTGCTGATTGTACATTTTCAGCAACTTGTGGGGGCATTTGCTGGAGGATTTCTTCGGGAATTTGCTCTGGAATGTCCTCTGTTTGCTGAGGGATTTCTTCATCCTGCTGAGGTATGTCCTCAGCTTGGTGAAGAATTTCCTCTTCCTGATGAGGAAATTCCTGCTCTGGCTGAGGGATTTCTGCCTCTTGGTGGGGATTAATGAGGGGAGGGGGGTTATTTAAGGCAAGGCCCTTATTTATCAATAATTGAGCTAGACGGTGGTGTTTCAAGGAATGGAGCGGACGCTTTGCGTTGACAGTGTAACGTGACATATTTTTAAGACATCCCAATAGATAATATGGCATATTTATCAACTGACCATGCCTCAAGTGATTCAACAAGACGAAATCGTGCTGGTAAATTACCTGGTACCGGCCTTCGCACGTCAGGTATTGCTTTACAAATTCAGCAACTTTTGACCACGGTTGAGGCAGTGATTGAAGTGCTACGCCTCTGCCCTTGGGTTCCACCTGCTCGCCTGGTTGAAGAAAATCCTGCTGCGCATTGAGGATCAGGTGCTTCCTACTGAACCACCGCGTGCCATTAGCTGGTAGCCCAGTAACTTGGGCTATGACTTCCTCCGTGACTGGAATTTGAACTCCCTGAACGACAGAAAACCCCTCTGTTAAATTGCATGCAAACTCGAGGACTTGTTGTGCGTCGAAGTCTGGAAGTCTCCTAAAATAATCTAGCCATCCCGCTTGCAGGAAGATTTGATAAGCCTCGGGATAGAGCTCAAGAAGTGCTGTTGTGCCAGGTTCGTATGTGATGAGATTTCCTCCCATAGCTGCTGTTTCAGTGAAAATTCTCAGTTCAGAGCCGAGCTTCCGAGTTCAGTCAAGAGTAAATCGTTGCAAATGGTAACATGCCATGATGAGATGACTTTTACATATTACCGGGAGAGTTAAGGGCGGCGGCAGTTGGCGTGCTATACAATTATGACAACGCTTTGGTAATCCCCCCCCCAAAAGCTACGAGTAAGTGATATGATTGGAAGTACAATTATTCGGTAGTCCTATCAACGTCTCCACATTAACTATTATTTAATGTCCATACATAATCATGCGTACCTTTATGTTTTACCTTTTTGGTTGCTGCGTCGAAAAGTCTTGTCTTGTCTTTTGCTGGATCCATAATGATTAAACTGGGTCTAAAAGTATGAGAATACCAGCGATTTTTTTGTAATTACGGGAAGTAATAGTGGAGAATTGTAATCATCATAGTGTATGGCTGGTTCTTTTGGTAGGAAATGGTATGTTTTATGCAAATAATAATTTGTTTCTTTGGGAGCTGAAGTGGAGAAACTGGTGCTTTTATAAATGAGAGAAATACTGAAAAAGGCATTACGGCATCGGGAAGTGGTGTTACAGCAACGGGAGTTGGTGTTGCAGCAACTGGAAATGATGTTACAGCAACGGGAATTGGTGTTGCAGCAACTGGAAATGATGTTACAGCAACGGGAATTGGTGTTGCAGCAACTGGAAATGATGTTACATCAACGGGAAATGGTGTTGCAGCAACGGGAAGTGGTGTTGCAGCAACGGGAAATGGTGTTGCAGCAACGGGAAATGGTGTTGCAGCAACGGGAAATGGTGTTGCAGCAACGGGAAATGGTGTTGCAGCAACGGGAAATGGTGTTGCAGCAACGGGATTCCCAAGTCCGCAAAGTGATTCCTTTGAAGCTTTTGTTCTCAGCCATTTTCCAAAGCTAAAATCTGCAAAATAATGAAATGTAATATGGCAACCCTTGGCAGGGATTATTAGTTGAAAAGAATATCTAATCTAAAAAAAATGCATAAATAAATAGAAATTTAAGTGCCTTGAGGGACAGCAAGTTCCCCTAGGGAAGCATAGTGTCTAATTGCCATGCAAGTAGCTTTAAAATCTTCTTTAGAAACAGGCCGCTGATATAAATGGAGTCGATACCCATTCACTAGTAGTGGTGTTCTGCTATCATCAATCGTTAAAAGTCTGACTGTCCCATTTGGAAAAACAGCATCCACTTCATAAGGCCCTAACCACCTTGTTCTTAACTTACCTTGGAAATTCTCGAAACGGGAGTCATAGAGTAGAGCCCAGTTACCTTTCTGGAACTGCTTTTGCTTGATGGTTCTGTCATGCCACCTGCTTCTTTGTTGATGTATCATGGTTGTTTGATGGATGGCATCCAGTCTATTCTCGTCCAATTCCTGAAGCTGCTGCAACCTGGCTGTCTGTGCATCAGTCAATTCAAGGTTAACAGCTAAAGCAGTTCTTAAAGTTTTGATTTCAAACTCTACAGGGAAAACAACATTTTTTCCAAAAACTAATTCATAAGGTGAAAAGCCCGTAGTATTCCTCCAAGTAGTTCTATAGGCCCATAATGCCTCGGGCAACCTTTGAAACCAGTCCCTTCTATTCTCCTTTATTGTTTTTGTCAAGATGGCTTCTATGACTTTATTGGTGCTTTCTACCTGCCCATTTGCCTGGGGGTGATAAGGTGTAGTCATTTTGTACTTAATATGATATTTCTGAAGTGTATTTTTGAAGCCATGAGAGTTGAAAGGAGGTCCTCCATCCGTGACTAGTTCTCTAGGCAATCCAAACCTAACAAAGATCTCTTCAAATAAAAATGTTAGTAATGCTTCTTCATTAGCTTTAAGGAGTGCCTTAGCTTCTACCCATTTAGTCATATAATTTGTGCATACTAATATGTACACTCTTTGATTGGATGGGGGATTAATGGGACCTATAAAATCTAATGCCCATTTCTCAAAAGGTTCAAGAATTACCTGGGGATTGAGTGGCATTTCATCCCTGTGATTAGGCTGGCCCATTCTTTGACAGCTATCGCAGGCCTTCACATATTTCCTTGCATCTTTAAAGAGTGAGGGCCAATAATAACCCATTCTGAGTACCTTGTGTGTTGTTCTTTTGTCTGCAAAATGCCCTCCACAAGGGCCATCGTGACAAGCCTTTAATACATCATAAATTTCATCTTCACCAATGCATCTCCGGATTTCCTGATCGATTCCTGTGTGGAAAAGACACCCGCTTATCCAGCTGTACCTAGCACTTTGCTGGATGATCTTTCTTTTTTCCCTGTGTGATAGGTGCGACGGTAATTTTCCTGCAACTAAATAGTTGGCAATGTCTGCATACCAAGGTGAGTGAGCAGATACTGCAAATAAATATTCATCAGGAAAAGAATCATCTACTGGAATGTTTTCATCAGTTTTTAATCGAGAAAGGAAATCAGCAACTACATTTTCTTTTCCTGGCCTATCTACAATTGTGATGTCAAATTCTTGTAATAATAATAACCATCTGGTAACTCGAGCATTTGTAACTGATTTATTCATTAAATATTTAATGGCCGAGTGATCAGTATGCACAAAAGTAGTGTAGCCAGTAATATAATGTCGAAATTTATTGATAGCATAAATGACTGCTAGGAATTCCTTCTCAATGACTGTATAATTCAGTTTTGCTGGTGTCATATTCTTACTGATAAAATAAATGGCATAGGGAAGACTATTTTCTTCTTGGCCCAAGACAGCTCCAATTGTAGTATCTGATGCATCAGAGGATATATGAAAGGGTAGTGCCCAATCAGGTCCTCTCAAAATGGGAGTTGTAGACAACTAATGTTTAAGTTCATTAAATGCTTTTTCACAATCATCAGTCCACTTAAATTCAGCATTTTTTGTTAATAACACAAATAGAGGAGAAGCTAATTTGGAAAAATTCTTAATAAATCTTCTATAGTATCCAGCATGTCCTAAAAAGCTTCTTACATCAGTTTGTGTTTTGGGGATAGGGAGGGTCTGAATTACCTGTATTTTGGCTGGATCGACTTGAATTCCTAGGAATGAGATGAAGTGACCCAATACAATACCTTGATTCATCATCATATGACATTTTTCAGTGCTTAAGGCAAGGTGTGCTTCTACACATCGCTTAAGTACTTTTTCAAGATTCTGCAGTGCATCCTCAAAAGTCACTCCATAAGGAGTAAATTCATCCATAAATATTTCTAAGGAATCATTTAGCATATCAGAAAAAATCCTTATCACTGCTCTTTGAAATGTTGTTGGAGCATTACATAGCCCAAATGGAAGGACCTTGTAAGCAAAGGTCCCCCATGGGCTAGTAAACGTGGTCTTGTCCTGGTCTTGGGGTGCA
The DNA here is from genome assembly GCA_031772625.1 of Pinus tabuliformis. Taxonomy (NCBI): domain Eukaryota; kingdom Viridiplantae; phylum Streptophyta; class Pinopsida; order Pinales; family Pinaceae; genus Pinus; species Pinus tabuliformis. The sequence continues at coordinate 1,095,869,484 of CM062820.1, forward strand.
ATCTTAATCTGATTATATCCACTAAATCCGTCCAAAAATGAAAAGAATTTCCTACCTGCCAAATTATCTAATACCTGATCAATGAATGGTAAAGGGAAATGGTCTTTCTGGGTGGCTTTATTCAAAGCTCTGTAATCCACACATACTCTCCATTTTCCATTTTTCTTGGGTACAATTACAAGTGGGGAAACCCACTCACTATCAGATATAGGGTATATAAATCCTGCATTCAACAGTTTTTGAAGTTCCTCCTTCACAATTTCCCTTAGATTGGGATTCATCTGCCGCTGGGGTTGACAGACTGGGCGGGATCCTTCTTTAATATAAATGCGGTGGGTGCATAGCTCAGGAGAGATCCCCTTCATGTCTGTATAATCCCATGCAAATGCTTCTTTATTTTCCCGGAGTATCTTTATTAACTGTTGTTTTTCATTATCAGTTAAGTTAGGATTTATATTTAATGTTTTGCCAGGCTCAATTTCTATTGTTGTACTTTTGGAGGGGCTGCCTACTATTGTTTGAGATAAATTTTTAGCTTTCAGGTTCTGCTGAGATTCAGATTCCAAGATTGCAGTGAAGTGATTATACATTTCTGGGCTGACCGAAGAAGGTTCAGAAATGAAGCTGCTGATTAATTCATCTTCGGTAGAGTCTTTGAAAGTTAAAGCTTGTCCGACAGTCAAGATAGGTTGGGTTTCTTCATCCTCATAATCTATCCATACAGAACTGTCATTATTAATCATGGGTGTAGCATGAGGATAAAGGGTAAGCTGTTTGGTTTCCTGCCCATTAGAGATGGTCATTGATCCTGATCTACAGTTGATGAAAGCATCCGCTGTAGCTAGCCAAGGTCTTCCTAGAATCAGTGGATGAGCCCCCAACTTTGTTTTAGTTTGTAACACCACAAAATCAGCTGGGTAATTCCAGGATTCTACAGAAATTATTAGATCTTCAATGACTCCTTCACGTTTAATTGTAGAGCGATCAGCCAACTCTAGGATGGTTGGAGTTTCCCTAATAAAGTTTTTTAACTGCAGCAGTTGTGCTGTTTCAAGTGTCATAATGTTTATTGCAGCACCTAAATCTACTAGAACTTTAGAGACAAAAGTTTTTCCAACCTGAACTGTTACTGTAGGGTGACCAGGGTCACCATATTTCACAGGAGGATCTTTTTCTGTCATTAAAGCAGTCAGCTCAACCATCACATGAACTATGAGGGGGTCCTTAGTTTTTCTTCCAGGTTTTTTTATGCAAATATCTCTAACAGTCCTAGCATAAATGGGAACATCTCTTAGCGCTTGCAATAGTGGAATTTTAACATATAAATTCTATAGTTCGCCTAAAGGTTAAAAGCAGGTTGCTCAAGTGTTTTGGTGAGAGCCAGACATTCAGGGAATGGCGGATCCGCTGTTTGATCATTGTTGTTAGATGCTGATTCAACTGTTTCAGCATTATTGTTAGCTGGTTTTTCTTTTCCAACTTCCTCTTTATCAGAGTCAGTAATGTCATCAATGATTGGTTCAACAACTCTCCCTGAGTGAAGATGGATATCGTTACATTGCATGGGGGAGACAGGCTGATTTTGAATATCAATTGCTTGCAGAGCTTTATTGTTATTTGGGTTGGGGTTGGGTTGCACAGGCAGCTGTGGTCTAATTGCTTGGTTATTCAGAGGAGTATTGGATGGTAAGGAAAGAGACTGTTGATGCTGAGGAAATGGCATCTGATGGGCTGCCCAGTTCGGATTGCATTGATTAAAATACGATTGCTGGGGAACCCAAGGATTCCATATGGTGGGATCAGGAAAAGGAAGATTTGGTTGCTGCATGGGTAGAAAATTCATCGTATTAAAGGGTGGGTACTACATTTGGTTCATGGGTGGGTAATTTGTTTGAAAAGGAGAATGATTATTCCAACGACTAAATGTTGTGTTAGAATTCATACCTTGTTTTTGTGGCCACTGCCTCCTCTGTGTCATCAAGTACACTGCTTCAGCCTCTTCTTCAGTTGATTGCAATGCTTCTTTTATTCTCGGCAGAGAGGGGCATTGCTGGGTATCATGGTCCTTTTCACAGATCGTGCAGATTGGTATCTTATCTAGTGGGCATTCCCTGAGTGGGTGCTTTTCTCTGCATTTAGAACAAAAAATAGCTAGGGCAGCTTCTGCTTCTGCCTGTTTTTTTCACCTGCAGAGCATCAATTTGTGAAGCAAAGGAGCTTAACATCTCAGTTTTAAATTCTTCCAACAAATTACCTATTTCAGCCCTTGTTGCTCCTCCACTTGCTGACTTCTGGACTCTTAAATATACGTTGTCTCGGCTTTTTGATCTGCTTACTGCTCCTCTTGAACATCTCATGCAGAGGTTGATAATTTCATCAAATGGTTCCTTGGAAATGTCCCCTTTTCCCAGCATATTCAACATGTCCAAGCAGTCATCTCGTACCCCTTTCAGCAATATTGTTTTCAGAATATCTTTACTCATAGTAGGGTGGTCAGACCGCTGCAGATTATACTGCAGTCTTTCCAGAAAGTCCTCCAAATTCTCGTCCTCCTTCTGAACCATTTTAAACAACTCTTCCTTCCTTTCTCTTGTTCGGCAGTAATCCTGATATTTGGCCAAAAAGCTTTCTTTAATCTAATCCCAGGTAGTGATTGCCTGAGCTCCTAAGCTCATAAACCACCTTAACGCATTCCCTTTCAGTGTTGCTAGAAACAGTTTTAGTTTCTGATTAGGGCTCACATAATCATAACTCCTACATAGTATATCGAATTCAAAGAGGAATTCATCCGGGTCTTCAGAGGATAACCCATGAAAGTTGGGTAATACTGAAAGTGGAATGTTCTTCATAGGGGTTGCTCCCCTCGGGAGCTCCCCAATAGGGAACTCTAGGGTAGAGAGTGAGTTTTCCCCCCTTCCTTCTGCTCTGTTATCCTCCATTGGTCTTTTTCCTAAATCGCTTGCTTTATCTTCTATATCTTCTGTTTCTTCAGGTTCTTCTACCGGTTCCTCAGTGTATTCTGGTACTTCCAGCTTCCTTTCAGGTCCTAGTACTTCCTCCGTCTGTCGATCTGTTTGTGAGGAATACTGGATCTGAGGTCTCCGGGAACTCGTCCTCTGTGATGTCTCAGCCTTTGAGATAATTTCGTCAATAAAGGTTTTTCTTCCTCCTCCGCCTTTGCCGCCTGCGAAATTAGGTTTCCTGCGTCCTCTCATGCACCTGTTATTCTTAAAAAGAAATCATTAATGCTTTTAAAATCTCTAGTCGCCTTCCCCCACAACGGCGCCAAAATGTTGGCTACTTGAATTGTTTATTGATTAAACAGTCAAGTACCACATTAAATTGTCAACCTAGGAAAGTCATTTTATTTCAAAGGTGACCTCGTACTGTATGTACTTAATTCTAAAAGCATTAAAAGTTGTAGTATACACGATTCTGTTTTCTGTCAAACTCCTTACTCTATATTACAATAGTTACAGTATATTGCAAAGATAAAATGAAAGCAGTTAACTAAGAATACAAATCTGACAAAAAAAAAAAGTAATGGCTGCTCTGTTAGCAGAGGACCAGGACCCTATCCTCAGGGTAAGGATGTTCAGCACCTGCCCCTGTAACCAGGTTGCTAATACACACTGCAATTATAATTCACCGGTGAAGTGTTCTTTTACGATATCAGGCAATTAACAAAACAGAGTATCAGCAAAAGGAAATTATCATAGGTAATGCTACATAATCCAAACAGAGTACCAGCAAAAAGGAAATTACCAAACACACTGACATGAAATAAATGGGTGAATCTTGTGAAGAAGGTGGGCCTTGTCCCTCTCACAAGATTCCCCAGAACACAAATGTTGGATTAGGTGCTTGGTGAGCTCCAGTATTGTAGCAATAATGCTACAACTCCTGGGGCTTCCTATCTCTAATTTTATCAACCTGGTAGTTCGTACAAACTTGGAAGCGACGGTGCTATATGCACAAGTACTAGCTCTTGTCGCAGCTGTCACTTGGTCAGCTGGCACAAGTCCGCTAGGGCTCAAGCCAACTTCTATATGCTTTCAGAAGAAGCTTGCTAAATGATGGACGAAGACTATCTCAGAGGAAATTAATCTACTTTGCAAAAATAAACTGAAAGCCAACCAAAACATGGAAACCCTAGTTAACCCTAATCTGACTAGCTTAACCTCTAGGATGCAATGGGTGGAGTGCAAGTGTCTGGAAACGATGCCATTACTTCTAATGATGTGAAATGCATGAACTTAAACTACTTTGATTGAAAAGAACATGTTTTTGTATTTTTTCTTAAATGGTTGGAGTGATGATGATTTTGTTTCTTATTAGGGTTTGGTTGTGCAGAGGTGGTGCGAAAGGAAGGAAAGCTTGGGAAAGGTCAGGGGGGCTAGGAGAGGTCCCAGGGGATCCTTAGCATCAGTCTATAGAAGTCTACAATGTTCGGATGCTCGGAAACCAAGTTTGCAGGCTTCTACAGGATGTCTGCAGGGGATCCTACAGGAAACTCAGGGATTCTACAAGAAGTCTACTAACTTCTACAGGATGCTCTACCATGGGAGTTTTAGGTGATGGTGAGGTGATGGAGTGGTATGGGTGGATAGGTAAGGTGGAGATGGAGCTTGTGATGACTCAGGGGCAGAGAAATAGGACAGAGAAAGAGTGCACGAAGTGGTTAGTGGATAGAAGGATGGGATCAATGAAAGGTCAAAAAGATGAAGCTATGTGGGCAATGAAAGAGTTGGAAGGTGAACGAGCTGAACAGAGGTCGAGAAGGTGACTTTAGGAGAGGTTAAGAAGAAGAAAAAGGAAGTAGAAGGATATGGAGCTGTGTAAATGAAACAAATTACTTATGTCTTGCACCAAAAACGAGAATTCATTAACCTATGCTACCTGTGCTATAAACCTATGAACAGCAATGTAAACTGAGAAAAGAAGTCGTGCATGGAGTGAAAATGAAGAAGTATGGTTCAATATCAAAAGTGCATGGATGGATCTTCAATGAAAATGACTATGTTGCAGCTTGCATGGAAGTAAAATACTGCGTTCTTTTTGGTGGTTGATATGGATTGCACCTCAATCCCTAAACAGAGATGACAGTGAAGACACTAACAACCTTTTTCTTGGAGCTCCAGTGGATTACAAACCTCCTATTCTGATCTAAACAACTGAAAGTGAATTAACCATAAACTAGTCCTACGCAATTCTCATTAACCAAATCAAATCAGCAAACTGTATTCTTTGAAATGCATATCAAAACAAGGAAACACAATGCTGGAAAGAAAGGTAAATAACACTACAAGAAGAGGAGATCTATTGCTCTCAGGTTGGGCCCTAACCTGAGAGCTATAGCTCCCTTAAAAACTCAGAATTAGATCCAAATCTGCTTGCCTTTATTCATAATCAAAAGCCTAATGTCATGCCAAAACTGGCTTACAAAAAGACTAATTGGCTAACCAAATTGACTAACTAGCTAATCCCAAAAATGACTAACAACTAGCTAACCCCCAAATGAGGCCCTAAGCCTTCTTATTTATACAATTTGAGGACCCAACAGTCCTCCTAAAATTTAGGGACTTGGCTGCCCAAGACTTGTAGTTAACAGCAGTCCTACTTGACTTGCTTGGTTGCCCTTGTGCTCATTGATTTGGTGACCTTTGAACTCCGAGCTGATGGTGGAGAATTCGAGGTAAGGGTCCATAAATGAGGGGGACACCTTCCTACAAATCCTCTAGCTTGTTCTCCCACGAATTTGGCTGCCAAGTGCTCATTAAGACCTTCAATTTTGTCTCCAAGTTGACCAAAAAGGCTACACAAGGCACCCATTAGACTTGTTGGCATAATGACTAACCAAATTCACTCTATTAACATAAAAATAATCAAAAACATGCAATAAACCAATGAGAATGGTGGATTAAGTCGAATTAGGAGGTTGAATGAGCCCAAATAATTATCCATTTTTGGGGCTCATCATCACCCCCCTACTGAAAGTGTTGCTCATCCTCTGAGCAACCAATCTCTCTCCTCGTCTTTGATGGCCCTGGTGGCTTCTTTGGCTAACATCTCGGCCGATTTCTCCTTTGGCTTCCCTCTTTTCAACTTTCCTGTAGAAACTGTTCGCTGGCTTCCTGTAGAAACAGTCCTCTGTCTTCCTGTAGAAACAGTCCTTTGTCTTCCTGTAGAACAGTCTGCTAACTGTATCCTGCTTGGTTGTGGGCAATTCTCCTTTCAGCTGGGCTGCGACAGCCTTCATCTTCTCCTCCTTCCTGCTCTTCTTTCTCACTGCCTGCTGCTTGTAACTCTGAGCTAGTGTGATTTGATGATTTGATTCCATTAATTAGGATCATAGCACAACATAAAATTGGAGCAATATGCCTGGTTGACCTCCATGGCCAAGCTAGGAATGTTTCCAAACCAGAAGATCAACAAAATGCTATATGAATCACCTGCCATAATGTGGCAGCTTTCATGGATGTCTAAAGAACCCATGGGAATATGGAGCTAGGGAAACATGCAGCAGAATGCGTTTTTATTTGGACTTGTTGTATCCAGCAACTTATGTGCTGCTATAAAACATTTATGCTGCAGCTGGCAAGTAGACTTATGTAACAAAGGTAAGAAATATGAGGAATTACAATGGGTGAACAAGGAATCTGGATGGACTTGGATTGTGCTAAAGATCAAGAGGCGTGCATTTATCATAGCAGATATATAACACCGAGAACCCAAGATAATCTATGCAGTGTTGGGGAGGTTAACTGGACAGGCGAAGGTGGCCAGCTATAATCATGAGTCCTCACACAAATTTTCTTCTGCGTGATGTGGACGAACAGAATAACCATCATGCCATATCAATTGGAAGCTACTTATTGCTACTGATTTGACCACATTTCAAATAGATTCATCACAAACCTTCATCTATGTGAGACTGGAGATTTGCTTATTTGTAAACAGAAAGGTATCTTGACCTTAAAGACCTAATTGCAGTGAGGATTTGATGAAGCTAAAACTTGTAACAATTTTTCTTTTGCTATAGAGGATGACATAAATTGCACAAGTTAACAACCACTCTACGAAATCAAGCCTTCACACCCATGTATAGGTTCACCATGCATTGTTGACTTCTAAGTTTTCTGCATGCATTGCTAACTTCTAAGTTTTCAGCTAGCATCTCCTGAAGCAGCATAGAGGCTATTTGTTGCGTCCTCATAGCCATTCCAATCTTCTTCTACCAAAATCCTAGGAATATATTGATCCACATGCAAGACTTCAAGAGCTTCATTTTCAATTTGAAATCAGTGGCTTACAGTCTTAGCTAAACGTGGCACACCATACTTCTGAACTCGTACAATGGGCATCTCCATGCCTTCTGGACTGGTTGGCCATCTTAGAAGAGCTGTGAAAGCACCTGATTGGTCTTCTGACAGTGGTATTGCAAGAGGAATTATACCCCGTCTAGCGTAAGGAGGGACAAGTTTTTCACCCTTGGCCATATGATAATTGTCCATCTTTCTTCAAGCTCCAAACTTGATGAAGAACCTTAGGCTTCTCTGCTCTGGAAGTCTCTGCTGCACTTTCCTGTAGAAGACCCCACCCGTTTCCTGTAGAACGTAATTCGGCCTTTGAGTGAGCCCGATGCACTAGAGAAATTCGAAAATAGGTAGGAAACTCAGCGGAGGTCGATAGATTAAGCCGATTGTGGAAGCAGAGGATGTATACTTTGAGTGAGCATGATGCAAGTGCAAGTTGACTAACAGCTGAGCGCTCAGATTTCTGCGTGATTTTTGGAGTGAGGTGGCACATACGTGTGCTGGCTTATGCGACTGTTTTGCAATCATGAACTGCAGTGGTCACTATTTGTTCTCTGCTTGAAATCTCATTGATTCAGTTGCACTGGAGTTAGACTGCCCATACTGTCCGTTTTTTGACTTTCACGTGCATGGCTGACCCATGCATGCTGCGTGACTTGCTAGAGAACTAGACATCAAGTGAACCTTCCTAAATTCGTGGCTTAATTCCATCACTCCATTCGTTCATGCACTTCTTGAATTAGATTCATGCAATAGAGGAATAGGTTTTGTCACGTACCTGAAGCCAAACGGCTGCTTGTGAAGCTTCTTGCTGCTGCATGCTCTGATCCTTTGATTTCATGAGGCTTGGCTAATGATTTTTGATTGCTTTTCCTTGTGCAGGTGTCCTCTGGCCGGATCTGAGCTGCATGCCATCGTTTCCACGTTCAACTCTGCCCGTTCAAGCTACTGCTGCTGCATGGTCACAAAACCATAACTTCTTTTTGCCATTTCTCCCAAACGGTAGATCAGATTGATCTGAAACTCGGTGGGCATGTTCCTACCATCATTATCCATCTCCCATAGCAAATCCGTGATCAATGGATGCATGGATTTCGAGAAAAATGGAAAATGGCTAAAGATTTCAGAGCTCGATTTCTCGGAAACTGTGCATCGGAATCGGCTGAAACTGCTTGGGTAGGCTACTATCACCCATGTGCATCTCCCCATGAAACAGGTTTTAAAACGGATGCACGGATATGGAGAAAATGCAAAAATGGCTGATGGTGATGAAGGCTGATTTCTTGGAAACCGTGCACCGGAATTGGCTAAAACTGCTCAAGCATGTTGCCATCACCCTTGTACAATTCCCCATAAAACGGTTTGTCAAATGGATGCATGGTTTTCAAGTTATGGCAAAAACAAATTTTGCTCTATGGATTTTTGCTTCAAGGCACTTTGCATGTGTTTGCATGGTATGACAAAATGAATTTTGGCTGTGATGCAGGTATGGAGATGATGGAGGAGGATTTGGAAGATTGCATGAGGACTTCTGAACCCTTGAGGAAGCTACCATGTTCGCCAAACCACTCTTTGAAATGCATGCCTAGTTTCCCACAATTTCTACAGGAAGTTCCTGTAGAAGCACAATGAGAAGCACAAGGAGGTGAAAAAAGTGATGGATGAAGGCAAGGGATGGACACACAAGTGCTTGTAGGCCTAATCAACAGATTCCCACCATTAGATTCACTTTTGAAATTGGATTTGGCTCGTCCAAAGGTTCTACAGGATGTTTCCTGTAGAAATACAGAGCTTCCTGTAGAAGGCACAAGAAAAAGTCCTTTGACCTTGATTTGAGTGCTCCTCCTGTCATGACACGTCCTTCTTGCAACCTGCAATGTCATTGCTGCAACATGAAATTATTCAATGGAGATTAGCTTTATTTTTCTTTTTCTTTTTTCTCTTTTTTGAAAAACAACTACGGCGCGTCATGGAGGTTTTCACCCTAATTGCCTGCCCTGGGCGCCTCCAAGGGAGGTTTTCACCCAGAGATCTTATTCTCTTTTCTCTTTTTTTTCCAACCCATTGACCGCCTCATGGAGGTTTTCAATCAATGAGCCAATCTAAGGCACCTCCGAGGAGGTTTTCACCTTAGATTTTTATTTTTTCTCTTATTTTCATTTTTTCATTTTTTTTTTTTTCTACCCTAACCTACTTGAAAAACAAAATCATTTTCAAGTATAAGAATACTTCCAATGGAGCCATGTGCACATCGAGATTAGAGACAAGATGATGTAAAGGCTCGGAATGCATGCTTTGACAACTATCCAACTTTCAGAGACAAAATGATCTGACTTTGAAAGTACAAAACATAGCTGAGGAGGAGAGTACTGCTGCAACTTAGTGACCTTCTGAAACCATATCTCAATATAGCTTTGATATCCTTGGTCATCTTGTTGATTTGGATCATTCTTCATGTCACCTTCTATCATGACCTTCTGATCTTCCTCTTTTTGTTGATCTTTCTCTTGAGTACATGGAGGATTTGATGATAACCATGAGGGAACTCTCTCGATCTCTGATTTAGATCTCTTCTCCTCATCAAGTGCAGCCCATGGTTCTTTGATCTCCTCTTTGGAACCTTCTTTTTCCTTTGGTCCTTCAATGTTGTCAATAGATTCTCTCTTTTGCAACACTCTTCCTGAGCTTTGGTGAAGATCATTGGGCTCAAGAGGAGTTGTTTGGATATGTTGTGCCTCAGATTTGCAATGGGGTTGAGCTACTCCATTGTATGGCTTTGGAAATGGTACGGGTAGTTGAGTGGAGGTGTAAAATTGAGATGGAGATGGATGGCATTGTGGTTGGGTAGGCATTTGAGGTTGCCTTGGTGGAGGAGGAGGCGATGGTTGTGGATGAGCAGGTGGTGGAGGAAAATGAGCGGGATGAGAGTTGCACTGCGGCCTCCACTCCTGATAAGGTGCATTCCACTGAGGCTGTGGCTGAGCATAAGAGTGAAATGAATGAGCAACTAGTTGGGTATAATATGGATCTGTGAAGGAACAAGGAGGAGGTGTGAACCAGGAAGGATGAGCAGGGGGACCCCAAGAAGGCATGAAAGTGGCTTGGTAGGGGTCATAATAGGTCTCAGGTGTCCCTTGCAGTTCCTGCTGATAAGATCTAGGTTCATGCGGCCAACTTTGGTTCATATAATAGAGTGATTCAGTGGCTCCCTTGGATCTTTGATATGCAGCTTTGATTCTGGGCAAGGAAGTGTAGGAATTTACAGGGTAAGTTCCTCAGAAAGAACACCAAAAGGACACCGCTCACAACCAGATCACAGATCAATACACCAGTATTTTTGACGTGGTTAAAACCCTCAAAGAGGGAAACAGTCCACGGCCTATCCCAACGTGGGTACTACAGGCAATTTATTAATCAAAGAATGAAAATTTACATAAGCTTCTCTCATGCACGGATTACCCGAACAATGACCCTCCATGCGCTTTAAATAGAACTCATGGACCAATCGGGTGTCAAGCCATGGATCAAGTGTCGGTAATACCGAGGTAAGAGTGAACCGTCGGATCACTACATATCGTGACCGTCGGATTGTAAGTTACAAAATGTACAACGGTAAAGAAAGACACTTTACCTAACTCTATACCTAACTCTATACTAGACCAAGTTGAACTTAACTATATCCTATGTGTTGGAATATCCTAACATCCCCCCTTAAGAACAACTTGGGATAGGATTGAAGGATTTACAAATATGACACAATAGGAGAAGGAAGGAGGCACTAGAGCCTATCCCCCCTTAGTGACAACTTCCTGAACTCCAAGCATATATCGAAGTTTAGTGAACTTCGCCTCTGTGAGAGCCTTTGTGAAGATGTCTGCAACCTGATCATCTATTGAACAATATTGCACTTCAAGAACATGGTCATGAATGAGCTTTCTGATGAAGTGCATGTGTAGTTCAATGTGTTTGTTGCGCTGATGCTGGACTGGATCTTTGCATAGCTGAATGGCACTTTGATTATCACACCAAAGTGTGGTTGGATGCTGCTGCTCAAAGCCAAACTCTGATAGGATCTGACGAAGCCACAAGGCTTCCTTACTAGCTTCCACGGCACCACGATACTCTGCTTCTGCTGAAGAAAGAGAAATGGCAGCCTGTTTCTTACAAGCCCATGTAATAGGTCCTGAACCAAGAGTGAAGACATAACCGGCAGTGGACTTCCGATCATCAGGGTCACCAGCCCAATCAGAATCAGTGAAACCAACTAATAGAGGAGCTGCTTTGGCACTGTAATGAATCCCAAACTGTATTGTACCTCGAACATAACGAAGTATTCTTTTAGCTGCTTTCCAATGACTTTCACGGGGGTTTTGCATAAAACGAGCAACAAGGCCAACAGCAAAGGAAAGATCAGGACGAGTATGGGTTAAGTAAAAGAGTTTTCCTACAAGTTGACGGTATAAGGTAGCATCAACTTCAGGAGAAGTACAAGAGACTGAAAGTTTGACTCCAGACTGAAAGGGAGAAGGGGTTGGCTTACAGTCTTCCATGTGAAAATGACGAAGAATATCACAAGCATACTTGGACTGGGAAAGGGAAATACCCTCCTTGGATTGCAAGACTTGAAGACCGAGAAAATAGTGTAAGTGTCCTAAGTCTGTCATTTCAAATTTCTTTTTGAGGCTAGACTTCACATGGTTTATAAGGTTGGGATCACTACCAGTAAGGATAAGATCATCAACATAAAGAACAAGGATGATAAGAGAGTTGCCCACTTTCTTGGTGTAGACAGTATTGTCAGAATGACACCTAGAAAAGCCAGATTCTAAAAGAAAGCTATCCATTTTGGCATACCAAGCCCGAGGAGCTTGCTTGAGACCATAAAGGGATTTCTTGAGTCGACAAACAAGGCTGGAGTCTGTTTGTATGAAGCCAATGGGTTGTTCCATATAGATTTCTTCCTGCAAGTCCCCATGCAAGAAGGCAGATTTAACATCCATCTGATGGACTTCCCATTTTAAAGAGGCAGCAAGGGAAAGAACAAGGCGGATAGAGTTCATTTTGGCAACAGGGGAGAAGGTTTCAGTGTAGTCAATGCCTTCAACCTGTGAAAAGCCCTTAGCAACAAGACGAGCTTTATGTTTATCAATTTTCCCATCTGGTCCATACTTGGTTCTGTAAACCCATTTACATCTAACAAGTTTGCGTCCCTTTGGTAGAGGAACAAGATCCCATGTATCATTTGTCAATAATGAATGATATTCTTCATTCATAGCTGCTTCCCAATGTGGATGGCCTGAAGCTTCTGCAAAAGTGTCAGGATCATGATTTACTGGAGCTTGAGCCAGTAAAGAAGAGGCTCTTTCAAACTGAGAACGTGTACGTCGCTGATCTGTAGGATCACCGGCAAGATCACCTGCTGCATCCCGAGTAGCACGGACCCATCTTGGAAGTTGAGGATCCTGAGAAGGTGGGGGAGGATTATCATCCTCACTTTCATCATCTGAAGAAGAAATGTTTTCAAAGGTAGAAGAGATAGGAAGAGGTGGCACATCCGCCGGACTAGGCTCGCAGGCCGATTTATTTTCATCAAATTTTACATCTCTTCTAATGATAACATTTTTGGACTTAAATGGAATAAGTCTATAACCTTTTACATCTTCAGAATATCCAACAAAAGTACATTTCTCACTCTTAGGTTCTAAAGCTTTATGCTTTTCATCTGGAATATGGGCCCATGCTTCACTTCCAAAAACACGAAAGTGACTTACATCTGGTTTAATGGAACTCCAAGCTTCTTCTGGAGTGATATTCTGTAGAACCTTAGTAGGAGTGCGATTGATTATATAATTTGCACAATTAATTGCTTCGGCCCAAAAACTAAGACTGAGTCCTTTAGATTGCAGCATACAATTAGCCATTTCCTTTAAGGTGCGATTTTTCCTTTCAGCTACACCATTTTGTTGTGGAGTGTATGGAACAGTATGTTGCATTTGAATTCCATTTTCGGTGCAAAAGTTGATGAATGTGTTTTTAACATATTCTCCACCATTATCAGTTCTTAGCTTAAGAATTTGATGTCCAGATTGTTTTTCAACAAAGGCTTTGAAGGCCAAAAATGTGTTAAATACTTCGCTCTTGAGTTTTAAGAAGTATACCCAAGTGCGTCTGGAGAAATCATCAATGAAAGTTAAGAAATACTTGCAGCCAGAGAATGAAGCAACAGGAAGTGGACCACATAAATCACTGTGCACAAGCTGTAAAGGGGCTGAGGCGTGCCAAGAGGCACGTTTTTCAAAACTGTCCCGATGATGTTTTCCGAGTACACATCCGGAACAAACACCATCTCTGCAAGATACCATAGGAAGACCTGTCACCATATTTTCTTTACATAGATGCTGAAGGGAGCGATAGTTTAAGTGACCAAATCGCTCATGCCAAAGTTTGCTCACTTCATCATTATGAGCAACAAATACTGAGGGAAGATTTGATGACCCAAAGTTGTGAAACTTATACAACCTTGTGGAATCATCAGCAATACCAGTAGCTAGAATCTGTTTAGGATCTCTTAGATCCTTGATTACAACATCATGAGGTGAAAATTCAACAATTTTACCTTCACCTGAATGAGTTATCTGATATACAGATAGAAGGTTGCAGGATAAGGTTGGAACACATAATACATCATTAAACTGACCATTGTCTAGATGAACAGTTCCAGTCCCTACAACATTAAGAGATCTATCATCACCAACATATATATTTTTGGTGTTACAATCATTTAAAGAAGAAAACATGGCTTGGTTTTTGGCCATGTGATAAGAGGCTCCAGAATCAATGAGCCACTCATGAGAAGGAGAAGAAGAAGATACATTTAATGCATAACCAGACTGAGATGATTGACAACGACATGCAGAAAGTGCCATTCCGGAAGTTGAAGTTGAAGTATGCTCCACATGGATGTTATGTTTCTTCATTGCGGCTTCCAAGGCTTCCATCTTCTTAAAGCATTTAGATTCTAAGTGGCCATCTCGATTACAAAAGTTACAATGTCTATCAGTCTTCTTCCATTTGTTTTTATTGGTCTTATCATTTTGCTGAAATGATCTTTCATTTGGAGGCTGAGGACCATTCTTTTTAGGATATGACTTCTTAGGATTCTTTGAATTTGGTTGCTGCTGGGCGGCTAACGCTTTCGTGGAAGAGTTTCCAAGATTAAGAAGACCAAGGTGTAAGAGTTTTTCTTGTTCTCTTATTAAGGAATCACAAAAGGAGTCAAAGGAAGGGGCCTTGTAGTCTTTTCCTTGACAAATGAAAGCTTCCCTTGTAGAATGGAAAGTGGAAACAAATACAGAGTAGGCTGGTCCCAACTTAGTAAGGATGGAATAAATAAGGTTACCATCTTCTTTCTTAACTTTAACACCTTCCAAGAGATATCTAAGGGTCTTGAATTTGGACAAGAAATCTTCAATGCAAGAAAAATTATTAGGATCCAAAGTAAGCAACTCATTTTCAAGTTGATGGGCTCTAATTTCATTTTTAATCCCAAAAACTTTAGCGAGTTTTTCCAATGCTTCATGAGGAGTCTCAAGTTCTGCAATATGGAATCTAAGATCAGGAGAAATAGACATCCCTATCAAACCACGTGCTTGATCTTGTCTATTTTCCCATTTTGCAGCCTTGTCTTCATCTTTGGGTTTCTTCTCTTGGTCTGTGGCTATTCTGAAGAGACCTTTACTTCTAAGTAAATCTTCCATGTAGGCTACCCATTGGAAGTAGTTAGTGCTGTCAAGAATGACTTGGCATGGACTTTCCATTTTTTTTTAAAAACTGAAGCTGAAGATGCTGAAAGTAAGTGTTCCAATGGATAGATCTCGAAAAATTAGGCTGTTTTAAAAAAAACGGCTCTGAAAAAGGCTTCCGGATGAAGAAGTTATGGCTTTTTGAAAAAAAATTGTTGAAGTTGCCGGCAAAGTGCGCGAATGTGCGGGAATGAAAAAATCCGCCCCCACAAAATGGAGACTTGAACCCAAGACCTCTACTCTCTTAAAATAGCTTTGAACCAATTGATCTATACAAAAAATTTGAGAGAGAGAGAGAGAGAGAGAGGGGGGGGGGGGCCTTGGTTTGCGTGCTTGCCTTGAGAAAGCTCTTTTTCCCTACAAAACACAAAACACAAAACCCAACACGAATATGCAAAGAAAAACGAACCTTGCGGCTCGAAGTTAGCTTTAGCCAAAAAACTAGAAATTTTAAAAAAAATCTCAAAGTTAGCTTTAGCCGAAAAACTAAATATTTTTCTCAATGTTTCTGATTTTCCAAGATCACACTAAGGTGCAGGGAAAAGAGCATACGCATGAGAAAAATCCTTCCTTTCTGTTTCTGATTTGCCCAGATCGCACAGAGTCGCAGGGCAAAGAGCATACGCAGAAATGAAAGGTATAGATCCAGTTAAAAAAAAAGGGCTAAATAAACCGAAACCGAAATAAGCAGAGAGAAAATAACAGTAAACTGCAAAAACACTGTATACCTCCCGATCTGAAAAATGACGCAGCTAGGGCTACTGGAAACCTTTTCGCGTGAAACGAAAGGGGTTCCTCACTGGAACAGATGCTCCGAACGCAACAGAGCAGTCCTCTCGGCCCGAAAGCAGTCAGAAACAGCAGATCTAGGAAACGACAGCCGCATGCAGTTCTACCGGCTTCAGATTTGGATCACCAACGGACGCGGCCCTCAAATAGCTCTGATACCATGTAGGAATTTACAGGGTAAGTTCCTCAGAAAGAACACCAAAAGGACACCGCTCACAACCAGATCATAGATCAATACACCAGTATTTTTGACGTGGTTAAAACCCTCAAAGAGGGAAACAGTCCACGGCTTGTCCCAACGTGGGTACTACAGGCAATTTATTAATCAAAGAATGAAAATTTACATAAGCTTCTCTCATGCACGGATTACCCGAACAATGACCCTCCATGCGCTTTAAATAGAACTCATGGACCAATCGGGTGTCAAGCCACGGATCAAGTGTCGGTAATACCGAGGTGAGAGTGAACCGTCGGATCACTACATATCGTGACCGTCGGATTGTAAGTTACAAAATGTACAACGGTAAAGAAAGACACTTTACCTAACTCTATACCTAACTCTATACTAGACCAAGTTGAACTTAACTATATCCTATGTGTCGGAATATCCTAACAGGAAGGGCACTGATCTGTAGGATGGTATTCTTCACAGATGAAACACACTTCTAGGGAGTGCATTGGACATTCGTTCCTAGGATGCTTTCTAGTGCACCTAGGACAAAAGATGACCAAAGCCCTCTTGGCTTCCTCTTGCTTCTTTTGGATCCGCAAGGTATCCAGTTGCATGGCAAGAAACTGCCTCATATCACTCTTGAAATCTTTGATCTGATTTTCAAATTCATCTTTGGACAAGATGTTGCTCCCAACATCTCTACTTGTAGCCATTTGCTCCAGAGGAATGTTTTCTTCTTCTTCTCCCCTAGAGGTTCTTTAGATATGTCTTGATGTCCACCCAGGGGTTCTTCAATCACAGCCATCGAAGAAGAGAGAATCTTGGCTGTGTGAAGCAGTGGGGGTGTTGTGCAATCATTTTTCTAACTTATCTCTACTCCTACAAGACATGAAATGAAATATTTTTGGTTGATTTTTTTCTTTTTTCTACTTCTACATGCAAAACTGAAATAGATTGAACTGCAACTAACTATCTTGCGAAAATGAAAATGCGGAATTGAAATGAAAGCAGGAAAGGACTAATCTATTTTGCTCAAATGAAATTGCAAGAATGGAAATGCTAGTCTACGCTTGCAGAAAGGAAATGCTAGTCTATGAAAGCAGGAAATGCTTAATCTATGAAAGCAGGAAATGCTAATCTATGAAAGCAGGAAATGCTAATCTATGAAAGCAGGAAATGTCTATGCTACTCTTGCAGAATGGAAATGAAGTAAACTACTGAGCAGAAGGTAAGAGTAAGAAAATGGAAGAAAAGAAACAATTACTAATACTCTGACGCTTCCCCGGCAACGGCGCCAAAAAGATGGTGAGCTCCAGTATTGTAGCAATAATGCTACAACTCCTGGGGCTTCCTATCTCTAATTTTATCAACCCGGTAGTTCGTACAAACTTGGAAGCGACGGTGCTATATGCACAAGTACTAGCTCTTGTCGCAGCTGTCACTTGGTCAGCTGGCACAAGTCCGCTAGGGCTCAAGCCAACTTCTATATGCTTTCAGAAGAAGCTTGCTAAATGATGGACGAAGACTATCTCAGAGGAAATTAATCTACTTTGCAAAAATGAACTGAAAGCCAACCAAAACATGGAAACCCTAGTTAACCCTAATCTGACTAGCTTAACCTCTAGGATGCAATGGGTGGAGTGTAAGTGTCTGGAAATGATGCCATTACTTCTAATGATGTGAAATGCATGAACTTAAACTACTTTGATTGAAAAGAACATGTTTTTGTATTTTTGCTTAAATGGTTGGAGTGATGATGATTTTGTTTCTTATTAGGGTTTGGTTGTGCAGAGGTGGTGCGAAAGGAAGGAAAGCTTGGGAAAAGTCAGGGGGGCTAGGAGAGGTCCGAGGGGATCCTTAGCATCAGTCTACAGAAGTCTACAATGTTTGGATGCTCGGCAACCAAGTTTGCAGGCTTCTACAGGATGTCTGCAGGGGATCCTACAGGAAACTCAGGGATTCTACAGGAAGTCTGCTAACTTCTACAGGATGCTCTACCATGGGAGTTTTAGGTGATGGTGAGGTGATGGAGTGGTATGGGTGGATAGGTAAGGTGGAGATGGAGCTTGTGATGACTCAGGGGCAGAGAAATAGGACAGAGAAAGAGTGCACGAAGTGGTTGGTGGATAGAAGGATGGGATCAACGAAAGGTCAAAAAGATGAAGCTACGTGGGCAATGAAAGAGTTGGAAGGTGAACGAGCTGAACAGAGGTCGAGAAGGTGACTTTAGGAGAGGTTAAGAAGAAGAAAAAGGAAGTAGAAGGATATGGAGCAGTGTAAATGAAACAAATTACTTATGTCTTGCACCAAAAATGAGAATTCATTAACCTATGCTACCTGTGCTATAAACCTATGAACAGCAATGTAAACTGAGAAAAGAAGCCGTGCATGGAGTGAAAATGAAGAAGTATGGTTCAATATCAAAAGTGCATGGATGGATCTTCAATGAAAATGACTATGTTGCAGCTTGCATGGAAGTAAAAGACTGTGTTCTTTTTGGTGGTTGATATGGACTGCACCTCAATCCCTAAACAGAGATGACAGTGAAGACACTAACAACCTTTTTCTTGGAGCTCCAGTGGATTACAAACCTCCTATTCTGATCTAAACAACTGAAAGTGAATTAACCATAAACTAGTCCTACGCAATTCTCATTAACCAAATCAAATCAGCAAACTGTATTCTTTGAAATGCATATCAAAACAAGGAAACACAATGCTGGAAAGAAAGGTAAATAACACTACAAGAAGAGGAGATCTATTGCTCTCAGGTTGGGCCCTAACCTGAGAGCTATAGCTCCCTTAAAAACTCAGAATTAGATCCAAATCTGCTTGCCTTTATTCATAATCAAAAGTCTAATGTCATGCCAAAACTGGCTTACAAAAAGACTAATTGGCTAACCAAATTGACTAACTAGCTAATCCCAAAAATGACTAACAACTAGCTAACCCCCAAATGAGGCCCTAAGCCTTCTTATTTATACAATTTGAGGACCCAACAGTCCTCCTAAAATTTAGGGACTTGGCTGCCCAAGACTTGTAGTTAACAGCAGTCCTACTTGACTTGCTTGGCTGCCCTTGTGCTCATTGATTTGGTGGCCTTTGAACTCCGAGCTGATGGTGGAGAATTCGAGGTAAGGGTCCATAAATGAGGGGGACACCTTCCTACAAATCCTCTAGCTTGTTCTCCCACGAATTTGGCTGCCAAGTGCTCATTAAGACCTTCAATTTTGTCTCCAAGTTGACCAAAAAGGCTACACAAGGCACCCATTAGACTTGTTGGCATAATGACTAACCAAATTCACTCTATTAACATAAAAATAATCAAAAACATGCAATAAACCAATGAGAATGGTGGATTAAGTCGAATTAGGAGGTTGAATGAGCCCAAATAATTATCCATTTTTGGGGCTCATCAGTGCTCAGAACAATCTTCTATTCATCTGCCAAAATGTCCAGTTACAATGAAGATTCAGACTTGCTGTTTGTCTTTCAAAATTTCCCTTACAACTTGTTTCCTTTTTCTCCCCCCTTTTCTACTGTAGATGTCTCCTCTTTATAGAGGAGACATCTATTACAATAGACCATCATAGTTCATTCAGTTAAACCTTTTTGTCAAAAATAAGAAATCCATCCTTGTTACAGGATGTCGTTACAACAGTGTGACTGTGTATTCCTTCTTGGTCTCTTACTGTTACACAGCTGGTAAACAAACTTCAACCGTCTTCTTGGAATCCTCGTACTATCCTTTGCCGCTTCATTGTTGCTGATTTAGTAAACGCATGATGTTCCTGGTGTTTTAGCAACTGTAACCATGTTTTACCCTTTATGGACAGTTGTTGGTCGTGTTGTGTCAGCATGGAACTTTGCCGAACTTCTGATAGTTGTTGTTTGTCTTTTCTGGTATAACGTTTTCCCTGCTTTAGATAGTTGTTGTTGCTGGTGTTGCAGCAACTGCGTAGTTGTTGTTTCTGGTGTTGCAGCAACTACGTAGTTGTTGTTTCTGGTGTTGCAGCAACTACGAATTATAATTTCTGCAGACTTTAGACAGTTCAACAGTTACTTAACAACTTGGTTAACTTCTCCAAAGATAATTATAAAGATAACATGAATATGTAATGAATAATTAAACATATAGTAATGCGGAGAGTTACTTCATACCTTGGAATGATTGGGTCATTATATAATCAAAGCTTTCAACTTATGGACTGAAAAAGGGTAATATTATAACAAAAATACAAGGTCAAAAATGGTCAATTTGTTGTCCTAACAATTACTACAAGATTACAAAGTATGATGGCTATGATCATATAGATAGTCGTCCAATCATGGGTCCACACTTTGTCATCAATGGACATGACTTCTTGATCATTGTACATGTAATGTTAAGCTTACGTGCTAAGCATGGGTATGCCTCCATCAACAAAGATATCATGATGAAAATGTATTTTAATAGATGATGATCTTGACCAGTTGTTCTTGATTCGAACTTGTCACAAGGTAAATCACTTTAGTCATCAGTTGTCATTTTTGACTTTGTGCTTTAGGGGCAATCTGTTATAGGCCATTTTGTCGCATCTGGTCAATAAGCCTTCAAACTAGATCGATCCACATCCGTGAACATGTCGTCATCATCCCTACACAAATCCCTAAGCACGACTCTTCCAAATGCATGAGTTTTGGGTTTAACTGCTTCATAACAATGCTTTTAAGGCCCAGCACACCCTGCTCCTTTAGGAACCTGTATTCAACAACAAGTTGCTCCCTTATGCACCAACACTGATCAACAATAGGTTGTCCCTTGCTGGGGGTATGCTAATTCTAGAAATTTGGGAAAATTAAAAAGGATCTCGAAGCTTCCAGAGGTTGTTTAACCATTTACCTTAGATAAGAAGTTCAAATCCCATTTGATCATACCTTGGATATTTCACCTCTTTTCTTTTGAGGTCATCCCCCATCTCAAGTGGATCTCAAGCCTATATTGGTAAATGGATAAGAATTCCTAAGCTGACACCCTCTCTTATATATTTATTGCCATCCAAAACATCAAGGTTGGATTTTGGAGACTAATCATACCATCATGCTTCTGCCTTGAATCTAAGAGAGTCATCATCTTCATGCATTAGGGCAACATAAAGGTGTGTTTTGTGATAAGGAAGGACAAGTCCATTTGGGGAGATATCTACAAGATCAACACTATTATTGGTTGTAAACTCTCATTTTCTATTAATACAAAAAGTACATTGTTTTCCTATGTGTTATGTTATGTTTACATTCATGTATTTTAATGCCTTGTTGATCCATCGAATATAATAATTGGATTATGCTACATAGATGTCATAGATCTTTAGCTTGTTTTGGTTGTATGTGCGAGTTTTAATTATAGAGATCGTAGGTACGATTGGAGTTTACAAGCCAAGAGGAGAGTAAAGCTTGCAGTGGATTCCAAGTAAGGCTCTTTCAATTCTTCAATTTCTCTAAATGAAACTCTATATTCTTTTCTTTATGTTGTTCTAGACCAGTCCACTAGGTCTAGGGAAGATACTTTTATCCGCAATTGTAAATTCCGTATAACAAATGGCTTGGAAAACCTATTAAGTAAATTATTCTCAAGGTGTAGATTATTGGAATTGTGACATTAATCAAAAGAGGTAGAAATTTTATAGTAAAAACAAAACTCATCTTAAGTGAAAATTTGGCATCTCATGTAACCATGGCATTTCATCTAATGTTAAAGACAAGATATATTTAGGTAGGCCTAAAAGGCCTATGTAATTTAATTTTGTAATGGAATATCTCTTAATTTGGAGTAACCATTTTGTTGCATCCAAATGGCCAAATATCTAAATTCCTTACATCCTCCTAAAAGGACTTTACAAGAGAAATTGTATTTCCAAATATTAATGCATGCACCATTTCGAGGATGCCAATTGAGATGGTCAACAATTAGTGGAGCAACCTCTTTACACAACTTCCATCTTTTGAATACAAAACTAGACTGATTGTCTGATTCAACCCTGAGTAAGTGATTTTTGTTAAAATACTTTTGCATGAAAGCCATTTTCCACCATTCCTTCAAATCTGAAATGAGCCTCCAAATAAATTTTGCTCCAAGATCGAGTTTCATAAGCAAAGGATATTTCACAACCAAACCACCATTTTCCTTTGGAAGATGAATAATGTTCCGGTACACTAAATGAAATTTATTTTCATTATTCTTCCATCCTTTCCAAAGAAATTTACAAATCAAAAGACTCATTTGAGAAAGCACAAATTTTGGAGCCAAGAGACCAGAAAAAAGATAAAGGGGAACAAAGGATAAAATATATTTCACCAAAATTACCCTACCAGTAGTCGTTAGCCATTGAGCTCCCTAGGCCTATATTTTCTTTTTGAAATTGTTTAAGATTTCAAACCAACTTTTTGAATTAAAGGAACCCAAGGAAATAGGGATTCCAAGATATTTAAAAAACTAACATTCAGACTCTAAAGGGAATTCCAATACCTTGGAAATCTCCAAAAGGGTTGAAACAAGACTATTCCATCCAAAATAATACTCTTTTTTTATTATTAAATAGGCCCCCAGAGAGATCCAGATATCGATTCAAGGCCTGCTTAAAATGCACTATTGATTTACTTTGATGCACTCCCCAATAGAAGCATGTCATCGGAAAACTGGGAGTGATTGACTTCCTTGGTGTTCCTTTCTATACTCGGGCCCATTGATCTTCCCTCAACCTTGGTCTGCTCCAAATTCCCATCGAGACTTTCCATAACTAGAATGTATAAGAGAGGGGAGAGGGTGCAAACTTGCCTCAAACCCCTTGAAGCAGAAACTAAATTACAAGGGTGACCATTTATCCATGGAGAGATCAATGGGTTGCCAATACAAGATTTTATCCAATTAACGAACTCCTCACAGAACCCCAATTTTTCCATAAAACAAAAAAACAAAAAGGAATGGTGAACTCTATCAAAAGGATTTTCCATGTCAAGTTTAATAACCATACCTAGCTCGCCACTTTGCTTATTGGAGTGGATGGCCTCTTGTACTAGTATTACATTGTCCATATTTTGTATGTGCTTCATAAAGCCACCCTGGTTTTCCGAGATTATTGTAGGAAGTATCTTTCTTAATATGAAGGTTATCACTTTAGTCAAAATCTTGTAGGTTGAGTTGCGTAGGGAAATGGCTGAAAACGAGAGGAGGAGGCAAGTTTTTACTCTTTTGGATTTAGGGCCAGGAAAGAAGATTTGGTATTCCCTCCTAGCTTCCCCTTAGTTCTATAAGAATTCAACATTCTCAGGGTATCTTTCTTGATTGAGACCCAAAAAATCTATAGAAATTGATGGAAAAGTCATTTGGATTAGGGGCTTTATCCGGATCTAGGGACCAAATGGCCTCAATCATCTTTGCTTCCTCAATCAGCTTGATGAACTGGTAGTTTTTTTATTATGAAACAATAAAAGGCATGACATGAAGGATTTCTCCTCTCCTGAGTCATTTTCCTTAACCTAATAGTATAATTCCTTGAAGAAGCGAAAGACTTCTTGCTTGATCTCAAGGAAGGGGGATATTTTGGGATCTTCCTCTGGAGTGATTTCTTTGACCCGATCCTTGAATTCCCTAGCTCTAACTTGTTTGTGAAAAAGGGAAGAATTCCTACCCCCAGCTCTGAGCCAAAGACTTCTCCACTTTAGCCACCAATATTCTTATTCTTGCCTACAGAGATAATGGATTTTCTTTCTTAATTGTTTTTGTTTTTCAATGCACCACTCTAAAACTAGATCATTTTCCATCAAATTTTGATGAGCCTCAAGATGTCTGATGAGATCAATTTTTTCTTTACCTAAAGGCTTTAAGTTGGCTTTTTCCCATATTTTGATAGATTGTTTCACCATTTTCAATTTAGTTTCCCACACAAAAGCAGGAGAACCATTAAACGAAGTTCCCCATGATTGTTTCATTAATTTTGTTGCCCCCTCCCTTTTGAAATCACCCTGGGTTGAAACAAAATAGGATCGGGCCATGATCTTCTAGAGAATCTATATTTAGCTCAATAGGTCAATGATATAAATCCCCTTGAGCCAAAATTAAAGAAATACACTTGATTCCTTTGACCAACTAACTGCTATGAATGAGGAAGCGATCCAACCACGTCGTTGTGTGCCCAAAACCACTTATCTTATTAGACCAAGTGCATTTCTTTTTTTTTGGAAATATATCCAAGAGATCCCATTTTCTCGGAAGGCCTTCCAATCTTTCCCAATAGGGATCTCTAACGACACTTCCTCCACATTTCTCTGAAGAGAATAAAATAGTATTAAAATCACCACCAACAATGTTGTCTATATGCATTGTTCTTCCTTTAATCTAATTGAGGAGTCTCATAATTCACGCTTCTCATTCTAATGGACCATAGCATAAACATTTACTAAAGAGACTATTTCTTTTGTGTTCTTATCTTCTAGCTTACAACCACCTAGTATCTTGATTTGGAACTAGCTTTTAACAAAAAACAAGAGTATAACAAGAATGTGCTTAGACCACCTAAAGCTCCAAAAGAGTTATGCGTTATACCAGAGCTGCCTCTCCAAAAGGTTCTTGACATGGCTATAATCGCTTCTTCTGCTAATTTCGTTTCTTACAAAAATAAGACTTGCGACTTTTCTAATCTTACTAGATATTTTGTAGCATGGGATTTAATGGGGTTTCCCAGTCCTCTTACATTCCAAGATACAACTTTAATTTAAACTTAGAGGCATTTGACTTATCTCCTCCATAATTGCTACTCCCATGTTCTATGTACCTCACGTTCTTAAGAATTTTCATAATTTGCGGCTAATTTGCTAGCTTGATGTTTTTCTTAGCCTTTGTTTCCCTTACATCTTTTTTAGAGGGTCTTCCTCCTTTTTTATGATTTTCCATTTCATGGCTAGTGGAATCGCTTTCCTAGTCAAGTCTCTTATTAGCACTTCTTGTTAATACCTTTTCTGCTCGCTCCTCTATTCCCTGAGGCTCTGAGGACACATCTATTATTTTCTCATTACCTATCAAGATTTATCAGAGTCATGGAGCTATGTTAAATCTAGGATTATACAATACTCATTGGGGAAACTTCTCTTATTGGATCTTCTTCTTGAATCCCCCCTTTTTCCCACTGTCCTTTTGTTCTTCAAATCTCGGTGCTTCATTGTTTATATTTGGCTCCTCTTGATCATTCTCTTCCTGCGACAATATTTCATAAGAATTAGCTGAAGATGAGGCACCATGTTGACCTAGGGTTTTAAAGTTTTTGACTCTGCCTTTTCCCTGATTTTCCCCTCTTTTCTAGGTACACCATTAGTTTTCTTGAGCTGGTGTCATTTCTTCATGGCAACTCTTACACTTAAATGGAAGTTGCTCATAGTCAAGTGGTTGAATGAATCTCCACTCGCCTTAAGTCAAGACAATCTCAGAGGGAAGAATTTTATCAAGGTCCATTTCCACGCATATCTTAGCACACAAAAATTGTTGACATTTTGGCTCCGCACGATCTAGAAACAAGCCTACATCATTACCTATTGCATTTAAGCACTCATTATTCTACCAGGAAAGCGACAAGTGAGGGAGCTCGACCCAATCGGGCATAACAGTGGGAATGTCCTCATTCGGATTGAAATCCAAGGACCAAACGCTCAAATACATCCCCCTAGAGCTAAAATAATATGACCATTACGGAACATGATATCTCTGTCCTCCTTACACTTGAAGAGAAGAGCAAAAAAATAGTTACCACTGCAAAAATGAAAAGGTTCCCCTTCATCATTTGTTTCAAGCCTTTTTAACCATTACTCAACAGAGTTGGGTAAAGGCCACATGCCCATACACTTCCCAACCAGGGCCCTATCAGAGAACGTCAGGGAGGTATTCTGAAAGCCCGGAGGGAGAGCAAAAGACAGAATGTTCTCAACATTTTTGACGAATTTAGTTTGCAACTCTTTTGGACTGGCGTTGCTTTTGAGGGTCGAGATCATAGCATGGAAAGCAACCTCCTCATCGCTAGGAGGGAGAGGCCCCCCCTAGGGCCCAATTCAATTGAGATTCAACGAAGAAGATCTTTACAATTACATGGGGATTAGGGTTTCAGGTCACCACATGACGGTTGCAGAGCTCCGCTTCACGGAGTAGGTCAATGTTTATTGAATCGTTTATTATATACAACATTAAACATTTTCTTTCTTTATGTATCTCATATGTATGAAGTTGATATCAAAACAAATTAGTTAGCATAGCTATTCAAATAGGTTATTTAAATCCCGTGTTGAAATATTTTTTAAAAGTCTAAGGTTTCAATATCTTATTTGCACCGTTTTTTACCTCTAATTACTTTATTTCTTTTAAAAATTGATATGAAATTATATTACGTCATTTGGATATTGAAATATTTTATTTTGTGACTTAGAGTGAGTGGCATATTTTTCCCACATTGGGTTGCAATATCAACAACAAATAGAGTGACCATGGTGAGGTTAGGATTATTGATGATTTATAATGCTTTTAATTTAAAATAACTGCACATGCATATTCATTTTTGTTTTTTATTATAGCCAACATTGTTTTTCTATTTAGACAATATTTTATTTTAATTTTAAAAAGACACATGTCAATTCCACATTAAACATAGATGAAATCACATATGGATCTCATACTAGATTGTAGAATACACCTTTGACACAATTATTGTATATATTTAAAATTATATATATATCAATTTTTTTTATATACCTATTTTTAATTATATTTTCTTTAATACCATCTACATATATATATATATAATTAATAATACATATATTAATATATTTTAAAAATTACATTTTAATTGAATTAAAGAAAATATAACCAAAAGAAGGCATATATAACCTTTTTGGGTACTAAACTTAGCATGAAAGAGACATTTTAATAATAAAATAAAATAAGGTGTGGCATTTAGCCATTCCAGGATAGGTTAGGATAGGTTTCGTACGTGACTGGAGCTGTGGAGTAAGTTAAGCATTAACATGGCCTTGGCCTTCTAGGCTACATAAGATGTAACATGGCCTACGTGGAGTATGCACGGGGAATCTATGTGTTTACAAAAATTGGGAAACGAGTAACATGGTCTATAGAATTTTATATGTTTGAACGAAATTCTTACATTGAGTGAGACCTATGATGACATTAAATGAAGGTGGAGGACTTTTCCGCGAAAAATATAACTGTTCCAAGTCAAATATGGACATAGGATAACATTCTTTCAATTAATTATTTAATTTAGATTTAATATTATATTTTTTTATAAAATAATAATAAACCATGATAAAGTAAAAGTATAATAATACTATTTTTTTTATATGATTTGAATTAAATATTTTTCAAATAATAAAATGAATTTATTTAATTTTATATTTTTATGTTAAAAGTATGTAGTTTATTTAATTTTATGTCTTTATGTTAAAAGTATGTAGTGGAAAAATAAGTGATTTAATGTATATAAGATTAAAAGAATCTCGTGTATATATTAAATATAAAATAAAAAATTGTTTTATATATTTTCCCTAATTATTTTTATATTTTGGGTTAGTTTAAAAAGTTATTAAATTAAAAATATTTATTAGTAAAAAATATATAAATATATATTATTATTATTATTATTATTTTCTGACAAAAATTTTCTTTATGATATTTTCATTAAAACCCAGTAATCTATGCTTTGATTCCCATTAAGTTAATTTTTTAGATTGCATTATT
Organism: Pinus tabuliformis; assembly: GCA_031772625.1. Classification (NCBI taxonomy): domain Eukaryota; kingdom Viridiplantae; phylum Streptophyta; class Pinopsida; order Pinales; family Pinaceae; genus Pinus; species Pinus tabuliformis. The sequence goes on from CM062820.1 coordinate 1,095,897,332, forward strand.
TGTTGGTCTTTGAATTTGTTGATCAAAGTTTTTTTAAGTTGACTTTTTTAGTTTTTTCAAGTTGATGAAGTGGATAACTAATATAGCTTTCCTTGGGATTCAAGTTCTATTAATGAGATGTTAATATTTTTGTTTGCACCATCGCACATAACAAAAATTAGGGTAAGTGCAAGTTTTGGGCAACTTTAATGAAATAGATGTCTCTCACTCATTATCTTTAAGCTGAAGGTGATTGAATTGAATGATGTTAATGGTTCCTTTGTAATAGATGTCTCTCACTCATTATCTCTAAGCTGAAGGTGATTGAATTGAATGATGTTAATGGTTCCTTTGCAATACTAATTCTAGATATGTTAATTAGGGTAGGTGCAAGTTTTGGGCAACTTTAATGAAATAGATGTCCCCCACTCATGGTCTCTAAGTTGAAGGTGATTAAATTGAATGATGTTAATGGTTCCTCTGTAATACTAATTCTAGATATGTTAACCTTATTATGGTAAGGTGAAGTTACTTAAAAATAAAAAAGTATATTCATATATATTTTGCATAAAATAAATATGAAAAAAAATTGCTTTATGTAAAAAAAATGAAAGGAATACATCTTTGGTGTACTATTAGATCACTTTGAAATTGTTAAAAGATTTTTTTCACTTTGACTTAATGAAAGGTTCTTCATTTACTTAGCTTGTTTAAAGAAAACACATTACAAATTTGCAAAGGTGCTAGGTTTTAGGAAAGGCTTTTCATTTGCTCAATTTAAGGAGTTGGTGATAAATCTATCAAAGGTACAAGCAAGAAATGGATGCATAGATACATTAACTTATACTTTTGGTTAATGATCATGACATTTGATATATATATATATATATATCTGTGTGTGTGTGTGTTTCCTATATAATATTATTGGAGATATTATTGGATACCTTTTTTGATCGATTCGATGGCGGATTCACATACTTCAGATTCATCGTAATCTAGAGGATGGGGGGCATGACGTACATCAGCTTTCTCGGTGCTTTCTGATCTTCAAAAGGCAGCCGCTGAGGCAGTCGACAAAATTACTCACAATAAGGCATGGATTTATAAGGAATATGGGGTCCCGGTGCTAGAGGTTAAAGAAGATCAAATTTTAATTGAAGTCTACACTATGGCACTCAATCCTGCTGATTTTAAGCGGTGCAAGGGAAATTTAAAGCCAATGAATCTCCTCTTCTTGCGAGAAGTGATAGGGTTTTCTGTGTTAGTTTTTTTGACGCCACAGAGACTGCATTTATCTCTTGTTCTCGCTCAAAACTTCAAATTTGTTTATGTGTAGAGCGATGGGTTTCACACAACACATTTTTTTTCTTCCTTTGGGATAGATTACGCTTTTGCAATCGCACATCCATGGTTAAGCCATGGTTTCGTGCTGCATCCAAAGCGAAATCCATCAGCCACCTGCGAAGTTCAATGGAACCCTCCAATCTCACGACGCTTGGATTTGAGGCTGAAGGAATTGAAATTAGGGATGGAGGTGCATAGATCAACATCACTGCTGTTGTGACTAATGGCAATGGCAGAGCCAAGGCCGAGAAGCGCAATGTCTTATGTAATTTGGGGTTTTGTTCAAAACCATCAAAGAGTAGTGTGAATCCGCACTAAGTTAAATTGGGGACTAAATTCCAGGGGTTGCGGCAGAGGCACAGATCTAGATCTAGAGGATTGGTTTCAGGTTTTTATTAAAACCATTACTATAAAATCGATATTGCTAAGGGTCCAGGGAACAAATCTAGTGAAAAATCTGAAGCAAAATTCCCAAAATGTCACAGGTATTCCTACTTCATTGCAATATTTGTTTTTTTTCGGAAAAGTATTGTAGGATGTGGTCCATTTGAAATACTATGGTATTCAAAGGAACTATACCATTATCTTGAATTTAAGACTACAAGGTGGTGCCCCAGGAGCAAGCATACCACTTAAATCATCTTCGATCATTCAAGGATGCATTAAGAGGGAAAGTTGCCACACAGGACAAACAAAACTCAAATCTGACAATTCCAGGTTCGTACATTGTAGAGAAGATGGAGAAAGCCATAGATCTGTTCATAGAATTACCAGAAGTAAGTGGTATCTTCACTACTTTGAAAGCAAAAGCTATCATATGTCGATTTAATGGTTTTTGGCCCAAATCTGAAGATCTAAATAAGTGGATCTACCTCAATTGGACCAGATATTGTGACATTTATCTGTGTGCAAAAGGTTTTTTTGTGGTTTAGTTTGATACTCAAAAAGACTTTAATTATGTCATAAATGAAGGACCATGGTTTTGGGGAAGGGCGGGTCTCTTCGTAACCCCATGGTTTCCTAGTTTTGATGCAAACTCAATGGTGGTTACAAAAATGTCGGTTTGGGTAAGGCTACATAACCTTCTGCTCCCCTTTTGGCACCACCAGGTCCTAGAAGGCATTGGAAACTCTTTGGGAAGGTTCCTAAAGATGGATCAAGAAAGAATGGACAAAGGTATCTTCACTTTTTCCCGTATTTGTGTGGAGATGGATTTAAGCAAAGGCCTTCCAGATTGTATTCACCTGACACATCAAGACTTCAAGTGGACATAGTGGTTAGATTTTGAAAACACTGCCTTTAGATGTCGGATTTGCCATCAAATAGGGCACTTGCAGAACACATGCAAACAAGCAAAGAAAAGAACACAGAAGAGACTGCAAAAGCAAAAAGGATGGCAATTCCCAGACCCTCCTTCATTAGATGATGAGGATGAAGAAATGGATGAGACCCAGCAACATCCGGAGACGCAAAATCAACAAGGTTCTCAAGAAGAGGGAGAAGAGAAGGAGGAGGTTCAGAACAAACAAGCAGAGAATCCAAATAACTCAACAATGGTTCTGATCCTTGAGAACCAACACGAGGAAAAGAACCACAATCAAGGCAAAGGTGGAACTAAGCAATCTCATGTCTCTGAGCGCTTAGATTTAGATAAAAATGCCTCAAACATTTCAGGAAATAATTAGTTGGCAATTGCTACCACTACTCCATCACTTGGGGTTTGGCAAAAAGTCCAAAGGAAAAAAGGGAAAAAAGAAAAAACCAGTTTATCTGACTAAATGTAATTTTTATTTTTTATTTTTTTTAGCTTAGCTACTATGAGTGCTTTAAGTACATACATTGGTCCCTGAGACAATTCCCGAATGCACTTGTGCATCTATTCTATGTAACATTTTATTATTAATAGAAATTGTGTGGTTTGACGGTAAGTCTACTTGGGTGAAGCCTGGGAAACCGTAGTTCAAATCTCATTGAGTACACTGGCCTGCTGTGGTGGATGCTTGAGAAGCAGATTCCCCACCCCCGCCTTGGCGGCACGAGAGTCTCGCTTTGTTAAAACCATAGGATCTTAATATATCGACTTGCAAGTAGTTGGATGTACTCTTGGTGTTATAGTGGCAGTTACGAGGATTGATCCTGGGTCTCCCATAAAGGCGGCACGAGAGTCTCGCTTTGTTAAAACCATAGGATCTTAGTATATCGACTTGCAGGTAGTTGGATGTACTCTTGGTGTTATAGTGGCAGTTACGAGGATTGATCCTGGGTCTCCCATAAATTAAGACTCGCAGTTACCGATTCACCTAACAAAAAAAATAGAAAGTTGTTGATTTTTCTTGGGAAAGAAAAACATTACTATAAATATAATTTTAATTAAAAAATTGATGTCTGCATTATTAATTTTCTCACTAAATTTTCATTAGATAATTTTATTACCTTAATTAAAAATAATTATAATTTAAATCGTTTAATCTTTTTATTATTAAATTAAAAATTTAATTTAATTATATATATATATATATATATATATATAATTCTTTTTATTTAAATTTTATATATAGATGCAAAATTTGTGATCAAGCATTTCAATGAAAACAACAGGTTAAAGGTAAATAGCGATCATATATAGATGTAAAATGTTGATATATATATCAACCCCAGATTACGTACCCAGATGAAAGAGTATCATAGAACACCAACCTACATGAAAATGATATTCAATGTACACTGATATCATAGCAATAACTTTCATATCATAGGTTTTTGTTTGGATTTTCGGAAATGTGCATTGTTCTCTTGTTTGCAGCCACGTACCTGTAATCATATAATTAAATTTAGAAATATTAAATTATAATTAAAATAATTAACTATCTATATATATATTTAAATATATTTCAATTAAAATTGATTGAATAATAAATTTAAAGATTTTGTAATAAATAAATAATAATGTAAAAATATTTTAATGGTTAATTGTTAATTAATAATTAAGTGATATTATATATATATATATATATATATATATATATATATTTAAATATATTTCAATTAAAATTGATTGAATAATAAATTTAAAGATTTTGTAATAAATAAATAATAATGTAAAAATATTTTAATGGTTAATTGTTAATTAATAATTAAGTGATATTTTAAAAAATATAATATTGATCACAATTTGTGAAAGAGATGTATAATTTTTTTTAATTAATATATAACTGAGCGATAGTATTAAAATGAAAAAATGAATAGCAAAAAATGTTTTAATATTAATTATAAATGAAAAAATGAATAGTAAAAATATTTTAATATGAATTATAAATAAAATATTTTAATATTTACAGATAATATTAAAAAGAACACCTAATAAAAAATAGTTCATTATTAATTATAAATAAAATATTTTAAACAGTTCATTATTAATTATAAATAAAATATTTTAATGTTTACTTATAACGAAAATTTTTATATGAGTTATATATATTTTTAATGATTAACCTAAGATTATATATATATATAATCCATGAATAAAATACTCAATAATGTAATATAGAGTTGGGATGTGACAAATTTATAAAAATACATTATAATCCTTAAATATATAATAAAGTTAAGATGATTTTATATTAGTATAATTTATTTATTTATTATTGTTTATTTTTCCAATTAGAATTTATTTTATTAATCAAAATTTATGATTAAAGCACATAGCAAGTTGCATCCTTTTGGAGGCCAAATATAAGGGTTGCATTAGGCTAGTCCAAGAGCAAGTCATCAAAATTATATATGAGTAAAATTACATCAAGATATGGCAATCTAGTTGTATGCTCCCTGTAGAAACACCAAGAATTAAACAAAATTTAGCATTCATACTAAATCACATGGGAGGGTGGTCATTGAGTTGATTGGGAAGATCTACATGCTTTGGAGGTGGTACCTCCAAGTTCAAATTAGGAATAAGGGAGATAAATGAGTTGGTTGAATTCACTAATGGAGAGGGAGATAAAGCCACCACAAATGTAGGTGTGCTAGAAATCTTCAAATTAGCCTCATATATTTCCAATTTCATCCTCGATGATATGAATTTATTGTCAGTGTTCAGTCATAATGTTCATGTTTATTTCCAATGAGCCATCAATTACTCATTGCACAGATGGAGCTTATTGATTTTATTTTGGAGTTCACAATGCTATATGGAGAAATTAGAGGTGCCATCATCCAATTAGTGGGGGTAGGAGAGACCATAGTGATTAGCATATGAATGACCAAGTTATCTCTAATCCACCCCTCCACACACTAAACCCATAGGTGGTGCATAATGAAATCCTTGAACTGTTTGGAATCCGTAAGAGGTGTGACATCATGTGGAGAGGCCCATGAACAAGAGCCACGAGCGAGTGCCAGAAATTTCCATTATTCATGGTGTACCAAGCTATGTCCCTCACCATAGAGGTATGGGACTAACTTGTTCCCTCACCATAGAGGGATGGGACTAACTTGTTCGGATTATGATTTCCTTATTTAATGAAGATCACATAAATCGTGGTAATCAATGGTTCATGAGGATATTTTGAGCCATCAGTTAACACATGTAGAGAGAACCACATGTCACCATAATTTCTAAGGGATGGGTTGGAAGTAGGAGTGAGAGTTGATCCTCACGATTCCTTCAAACCTCCCCACCACTTGTGAAGTAAGGGAGTCAAAAAGGGAGGTATCAAGGGAGTTGTTGCTTCGTAACACATGGAATGGAGCCACCTCATGGATGGAGCCCAACCTTATGAAAATTCTTGTAAAAGTGATTGCAATTTGGGATCTAGAGAGGAAGAGCTTACTTGAAAATGACTTATTGTACTTTTTAAATCCTCGATGATAATGACTTTGCAAGGATGTAAAATCATTGCTAAGTTTATACATGTGAGACCTACAAATCAAGGACGCATATACATATACACATCTGAGATCAAGACATGAATCTAAGGCATGGGTGCAGCCATCCGGATGATGAATACTATATGAAAAGATCCATGATATGGGCGTAACCATCCAATACAGAAGGATCATCTGTAATCTAAGATCCAAGGCATGGATGTAGACATCCAATTTAGAAGGATCATCATAAATGTAAAGTCCCACGGTATGGTCACAACCATCCGTATAGAAGAAACATGTGTACAATCATGAATAATACATAACTCCATGCAGCCTGAGTTATATTAGACAAAACTCAGGGTCTTGTGCTCCATCCCGACCCGACAAAAGTACGAATTCTAACATGTGAATGAATGTGTCGCAGTCAACCATGCTAGAAAACCACCTGATTACGGCCATTGATGTGGACTATTAATAGGCACGAGAGGAACCACCCATAATGACAATGGCTCTCAAGGTACGATAGTACAATCCCTGAATGTGATAACAAAGTTGAAGTCAAACACTTGCGGAATCATCTAATCGAAGGTCAATGACGAAAACCTATTGTAGGATGCGAAGAACTTTCCAATAAGGCATGCAAGATCTGAGGTACTACAAGGGAGTTTCTAAGTCATCTTCCTAGATAATGAGTTGAAGTCGACAAGAAGTGACCCGTTGAAGGAGAGCCATAATGAATCCCCCATCATCGACATGAAACAAGGAATAAAGTGGAATAATTTTCAAGACTATAATAATGACTCAAATAGTGCAGAGGTAAATAACTGCAGATCGGACTTCTCTTGAACATATTGGCAACACGACTCCGGAGTGTGGCAACATTAGACTCAACATAGGACCAAGGGTCATAATGATGAAGTGGAATAATCAAATGAGAGGCAAAATGGATTACCCAAACTCGGAAAGACAAATAATTGAGCAAGGATATCCCAAACCTGACATGAGAGTAGAAGAGTGTCATGTTCAAGAGCGACATGTTGCCTATACAAAGGATGTTTCATCTTCATTTTCCCCACTATTTCTAGGGAGTACCTCTTTATTTTTACACAAGCTTGAAGAGGATACCATATGCTTATCGTATAAGTTCACCCTTCGAATGAATACATCCTAGTAATTTTTATGAGCCCTAGGAAGGAGAAGCTCGGCCTCATCATGGTGACAAGTCTTTCGTCGTAAAAATTTTAACGAGTCTGATGTAAGACAAACTCAACATCTTTTTCATATTTAGAGAGTTTGGAAAAGAGAAGAAAAAGAAAACTCCATCAAGTCCCTTTTCGTAATTTGTCTCTCGAATCCAAAAAGCTAGAAAACAATATTCAAGAGAACCTCCTAGCCATGTTCGACTAAGGTGTTCCTTTTTCGTACAATAGTCTATCTCAGTCCGAAAAAAGGTTAAACTTATACTGATTAGACGTCGATTCATTTACTTTAATGAGTTTGAAATGACAATTACTCGGTAATCTTTCCATATTTTTGGAGTCTAAAAAGAGTTGAAAGAGGACTCCACCTGGAGGAACGAGTGGTATGAAAGGATAGCAACTGGTTCCGATCATGAGGGGACTGCTCAAAACATGTGAAGGTTAAGAGGTTGAATAATATGACCACTCGTCACAGATGTTCCTTAGGCAAGGGTAAAACAACCAAGTGAAAGCATCTGATCGTCCAAAGAGATGGTGACGATGGAATGAAAAAATCTAAGGCTCATATGGCAAAACAAGCGGATAAAAACGGAAATAACGAGATGTAAAGTGGTAATGGTTTCATTTTTACACAAGCTTGAAATAGAAACAAACTATGCTTGGATTTGGTTTCATTTTCACACAAGCTTGAAACAAAGATAAACCATGCTTGAGATAAGTTTGCATGCCCCCCGCATAATGACTCAATATGAGGTACATGCCCCCAGGCTTCATTTCATTCACTTAAGTGGATGGAATGAAGGTTCACTTATGAGATCAAGTGAAAGACTCGACTAGGATTTTACGAGATCTAATCAAAGACTTGAATTGGAAGGGAGTTTGTTTCATTTTTTAATGAGCTTGACACAGGAAAAGAACCATGCTCATGACACTTATTTCATTTTTTAACGAGGTTGACATAGAAAAATAACTATCCTCATGGAACCTATTTCATTTTTTAACGAGGTTGACATAGTAAAAGAACTATCCTCATATCCCTTGTTTCATTTTTTAAGGAGCTTGACACAAGACAAGGAACTCTGCTCCATATCCCTTGTTTCATTTTTTAAGGAGCTTGACACAAGACAAGGAACTCTGCTCCATCCCTTGTTTCATTTTTTAAGGAGCTTGACACAAGACAAGGAACTTTGCTCCACATCCCTTGTTTCATTTTTTAAGGATCTTGGCACAAGACAAGGAACTATGCTCCATTCCCTTGTTTCATTTTTTAAGGAGCTTGACACAGGAAAAGGAACTATGCTCCATGGTCCTTGTTTCATTTTTTTAAGGAACTTGACACAAGACAAGGAACTTTGCTCCACAGGTCCTAATCACAAACCAAAAGAAGCCATGGCTTCCAAGATGTTCCCATCATATGGGAGAACAACGCTCTAGAAGGGATACATGTCCAGGGATCCAATGGAAAAATCGGGCTCCAATGCCCCCAGTACATGGCGTACTACATCACCTACTAGATCATCAGTAGATGTGGGCATAGAATAGGTGGCCACATAATTAACCTGTGGCAGGGGTGATATTGCCTGCAAATGAGAACCATCCAGGGATTATGGTTGAGTGAGAGTTGATTCAAGACCAATGAATGTAAGTTGATCAATGATCACAATGCTTCCTTCATGCGGGAAACACATCACTCGAAAGAGAGAAGAGACAAGAGCTCCCATGACATAAACATAGTCACAGCCAAGGAGTAGATTAAAATCCAACGGGCCTTGAACAACCATTATGTCAATATAGACAGTCTTTCCTCCCAAAGTAATAGGAAACTTAGGAAGGATCCCTAATGGTTGACTGGTTCCTCTGTTAAAAGCTAACAAATTCTGGGTGACAGGGACAAGCTTAGGAGAACCTAAAGCTTTCCAAGCAGTTGAGGACAAGATGCTAACAGATGCACCCTTGTCTATGATTGTGCTAGGTATGACCATATGGTAAGCCTGTACTGTAATCTGAAAAGGAACATAAGACGGAAGGTGATATCCTGCTAGTCGACTCCAATCAAAAGAAGTGACCAAAATACTCGGAGGGGTTGTTGTAGGAACGTGAGAGCTACCCTCTTTCTCAATGGGAACAAGAGAAATGCTCTCGTGCAGCTTAGGAACAGGAGGATTTCCCTGCAACTCATTCGAAATTGAAGAAACCAGAAGAACCTAAGCAGTATGGGATTCACTCTCTACCTGAAAGGTACGGTTCACTGAAGTTGGAGTCAAGGCTACCGTTTTCTCAACCAATGGTTGGTCAAGAATGGACTCACGAGACTCACTTTCAGAGAGAGCGAAATTGACCAAAGATGACTTTTGATCAATTACTGATTAACTAATGAAGGATCAGGGAAAAATTTTGATACCCATTCAGAAGATGAGGTTGAGAAGCTGTAAGGTTTTCCAACTCTCTGGAAGCTTCATCCATAAGAGGACAAAGGTGAATGGGATGATTACCTTCACACAACTTACAGGGAAATTTGGCTTTTCCCTTTTTCCCATGGGATTTACTATTTGAATTTTTATCACCAGCATGATCGTCAGAGGCTGATGACAAAGGTCGATGTGAACCTGTGGACCACACTTCTAAGACCTTGGGAATACCAGGAGAATTTCGAAGAAGGTGGTCACACTTACATAACATGCAAGGAAATTTTACTTTCCAAGGCTCGTTGGAAGATTTTTCTACACCAGTTGCATCCATAACAATAATTGTTTGGTTGGCCCCTTGCTTATTTGGCTTCTTGTTCTTCGGCCTCTTCTTCTTCTTCTTAGCTTCCTCGTTACTGGAATCTATACTTTCACCAGGCGAAGAGGAAGAACGAGGTGAAGAAATAGTCGAAGAAGGGAAGGGGTCAACTTTAGGATCAACATGAGGTTGATGTTGTTCAGGTGGGGGAGAACTTGGTTGAAAAGGTTTGGATACTCGGAACCACCGAGGTTGAAAATAACCAAACTGGCAGACCAATGGTCAATCCAGGAACGGCACCAGTATTTCCGAAAGAAGGAAAAGGACTAGGATTCCCATCAGAGGGGTTTCCTTAACTGATACTCAGGAAATGGTGCCATTGGTATCAAAATAATATCTACTAAGGATTATTTCCATAGGAAGGATGTTGTTCCGTGGTCAATTAATTTTATAATTTGAAACAAAAACTTGGCTTTTTCATGTTTTAAGAGTTGAGAAAAGGATGAAAATGTGACTCTAGTCGCTTTTGTAAGTTTAGCAAGCTTTAAAGGATAAGTGCTCGATGATCTTTTCAAATTCAAGGAGTCAGAAAAGATCGAAATGACTACTCAAGGTACTCTAGGCAAAAGGAGTACCAAGTAACCATGAACTGCAATATACACCTCAGCAAATAAATTTACCAAGGACTTGACGTACGTGCAAGCAATCTCTCCCAATGTTGTGTTCAGTGTATCACATTTACAGGGCGACAGACTCGACTTCCTATGGATAAAGGTTTGAAACCTATGAGGGCCTCCCTTTATATACTCAATAGTACGGGGAGCACAAGTCCATGCTAACACTGTTTAATGAAGAGAGAATGACAACTGCTAAGTTTTATAGATGTCGGAACGCGTCTCTAGCCTAGACCACTAAGTATGAACGTTAATGTTTCAAATGCTTCTTAGATTAATTGATAGATTTTAAGTTTTATCTTCAATTAAGTTTTAGTTTTAAGGCCTTAACGATGTCACCTGAACACCTATGATGCAACTATATGAGAAAAGGAAAAATTTCGTTTCAATGATAGCTAGGCTAATCAAGGGAAGAAATTTCAATCAACAATGCATCATGCAAAATTCCTTCCATTAACTTTCACTTTCGTCTTCCAAATGCAATTCCAAAAGTAAAAATTATTTCCCCTTTTCACTATCTAAATGCAACTTTTTCGAAAGAAAAATGGTTTTACTATACAAAAATGCACTTATATGAACTATGCTTTTCTTTTTGTTTTGAGTGATTTGATGCACCTAATACAGTTTTTAGCTTTCAATCACTGAAAAAATGTAATCTATTCTCAATGATGAATCTCAAAAAATAACTTTTCAATGCAACTAATATAATTCATTCTCACGAAAAGTAAATTTCGAAATACAAGCTAAAACAAATGAAAAATGATGTTTTTAATGATTTCCACAAAAAACAACACTCAATCAATCAGCAAAACAAACATCTCAATGACACCAACAAGCAGAAAACGATGACCAATGATTAGAAACCCTAGAATTCAGTCAGATTTCACTTCGAAGCCAACAAGACAAATTTTGCAAATTAATCAAGGAAACCAATCAAAACATTGACAAATCCAAGCATACATGTTGGAAAAAGACTGTAGGGGCCAAGACACGCTGGATTCTTAGGAAGAAACCTAAAAAATTCTCACATTCAAGGATCATCGCTACTTTATATACCCAAACCCGCGATTATCGCTACTTTGCATAGGCAAACTCGCGATGGCATCACTACTTTGTATAGCAAAAGTAGTGATGATTTCAGTGCGACCAAAAAATGAAGAATTTTTTTTTCATCGCGACTGTAAAGGTAAAAACCACGATCATCACGACTGTAAAGGTAAAAACCACGATCATCGCGACTGTAAAGGTAAAACCACTATGCCATCGCGACTGTTAAGGGTAAACCCGCGATGGGCAATGAATATGGGAAAAAACTAAAAATATTCCAAGAAGCAATCCAGACTTAGCATTCTAAGGCAGTAATCAACGATGGTATAAACCCAGACTGATGCAGACAAGTCAAAAAATTGACGGTTGGTCAAACTCGTTAAAAGACAAGGTGAAGAAAGGGAAGGAAAGGGTCATAGGCTCCCCAGCAGAGTCACCATTTTGCTGGCGAGGTTAATCCTCTCTGCAGACAGAGACGATCCCTCTAGCCCAATGAGTGGGTCTAGCAACTGAAGTGACAATCAACTAGACATCTTACTAGGTTACAATTGAAAAGTAGAATGAGAGAGATAACCCACCTTGTTCTGATGCCATTTCGATTTCCTTTGTTGAGAGCCTCAAACTGCTTGTGTCACGAACTTTTTCCTGCTTCTCTCGGCACTTATGTACATGCACAAGTGATCAAGAGACAATAAAGCATGCCAAAACCAATAGCAAATCCAATAATAACCTACTTAGCTGATCAAGGAATGCCAAGCTAATACATACATGAACATATATATTTTGGGAAGATGAACCAGCAGTTGTATATTATTTAAAGAATAAAGGGAAGCTTACAACCATAGCCTTGATGTTGAAAGACTCTCCTTGAGTAGTAATCCAAGTCCAAGCCAAGAAACTCTCCAAGCACTCATTTTCCAAGTCAAATGAATAGTCGTAGGCATAATCTCAGCATAAGGGTGCAAATACACATAGACCAACCCATCCTCTAACCTTACCAACATACCAACCATTTGGGAATGGGAGAGGATGAATTTATAGATTGGGAAAGGGATTTAGGACTTCTCCAAAGGTAGGATTAGGCCCACATCTCAAGGAGGTAGCTCATAGGGATAATACCAAGAGAACAAGTTAGGAGAATTCGACTTCATTTATGTCGAACAACCTCCAGCTTGTCGCTCTAGAAGCTTCTAGATCACGAAGCTTCTGATCCTCTTTGGGAAAATTGCCTTTTTGGGATCATCACGGGTATACAAGTAAACAAAGCAATACCATCGTGGGTCGGGTATAGTGCAACATGGGACCATCATGATTTTTAGTCTCATAAGAGTGATGATGCTTAAATTAGGGTTAAAGAGTTATTTCCGTCAAGGGAAGCTCAAGGAATTTTCCAATCAATGTCTTAGGAAAGCTCTGAACTACATATATGAATGAGTACACTGCATTATGGTCATATTTCGGGAACTTTAGGGTATGTCACGGGGAAGTGCGGGAGGTGTGACAAAATATTGTGTAACAAGAGTATAGGAAAGGAATGATGTCAAGGAAGAGTTTAGTTGTGATTTGAATTTGAATCTGTGTGTGCAGTTGTGACGAGTGATTTTCCATGGCCCCCTCTGATGGAGAATGTAATAGCCCCTGGTTGATTTTCCATGTAAATAACAATAAGACCAATGTCATGGGACACATATTCCAAGTTGAATGTTGGGGAAAACATATTGATGGGTATCACTGGTGATTAATTAATGGATATGGAAATTGGTAAAGTAATTGGCAAAGGAAAAGTGGCAATAATTGGCATTTTATTTATGAAATAAATGAAAATAAGAGAAAAGGAAGGTGAAGAGACACAGATTTGTATGATAGGGAAATTAGAGGAAAAATGCCGGAAAATGAAGAAAATAGAGGCATCAATGATAAAAAGGATTTTGAGGATCAGTTGCTAGATATTTTCATATGAGATTTAGTCAGTTCAGTTTTGGAGCTCTCATTTCATTCTCCCTCACACTCTTGCACACTTAGAGAATTCGTGGAGCATTTTGGAATATAGTTTGGATTTGGAGAAAGAAGGCAAAGGAAAGTAGGAAAGTGCAAGGAAATAGTTGGATCAACAGCTACAACTAGATTGCTTGGTAGGTAACAAGTTGCATGTGTGATTTCCTTGTTGGTTTCTGGATGCATGGTATATGCATGTGATTTTCTAGTTATGTATTGTCAATGACATGGAGATTTGCCTAGATTGAAAATGGTTTTAGCCTTGCCTTTCCATTTCCAGGATAGCCATGGTGTTGTGGGTTTTTCCACTTGATTGTTTTTCTGATTGGTGCTCATGTTCCTTATGGTTGTCGGTTGGAAAAAACACTTTGGAAGCCCTGGAATAGTTTGGGTTGAGTTACTAGTCTTGGAGCCTAGGTTGGGACAAATGCTCTAGAGCCCTTGGTGGGTTGAGCTACTAGTCCTTGCAGTCGGGTTGGACAAATGCTCAAGAGCCCTGGAAGTGTTGTGGGTTTAGCTACTAGTTCCTGGAGCACTAGACAACTTGGGTAGAGACTGATCTGGTTGGTGTTAGTGATGTCCGGCCTTGGAGGTGGAATCATTGTGGTTGACGGTTGAGGTGGTTTGGCCTCTAGAAGCCCTGGTTTGGTTTGGCTTGTTTTATTCCATGAGATCCCACATTCATGGTTGGAAAATAGCACGGGGGTGATTGACTAAAAGAGAGATTTGGTTCAACCCAATCTATGGTTGGGTGGTATGTGGAAGTCCCTGACTTGGTTGGTATTCTCATATATTAATGAGAATTATTCTTCTATTATGATTCATGTATACTTGTAGTGATTATGTTGGTGATATTATGGCTAAGTTTCCATGGTTTCTATGTTGGTTATTTGTTGTATTTATCTATGGCTCTTGACATGTTTTGATGAATATATGAATGGTTGATGAATGCATGGACTAACAAGTGTTACTGTAGCTAGATAGAGAGGGTTTAGATCTTTCTCGGTGATTCTCGGATGAAGACTCTCAGTTTATGATCATATATGCATTCTGACATGTTTGCCATATGTTTGACAAAATGTTTGTTATGGACTAGGCATGTCCTGAGTCAATTCTTTTTCAAGTTTTGTATGAAAAACTTTGGAATGATGTCATTTATCATTCTGAGAAGTTATAGGAAGTTCTGGGTAGTGGTTTGGAGGCTGGCTTGGAAATTTGGCTTAGATCTCAGGACCACATCTTCTGAACCGAAGATTTTGGAGGCCTATAACCGCACCTAGACCTTGTCATGCATGCGGTTATGGGCCTAGGGCAGTGAAAAAGAGCCTCACCTGGGGTGTCTCTTTGGCCCCTGAGTGTCCTGTAATACCGAGGAATGTTGTGAGTTGTATGTTTGTGGTCATTTTGTCGGCCCCACTTCCATAACAGGAGCTTGGAGGTAGGCTCATGTCATAGTAACTCTTCGTCTCATGTTTACCCTGGCAGGCCGATGAAATTAGGTAAATGTGGGAGGAGGAATTATAGCGAAGGTGTAACCTCATCTTACAAGAATGTTAGGGCTAGAGACAGACGTAGCTTCAATGCATGTAGACCTAGAAATGTCATAGAACATAAGGTTTATCTATTGTGTGGCTCAAGAGGAAAGGGGAGCGCCTTATCCTCTAGAAACATGTAGCATATGATTAATCTATCAAAACCCAATACAAAAATCCCTAGAGAAGAAAAAATTCCCAAATATGGAATAAACTCGTTAAGAATTACAAAGGAAATTCAATACATGCAATAACATGCCTTGATTGGAAAATTTATTGGGCTCTAACCAACAAAAAAAGTGTTGATCTAGTGGATAAGAAAGAATTGGTAACCAAAAGAAGAAGTGGATCTTAAACTAGGATCCAAGGGCTTCTTTACAAAAAAATTCAATAACCAAGAAGACAAAAAATAATGTTTTTCAACATGGCCCTTATTTATTAAATTCAATAAGATTATGCATTAGATTTTGGACAGGGAGATTCATCCCAAACACAGAAGATTTCATGGAAACTAATGTATGGATCCATTTGTATTCTCTCCCATAGGAATTCTAGGAATTTGATATCCTAAAAGGTATTGGGAATGCTCTTGGATCTTATGTTATGGGCTCAGAAGCCACCAAGCAAGGGAGATATACCTCATATGCACAAATTTGTGTATATATGAATGTATCACAACCATTGCCAGCTAGTATTTTCCTTAGTTATCAAGACAACCTCTAACATCAAACCATTAATTATGAGAACATTTATTTTCTTTGTAGGAAATGTCAAGAGCATGGACAATTATTCAAATATTTTCCCCTTAATCAACATCTCGAGTGCTCGAATCCTCAACCTAAGAAGGATCAAAAGGGTTTTGAAAATGTATCTCATAGAAGAAGAGTGGACAAAAAAGGATCTGGGGAAACATCAAGTGAAAACCCATGATAAATAAATCATTATGGAGTACTAAGAAATCAATATATTGAAAATGATAATAAAAGGGATACTAGGATAGAGGGTGTAGAACATACCCCATAAGAAAATGAAGAACACAAGTAAGATCCAATACAACCAAACAAATGGAACAAGAAAATTGAGAATATAAGGAGAGAATACATTGAAATGAGTCCATAACAAGAGGAACATATGGAAATAGAGGCGGCAAAGGAGATGGAACTAGAGGAAATGGATCTTCACTTAATTGCAGTAGTCTAGGAAAACAATATCCACTTACATTGCCACACCATGAGGTAGAATTAATCTCCAACACCTATATCAAAGTTCAACAAAATATTCACTAACAACTAAAATGTATTAAGCATCAACCATCTTCCTCGGAAGTTAAAAAAATCAGTCAATAACGAAAAATAAAATCCCCTAAAAGAGGAAAATAAAAGGGGGAAAAAAAGTAATACATGGTTAATTTAGGAAATGAGGGAATTTCTTGTCAACTCGAGGAGGATAACTCCAATGAAAGAATCATTCTCGCCATCTAACCAAACCTATCAATGAAAATTCTATCTTGGAATATGATAAGCTTGAATGGTCGAGACAAACAAAAAATTCTTAGAACAATTTTTTTTAGGAAACACCATTAATAGTTATGATTCAAGAAATGAAATGTGCAGGATTCCAATTGGAAATAATTGCAAACATTATTTGGAAGCATTGCAAAGTTATAGAAGTAGACACCATTGGAGCTTCAAGAGGCCAGGCGATCCTTTAGAATCTGAAGGAAATAATTCCAACGTATTTCATGGCCGCCCACCAATCTTTAACAACAAAATTCCAAATTAGGCTTAGCAAATCATGGATTCATAACCAATGTTTATGTTCCAAGCATATTAAAGGACAGATTAAACTTTCTCTAGTCAGTAATACAAATCCATGCATAGGTAATGGACACCCAATGGATAATGGGAGGTGTTGTTAATCTAATCCAACTATTAGATGAAAAAAGGGTGGGTATTCAAACACTAGAAGAGGATTCTACCCACTTTCAATACTTTGTAAAAGGAGCTCAAAATGATAGATTAGGAAAACAACAATGGCTCATACACGTGGAACAAAAAAAGAGGAGGAGAGGGACATTATGTTTCAAGATTAGACATTTTTTTAATATTGGAGCCTTTAATGCTTTTAGGAATGGCAATTGAAGTGAAGGTATTTCCAAGTTATGGATCCAACCATTGGCCCATCATGTTGCACATTGATTGGAAAGGGGGCCCAAGGGAATAAACCATTCAGGTATGAGGTATTCTAGATAATAAATTTGTCATTCAAATCCAATATAGAATATTGGTGGAAGGAAACACCTCATGTAGATGGCTCCCTCATGTATCAATTCCATTGCAAATTAAAATCCATCAAATAACAACTAAAAACATGGAACAAAAGCAAATTTGGCAATATCCTAACAGACAATCAAATACTTCACTTAGAAATGGAACAAACCCAACAACAAATAATGAGGGAAAGTAAATCAGGGATATTTGAAAAAAAAAGAAATATAAATTCAAGCTCATTTGTTAGAATGCCATTCTTAATAGGAATCCTTATTAAGGAAAAAATCAAGAGCCTTATGGCTTAGAGAAGGAGAAAATAACACCAAATTATTTCATAGATTAATGATTCAACATTGTCATCACAAAAAAATATCATGTATTCAAACCATTTAGGGAGAAAGACTAGAGGAGCACCAAGATATGGAAAAGGAGTTAGTTTCTCACTTCAAAATATTTCTCTTAGAACCCCAACCTAATAGAAAGAGAGAAATAAGGAAGATAACTAGAAATATTCCTACCCTTCTAACCACTTAACAAAACAACAACGTTCTACAAGAACATTATATGTTTGAGGTAGAAGAAAAAGTCATGGAGATGCCTAAAGGTAAGTCCCTTGGCCCTGATGGATTCATTGTTGACTTGTTTCAAGCTTGTTGGTTTATTATTAGCAATGATGTGTTAAATATTGTGCAAATTTCTAGAAAGAATACTTCAATTTCTTCATCCCTAGATGCCACCTTTATTGCCGTCGTTCATAAAGAAAACTGAGTTCAACTTCCTTCCTCCTTCCATCCCATTGCTCTTTGTAATGTCATACAGAAGATTATTTCCAAATTCATATCAAATAAATTTAACTCCTTCTTTGACTCATATCGTCTGACCAAACTTGATATGTAGAGGATCATTAAATCTTTGACGAAATCCTTCTCTCCCGAGAGATAACACATTCCTTGAAAATAAATAAGAAGGGTGGAATATTAATTAAGGTTGACCTTTCCAAGGCCTTTGATAGGATAGGATGGAAATATATGTTCCATGTGCTTACAACAATTGTATTTGTAGAAAAATGGATTCATTGGCTCATGGCCCTTGTATCCAAGGCATTTTTTTCAATCCTAGTTAATGGATCTCCATTCAAACCCTTATCACCCTCAAGTGGAATTGTACATAGGGGACCCTCTCTCACCCTTTCTCTTCTTCTAATGTTTGAAAGACTAGGGATATGTATAATTAATGTTGTTGACTCTAATAGAATAATAGGCCCCTCTTTTTCCAATTCTAGTCTGACATCCTCCCATCAAAAATTTGTTATGATACTCTTCTCATGGGAACTCCAACTATTAGGGAGGATATCACTTTCAAGATAATCTTAGAGGATTTTCAATCAACCTCTAGTATAGCTATTAATATTAATAAATCCCAAATATTTTTCTTCAACACCCTACTTTCGATCTAGACACATATTACTCGCCTTCTTGGGCTCCAAAGGAGTTCCCTTCTATCCAAATACTTAAGAGCCTCCCTGGCTGAAAATATCATTCACTATGAAATTTGGGAAGACTCGCTCCTCAAAATTGAGAAAAAATTAGCAAGTTGGACCTTTAGAGCTATCAACCTTGTTAGTCAAATAACTCTTTTTAGATTTGTATTGCAAGCCATGCCTCTTTATCTTTCCTCATCATTTGTAGCTCCTAAATCTATTATTTCAAAAATTTGGAATATCCAAATAATGTTTCTCTAGGGAGGAGAAAACCTTACTAGGAAATGGGTGTCAGTAGCTTGGGAGAAAATATGTAGACCTAAAAGAGCAAGAATATTGGGCCTTCATGACCTTGAAGTTACTAACAAAATTTTAGCAGCTAAAACATGGTGGAGAAGGCTACATTCAGCTTTGAAATTACACTATCTTCTTTGGAAATCTAAATACTCCTCATATATTCTTGAGAAAGGCTTAATCATAGCCAAAGATATCCCATTTGAATCCCATATATGGAATGAAATATATCATATTAGAGCATTAATTCAAAATCACAACTTTGTTAAATTAAAGAAGCAAACTAAGCATTGTTTTAGGAGTATTCTTGGAATCAATTCTTGAAAGAAAAAAAAAAGGGGACACTCCTCTTTGGTAGTGGTTTTGGACATAACTCAATCAAAGGAAAATAAAAGTTCAACGAGGAAATGACAAGATCAGATGGGGATATAAGAAAACTAGTAACTACAATTTAAAATAAGCTTAAAACCTCTCCATTAATGAAGAAGCCCTCCCTAAAGAGTAAACGTAGAATAAATTATGACGATTAAATGTCTAGCTCAAAATCACTTTTTTTCTCTCACTCCTCATTCCCCAAAAAACACTAACATAGGATTGCCTTCAAAAAAGAGGCTTGCTGGGACTAAGCCTTTGTCCTCTATGTAGAAATAACTTTGAGTCTATTTATAATCACTTCAATTCATGTAGTTATTCTTCTTGTATCTAGGATAAGGTAAAAAATATCTTTGGCCATTATGATACAAGGAATGGATATATTCCATCCCTCATTCTAGGATGGAGAGGCTCTATTTTTTTGCATCCCATTGTAAATAGAGCACGGACTCTAGGTTCTATGGAAGGAAAGAAATAGAATAATCTTCAAGGATGAAGCCATCAACTAGAACAAGGTATGGAATACGATTAGAAGAAACATCAAGGATTTTTTTTTTATCTATCTCTTGGTCTCCTTAGGACTGGGATTGTAACAGAAGGATGCCACAAAGCTTCAGTCTCTAGGAATCTTTCCAGTAGAGAAGTATGATGCAATATCTTTATCCCCCTCTTCATGCTCTAGCCCCAAAAAATATATTTCTCCACCATTGGGATTCTTAAAGATAAATTTTGATGGGGCCTCCAAGGGCAATCTTGGCCCAACAAGCTTTGGGGGCACATTCAAAGATGATAGAGGCTTAATCCTACATGTGTATGTTGGAGATTTGGTCTATGATGGTGAAAATGTAGTTGAACTCTATGTTCTATAATATGGGCATCAAGTAGCGATCAATAAGAATTTTTGAAATCTTGTCATTGAAGAGGATACCAAATTAATAATCAATATGGAAAGGAAACTTCAAAATGGATCCCCATCCCACAATATTTCTATAAGTTGGAGATTGGAAGGAGGTTTGGAAAGAATAAAATTGAAAAATTGGGAACTACTGGCTACTATATTAACCCATGCAAGACATTTAGGAAATAAGTTATATGACATATTAGCCAATGAAAAGAGAAAGATTCCAAATCAACTTTTGGATTCTCAATAAAATAAAATTATACAAGGATCACTCATATCATGGTGCATTAGCATTGCAAGCCGGGATTACCTACCTAACATAGGTGATAATTATTTCCACTAATTGGAAAGGAAGGTGATATGACATGTGGGAAGGCTAGCCTATCGAGGTAGTCTCCACATGGCATGTGACAATCATTAGAGATTTGTGAGGTGTCACAATTCAAGGTGTTGATTAATGCAAGGTGGTGGAATTACACTAATGTTCAAGGAAGGTGGTGGAGATATTGTGCTCCCTTCGTGGCTCTCCGTGGGAATGATATAGGGGAAGGATTAACCCAATGATGGTGTCATATCAAAATTCAACTCAAATATTTGGACATTGGATGTGTGAGAGTTTTTATGGCCATAAGGTTGATTTAAATTATATTTTATTTTCCCTCTAGCTCAATTTCGTCATCTCTCATTCTTTGGTTAAACTCTACTGAGAATGAATTTCCAAAATTTGAGTACTTGGGTGCCTTCTAGTATCTATTTGGGATCACAATGTGTTGGTTCTTCATAGGAGAACTTTGTTTGGAATATTATCAAGTTGGAAAGTTCTAAGGAGGCTAGGTCTCAAGGCAGAGGTGAACAAGTCCACTCTCCATATTTTTCTTAGTCTCCTATGTATCATCTTCTTATATCTTTACTTTGTTTCAAAGGTTTTAGTCTCACTTTCTAATTAACTGAACCCTTGCCTTATAATTATTTCCATTTATTTTGGATCTATTACCTCTAACCTTTGTGCCCCAACATTATTTGTTTTGAGGTATATTTATCTCTTGGGTTTCTTAGATTGAGTTAGGATCTTTCCTCTACTCTTTGCTAGATTTGGCTCTCAGTAAATTTTAGAAAGGATTCTCCTATAAGGGACATCCTTGTTCCATTGATCTTGGTCCTCCCTGGTTTTTCTCTCTCTGGGTCTGAATGCCCTGTCTTTTCCCCTCAAATAGTTGCCCCTTTCCTCTTTAAGGCTCTAAGTTTTCCTATCCCTCCATTCCTTTTGGTCTCCTGGCATTCTTTTACCATGACTAGACTTAGGTGCCTTGCCACTCATCGGGGAGGGAGACACATATCTACCTATTCTAGCTCATTCTCTCAACGAGTAGTAGAGAGATCAACAACAATTTACATGCACTCAGTCCCTCCTACCATACAAGAAGAAATTTAGGAGGTCACATATAAGGCTCGACTATAACAAAGATTTATAAGTGATGTAGATGTGGAGGTTGAAATTTGTGGACGCATAACAAACAATAGTAGCACAATAACAACAAAAAACCTGATACATATAGGCCATTAATATTTATTGGAAATTTAAAATGATAATGGGGAATGTCCTAGTGGAACATTATGAAACCCATCGAGAAATTCCAATTTGCATTGATGAACTTCAATGGAAGGCAAACAAGCTCACATGTAGACTCTCCTCTCTAAAAAATAAGGTTGTTGATATCAAGTTCACCACTTTAGAAGAAGATGAGTATCCTCTAGAAATAATCCAAGTGGACTCACCATGTTAGGTCCCTGTACTACTAGTGTAACCCCTTATTGTTATTAGTACAACCCCCTTATTATATTGTTGTGCCCATGTAGTCCCCATATTGTTATTATTGTGCCCCATAAAAGCCCACTATTGTTATTATTGTGCCCTTACATTATTATTGTTATGTCAGCTCTGATTATATTATGATCCCTTAGACTCCTATATATAGAAAGGAGGTCTTGTCATTTGTATCATCCAAGAATTGTTCATTTGTGTAATGTAAAGGAGGTTTCCCCCTCGAAGAGGCTTATTTCTATCTTTTCTATCTTTTTGTGAGTTGGTTTCATAAAATTTGGTATCAGAGCTTTGGATTCTAGGGTTTCGCTGCTCCAAACAGGTCATCATGGTATTTTCGCTATAACTTTTTTCTGCGATGTTTCAGAAGCTAAAAAAAAACCCATTTGAGAAGAAATCTTGCTGAACCGCGCATCCAAATTTCAGATCTTGTCTCGCTATATTTTTGGAGATATGATATGAGGAAGTTAGGGTTTTTGCAAGCTCCAGAATTTCATCTAAAACAGGTCATCATGGTATTTTCGCTATAACCTTTTCGCTACGAAGTTTCAGAAGCTAAAGAAAAAACCCATTTGAGAAGAAATCGTTCTGAATCTCGGGTCCGAATTTCAGATCTTGTCTCACTATATTTTCGGATATATGATCTGAGGAAGTTAGGGTTTTTGCAGACTCCCGAATTACATCCTAAACAGGTGACCTTGGGAAAATCATCATAACTTTCTCTCTGAGCAACAAATTGAAATTTCGTAAGAAGTTACAGAAAGAGGACGGACTGTAGTTTTCTGTGCATAGTTTTCAGATCCGAAGGTCGAAACAGTGACACGTGGCACGTCGTACAAGTTCGCTCTATTGAAACATTATATAATCAAGTCATCTTAGGAGATTGGGCATAACTCTTTCTTGGAGAATCAAATCTTGATCAGACTTGTGGGGTTAGAAAGAGGACTTAGAGGGCTACTGCAAGACACAATTTCAGAACTTTAAGATCTGAAAGTACAAAGTTACATTCATTTCAAGATCGAGCTCATGAAATCAAGAAAAGGCGATATGAGGAAGTTTGATGGAAAGGATCCAGTAAATTGGATACTACAGATGGAGCAATATTTTGATCTACATGGTGTACCACTGTTACAAAAGGTATGTATTGCATCTTCATATTTAGAACCAGATCAATTTTTATGGTATAAAGGGCTTTGTTCTCGTAAACAACTTGTTACGTGGTCAATTTTCACAGAGGAAATGATAGCACATTATGAGGATACAAAGAGCAACACCTTCTTTAGAGAAACACCACAACAATTGGAAGAAAAAAGAGAAAAAGGGCTTTGTTACAAAGTGGAAAGCAAAATTATGGAAACAAGGAAGTCTACCCCTCACAACTATAAAGATGGAAGTGTTGTTTCTCCTAGCCTTCCACAACCTACAACTGTTACACCACAACAATTTGAAGAAAAAAGAGAAAAAGGGCTTTGTTACAATAGTGATAACAAATACATTAAAGGCCATAAGTGTGGTGAGAAGAAATTATTTTACATTGATTGTGGAGAGGAGGAAGAAAAGGATCAAGAAACATCAAAAGAAGAGTATATACACTAGGAACCAACCCCAGAGAAAGAAGAAATGAATCCGACCATATCTTGTAAAGCATTGGAAAGAATTACCACTCCTAAAACTCTCAAGATAGAAGGACATATCAAGAAGAAAAAGGTTCAAGAAGTGAAAGATCACATCGAGAAAGAAGAAATGAATCCGACCATATATTGTAATGCATTGGACGAAAATACCACTCCTCAAACTATCAATATAGAAGGAAATATCCAGAAGAAAAATGTTCAAGAATTGAAAGATCACATTGAGTCTCAAGAAATCAATCTAATCATATATTGTAATGCATTGGAAGAAATTACCACTCCTCAAACTATCAAGATAGAAGGACATATCAAGAAGAAAAAGGTATGAGTGTTGATTGATTCGGGCAATACCCATAATTTTATTGATTGTAAGATAGCCAAGGAATTGAATTGCTTCCTATATCCAGCACCGGAGTGTCAAGTGATGGTTGCAAGTGGAGGAACCATAAATTGCTCTAGAAAGTGCCATAATATCAAGCTATCCATGGGAGAATATGTATTGAATAACCTAATGCTTTTCATTCCAATGGGTGGTGCTGATGTTTTACTAGGAGTCCAATGGCTACAACCTTTGGGTACGATAGCTTTTAATTTTCAAGAACTTTTTTGAAATTTTTTTGGGAAAGAAAGGAAGTTGAATTGAGGGGTATCGAAGGAAAACCTGGAAATATAATCAACTCTAACAGCATGAAAAAGCTTCTAAATAAAGAACAATGGGGTGTAATTTCACAATTATGTTCACTAGAGGATCCCACATCGAAATCATGTATTTCTCCAGATCTCCAAAACGTTTTGGACAATCATTCCAAGGTATTTGAGACTCCCAAAGGCCTCCCACCTATTCGTGATCATGATCATGCTATTCATTTGATTCCACGAAGTGTTCCTCCAAACATCAGGCCTTACATATATCCATATGCCCAAAGGAGTGGGAACTCATTCAAAAGTTACAGAAGATCCTAGTTCAAACAATATTGTGAGAACTTGACAAGGAAGGAAAAATCATATTGGAACCTGAAGCAGTCACAGAACCAAGAAATCGAAAGCTACGAAATAGATCAATTTCAGAGTATCTCATCAAGTGGAAGAACTTACCCGCTAAAGATTCCACATGGGAGGACAAGAATTTATACAGAAGCATCAAGAACTACTCAAGCATTGAGGACAACACTTTTTGAAGGAGAGGGGCATGTTAGGTCCCTATACTACTAGTGTAACCCCTTATTGTTATTAGTACAACCCCTTATTATATTGTTGTGCCCATGTAGTCCCCATATTGTTATTATTGTGCCCCATAGAAACCCACTATTGTTATTATTGTGCCCTTAAATTATTATTGTTATGTCGGCTCTGATTATATTATGACCCCTTAGACTCCTATATATAGAAAGGAGGTCTTGTCATTTGTATCATTCAAGAATTGTTCATTTGTGTAATGTAAAGGAGGTTGCCCCCTCGAAGAGGCTGAATTCTAAGGCATTGATCTTTCTTTTCTATCTTTTTGTGAGCTGGTTTCATAACACGCCATCCAAAAGTATGCTTAGAAATAATATAGCTTTCAAGAGAGTTTTGATCTGCATGGTAAACAATTCCAAAACAAATAAATCATCTAGAAATAATCCAGTTAACAATGCCTATCTTTCCATTTAATGCATCTAGTTGCATTAATAGTACGTTAGGCATATTTGAGTCCATTCTTGAATTTGTTTTGATTTTACATAGAGTTGAGTGGTGATAGAACAAGAGTGCATGATTCTCAAATAAGGTTTCTTATTCATTTTGATTTGAGTGCTGTGCTTGGCATTAGAAATTCTTGGATTGTCTAGGGTTTTCACTCTTGCATTTCCTAGTTTGTCAAGACAAACTTTATGCTTGGCTTGCTTAGTTAATAAAAGAGGTTAATGATCAGATTTACATTTGATGATAATTAGGGTTTTTTTCTAATAAACTACCAAAGTGATTGTAGGAACTAGACCAAAAGTTTAATTATTGTTTTCAGGAACCTAGAAGGGTGTTGATGAACAAGTTAGAGTAGGGATTTGATTTGCAGGTTCTTAAGAGTCTCAAGTATTTTTAGTGCTACATCTCAAAGTCTACAAACCCTAGATTGACAATTGAGGTTGGGTCATTAGTCAAACAAATACTACAACCAACATAAGTCCCCAAGCAAATTGCTACACAATTTTTCCATCAAGGTTAAATAGTGCCCCTCCCACTCCTGCCTCCCCCGGGTTACCTTTCGAAGCCCCATCAAAGAATAATGAAAACTAATTTCTATCCATTCTCCACTGTGTAAATTCTGATTGATTGGTCTCGAAGCTAGGAACCTCATTGCTAGCTGGACGAAGCATATATTTACTTGGAAGATTGAGATGTTTGCTCACCTTTATACATTCATGCTCCATTGGATTTAGATCCTCAAGCTATTTATAAACGAATCCCCTAGAGGAAATAGCTTTAAAGAGGAAACATGACGCTTTGAGTGCTACCATTTGAGGGTTCAGATACTCATTTGTGAAAATGGCTTTATTCTCGGGGATCAATGTAGACCAACACAGGAACTTAGGAAGAGATTCCCAACATCTAATTGGTAGAGAGGAGGATTTTCGAGGATATGGATATTTGAATCTCCATAATTTGAACATTTCCACCCATGATCCTAGAATAAAGTCAATAGAAAACATACAAGAAAAAACTGCATGCCAAGACTCATAAGAAAAGTGGCAAGACAAAAATAGATGTGGGATCTTTTCCTCTGAATTGGAGCATAAGACACATCTGGACGGCTATGGATGTTCCTTTTCCTAATATTTTCAGCAGTGAGGATTTTTTGGTGAACAAGAGTCCAACAAAACATATTTACTTTTGGAATACCATCCTTGTTCCATATTTTTGACCACATTCTGCATGGAGGAGGGTGGGGAAGTCACTTGAACAAAGAAAGTATCCCAGTTTCATGTGTGATGCGGGTGGATCTCAAGACACCAGGGACATGAAAAAGGCTCAAAACTCAAAGTGGCAGAAAGACGATTAACTTGACATCAGATCTAAGTGCTCGTCGCCCTGATTCCAACGGTGCGAACGACGCTCCAATCCAAGTTCGAATGAAGAAGATAGAAGCAGTCAAAGTTGAGGGTTGACTTACCCATGTGGTAGGCTTAAAGGAGACACAATTTTGACTAAACCCGGCCACCAGATTCTAGTCAACATGGGCCAGATTCCGAGTGAATTTGTGGCCCGGTTAATTTGTTTCCTTTGGCCCAAATTCGAATTTTGAGAAAATTTTGGGTGGTTATTAAAAATAAAAATATAAATATAAAAAAATAGGTCGACGGGCCACCAACCCCACCAGCCTTCCCAACTGTCCCAACAGGGAAAATTTATTAAAATCTAGGGTGGATGGCCATGACC
This sequence comes from Pinus tabuliformis, assembly GCA_031772625.1. Classification (NCBI taxonomy): domain Eukaryota; kingdom Viridiplantae; phylum Streptophyta; class Pinopsida; order Pinales; family Pinaceae; genus Pinus; species Pinus tabuliformis. The sequence goes on from CM062820.1 coordinate 1,095,924,873, forward strand.
CCACCACCCCACACCACATAACCAAATTGCATTTAATTTTGGGGTGGATAGCCATGACCTCGCCACCCCACATGGTACCAAACAACCAAAACAATAAATGGTGAGGCACAGGCTACCAACCTCGTCGCCCACCACCACCACCTCCTATCTCAAACATAACCGCCGGCGAAATGGATGGGTGTGACCACCCAAATGTGGAACCACCATGCGTATAACAAACAAACATATTTAAATATGCCGCCGATCTGTTTAAATGCGTGTTAAAAAGGGAGGGGCGGGGTTTGACTGCCCAACCCCTCCCTAACCACTTTCTAACTTTGCCACTATGCCAAATGGCCAGTTTGGGAACTCTGCCCACACAGTTATATAAAACACATTTTTTTCTTAGTGCACACAGGGGGAGAGTGGGCACAGATTTCGAGGAACAGGTGGTGGAACCTTGAGCAGCTAAAATAGGGGTGGAACCTTGCTTGAGCATATTTTCCAGGGGGTCAGTTTTGGTCCAGTGTCATAATTGGGCAAGTTTTATATCGATTTTGCACCTCTCGGTGACAGGAATTCAATGGTGATACTAGTTTTTGCAATAGAGCTCTCCATTTTCAGCCATTTTCCAGAATGGAGGTATAAGACTCCTTTTTTGTAACTGATGATTGTATTCTTCTTTCTCATGTCGTTTAATGAATGAGGACCTCCCCATTGATCGAGCAAGGCTCGGAGACATAGTCCAAGTCGGACGAACTCCGTTATCAAGCTTCTTGTCTTCTTTCATGCATTATGTGTTTCTTCCTCTTCTCTCATGTGCACATTAAAATTCTATGGTTAAGATGCAATTTACACATGTGATTCTTTAATACATCTATAAGCAAAAGATCTTGGATCAAGTGGTATCAGAGTAGGTCTTTTTAAATGTGAATTGCATGTTTATATGCTAACAAGAAACGGGCTCCGAAGAGAAGAAGGGAAACTAAAGTCTTTCGATCCCGAAGCAGGGCATGCACATCGAAGGAGAAACATGGCAGATGAAGAGGCTCGTTATGAAGAGGAGGTAAACTTCCACAAGACTTTATACACGATGGTAGATCGTGTTGAGAAGCTGTTCTCAAGACTTGAAAAACTTGAGAGTGCAGAGAAAAAAGCTCCAGAAGGACAAGGTTCAGTGCACGGAGATGATGGAGGAGATCCACCTCCTTCTCCTTCCACGAGTGAAAGTTCTTCTTCCTCCCATCACCATCATCATAGAAATTCAAGGGATGCACATAAGAAACCTTTCTTTAAATTAGATGTCAAATTTGATCTTCCCATGTATAACGGTGAAAGTAATGCAGAGAAGCTTAATAACTGGATTAGGCAGATTGAGATCTACTACAAGATTTAGCAGATCGCAGAGGACGAGGCAAAGATTCAGTTGGCCTCTCTTTGGCTGAGTGGTGCCGCTCTCGTCTGGTGGGAGAGAAAATTGCGAAGTAGTAAGAGTGTGGGTAATCTTCCTTCCTCATGGCCTAGTTTCATTTCTGCATTAAAAGAACAATTTTATCCCTTGGGTTATAAGCAAAAAGCCTTAATGGAGTGGCAATACTTAAGGCAGGGCAGAGGTCAGGATGTTCAAAGCTTTACCGAGGAGTTTAGAAAACAAGCACTTAATTTGGGCATTGCACTTGACTCACCTGAAGTAGTAACTAAGTATGTTGGATCATTACATAGTTACATTAGACATTCCTTATTATTGTTTGAACCTACTACCATTGACTCGGCCAGTGTAAAGGTCATTCATCTGGAAAATAGGGGAACACATGGACAAGATGACCACTCAAAGAGAACCGCGACAGCCAAGAGAAGGGGAGCAAAGCCCTCTTGTACACATTGTGAGAAAGAGGGGCATGATGAAGAGAATTGTTGGAAGCTGCACCCTGAGCTGAGACCTGAGAGGAATGACAGAAAGGGTCGTCGCCACCATGCAGCAAAGCCAAGATTCTGAGTCAGAGTAAGATGAGAAGGTCACAATTGTAGGATTTGCACGAGGTAGGCCCATTGACTTGGGGTCTGATTTCGACGATGAGACGAAGTTTGCAGCCCTTGGGATCGTGGCAGGAGGACCCATAGATTTGGGGTCTAATTCCGGCAATGAATCAAGGATTTCAACCGACATAATGAAAAGGGCACTCCCTATAGCGGGACTCCAAGAACTTGAGGAGATCAACCACTGCATCCAAGCAGAGAATGCTGAGCTAAGGGGGCTTCTACAGGGGGCAAGGGAAGAAAAACAAATCTTTCTACACCAGTTGCAATCCAATGATGAGGCCTTGGAAAAGCTGCAACATAGCTATTTGGAGGTAAAAAGTGATTCTCTGATTTCATATGATTTTCATGATGATGAATTTGCTGCTTTTGAAAAACATACTACAGGGATTGGATCCAAACTATTGAAGAAAATGGGGTATCAAGGAAAGGGCCTCGGCATCAAAGGCCAAGGCATCATAAACCCCATCGAAGTCAAGGAGTTGTCGCGTCATGCAGGACTCGGATACACCAGAAAGGAAATGGGGGAAAGCTCCAATACAGCTAGTAACTGGCCAATGACCAACAATGAAATTCCTTCCTCACAGTCCAGCGATAGTGAGGGCTCCATGAACACTTATCGAAGGAACACCAGGGGAAAGCGCCCCAAGGCAGCCTCAAAAGTTTGGAGGAAAAAGAATCGTTGTAGTCATTGCAACAAAGAGGGACACCAACAAACCACGTGTCTGATGCTCCATGCTCTGGAAACATCATTAGAGGAGCCGAAAGGTGAACATGTTCAACAAATGAATCCACCCCATTCATGGTGGTTTGCTTTATTAAGTTGGTTTTTTTTGGGGTAGTAGCTTGTTATGGCCACCATTGTAAATCATACGTTGCAAGTAAATGTAAAAATTATGGTGTGTTTCCATCACTTCAAGATGCAACGATGATATTTTTGCCTTTCCTTACTAGTATTTGAGGCATTAATTACTTTTTATGTAATCCCTGGCCAATGAGGGTGTGCTATGAACTCTTGGCAAGGAAGGGTTGTTGAGTAATGTGTGGTATGCATGATTGCAAGAATGTACCAGTTTTGCGTGCAGGTGATTGAAAGTGTGGATTGAAATAGCGTGCTAAGTGTAAATGCTTTTGGGGCCCAAAAGCTCTTTAGTGGGGAGGATTGATCTAGATGGATCTCAAGACACCAGGGGCATGAAAAAGGCTCAAAACTCAAAGTGGCAGAAAGAAAATTAGCTTGACATCAGATTGAAGTGCTCGTCACCCTGATTCCAATGGTGCGAATGACGCTCCAATCCGAGTCCGAATGAAGAAGATAGAAGCAGTCAAAGTTGAGGGTTGACTTACCCATGTGGCAGGCTTAAAGGAGACGCAATTTTGACTAAACCCGGCCACCGGATTCCAGCCAACATGGGCCAGATTCTGAGTGAATTTGTGGCCTGGTTAATTTGTCTCCTTTGGCCCAAATTCAAATTTTGAGAAAATTTTAGGTGGTTATCAAAAATAAAAAATATAAATATAAAAAAAAATTAAGCCGACGGGCCACCAACCCCGCCGGCCTTCCCAACTTTCCCAACAGGAAAAATGTATTAAAATTTGGGGTGGACGGCCATGACCCCGCCACCCCACACCACATAACCGAAATGCATTTAATTTTGGGGTGGAAGGCCATGACCCCGCCACCCCACATGGTACCAAACAACCAAAACAATAAACGGTGGGGCGCGGGCTGCCAACCCTGTCGCCCACCACCGCCACCTCCTATCTCAAACATAACCGCCAACGAAATGGATGGGCACGACCACCCAAATGTGTACCCACCACCCGTATAACAAACAAACATATTTAAATATGGCGCTGATCTGTTTAAATGCGTGTTAAAAAGGAGGGGCGAGGTTTGACCGCCCGACCCCTCCCTAACCACTTTCTAACTTTGCCACTGCGCCAAACAACCAATTTGGGAACTCCGCCCATGAAATTATATAAAACACATTTTTTGCTCAGTGAACACAAGGGGAGAGCAGGCACAGATTTCGAGGAATAGGTGGCGGAACCTTGAGCAGCTGAAACAGGGGTGGAACCTTGCTTGAGCATATTTTCTAGGGAGTCAGTTTTGGTCCAGTGTCAGAATTGGGCAAGTTTTATATCGATTTTACACCTCTCGGCGATAGGAATTCAATGGTGATGCTAGTTTCTACAACAAAGCTCTCCATTTTTTGGCCATTTTCCAAAATGGAGGTATAAGACTCCTTTTTTGTAATTGATGATTGTATTCTTCTTTCTTATGTCATTTAATGAATGAGGGCCTCCCCATTGATCGAGCAGGGCCAGGAGACTTAGTCCAAGTCAGAAAAACTCCATTATTAAGCTTTTTGTCTTCTTTCATGCGTTATGTGTTTCTTCCTCTTCTCTCATGTGCACAATTCTATGGTTAAGCTGCAATTTACACATGTGATTCTTTAATACATCTATAAGCAAAAGATCTTGGATCAATGTGTATTTATGTTGATAATTTAGCTTCCATATTTGAAGGTCCTACAAAGAAATGGAGATAGGGGCTAGGCCTTTTAAGTTGGAAATCAAACAATCCCATTGGAACCCTAGATGGATCAACAACGTTGGTCTTAACCAACCTTTCCAAACACCCTGATTATCCCAAAACGAAATATCTCTTAATTTAGAGTAACCATTTTGTTGCATCCAAATGGCCAAATATCTAAATTCCTCACATCCTCCTAAAGGACTTTAGAAGAGAAATTGTATTTCCAAATATTAATGCGTGCACCATTCCGAGGATGCCAATTGAGATGGTCAACAATTAGTGGCGCAACCTCTTTACACAACATCCAGCTTTTGAATACAAAACTAGACTAGTTGCCTTATTCAACCCTGAGTAAGTGATTTTTGTTAAAATACTTTCGCATGAAAGCCATTTTCCACCATTCCTTCAAATATGAAATAAGCCTCCAAATAAATTTTGCTCCAAGAGCGAGTTTCATAAGCAAAGGATATTTCACAGCCAAACCACTATTTTCCTTTGGAAGATGAATAATGTTTTGGTACACTAAATGAAATTTATTTTCATTGTTCTTCCATCCTTTCCAAAGAAATTTACAAATCAAAAGACTCATTTGAGAAAGCACAAATTTTGGAGCCAAGAGACCAGAAAAAAGATAAAGGGGAACAAAGGATAAAATATATTTCACCAAAATTACCCTACCAGTGGTCGTTAGCCATTGAGCTTCCCAGGCCTATATTTTCTTTTTGAAATTGTTTAAGATTTTGGACCAACTTTTTGAACTAAAGGAACCCAAGGAAATAGGGATTCCAAGATATATAAAAAACTGACATTCAGACTCTAAAGGGAATTCCAATACCTTGGAAATCTCTAGAAGGGTTGAAACAAGACTATTCCATCCAAAATAATACTCTTTCTTTATTATTAAATAGGCCCCCAGAGAGATCCAGATATTGATTCAAGGCCTGCTTAAATTGCACTGTGATTTACTTTGATGCACTCCCCAATAGAAGCATGTCATCGGAAAATTGGGAGTGATTGACTTCCTTGGTGTTCCTTTCTATGCTCAGGCCCATTAATCTTCCCTCAACCTTGGTCTGCTCCAAATTCCCGTCGAGACTTTCCATAACTAGAATGTATAAGAGAGGGGAGAGGGGGTAAACTTGCCTCAAACCCCTTGAAGCAAAAAATAAATTACAAGGGTGACCATTTATCAATGGAGAGATCAATGGGTTGCCAATACAAGCTTTTGCCCAATTAATGAACTCCTCACAGAACCCCAATTTTTCCATAAAACAAAAAAACAAAAAGGAATGGTGAACTCTATCAAAAGGATTTTCCATGTCAAGTTTAATAACCATACCTAGCTCGCCACTTTGCTTATTGGAGTGGATGGCCTCTTGAACTAGTATTACATTGTCCATAATTTGTATGTGCTTCATAAAGCCACCCTAGTTTTTCGAGATTATTGTAGGAAGTATCTTTCTTAATATGAAGGTTATCACTTTAGTCAAAATTTTGTAGGTTGAGTTGCATAGCGAAATGGCCAAAAACGAGAGAAGGAGGCAAGTTTTTACTCTTTTGGAATTAGGGCCAGGAAAGAAGATTTGGTATTCCCTCCCAGCTTCCCCTTAGTCCTAGAAGACTTCAACAGTCTCAGGGTATCCTTCTTGATTGAGACCCAAAAAAACTATAGAAACTGATAGAAAAGTCATTTGGATTAGGGGCTTTTATGCGGATCTAGGGACCAAATGGCCTCAATCATCTTTACTTCCTCATTCAGCTTGGTGAACTGGTAGTTTTTTTAATATGAAACAATAAAAGGCATGACATGAAGGATTTCTCCTCTCTTGAGTCGTTTTCCTTAACCTAATAGTATAATTCCTTAAAGAAGCAAAAGACTTCTTGCTTGATCTCGGGGAAGGGGGATATTTTGGGATCTTCCTCTAGAGTGATTTCTTTGACCCGATTCTTGAATTCCCTAGATCTAACTTGTTTGTGAAAAAGGGAAGAATTCCTACCCCCAGCTCTAAGCCAAAGACTTCTCCACTTTAGCCACCAATATTCTTATTCTTACCTGCAGAGATAATGGATTTTGTTTTTTAATTGTTTTTCTTTTTCGATGCGCCACTCTAAAACTAGATCATTTTCCATCAAATTTTGATGAGCCTCAAGATGTCTGATGAGATCAATTTTTTCTTTACCTAAAGGCTTTAAGTTGGATTTTTCCCATATTCTGAGAGATTGTTTCACCATTTTCAATTTAGTTTCCCACAGAAAAGCAGGAGAACCATTAAACGAAGTTCTCCGTGATTGTTTCATTAATTTTGTTGCCCCCTCCTTTTTGAAACCACCCTGGGTTGAAACAAAATAGGATCGGGCCAAGATCTTCTAGAGAATCTATATTTAGCTCAATGGGTCAATGATCTAAATCCCATTGAGCCAAAATTAAAGAAATACACTTGATTCCTTTGACCAACTAATTGCTATGAATGAGGAAGCGATCCAACCATGTTGTCATGTGCCCAAAACCACTTATCTTATTAGGCCAAGTGTATTTCTTTTTTTTGGAAATATATCCAAGAGATCCCATTTGCTGAGAAGGCCTTCCAATCTTTCCCGATAGGGATCTCTAATGACACTTCCTCCACGTTTCTCTGAAGAGACTAAAATAGTATTAAAATCACCACCAACAATGTTGTCTATATGCATTGTTCTTCCTTTAATCTAATTGAGGAGTCCTATAATTCACCCTTCTCATTCTAATGGACCATAGCATAAACATTTACAAAAGAGACTATTTCTTTTGTGTTCTTATATTCTATCTTACAACCAACTAGTATCTTGATTTGGAACTAGCTTTTAACAAAAAACATGAGTATAACCTAAATGTGCTTAGACCACCTAAAGCTCCAAAAGAGTTTTGCATTATACCAGAGCTGCCTCTCCAAAGGGTTCTTGACATGGCTATAGTCACTTCTTCTGCTAGTTTCATTTCTTACAAAAATAAGACTTGTGACTTTTCTAATCTTACTAAATATTTTGTAGCATGGGATTTAATGGGGTTTCCCAGTCCTCTTACATTCCAAGATACAACTTTAATTTAAACTTAGAGGCATTTGACTTATCTCCTCCATAATTGGTACTCCCATGTTCTATGTTGCTCATGTTTTTAAGAATTTTCGTAATTTGCGGCTAATTTGCTAGCTTGATGTTTTTCTCAGCCTTTGTTTCCCTTACATCTTTTTTAGAGGGTCTTCCTCTTTTTTTTATGATTTTCCATTTCATGTCTAGTGGAATCGCTTCCCTAGTCAAGTCTCTTATTGGCACTTCTTGTTGATACTTTTTCTGCTCGCTCCTCTATTCCCTAAGGCTTTGAGGACACATCTATTATTTTCTCCTACCTATCAGGATTTATCAAAGTCATGGAGCTATGTTGAATCTAGGATTATACAATACTCATTGGGGAAACTTCTCTTACTGGATCTTCTTCTTAAATCTCCCCCTTTTTCCCATTGTCCTTTTTTTCTTTAGATCTCGGTGCTTCATTATTTATATTTGGCTCCTCTTGATCATTCTCTTCCTACGACAATATTTCATAAGGATTAGCTGAAGATAAGGCACCATGTTGAGCTAGGGTTTTAAAGTTTTTGACTCTGCCTTTTCCTTGATTTACCCCTCTTTTCTAGGTACACCATTAGTTTTCTTGAGCTGGTGTCATTTCTTCGTGGCAACTCTTACACTTAAATGGAAGCTGCTCATAGTCAAGTGGTTGAATGAGTCTCCACTCGCCTTAAGTCAAGACGATCTCAGAGGGAAGAATTTTATCAAGGTCCATTTCCACGCATATATTAGCACATGCAAATTGTTGACATTTTGGCTCTGCACAATCTAGAAACAAGCCTACACCATTACCTATTGCATTCAAGTAGTCATTATTCTAGCAGGAAAGTGACAAGTGAGGGAGCTTGACCCAATCGGGCACAACGATAGGAATGTCCTCATCCAGATTGAAATCCAAGGACCAAATGCTCAAATACATCCCCCTGGAGACAAAATAATATGACCATTACGGAACACGATATCTCTGTCCTCCTTACACTTGAAGAGAAGAGAAAAAAAACGGTTACCATTGCAAAGTGACAAGGTTCCCCTTCATTACTTGTTTCAAGCCTTTTCAAACCAGTACTCAACAGAGTTGGGTAAAGGCCACATGCCCATACACTTCCCAACCAGGGCCCTATCAGAGAACGTCAGGGAGGTATTTTCAAAGCCCGGAGGGAGAGCAACCGACAGAATATATTCAACATTTTTGACGAATTTAGTTTGCAGCTATTTTGGAATGGGGTTGCTTTTGAGGGTCGAGATCATAGCATGGAAAGCAACCTCCTCATCGCTAGGAGGGAGAAGCTCCCCCAGGGCCCAATTCAACTGAGATTCAACGAAGAAGATCTTTACAATTACAGGGGGATTAGGGTTTCAGGTCACCACATGACAGTTGCAGAGCTCCGCTTCACGGAGTAGGTCAATGTTTATTGAATCGTTTATTATATACAACATTAAACATTTTCTTTCTTTATGCATCTCATATGTATGAAGTTGATATCAAAACAAATTAGTTAGCATAGCTATTCAAATAGGTTATTTAAATCCCGTGTTGAAATATTTTTTAAAAGTCTAAGGTTTCAATATCTTATTTGCACCGTTTTTACCTCTAATTACTTTATGTCTTTTAAAAATTGTTATGAAAGTATATTACGTCATTTGGATATTGAAATATTTTATTTTGTGACTCAGAGTGAGTGGCATATTTTTCCCACATTGGGTTGCAATATCAACAACAAATAGAGTGACCATGGTGAGGTTAGGATTATTGATGATTTATAATGCTTTTAATTTAAAATAATTGCACATGCATATTCATTTTTGTTTTTTATTATAATCAATATTGTTTTTCTATTTAGACAATATTTTATTTTAATTTTAAAAAGATACATGTCAATTCCACATTAAACATTGATGAAATCACAAGTGAATCTCATACTAGGTTGTAAAATACACCTTTCGACATAATTATTGTATATATTTAAAATTATATATATCATTTTTTTTATATTCCTACTTTTAATTATATTTTCTTTAATACTATATATATATATAATTAATAATACATATATTAATATATTTTAAAAACTACATTTTAATTGAATTAAAGAAAATATAACCAAAAGAGGGCATATATAACCTTTTTAGGTACTAAACTTAGCATGAAAGAGACATTTTAATAATAAAGTGTGGCATTTAGCCATTCCAGGGTAGGTTAGGGTAGGTTTCGTACGTGACTGGAGCTGTGGAGTAAGTTAAGCATTAACATGGCCTTGGCCTTCTAGGCTACATAAGATGTAACATGGCCTACGTGGAGTATGCACGGGGAATCTATGTGGTTACAAAAATTGGGAAACCAGTAAAATGGTCTATAGAATTTTATATGTTTGAACGAAATTCTTACATTGAGTGAGACCTACGATGACATTAAATGAAGGTGGAGGACTTTTCCGCGAAAAATATAAGTGTTCCAAGTTAAATATGGATATAGGATAACATTCTTTCAATTAATTATTTAATTTAAATTTAATATTATATTTTTTTATAAAATAATAATAAACCATGAGAAAGTAAAAGTATAATAATACTCTATTTTAATTTATATGCTTTGAATTAAATATTTTTCAAATAATAAAAAGGAATTTATTTAATTTTATATCTTTATGTTAAAAGTATGTAGTTTATTTAATTTTTATGTCTTTATGTTAAAAGTATGCAGTGGAAAAATAAGTGATTTAATGTATATAAGATTAAAAGAATCTGGTGTATATAATAAATATAAAATAAAAAATTGTTTTATATATTTTCCATAATTATTTTTATATTTTGGGTTAGTGTAAAAGTTATTAAATTAAAAATATTTATTAGTAAAAAATATATAGATATATATTATTATTATTATTATTATTATTATTTTCTGACAAAAAATTTCTTTATGGTATTTTCATTAAAACCTAGGAATCTATGCTTTGATTCTCATTAAGTCAATTTTTTAGATTGCATTATTTGTTGGTCTTTGAATATGTTTGATCAAAGTTTTTTAAAGTTGATTTTTTTAGTTTTTTCAAGTTGATGAAGTGGATAACTAATATAGCTTTCATTAGGATTCAAGTTCTATTAATTAGATGTTAATATTTTTGTTTGCACCATCGCACATAACAAAAATTAGGGTAAGTGCAAGTTTTGGGCAACTTTAATGAAATAGATGTCTCTCACTCATTATCTCTAAATTGAAGGCGATTGAATTGAATGATGTTAATGGTTCCTTTGTAATACTAATTCTAGATATGTTAATTAGGGTAGGTGCAAGTTTTGGGAAACTTTAATGAAATAGATGTCCCCACTCATGGTCTCTAAGTTGAAGGTGATTAAATTGAATGATGTTAATGGTTCCTCTGTAATACTAATTCTAGATATGTTAACCTTATTATGGTAAGCTGAAGTTAGTTAAAAATAAAAAAGTATATTCATATATATTTTGCATAAAACAAATATGAAAAAAAAATTGCTTTATGTTAAAAAAATGAAAGGGATACAACTTTGGTGTACTATTAGATCACTTTGAAATTGTTAAAAGATTTTTTTCACTTTGACTTAATGAAAGGTTTTTCATTTACTTAGTTTGTTTAAAGAAAACACATTACAAATTTGCAAAGGTGCTAGGTTTTAGGAAAGGCTTTTCATTTGCTCAATTTAAGGAGTTGATGATAAATCTATCAAAGCTACAAGCAAGAAATGGATGCATAGATACATTAACTTATACTTTTGGTTAATGATCATGTCATTTGATATATATATATATGTGTGTGTGTGTGTGTGTGTGTGTTTTTCCTATATAATATTATTGGAGACCTTTTTTTGATCGATTCGATGGCGGATTCACATACTTCAGATTCATCGCAGTCTAGAGGATGGGGGACATGACGTACATCAGCTTTCTCAGTGCTTTTTGATCTTCAAAAGGCAGCCGCTGAGGCAGTCGACAAAATTACTCGCAATAAGGCATGGATTTATAAGGAATATGGGGTCCCGGTGCTAGAGGTTAAAGAAGATCAAATTTTAATTAAAGTTTGCGCTATGGCACTCAATCTTGTTGATTTTAAGCGGTGCAAGGGAAATTTAAAGCCAATGAATCTCCTCTTCCTGCGAGAAGTGATAGGGTTTTATGTGTTGGTTTTTTTGACACCACAGAGACTTCATTCATCTCTTGTTCTCGCTCAAAACTTCAAATTTGGTTATGTGTAGAGCGATGGGTTTCAGACAACACATTTTTTTTCTTCCTTTGGGACAGATTACGCTTTTGCAATCCCAGATCCATGGTTAAGCCATGGTTTCGTGCTGCATCCAAAGCGAAATCCATTAGCCACCTGTGAAGTTCAATGGAACCCTCCAATCTCACGACGCTTGGATTTGAGGCTGAAGGAATTGAAATCAAGGATGGAGGTGCATAGATCAACATCACTGCTATTGTGACTAATGGAAATGGCAGAGCCAAGGCCGAGAAGCGCAATGTCTTATGTAATTTGGGGTTTTGTTCATAACCATCAAAGGGAGTGTGAATCCGCACTAAGTTAAATTGGGGACTAAATTCCAGGGGCTGCGGCAGAGGCACAGATCTACATCTGGAGGATTGGTTTCAGGTTTTTATTAAAACCATTACTGTAAAATCGATATTGCTAAGGGTCCAGGGAACAGATCTAGTGACAAATTTAAAGCAAAATTCCCAAAATGTCACAGATATTCCTACTTCATTGCAATATTTGTTTTTTTTTTTTTTTTTTTTTTTTTTTTTTTTTTTTTCGGAAAAGTATTATAGGATGTGGTCCATTTGAAAGACTATGGTATTCAAAGGAACTCTACCATTATCCTGAATTTAAGACTACAAGGTGGTGCCCCAAGAGCAAGCATACCACTTAAATCATCTTCGATCATTCAAGGATGCATTAAGAGGGAAAGTTGCCACACAGGATAAACAAAACCCAAATCTGACAATCCCAGGTCTGTACATTGTAGAGAAGATGGAGAAAGCCCCAGATCTGTCCATAGAATTACCAGAAGTAAGTGGTCTCTTCACTACTTTGCAAGCAAAAGCTATCATATGTTGATTTAATGGTTTTTGGCCCAAATCTGAAGATCTAAATGAGTGGATCTACCTCAATTGGACCAAATATTGTGACATTTATCTGTGTGCAAAAGGTTTTTTTGTGGTTCAGTTTGATACTCAAAAAGACTTTAATTATGTCATAAATGAAGGACCATGGTTTTGGGGAAGGGCGGGTCTCTTCGTAACCCCATGGTTTCCTAGTTTTGATGCAAACTCAATGGTGGTTGCAAAAATGTTGGTTTGGGTAAGGCTACATAACCTTCTGCTCCCCTTTTGGCACCACCAGGTCCTAGAAGGCATTGGAAACTCTTTGGGAAGGTTCCTAAAGATGGATCAAGAAAGAATGGACAAAGGTATCTTCACTTTTTCTTGTATTTGTGTGGAGATGGATTTAAGCAAAGGCCTTCCGGATTGTATTCACCTAATACATCAAAACTTCAAGTGGACATTGTGGTTAGATTTTGAACACACTGCCTTTAGATGTCAGATTTGTCATCAAATAGGGCACTTGAAAAACACATGCAAACAAGCAAAGAAAAGAAAACATAAGAGACTACAAAAGAAAAAAGGATGGAAATTCCCAGACCCTCCTTCATTAGATGATGAGGATGAAGAAATGGATGAGACCCAGCAACATCCGGAGACGCAAAATCAACAAGGTTCTCAAGAGGAGGGAGAAGAGAAGGAGGAGGTTCAGAACAAACAAGTAGAGAATCCAAATAACTCAACAATGGTTCTGATCCTTGAGAACCAACACGAGGAAAAGAACCACAATCAAGGCATAGGTGGAACTAAGTGATCTCATGTCTCTGAGAGCTTAGATTCAGATAAAAATGCCTCAAACATTTTAGGAAATAATTAGTTGGCAATTGCTACCACTACTCCATCGCTTGGGGTTTGGCAAAAAGTCCAAAGAAAAAACCAGTTTATCTGGCTAAATGTAATTTATATTTTTTATTTTTTGTAGCTTAGCTACTATGAGTGCTTTAAGTACATACACTGGTCCCTGAGACAATTCCCGAATGCACTTGTGCATCTATTCTATGTAACATTTTATTATTAATAGAAATTGTGTGGTTTGACAGTAAGTCTACTTGGGCGAAGCCTGGGAGGCTGTAGTTCAAATCTCATTGAGTACACTGGTCTGCTGTGGTGGATGCTCGAGAAGAAGATTCCCCACCCCCGCCTTGGCGGCATAAGAGTCTCGTTTTGTTAAAACTATAAGATCTTAGTATATCGACTTGCAGGTAGTTGGATGTACTCTTGATGTTATAGTGGCAGTTACAAGGATTGATCCTGGGTCTCCCATAGATTAGGACTGGCAGTTACCGATTCACCATGTGGTTAAAAAAAAAAATAGAAAGTTGTTGATTTTTCTTGGGAAAGGAAAAAATTACTATAAATATAATTTTAATTAAAAATTTGATATATACATTATTAATTTTCTCACTAAATTTTCATTAAATAATTTTATTACCTTAATTAAATTAATTATAATTTAAATAGTTTAATCTTTTTATTATTAAATTAAAAATTTAATTTAATTAATTATATATATAATTCTTTTTATTTAAATTTTATAAAATAATATAAAAATAATATATATCTTAAAATGTTATAAAGTAATCAAGTTAATATTTAACCTTTTATATAGATGCAAAATTTGTGATCAAGGATTTCAATGAAAACAACAGGTTAAAGATAAATAGGGATCATATATAGATGTCAAAATGTTGATATATATCAACCCCATATTACGTACCCAGATGAAAGAGTATCATAGAACACCAACCTACATGAAAATGATATTCAATGTACACTGATAACATAGCAATAACTTTCATATCATAGGTTTTTGTTTGGATTTTTGGAAATGTGCATGGTTCTCTTGTTTGCAGCCACGTACCTGTAATCATATAATTAAATTTAGAAATATTAAATTATAATTAAAATAATTAACTCTCTATATATATTTCAATTAAAAATGATTGAATAATAAATTTAATAAATTTAGAGATTTTGTAATAAATAAATAATAATGTAAAAATATTTTAATGGTTAATTGTTAATTAATAATTAAGCGATATTTTAAAAAATATAATATTGATCACAATTTGTGAAAGAGATGTATAATTTTTTTTGGAATTAATATATATAAAATATTTTAATATTAATTATAAATAAAATATTTTAATATTTACTCATAATGAAATATTTTATATGAGTTATATATATTTATAATTCTTTTAATGATTAATCTAAGATTATATTATAGAATAAAATACTCAAATAATGTAATAACAAAAATATATTATAATCTTTAAATATATAATAAAGTTAGGATGATTTTATATTAGTATAATTTATTTATTTATTTATTATTGTTTATCTTTTCAATTAGAATTTATTTTATCAATCAAAATTTATGATTAAAGCACATAGCAAGTTGCATCTTTTTGGAGGCCAAATATAAAGGTTGCATTAGGCTAGTCCAAGAGCAAGTCATCAAAATTATATATGAGTAAAATTACATCAAGATATGGCAATCTAGTTGTATGCTCCTTGTAGAAACACCAAGAATTAAACAAAATTTAGCATTCATACTAAATCACGTGGGAGGGTGGTCATTGAGTTGATTGGGAAGATCTACATGCTTTGGAGGTGGTACCTTCAAGTTCAAATTAGGAATAAGGGAGATAGATGAGTTGGTTGAGTTCACTAATGGAGAGGGAGATAGAGCCACCACAAATGTAGGTGTGCTAGAAATCTTCAAATTAGCCCCATATATTTCCAATTTCATCCTCGATGATATGAATTTATTGTCAGTGTTCAGTCATAATGTTCATGGTTATTTCCAATGAGCCATCAATTACTCATTGCACAGATGGAGCTTATTGATTTTATTTTGGAGTTCACAATGCTATATGGAGAAATTAGAGGTGACATCATCCAATTAGTGGGGGTAGGAGAGGCCATAGTGATTAGCATATGAATGACCAAGTTATCTCTAATCTACCCCTCCACACACTGGACCCGTAGGTGGTGCATAATGAAATCCTTGAACCGTTTGGAATCCATAAGAGGTGTGACATCATGTGGAGAGGCCCATGGCCAAGAGCCACGAGAGAGTGCCAGAAATTTCCATTATTCATGGTGTACCAAGCTATGTCCTTCACCATAGAGGGATGGGACTAGCTTGTTCGGATTATGATTTCCTTATTTAATGGAGATCACATAAATCGTGGTAATCAATGCTTCATGAAAATATCTTGAGCCATCAGTTAACACATGCAGAGAGAACCACATGTCACCATAATTTATAAGGGATGGGTTGGAAGTAGGAGTGAGAGTTGATCCTCACGATTCCTTCAAACCTCACCACCACTTGTGAAGTAAGGGAGTCAAAAAGGGAGGTAGCAAGGGAGTTGTTGCTTTGTAACACATGGAATGAAGCCACCTCATGGATGGAGCCCAATCTTATGCAAATTATTGTAAAAATGATTGCAATTTGGGATCTACAGAGGAAGAGCTTACTTGAAAATGCCTTATTGTATTTTTGAAATCCTCAATGATAATGACTTTGCAAGGATCTAAGATCATTGCGAAGTATCATTGCGTAAGGTTTCATTTGATTATTGGTGGCTTCCCTAGACTACAAGAGTAAGAGTAAGGGAATTCAAATTTTCCTCCAAGAAGAATGAACAACCCACACCTACCACCCCTATATTAATATAAATATACTTATAATAAAATAATTAATTAAATTACTAATTTTTTAATTAAAATGAAAAAAAAACATACTATTTTTTTAAGTCAAGAGTTTCTATTAGTTCATGTAAAAAATACATCATGAGGAGTTGGGAAGCAAAAATCTTCCAGCCTCATTCCTACCAGAATTATTGGCCAAAAGATAATAGCAAAACCGCATTGTCAGCAACAAAAGCATCCTAGAAAACCACATACATATAGCCCAATGATACCAAAAGATCCCAAGAACCTGAATACAACTGGATTCATCCCTAATCTGAAGAGTTCCCTAGAGATGAATAGTACGACCCTTCTTTGGTGATGGAGGAGGACGAAAAGCCTAATGAACATGTCCTTCCATATGTTCTAACCTGCCTTCTAGACACTCTAACTGCTCATGAATCTTTTTTCTGGCCGCAACACAAAGAAGCCAGCCAATCCATCACACGCCATTGATTATGTTGAAGGTCATTCAAAAAACCAATGACTGTGTTCCTATCCTCGTGTCGATCACATCCAAGTTGTTCCAGGAGCAAGGTGACCTGTTGAAGTCGATTATCCAAATAATCAAATGGAGGGGGCAATTCTATTCTTCAAGGAGATTGAGCAGGTTGTTGGTCCAATTCTTCCCCCAAATCATGATTCTCCAAGCGGTGTTCGACCTTGTCACCCTAAAACCCTACAGACATGACCACGTCGGCACTGCATGGGCCCCGAATTATCAAACTTGCACCAACTAACCAAAGTTTGACACTGTATGTTCCAATTCCCCTGAAGTCCCAAAGATTTGCTTACACTCTTAACTCCAGTGTGAGCAGAACAATGTGAACAATGGAGAAAACCGTTGCTTAAGACTTTCCCTCCCCTTACCAACCTCGTGATTCGAAAGTAACTTCCACGCACACCAACCTCTTAATGAACCATTTCATCTGCCACTTGCCTCAGTGGAGTGTTTTTCCTCCAGGAGCCAAAGAGCCACCACTAAGGCTACTAACTTAGGAAGCAAGGCCTTCGCACCACCCCCTGAGCTCTAGAATACTTCATAACTTAGCAAGGGGTAGGTAACCACATAGAGTAACAACCCAAACCCACCAATTTTCAAACATTTTTTTAACCAAAAGATAGAAAACATCACAATGCACATAAGGTCTGAAGTTATCTGAGAAAGCCCCTTGAAAATAACTGCAAGATACTATATTAGACACATCCCTAGGAAAGTCACCACTGGGCTCAATACCCTTGACAAGAAAACCAAACACCAGTGTGTGGAGGGGTTCCTTCCCTCTCGTTGTCGAATAATTCCAATTACCATCTACAAACCCGATGGTAATTGCCAAGAACCACCCTACTGACCCAACATATAAATAGGCATACCAACAAAAGGAGAAAACATGAAACAACCTTGAAACTTGAACTGAGAATTTTACCAAAGGATTGATTCCCAGTATGTTCCCCAACTGTACCGCCTTGTCTTCCAGGCCCGGTCGCTTCCACTTTGCCCCAACTACCAAGGCACAACACAATGATTGAGAAGGCCACCTCGAATCCGGGTCCCAAATCCACTTACTTTGAACCGTTGCAGTGGAATTGTCGGTGCCACCAAATTCGGTTGGAACTCCTTCCCCTAATTGTCACAACTTGAAGGGCCAGGGATGGCGAAGCCAAAATGCCACTCCAGGCACCCAAAGAACCAATTCTATCCGCCACCTTACCTCCCATAACCTTACCTAACCAATAATGTTCTAGAGGACCAAAGCTACCAAATATACCTCTTACCTTCTCTAGAGACATTAACGCATGCTTACTACAAGAAGCATACATGACACACTTCATTAATTCGTATGTTGCGTAGACAAGGATGTTAATACCCCACCCAACCCTTCATTATCTGTAGTTGTTGCCCCCGTTAGGGACATACTAAAATTATTAAATCACTTTAATATTTGTCTTAAATTAATTTAATTAAAAAATTATACCTAATATTTATTTACCCATTTTTAATTTAATTAAGAAAATTATACATAATATTTATTCGTGCATTTTTTAATCACATGACTATCAAATAAAATAATAATGCTATCTTAAATTTTAAGAAAACTCAACTTACCCTTTTACTCTTTAGAGTAAATAAAGATTAATGGAATTTTTAATAACTCACGAAGTAAAATGTTGAATGCCGAAGGTAAGAGAGAGGTTATTGGTACTTGGCTAGCCCACAAAATCGATTCACTTAAGAGTGCAACATAGTTACTCTATTCCAAAGCTACAACATGTCAAATTATGAGACTTGAGCCAAGGTGGGGAGGATCACAATAAGTCTACCCAACCACCCAAGCTAAACTCAATTGAGTGTAAAATTTTAGACATTGGAGACCACCTGGGGAAACAAATTGGCATCTTGCTTGACTTCCTTCTTAGCACGAAGGTGAGAGAGAGGTTGTTGGTACTTGTGCAACCCACAAAACAGATTCACTTAAGAGTGCAACATAGTTGCTCTATTCCAAAGCTACAACATGTCAAACTATTAAACTTGAGCCTAGGTGGGGAGGATCACAACAAATCCGCCCAACCACTCAAGCTAAACTAAATTCAGTAAAAAAATTTGGGTATTGAGGACCACTTGGGGAAAGAAATTGGCCTCTTGTTCAATCTAAAGGAAATAGAGAGGTTGTTGGTACCTAACCAACCCATAATATAGACTCACTTAAGAGTGCAACATAGTTACTCCATTCCAAAGCTACAACATTTCAAACTATGAGACTTGAACTTGCGTGGGGAGGATCATGACGATTCCGCCCAACCACCCAATTTGAACTCAATTGACTAAGCATATGATTACATCCATCTCATATATGTAAAAATAGTTTATATTTCACAATTTTAAGATTTTAATGAAAATATCCCTATTTTATTTTTCTAATTAAAACAAGTATTTCCCCTTTAAAAATATGACTATGACTTGGTATCTTATGTATAAGAAGAAGTAAACAACATGGAAGATAAGAGGTTTCCATTGCTTTTAAGTCTAATCAAAACCACCACTTCAACTCAAGTATGGATGGCATAAGGATGCATAGTCTTAGCTAAACCACTGGAGGAGAAAGGAGGAGAACTCTGTGCAAAATAAAGGTAATATTAAAAATATCATTACATCAAAATTTAAGGAGAAATTTTGTGGTGATAAAGAGTGAGAGAGAAAAATGAAACTAAGATACTATAAGGAAGTGCCAAACCCAAATTTCAAAAATCAAATCATTTCTCTGTTTTGACTAACATAAAAAATAAAATAAAGATTGTTAAAATAAGAACAAATTCCCATGAGGGACCAATTCTTAAAACACCATGAGATGAAAGAGTTTGTCATCTTTTCAATAGTAAGAGGGTTGAATATGAAACACTCTTTCTCTCAAATTGTCCGACTTATACCTATATTGGATCTAAATTTCAAAATATTTGTCACATTACCAACTTTCTTGACATTTTAAGTCAACAAAAACATGGTGATCTTGGAATGTTTCTCTTAATATTTTTTGAGAAAACATAAAATATCAGAAAATTCCAAATAATTTCTTATCTTAAAATTAGATATACCACATCAATCTTAGTGAACATTAATCATTATTAATATATTTTATAAAACAATTAATAATTAAATTTTTATCAATTATACAAAATTTAATAATTTCAATTTTACTTCATTTCTTTGAAACTTATGTTTTTTTTTATCATAATTTGATTGAGGGGTTGGGGTTCCGGGTGAGAGCCATTTATCAAGTAAAAACTATTCCCTTAAGACATTAACAACAATGTTTATAAATTGGCAAATCATTTTTTAACTTTAATCCACCTAAGTTTAATTTGGAAAATAAAAAATTTAAGATTTTTAATTTACATCAGGAAATATTTAAAGTTAAAAAATCTAAACATGTGCGCAAGAAAATCTTAAAAATTTAAGATTTTTAATTTACATCAGGGAATATTTAAAGTTAAAAAATCTAAACATTTGCGCAAGAAAATCCTGGTGAGATGTTGGATGTGGACCTGCATTAAGCCATCCATTCATGATGATGGGTGAACTCTCCACCAAATATGAAGATGATGCGGTGGAAGATCCTCACTGGTTCACGTGAGCCCCTTTGTAACAAACTTTGTTTGGAAGAGAGGCGTTTATAAACGTAATGGAGGTAACATGGCAGCGATGTGCGGATTTGCAAACTCCTCACACTGTCGACCGCAAAACCTACCATTCGTATACGGGAAGGGTAGAGATCCCTATTTTGTAGCTTCAGCGAGGATATCAGCCTGCCACGTTTGTGAGAGCAGCATAAAATATTAGTCAATGGACATTACACGCGTGCGTAGATCTGATTCTTAATATATAATTAGTGTTCATTGGTTTATTAATTGAGATGGGCGAATCCTGGTAGAGTGAGAGTATCATTGGAATCGTGAGCAAGAACAGGGCATGTGGAGTGTGGTACTGAGGAAGAAGGGTTTTGGGATGGTTGCCTGGGGTGGAAGGGTCAACCGTGGGCGAGGCGGTGAATGCTTATGAATTTGCTGTTAAATTTTTATTTCCAAGATTGTCTCTTGTGGGACAGGGTGGAGAGTTGAGGTGAGAACTTATAAAATGTCCGTAGCTTAGCTGTTTCTTTTTTTCTCTCTGAGATCCCCTGCATTCTGCTTTTTATGTTTATATATGTCATCCCATGGCATTGGCCTGGTGCGATTGATGAGCAGAGCCAGCTGCCACTTTGTTGTTTTGTTACCTTGATTGTCGAGGCCTTTGCCTCGCCCTCTGACCCATGTCTTTTCACCCGCAGAACTGACGCCCGCGCCCCTCGAATTGATTCCTGATTCGGATCCGACTGTACGCGCTTCACGAGATTCGAACCTCGGACCTCGGAAGGCTTTTTCACTGGTAAGGCAGTAACTTTTTGCATGGCTTCGCTTTCTGACTAATTTTGCATTCTTCTCATCCGAGCCTGATTTGGTTGTTGGTGCGCGATCTATATATTGATTTGTGGCAGGGAGCTGGTTCATTGTTTGTTTCTGAAGCGAGGAAATTTGAAATCTGGAAAAGTCTACAGCAAAGGGACAATGAAATTAAGAGATGCCACCCTGGTTGCTATCGCGGCTTCAATTGGAAACCTGCTGCAAGGATGGGACAACGCTACTATAGCTGGTCAGTTCTTGTGCTATTTCCTATAAATCTGTTTGAATCTTGTTTGAATTTGTCTTTTTACTTGGCATCCCTGATGCGATTGCTAGCGTGGTTCGAACTCGGGACTGCTTTTCGATAGCTATGGACTCTATACTGTTGTGTGGCGGTGGATTTAGTATTTTGTGTGAAGTAAAGATCAATGGGGTATAGATTACTCGTTTTGAAGGGTTCACACAGAAATATAAAACTTTAGATTAGGAATACTGCATAAATCATTCTTCCTGGGCTACTCTGTCTCACTTCGGATGCAGCGAAAGTAGCTGTTTGTATGCAGTTTAAGCAATGGACTACCTCAG
Organism: Pinus tabuliformis; assembly: GCA_031772625.1. Taxonomy (NCBI): domain Eukaryota; kingdom Viridiplantae; phylum Streptophyta; class Pinopsida; order Pinales; family Pinaceae; genus Pinus; species Pinus tabuliformis. Next base: position 1,095,946,883 of record CM062820.1, read on the forward strand.
GAATGGAAGTGAGATTAATTTTTCACAGTATTTTCGAGTAAAACAAATAAATCGTGGTGTGGATCTTACGGTACTTCAAGATGCTCTTGAATGCTGATATTTGGTGAAAGTTGCTCAGATTTTTTGTTAAATAGTATACTCTGTCGAAGCAAAATAAACTACTTCTGAATCTTATTTAGTTTTAACTTCTTGTGTGATATGGTCCTCACTGGAGGGGTTCTTGAAGTTTACTGTTTTTCTGCAAGACAAGTTTTTTGATGTGATTATTGCAGTAGCACTTGTGTAAACTGATACTGTTAATTTGTTTATTCCAGGAGCCGTGCTTTACATCAAAAAAGAATTTGACTTGGAAGACAAACCAACTCTTGAAGGCCTTATTGTGGCCATGTCTCTAATCGGGGCAACAATCTTCACCACATTTTGTGGCCCAGTATCGGATTGGCTAGGTCGACGGCTTCTGTTAATCATATCATCAATTTTGTATTCGATAAGTTCGTTGGTGATGCTCTGGTCTCCAAATGTTTATATATTGCTTCTGGCCCGTCTGCTGGATGGCTTTGGAATCGGATTAGCTATTACTCTTGTGCCAGCTTATATATCCGAGATTGCACCATCAGAAATACGTGGACAGCTGAACACTCTACCTCAGTTCTCTGGTTCTTTTGGGATGTTCCTTGCATACTGTATGGTTTTTGGAATGTCATTGGAAACAAGTCCCAATTGGAGGCTGATGTTGGCTGTGTTGTTCATTCCATCTATCTTTTATGTGTTTTTGACCATTTTTTACCTGCCGGAATCTCCGAGGTGGCTTGTGAGTAAAGGGCGAATGCGTGAGGCAAAGCAGGTTCTACAACAATTGCGAGGCAGGGAGGATGTATCAGGTATGCCATGATTGCCAGAAAATTCTTCACTTGTAGCATTTGTGCGTTCTGTAATATAACTGTGTATTTAGGATTTTAAAGGTTTTTGCATCTTGCATGTCTAGTAGGGCGTGATAGTTCTGATTGATATATCTAGCGTATTAGCTGCTTGCCCCAGTTGTAAATTTGATATGTATGTTGAAATAATCGATTGAAAATAGTTCTTTTAAATATCTACCTGAGCATGTCAGTACAGGTACATTAAAAGGAGGCCAACATCAGCAAGTCTCTGATTATCTTTTAGCAACAGATATGCCATTCTTGGCAGATTAATCATAAAAAATGGTGCCTATAAATAGTAATCATATCGAAATGGCATCAGTAACACTTGCAGGTTTGAGATACCAAGTATTATAAAATAAAAAAAAATAATTACAAAAAGTAACTACCCATTAGCCATATTAAATACCCAGATAGAGAGGGACAATAAAGAGGGACAAATGGACTAACAACCACCGTGCATCTCAAAGTAAAGGCTCACGGCATGACATTCACCCATCCACCCATTGGTAATAAATCTTGATCGTGGCCATCAAAGCCCCCATACATCCTTAATTGGCATGTCCAATAGTGGGGCATCTGGTTTGCACCTTCATTTATCTGTTCAGGGAGTCTCGAAACTGAGATTTCAGGTTGATAGTTGGATATTTAAATGATCTAATTGTAGTGGTTGATAGTTGGATAAATCCTTAATTTGCATGGCTATTAGCGGGGCATCTGGTTGTCACCTTCATTCTTCTGTTCAGGGTGCCTAGAAACTAAGAGTGCAAGGTGATAGCTGGATTACTGAATGATCTACACAGTAGTTGTTGTCACCATAATAAGACCACTTGTTGAAACTAGCTACACCTGGTAAGTCAGTTATGGTTAACAAAAAAAAACTAGTTAATTAACAACTTCTTGCTACTTGAGCGTACATTTTATATTTGTTGGTAGTTTTTCTCTCGACATAATGTCGCAAATGCTCAACTAATTTGGTGCAAGTGCCCCATGGTCTTATTGAACATAATAATGCCATTGAAATACATGATTACAAATAAGTTAGTATATGATCTAAATGCTTCATTCATTATCTTGTTGGATGTTACAAGGGCATTGGGACCAAATGACATCACCACTTGTTCAAACACTCCTTAACTTATCTTGAATGTTGTCTTCCATGTATGATATCCCCATCTCAAATCGATCTTATTGAAAGATTGTGTTCTCTAGAGCTAATTCAACAAGTTATCTTCATGTGACAATGGATATCAGTTCTTAATGGTGAATTCCATTTAGAAGTTGATAATCCATGGAGATTCTCCATGTCACATCCTTCTCCAGAACCAACACAATGGTTTGTCCAGATGAAGAACAACTAGGGTGAATGTACCCTTTATCCAACAATTATAGAATCTACGTCTTTATCTCTTCTTTCTCAAGTAATAATGTTCTGCACAATGCCTCATTAGGTAGGAGAACTTGTTTATGTAGCTAAATAATATATTTGGTTGCAACCTGTAAGCATACCTCAAAGTTGTGAGACTTGGACTGGGTGAAAACTTGGCCAACTTTGAGCTCGACAGAACTCAACAACTCGACTCAAGACTTGACGAAACTTGACAAACAGAAGAAACTCAAAACGCAAGAAACTTAGTGTAGAAAAAATAGCACCAACATCTTGAGTCCATAAAATCTATAAAGCAACAAGTTATCCATCATTTCATCTCATGAAATATTGCACTATAAAATTTGATACTTGACATTTGTTTCAAACATTGAAACAAAAATCAAAGAACTTGTAATCTATCAAATAGTACTGAGTTCAACTACATAAATCATGACATAATTTCAAATTCAAAATAGACAGTTTCTCCAGTCTTGATTCTTATGTGGTAGGATCTCTGGCACATGCCCTCAAAGAGCTAGGCTTTATCGTGCTGGTCACTCCTAGTCCAATTGCCTTATGTGGAAACAATGATGCTAGTGTGTCAAGTGTCTCAAATATCAATGTGTCAGAGACATATCGACATTTGTGTTAAGCCAACCTAAATCATCAAGAGATTTATCCTTTGCAACCCAATCAGATTTTGGATCAATCTTATCCAGTACAATTGGATCCATATACTTTTGTCACAATTGTTTCATGAACAGGTGGATGTGGTAGTAAATGAAGGTCAACTTGTCTAATTCCTATGCGTCTTGGTGTGGATGTTTTAAAATATTGACTAGCTACACTCACAACTTGAAGCATCACAAGCCTAACTCAAAACTTTGATGGTGAAATCTTGTACCCATGGTGTTTTAGATCCACAATGTATCCACCAATGTGCTGCCATAAAAAACAATATCACCCTTTTTGCAAGGCAAAGCTTGAAAAAAAAACATTTAAATCTAACAATTTACAAATTAAACCTTACCCAACATTTTTGTTTTCCTTGAGTTGAACAAGTGAATAACCACTTCATCCAATTTTTTGTGTTTGTTCCAATCTAGCCATTTCTAACCAGCAAACATCAGTCTTAATGCCAAGTACTTGGTCAATGACTTCGCACTGAAAGAAGGTTTGTTGCAAATCATGTGATAGTTGATTGAACAAGTTTTCCCTTTGTGATCTCTCTCACAAGGCTTGCTGCTCAATGCACTAAGCATAGTTATAGTTATACATGGGGTCCAAAACATGGTAGGATATTTCTCACATAGCAACTTTCCATCTGTGAAATAATTTATAGTGATGTTTTTGACTACTTGGACATGTTTTACCCCTAGTTTTAAAACTTGGAACCAGGTTTTGAATTGGCCCACCTATCTAACCAACTTTCCGACTGGTACTAGGTTAAAAAGGATCGAACCAGATTCAATGAATCTGATTTGAAAAAAATAGATATTTTTTAATGAAATAAATAATTTTTAAGATTTCAAACCGTGATTCCAAATCATTAGAGACAAAATTTGCAAAGTTTGCTCATCTATATACCATGTAAGGGTGAATATATCAAAATGGCACAGAGTGCAATACATATCAACAACAAAATACATAATCAATGAGGCTCTTAATGGCTTCTATCCAAAATCAATTGCACAAGATATTGTGCTTTTGGCCTACTACAAATCACTGATCAAAATGATCACTCTCTAACTCATCATTGATTCACCACTACTGGAAATGGGATCATCAACATGAGCTACATATACATCATCTAGCACAAAGTATTTAGACTTGGATTCCTCAACTCAAACTTGTAATATGGTAGAAAAAGCTTAGCACGCCTAACCAATTATTTTTCTTTGAGTGAAGGGTACATTTTTGTTAAGGCCATGGCAAATGATATCAACAATTAATACCACCAACATCATAGGACTTCAACAATCAATACAACCAACATCAGGGTACGTAAATTGATTTCATGCATTTTGATTAAATGCCAATCCCATACTCTCATACATGACAGAATCAAATGGAAAACTTGCAATCCCCCAAATCTTGAAATTGTGAAAACTATTAAGTTTGTTGGATTTTGAGTTATGTTTTTTTGTTCAGGTTTAAGGTCTAGGAGGGGGAAGGTTGGTTTTATAACTAAAGGGGGCAATTTTGGGAGGAAAACAACCCCTTGGTTTCCTCCAACACCACTTGCAAAACTGCCACATGGGGTCCCAGATTCCCCTCATGCATGTGAGATCTAATCGAGTTGGTTAGGGTTGGTTTGTCCTAGTTAGTTAACAAATTGGCCACTTTGGTACCTAACCGGTACAAACTGGTCCTCCAACTAGGTTTTTGTACGGGTTCATTACCTGACCCTATTTGACTAATTGGTTTGACTGGTTACCAATTCAAGCCAGTCGATTTTTAAAACTGTGGTTTGACTTCTTTAACAATCTCTGTTAATAGTGAATATAATAGACTTGAATTCTTGACATGTTGATGCATCAATGGATTTTAGGAAAATGGTTCCTTTAGGGCATGCCACAAGGAAATTCATGATTGTTGTATCCCTTATATCTATCGACCTATTTGATATACATAATAATGGTGCCATTGGTACTCTACCATGAAATTTTAAGATCTTCCTAAGTTTTCTTGATAGGCTTAAAATCCTCATCTAACACATTTCCCTTAAGTACATTATAAAAGGAGGAATTGTATTAAGGTCTAATAGCTTTTGCAATACCATGGTTGAAAATAAGGAGAGCTTGATAGATTAGATGGGAGGTTGTCATGGTACAAAAACCTCCTCACTACAATATTTGTCTCCTTTCGCTTATTTTATTAAAACTCTCCAAAGATAGTTGAGCTCCTAGGCTTGTGCGAGATTGAAAAAAAGGAGAGGTTATGGTTACACCTTGCAACATTTTTTTTTGTATTTGTTGAACAAGTACCAAGAGGTGCATTTTAGATCTTTTACCCCTTGTGGAAATTTCAAACTTAAACCTAGCTTTCTTTTCTTTTCTATTGCGATGGTTTCCAAATCAACTTTCACCTTGGCTGTCATTTCTTCAAGGTCATGATCACAAACTATGACTTCTTTGCATGGGATATGTTATGTGGTTTTTTAGCTTGTTTATGCTCTCATTCATAGGGTTATTACAACATTTTCACTTGACCACCTTCTCATCGTTTAGTTCAATTCAAGTAAACATGTTTGATCAATTGGAAAGTGCTAACTTTTTTGCCTTCTTTGGTCAAAGAATGAGCAGTTCTAACTATTTTGAGGCCTTGATGTGCCTCTTAGCTTTTGGAAGAAATTAATGGACGGGGCATTTGGTTTTTTTTTTTTGCTGTCATTTATTATGCTTGTTGTCCTTTAACAAGTTTATATTGGTTATTGCGCTTTCAATAAATGGTGTCATGATTACACAAGTAAGGATTGCTAAAAATGAAATCATACACATCCAAAGGTACAACATTGAGCTCTAGTTTGTCAATTTAATTTGTTGAGATAACAATCTTCACCTTGTACGTATGTTGGATGCACAAGTCCTTTGAGCCAATCCAAGGAGTAAGGCTTGGGGTGCATGATTAATGGAAATTGTGCTTCTAAGCAATGCAAACTATCTTGAGGCCTTTGATGTATCTATGAGCTTTTAGATGAAATTAATGCATGTGACGTTTGATCTTTTTGTGTTATCATTGAATGTGCTTATCCTCCTTCAACAAGTTTGCATTGGTTCTTGTGTTTTCAATAGATGGCATCATGGTTACACAAGTGAGGAATGCCAAAAATGACATCATACACATCCAAAAGTACTATGTTGAGCTCTACTTTGTCAATGCAAACCATTGAGAGAGCAAGGTTCCCGTTTCTCTTACTCCTTCATTCTCACAAAGCCAATCCAAAGAGTAGGGCTCTCATCAAAATTTTCATTCATGTGTGCTTCAATTAATTTGTCAACTTTTCATAGTTACTCAATATGGTCCAATTCCCTTGTTTTCTAAGTTGGTTTGATTCATTGTGTCCGATAAGCATGTCTCATTTGTCATATCTAATTGATTCATCACAACCACTAGGTTCACTTGCTTTGCCTTGCTTAATTGATTTGTCACATCTGCTAGATTTGCTTGCTTTTCCATGCCTAATTGGGTAATGACATTAATTGTGTTCATCAACTTGTCACATCCACTAGGTTTGCTTTGCCCGACATGCCTGGTAGTGTTAGCCTTGCCCTTCATGCCTCATTCAACCTTCACATTTACTAGGCCCAACCATTTCTACAATGCACCCTTTGTCTATCATGCTTGACCAAACATTCTAAAGTTAACTATCTCCACTCATTCTATCAAGATGATTTGTCAACATCCTTTATATCCATTAGCCCTATCATGCTTAGTTGTCTCATCACATATACTTACTCTTCTTGGTTTGTTACGCAAAGTTGGCTCCTCTCACATGCTAGGTTTCACCCCATCATGTCTAGCAAGCTAATCTCATTCACTACATTTGCTAGGTCTACGATGCTTATGATTGTATAGTGCAAGTTTGACAATGGGACTAGTGTTAAGAGATTGTTGCATACATTGAGATAGAGATCAACAATACATTCATAATTAGAGAGGTATAGTAATACGTTAGCTTAACACAATGCATAAAGTTTAAATAGAGTAATAAGAAGAACCTAAGACCAATGTTGCGAACCTTGTGATCATGATTAAATCGGCGAGGGTCTGAAATCGGAAAAAATCGTAAAAATCGGGATAAAATCAGTAAAAATCGGCAAAAAATCAGCATTTTTTTTTTAATTTTTTAATTTTTTAATTTAATTTTTAATTTTTATTTATTTATTTTTTTTTAAATTAAAAAAAATACAAAAGTCAAGATTTTTCCCAAAAAATCAGGATTAAATTGTGATTTTTTCAAAATAAAAAAATCGCCGATTTAATCGTTTCAGCGAAAAAAGCGTGATTTTTGCAACACTGCCTAAGACAACAACACACAATATATGTTGGCTCTATAAAGCCAATTGAGATTTAATAATCCAAAACACTGTGCAAAGTGGAGTGTGATGGAGACTCACAATACCACTTGGTTCTCCCTTGTGTTTTCTACATTGGTATTCACGAGTGTAAATAATTTCAAGCCATAAAGAGTGATTGGTTCCTCTGAAGAACCCAAGATAATACACATAATATATGCTGGCTCTATAAAGCCAATATAGATTAAATAACGCAAAATATTGTGCAAATTGAAGGAGCGCAATAGAGGCTATCACACTACCATGTGGCTCTCACCCATGCCTTCTACAATGGCACTCATGAGTATAAATAAATTTGAGCCATTAAAAAGTGGTTGGTTCGTTTGACCCTTCGGAAGCTTTGAGGAGTTTTGGGCTTTGTAGGGTTCTATTGCTACTTTGTTCAAAATTTCTCCACAGTTGCCCATCCTTTGATTGATTTAACAAAGAAGGATGCTTTTCATTGGTTTCCTAATGCACATCAAGCTTATGAGAGTATGGATGAAGCCCTTGCTTCAACTTCAATGCATGCTATATCTAATTCCCCCCAATCATTCATCATGGAGTGATTGTTCTAGGTTTGAGCTTGCTGCAATACTCTAGTAGGATGATGAATCTAGTGCCTTTGAATATATAATTTGAATGATAAATAAGATAAGATAATTTAATTCATGTCCAACAAATGATCACAAAAGTAGGTTGATGGGACTAAAATACTACATCTAGTATAGGTGAAATGTGGGAGTGCAAAAGCAACTCCTAAACAAATGTTCAAAGTAGAAAAGTTGAAAGAGAATTACGTGTTTAGCTAATAACTAAACTCTAAATATGTGACTAAGAGAATATATAAAATGAGGTGGATATACAAGAGAGTTTTGAAGTTGAAGAGAACAAAGAAGATCATGTCAAGGTTTGCTAGAGCTCGAGCTCATTATTGAAGTTGAGTTAGGCGACCATGATATAGGTTCCATAGAAAAGTCAACAAGCACTTTGAAAGAGTTGATGCATTGATGGATGATATCCTCTGGGTATATGTGGCTAAGAGTATATAAAATGAAGTGGATATACAAGAGAGTTTTGGTGTTGAAAAGAACAAAGGAGAGCAAAGGTTAGGGAGGTTGTGTATGCATTATGCATTCCCATTAACGAGAGACTCCATGATATCTTCCATGTATCTTCTTAATAAAGAAGTTAGTAAGTGACATGGTTGCCCAAATAAATATCCCTCTCACAAATGGAAAGGGAAATATATTTGGAACCTGAGGGAATTCTTGAGGTGAATATGAGGAATCTTTGCAGGAGGCAAATCCCAGATTGCGAGATCGAAGGGAGGGGTCTCCCAGAAGAGGAAGCCACTTCGGAGTTTGAAGCATTTTGGTTGGAACACCCTAGTTTACACATGTTGTAGAGTACTCCTCTTGGATGGCCATTAACTAAAAAGAGGAGTGTTGCATGAATAGACGTTGTAGTGTGACTCACATGACATTGGAAGGTGCTTTTATCCAAAACCATGGCTTAGAGGGCTGGAAATTCACACATTGTTTGATCAACACATGGATCAACAAGAGATCAATGTTACGTGTGCTAAAATGATCCAGTGAATGAGCCAATTAGATAGCCAAGAGCATCAACTCTCAAAACATAGAGGGTAGTGCCTCCTTTCTTCTCTCATGCCTTAGATATAATAATGTGTTTAATACAATTGTTTTAAGAAGTACTATTTGGAATAATTGGATTGGGGTTCAAATGCCAAATCTCGGTCTCTATTATTCAAGTGACACTTATTCATAAATCCCACCCTCTTTTCTTTGCACTCACTCCTTGAAAATTATTTTGGAGGCCAAAGCGTGGATTTTGCTACTAACTTGGGGTAATTTAATGCTTTATCCAATTTAAGGTCATTTTTTTGCATCTTTCGTGCAATTATGCCACATACCTTGGATTTATATTTGGGCGGCAATGCATCTTGTTATTATTTTTTTCGGTGGTTTGTTCAACAGTATTTATTGCTTGATTTCTCATCTTTGAGGGAAAGACTTTTTTAAGGGGGTGGGCATGTTTTGTATCTAACTACATAACCAGACTCTATGGACATGTATCTCACGTGAGTTGTTTTGTGTATGCCCCTGCTTTTGTATTGATGTTCAAGCACTAAGCATTTTAGTAGTGATTATATCCCAGCATTAGTAAAAAGGCCACTTTTATGTAATAAGGGCCTAATCCTTCTTATAGTGTCTCAAGCGTTAAGTTAGGGTTTTTGCATCTTTATTGATGTAAATAGGGGTGTTCCCCTATCAATTGTATCTCTTATAACTTTATCATTCCAATCAGCCAGTTTATTGATGTTTATTGGAGGTTCCTTCCTCCATTATGTGGACTTGCAGGTGCAATCCACCTTGCACCGGGCCCTCCTCATTTGTTTTCTTTTAGCTCTTCATTTCTATTCTTTGTTTTGCTTATTTCCATAGTTGCAGTAGTGGTTCCCTTTCAAGTACAGGAACACTGCATTTTGTTCTTGAGGACTCTTCCTAGATTTTTAAATCTGTCTTTATATATGAATGAGGCTATGGGCATTATTGCTCCAAAGAGTTATAACTTCTGATACAATGTTAAAAGACACTTTGCAGTGGATTACTACAATTTAGAGAAACTCAGGGATAGAAAGAAACCTTGAAAGAAATACCAGGAGATCATGTTGCCACCTCTTAGGGTATTTGAATGTTGGGAACCTGCTTTTGCACCCAAACAACTTTGTTGAACAAATGAGATTCATTCCCCTCCGAGTTTCTGCTTCAGTAAGAAACTGTCCTTCTCTTTAATTTCTTGGGTGTTCTTTAAGAAGATATTGTGATTGGTTTGCCTTTAGACTTTTTTCATTGAGACCAAGTTTATCTGGAGGATTCACTATATGCTTTTTATTTGATGCCTAGTCTGGGAAGAAATGCTGATGCTGAATACGAGAGCTACCATAGAAGCATTGAGTATTATTGGGATCTAACTTCATAATATGACTTCTATAATTTACAAGATTTTAGTATTTCCTGGATGCTTTGCATGTACTCTTTCTCACTACCTCACAATTATTATCAATGTTTTGGCTCTTCTTCTGTGCAATTTTTCTATTTTTACATGTTTCGAGAGAACCTTTCACTCATCATTGGGGTGTGAAAGAGAGACAGAGTAGTGTCAAAGTTTCCTCCCCACTTTTTATTTCCAACTTTCCCAGTGCACTCGTTTCCATCCTCAGTCAGCATCTGCATTACTACTCTATCTTTCATGCTGTGATGATGAGTAAGCCTTAAAACTTTCCTCCCCTCTTTCTATTAGCAACTCTCCTGGTTTACTTGATATTTCCATCCTCATCCAGTATTTGGGTTTACACTATTCTCTCCATCATTTGCACCCAATGATGAGTGAAACGGTCACTTGAAACGTGTTGGCACATGAAACTTGCACACAGCTAAAACTAAAAGCATTGATAATAATCCTAGATATTATTATTGTCATGCACTTGAAATGCTCTGATGTTGATACCAGTGTTGATAACATCACTGATTTTTTGGTGATGTGCCGAAATTCATTTTTTTTGGCCAGCCGGTTATTTTGCCAATGTTTTGGAGAAGATGTTTTCTGGACCTTCACTGAATGTGGCATATATCTAAGAATACAAAGATTCATGCAAGTTATTACTAAGTCATCCATAAAACAATGGACAACTGCATTATGGTGACCAGAATCTCCAACCTACCTTCTTGCAAAACCCTATATTTCCAAATAGAGCTGCTCTGCTATCAACAGGTGTTGGATCTTATTCCACAAGTGCCACTGCCATCTATCAAGCCTGTTTAACCAATCCCTGGTAGAGGACCAATCAACCAAATACCACACGACGCTGCCTGCAGGACTTCAGTCGCCCAAAATTAATGTATTTGGTGAGTTTAATTAAATAGCTTCAGACTTTTTTCTTGCCAACATTCAACCTCTTGACTGAAGTGCCTGCCATGTTAATGCTAGTGATCTGTCTGAAACATTCCCTTTGACATATCTTTGGGTTTTTGTGCATCTTTAAGAAAATTTCTCGATTTGTTCATCCATATCTCTGTTCCCTTAACAGATATGCCCTTAGTGTCCTGCCACATTATCAGAGAAACCAAGAGAACGCTTCAAAATCTAGGGTTGGAAAATGTTTTTCAGCAGCTTGTTCAGATCTGAGAGCTTGAATAGAATGTTGTCAGTCATGAAATAGAAATTTGTATGATTCCTTTCGAATGATTTAAAATGCTCCTTGATGTTAGATTGTGTATTTTCTCAAAGAATCTTGTTAGATGATTTGTTATCAACATGGCCTTCTGTTTACTACAATATATGTGGGCTTTATCTCCTGAACCAATTGTGGGGCCTTTCAAAGTCCTATGCAAAAGCTTTGAAAATGCCTTTGTAGTTTCAGTGTGTAATTGCTGTCCTAAAACATGCTTTGATAGTAGTTTTTAGCTTTTACACAATTTTTTTTCCTATATCACCAACCAAAATTGACTGTGATGATCTTCTGGTGGTTCAAACTTGGCAGCACAGCTGTGGAGATTTGTAGTTCCCTGTTCAGTAACATCTTTGTTACATGCAGTCAAAAAATTTATTCCATCCAAGAGATGGCTTGGTTTTGAGATCATGTTATTTTGATTCAATCTCTCTTCCACTACGCTTTAGATATTGAGAGTCATGTTGATTTTAACTTTAGGTGTTGGAACTATTGAATATCTTCTGTTAATTATAGCTTAGCCTAACATAAACAATTGATTAGTGAATAGTTGGTTTGAAATGAAAAATATCTCTAGTCATCTGCATGAGTCTTAACGTGGACCCTGAGGATAATCTTTTGTCATACAATAGACCAACATGGTTTCTTTTGCTCTTCAAACTTCGGACATGTCTGGTTTTCAGTCTAATGCACTTTAGGTGTCGTGATGTTTTCTTCAGTTAATTATAGCTTAGTCTAACATTTACATTGATCAGTGAATAGTTGGTTTAAAATGGAAAATATTTCTCTACTCATCTGCATTGCATCTTAATGTGGACCATGAGAGTAGTTTTTTACTCGTACAATAGACAACATGGTTTCTTTTGCTTTTCAAACATTAGTCAAGTCTGGTTTTCATTCTACACTTTACTAATAAGGGTCCATATAAGATTTGGACCCTTCATTTAGTCTGGACATGATAATAATGAATTTTCCAGTTTTCTCATTATTCTTAGTGGTCTTCATTTGGAATTTATTAATACCGGGGATTCCTTTCCATGCTAGTCAATCTTGATACCCTGAAGCAGTCGAATGCTTTCCTCTGATGTAGTATAATGTCTTGACTACGCTTTTCTCGAAACAAATGTTGAATCAATCCAGGAGTCTTATCTGATAAAATCTCTCAAACAGGGATATTGAATCAAAGGTTACATTAATCCATGGGTCTATCCGATGGAATGCCTCAAACAGGGACATTAGAATCTAATAAATACCCTTCTGAAAGTCATATGTATTAAGAAGCAGCGAAGGAAATTGCAAATCTTTTTGTGGAAGAGGATGCTAACTGAAAAATATCGTAAAACATGAAAGAATGAATAGTGTATTGTTTGAATAGTTTCCTTAAAAATTGTTGTTGAGGTAAGCTATGCCATATTTTCCTCCATGTAAGTGATCTTTCAATTATCTTACCCCCTCGGTTTATTCTCGCCAATCAAAATGATCTGAAGAGAGGCTTTGCCATCGTGATGGCTGAGCTGTCTGTGAACAAAGACAGTTTCCATAGCTGGCCTCCCCTGCATCCACCTAAGAAAGAAAAGTACCCCACAGATTTCCCTAGCTTATCTTGGAGGAAGAAGTGTTCTCTGAGCCTGAACAAGGTAATGATGGTCTGGAACCCATCATTGCTTTCCCTAGTTATCTTGGAGGAAGAAAAGTCCTCTGAGCCAGCACAAGATAATGACGGGTGGGAGCCCATTGTTGCTGACCCAAACTCTGTGCTAGGTGGATGGGATTGTCTCCAAGGATGGAGATCACCTGCCACCCAATGTGGGCATGATTCCTTCCGCTGTCTAGTTTATGACTGCTTCTGTTTGGACTGCATGAGCCTGTTAGCCCAGGACCATGCTTTTAATACCTATGCTTTTGTGTGGTAAAAAACAAAAATCTCCACCACGTGAAATTTTGGTTTTAGTATAGGATTATAAACTCAGAGATCAGAAGGAAGCTAATATTCTGTTCTATATGCAGGTGAAATGGCACTTCTAGTTGAAGGTTTGGGAGTAGGAGGTGACACATCTATTGAAGAATACATACTTCAGCCTGCTGAAGATCTGGGGGATGAGCACGAACCTGTTTCAGATTATGGTCAGATCAAATTATATGGGCCAGAAGAGGGTCTTTCTTGGATTGCCAAACCAATCACAAGTGCTACTGGAACCCAGGGGTTCCTCTCTAGGCATGGCAGTGTGGAGACCCAAAGTGTACCGCTTATGGATCCTATGGTCACACTCTTTGGGAGTCTTCGCAGTGTCACAAATCTACCAGAAGCTGGCAGCATGCGCAGCACTATCTTTCCTGAGTTGGGGAGCATGTATAATGTACCAGAACGGCAAGATGATGGAAAGAATGATCAATGGGACATAGAAAGTGTCCAAAGAGGTAATGCAGGTGATGGGTATGGTTCAGATGATGCTGCAGGTGATCTTGAGGAAAATCTCCACAGTCCTCTGCTTTCTAGACACACTAGTGGGAGGTGGGACCAGGCACCACTCTCTCGTGGTAATTCAAAAGATGTGAAGGAGTTGCCACCTGCTCATGGTAGTGCATTAAGCATGCATCGTCATGGTAGTGTAGCTGAGTCATTTGGCAGCATGGGTATTGGAGGTGGATGGCAACTGGCTTGGCGCTGGACAGGACCAGAGGGAAGAGAAGCCAGACCCGAGGAGGGAACTTTCAAAAGAATGTATCTACATCAAGAAAGTGGCATCCAATCTCACCGGGCTTCTATGATGTCACTACCAAGTGTACATGGTCCAGGTGAGATGGAACCCATCCAAGCAGCAGCCTTAGTAAGTCAACCGGCATTGTATGGCAAAGAGTTGTTGCAAGAACATCCAGTAGGACCTGCTATGGTACATCCTTCTGAAACGGCCGTGAAAGGCCCTAATTGGACTGATCTTTTTGAAGGAGGAGTTAAGCGTGCTTTGATTGTGGGAATAGGAATCCAAATTCTTGAGCAGGTAATAAGGTTGAGATGCTTTTCTTCTAATGCTGATTTCTGGTTAGCTTCACGTATAATATTCTGATCCTATTTAATTTTGCAGTTTGCTGGTATTAATGGAGTCCTATATTATACACCTCAAATTCTTGAAGAGGCAGGTGTAGAGGTTCTTCTGGCAAATATGGGCATAGGGTCGGACTCAGCGTCACTTCTGATCAGTGCAGTAACAAGTTTGTTGATGCTTCCATGTATTGGAATTGCCATGTGGCTTATGGATACATCCGGTAGAAGGTAAGTTTGAAATAGCACTACTGATAAGAGATTGTACTTCTTGCAACGGGTTTTATACTTAATATTTCATAGATAATACCTAACTTTGAATGCCATAACTGCGTGCAGGACACTTTTGCTTACAACTATGCCTTTTTTAATTGTTTCGCTTGTGATTTTGGTGGTGTCAAACTCGATTACAATGGGCACTGTGCTTAAAGCTGCTATATCATGTGTTGGTGTTGTTGCATACATTTGCCTTTTCGTCATGGGCTTTGGACCAATACCAAATATCCTATGCGCAGAGATATTTCCCACCCGTGTTCGGGGTGTCTGTATTGCGATATGTTCCTTGACATTTTGGATTTGCGACATCATCGTAACTTACACTCTTCCTGTATTATTGGATTCAGTGGGTCTTAAAGGTGTATTTGGCATTTATGCAGCAGTCTGCTGCGTTGCTTGGGTGTTTGTGTATCTAAAAGTTCCAGAAACGAAGGGAATGCCACTGGAAGTTATAACAGAGTTCTTTGCAATGTCTGCAGTGAAGAAAGAGCCTGCCAAATTGCCATGAAAATCATCTTGGTGTGTAACCACATATTATGGTGTTAAGTGGCAATTAATGTAGGATGAGATACAGGCAGAGCAGTTGGGGATTGCCGGTTTTATGGATCAAATGCCAATTTTCCAATCATACTTAGGGTTCTAATTCTTTCTTCTACCATGTAAACGGAAGGATAATCATCATTTGGTCCTCATTAATGTAGTATTATTTCTTGCTTGGTTTTCCCCCAGTGGGGCAAAGGGATAAGGAGAGATTGTAACGTATCTGCCATGAAGTTTAAAATTCATTTGATAGCAGGTAAAAGATGCCAAAATTTGATGTCAATCAAGAATCCGGATGTTTGAATGCTTTTGCTAAGGGAGTGCAATGTTTGTAATTGACATCATGCACACTAATTAAAGAGTTGTGAATTTAGCTCATGCATACTGGTTAAAGAGTTGTGTATATAAGAATGCTTGTTTTATCTATGTGACATTTATAGGAATGCTACTCAACAGGTGCATTCCCTGTAGAGAGGTTGAAGCCTTCATTTCAAACTTAAACCTGTTGCTGTACCGGATACTGCTGAGGTTGCCTAGCCACATACGATTGAAGAATTGTGTAAAGTACAAACGAAAATATGATTTTTACAGCACAGACACAAAATAGTAATAATGCCAGACATATTTGGCTAATTTCAATAGCCCATCCCATACCATATAACATGTTTGTTGGTTATATAGCCGTGTATGTAATCGTAACTATTTTATTTATTTATTTTTTCTAATACTTTTTCCGGAAAATCGAATGGTTACAAACTTGTTAGTGTAAATGGTTTGTTAGGTTAAACTAGCGCATTTTATTGGGGGTTTGCACTGGGCCCTGTGGGCACCAAATTAGCTAAATCTGCAACAGCAGCGATGACAATCTGTTGAATTAATTTCTTGTGTTTTATCTGTGTCACTATTTACATTTTTTATAGAAATATTGCAAGATAAATGCAATATTATACATGGCATTTGATGCCATCCATTGCTGGAGTGCAACTTGTTTATTAATTATAAGAAATCCATTTTAACTTAGTAGTCCATATTATGTGAGTCCATATTATTTTTTCCTGATGTTAGTCTAGACTTTTACATTTTATTTTTAATATTAAGGTTGGCCTTTTTTTTATTGGTTTATTGGTGCAGTGGAAATAATGATTTAATGATTTAAAATCAGTATGTTAATTATGATTTATATGCGAATTAGTTTGATTAATGTAACAAATAAGCTATTTGGAGACGTGGTTTAATGGGTTAAAAAATGATAAATTATGATGTATATGTGAGTTAATTTGATTCAAATAACAAATAAACTAATTAAAGAAACAACAAATCAAAGACTTTGGGTCATCTGATTAATCTATTTGCAAAGACAATAGAAAATGAACAATATATACTTTTCTGGGCATAAATGCCAAATTAACCAAGTTGGCGACTCCAAAACACCATTTTTTTTTTTGGCATAAATGCCAAATTAACCAAGTTGCCGACTCCTGCACGAAGTTAAGTCCTTTTTATATGCCCGTAGGTGTTTAATCAAGACTGTAGATTTTCTTGAGAGCTTAACCAAAAAATCGCTGCATACAACCACCAGTTGGGTCCAATGCTTTAAGCATCGAGGGCTTATCACCATTCATATATCTTGCTGCACCATCAGTCTTCACGTTTGCACAGAACCATGTGCTTGTGCCAAACTATATCTCCCGCCTCTTATTCCTAGGGAAGAACTCTCTTAGCAAAAACTTGGTGGAGTACCCCTGCATTATTGCCGATAATGTTTCTTTTGTGAGCGTATTCCTGTGGGTCCACCTGCCTGACACTACAACCAATCAAATAACCGCCGAGAATGACTTGTCCACACGAGCTAATCAAATAACCTCCGAGATGATCTGTCTGCCACATCATTTCAGAACTTAAATATTGCTGTCACTTGCCATCTTTCCTTCCGTCTCTCGTCTTCGTCATCTGCCACCAATCTTAGAAATTTTCTGCTGATGACTCGGGAAAACTATGAGATTATTTCTTCCAGGGCAAGTTTCCTCTAGGGTCGCTCTTTCGGGATTACGTGTCATGTGGGTCCATCGCTTTCCTTGTGTGCCTATACCATTGGTCCTTTGCTGTCACTATGTTCACTGCCGTGTCTTGGAGTCTTGTCATCCCAAAGTAATCATAACATGCACCTTTTATTTTCATTCGGGGCGACTCCTCTAGGGTGACATGACTCGAGTGCTTTCATTATTGGTTCTCGACTCTGCTCCATATGCCACCGTGTATTCCACCTGTCCCGAAGTCTAGTAAGTTCGAAGAGTCTCCATTTGCACTAACTTTGAAACCTATGGGGTCACTAGTTCAGGATGATGTGTCCCAGTGGGACATTTTGCTAGACTCGTGACAAATCAAATGCTTGCCAGGGTGACTTGTACTTCCATTCTATCTGCCACCTTGTCCTGGTGCTAAGTCACCCCGAATGCCTTTTGAGTGGTGACATGTGTCACTTGAATTTGGCCCACATGGCTCCCTGAAAGTGTCGAAAACACATGCCACGTATCACCCTTGTGCTGATGTCATCAGTCCTGTGGCTGCCACACTATCTATACGAGTCAATAAAATCATGCCAAATGTCATCAAGAGTATGAAGGCAGAGGGGTCTCGGGCCTTTGTTTTTTGAAGCTTTTCTTTGTTAAAATTTTGAAAGGTCCCAAGCCATATTCTTTACTGTTGAGTATTTTGCCACGTTGCCTTGCTTTGTGTCATCCTGGCTCTTTCAAACTTTTCTTGTCCTTGACTCTTCCGGGGATGGACCTCTGAGATGAAATGTTACATATAGGTCTGTTATTCACGAATCAACAATGTTATGACTGTACTAACTTTCTCTGTCATGTCTACCTCCGAGATGAGATGTTACATATAGGTTTGTTATTCACGAATCAACAATGTTATGACTGTACTGACTTTCTCTGTCATGTCTACCCAGTGCATAGTCATCGCAGGCTTCACTCTTTGCACATCCCTTTGGTTATTCAGGGGAAGGATTCCTAGGATGCGCTGTCTCATGGGGACCTCCCACTATAGACTTCTGCCAATCAATGCCTTTTATGTCTGCTGACTTCCTCCCAGGGTCAGGTCATCCCAAGAGTTCACCTTAGCACTTTATTACTTCCGGGGAAGGTCTCCCAGGGTGAGCTATCCCATGGGGATCTCTTGTGCCAACGTGCACCAGTCACCAGTTCCTCTACTTGCTACGTTGTTTATCGACATCCTCTTGTTGCCCTGTCATCTTGGGAGTTCACCTTTGCACACATTTTTGCGCTACTCCGGGAAACTCCATTAGGAATGCGTGGACATGGGATCCACCATGTGCTTCCTTTTGCCAATCAACATTCTCTCTACTACAGTGTTGTCCAATCACGTTTGCTCGATAATTGGTTTAGTGCTCCGCCAACTTTTTCCAACTTCCAAGTCTGTCACCAATTTGACCCTACCACCATATTTAGGGCTGCAACTTTGACTGACAATAACTTATGATCCAACATCCCATTTGTAAACTTTTATATACCATTGGAAAGCTCTTTCAAATATATATTTGTTTGAGCGGGTCCCAAGTACACTTAAGCTGATCTGCGAAATTGAAAATGGCTTCAAAGTCTCTGCACCTTGACCATATTTCTTACAACCACCTATCTATCTATGCCTTTGCCATTTCTTTTCCTTTGCCATCAACGACAACATACTTCTAATAGAAAGTTCATTTCCTTTGGCAACAAAAAATCCATTGGCTTTTATCCACTCCCATTTTAATAATTTTTTCTATTTTGCAACAACTATACCATCCGTAGCCACCATCATATTGTCCTCTACCACTTATACCATTTTCCATTTTTTCCACACCATTTGCATCTGTATAAAATTATAGCCATCATTTATGTAATTATATACTACACGATGACCATTTGTATTATTGCATTTGTATAGCCACCATCATGCAATCAACATCAAATTTAATTTCACCATCATATAATTGATGTGAACCTTGTGGCATATGATTTGAATTAATTACAGAAATTACTATCCATACAGAATGACAACTCATATGTTCTTGACCATACAACTAATAACTAGTCATGTTGTGAAAATCTTATGTAATTTAATTAATTGAAATGTTGTACATATTATGCAAATCCTATACAATTTAATTTATTAATGTGTTGCACATCATCTACACATTTAAATAATTAATTTTACACTTTAGTATAATCAAACAATTAATTATTCCATTTTATATGTCCATACATATGTCATATATGTTTGCACACTTTCACATTATCCATACTTAAAAAGAAACCATATATCAATAGAATAGGGAGGATGAATAGGAGGCCAAGTGGAATGTCACAAGTCTAAAATCAATGGAATAGGGAGGATGAATATAATATGGAGGATGAATAGGAGTTGAGGTGGAATGTCACAGGTCTCCAATCCATAGTCATGACATTTAATTATAAAGTATTATTTAAGTTTGATTAATTGGATTACAAAATAGTTAAAGTTAAATGCCTTAATCAAAATTTAATAAAAAAGAATATATACATATCATGAGAGAAAATCATCCCACAAACTTAAAAGGTAATTAATTTGTTAATTAAAGATTATAAAGCTCAATAAAATAAAATAAAATGGAATATTTTAATAGTAGAAAAAATGAAAATCTTATAAAACCTCAAAAAATGTTTTAGTGCTATTCAAAATTAAAGAGACATTTGTAAGGAAAAATATTATTATTTTCACTAAATGTAATAATTATATTAATTTTGAATTTATAAATTAATTAGTTATTCCCAAGTCAAATATAATTGAAAAGCTAGCTTTGTGGAATGAAAAACAATATGACATAAGTAATTTACCAATGAGCATTGGAGATTATAATTCCATATCATAATTCATAGTTAGGTCATTATGGAGTGGACTCACAGTTAGGTCCTTATGGAGTGATGATGGTAATGTAATTCTTGGTTCATTCTAGATGGAAACATTGTGGACTTTCATCTTACACATAAAGATGAGGTTTTTGAGATTTTCATATAAGGAGAGGATGACATTTGAGGACATTAGAATGAAGGTAGATTCAAAAACACCCTCAATAGAAGAACTTAAACACATTTCAAATGTGATACTTCAAGATAATAAAAAGTTAGTGGAAAAGATGCAAAAAGAATTTGAAAAAACCATTATATATAAAGATGAAGAAATACCTTATCTTAGGAATCATAGCCAAAACTTAATCGAACAAATTAAGAAGTTAAAAGTGAAAATATATTACAATGAGAAACACTAAATGAACTTACTAGCAAGGAATCATTGATTGATAAAGAAACAATGATTGATCTTATTGAAAAAAGAGAATCATTCACTTTAAAAACATAGATTGTGGAAAAAGGAATCAATACAATTCCAAACAAAATCTTATCAACCAACATATAATTAGGAAGTGTCAAAAGACAAGGGTTTCACTAACAAGACACAATATATAAGGATGCCTTATTGTCACCTCAATTATAAAAGTCTTTGTATTATTCAATAAGCTAAATAAAAATGAAATCAATGTGAGAAGTTAAACACCCTACCATATTGAAGAAAATATCAAGTGTGTGATCTTATCATTTCTAAAGTCATGGAAGTTGCCTCACAATTTTGTAGAAAAGTGACTTAGGGTGGTCTAACCTTTTCACAATTCAATAGTTATGCTCAACTCTTCATAGCTCATATTGCCCTGTATCATCAATAATAACAATATCAAAAGAATAGAGAGTCATGCAAAGACATTACAAACTAGATAAAAAACACAAATCTTTCCATAAACATGCTTTGAGGACAAAGTATTTCTATAAGACAAAGCAATTTAATAAGCATATATATATATAAACAAAAATAATTAATAATAGTAATAAATTATTAATGAACAAATGCATCCTAATAAATGGACATGCCTCAATTAAAGGACATGACTTCTAATAGAAAAATGCCTACTTAAGTATTTATATGGGGCTCTCATTTAATTTAGTCATTCTATCATCATCTATCACATTTTATTCAATAAAATATTTACATCTAGATGGATTATTTTATGTTATTCCATTTATTTTGGATGTTTGTGATATGAACCAGATTGGTTTGTTTCACCTTGATAGTAAGATGAACTTGTGATGTGACAAAGCTAAGAATGTAAGTAGTATAATGACCCATCATCCTATATTGATGCAAAGAAAAACACATGTAACATGTGTGGGTGTATGTTAACAAACAATGGAGATAAATGAAAATAAAATGCAAACAATTATGTATGACAAGTAAGATGTTCCTAGAAAGGGAGGGTGGAAAGCAAATTTCAATATTACATGATCAAGCAACAACTAGATCATTATGAAAGGAAAGGGGGAGAGAGAATGTAATAATATTCTATTTGTTTCCATGAGAGCAAGTAGTGTATGGGGAGAGGACTACATCATTGTATTGTTAAAATTTTGAAAAGTAAATGTTTAACTATAAGTAAAATTGAATACAATAAATAGAGAAACAAATGATAGGAAATACATATATATGGGGGGTGAAACCTCATGTCCAACCCTCCATCATAGTTGTACTAATCCATATGCCCCTCTATGGACACTAGTTGATCTTAAGAGCCTATACTTGTGGTTCATCATCTTGGTAGTTTGTCTCCAAATGATCTCCATCTAGTTGGTTTGAAATACTTTTATCCCCCTAATTCCTTTAGTGTCATTCCTCCCTTGATGCGGTTGTAGTGGCAACAAACAATAAGAAAACATTTCTTTATTAAAATCATCCTTGATCCATGTATTTGGCACATCTTGTGTTCCCAATCTTGTTTAGGTACTTTATATTGGCCTTCTATTTTGTCACATTTCAATATAATTTTCCCTATCATTTATCCATGGTTAGACCTAAATTAAACCCAATAATGCTATAAATCCATGCTCCTATTCCATTTTCTTGTTACCTTTGCTAATCAAGATGTTCTAGAATGTAAGGAATGTTCTCATCCTTTGCTAATCAAGATATTCTAGAATGTAGAGAATGTTCTCATCACCTTAATTAGGGGTTTTTCACACACACACACACACACATAAAATATATATATATATATATATAAGACTGTAGCTATCAATCTGGAACTATAAGCTTCCACAATTCGCTGCAAGTATCATTTTCAGAAAACCAATGCATGTATTGAAGCCTACGTTTTAAACTTGGAACTCTGTTTTAATACGAAGTATTAGTTCATTTCTATCACGTTATTTCATTCTCCCCACTGTAATTTTTTAACATTGCTACTAGATGGAAAGGACCCACCATATGGGACACGTAGCTACTTTGTATTTTTATCAATTAATTTGATATTCGTGCTTTGATTATTCCTTATAATGCTAGAATATGAATGGCAGATCTAAGTATAAGATTTCTTGAAGTATCTAGAGGGTAATTTAACCTGTATCTTGCTTTGTACTTTGTAGATCATTTCATCTTTGGAGATGACATTTTCACTTTCTTAGGTAAAAGTGTTTACATTTTATGGTTTTCTATTTCATTGAAATCATAACTTAACTCTTTGGTCAATGCAAGTTATAAGTTTTTTTCACAGTTGTAGTTGTAATTGCATAGTTTTGTATGGGACAATTCAATCAATAATAAGAATACATGAAAGCCTCGAGGTAAAGAAATTTCATGTACTCTCTCTGTGAGGATTGATCCTCAAGAATAGGAATTCATTCTTTGAAGTCTTCCTTGTTGTTCCAAATAGCCAGTTAATGCATTACAATGGATGACAAGATTTAGTTGAGTCACATTTGTATGTAGGCAAATTCTCTGGATACAAAAGTGCAACACGACTATATACTTGTTATATTGGATGTATTTATTGTGAATTCAAGTGCCAAATATTTGTTGCTTATAAGATTTACATTTCAATTGATAAAATTCTACTTTAAATTAGTAGTCCACGCATGAAGTTTTGAGTAACTTCATTCGTTAATTGATTTGAATGACTAGTTTGGGTAAAATTATATGTTTATTCTTGTAGAAATTTTGAATAATATAACACTTATTTACAGAGATTATTCTGATTATACACTATTTGTGGAATGCATGCATAATACATAACCTCCTCTACCATTGATCATCAATTCGCAGAATTAGGAAACAATCGCATGCGCACATTGAAACATCAATCACACATATCAACACAGTATGTACTGGGGAAAGCATATAGCTGAAAAGCCCCAACTATCTGTATATTATAATGATAGAGAGCATGTAACAATACATTAGTACAATACTCCTCACAAGTACTCAGTACTATCTCCACCTGCTACACACAAACTAGCTCAGATCTGAACAAGTCACGGGTTCAAATCTCCTCCACTGTTTGCCTGCCTCTACTGCGCAATCCAAGTTGAGAATAGATCTGATCCAAGTTCGAATTTCCTTGGCTTGTACTGCGCAATCCTCATTGGCAATCTCAATGAATGATTGTGCAAATCTCATGCACAGCTATAGTCACAACTGATAGTAGTCTCACCCTTTCACCCACCTCTAACACTTGTCTCCACTGAACTATCCATGCACTGAGTTAACTGATGTATTATTTAGTTGATTTATGAGTTAATAATTAGTGAATTAATTAATAATTAATTCACATCACTCATCACTAGTGTATTTGGCAGTTAGACTAAATACAACTAGTTCAATTAAGTCAAACTGAACACAACTCCATCAACTCCTCAATCAACTCCACCAAACTCAATCACTTGAGTTCTAACTGAAGTCCATCATGCAATAGCTCAACTAACCCATAGGAAAAGCGTATTTCCTTCTAGCAGTTGCATGTGCCACTTCCGTAGCTCGAACTGAAGTGCTGCAAGAGGATAAGATAATGTTTATAGTCCAAATATTATTAAGAGCTAATAATATTCGACTGTTCTATTTTTAGAATGGCAGTCTAAAAATAGACTCCACCCATATGTCTAAAAATAGAAGTCCATCTATTTTTACCAACATGACCAATCATCCATAAATGGCATCCTGCAACTCATAGACCATGATCCATATGTCTAAAAATAGACTTTGCGCAAAAATAGCCTGCAGGCCCACTTAGTGAAGGCGACTTCTTTTCACTAAGCTCCATCATCTTGTTGCATTTTCAACACTCCCTCTCAACAAGATATGGATTATCTGCAACCCCTATCCTACCTCTGTGGTATTCGAATTTGCTCCTGGTGAGCGCCTTCGTCAAGATATCAGCATCTTGATCCTCCGTGGGAATGCATGAAAGTAACATAATTCTCCACTACACACAATCTCTGATATGATGGTACCTGATGTCGATGTGCTTGGATCTATCATGAAATATTGGATTAGCCGAGAGTTTAATGCAACTCTGGTTATCACAATAAATCACAGTAGGCTCCAAGTGTGACCCGAACAACCCGACCAGGATCTTCCTCATCCATATAGCCTCGCATGCAGCCAAACTTGCTGCCATATACTCGGCCTCTGCTGAACTGAGTGCCACGGATCTCTGCTTCCTGCTGTACCAAGAAACTGCTGTCGACCCGATACTGAAGATCCCTCCAGATGTGCTCTTTCTGTCCGTTGGGCTCCCTGCCCAATCTGCATCCGTGAAGCCACATAGCTTCACCTCATCCTCCTGTCTGTACCACAATCCATATCCCAATGTGCCTCTGAGATAACACAATACATGCTTGCCTGCCTTCCAGAAGAGCTTGGTTGGCTTAACCATAGCTTGTGAAAGCTGGTTAACAACATAGCATATATCGGGTCGTGTATTGACCAGATACATAAGCGACCCCACCAACTGTCGATAAACAGTGGCATCCACTACCTCCGCTGAAGTAGCATCCTCCTTCCTCCAACCTCCAGGAAGAGGAGTATCAACAGGCTTGCAGCCATGCATGTTGAACTTCTCCAGTATCTCCCGGGCATACTTACCCTGAGAAACAAATAGTCCATCACTGCACTGCCAAATTTCCAATCCCAGGAAATAATGAAGGAGGCCCAAGTCCTTCATCTCAAACTCTCTAGCAAGATCGTCCTTGCATGAAAGTATCAACAGCTCATCTCTCGTCAAAATCAAATCATCTACATAAAGTACAATGATCAGCAACTTACCCTATGGTCTTGGGACAATCTCCCATGCATTGTTTCTGACAATCAAATCATACTCTTCCACCATGGCATCTACCCATGCGGGATCCTCCATAGCTTCCTCGAAAGAGGATGGCTCAGTCACGACACATTTGCTCACAAGAGCCATGTATCTAGTGTACCGATCAGGTGACTGTCTCTGTCTGTGCTGTGCTGTAGGTGGTCCTACAACCTTCTCTGCATCTTGAGCCAGTCGCTCAACTTCTGTAGTGCACTTTCGCCCTCTGATGGTTGGCGCTGCATGAGTGGTCTCTTCCACTCCATGAACTTCATCTTGTGGCTGATCCACATCCTGAAGCTCATCCTTAGGAACTAATAGCTCCTCATCTACATGCAAGTGTGGCTCCCTCTCAAGCGAACACTTCATGGCTTTCTCCTCCTGAAATTTGATATCCCGTCGCACAACAGTCTTGCGACTGTCTGGAAAATACACACAATAGTTGTGGGGCGTATCAGTGTACCCCACAAATATCCCAACCTCTACGGTCGGCTCCAGCTTCTTCCTGGCATCCTTCGTCACATGCATGTAGACAGGAGAACCAAAAATCCTCAAATGGGAAATATCAGGCCTCTTACCAGAATAAGCCCCCTCAGGTGTACTCATGCCAAGTATCTTGTGAGGACAACGGTTCTACACATATACTGCAGTATTGCATGCCTCCGCCCACAAGTGAAGGGGTAGGCCCTGATCATGCAACATCGCCTGTGCAACACCCACGATCGTTCTGTTCTTCTGCTCAGCAACCCCGTTCTGCTGTGGGTTATGGGGAGCTATGAGCTCTCTTCGAATCCCTTCTGCGCTGCAGAAGTCCTTGAACTCGCCAGAGATGAATTCACCACCATTGTCGCTCCTAAGAGCCTTCACCTTCTTCCCCGATTCCTTCTCGACCAGTGCTTTGAACTCACAGAACTTTGAGTATGTCTCGCTCTTCTTCTGCATGAAGAAGATCCAGCACTTTCAAGAGAAATCATCAACAAAGATCACATAGTACTTGTGCTTTGCTGTCGAAGCTACTGAGAAAGGTCCACACACGTCTGTGTGAATTCTCTCAAGGATCGTCGTGGCGTGACTATCCTTCTCGTGAAAGGTGGATTTCACAAATTTTCCCAAAGTACACCCCTTGCACTGATCTGACTGCGCAAGAGTGCCTTTAGGAATCCCAGTAGAAATTTGCTGCAGTATCTCCAAGGCTCCATGGTGAAGGTGGCCCAATCTCTGGTGCCACAACTCGCCATCATCCCGGCTCACCAATCCTTCTGCCTTGCATGCCCTTGCTGCGCAACCATCTACATGCAATTGATAAAGGTTCTTGACTCGAACCCCTATCTTCCGGGTTTCTCCAGTTGTCTTACTGCGCAGGAAAGCCTTTCCCTCACTAAAGACAACATCATATCCCTTGTCTTCTAACATCGCCACAGAGATAAGATTCTTCTTCAATCCTGGAACATGCATCACTTCCTTCAATACGAATGGTTTACCAGACTCCCTCTCAAAGGAAATGGTACCGATATCGGTTGTACTGTATCTACCATCATCGCCCATCTCGATGTGCACTCCAAGATCTTTCTCATCCAGATCAAAAAACAAATCTCGATCTCCTGTCATGTGACAAGACGCATCACTATCCAAGAACCATACCGATCCCATCACACTTGATACCAAGCATGCAATCAACAAAAAATCCAGCTCAAACTGCGAGGCTAAGGCCTCTCTCGCTGCAGATCAAGTAGCTTGCTTATTTTCCTTCTTCTGCGGACAATTTGTGGCATAATGTCTGTGCTGGTGACAGTGAAAGCACTTCACCTTGGACATGTCTTGCTTCTTGCCTTTCGCACCGGAATGAGAAGCTTTCTTTTTCTTCCCCTTCTTTGCTTTGGCAGCCAAAGCGCAATTTTCTTCATTAGATGCCTTTGATGAAGATCCATCCCTGATATTCCGCCTGATCTCCTCTTACACAAGATCAGACCAAAGTCTCTCCCATCCTGGCAATTTCTCTCGACCATTGACAGAGTCCTGATAGGAATGCCAACTCTTTGAAAGACCAAGGAGAGCCAAGCTCACCAAGTCCTCATCATCGACAGTCACCCCCACACTTCCCAGCTCATCCCGGCATTGGGTGAACTTCGTGAGATACTTGGGCATACTGTCTCCTTTTTCACACTTAATGTTTCTGAGTTTATCCTTGAGCGCCAACTTCCTCTGGTCGCTCTTGCTTTGGAATAAATCTGTCAACGCTTTCCACATCAAGTATGGAGAAGCCTTTCCATGCAGGCTAGATATAATGTGATCCTTCACACCCTCCAACAGAATCCTTCGACACTTTGCTGTCTTCTTTTGCCAAGCCTCAACTTGAGCAGCATCAGTAGGCTTTGGGACCTCAGCATCTTTGAACTCCTTCAACCCATTGTCATCTAACACCGTCTCCATCCTGTCTTTCCATGCAATATAATTCGAGCTGCCTTCAAGGGCATACTCTAATCGCAATCTGTTGAAAGACATTTCAACTTTGACACCAAGAAAACACTGCTGCAAATTTGAATTCCACCAGCTCAAAACTCAATTGCTTCTGATCTAAAATTCGTGAGAACAAAGTATTTCTCGTACAGAGATTGACTGTATGGGAATTTACCGGATATCTCACCTTCCAAAAGAAGGATGAATCCAGAGGCTACCTGGCTCGATTACAGACTCTGCCTGAAGAAATAAAATGTAATCACTTTCTGAATAATAGATCTGATGATCAACTTCGCTCTGATACCATGTAGAAATTTTGAATAATATAACATTTATTCACAGAGATTATCCTGATTATACACTATTTGTGGAATGCATGCATAATACATAACCTCCTCTACCATTGATCATCAATTTGCGGAATTAAGAAACAATCGCATGCGCACATTGAAACATCAATCACACATATCAACACAGTATGTACTGGGGAAAGCATACAGTTGAAAACCCCCAACTATCTGTATATTATAATGATAGATAACATGTAATAATACATAGTACAATACTCCTCACAAGTACTCAGTACTATCTCCACCTGCTACACACAAACTAGCTCAGATCTGAACAAGTCACGGGTTCAAATCTCCTCCACTGTTTGCCTGCCTCTACTGCGCAATCCAAGTTGAGAATAGATCTGATCCAAGTTCGAATTTCCTTGGCTTGTACTGCGCAATCCTCATTGGCAATCTCAATCAATGATTGTGCAAATCTCATGCACAGCTATAGTCACAACTGATAGTAGTCTCACCCTTTCACCCACCTCTAACACTTGTCTCCACTGAATTGTCCATGCACTGAGTTAACTGATGTATTCTTTAGTTGATTTATGAGTTAATAATTAGTGAAATAATTAATAATTAATTCACATCACTCATCACTAGTGTATTTGGCAGTTAGACTAAATACAACTAGTTCAACTAAGTCAAACTGAACACAACTCCATCAACTCCTCAATCAACTCCACCAAACTCAATCACTTGAGTTCTAACTGAAGTCCATCATGCAATAGCTCAACTAACCCATAGGAAAAGCGTATTTCCTTTTGGCAGTTGCATGTGCCACATCCGTAGCTCGAATTGAAGTGCTGCAAGAGGATAATGTTTATAGTCCAAATATTATTAAGAGCTAATAATATTCGACTATTCTATTTTTAGACTAGCAGTCTAAAAATAGACTCCGCCCATATGTCTAAAAATAGAAATCCATGTATTTTTACCAACATGACCAATCATCCATAAATGGCATCATGCAACTCATAGACCATGATCCATATGTCTAAAAATAGACATAGTCTAAAAATAGAATTTGCGCCAAAAATAGCCTGCGGGCCCACTTAGTGAAGGCGACTTATTTTCACTAAGCTCCATCATCTTGTTGCATTTTCAACAATTCGTAGGTAACGTATCACATTTAGTTGTGGACAATTGGAAAATTCCTTTGCTCAAATCCAACCTTGTATGAGGCAACATGAACACTTAAATTGGTAGGTGAAAGATTGCACCCTGAGCCTGGAAGGGGATTTGGAAAAGAACAATAGTTACTGGCTTTTGAATTTGATTGTTTATTAGCATTCATATTTCCTTTCAAGTAGCCCTTAACTAAAATTAGGATGAGAACATATCCTATACATGTATCATGCATATATCAATGATCTGGACATAATAACATGTGGAGCCATGAAATTCTTCTCATGCTTAATATCACTTACATGGATTGAGTGAAATTGTTTAAGATTTATTTCTACTTGATTTCCTTTATTGATTGGATTGTAGTGTGGCTTTCTTTCTCCTTGATAAAGTTTTTTTTTATCACATTTTGTCATATGTTTTGCTGACATCAATTGGCATAAACTAGAATAGGCTTGATTTTGCATTTCCTGTGTTTGCATCTCTAAGTTTATGAACTCCCGACTGATAATTTAATGTCTAGAAATTATTGCATATAATTTACCTAAAACATTCACTTCCTATTTCAAATCTAATATTTGCAAGCTCATTCTTGTTCAAACCAAAGTTTGTGTATTATTTTTTGGCATGTTAACTTGTAGATGTTTTGGAAATTTTGTTTCAAATTTTGGGTCATATTTGCATTTTTTAAATAATATTGTTAGTTTATTTAGGCTCTTCTCTTCCACTTCCCCATTATATAATTTTTATGAAGGTTTCTTATCTCTTTTATCTTTTTAGGTAAGTTCCCTTTCTATAGTATTCTAGTGTTCTATCCATTTTTTGCATTGCAATTCCTGTCTTTCTTTTCTCCTTATAATATTCTTCACTAATATTTATAAGTTGTGCATGCCTACTCATTCTACACAACTTTTTTGGTATAGTATTAAGCTTCTTTGTGCTTCTATTTTTGGTGGATATGCTCTGTTTATGCTAGAGTAATTTCATTTGGGGAGGTAGTATTTATTCTCAAGAATTAAGGTTTTTTTTTCCCATCACAAACAATAATATTTTTAGTTCCAATAGAAAACCAAAATACATTCTTCAAAATTCAAATGCATATGGAAAAAGTAAGCTATTGACCAACAACTAGTTCATCATGACTCCCAACTTGTTTAGCATCCTAACTTACTCTTTCAGTACAAAACTTACAATTTTTTTTATAAGCCAAACAACAAAACAATGTAATTAAAGTTTTCAAAAGTTTCATTGACCAGGATTTACATATGTACATTCCCCCCTCTCAATGTTAGTGATTTAAAAATTATAGATAAGATAGGATCTCAAGCTACATAAGGATCCCTCCATAAATTCTTCTTCTATATTGGCGTGTTGTAAGCATTGAAGTCCCTCCTTAGATAAGGAGTTTGCCTATTTTTTTAGCTCCTAAAAGATATGTTCAAAGATGATCATTCAAAACCTTCCAACAAGATCCTTTAAATGCATCTATATTTAATAGGTTTGATATTTTTACCTAAAGTGAGTCATTCATCTAGTTGTTGGTGAAAGTTGAGTACCCAAAGGCCTAGAGGCACACTATATCTTTATTTATTGCAGACTTCATGAGTGATAGTAGATCCATGAACTCACCCAAGTTGTTTTCACCCAAGCCTATGTTTTCTTTTCTAGTGAAACAATGTAACTTTGATGGGTAGAGAACATAGCCCACACCACATAGTGGACTCGTTGCTTAACTAGATTCATAAAAGAAAACTCTAAGGGTGATTTTTATTTATCACTAGGTCTTGCAATCTTCTTTGAATTCTTATTTTTATTTGATATGTAAAATGGTAATAATGCTATAGATTATGCTACAAATTGAAATTGTAGGTTTTGAGTATATTCAAATGTAAAAGCATTATGCACTGACCAAATCCTCCTAGATAGCTAAGAAAAGGACAACCATGATTTCTTTTAGATTTTTCCTCCAAGACCAATTTCAAAATTTTCATTTATGGCCCCCTCCATCCATCTGTTCTAGATAATCATTGAATCTTCTATAGGTTTTAACCTTGTATGATTAATTGTTGCAAACAAATTATTAATAATAAAAAAATATGTAATGGAAAACACAAAAATTAACACAATTTTTTTTTATCCTGGAAACCAAAATAGGGTAATCCAACAAGGGTTTTTCAATATATTCTTCTGCACAATATTACAATATAATATATATCTTGTGACATCCATAAATCACCAATAAATTTACCATGGATTAGAATACAATCATATTTCCTTAATCATAGCTACAAAACCATGGTCAAAACCATCATGCATCGTAAAGACGATAAAGGTGAAAACAATGGGTTGAAAACTACAAAAAAAAACTCAAAAATCCACTCAAAAAATAGTCATGGAAAGAATATTAAACAACACAACATTCTCCCACTTGTAGTTTTCTTTGCACACTGGGGTCACAAGATTACATGATAAACAATACAAGGCAATAATTCCCATTGTTTCTCTAAGCCAAGAGAACTTTTAAGTGCTCACATATTTTGTTAATGAATCTACAACATTCTTCAAAGTGTCAACCATAACCAACAACACCTTTTCTTCAACCATATCTCTCATAAAGTGATACTAAAAATCAATATGCTTTGTCTTAGAATGG
The DNA here is from genome assembly GCA_031772625.1 of Pinus tabuliformis. NCBI lineage: Eukaryota > Viridiplantae > Streptophyta > Pinopsida > Pinales > Pinaceae > Pinus > Pinus tabuliformis. The sequence goes on from CM062820.1 coordinate 1,095,979,138, forward strand.
TAAATTGGGTTCTTCACCAATAAGATTGCACTATAATTGTCAAAATATATCCTTAGCTCACTAGACCAACCCAATACTTGAATACACTGTCCACAATCATCCGGCTTCCTTACTTGCATGGGTGGATGCCATGTGTTTAACTTTTGTAGTCGAGAATGCCATTACGAATTGTCTCTTGCTCATCCCACTGATTTCTCCTTCAAATAGGTTAAGCACATAACCACTTATATATCTTCTATGATATAGATATCCAACTTAGTCTACATCAACAAACCATGTATGTCCAACACTTCGTCCAATCTTTGTTGTCAAGTTGCCAAATTGTCACATTTTTCACCATTCCAAGCACCCATTTTTAGTCATTTTATCATACTCCTTTGACCATCTATTACCCATCTCGCCATTCAATGTGAATATACCACAATAATAGTTGAAGTAGTTAATTACCATTGTTTTCCTTTATTTTCGATGAATTAGAAAGGATTATTATCAGTTTTCCTAGTTTGGTTTCCTATAGCTTCTGTGCAACCTCTAGGGTTATCAGATGTCACTCTAGTTGCTGGAAGCACATGATAGTCCAACGACCAAAAATACAAAACAATCCAAGTATCGAAAGTGCATAATGGCCGAGTTATCAGAAGTCACTATTCTGGTAGCTACACAAGGGTCTATACATATTTTTAGTTACCAAATGTCTTGTAGCTGACTGCTAATGGCGTGATTTCAGTTGAAAAATTTCCTTTCTAATTCAGTGAAAATCCCGACATGGGTTTTGTTTCTAGCATTGTCAACATGATTTTATGTTATTCACATTGCACCTAGGCTAGTGCAACAAGCCTCTAGGCAGAGATTAACAGTTCATGCTAGGTTGAATGGAGCCATCAAATTTGGGCACAATTTATGGGAAAATAGATAAGAATATGGAAAATACAAAACATGGGTTTTGTTCAGGAAATCCCCAATTAGGTTACTAACAAGAATTTCCTCCAAAATATGCGTAGATTGGGAGATATCCATGGTTCTTTCAAAGGGTAATTTATGGTTGTGGCCGTTGATCAATGACACCCAAATTGAGCAACCAATTAACAAAACACACCAGATCAAGTTATTTCTAGATGGTTCCATGCCAAATAAACTTTATGTGATCAAATATTCAGCTAAGAATGTATCAATGACAATATTTTATAAACTAATCATGATTTGACGACCCATTTCGCAGAGAAGTGGTTTTAATTCACCCTGATATTTTCTTGTATAAATATTTTAGCTAAGGAAAAGATTGGGGTAGACAGGGACATAAAAATAGTTTAGTAAAAAGAGAAAATAGTTTAGAGGGGGAAGTTTTGTTAGATGAACTTATATTTTGTAATTTTTAGTTGAGTAATGAAATCATTTTTTTGTTGATAAAATTCTGAGTTTCTTTCATCTTCCTGCAGTGCTCCAAGCCAGGGAGGGCCCCTTGTCCTGAGATGCACTTGTAGAGTTAGTTAGTGTTGGTATATATCATTTTATTTATTCTTAGTGATATCATATTCGAGTATCTTTAGTTTTTTTCCTGTAACTTTCATATTTCTTTTTTAGACTGGATCCATTAGTTTGATTCTTGCAATTTCCAGATTCTTGTGTGCCTGTGTGGTGTGGTTTTTAGGGCCCTAGAGTGAGGAGTTGTTAACCCAGGGAACCCACCAAGTGGTCAAAAGGACACATGGATTAGACCTATGAATCTTGCTTTTTTATTTCAATTGTGTGCTGAGTGTGTTTGTTGCTACAAGGATTGCTGGGCCTGCTGGACGCCTTTGTGATGCCAACAGTTGATTGTACTAAAATTAGTTAAAGGTAATAGATTCAATTGTATGGTATGAAAATTATGAAACCATGCTCAATGTAACTCTTGCAAGATTCTTCCAGAAAACCCTTTGTTTACTTCTAGCATAGCACACAACCCAAATGAACTTGATTATGCATATATGTTGTCGACACCTTGTAAGCTTACGAGCTCCTGATTAATAATTTAATGAACAACAGTTTAAGAAATTAAATTGCCCAACAATTTTGGTTTTGTTTCCAGGGAGGTGTCAAGGAACTAGGTCTTTATTAGTTTGAAATATATTTTCCTTTAAGTCTAGTTCATGGAAAGGAAGAAGCTAATTCACGATGAACAAGTAACTGGTGACAATAGGCCTTCGTAGTGTGAGGGCATCCAAGTACATGATAGATATTTATTTCACATATTTCATTTTTTTAATTACAAGGTTTTCATGGTACTGGTTTTCGTGGTACTGTAAGAAACACCATGTATTAATCCATGTGCAAGACAGGGATTAACAACCAGTGGGAAGGATTCAAGAATGATTAAGAGCCAGAAGGATGATACTCCAAGAATTTTTTCAAGCAACGATTAGAAACATCTCTGCATCTCAGGAGGAGAAAACCTTTGCAACAATCTGGGAAGTGAAAGAGGAGACAAAATTCCATGAACAACCTATAAAAGGAGACTTAAAATAAATCAAGCAACCATGGACCATGATTGATGAGGGGAAGCCCTTAAAGCCAAAGATCGAAGAATTTTTGGCATGTTTATCATTAGAATGATTGATTATTCCAGAATGTGATGAAGAGAAAACAAGTGAACTTGAGAATGAGGAATTTATATCATGCCTATCTTCAGATATTTTATACACCCAAGAGGGAAACCAATAATTAGTAGAAGATCCACATGGCATGATAAAGGAGGATACACAAATCAAAATTAATGAACAAGCAACTTGAGAGCATCACAACTATATCAAGCTTTGGTTCCAAATAGTCATTAGTTTAGAGCACTACTTTCTTCGTCAACAACTCTTTCCATCATATCAGTAAAAAAATATGATATCTCATACTCTGGTATACTTTAAAGCTTAATTTTTGAATCCAAGTATGACCATCTTTGTTATCTTTTTGCATATGCGGTGTCATTGGAAATATACCTACACTTGAAGAGGTGCTCTCAGTTTCAAGGTAGGGTAGTGTAGGAGAATGAATAAATAAAATAGTAAAGATAAAAATAAGTCTAACTATGAAAACCAGGAAACTGGCGTAGTTAGATAAGGACTTTGCTTGAAAGCTAGGTTACTAGTAGGCAAAGTCCTCAATAAAATTTGCATTATGTTGTTGATCTTCTGAAAATTCTTCAAATTTTTGTATATTCTTGTGTTAGCTGATGTGGGATGCATTAAGGCCCTCTTGCTAACAAGTCTTGACCCATCGACATCAACACATCATTTGGGTTTAAGGATAGAGACCTCTTTCAATACCTCGAGGTATGCATTCTGTTATAACCCAAAAAATGTTTACCTAGCCATTTCTTACCAGGTTGATCTAAATACACCATGTAGGATGAGTTTTACCATGGTAAAATCCACTTACACCATAGAAAATAATTTAGTGAACCATTTTCCTAAATTATTTCTCATTAAAATCCAAAAACCCCATGATTAATAAAACATTTTTATTTGTTAATTACTTTAACCACTTTCTAAATAAAGATATTTGATCATTTTTAATATCTTTTCCCTCACAAAAAATATAATAAAGTATTCATAACAAATAGATTTTGATTTAGTTAATATTATTTTATTATTTTCTAATTTTCAATCTATCTCAATATTTTGCTATAAATAGAGGGTTTTCTCTCCATTCTTCACTATGACCATTTTCATCCTCCCCATTATCATCTCATGACATTGGAGGTCCCACTTGAGTTCAAGCCTCCGTTGTTTCTTTTTGCCCATTGCATACCACATATTAAGAGAGAGAAACACATTGCTGAAGCACAAGGTCAATAAGGACCCATCCCACGGAGGGGGATCTATATACCCAATTCTGTAATCACTCCTCATCAGGTGTATTTTTCTTGATTAATAAAATTGATCATTTATATTCTCCATTGGGTTGTTACACTTATATTTCCACTGTTATATGTTTCTATTTGCATGCAATATTTTTCTACTAGTTTTTTCTAACATTTTGTTGCAAATTTGAAGCATAGACACAACCATCTTTTGTTGTTAGGGTTATAAGTCACCTATAACTTAAGTAAGGGATTTTGGTACATTTTGTGAAAATATTTACACTAACAAATGGCAAATCCACTGTGTAGCGATTCATAACCTTGGCGGATGCTGTTTCAACAATTTTCAGTGTTTTTCCACATGTTTTATTTCTCTTAATTTTCATTTTCATTTTTATTTTTATTTTCTGGAATATTTATGTTTTTGTTGGGGTTTCACATTTTTTTGCAGGTCATAGGTTACCATTCGCGCAAGAGAAGACACAATTTGGAGCAAATCTGTCGAGCGGAAGAGTTGGGAACAAAACACACTTTTTGGACTTGTATCTGTGCTCTGAACACACTTTACAGGTCAGAACCTACACTCTGAATGTTTCCAATTTTTTTTTCCAGCTTTTTTCATATTTTTCCAAGAGTGTTGCTTGTGTGTCAAGAAGGCCTTATGTTCTTTTCCGAGTCAAATCTAGGTCTGGATCCGCTTAGTATTTTTCTCATTGAGGGAGGAAAAATTCCCCTAGGGTTTAGAGTACACCTCTATCATTTAGGAAGAAAATTTTTGAGTTGAGGATTCTAGTGTGCAACATTTTCAACCATTATTTTCAGCTCCTTTTCTAGTTTTTTTTACAGTCATTTTAGATATGTTTTTACAACACTTCACTTCCTTTATCATCTTGTGTTGTCTTTCCTCTTAACATCCCCTTGTGCATCCTCCCATTTGTGCCTTATCGACTACCATTTTCCAACATTTCCACTTCTGTTTTTTGTTGGTTTTTTGCATCACTTTTAGCATATTTTTGCCTTTAGGATCCCAATCCCTTCGACAACAAATATTTTGGCCATTTTTTTGTTTTTGAGTTTCTTGTTTGCAATCATTTTTCTTGCTGCTTGATTTCCTTCTTGGGTGGGGATTGTGTGCTTGAGTTTTCTATTCATTTTACTGTTCATGTTCAATACTATTTACAGTTTATTTTTAGAAGCAATGGCATCATCAAACATGCTTGATTAACTCATCGACTTGACACATCTTTCACACATGCACACCTAAAGCGAACATGAGCTTGGTTTCAACTTCCAAGCCAAAACTTGAAACACTCCACCATAATAATAACTTAACTCACATAGATTAAGCTCACTTGGGCACCAGGGCCAAAACAATATTTGCAGTTAGGTGTAGGATTAGTGGGATAGGCTTCTAACGACACCCATTGACCGCTTACATTGAGACATAGAAAGTTGACATTTTAGGGAGCTTAAAATCCTTCACCATCCCACGTCCAAATCTGGTGCATGTTAGAGACCCGATTCAGAAAGGGTTAGGATTAGGTCACGGTGCGAGCGATTTTCCTTGAGGAAACCCAACTCATGGTAGGGAATCCGGTGCTGACAACTCACTACCTAGAAGCCCAAGACTCGATCGTCCCTATGGGATGAAGGTAACCTTAGTGGCCAATCTTAGGAAAAAAATTATAAGAGTGGCTGTGGGAAACTAATCGATCTTCTACCCAACCTTTCTATAGACAACTTTTTTTGCAGGGATAAGATTCTGTCAAGTAAGAAGTCCCTTGGAAGGCCATCTAAAACAATATAACTAGGACTTGTTTGAGGATTTAGATCACGTTTAAACTAGAGGTCATTTTTTATTTGATAGGATGTTTTTTCTTGAATTAGAGTAGCATATAATTATAGTTAGTTTACACTTTACACTACTGCATTAGGTGTTTTCTTGCTGTTTGTTACTCTTTTCTCCTATCATCACCCCTTAGCCTTTTGATTTTCCTTTTTCTTGACACCATTGTGCTCCCCAGGCATCTTTCACAGAGACTTTTTTGCCTTCACCCCTAATTTCCTTTAGGAAATCCTCTTACCCTTGCTCGAAAAGTAAGGGTCCATATACCCAGTCCTCCACTTAGTCCACATACAAAATCTAGTTCTTTTGATTCTTCTAGTTCTTCCTTCGACCCCGTCGTCCTAACCCTGCATCACCACCATGTCAGGTGCTGATGTGGGTGGTGGAAACCTAGGTGGAAACCAAGGTACTAACAAAGGTAACCCTACAGACAGAACCTCTTCAGGTATGGCCACTAATCCACCCTTGCTTCCCTATATGGTTGGTTTGAGCCTTCTTGATTTAAGCCAGCTCATCAATGATCCCCTTCTCCATGACCAGAATTGGCCTCCCATTCCCACCAAACTTCCCTCAGACATTCCAAAGTTTGAAGGTAATCCTGGAGAAGACCCTACCAATAATGTTTTCTCTTTCCACATGTGGTGTTCATCCAATTCCAATGCACTCTAACTGGAGCTGTTTCCAAGTGGTATGTCGACCAACCACACTCCTCTCATTCCACCTTTGTGACTCTTGCCAAAGCCTTCCTTTAATATTTTTAGTTATCTCTTTGATACGACACAACTACCGAACTTTTGATTTCCTTTTGTCAAACTTCTTCCAATCGCCTTTCTGACCATGTACAATAATGGCGCAGAAGGAGGAGTCTTTGTAAAGCCCTTGAGTTTGAAGGCCGTGTATATATGGATTTATTTTTGAGAACCCTTTTGGCCCCCATAGGTAAATATGTCGCCTCTCACTTCCCTTAGAATGAGGAATAAGTTTTCCAGATAACCTTGAAATATGATCTGATTTATGCCTAGTTAGGTTATGTTTATACCATGCTCCCCCTAGGCTTGGTGCTGGCAGTGCATTGGGGGCATCTCATGCCAATGATCATATCGTTGGATCACTTTCCACCCCCACCCATCGCCATATCCTCAACCTCCTATGATTTGTTTTATACCCCAATGGGGGACCAGTTCCACTTACACCTATCCCCCTTCTGATCCTTCACGCCTCAACTCTTACCAAGGTACAAGCATGCCATATGCATTTTCCCATTCACATCAGCCGATGCCAGGGCCAACTGTTTCTCAATATGGTAACCAAAATTTTGTCGTGAATCCTTATTATCCCTATACACCACCTATCTCTCTAGCCCCAATGACACCAACGCCTCAACCTTCCATGCCTCCACCACCTCTGCCACAACAAAAATCGCTTCCACAGAGTCAAGTGTATGCTCAACAAAGTGCTGCCATCCCTCCTAACCCCAAGAGAAGGAATAAGGGGAAGGGAAAATAGAACCAAAAACCTCAAGGTAATTAAGGAAACCAAGGTAGGGTGACCAACCTAATCCTACAACCCAGCAACAGGGCGAATAACCCAAGTAGAACAAGGATATTAGGACAAATAAATCTTGTTCTTATTGCGGGACTTATGGCAATTACACATGAATTTCCCCTTTTACCTCATACGTGTCAGGCACAGGAAGCTCAAACAACCTCTTCTAGAGGACCTAACCCCATGGCTCCACCCCCCTCCTGCTTCATCACAGCTGGTAGTGCTTACCAATCCATTCCCTCATCAAGGATATGTCGCTGCCCAACTTGAAAAAAATCCTCCTGCTCCCAACCTTCTCCACCTGGTAATAATAATTACCATATTCTCATGATGAATTCCGAAGACATAAATCTCTAGACTCGGTTGCATTTGTATGACAATCCTCCTGATAAGTCAATGAATGATTCTCAACCCAAAAGTTCTACTTAGCCCTTGTCATTAGCAAATGGTACCTTACAGATCCATCAACCTAAGGTAGAGGTTCACCAAAGGTCCATTACGTTGAAATGTTGCTTCTTCTAAATATGAATACACTTATAGTATAGTATATGACTTGGCGTAGTCTCCTGCCGCCATGTCAACACTGGAAGTCCTCCAAACATTTCCATCCCAATGAAAAGATCTACTATCTACTCTGGGAACTATGGATCACTTTGATGATATTTTGATCATATTTGATGTTGATAAAGTGGAATATCCCCACCTCCCTTTATCCGTTTCCTTTCAGATACCAATCTCAATAAAAAACGCCATTGTTCAACGGTGTATAATCGACGAAGGCACCTCCACTTGTGTGATTACCGCTAGTTTCTGGAAGAAAATTGGTTCACCTAAATTTTCACCATCCACCATCACTCATCGTGCATGGGACAATCACCCTCATATCCTCTTGGATTATATTAGAACTACCCCATCACCATTGCTGACAAGACAATATTGATTGATATCGAAATCATCGATTCCCCTTTAAATTATAACATCTTGCTGGTTCATAGTTACACATATGCCATGTCAGCTGTTGCATCCTTTGTATTTCACAAGATGTTCTTCCCTCATAATGGAAATATCGTCACTATCGATTAGTTGACTTACTTTGACCCTCATTCACAAACCTCTCCTTAGACCACTATTTCATTGACAATTGACAATAAGATCACCCCTACCCTTACCGATGTTTCCCCTAGAGCCTATAAAGATTCCATGCTACTTGGGGCCTATTATGGCCCACCACCTATTTCATATGAGCCTAGCTATTCAAGTGTTTGCGTGCTTCAAGCATCATAGATTTCCAATAGATAATCCGATACATCTTCCCAGCAATCAACTTCTAAAAAATATACTACTCATGACTTAGCTCGTCCTTCAGGAACAATCCTCTTAAGATGGTGTTCATCCAAGCCATCCTTCCTAAGGAGGATTCCCTCCTAGTCATTGCCCTTTTGTTCAGATACCTTTCTTAATCTCACCACCATGAATATTTTCTACTCCTATAATGGCTATGTTGAGTCTTCCTAACATGACTTTGGGGATCCCAGTTTGGTACATTGATCCTCTTGGAAACACTCCTTTTGACCAACTCAAACATTACATGGCTTTGACTCCAGTTCAACTCATTCCTACCACCCCTTCATTTTCTTCAGTCACACAACAACCTTAGCAGGAAGCTAATCCTATTGTGAAAATATTTGGTGAGGGGGGCAAAGCCTAAAAGAAGGGGGAAAAAACAAGGTAACCCAAGCGACTCCCACTCCTCTTAAACCACCAAATCCTTCTCCTCCATGTGCTTTGTGTGATGTTCCTGGGCATGCCACCAATAATTGTCTTGAACTTACCCATGTTAAGATTGTGGTCTCATATACTCAACCTGACCCCAACATTCCTGAGGTTTATGTCACCTTACCCTATTTTACCAAGAATAAAAAATCATTACGCACGAATCACCCTTGTGCTTTGTGTGATAAGTACATACATTATTCCCACCATTTACCTCGTATTGAAGACTTTCATGATACACTTCAAGTGCTTCATGAGTTAGATGCCACTCATATGACTCTACTTCCCTTCTACTTGTAGGTTATGGCCCTAATACTTCACCAAGACAGGTGGTTTCTCAACCCACCATCGTGATTCCACCTCTTGATGTCGAGATGATGGATAATTTGGGACCTATCCTCTATCTGTCATCATCCATGTGATCGATATATTCAAAATCTCTAGGAGTTTCCTATTACATTTCTTTCGAACCTTCTTCAAAGGACACTTTGGTCTCAACATCGGTGGATTCTAAGTCCACTTGTCATCAGTCTTCCCTTGAAGACATTGTGTATGTAAACCATATTTCCCATGATAATGATTGGTTCCATTACCCCTTCAAACCTATGAATTCAAACCACATCCACTTTGTGGCCATCACATTACCACACAATGTTTGGGTAAGGGGGCATTCACTTTTGAGAGTCCAGAAGAAGTAATTCTTCCCAACCATCATGTCACATCTAGTTGTGTTGATTATAGTACCACTATTCTTCCCCATATTGAAGAATTTCTAGAGTCTCATATCACTCCAGATCACCATGGGGATGATCTACTTAATAATTACTATGTCTTCCATAAACAACCCAGTCCCTTAGACACTGTTGTTGTCTAACCTCAGTGTTGTCTAGGTGAACATCGTTTCATTATATTCAAAGCCAGTGTTTGGTATGGTGACAACATGTATGCAAACCCAAAAATTCAGTCCATTTGACTATTATATCAGTGCCAAACGAGATTGGTAATCCACCATTTCCTTTCTCTTGCTGCATGCTTTATCCATTCTTCCCATAAGAAGATAACCATAAAAAACAAATGGCTACACCACAAAATTGTGCATAACCATATTATTTAAATCCAAAAAAGTGTTTGGAATCCATTATTATAAATACATTCGACAATTCCATAGCATGATATAAAAATTTGGGGGGCACCTATGTCCCTACATCTACTCATCATCCTCTAGAGACTCTTGTGCCAATTGGGTCAAATGCTTGAATACCTTATTTGAGCACTTGGAACAAAATGGCACTCCACAAACTCATCCAGCTAGGGGCATCATTCCCACCTTTTCATACCCGAGTAGTCTCCTCCATCACATATGTTGGGGGGAAGTATCCCATGCTTTGGGGCATGATGGCCCCCCATGGACACCTTATCACTTAATTAGCATTAGTCTCAACCTAGACCTTAATAATCTAGGTATGGTCAATTATCCTTTCATTCTTTGGATAGTTTTTCCCACTAGCCTCTTTGACGAGCCATATACACATTGCATATCGTAGAGGCTTGATACCATATCTTCAAATATTCTACTCTATGCGATGCCACACTTACCACTCGCTCCCCATGTTTGACTTTTTGGGTGGGGATTATCCTAGACGTTCTCTAGTAGTTCATTCCCATATTCCTTTCTTATCTTGAGTCTTTACTAGGAACCATCCTTCCATGAAGCATTAAGGCCATTTTTAGACAAGTAAGGCCATCTACCTAAAAGTCGCAGATTTAGATTTCGATAGTCGATTTGTCTGCTATGAGTTTTCCAAGATTTAGGGCCTCCACCTCCTCTCCAAATTCTCCAACAACTCAATATGCAAATAAATTGGATTTGGGGGGTAAGAAGCCCTTTTATAGGAAAAACCATAGTTTTTATGTTGGCCATTACGAGAAAATCGTAGCTCGGTTTGACAAATAGTCAACACCATTGGAAAGCTATCATTGAGCACTATAATGGGTCTCTCTACCTTTTTGGTAATTTGAAACTTTTCTAGGAAGCCATTTTTCCATGTGTTACACAACATTTTGTCACTGTCCCTGTACTCCCCGTTCCTCGATCCTGGAGGACCTCTACAGTGGACCCTACATGCTTTCCCTTCGTGAAGAAACTCCCATTGTGTCCCTCTTCATGAGAAAAACAATTCCCTTTTGCACTATTTCCGCAAAATCTTCTGTTTTTCCCAGTTTACAAGACCGATCTGTTGAGAATGCAACAAGATGATGGAGCTTAGTGGAAAGGAGTTGCCTTCACTAAGTGGGCCCGTAGGGTATTTTTGGCGCAACTATGTCTATTTTTAGACATATGGATCATGGTCTATGAGTTGCAGGATGCTGTTTATGGATGATTGGTCATGTTGGGAAAAATAGATGGACTTCTATTTCTGGTTCATAGCGGTGTGATCAAAGTCTATTTTTAGACAGCCAGGCTAAAAATAGAAAAGTCAAATGTTATTGTCTCATAATAATATTTAGACTATAAACATTATCTTATCCTCTTGGAGCACTTCAGTTTGAGCTACAGATGTGGCACATGCAGTTGTCATAAGGAAATACGCTTTTCTTATGAGTCAGTTGAGCTATTGCATTCAGGACATTAGTTAGAACTCATGTGGTTGAGTTTGGTGGAGTTGATTGTGGAGTTGATGGAGTTGTGTTCAGTTTGACTTGGTTAAACTAGTTGTAATTAGTCTAACTGCAAATAGACTAGTGATGAGTGATGTGAATTAATTGATTAAATTAATTCACTAATTATTAACTCATAATGCAACTGAAGAATACATCAGTTAACTCAGTGCATGTACAGTTCAATGGAGACAGGTGTTAGAGGTTGAGATTGCTATCAGTTGTGACTATATTTGTGCATAAGATCTTGCACAATCAATGGATTTAGTATGCCCATGAGGATTGCTCAGTATATGCCCATTGAAATAGCCTGTGCTCACGCGATTTCCAGTGTGAGTGATTTTCACTCGGTATTGTGCAATAGAGGCAGGCAAAGCAGCGGAGGAGATTTGAACCTGTGACTTGTTCGGATCTGATCTAGTTTTGTGTGTAACAGGTGGAGATAGTGCTGGATACTTGTGAGGAGTATTGTACTATGTAATTTTACATGTTCTCAATCATTAATATACAGATAGTGTGGGGTTTTCAGCTGTAAGCTTTCCCTGGGTTACATACTGTGTTAATGTGTGCATGCTATTGATGTTTCATTGTTTTTGATGCTGCTAAATTGATGATCAACGTAGAGGAGGTTATGTATTATGCATGTATTCCACAATAGTGTATAATTGGGATAATCTCTGTGAATAAGTGTTTATTATTCAAAATTTCTACATGGTATCAGAGCTGTTGATCATCAGATATACTATTCAGAAAGTGTTTACATTTTATTTCTTCAGGCAGAGTCTGTAATCGGGCCAGGTAGCCTCTGGATTCATCCTTCTTTTGGAAGGTGAGATATCTGGTAAAAGCCCATACAGTCAATCTCTGTACGCGAAATAATTTGTTCTCACGAATCTTAGATTAGAGGCGGTTGAGTTTGGAGCTGGTGGAATTCGAATTTGCAGCAGTGTTTTCTTGGTATCAACGTGGCAATGTCTTTCAACGGATTGCGATTGGAGTATGCTCTTGAGGGCAGCTCGAACTATATTTCATGGAAGGACAGGATGGAGGCAGTATTGGATGATAATGGGCTAAAGGATTTCATAGAGGCTGATGTCCCAAAGCCTACTGATGCTACTGAAGTTGATGCTTGGCAAAAGAATACAGCAAAGTGTCGAAGGATTCTGTTAGAGGGCGTGAAGGATCACATTGTGTCCAACCTACATGGTAAGACTTCTCCATACTTGATGTGGAAAGCGTTGACAGATCTATTCTAAAGCAAGAGCGATCAGAGGAAGCTGGCGCTCAAGGATAAACTCGGAAACATCAAATGTGAGAAGGGAGACAGTATGCCCAAGTATCTCACGAAGTTCACTCAGTGCAGAGATGAGCTGGGAAGTGTGGGGGTGACTGTCGATGATGAGGACTTGGTGAGCTTGGCTCTCCTTGGTCTTCTGAAGAGTTGGCATTCCTATCAGGACTCTGTCAATGGTCGGGAGAAATTGCCAGGATGGTAGAGACTTTGGTCAGATCTTGTGCAGGAGGAGATTAGGCGGAATACCGGGGACGGATCTTCATCAAAGGGACCTGATGAAGAAAATTGCGCTTTGGCTGCCAAAGCAAAGAAGGGGAAGAACAAGAAAGATTCTCAGTCTGGTGCGAAAGGCAAGAAGCAGGACATGTCCAAGGTGAAGTGTTTTCACTGTCACCAGCATGGACACTATGCCACTAATTGTCCGCAGAAGAAGAAGAACAAGCAAGCTGCTGGATCTACAGCAGGAGAGGCTCTAGCCTCACAGTTTGAGCTTGATTTTTCATTGATCGCATGATTGGTTTCAAGTGTGATGGGATCGGTATGGTTCTTGGATAGTGGTGCATCTTTTCACATGACAGGAGATCGAGATTTGTTTTCTGATATGGAGGACAAAGATCTTGGAGTGCACATCGAGATGGGCGATGATGGTAGATACAGTGCGACCGGTATCGGTACCATTTCCTTTGAGAGGGAGTCTGGTAAACCCTTCGTATTGAAGGAAGTGATGCATGTTCCAAGATTGAAGAAGAATCTTATCTCTGTGGCGATGTTAGAAGACAAGGGATATGATGTTGTTTTTAGCGAGGGAAAGGCTTTCCTGCGCAGCAATACAACTGGAGAAACCCGGAAGATAGGGGTTCGAGTGAGGAACCTTTATCAGTTACATGTAGATGGATGCGTAGCAATGGCATGCAAGGCAGAAGGATTGGTGAGCCAGGATGATGGTGAGATGTGGCACATGAGATTGGGTCACCTTCACCATGGAGCCTTGAAGATACTACAGTAGATCACTACTGGGCTTCCTAAAGGCACTCTTGCGCAGTCAGATCAGTGCAAGGGGTGTACCTTGGGAAAGTTTGTGAAAGCCACCTTTCATGAGAAGGATAGTCGCGCCATGACGATCCTTGAGAGAATTCACACAGACATGTGTGGACCTTTCTCAGTAGCTTGGACAAAAAACACAGGTATTATGTGATCTTTGTTGATGATTTCTCTCGTAAGTGCTGGATCTTCTTCATGCAGAAGAAGAGCGAGACATACTCAAAGTTTTGTGAGTTCAAAGCACTGGTCAAGAAGGAGTCTGGGAAGAAGGTGAAGGCTCTTAGGAGCGATAATGGTGGTGAATACATCTTTGACGAGTTCAAGGATTTTTGCAAAGCAAAAGGGATTCGAAGAGAGCTCATAGCTCCCCATAACCCACAACAGAACGGGGTTGCTGAGTGGAAGAACAGAACGATCGTGGGTGCTGCACAGGCGATGTTGCATGATCAGGGCCTACCCCTTCACTTGTGGGCGGAAGCATGCAATACAACAATTTATGTGCAGAACCGTTGTCCTCACAGGATACTTGGCATGAGTACACCCGAGGAGGCTTATTCTGGTAAGAAGCCTAATCTTTCTCATTTGAGGATTTTTGGTGCTAACGTTTACATGCATGTGACGAAAGATGCCAGGAAGAAGTTGGAGCCGACCGCAGAGGTTGGGATATTTGTGGGGTACACTGATACGCCCCACAACTATCGTGTGTATTTTCCAGACAGTGGCAAGACTGTTGTGCGACGAGATATAAAATTTCAGGAGGAGAAAGCCATGAAGTGTTCGCTTGAGAGGGAGCCACACTTGCATGCAGATGAGGAGCTATTAGTTCCTAAAGATGAGCTTCAGGATGTGGATCAACCATAGGACGAAGTTCATGGAGTGGAAGAGACCACTCATGCAGCGCCAACCATCAGAGGGCGAAAGCGCTTGACAGAAGCTGAGCGACTGGCTCAAGATGCAGAGAAAGTTGTAGGACCACCTACAACCCAACGCAGGTAGAGATAGTCACCTGATCGGTACACTGGATACATGGCTCTTATGAGAAAATGTGTTGTGACTGAGCCATCCTCTTTCGAGGAAGCTGTGGAGGATCCCGCATGGGTAGACGCCATGGTGGAAGAGTATGATTCGATTGTCAGAAACAGTGCATGGGAGATTGTCCCAAGACCGGAAGGGAAATCAGTGGTGGGTTCGAGATGGATCTACAAAGTTAAGCAGGTAGCTGACGAGAGTGTGGAGAAGTACAAGGCAAGATTTGTTGCCCGAGGCTTTTCCCAGATAGAGGGGATCGATTATGAGAAGACCTTTGCACCTGTCGCAAGGTATTCTTCCATACGGACGATTCTTTCTCTCTCAGCGCAGATGGAGTGGCACATTCATCAGATGGATGTGAAGACTGCGTTCCTCAACAGAGTCATTGAGGAGGAGGTGTACATAGAACAACCCGAAGGTTTTGAGATCTTCAGCAGCGAGTCGCATGTGTGCAGGCTCAAGAGAGCGCTGTATGGGTTGAAACAAGCACCACGTGCTTGGTACACACAGATAGACAGTTATTTCACTGGACTTGGATTCTCCAAGAGTGAGGCGGATCCTAACCTATACCAGATTGTGGTGGAGGGTAAGTTGCTTATCATTGTACTTTATGTAGATGATTTGATTCTAACGGGTGATGAGCTGTTGATACTTTCATGCAAGGATGATCTTGCTAAGGAGTTTGAGATGAAGGACTTGGGCCTCCTTCATTATTTCATGGGATTGGAAATCTGGCAGCGCAGTGGTGGACTATTTGTTTCTCAGGGTAAGTATGCTCAGGAGATACTGGAGAAGTTCAACATGCATGGCTGCAAGCCTGTTGATACTCCTCTTCCTCGAGGTTGGAGGAAGGAGGATGCCACTTCGGCAGAAGAAGTGGATGCCACTGTTTTTCAACAGTTGGTGGGGTCGCTTATGTATGTGGTCAATACACGACCCGATATATGCTATGCTGTTAACCAACTTTCACAAGCTATGGTTAATCCAACCAAGCTCTTCTGGAAGGCAGGCAAGCATGTATTGCGTTATTTGAGAGGCACATCGGGATATGGTTTGTGGTACAGACAGGAGGATGAGGTGAAGCTATGTGGCTTCACGGATGCAGATTGGGCAGGGAGCCCAATGGACAGAAAGAGCACATCAGGAGGGGTCTTCAGTATCGGGTTGACAATAGTTTCTTGGTACAACAGGAAGCAGAGATCCGTGGCACTCAGTTCAGCAAAGGCCGAGTATATGGCAGCAAGTTTGGCTGCATGCGAGGCTATATGGATGAGGAAGATTCTGGTCGGTTTGTTTGGTTCTTACTTGGAGCCTACTGTGATTTACTGTGATAACTAGAGTTGCATTAAACTCTCGGCTAATCCTATATTTCATGATAGATCTAAGCACATTGACATCAGGTACCATCATATTAGAGATTGTGTGCAGCAGAGAATCATGTTACTTTCATACATTCCAACGGAGGATCAGGACGCTGATATCTTGATGAAAGCGCTCACCAGGAGCAAATTCGAGTACCATCGAGGCAGGATAGGGTTGCTGATAATCCATATCTTGTTGAGAGGGAGTGTTGAGAATGCAACAAGATGATGGAGCTTAGTGGAAAGGAGTCGCCTTCACTAAGTGGGCTCGCAGGGTATTTTTGGCGCAAAGTCTATTTTTAGACTATGTCTATTTTTAGATATATGGATCATGGTCTATGAGTTGCAGGATGATGTTTATGGATGATTGGTCATGTTGGGAAAATAGATGGACTTCTATTTTTGGTTCATAACGGTTTGATCAAAGTTTATTTTTAGACTGCCAGGCTAAAAATAGAAAAGTCAAATATTATTGTCTCATAATAATATTTAGAATATAAACATTATCTTATCCTCTTGGAGCACTTCAGTTTGAGCTACAGATGTGGCACATGCAGCTGTCAGAAGGAAATACACTTTTCTTATGAGTCAGTTGAGCTATTGCATGCAAGACATCAGTTAGAACTCATGTGGTTGAGTTTGGTGGAGTTGATTGTGGAGTTGTGTTCAGTTTGACTTGGTTAAACTAGTTGTAATTAGTATAACTTCAAATAGACTAGTGATGAGTGATGTGAATTAATTGATTAAATTAATTCACTAATTATTAACTCATAATGCAACTGAAGAATACATCAGTTAACTCAGTGCATGTACAGTTCAGTGGAGACAGGTGTTAGAGGTTGAGATTGCTATCAGTTGTGACTATAGTTGTGCATGAGATCTTGCACAATCAATGGATTGAGTATGCCCATGAGGATTGCTCAGTATATGCCCAGTGAAATAGCTTGTGCTCACGTGATTTCCAGTGTGAGTGATTTTCACTTGGTATTGTGCAATAGAGGCAGGCAAAGCAGCGGAGGAGATTTGAACCTGTGACTTGTTCGGATCTGAGCTAGTTTTGTGTGTAACAGGTGGAGATAGTGCTGGATACTTGTGAGGAGTGTTGTACTATGTAATGTTACATGTTCTCAATCATTAATATACAGATAGTGTGGGGTTTTCAGCTGTAAGCTTTCCCCGGGTTACATACTGTGTTAATGTGTGCATGCTATTGATGTTTCTTTGTTTTTGATGCTGCTAAATTGATGATCAACGTAGAGAAGGTTATGTATTATGCATGTATTCCACAATAGTGTATAATCAGGATAATCTCTGTGAATAAGTGTTTATTATTCAAAATTTCTACAGATGCTAATGGCCCTTGTCCTCCTTGTGCTGATATGCAGGGATTAACACTGTCCCTAGTGCCAACATGAGCGACTGAGCTTTGTTCCAGTTGCGTTGGTCCTCTTATGGAAATTTTTTTAAATAAAGAGCTAAAGCTTCCAGCTCTAGAAGCTTCGTAATGGAAGCCTGGTAAATGGTTTGGCTAGATGGGGTCGAGGATGTCAGTTCGGGATCCTTTCCCCTATAATGATGGAACTACCTCAAGAGATAAGACCTTCTCCCATGAGAAGAGGATCCATCTCCCATCCATTCATGCTATATAAACCTCCCCTTTTCCCAAGCACAAGCTAGTGTTGAAGTGTTAATGTTGGTGTGCTAATTAAGTTTGGAGTAAACAACAAGCTATTCATAGTTGTAGCTCTCTAGTTGTGTGAGGGAGAAGCGTGAATTTGGTTTAGTGTGAAGCGTAAAGGGAAGAGACTTAAAACTATTATTGTTGATGCCATCATGGAATGCTAACAGAAGTGTGTGGGAACTTGGTTTTGTCGGAGGAGAACGAAAACGTCAAGAAAATGGTTGTAATCTCTTCTTGATTCAATATATATGCAACTATTGATTGATTTCCCACATGATGTGTCATCTTACATGTTCATGGCTTAATGTTTCTTGACTTGTTAAGTAGGCTGATTTACAATTTTTCTTTTATCAAGGTTGTTGTTTGCTATTGTTTACTTGTTTTAGGTGTTTGAAGAAGGAAACGAGAGATAGCTGGAGTGAGCAAGCAAGGACATCATAAAACGGGATAAGCGTACTAAGAGGTAGAACCTATTAATTGGTTCTAACCTAAGGAAATCTTCCATAGAATGTATCAGTTGTGGCTATACCCATTATTAGGCTAGAGGAATTGTTTGTGTCTGCACTCATAATTTTACTTCACCACAAATTAGTGACCATACCGGGGAACCAATCCTTTCATTTGTCTTATTTGAGATTTCATGATTTTGTGTGAACTTTTCTAGTTCCACTTTTTCCCTTTGGTTTTGTTTCTTTTCCTTTTCTTACTGGTATGAGTTTGAAATTCATAGTAGCAGATTTGGTCCCAATTTTTTTTTTTTTTTTTAGCTCCCTCGCTCAGTGCGTTTAATTCACTGATAGTCATGCCGATCAGTGCGATATGTTGAGAAACAGTCGCGCTGACCTCCCTATGGTGCTTGTTTTCAGTTAGGCAGTGGCACCGATGCCTGTAAGTGAAGATTAGGGTTTGTCCCTAATCTTGGCCAGTGTGTTTTGCTCTCATGATTTCGACCACGTAAGCCTTTTAGACCATTTTCTCCCCGACTAGAAAGCTGCTTTTCATTGTTTTGCCTACTTGTTGATTTGTCATCTTTTGCTTGATTTCTTGGGTCATTGGATGGTTAGTGGCACTAGGTCATCTAGATTGCCATCCATTCAGCTAATTGTGAACTCAGTGAGTCGAGTTGTTGGTGTATTTACTCCTTGCATTTCGTTTGCGGTCCTGTTACGGCTTTGACCTCCATTACACAAGTTTGAAAAGTTTTCGTTTGCTTGTCTAAATGTTTCTTTTCCGGCATGGATCACATTGCTTGTCTTGTTTTTGGTAAAGTCGGTGTTTCATTAGTCTGAACGAGTCTCTCTTTTCATGTTTTCATTTGCTTGAAGAGCTAATTGTTTCGAAATTTTTTTCATTGAAGTGTTGTATGCGAAAAATTCATTTCGTCGTTTCATGAAAAAGTATGAAATTCTAGTTTGTTGCATCAGTATGCTACCATAGTCAGCATTATTAAAGAATAGGATTGCATTGGCATTTGAAAAGGAAAATAATTCTTTTTTCTTTTGGAAGGACTGCTAGAAATGTACTTGTTAGGAAATTAGGAATTGGAATGTATTTTTCATTAGTTTATTTTCTCAAAAAGTGAAGTAGTGGAAAATCATTTTGCTTTCAGTTGCTTGGTTGTTTGCATTTGATTGTGTGTTTTCTACCCTCTCTAGTGTAGAAAATTCATCGAATTGGAAGGGTCTTGTCTCATTTAGTTGCATTTAGGGTTTTTTGAGTCACATCGCTAAGGCCTGAAAACTGAGACATAACTCAAGATAAACTTTAAAATGAACTCAATTAACCTAAGGCGCATTTGAAATCTAATGATCATATCTAGAAGGTCTAGGCTAGAGATGTGTTCCGGCGTCTTTAAACCTAGCAGTTGTTGTTAGCCCGGACATTAGACAACATTAGTATGGATTTGTGCTCCCCGTACCGTTGAGTATATAACGGGAGACCCATCTAGGCTGCAATCCTTTATCCATAGGAAGCTAAGTCGGCCGCCTTGCAAATGTGATACACTGAACACAACATTCGGGGAGATTTCCTGCCCGTACTTCTCGGTTCGCCAGGAGGTATTCTGCAGTTCACGGTTTCCTGGTAATCCTTTTTACCTAGATCATCTAGAGTAGTCATTTGATCCTTTTGACTCATTAAACTTAAAAGATCATTCAAGCACTTTTCCTTTCGAGATCATTTCCAATTGAAAGCGATAGAGTCATCTTTGTTTCTTTCTCAACTCTTAAAAAATGAAAGAGCACCAATCTATTTATGTGTCTTAATAAATTGATTGCCCACGATATGATAACATCCTGTTAGTATTTTCTAGACCAAATCGTGGGTTTCCCTTAAAGAACATTTTAAAGCCTTGAAGTTTATCTCTCTTTTCCTGTTAACTAAGGTAAGGTCATCATGGCTGAACCATTTGGTTCACCTAGTTCCTCTTCCTCTCCTCCGTCTGAAAGATTTCCTGAGGAGCTGTTTCCTGAATTACCAGAGTCACTCGAGGACCAAGGTGTTGAACTTGGAATTATTTTGAGCATTCAACCTTTTTCATCTCGTCCTCCGCCTACTTCAGATACTGGGTCACCTGCTGATCTTGGCCTGGAATCTTTAGACAATCCCGTTCAAATTCTTGAGAGTTCACTGACCACTGAAGATTGGCTTGGACTGGTTATCTATCCTCCGAATCCTTTGTTTAACCCTGTTGTGATATCACCGCAGTGTCTGTGTAGTCCGTACGATCAGGTGGGTGTTCCTTTGGAATTATCCCCTCGTACTTCTTTCATCGTTCGTCGTCGTTTGTTCCCAGTTATGGAACCTGAAGGCGATGCTACAGTCACCTCTCTGGATGAGTCAGAAGTTTCTACTCCAAACACTATCAAGGAGGAAGAACATCCTTTTCCTCCTGAAGGTTTCCCCTATACAGGGAGCATTCCCATTAACGTGTCGCCTAACTATGTGTCTTTGGCACAGTTGGTTTCAGGTACACCTAATGCCTCATCACTTTACCATAACCCTATTTGGGCATCAGGCGCCATGCCTACTACAGGTCCATTCATTGCAAACTCAACCTCCCAACAGGCTTTTACCTTAGTCCCGGTGCAACTCACCGTTCTGAACCCTCTTGTATCGTCAGTCCCAGTCACCCATCTGGTTCAACTGGTGATCTTGAGGAATGTTTCTGTTAGTTCCTCCATCCCTCTGGTTAGTGGCCAAGCTGTGCCATCGCCTAAGGGGAAGAACCTGAATGTTTCTATGGTGTCAGGCGCCACCAATGTGAGTGGCTCACAGGCTCACATGCTTGGTATGAACCATCCTTCTTCTGGAATTATTCAAAACCCTGCTGATCTTGCTAGATCAAGCAATGTCCAATACCAACAGGTTCAAAATCCCGTTGGTCCATTTGGGTCAAGCAATGTCCAGTATCAACAGTATTATGAGGCTTAGGTCCAATGCCAAACTCCTTATGTTCCATATGGTTCTCAAGGAATGGTTAATCAACCTTACACCCTTTAGTCTGGGCAAAACGTTCAGCCTGGATCATCCAATTTCCAGGGTGGCTATGGCCAGATTCAGTTCGGGAATTTTCCGGGCACTATTCAGGTACCCTTGCAACAACAAGGACAACCTCTACAACAACAAGGGAAACCTTTGTTACCGCAAGGGAAACCTTTGTTATAGCAAGGGCTATCTGCGCAATAGGAAGGGAAAATGGTCCTGCAACAAGGTCAACTGCAACAACCGCAGGGGTAACCCTTGCAACTATTGCAGAAAACCATGTAGCATCAGGTGCACTATGCTCTACAAACCTCCCAGCCCATGTCCTCGCAGAGTCAACCTCTGCAGCCCCAGGGACAAATTTTGTAGTCGCAAGGCCAACCCTTGCAGCAACAAAACCAACCCGGGCAGCAACAACCCTTGTATACATATCAGCAGGGTCAACCCTTGCAAGGGCAAGGCCAAGGTCAAGTCCTGCAGCAGCAGACCCAAAATCCTAATGTCCTAGGTCAACAGGTCCATAATCCTTTTGGCCAAGGGAAATAGGTACAAAACCCTAATGTCCTAGGTCAACAAGTACAAAATCCTTTTGGTCAAGGGAAATAGGTACAGAATCCCTATGTCCAAGGGAAACAAGTGGATAATCCTTATGCCCAAGGACACCAGATCCAAAATCCTCTTGTTCAGGGACAACAGGTTCCCCACCCATATGTTCAGGGACAACAGGTGCAATACCCATATGTCCAAGGTCAACAGGCTCAATATCCCCTTAACCCATACGTTGCTTATCAACAACCTATGACTGGAGAGTTCCAAGGTATTAAAGGTCAAAATCCTCCCTATGGCCAAGGTAACCCAGAATGGGGTCAACATCAAATGCCATATGGCCAAAATCCCCCATTATGGGGTCAAAATTCTTACCAATAAGGATGGGATCCTCCGCTTGGACCCACCTACCGACCTCCAATGCCTTTTAATACTCAATTTCCATTCTTGGCCACACTAGAGTTTCCAATTATCTCTTGCCTTACGAATGATCCAATTATTCATACGTGATACTGGCCTCCGGTTCCGTCCAAGATACCGAATGATTGTACAAAATTCGATGGGAAAGCAAAAGAAGATCCTCAAGCCCACGTGATGACATATCACCTCTAGTGCTCTTCGAATTCTTACGTTGACAATTCCATTCGTCTCCGTCTTTTCCAACGAACCCTCACAGGTGTTGCAGCCAAGTGGTACATCGAGCTTCCTCAAAGTACTTACCATGACTTTAACTCTTTAGCCATGGCTTTCCTCACACATTTCCAACTACCAGTTCGCTATGAAACTGGCACCTATTTTCTCACATCGCTCAAGCAAGATACTGCAACACACATCTCTGATCACATCCATGAATGGAAACATAGACGTCGCGTAATCAAATTTGAGACTGTTGATCAGTTGCTCACCAAATTGTTCACTAAATCATTCATGGCCCCAATTTCTCACGATATAGCTATGGGTGGGTGCGTTACTAAAGAACAAGCCATTGCTCGTGCCTAGTACTTAGATCTAGTTTACTCTCAGTCTGGCACTTTGTATGAGTTATTACCTGATTCTCCGCGGCCATCTTCTGATCCTACGACATTGAAGTCGTAGGCTACACCCCCCGTTGATGGAGTTATTGGTTCAGTGTCCCAGACCCCTGCTAAATCTTCTTCCAAATAGAAGGCGGTCTCAAACATTGTTTCCAATAGTTCTTCGTAGAATCCACCTGGCCATGGTAAAACCTCAGAGGTCCACACTGTCCAGTCTACTGCAACAGACAAATCCTCGAAAGGTAAGAAGAAAGGCAAAGGCAAGGGTAAAGCCGATGCCCCAAACAAGGCCCTCCTAAACCGTATACTAGTGAATCTTCACAACGGAAACCTAAGTATCCCTGCCTCATTTGCGAGGAGGATCACTATACCAAGGATTGTCCCCGACGATCCGAAGTTAGTCATTTTCTCAAAGGGACCCCAGCTATCCTAAAAGAGCCATTTCCGTCTCAGCAGACCCAAATGGTAGACCAACCTCAATCATTTGCTTCCTCAGGATCTCAAGTGTTCATGATGAGTATGCCTATTAATGTGGCTACTAGATCAAAAGATTACCAAACTCCTGCTCCAACAGCTGGGAAAGAGAAAGAAGCCACCCCTTCTTCTTCTTCCCTGAGTTTTGGCCCTCTTCTCATCGAGCTCCCTAACCCTGATTCCGCTATAAGGTCGCCCTCTCCAGGTGTGCTACGGAAATCCTCGTACAATCCCAATGCTTGAGCCACTTAGCACTATAATATTGTTGATGATTTGGCTTAGGCATCGTCTAGTATGTCAACTCTCGAGGTGCTCCAAAGTTGCCCATCACAACGGAAATATTTGCTGTCGGCTATTGGGGGTATTGATCCCACCGATTCCAATTTGATATGTTTTGATCTAGAGAACCATGTTCCGCGCCTGCCTCATCAGATTTCCTTTCTCATTCAGGTAATCATCAATGAGAAGACCATCCACAAGACTGTCATCGATGAAGGTGCTTCCACCTGCATCATGTCAATCGCATGCTGGAAGGCCATTGGTTCTCCTGCTTTGAACCAATCCCCAAACACTTTGGAAGCTTTCGATGGGCACGATTCGTGACCCTTCGGTGTCTTACCTAACCTTTCCATTACTTTGGAGGGAAAGACAGTACAAGTTGAGGTCGAGATTGTTGACACCAATCTCAATTACAATCTTCTACTCAGCCAGAGCTGGACCCATGCTATGCATGCTGTAGCCTCCTCCCTATTTTGCATGATTCATTTTCCCCATCAAGGGAAGTTTGTCATTGTTGACCAAATGTCCTTCTTTGCCTCTTCCTCCTCGGATGGCAATGTTCCGTACGTCAAGCACACTAGTGCTCCATATGAGAGTGTGGGGGCAGGTCTTTTTAAATATTCTGCCTTAATGGGAGTTTTTCCGCTCCCACCTCCTCATGTTGCCTCTGTCAACATGATCTCTGTCAAATCTGACCCTTGGGTCATACCTTCACCATATCTTTTTGATACCTGGGGCGAGGTTATTCCTCTTAGTCCCGTCGAAATCAATTACGTGGAAATTGTTTCGGCCTCAAGTTCCGCATCCTCTGATTCTTTTGTTTCGAAGACCTCTCTCGATACGTATTCTCAATCCTCGTGGCTTGGCGCTTTGGAATCGCTTGATCCCTTAGCCGAGACTTCCCTTGCTAATGAAGGTATCATGGAAGTAATGTCTCTCAAGGAACCACCTTGGACCGACACTCATCATCGTTCCTAGTTCCTGCATCACCTGACGATCACATCTACCAATTTCGAAGAGTTCTCTTCTCTATTTCTTTCCCTCTCGCTTCCGCCACCGATCATGACTCATGAAGTATGGTTGGAAGGAAATTTGGGTAATATTACCCAAACGATACCGATTGATATTTTATCAAGCCTAGTATTGTCGAACATGTCCATATCCGGGTAACTTGTTCTCCAGATGAGATTAAGACCTATACTCATCTTTTTCAAGAATTCCATGATGTGTTTGCGTGGTCTTACGAAGAAATGCCTGGCATTGATCCTAGCATTGTTGTGCATGAAATACCAACTTATCCTCACGCGAAGCCCGTTCGACAATGGCTTTGCCCAGTGCACCCTAGGAAGGCCGCCGCTATCAAGGGTGAAGTTGAAAAACTTCTCAAAGCTGGGTTCATCTATCCCATCCCTCTTATAGATTGGGTGTCAAATATTGTCCCGGTGACGAAAAAACAAGGCACGATCCACATTTGCGTTGATTATCATGATCTCAATCGTGCCTATCCTAAGGATAACTACCCTACTCCCTTCATTGATCAGATCATTGACGAATGTGCTGGGAGAGAAATTTTTTCCTTTATGGACGGTTTTTTTGGTTACAACCAGATTAACATTGCACTAGACGATCAAGAAAAGACAACTTTTATCTGTCCATGGGGTACGTTCGCATACAAAAATCTCCCTTTCGGCCTTAAAAATGCCGGGGCTACATTTCAGCGGGAAATGTCCTATGCATTTCACGATATTTGCAACATTGTCCAACCTTACTTGGATGACCTTCCCGCTCATTCTCGTAAGCACCAAGATCACCCTGACCATCTTCGACAAATTTTTATTTGCTGTAAACACTACAACATTTGGTTAAACCCGCATAAATGTGTTTTCTGCGTAGAATCCGGACGACTCCTCGGCTTTATAATTTCCAAGGACAATATTCACCTTGATCCTCTTAAAGTCGAGGCCACTGTAAATTTACCCCCTCCATCTTCATTGCACCAACTCCAGAGCCTGCAAGGAAAGACAAATTTTCTCCGTCGTTTTATACCCAATTATGCTGGGCTAGCTACAGGATTTACCCGATTTCTTAAACAAGGAACGCCCTTTGTATTGGATGAGGTTGCCCAAAAATATTTCGATGATCTCAAGGCTATCCTCGTAAATGCTCCTTTGTTGCATCCCCCAGACTATTATCGAGATTACTTCCTTTACCTAGCTGTAGCCCTAGCACCATTTCTATGGTCTTGGTCCAAGACAATGATGAAGGAAACAAACATGTGATCTACTACCTTAGTCATAATCTCCTCGACACTGAAACGCGTTATGCCCATGTCGAGAAGTTGGCTTTGGCTACCGTCTAGGTTGTTCAACACTTTCGGCACTACATCCTCTTACGCACAACTACTATGATTTTTGAATGCAACCCCATGACCTACATCTTGACTCGTCAGTTTCTGGGGGGAAAGCATTCTAAATGGATTGTTATCCTGCAAGAATTCGAATTGGTATTTACTATTTCCAAATCTAAGAAGTCACTAGTTTTCGCCGAGTTGATTTTCTCCCTTCCTTCTAAGTCTCTCCCTACTAGTGCAGATGAACAACTCCTGGACGAGACTCTCTTCCTGATCAACACCCTTGATCCATGGTACAGTGATGTCATTGTGTATCTCTATACATCCACATTCCGATCCGCATTGACTAAGGATGATTGCCGAGGGATTCGGCATCACTCCCAACCCTACAATATTATTGGCGATACTTTATACCGTGTCGGTGTCGATTCAGTTCTTCACCAATGCCTTACTCTCGAGGAGGCTGAAAGAGTTCTCAATGACTGTCACTTCGGGCATGTGGTGGTCATATGTCTAGCTATGCTACCGCCCAAAAAAACCTTTGCACTGGTTATTTCTAGCCATCCACTTTTAAGGACTCCATTCTTGTTGTTCGCAAGTGCCATGAATGCCAAATTTACCAATGCAAGATGCGCGCCCCACCCGCTCACCTACACCCCATCATTATCGTTGGTTCTTTTTCCAAATGGGGCATCGATTATATGACATGTAGCCCTCATTCGTCCGGGGGGCATGGCTATATTATCGTTGCTATGGATTATTTCACCAAATGGGCTGAAGCGATGCCTACATACTCTGTAGACGGTAAAATGACGACTCAATTCCTTTTAAATCATGTTATTTCCAGGTTCAACGCACCTCAAGCCATTGTCACAGACCATGGCTCCGATTTCAGAGATAACATGATGGCTGAGTTGACATCCGCGTTGGGTTTACGCCACGATGGCTCAACCTTGTATTACCCTCAGGCTAATGGCCAAGTTGAAGCTGTGAACAAGGTTTTGGTTACAATGCTTCAACGTATTATTGGGATGCACAAGTCAAATTGGCATGTCATGCTCTTTTCAGCTCTGTGGGCTTATCAAACCTCGACCAAAGACGCAACTGGTTTCACACCATTCCAGCGAGTCTATGGTCTGGAAGTAACATTTCTGATTGAATGCGAGATTCCTTCGCTCATGCTAGCTGTTGAACTTCTCCACGAAACATCACCTCAGGAAGAACACCTCTTATATTTAGAACGACTGGATGAGACTCGTCATCTCACTGGTTTGGTTATCGAAGCACAAAAGAAACGGGTCAAGTCCCATTTCGATCAGTCAGCCTCCCCTCGTGTGTTCTCTGAGGGTGATTTGGTTTTACTGTATGACCAAGCTAATAATAAGCTGGGGGCAGGCAAGTTCAAACCCATGTGGCATGGGCCCTACATTGTGAAACGTGTTTTGCAAAAATGGCCTATGAGCTTATTGATTATGAAGGAAATCCTCTGGATAATCCCTGAAATGGGCTTTACCTCAAGAAGTACTATGCATAGGTTATATTGCATGGTTACTTGTGTACATTAGTGTGTCATTCATTTTTGTGCAGTGTGGTTTGGTGTGTTAATTTTCAAACAACTTTCTTGTTTACTATGTTTTCCTTGCTTTGCTGATGCCTGTGACTCCCCACATCGGTTTTGCTGATGGTGCTTGCTGTAGTACCCAGAACCTATTATCCATGGCATGGGCTATTTATGACCCTAACAGTGAGTTTATTGACCTTCAAGGTATCTGTTTAGGTCGCACAACTAACAACATTGCTGAATACAGTGCGGTCATCGATATGTTGTCAGAAGCCATTACTCTTGACATTCGAGAGTTGGTTGTCAACCTGGATTCACAACTTGTCGTCCTTCAACTCAACGGGCAATATTTCATCAAAAACCATCAAATATTGAGAATGTATCTCCATATTCATCTACTAGAAAGGCATTTTGATTACATTAAATATCATCATATTCCTAGACGCATGAATACATTGACAGATGCATTAGCTAATTATGTGTTGGATAGACATCTACGAAACATGTGAAAAGATAAAACAAATCATTTGTACCATAGTAAGCAAGAAAATACAACACACACACACACACACACATATATATATATATATATATATAGTGATAGTGTTTGATACATCAAAACCCCAAAAAAAAATATATGTGTCCAAAATAACATCGGCGGCTAGCAGGCCTCATATATCTGTGGCACACAGGCCTCATATATCCATGGAACACAGGCCTCAAAAAATGTAAATGCTAGACCCAGGAACTAATCAGCATGGTGATCGTGGTAGCATGACACGACTCGTGCAACACAAGTCAACAATCGGCGGATCTGATCCGATACTCCCACCGTGTGTCTTTGGTACTTGCGAGGAATGTCTCCCACCTGAGCATACTCTAGGATACCAAGAGTCAACCCCTCAAGGTTCCTCGCGATCTCCTCCTTGTTGTCACTCCCCTCTTGATAAGGAGCGACAACATCAATTGGGTGGGTGACACGCCTGGTTATTGGGGACATCTCGACGCTCTAGTCCAACGTCTGCATTAACAAAGAGAAATGTTATAAACACATATATATAAAAAACAATTAAAAAATCACAAAATTAAAAATTGTTTTTTACCTTCATCGTCAAAGTCCTCTCCATTTGGTAGTGGCATGTCCAAATATCCATGGAAGTCGGTGACACTGTATGGCCAGTCCTCCACAACGATCTTCTGTCATCGTAGCCATGAAAAGAATGCAGGTTTGTACGACATGTGCTGGCCACCAGTGATCCTGGACATCAAACGACTCCAGCGGGCCATCTGTGGGCCGCGTGGCATGGGAGGATCTACCTCAGTCAAATGGTACTGGAACAATGGCACCCATTCCAAGAAAAAGATCACTAGTATGGATCCGAAGAAAAATTGTTTCAGATTGCCCGCCTTAGCTTTGGTCAGCTGATGTTTTATGTTGATCATCATGGCCTCTTCCCAGTTGAAGATCGTCGGTGCTATGCAGTCGATGACATACAGGAATTTTGACTTGTTAGTCTCATGCACTGCTTGGTACCCCGCCACTTTGTTGATAGTCAACAGTAGCACTCTTAGTGTCAGATCCTGAATGGTGGAAATCTCAATCTTACCACTCTTGGATTTGAGGGCTTCAGGGCAATGTTCGGCGAGCAACATGGATATGCTTGCCCCAATCGGTCGTGACCCATATAAGTTGACTAGTTCCCCTCTTCGGGACAGTCCTGTGATGAAATATATGTCTAAAGTTTCTAACTCCAGCTCCTGGTCACTAATGACGAATATCTCTCGATTTATGTCCCAGAGACTAATCAGGTACTGAAGCAACTCAGGTTGGGCCCGCATCCCTAGCATGAGAAAGAATTTGAGGAGCCCACAGGCCCTCAAATATTCTAGGCAATTTGGATCATTCAGTGCCTGGGTGTCCACATCCTTGTACTCCCGTTCTTTCCAGTCTACCATTTTCGACGATTATTTCATGCAAAAACCATAGATTTAAGTCAATA
Source organism: Pinus tabuliformis (assembly GCA_031772625.1). Taxonomy (NCBI): domain Eukaryota; kingdom Viridiplantae; phylum Streptophyta; class Pinopsida; order Pinales; family Pinaceae; genus Pinus; species Pinus tabuliformis. The sequence goes on from CM062820.1 coordinate 1,096,008,925, forward strand.
ACCATTTTTGACCCATCAATTTCAAATTTCAAATTTCAACGGTGGTTTTAAGGGGAAATAGGTTTTTTCCCTATTCACGGCGCCGATGCGCCTGTTTTAAAAATAGTTGTGCCAATGGTGCGATAGGCCATGTTAATTACCCTCGGTTGGCGCGATTCTATGCCTGGAAGTTGCGCCAATCGAGGGCGAAAAACTTTTAATAAATACTTCCTCAAAAATTCCAAAAATGGTTAAAAACATGAATAAATGGTATGAAAATGAAGCTTAGGGCTTTGGCTCTTACCTATAACTAGCGGCTTGACGAATGACCTCCCAGATATCCCACAATCTGCTCCGGAACAATTAGGGCAAAAGTGAGTAAAAGGTATTTCACAACAAGTTAAAATAGTAAATGGTAAAAAATATTTACTTTTCCTCCTTTTTATTCAGTTTTTCATGAAATATTGGGTTTTTGTAAATATTTTGACCTATTTTTCCTGAAGAATTGGATAATGCACTTTACCTTTTTGCGTAGCAACAGGTGATGGATGTTCGACGATGATACTGAGTCACATTTAAGCTCTTTTCTCGACTCGTTAAACTCTTATAAAAATATTGGCAAGTATTTTTCCCTTTTGACTCATAAAAGAGAATAAAATGGGGGGTCCACTTTCAAGCTCTTTTCCGACCCTTTAAAAACGAAAAGCTAGCTGAGCCCTTGTCGTTTCGAACTTGTTAATGGATGCGAAACGTCGTGTGCCCTATATAAGTTTACCCCTTTTTCGGGCTGGGAGGCACCTTTTACGAAAAAGGTACTCCTTGACTGAAATGGTCAAGTGGTTCTCTCGAGTATTGTTTTATATCTTTTTGGGCTCGAGAGACACAAATGTACGAAAAGGGACCATGTGGAGTAAATTTATTTTTTGTGTCTTTTTCAAACTCTCTAAACATGAAAAAGATACTGAGTTACACCTTTTTGGACCTGTTAAAATATTAAACGACATTGGATTCGTCATCATGACGACCATGAGCTTCTCCTTCCTAGGGCTTGTTAAAATTACTAGGTCGGATTCGTTCAAAGGATGAACTTACAATGCAATCATATGCTATCCCCTTCAAGTTTGTGATTAAAAATAATTGGGGTACCTGCCGGAAATGGTGGGGGAAAATTTGGAAATCTAATCAGTTGTGTCGGCAACTCACTCTTGAACATGACACTTTCTGCTTGATGTTGGGTTGGGATATCCTCCTTTGTATCGTTGACCTTCCTCGGTTGGGCCATTCATTTTTTCATTCCATTTGATCTCTGCCACATCATCATGACCACTGATCCTATGGATCCAAAAGTTGCCAAACTTCCAGTCGTGTCGCCGATATGTTCAAGAGTTGTCCTTCTACAATTACACTTACCTCTGATTCTCTGTATCATGCAAAATTATTTTACATCCTTTTGTCTCATTTCGATGATGTGGGATACATTATGGCTCTCCTTCGACATGGTCGCTTCCTGTCGACTTCAGCTCATTATCCGGGAAGTTGATCGAGAGACTCCCTTCCAATACCTTAGAGATTGCACGCCCTAATGGCAAGTTCTTTGTACTCGAGGACAAGTTCACATCATTGGCTTTCGATCGAGTGATTTCACGGGTGTTCGAATTTAGTTCCTCTATTCACATTCCGTGGATTGTGCTGATAGTACCTTGAGGACCATTGTCATTATTGGTGGTTTCTATTGCACTTGTTAACAGTTTACATCATTGACTGGTAATCAAGTGACTTTCTAGCATGTTCGACGTCAACACATCTATTCACATGTTAGAATTTATACTTTGATCGGGTCATGTTGGAGCGCAAGACCTTGGACTCAGATCATAAAAGTCCAGGTTGCGAAGTGATGTGACATGGTTATGTTGATATACATGTCTCTTTCAGATGGATGGCTGTGACCATACCATGAGTTATCATATGTGATCCTTCTCGTTATTGGATGGCTGCAACCATACCTTGGTTTCGTTATGATCCTCTTTAACGGATGGCTGCGCCCATGCCTGGATCCATTTACATGATCATTCTCTGGATGGCTACGTCCATACCATGATTCATGTATCATTTGACAGAGTTTTCAGTTATGTATATGTATCTGTACTTGCTTGCAGGTTTTCCAACGACAGAATCTGGTTCCCCGCACTGATTCATAAATCATTTCATCCCTCACTCTAGTTCGACCTTCACGCTTTAGGGGGCATCTATTACACAAAATTTTGTCACTGTCCTTATACTACCCATTCCTTGATCCTAGAGGACCTCTGTAGTGGACCCTACATGCTTTCCCTTCATGAAGAAACTCACATTGTGTCCCTCTTCATGAGCAGAACAATTCCCTTTAGCACCATTTCCCCAAAATCTTCTGCTTTTCCCAATTTACAAGACTGGAACTAATGGCCCTTGTCCTCCTCGCACTGATATGCAGGGATTAACACTGTCCCTAGTGTCGACCGGAGCGACTAAGCTTTGTTCCAGTCATGCCGGTCCTCTTATGGAAAGTTTTTTAAATAAAGAGCCGAAGCTTCCAACTCTAGAAGCTTTGTAACGAAAGTCTGGTAAATGGTTTGGCCAGATGGGGTCGAGGATGTCAGTTTGGGCTCCTTTCCCCTATAATGATGGAACTACCTCAAGAGATAAGACCTTCTCCCATGAGAAAAGGATCCATCTCCCATCCATTCATGGTATATAAACCTCCCTTTTTCCCAAGCACAAGCTAGTGTTGAAGTGTTAATGTTGGTGTGCTAATTAAGTTTGGAGTAAACAAAAACCTATTCATAGTTGTAGCTCTCAAGTTTTGTGAGGGAGAAGTGTGAATTTGGTTTAGTGTGAAGCCTAAAGGGAAGAGCCTTGAAACTATTATTGTTGAGGCCATCATGGAATACTAACAGAAGTGTGTGGGAACCTGGTTTTGTCAAAGGAGAACGACAACATCAAGACAATGGTTGTAATCTCTTCTTGATTCAATATATATGAAACAATCGATTGATTTCCTACATGACGTGTCATTTGACATGTTCATGGCTTAATGTTTCTTTAGTTGTTAATTAGGTTGATTTATAATTTGTCTATTATCACGGTTGTTGTTTGCTGTTGTTTACTTGTTTCAGGTGTTTGAAGAAGGAAACGAGAGATAACTGGAGCGATCAAGCAAGGACATCATCAAACAGGATAAGCGTACTAAGAGGTAGGACCTATTAATTGGTTCTAAAATAAGGAAATATTCCATAGAATGTTTCAGTTGTGGCTAGACCCATTATTGGGCTAGAGGAATTGTTTGTGTCCGCACTCATAATTTTACTTCACCACACCATGAGGTCTCATTTTCCTGCCTATTAAAATCGAATCCCTTCATATGAGTCACGTGTACTTTACCACCACATCGCCTTTGCACTTATCAACTTAGGTGTAGAGTTTTTTCATGAGTAATGATTATTTACTCATGATTTTATGGTCCCCTTTGGGCCTTCCCCATGCGACAACATCATAGAGTCACCCCTGCATCCATGGAGTTTGTCTAGAGTCCCATTGAGTCTTGTTATAGTAAATCATCCATATTTCGGTCACATTCATCCCATTTCGCTCAGATTTGGCCTCCAACTATTCTAACCTATCTTCAAAAAGCCTCTACCTGAGTAATTGACCATCCCCTCTGAATCGAGTCAATCTTTTCCAGTTCAACCATGCATATTATCCTCTAACAAGGGAAGTCATTAGTCCACCGCTCATATTTTTCCTTCATCATCATCCCTGGTGTCAGTCTATTAGTCACATTAATATATCCCTCATGCCTTTGTTGAGAAAACCTCATTGCCTCAACTTTGGCAGACCCTCTTCTGTTGACATCAACACATATACTCCATTAGAGCACTATAAAGGAAATCATTATTTCCCTTCAACTTAATTATTTCTCACGCGCTCAACTTTAGCACATTATCGCACGTTCGAGAATCATACACTTGACAATCCAATGATCCCACATATTGTACTAGTATTTCAGAGGTTTGTGTGAGTTGTTCCATACCTCATGAGGGGTGGCCCTTCAAGTAGCCCTCCACACGCCCAAATGACAAAAAATTATGAACTAGGCTCAGTTTTTTTTTTTTTTGTTTTTTTCGTTGATTTGACTAGCTCGGTTTCCACCGATCATAAAGCCCATCGCATGCATGTATCCTTCAGATAGCCCATTCAGGTCTTCATATCCCTTTCCTATTCAACAGGGCTTCTTCGGTTTTGATCCACCCCTTCCTTTCAATTTGGGGGCATTATGTCTCATGTACTCAGATTAATAGATGTTATTGTATCTAGTCCCGGACTTTGTTTTCTAGGCAAAATATGTATATGGGACTCGTTGTATCATTGTATAATTTTCTGGCCCATTGATGCCAACATATCATGTATCATATACTCTGTTGCTCAGACCCACATTGCTGGGAACATAATTATTATTTATACTTAGTTATCTTAGTGGGTGTGGGTATGCCTCCCCCGCCTCATTTGAGATTACGTACTTACCAATAAAAGGAGACTTATATCAGACAAGTAGGTCTCGTCCCATCCAATCTTAGTCCTTACTTGCATTGTTTCAGTGCTCTTGTGAAAGTGAAAACTACAACATATTTCAGTCATACGATTTTATCCTGACACTCTTACGTTGGGGGGAAATCTGTTATCACCCCATAAATTTTCACCTAGACATTTCTTACTAGGTTGATCGAAATGCACCATGTAGGATGCGTTTTACCTTGGTAAAACCCACCTTCACCATAGGAAATAATTTAGTGAACCATTTTCCTAAATTATTTCTCATTAAAATCCAAAAACCCAATGAGAATAATTAAATAAATCATTATTTATTTAATATTCTCTAGAAGTAATTATTGAATTATTATTTTATGATTATTTCTGATCACTTTTGACTTAATCACCATGGAATAATTAAATAAATCATTATTTATTTATTATTCCATATTTATCCTCTATTTTCCTTAAGAGATAATTGTTAAATCAAATTAATATTTGTCCTGATCCTCACAAAGTAATTAATAAATAAATTTTATTTGTTAAGGCTATCAGTAAGGCTGAGAAACTATTAGAAAATTTTTCTATCAGAGTAAAGCAAGAAAAGGACAACTTTAGAGCCCTTCACTTGCAGAATGAAAGCTTCAAAGAATTAATTGTCAAATTAGGAGTAAACCCAAATGATAAATCTGTTGTGGAAGCTATATTTAGGGCTCACAATCCGAGATCCAACACTTCAGCCAAAATCTGAAAATACTTTCATCTGATCATGTACATCCAAAGAGCTAACCCAGGTAGAGAGTGAAAAATAAATCCTTGTTGAAAATGGCAACAAGAAAATCCTGATTTAATTTTCCCTTGAATTAAATTAGGAGAAAATTGTAATTCCAAATCACAAGACAACAAGAATGATTTAACTAAGTTGCTTTCACTTGGTCGGCTCAGTTAATTCGCGTTGAGGGCCTAACTTGAGTCATGTAGAGTTGTTCCTAAATTTTAGGAGCCTAGGTTGATTCTAATTTGAGTTGTAATAGTTTAATTCAGTCAAACTAAGTTAATGTCAGTTAAACTAGTTCCAACTATTGGAGGAACTAGTAGGAGGTACAACAGTGGGGTGCAACTTCATGTGTTCAACCAGTTAACTAATAATTCAACCATAATTAACTCATGCATGCATGAAATTCGAGTTACCTAGTTGAGATTGGAGTTCAAGGGAAATGTACTATTAGTTGTATAATTTTCCAATTTGTACAGGTGGTGCATGAAGTCAAAGAAAGGGCCTATAGGGATTGCACAGTTATAGATGAGGAATTTCCCTAATTAATAGGGGGCTAATTCCTTGAAGAGAAATGCAAGGAAATAGGAGCTTGGAAGACAACAAAATTGGCTAAGTATTGGCCAGAGTCAGCTTGTGAGGCAGTGAGATAGATTGTATTAGTGTAGAGGATGCTTAGGCTTGAGAAAGAATTGTAAATCTTCTCTATTTTTTCTAATCTAATGCAATATACAGATAGGAAGGGGTTTTCAGAAGAAATATTTCCCCTTAGATAAATATCTGAGCATATGTGATTGAATCTTGTCTCATGTTTTGTGATTTCTCGATCAATTAATTGTTTTCGCTGATGAGTAGAGTAGATTCAAGTCTCTTGTTTTAGCATATTACATAAGAATTTTGAATCTACAAGGAAGTTATACATGGTATCAGTGCAAGAATCACAATAAAAGAGAAGAATTCAAGTTTGTCTTTGCAGGTAAATCAAATTTACAGGATCATTCTTTAGAGCTAGCAGGGTGTTGTTCTGTGGATTGAGACTTGAGTATGCCCTTGAGGGTAGTTCAAATTATATTGCTTGGAAGGATAAGATGGAGGTAGTGTTGGAAGATAACATGCTAAAGGAATTCATAGACAATGATATTCCTAAGCCTCCAACAATTGATGCTCAAGTTCTTGTAGAGTGGAAGAAATGTGTGGCAAAGGCGAGGAGGATCATATTAGAAGGAGTTCGAGATCATATTTTCTCGAATCTCCATGGGAAGGATACCCCATATGAAATGTGGCAAGCATTGATAGACTTGTTTCATAACAACAATGACCACAAGAAGCTGAAACTGAAGGAAATTCTTTGAAAAATCAAGATGGAGAAGGGTGACACAATACCAAAGCACTTGAGCAAGTTCACCCAATGTCAGGATGAACTTGGGAGTGTTGGTATTATAGTTGTTGAAGATGATCTGGTAAGCCTAGCACTTCTAGGCCTTCCCAAGAGCTAGCACAACTACTAGGATTTGTTAAATGGGAGGGAGAAACTACCAAATTGGGAGCATTTGTGGTCCAACTTGGTGTAATAAGAGATAAGGCAGAACACCAAAAATGAAACCTCATCCAAGCATGACGGTGAGGAGAACTTTGCCTTGGATGGAAAGGAAAGGAAAGGGAAAGGGCATAAATCCCAATCCAAAGGAGGTTCTGGTTAGGAAGGAAAGAAGAAGGAATTTTTGAATATTAAATGTTTTTTCACTGTCATGAGCTGGGACATTATTGTTGTGGGGAAAAATGCCTATGCAGGACGATCCTATCCACCTAAGGTGTGACAGTACCTTAGCAACAAACGAATACAACTACTTCGGTTTCTTCCTTTATGAAATATGAAAGAGAGGAGATTAGTGGACTTACCGTTATCTTTCGGTTGTCCCTCGATCTAGATCCTCTCCTCTTTGTGTGTCCACAACTACTTGCCTCCTTGCTTTTGCTCCCACGAGATCACAAGAGAACAGCTACCTGTGACAAGAGAACAACTACATGCAACAAGAGAAGGACACAATACAAAGGCAAATATACATATTCATAAATGATTCAGGATTAGAAGTAAATCAAATATACTAATGCAAATCATACAATAAACACCAGCATATAGGAAAGAACCAAGAAGCTTTATTGATTGATAAACAAGGTTCAGGAAGAGATACAACCCAAAGGGTTCGAACCCAGCATCTCCTTCCCAGCAGAATGGAATTCCTTCTTCAGCCCCTTTCAAAGCATAAGCACCCAATGATCTAACCACAATCCAACAACAATTCTTTGCAATTACAATATTCCAGCCTCCCATGACCTCCTGAGAGAGATCTATATATAGGAGTTTTGGAGAAAGGATGAGTCAGCTTGAGGCTGGCATGGAGCTGACTAGTGTCCTCTCCCACTTCAGTTCTTGAGTCCACTTGGAGGTTCTTGCTTCCACTTGGAGATTTGGAACCTCTTACTCATCACCAGTCGAATTCCTTGATCCAAGTGTCATTTTGGAAGCTTCCTGGGCATTGACACCTTGAGAAATGAGTCTGCCACTTGTCCAGTTACGCTCAGCGCAGGTAGCCTTCTTTGCAGTTGACATTCAGCGCAGGTAGACAGTGGAGCAGTTGACATTCAGCGCAGATGCTCAGTGGAGCAGTTGACATGATCCAGAAATGGCCTATTTTTGAGTGTTTTCAGGTGGAGAACTTTTGTGAATTGCTGTGGTTTGCTGGCCTTGTTCCTCTAGGGGTAGGAACAACATGTTTAGGGACTTTGGGATCCATTAATTATTGACATTTCATGCTCAGTGATGTAAGGCACAAAAATGTCTATAACAGTTGCCCCCTAAAGTATGAGGCCGTTTATCGGGTGAAATGCTTTATCCAGGGGAGTCCGAAGTTCATCCATTTGCTGGGAGGAGACCTGTAATAAGATACAATACAATACATTATGATTCATACAGCCTTCATGATCTAGCTGAGGCGGGCATTCCCATGTTCAGCTTTATAAATTCATTTTGGTACATAGAACAGACGATCGTCTGATGGTAGACTGATAATTCTGGCGAAACTATCATCCTTTGAGTAGGATGATCATCTGCTGCAATGATGTACATGTCAAATGTCTTTATATTTCCTGAATATATATCGCAGCCCGGATGGATGAAACTAGATCCGGGGTCTTCAATCTCGTTCGATCTTCACTCTAAGTACAAGTCGATCCATGTGAGAATTGCGTTGAAGTCGAACATGGAAAGACATCGTTTGATTACCGGTCAATGATGTAAACCGTTAACAAGCGCGAGAGGAATCACCGATAATGATAATGACCCTCAAGGTACTGCAGTACAATTTACGTGGTGTGAATAAAGGACTTGGCGTCGAACACCACGCAAAATCTTCTGGTCGAAGGTCATTGATGTATACCTGTCGCCGGAAGTGAGAAACTTGCCATTGAGGCATGCAAGCTTCAAAGTACTGAAGGGGTTGTTCCTAGATCAACTTCTTGGATAATGAGCTGATGTCGACAAGAAGCGATCCGTCAAAGGAGGGCCTTAATGAATCCCACATCAGTGACATGGAACGGAGCTAATGATTTTAATGGAGGTGAAAACAATCTGTGACATATGATTCAGGGTGGCGGTCATGAAGTGGATGAAGGATAATGTATGGCAGTGGATGGGACCTGGTTGACTCTTTCTGAACGACTTCTCTTGAACATATGGCGACACTGATGCGATGGATTGGTAGCATTACCCCAAATATGGATGGTGTGGCAAAGACCATGGTGATGTGACCGGTGAATGAAACAACCCAACCCGATGTGGTACGGAGGAAAAGTGTCATGTTCAAGAGCGACCTGCTACCATCAAAGACTTCTTGATTTTTCCCAATTTTTCCCCAGTCATTGCTGACCAGTACCTCTTTATTTTTGTCAAGCTTGAGGAGGATAACATATGCTTGTTCTATAACCTGCCCTTCGGGCAAGCCCATCGCTATGTTTTAATGAGCCTAGCGATAGGGAAACTCGTTCTCGTCTAAAGACAAGTTTGTCGCTATTTAGTGATTTTAACGAGTCTAACGACAAGGAAAACTCGGCCCTTTTCATTTTTAGAGAGTCTGAAAAGGTACATAAAGTTAACTCCAAAATTCCTTTTTCGTCATCTAATCCCTTAAGTCCGAAAAAGTATAAAACAATACAGAAGGGATGAGTTTTCGATAGTTTTAATGAGCCGAACAAAACAAGCGCTCGATCTTTTTGTGCAATAATCCCTCAGGTCCAAAAAGATTAAAATCTAGAGGAGGGATAGCTCTTCCGGTCGTTTAACGAGCTGGGAGGCCAAAACTCGGCAATCTTTTCATATTTTACGAGTCAGTTGAAAAGAGCTTAAAGAAGACTCATCTTCTGAGGAACGAGTGATGAACAGGGTTAGCAGCTGATTCCAGGTACAGGTTGGAATTTTCCAATCACGGCAGTGTCACAAGGATGGCTAGGTGAAATCACTCTTCACAGCTGTTCCTCAAAATGGGTAAACAATCATATGGAGGTAAACGATTGGCCAAATGAAAAAGTGGAGGTGAAAGTGCACAAACACGACCAAGGCTTTTATGGTTGATCAGGTTACTTTCTTAATGGTTATTTACCGGGATGGGTTCATTTTTTAACGAGCTTGAATGTGCCAAAACACTGCTCAATCTTATGTTTGTTTTTTAACGAGCATGAACTATGTGCTAAAACTGCTCGAATCTTCGCTTTTCTATTTTTTAACGAGCATAAATTCCGCGGTAAAACTGCTCGATATACCAGTCATATGATATGAGTGTCTCAATGGAGATTGCTATTTTTTAAGGAGCTTCATCTCTCTTGTGCTTTACTCCTCATCCTTTCTTTATGCAAGTTCGGAAACGGCTAACCCAAAAAACAGATAAATAACCGCTCTTTCCTTGCACTCCAAAAGGTTTGCATGCCCCCAGGTATAAAATACAATTTCAAGGTTGCCCCTCCTCTTTCTCACCTCTGCTTTTCTTTGGGTGTTCACAGCTACTTGTCGTCTTGCTAGTTCAGTTTTAACGATACTTGTCTTCTCGTTAGTTTTAACGGGTCTATACGATACTTGTCTTCTCGTCAGCCCAATTTTCAATAGATTTTTCGCAAGATCGCAAGAGAACAGCTACTTGCGACAAGAGAGCAGCTACTTGCGACAAGAGAAGAACACTACTCAAAGACAAAACATTTGTGTTACTGAGGGAGGCTTACCTCTTTCTGGTTACCCGAAGATTGTCTCGTTAGATAAAACACTTCCTTGGCCTACCTTTTTCAGGTTACCTAAAGATTGTCTCGTTAAACAAAACACTTCCTCGGCAATGCCTACCGAAATAGACAAAGGTGGGCGACGGGTCCCGTCCTTCCCAAGTACCTTGACAAAAGAATCCTATTCTAGAACAACCCTCTTTCCTCTACGGACGGGGTACGGACTAGTCATATTCTCTCGCGGAAATTCTACCTTATACCCAAAGTTCTCTGCCGAAGCAGACCAGGACGCATGCCCCCTGGGTTCCAGTCATGTTCTCCCGGATTACTCGCACTCATCAGGAGGACGGACTGTGGTTTGAGACACTTCTTGCATGAATAGACCATTTAGGGATGGTATATGACTATTTGCGATGTGTGATCCGGGAAACGAAAGTTGGTCCACGAGCTTGACCATTCTTCCTCCATGCGGAAAACACATTACTCTAAAGAGTGAGGAGACTACTGCTCCTATGCAATATATATAGTCTCGTCCAAGGAGTAGGTTATAATCCAAGGGTCCTTGAACGACCATCACGTTCATTTGAACGGTCTTCCCTTTCAATGTTATTGGTACATTGGGGAGGATCCCTAAAGGGCAACTGGTTCCCTTATCAAAGCCTGATAGATTTCTCATTTCAGGAAAAAGCGCAGGCGAACCAAGCGCTTTCCAAGCAATAGAGGAAAGGATACTCACAGATGCCCCTTCATCAATAATTGTACCAGCCATTACCATTCTGTATATTTGTACAATGATTCTGAATGGTATGCTAGCTGGCAAGCGGGGTCTGCCTAGTTGGTTCCAGTTAAAGGACACAACCAGGTTGCTTGGTGGTGGGACCGAGTAAACGGCCGGATAGCGCTCTGATGAACTTCCTTCCTGCGATAAAGGAATGGCGGCATTGCCCCCTTGATCATCAGAGTCAGTGCTGATGAAGAGAATTTGGACGGTATCGTCTTTATTCTCCTCTGTGATGGTGTCATTCGAAGATAGAACCTCTGAAGGCAAAACCGGGTCAACTGCCGTTTCAACCTTTAGACTTTCGTCAGGTATGGATTCAGACGGTTCATCTTCGATGACAGGTGCTTCGGCTGACCACCTGGACGGGTCAACCGGATTCTCAACTAGTGAGGGACTTGGCAAGAGTTTTTGATATCCAGGAGGAAGATTCGCTCGTAATATCGGGCGATCTTCCATAACTCTTTTCGCCTTGTCTAAGAAGGGACAACGGTGGATGCCGTGATCGCCTTCACACAGTCTGCAGGGAAATTTAGCTTTCCCGCTCTGTCCTGGAGCTTCACTCCCACTAGTTGACGGTGAACAATCGACATGGCTATCAGAGGTCGATGCTACCGAATTGTGCAAATGGGGGGACCAGTCTCTTAGTATCCGGGGGATACATGGACAATCTCTATGGAAGTGGTCTCCCCTGCATATGACGCATGGCGATTTAGGCCTTACGAGTGCTGTGTGTGGATTTTTGTTAGATGACGCTTGTTTGCCCCCAGTCGTCTTAGGCTCCTTCTGCTTCTTTTCTTTCTTCTTCTTCTCCTTAGGAATCCGGTTCTTTGAACGACCAGTTCCATCAAGCGAAGAGGAAGGAGGAGAGGAAGATGAAGTGGAAGGCTGGTGGGCAACTCTTGTCTGATCTAACTGTTGACTCGACTGTTCAGGAATGGTGGTATTCTGAACGACATTGGTTGAAAAGAGCCATACTGGTAGGCCAATTGTCAGTCCTTGAAGCGACAATGTGGCCATGTGGGGCGCACCAACATCTCCCCAAGAGGAGAAAGGACTAGGATTCCCATCAAGGGGAACTCCTTGTTTGGTGTGCTCCATCTCTTCAACCTAAAGATCAATGCGGGAATAAGGGTGATTGTTCTGTTTAAAATAAATTGTTAACGACGCTTTAGACACAACTTGCTTTTTCAGTTTTAAAGAGTCGAGAAAAAGCTAAAGATGACTCTAGTCTCCTTCGATGTTTTAACGAGCCCGAAGTGACAAATGCTCGGATGGACTTTTTCTGTTATAGAGTCTGAAAAAGGCCAAAAGAAACTGCTTTGGAGATCTAGGTAGAGGGTGTGCCAAACTTTTCGCAAAACCACAGAATACTTTTTACGGTACGGGTGGTCGATCTTCGTGAATGCTGTGTTCACTGCATTGCGATCAGTAGGGCGGCCGACACGGCTTCCTAAGGATAAAGGATATATGCCTATAGGGGTCTCCCAATATATACGCAACGGTACGTGGGAGCACAAGTCCGTATTAGTGCTATCGTCCCTCAGGAGGAATCACCCACCTTCTTAGAGATCGACAGTCACTACGTTTAATGACGCCGGAACACGTCTCTACCTAGATCTCTATGTTGTGCGTTATGTTGCAAAGCGTTGTTAGGTTCATTCAATATATTTTAAGTTGATCTTTTTAAAGTTTGTCTTTCAGGATCACCACGAGATGTATTGGTACAAATTCCTAAATGCAGTCTAAGATGATAAGCAAGCTTTATAATCTTTCAACTTTGAAAATCCTAGCTACTGAGGGAAAAGAGAGCGACTATCTTTTCTCAAAGAGCAATCAGCACACTCTAATGCACTCTTCCTAAATCACACATGCAAACTTATCAAAATGCAAATGCACAATGCAGGTGTTTGTTTTCACTTTCTTAGTATAAATGCCTACAAAGAAAGCTTTTTGTACAACTTTGAATTTGCTTTTAAATGACTGTAAAATAAACAAGTTTACTTTTTCCAAAATCAGCAAGGGTAGAAGAGATTACAAGCACTTTGCGATTTTTCGAAAGGAATACTCGTTTCGACACTTAAAAGTGACAAATTCAAACCAATAAGTAAAAGCAAATGATAATCAAACTGCAAACAGCCAATGAACTCTCTCCTAAGATCACAATCAATCAATCAATCAGATCTGAATCAAGGCTACAGGATGACTATTTTGCTCATGCAAAGGAAAACTGTAAATGTTGCCACAAACACATAAAAACACTTACAGTCTTTTTGTACAAAAATGAGGCGGAATTCAAGCAAAGAAAAGGGGTTTCAGAGGTGGTACCTATGCTGGTTAAGGGCTGCAAAAACAGAGATCAAACAGGGCAAAAGACAGCAAGGAACCCCAGCTGCACAAGGCCACACTGGTTCAACGCAAGTGTAACACTGTCAGTTTGACATTCAGCGCAGGTAGCCTTCACGGGACCTACGTTGAAATGCAGACTGCCTTCACAGTGTCTGCGCTGAAAGGAGAAACTCTCGTTTCTCTTGGTTTCCGGGTCATAAAATGCTCAAAAATCAACTGTTTCAGGCCAAATCAGAAACACAAGCAAGGTATAAACAGAGGGATGCTTTGAGAGGGTACTAAAGACTATCACAAAGGATCATCAAGTCATCTGTGAGTCCATTGTTGAGATCATAGACAAAAACCCAGTGAAGGATCAAAGCAGCAACATCCTACTTTGCAAAGCAGTTCGATTGTTGCTGTTAAGTCTATGAGGTAAACAATGATGCAAACAAACAAAATGACTGAAACAAAGTTCTTCCCCAGTGGAGTCGCCAATTTTTTGTGGGGAAAAATGCCTATGCAGGACGATCCTATCCACCTAAGGTGTGACAGTACCTTAGCAACAAACGAATACAGCTACTTCGGTTTCTTCCTTTATGAAATATGAAAGAGAGGAGATTAGTGGACTTACCGTTATCTTTCGGTTGTCCCTCGATCTAGATCCTCTCCTCTTTGTGTGTCCAAAGCTACTTGCCTCCTTGCTTTTGCTCCCACGAGATCACAAGAGAACAGCTACCTGTGACAAGAGAACAGCTACATGCAACAAGAGAAGGACACAATACAAAGGCAAATATACATATTCATAAATGATTCAGGATTAGAAGTAAATCAAATATACTAATGCAAATCATACAATAAACACCAGCATATAGGAAAGAACCAAGAAGCTTTATTGATTGATAAACAAGGTTCAGGAAGAGATACAACCCAAAGGGTTCCAACCCAGCATCTCCTTCCCAACAGAATGGAATTCCTTCTTCAGCCCCTTTCAAAGCATAAGCACCCAATGATCTAACCACAATCCAACAACAATTCTTTGCAATTACAATATTCCAGCCTCCCATGACCTCCTGAGAGAGATCTATATATAGGAGTTTTGGAGAAAGGATGAGTCAGCTTGAGGCTGGCATGGAGCTGACTAGTGTCCTCTCCCACTTCAGTTCTTGAGTCCACTTGGAGGTTCTTGCTTCCACTTGGAGATTTGGAACCTCTTACTCATCACCAGTCGAATTCCTTGATCCAAGTGTCATTTTGGAAGCTTCCTGGGCATTGACACCTTGAGAAATGAGTCTGCCACTTGTCCAGTTACGCTCAGTGCAGGTAGCCTTCTTTGCAGTTGACATTCAGCGCAGGTAGATAGTGGAGCAGTTGACATTCAGCGCAGATGCTCAGTGGAGCAGTTGACATGATCCAGAAATGGCCTGTTTTTGAGTGTTTTCAGGTGGAGAACTTTTGTGAATTGCTGTGGTTTGCTGGCCTTGTTCCTCTAGGGGTAGGAACAACATGTTTAGGGACTTTGGGATCCCTTAATTATTGACATTTCATGCTCAGTGATGTAAGGCACAAAAATGGTCTATAACAATTATGACACGAAGTGTCCACACAAGAAGGTCGGAAAGAAGCCCTCAGGAGGAGAGGCTGGTGAAGCTATAGCTTCACAATTCGAGTTGGATTTAACACTCATTGCATGCATGGTGACATCAGTGACAGGTAGTGCATGGTATCTATATAATGTAGCCTCATTCCATATGATGGTCAACAAATAATTTTTCAGTGATTTGGAGGAGAAGGAACTCCAGATGCACATTAAGATGGAAGATGCTGGAAGGTATAACGCAACTAGTATCGGTACTATTACTTTTCAGAGGGAGCCTAGTTCTCCTCTTACATTAAAATATGTCATGTATGTTCTGGGTCTGAATATGAATTTAGTTTCAGTTGCTATGTTGGAAGACTGTGTCTATGATGTGATATTTAGCAAAGGAAAGGCTTTCCTTAGAAATATCACCACGGGACAAGTGAAGTGGATCAGGTTTCGGGTGAAGAACCTATACAAATTGGATGTAGAAGACTGTGCTTCTTTGAGAATGATAGCAGAGAAGGTGTAGAGCCGAGACATTGGTGAATTATGGCATAGGAGACTTGGCCATTTGCACCATGGAGCCTTTAAGATCATGCAAAAAATTTCTACAGGACTTCCCAAGGGTGCACTAGAGTAGTGAGATACATGCAAAGGGTGTACACTAGGGAAGTACACCAAATACACCTTTCATGAAAATGACAGTAGAGCACAAACAATCCTTGGAAGAGTTCACTAAGATGTGTGTGGATCGTTCTCAACAGCCTCCACATAAAAGCACACGTATTATGTTATATTTGTAGATGATTTCTCACGTAAGTGTTATATTTTCTTCATGCAGAAGAAAGACCAGACATTCTCCAAATTTTTTGAATTTAAAGAACTTGTTGAGAAAGACACTGGCAGGAAAGTGAAGGCTCTTAGGAGTGATAACAGTGGTGACTATGTGTCGAATGAGTTCAAGAACTTCTGTGCATAAGAAGGCATTCAACGAGAGTTATAGCACCCCATAACCCACAACAAAATGGGGTGGATGAGAGGAAGAAAACAAGTATTGTGGGAGCTGCACAAGCGATGTTACATGATCAGGGCCTACTATTTCACTTGTGGGTTGAAGAATGCAACAAACCTGTATATGTGCAGAGCAAGAGTCCTCATCGGATTCTCAGGATGAGTACACCATAAGAAGCTTTTTCAGGGAAGAAACTAGATGTGTCACACTTCATGATATTTGGTTCATCAGTTTTCTGTCATGTTACCGAGGATGCAAGGAGAAAGCTAGAGCCGTAGCTAAGTTGGGCATATTTGTGGGGTAGACTGATACACCTCATGGCTATCGGGTGTACCTTACATCTCACAAGATGACAATTGTTCGTAGAGATGTGAAGTTCGATGAAGAGAAGGCCATGAGATGTTCCATTGAGAGGGAGATTCAGTTGCATGCAAATGAGGAGATTTTGGCTCCAAAGAAAGAACCTTAGAATGGTGTGGAGAAGCCACAAGAATAGGAGCAAAGAGTGGAAGCTCCCACTCATGCAGAGACATCCAGAGATGGAAGGAAGCGCACTAGGGAAGTTGACATATTATTGCATGATGCTAGAGAGAATATGGGAGCACCCACATCACAGCGTAGGCAGAGGAGGTCACTAGATAGGTACACTAGGTACATGGCTCTGATGAGTGAGATAGTAGAGAAAAAATCATCCTCATTTGAGGAATCAGTGCAGAAGCCAGTATGGGTTGATGCCATGGTGGAGGAATATGATTCCATAATTACAAATAGTGTTTGGGAAGTTTTCCCAAGACCAGAGAATAAGTTAGTGGTAGTTTCGAGGTGCATCTACAAGGTGAAGTAAGTAGCAGATGGAAGCATCAAGAAACACAAGGCCAAATTTTTGGCCAAGGGGTTATCTCAGGTGGAGGGAATTGGTTATGAGGATACCTTTTCTCTAGTATCAAGGTACTCTTCAATCAGATCAATTCTAGCACTTACAACATAGATGGGATGGAAGATACATCAGATGGATGTGAAGACAACATTCCTCAATGGAGAGATTGAGGAGGAGGTGTACATTGAGCAACCAGAAGGATTTGAGACATTCGACAAAGAGTTGCATGTGTGCAAACTCCCTTGCATAGTGGCCAAACTTATTACAAACAAAGCACCTGCCCTTCCTTCCACCCTTAGATCTAGGCTTTCCATTGAAATGACCTTTAGACCCTACATTATTTCTCCTTTTGGCATGAGAAGAGAAAGCAGTGGGGTTGCCTCTATTAGAAGGAATTTCTTGCTCCACAATTCTTGTTTCTTCTTGAATGCATCTCGACATTAATTCTTCAAACCCTGGAATTCGATCATTATTGAGAATAGTGGTTCTAAATATATACCACTCGGGTGGGAGTCCTCCAAGGGTAGTGATAGTAAGTTCCCTACCAGGAATGACCTCTCCAATCGACAGAAGATCATTCTTGCTCTCAGTGATCCTTAAGAAGTAGGATTGAATATCCTCGTCCTTGACCTTCTTAATATCCTTCAACTTATTCTTGAGAAATAAAATTTGATTTGCATCACTAACCTTGAACATGCTGACCAACCTGTCGTAGATCTCCTTGGAGGTGTTCAAATCGGATATGTAGGCAACCAGACGCTTATCAATGGAATCTCTGATAATCTTCTTCGCTTTGACTTCAGCCTTATTGTAATTGTTCTTCGTAGCAAACGATGCATTTGAAGAAGGCTTAGGGATTTTCCCCTTCACATAATCCAACACTTCTTGTTCTTCCAATGTCAAATCAAGAGACATCTTCCATCCATGATAGTCAGACTTTTCACGGAGCTTGTCTTTAGCTGGGAAGTGGGATGAGGAACCCATTGAGCCTTTTGTCCTTGTCCAACTGTCTTTGGTGATTGCTCTTTCACTCTTGCTTGGGCTTTGTCTTCACCTCAACTCTGGTATCATGTTAATTTTTGGTATGTTCTATGCTTAAGAGCAATTTACTACAATTTTTTATTAGCCCAATATCAATATCCAGTTTAGCAATCATATCATCATGATAGTGAATTGCAGATAGAACATAAACATAAACAGTAGAAGACAAGCCAAGATAAGAGGACATAAGATGTGGCACCAACCAAGGACAAACCCTAATGTGGGGAAACCCTTGATCAATTCTTCTTATATTCTTCAATAGTTTAGCAGAGAGAGATAGTACAAATTTATAAATTTGATATTTTATGACAGCAACAGAAAAGCCCTAACCAGAAAAGTCAACGCTAGTTAAACAATGCAGAATTCTTCCTCTAAGCAGCTCAGTCAAAACCAGTCAACTTCGGCCTCCAACAACAAACCCAAACATTCCAAGACAGTCTGAAAAACTCAGTCAAAGTCTGGTCAACTGAAGTCAAACTGCAGCCAGCAACTAGGGCAGTCAACGCAAGTCAAACCAGAGGTCAGATCACCTCGGTTTTCATGCCCAGATCTACGGCCTGCCAAGGAGGAGATGCCTCACCAAAAGAGTAGTCAAAGGGAGGTCAACGTTGTTCAATGCAGCCCAAAAAACAACCTTCTGAAATTCGGTCAATGCAGTCAAACAAAAAGTGTCCTTCCTTTGCACGTGTGAGAGATCGCTGCCTAGATTAGCGTACCCAGTCAAGTGAGGAGAGAGAGATGTGATGAGATGAGATGAGATGATGAAATAATTCCTTGAGGTCTCCTCCTTTTATATGCAACGTTGAGGATGAAATGGGGGTAAAAATGCTTGTTTTGTTTGTTGGCCGACCTTGGCAACTTGTCAATAATACAAATAAATTCATATCTTCATTTTTACATGTCGAAATCGAATGATCTTTAGATCAATCCTACACCTCTCGGAGAGAGGAATCCAAGAAAAATATCAGCTGTCATAAATAAGGTGACCCATATGGAGTTTGGCCCTAGTTGCCAATTTTAACACTCACCAATGATTTCTAACGCCATCTGAAAAAATTATCTCATTCTAGAGGAGAAACCTATGATCACAATTGTAGTGACCTACATCAACATGATTTATTATAGTTAAAAACATAGACATTGTGTCTATTAAGAAAAAAGATGCATTTAAAACAAGGAAACATACAAGTATCACAATCTAAAAATGTGAAAGTATGTGAAAATATATAGCAAGATACATTTAAGACGACAATGGAATTAGAGGGATCATAAATAGTTTGGGTTTTGTCATCTTCCTCTAGATGATCTAGTGAATATTCTACTAACTCATCAATGGTTTCTAATGCCATCTGAAAAAATTATCTCCTTCTAGAGGAGAAACCTATGCTCACGATGGTAGTGACCTACACCGACATGATTTATTATAGTTAAAAACATAGATATTGTGTCTATTAAGAAAAAAATTGCATTGAACATAAGGAAACATATAAGTATCACAATCTAAAAATGTGAAAGTATGTGAAAAAGTATAAAAAGATATGTTTAAGTAGAAATATACTAAATCTCAATGTCATAAGCAAAATTGACAAGAGAAAAGGAGGAAATGAGGTCAGGTATTTACATGGCTAAGGAGTTCTGTTAGAGTTTTTCGTACAACCTGATTGAAAATTCAATTGTACTTAACCAGATGTTATACAACTATTTATGAATTTTTATGAAAATCTATTGCCTTATATTTCAGTATCGTACTTGATATCAATGTTTTTTTAGATCATTTTATCTTACTAGTAATTTGTTTTGGGTAACAATGTTTGTTTTTGTTTCACAGGCATGAGGATCTTTGCATCCCATTTGAAAGGTTTTGACCAGTAAAAGATGTTTATCTTCCCAAAAATTATTATACAGGGTATGGCCATCTTGTTTATTTTAGATATTGTTAATTATGCTTGTTTATAACTTTTGAGGTTTTAGCTTTATGAAATATTGACACAATGTTCATATTATGCATTAATTGGAAATTTATATGAACATCTAATGGTATTCGGTATCACTTTTGATTTTATGTGAGATCATGTTTTTTCATAATTATATTTTGTTTTTTAGTCTATTATCATGGTTTTACTTGTCTTTGTAATAAAAAGCATATGTGGTTGATAAAGTAATAATGCTATTGAGTGTTGTAATTACTTTATGTAAAGGGGCCATCACTAGGAGATATTTCTTAGCAAGGTGTAATAACCCTAGTTGCATTTCCCTGCTTATTTTAAGCATTAAAAATTTAAGTAAATTAAATAGGCTAAGTTGGGGTACACAGATTCCAGAGATGAGGTGGAAGGGGAAAACTGCTTGGAATGTGGACTTGTGTGGCATATTCTGGTAGGTAGACACAAAATAAACTAAGAATGACAAAACAAAAACTAACAAGAAAAAAATCAGAGAGACAAGGGGCAACTCGCATGATTTCACAGGCTAAAGAGAGCTTAGCTAGGCAGGCAAAAATGAGGGAGGAAACAAAATGTGGAAGGCAGGTAAATGCTTCCATGTTTATCATCTTAGGGCTATCTAGGAGATGAGGGTCTATGTTAAAATTGGCAACTAGGGCCAAACCCCAGGTGGGTCACCTTATTTATGGTAGCTGATATTTTTCTTGGATACCTCTCTCCGAGAGGTGTAGGATTGATCTAAAGATCATCTGATTTTGTTAAAATTGGCAACAAATTGCTCTTAAGCATAGAACATACCAAAAATTTAACATTCGACTTGTGGGGTTTACTCTCTGCCTGGTTCACTAGCCCCTTCCATGCTATTAAGTTTATTAACATTCAGAACATGAATGCTCCTGACTTGTAGATTTGTAGAAAATCCATCCAAATACCAAGCCACTCATAGGCACCAACATTGTGGAGAGTAGATCTAGTATACGTATCAGTCAATTCAGCAGGGAGAATTCCTTCTGTAGCTTTTGGAAGTATATTTATTTTTGTAGTTTTCTGAAGTATACATATCTAATTATATCTCGTATACATATCAGTCAACTCAAAAATTCTCAAAGGTTTGAAGTGCAGAAAGAATTCTCCCTGCTATCAAAGGCACTCCTATAAGCATACATGTATCAAAAGTTGAAACAAAGACAAATGTGGGTGTAACAGAGAAAAGAAATGTTGTGATAGTTGATGTGTAAACGTATTTTTATAGCCAACTACATTATGCCTGCCTCAAAATTTCTAGATTCCAAAGAAATCTTGTCTCCCAAGCCTGCAATTTTAAGATCCTCCTAATTTTTAATGTCTCCGATGTGGCCTTCGTACTTTTGTCTTTTTATTCCATGATTTGTTGGAAATAATACTGAGAGGGGGGGGTGAATCAGTATTATCAGATCAATCAAACTTTTCAATTTCATACTCAGAAACATATACGCTACTTCAATTAAGTGAACCCGCGTGTACACGCTACTGTGTCTAATGAAACTCGCGTATATCCAGAGATCTTATAATTCAGTTAGCTTAATCTTCAGTAAATGCATCAGATCATTATTAAGCATATTAACAGTAAACAGGTGCAGAATAACAGAACAGAACATCACACAAGAGCCACACACATGAACACAAAGATATAAGGTGGAAACCCAATGTGGGTGAAAAACACCTGCTGCAAGTCATCTCAATCTTCTTCTTAATAAGAAAATCCTTTTACAATATTTGTACTGGTGCAGTCTTATACCAGTACGGGAGCTACAACCCCCTTTGCTCTTGTACTAGCCGATCCATTTACTAGTACGCAGGCTGCTACCTGCTACAATGCTCCAAAGATCTCCTTTAGCTTTTGTACTAGCTTAGATACTAGTACGTAGGTGCTTGCCTACAATCTTCTCACCTCCAGGTACCACGTTTCATCAATTTTCAGACTGGATACACTGAAGCACACCACATAATCTGTAAGGCCACTTTTCATCCAATTTTCATACTGGACCCATAACTATCATTGAAGCTCAAAACAATCATCAAACTCTGAATCACTGAAACCCTGTTAACAACAGTCACCAGAACACAGAGCAGACACAGAACTCTGTAATAACCATCAGATCCATCTGCAACTTCAAATATTAAGATTTACAATGTATACGCTACTTTGATGAATCAAACCCGCGTGTATACACGCTTTTATCAAAGACAACCCGCGTACAGATCTAAAAATAATTTCTCATAACTTGCAGCTGTACCAGACATCAGTCATACTCATAACACTTATAGAACAATACATGCGTTAGTATGTAGATCTAGAATAAGCATCATAAAGATATTTCAAACCATTTGATCCCGATCTCTCCTTAGATCTAGTTCTCCATCAACAGGTGAGATCTCTCCTTAGCTTAGATCAAGCAATGCATCATCAACCCATAACCCTGCATACTGGATCTAATGCTTCATCAGATATTCAAGACATTTCAGATACACTTGCCTAATGATTTCCTTCTCCTTATATAGCCTTAGGCCTTGTTTAATACCAAGAGCCAAAACCATAGAAATCCAATACCATCAACTTCAAAACTAGGGATCGACACGCCTGTCGAGACACAATGGTCCGAAACCATAGGCACAACTTCCAAGGACTAACCGCCATGGACCAAAGGTACTTTTCCACATACACGCGCTTTTGCTGAAGCCAACCAGCGTGTACACGCGACTTGGGCTTAACGAACCTGCGTGTATGAAATTTCTCTTCTTCTTATAGTCTGATCATCAATTCCTTGCTGCTGTCCTTCTGTACTATGATTTCTTATCAGTGTGGTTTGCCATCAAGGACAACACTTATCTCATAATGCCAACAATCTCCCCCTTTGGACTTGATGGCAAAGCTAACTTGTCACACTTAGAATTATCATCTGATTCCTTTGAGCTATCCTCCATCAGTCACATCTGATATCTCTTCTGAAGATTCATCATCTGATTCCTTTGAGCTGTCCTCCATCAGTCACATCTGATATCTCTTCTGAAGATTCACCCAGTTATACATCATCAGTCACATCTGATATCTCTTCTGAAGATTCATCATCTGATTCCTTTGAGCTGTCCTCCATCAGTCACATCTGATATCTCTTCTGAAGATTCACCCAGTTATACATAAGTGAGATATTCTTCTATGAGAGGGTTGCCATCAAGTACAACACATGCATCATAATGCCAACATGATTCTGTTTTGAAATTTTTGTTGCAATTTTGTAACTGGGAAATTTGGCAACATAACTGCCAATGAGGCTGCCAACCCTGAAAATGTTGTCAAGCCCAAGTTCTGATGTAGAATAATGAAGGTCATAACAACTTGAAGAGGTAAAATCCAAATACCATGCATATGCCAACAAAAAGCTCCAACATTTTCAACATTTGTACTCTTGTAGTTGATAATTTGTCCGCGTGTATGCTTTTGTCTTGACTGACTGGAGAGCAACAATCCCTTCTTGTATATAATAGTTGTTAATGTTGCTTTAGCCCGTGAAGCTAACTGGTGTTGTTTGTAATGCCCTTGTCGCTGTGACAAGGATCCTAATACCTTTTCCACAAAAAATGCACAAACTAGCACATAGCCTTGACTTTCAAATTGTTTCTTTCCATCTAGAAAACGTACAAAGGCACTTATAAAATATGGACCGACATATGATGCAGAAGTTTCCAGTGCTGGTAAGGATGCAGTCAAAAGTACTTCCTTCCATAGAGATAGCCATAAGGCTTTTGCTAATGACTCAGTATGACCTTATACCGAGCTTTATCACCAGTGTACTCCTTTATGGATAGTAACTAAACTCTGCAAATGGACCTCATTTGTCAAAATTGATCCTAAATGTGAATATGTTTTCTACTATGCCTGCGATTGTCAACTCTTTTTGTGCCTTTGTGTAAGAAAGGTTGAATTTTTATTTTGTATGAGCACAATGATGACTCGGAACTCTGTCTTGTGTGTCAATGTCTGATCTATGGAAAAAGATAAATATAGATTTTAATCACTCTTGAATAGACTGTAAATATTTTTTGGCATTGCATGATGTTGAAAATAGTTAGGTGGATTAGTGCAGAGCTTAAGAAGATATTGAGTTTAATGGCACAACTGACACCACGAAAGAATCTTTGGAACAAGTGGTGGAGTAGATTGTGCCTGAGAAAAGGGTTGCAAGAATGTATATGAATTTGGAAAAGACCCCCATGTAATGGTGGGTAAGCACATCAAATCAAGTTTCACTCATGGCATGATATGATAGAGGTACTTAATGATAAAGGCCTACCAGAAATTGGGGCTCCACTAGGTAATGACATTTTGGAATCCAGTTCTGTCAACCAGCCCCTACAATTCGGTGGTACTTCCAATCCAAAGGGATACATGTATTACTGCGAAGTCATTAGGAGATATAGGAGGTTCCTATTTAACTATGGGTTCATAATTTTATGCAAACCTTAGAGCCATTTCCAAAGAAGTGATATCTTGAGGTAAAAATGCAGTGGCAGACAACTAGCTAGGTTGAATTATGAGAAAGGTTCTACAACACTTTATATAACTCTACAAGGAGGAGGCACAGATTGCAAGTTTGATAGAGTTCATTTGGTGTTTCCAATAAATGGACCACCCAAAAAGTCTAATAATAGGATCCCCAAAGGAGTACCCCTTAAAGGAACTTTGCCATCTGTGGTATAAAGAAACTGATTCCCTTTTGAAACTATTGATAATGTGGTAGGTGGTATTTCTCTGGAAATGAAAAGTATTGATCTCCTTGTTGTTTTGCGAGTTGTTGATAGTGTATGGGAAGATGGTGAAAATAGTGGGGAATAAGATAGATCTGCATTCTATTTAAAGGATCATTTTTCAGCAAGGAATGTGTTGTAGTGTAATTAAATCTGCATGTTGTTCCGAAGATTTCTCAATCAAATAGATCTGCAATCTATTTAAAGTTTATTTCCTTCCAAACTCAGTGAATATCCAGTGTTGGGTTGTGAAAGTGTGCTTGATATCTAACTTGGACGGATCCTAGCTGGTGTAGAGTATCCAGTGTTGGGTTGTGAAAGTGTGCTTGATATCTAACTTGGACAGATCCTAGCTGGTGTAGAGTCCCCCTAAGGGTCCACTCAAGCTCACTACTATGTTATTGCTAATTCACTAATTTTTTTTGAAGCAGCACTAGCAGTTCTAGTTCCAGTAGTATATCTAGTAGTATACCTAAGAGCATATATATGCATACGTAGCAGCAGAACAAACAGAGTAAGTATATGAACCTTGAACCAAGCTAGCATCATGATCAGCCTCTGTTAAGGAAATATCTTCACGTGTTGTGGGGGTCTCACCACACCAAACACATCTTAGAGACCCTTGTAATGACCAGGTTAGCCCTGTAACTTCACTGCCTTCTAACGTGTTTGGAGGTTGTTGTTACCACTAGATATTGGTTTCATTCATTGTTCACAGGTAGCAAACTTTCACTGCCATATTTTGTTGAGAAATATCAGGAGCCCTGAAGGAGGAGGGTAGGGTCAAGCCTTGCCTCCATGTACTCGAATATGGAAAATAAATGTAGCCTTGCATCCATTTTCCTAGTCCGGGTTAAAATTGCAGTCAACCCACATTACTTTCACTGGCAAGTATTTGAATGCAGAGCTAATGTAACAAAAATTAATAGAAAATACAGTGGCAAGCCAATTCATCTTGACATGATAGTATATCCAAGCCTGGTTTGGATGACACTTAGACATATAGCTCTTGGGAGTGTAGAAGCTTTTATAAGGTCTCAAAAATGGATGTGAGATCGAATAAATTAAGTATCGTGATGTAATTGGAGGGTGGAGGGGGTCAGCCCTATCGAGACCTGGTTCTAGCCAAGCAAACCATCAGCAGGTTTCTCACAACACTCTACTCTATTTTACAACTACAAGAAACACTACAACCTTGCATTTTGGTAGATTAACCCTACCACAAGTTGTTTTAATGCATTGGATATGTGCACTTTTCAATTTTCCAACTTCTCATTAGCATCATTGCCATCCAATATCACATTTAACATATTCACCTTCACATTAGACTGTTTCTTGTAGAAAAATAAGGACACTTCTAGCAGTTTGCAACCCGACTTCTAAGCTTGCCCAAATTCACACGAAACACATGATAATCCATGATTCAACGATTTGGGAAACTTTTGAACAGACAGATAATCAGTGATCTGTGTGCTTTGAGGAGCGGATGCACACATTATCTCCAATATGGTTGGGGAGTATCCTGTAGCATTAACAGGTGAGGCGCATCTGTCAACAACCCTTCCGGACCGCCAAGACAGTTTTATAAGCTCTGCATTTACTACCATTTTTTTTCTGTGAGGCCGATCTTCCATAGTTTTTGCCTAAAACAGGTATTTGTTTAGGCTTTCTATTTGTTTTATTAAAAAATAGCTCTTTGAATAAATTATTATCATATCCTGTTGCCTGTTCAGATTGTTGGGGCTACCTTTAGATTCTATCTTTTTGATTGTACAGACTTTAAACACATATCCAACCCATTTCCTTGTAAGCTTTACTAAGCATAGGATGATAATACGGGGCATTTTCTTGGATCGGATTCCAGCTTAGTTATTTCCTCTGCTTTTGGGCATATGTAAAGTTAAGTGTATTTTAATGGAATTTGATTGCTTGTTTCTTTGTTTTAAGATATTTGCAAATTTCCTTGCTGACACTCTGACATCAATGTAAGTTCATCCATATGGCACCAATAGGATGCTCATCAAACTGAGTCGAACATGGTCAACCCTTGACCCAATACAGCTCCCAAAAACACTGATAACTGCTTGCTGCACTAGCTGT
Organism: Pinus tabuliformis; assembly: GCA_031772625.1. NCBI lineage: Eukaryota > Viridiplantae > Streptophyta > Pinopsida > Pinales > Pinaceae > Pinus > Pinus tabuliformis. The sequence continues at coordinate 1,096,035,950 of CM062820.1, forward strand.
AACTGCTTTATGAGATATGGTGTCAACATTCAATCCTCTTCCTTCACACAGTTACCAATCCATGACTTCGAGGTGCAGCTCCACCATTGTCACGCTTTCAAGTCAATACCTTTGCTGCTAGCTATGGCCTGTGGTCTAGCCCAGCAGCAAGTCTGGCCTCTGATCTTCAGTCAACAAATAATATCAATGCAGTAGTATAAGTCGTACAAGGACTTGACTCAATCTGAGTGTACTGATTTGAACTTTGGTCTAGGATAGATTTCATTAATATAATATGACTGTAGGTTACCAACCTTATAAACAGTCCTCAGGAATAGTTTCAATCACAATGCTGTCATCATCATGTTGCCACTGAAATACTATGCTGATCCTTCAAGTCTCGATATGCTGTTAGGGCTTCTTCCCATCAGCGGATTGGGGTCTCTCATTGATGTGGCTTAGGACCTCATCATAACTGTGAAGCCTTCCTTTATAGTGGTATATAGTTCCTCTAGCCAGCGTAGTAGAGCCCTCCTTAACTGCTGGTTAGAACCTCTTTTGACAGCGTATAGGTCCTCCTCATAAGACAACTGTAGAGACTTCTCCCTTCAACGCAGCTGGGCTTCAAAACTGCGGCTAAGACGTGCTAGGTCTCCTTACTTGAACAACACCTAAAACACATCCTTTAGGACTGTGTGTTGAGTCTCTTTCTTATTGTGGATTAGGGGTTCATTTAGGCTCCCTTTGATTGCGTCTTAGCTGTGAATAGAAGACTGCAACTAGGGCTCTTTTGGAGCTTCCTTTGATAGCATATGGAAGCCTCCTTGCTGTGATGAAGAACCTTCTTTTGGGACAGCGAAGGAGCCTCTCTTCACTGTGATTTAATCCCTGTGAGTGCACCTTTTCCAGGCCCCAAAATTGTCCCTCAACATTGACTTCATGTGGATTTGTTAGAGGTTTGTTGTCTACATTTCCTTTTAAAAATCTAGTGCATGAATGATTGTCCACATGTTCATGGAGAAGAGAACATATTTGCATTTGATGTGGTCCAGAGAGAAATTTTTTATTTGGTCAAGCCTGTATTCTTCATCAATGATTTTCTTGACATCGTTTTCATTCTCAGCACTGTAGTTGTATATGTCATCGAGGGTTTCATTACAGGTTTAATCAATCTTCTGGGGCTGTCCAACTTTGTTATTGTCAACAATAGAGCTATCTATAGGTGGAAATGGATTTGTATGACTTAAAGCTTCAATAATTGTGTGTTTATAACATACCCTTTGTTTGTCTACCAAGGAATATCCATCACATATGTCAATAACTTTGTCTTCCAGATGAGTATTGACAGTAAAAGGATGAGACTTCCCTATCCCATCTGGCTTGAGGAATAAATTCAGATTGTAGGCATAAAAAATAGCAGGACTGTCGGATTCCATGATATAGGATCTTTTAGGATTGAACTATAAAATTAATTGTTTCTTCACTCATATAATCATAATGGTCACATTATTGCTTTGCTGGCTTTGAAAAAGTATATTGACCTCAAACTCTAGGAAACCATGATTACTTCCCTTTATTTCTTACACGATCATGATCAACATCAAAGTGCAACATGGGGGTTACATTACTCCTACTCAAACTCACAATGAAATGTTGAGGTGCCAAGTGTATTACCATGAAAGTCTACAGCTCCCTTACTTTCAGTGTCTGTGAAAATAGGATTAGTTTATTGAACTGTATTTCTGTGACCTCAAAAGTGTATTCAGGATTTAAATTATCAAAAAGGAAAGCATGATCTTCATCATCCTTTTCATATGGTTGATCTTTTGGGGTAGAAACATGGTTTCTACCTGCCTAGAACTGCATATGGGTTGTATCAATGGTGGAAATATTCAAAAAATCTTCATTTCCTCTGTTTATCACTTTGTCATGTAGGAAAATAGAGTACAGGAATATGGGTTAGTCTGACTCGTAACTGTAAAGTTGCTGAGTCTCAATTGTGATTATGTGATCTTGGAAGGTTTTGAGAGTATATAAACTCTTCTCAATGTATGTCCTTTCCTTGCAAGACTTGGAGAGGGGGATATAGAGTCTTCTTATTGGAATGCATAGGTTGTTTGACTTTGTATAGTTGCTTATTATCTAATCATATGAAGAAAAAATAGAGTTACAAGAATACAAGTTTAAATGCCAGGCCTTCTTCTACTTATGTTTTGGAGAACACATATCACCCGATCATTCTAAACAACAAAACACAATAGCCAAAATCATTCCTATACCTCTTTAATTTTTCTCCTTTCCAAATAGGCTGAATGATCCTAAATTCAGTGCCAAAGTACCAGCCTTCTCTTCATGCAATCTCAAAACAACTCTGAGGGCCAACCTACCTTCATTGGATGAACGGAAAGGTATTAGCACATCTATTTAGGGTGCATCTTTATGTGCATTTGTGGCTTCTTCCGCACAAGCGTACACCACAGAGATGATTCAGTTTTGTGCTTGTGCTGAGGTGAGAAATGGCATTTTATGAACAATGCTGCTCAGTGTTCCTTGAACAGAGTTTATATTGTTATAATCCTTGTGCAATTCAGTACTAGTTTGGAGAATTGATGGCTATTTCATATTTGTACAGGTCATGCTCGGAGGCTATTTTGCTTTGAAAAGAGTTGAATATCCATCTACAGATTTATTGTATCCATTTCCATTTGGAATCAATAAACCATTAAAAAGTTTTTTCACTGCCTTTGGAAGTAATAAATACCCTATTGATATTCATTTTTATCTCTAGTATATCAGCATTATTTATGGAGGAACAGAAAAAGGGACTGATGTAGTATGGTCGGATGTGTGCCAACATTTGCTTAATTATAATTTATCATTTATATTCCCAGAATGACAGTCTGCAACTTGGTAAAACCCTGAAGTTGGACCAATGAACTAATTAGGCTGGTGAATTGGGGTCTCTGAATTATTTTTGTTGTCTTCGGAAGCAATTAGCAATCTATTTATTTCGATATTTATCTCTATTATATGAACATCGTATATAGAAAGACAGAAAAATAGGACCCGTCTAATATGTTTGTGGCAGTTTTCAGTTATAATTTAGTTTTCAGCATGGCACTACTGTTGTGTGCAATTCAGTACTAGTTTGGAGAATTGATGGCTTGGACTTTCCTTGATTGGATATGCTATGCCAATAGCAATTTGGCATGTTCTGTGATGATTAAGGCTAGATGTAAGAATTATTAATTAACATTATTTCATGCCAAGCAAATCTTCCCACAATCGTATTTAGGGAGGGCTAACCAAATTCATTTGAGTAGTGAATTTCCTTTAAAGCAGTCAAGGTAGTGATTGTACCGTGATTCAAATAGTTGAAAGACATTTATTTATCATAAGATGTGAATGGAAATGCCTCAGAAATCACTGAAATAATACTAGTATTCATGCTATCATAAAGGTGAATCCAATTTACCTCATTGGCCGAGAAAATAATTGTTCTTCTGACAACTAAGTTGAGCCATCTTCACCCAAGCTTGTAAGGGCACAGTCTATGGATTCCTATCATAGCTAATTCTAGGTGCCCATGCAGTAGTTGCATGAATAGTTAAAGAATTCCTCTTCCTCTTTGATCTGCTCCCTATTGACAGTCCATGAAACAACGATGCTGATCATTTAATTTCTGCAAGGTGGAAGAAACAAAATACCAAACCCAGGTAGTGGAATTACTTCCTTGCCATTCTCATTTTTTTCTTGGAGGCCTTTGAGAGATGACATGGTTCCTTTATTGAGACTACCGAATGCAGAAGAGGTAGACTCTTCTTGACATCATTAACAACATGTGCTATCTATTTTCTAGACTGTAAGTTATCATAGACATTCTCCTGTCTCCCCTCTACCTCCTGGCCAAAAGGTTTTCTTGCTTCTCATAAAGACAAACACATATAACTAGATAGACAGATAGTTCGAACAGAAATTGCCTTAATGTATTTTGTAAAGTTTAAAGCGAGTTTTCCCATATCTAGCCTTTAGTTTTTACTAGAGATGCATGAAGCATTATATAAACACAATGCAATGTTTTGGGAAGTCCATTCAAATGTGGAACATTACTATGGAAGCCAAGTTAAGCATTGATTTTAGACCTTGCATGCACATTTCATGGATTGTTGTAGTAGTGACATAAAAATAGACTAGGTCAGTTATATCATATATGTCAAAGATAGTTTAACTCAAAGAATGAAACTGCCATTTAAGCTATAAACCTTACTAAATGGTCCAAACCTGAAACTGTGACCCTTCCTTGCAAATTGTATGTGCTACCAATTAATCATAGTTAAATGGTTTTAGATTCAATACGAGAGTAATCTTATGGAGGAGCTATTGGGTTTGGAAAGTCACCACAGAACAAAGGCCAGTGGGTTAATCTCCTAAAACAAGGTGTTAAAATAGTCTGCTGAGATGTACATTTTGCATCAGGATATCCCCTAGACTGATATCTTTTTATGAGGAAGCAAAAACATGGAAAATGTTTGGTTAGGTAGGAATACAGCTTGTCAATTTGGTCTAGCTTGAGTGATTAAAAGAGAAGGTTGTTAGGCTCTCCACCATTTCATGGATTGATATAGAGATGAGACAAAGGAGGCTCTCTCTTGAGAATATAACCAATCTTATCTATGCATTCATAAGCAACATCTGACAAACACATTTGGCATCTAGCCTTTAGTTTTTACTAGAGATGCATGAAGCATTATATAAACACAATGCAATCTTTTGGGAAGTCCATTCAAATGTGGAACATTACTATGGAAGCCAAGTTAAGCATTGATTTTAGACCTTGCATGCACATTTCATGGATTGTTGTAGTAGTGACATAAAAATAGACTAGGTCAGTTATATCATATATGTCAAAGATAGTTTAACTCAAAGAATGAAACTGCCATTTAAGCTATAAACCTTACTAAATGGTCCAAACCTGAAACTGTGACCCTTCCTTGCAAATTGTATGTGCTACCAATTAATCATAGTTAAATGGTTTTAGATTCAATACGAGAGTAATTTTATGGAGGAGCTATTGGGTTTGGAAAGTCACCACAGAACAAAGGCCAGTGGGTTAATCTCCTAAAACAAGGTGTTAAAATAGTCTGCTGAGATGTACATTTTGCATCAGGATATCCCCTAGACTGATATCTTTTTATGAGGAAGCAAAAACATGGAAAATGTTTGGTTAGGTAGGAATACAACTTGTCAATTTGGTCTAGCTTGAGTGATTAAAAGAGAAGGTTGTTAGGCTCTCCACCATTTCATGGATTGATATAGAGATGAGACAAAAGAGGCTCTCTCTTGAGAATATATGAAATACACCAATCTTATCTATGCATTCATAAGAAACATCTGACAAACACATTTGGCATCTAGCCTTTAGTTTTTACTAGAGATGCATGAAGCATTATATAAACACAATGCAATCTTTTGGGAAGTCCATTCAAATGTGGAACATTACTATGGAAGCCAAGTTAAGCATTGATTTTAGACCTTGCATGCACATTTCATGGATTGTTTTAGTAGTGACATAAAAATAGACTAGGTCAGTTATATCATATATGTCAAAGATAGTTTAACTCAAAGAATGAAACTGCCATTTAAGCTGTAAACCTTACTAAATGGTCCAAACCTGAAACTGTGACCCTTCCTTGCAAATTGTATGTGCTACCAATTAATCATAGTTAAATGGTTTTAGATTCAATACGAGAGTAATCTTATGGAGGAGCTATTGGGTTTGGAAAGTCACCATAAAACAAAGGCTAGTGGGTTAATCTCCTAAAACAAGGTGTTAAAATAGTCTGCTGAGATGTACATTTTGCATCAGGATATCCCCTAGACTGATATCTTTTTATGAGGAAGCAAAAACATGGAAAATGTTTGGTTAGGTAGGAATACAGCTTGTCAATTTGGTCTAGCTTGAGTGATTAAAAGAGAAGGTTGTTAGGCTCTCCACCATTTCATGGATTGATATAGAGATGAGACAAAAGAGGCTCTCTCTTGAGACTTGACTAGGTCATTCATAACAGTTGTGGTGTTGGTGCCTTAACTTAGCCAGAAAATGCCAAAACTCTATTGATGAACAAAATTTATTACTGAATCTACCTCAGAGTATCCCATAGTCACTGAATATGACATGCATGGTTTTACCAAGGAGGCCCTAAACTTTTGAACAATGAAACTTTACATTGGTATGGTCAACCTACATGGGGAGAAATGAAACTTTTTTTAATAAGATGCTAGCAAAACCTGGACACTGCTGTGTGGGATTATTGCTTGGTACCTGCAGATTGCACAACGACCTCTGTTGGTTGAGCCAGCAGGAATTGATTTCTTCAGGTGGATCTTCCTGGTACAAATGTTCCTTTCCTTGTAAGACCTTCATAGGGGTATATAGATTCTTGTCAATAGAATGCATATTTGTCTGTATAGTTGTTTATTACATAATCATCTAAAGGAAAACTGATTACATGAATATGGGTTAGGCTGCCTCATAACTGTATAGTTGCTGAGGCTCAATTGTGATTACGTGATCTTGGAAGATTTTGAGAGTATATAAACTCTTGATGTATTATGATTTCTCTGGCAATGTTCTCAAGGCAACTGTTCCAAAAATAACAAAAAAATATCTTTTGTCATTAAACAGAGATTGTTTTCCTTTAGAAACAGAGAGAGATTGTCTTTACAATACCTTCTTTTGTTTGTGGCATGTAAGGAGATCTTGAGAGTAATCTAGAATAGGAAAACTAGTTGGTCAACTTGTGATAAAGGTGAGTAACTGCTTGGACACTAACTTTTGAGCCTGCCACATTCTTCTAAGAACATTGGATCCAGAAATCTCGAAGCCTTCAACTACATTGATTATGTCATAGAAGTTGGAAGAACCAGAGATGTCATGGATGTGTAACTGTTAACATTATGAAGATGATAGCACGTGTGTCTTTCAAGGTACATTACCAATCATAGTGCAATTTTTTTTTTTACCACTAATATAGTTCATCGGTGTTAATTTAGGTATGTTCTATGCTTAGAGATATTTATTTCAATTTTCACAGTTAGCTCAATATCTTTTCCAGGTTAGCAATCACATCAGCATTAAAGTAAACTGCAGATAGAACATAAACATAAATCGCAGAAGACAAGCCAAGACAAGAGGACACAAGATGTGGTGCTAGCCAGCGACAAACCCCAATGTGGGGAAACCCTTGATCAATTCTTCTTATATGTTCTTCAATAGTTCAGCAGAGAGAGAGAGAGAGTACATTTACAACAAAAGTCAACATTTTGACTTATCTAGATAAGTGCATAGATCATCTCTAAGAAGATGATACATGAGATCAGTTGAAGACATGTTGCTTCAACTGATTCTCCAAGGTGACTCCTTCACCTATCGTTGTGCCGCATTTCGTCATCATGCTGCACCTCACCGTGCTGCACCCATCATCACAATGCTGCATCTCATCATGCTTCATTAATCATGGTTGTACCCATCACTACACTGCATTATGTGCCATTGCTGCACCATGTTGCCATACTGACCTATGTGCTGGCTGCATCTTGCTTGCTTGTTGTCCCTAGCTTGCTTGTTGTTGCATGCTAGCTATCCCTTGCATGCTAGTTGTAACATTGTATGCTTGGTGCATTTGTTGCTAAGTACCATACAACTGTCCCAATGTTAGTTAGTTGTCCCTTGCATGCTGCTCTCCTTCGGAGACAGATGCTCTGGTTGTTCCGGCAGTTCCCGACAGTTCTGCAGTTCCTGGCAGTTCCGACTGTTCCCGCAGTTCCAACAATTCCAGCTGTTCCCAGCAGTCCCAGCAGTTTCGGCAATTCCGGTTGTTCCCGACAGTTTCGGCAATTTCGGCTGTTCCCGGCAGTTCCGGCAATTCCGGCTATTCCCGGCAGTTCTGACATTTCCAGCTTTTCCCGGCAGTTCCGACTGTTCCCGACAGTTCAGACTATTCACGGTAGTTCCGGCAGTTCCGGCTATTCCCGACAGTTCCGGCTTTTCTGGCTATTCCCGACAGTTCCGGCAATTCCAGCTATTCCCGGTAGTTTCGGCAATTCCCAGCAATTCCGGCTATTCCCGGCAGTTCCGGGAGTTTCGGCAATTTCGGCTATTCTCGGCAGTTATGACTTTTCTGGCTTTTCCCGGCAGTTCTGCTAGTTCCGGCTTTTCCCGGTAGTTTTGGCTTCTGTCCTCTGTGTTAGCTACCCGGCTGTTCCGGCAGTTCCGACTATTCTCGACAGTTCTGACTATTCCCGACAGTTCTGACAGTTCCGACAATTCCAGCTATTCCCGACAATTACAGCTTTTCCGGCTATTCCCAGCAGTTCCGGCTTCTGCCCTCTGGATTAGGGCAGCGTTATCTCTTAGGATCTCTCCTCCTACTAAAACCCAAAGACAAGTAGAGAGGAAGAGATCCCAAGTGTGTTAAAATGACTTGAAGGCCACCTCTATTTATACTAAAACGTTGAGCACAAGTGGGGTTTATTTGGTTGTTGGCCAACCTTGACGAATTGTCCCATAACAGAAATAAATTCATATCTCCATGAATACTTATCGGAACGAATGATCTTTAGATCAATCCTACAGTGAGAGGGATCCAAGAAAAATATCAGCTCCCGGTAGTTTCGGCAATTCCCGACAGTTCCGGCAATTCCGGCTGTTCCCGACAGTTCCGCCAATTCCGGCAATTCCGGCTGTCCCCGACAGTTCCGGCAATTTTGGCTGTTCCCAGCAGTTCTGGCAATTCCGGCTTCTGCCCTCTGCATCAACTTTCCCGCCTGTTTCGGCAGTTCCTAGCAATTTTGGCTATTCCCAGCAGTTTCGGCAATTCCGGCTATTCCCGACAGTTTCTGCAGTTCTGGCTTTTCCCGATAGTTCTGACAGTTCCGGTTTCTGCCCTCTGTGTCAGCTTCCTGGCTGTTCTGGCAGTTCCAACTTCCCGCTGTTCCCGACAGTTCCAACTATTCCCGGCAGTTCCGACAGTTCCGGCTATTATCGGCAGTTCCAGCTTTTCCGGCAGTTCTGGCAGTTCCTGACAATTCTGCCAATTCCGGCTATTCCCGACAGTTCTAGCTTTTTCAGATTTTCCAGCTATTCCTGGCAATTCCGACAGTTCAGCCAGTTTCGACTTTTCCTGACAGTTTCGGCAGTTTAGCCAGTTCCGACTTTTCCCGGCAGTTTCAGCAGTTTCGGCTTCTGCCCTCTGCGTCAGCTTCCTGGCTGTTCCGACAGTTCCGGTTGTTCCCGACAGTTCCGACTATTCCCGGCAATTCTGGCTATTCTCGACAATTCTGGCTTTTCTGGCTATTCCTAGCAGTCCCGGCAGTTCCCGATAGTTCTGGCTTTTGCCCTCTGGATTAGGGCAACGTTATCCCTTAGGATCTCTCTTCCTACTAAAACCCAAAGACAAGTGGAGAGGAAGAGATCCCAAGTGTGTTAAAATGACTTTAAGGCCACCTCTATTTATACTAAAACGTTGAGCACAAGTGGGGTTTATTTGGTTGTTGGCTGACCTTGACGAATTGTCCCATAACACAAATAAATTCATATCTCCATGAATACTTATCAGAATCGGATGATCTTTAGATCAATCCTACACCTCTCGATGAGAGGGATCCAAGAAAAATATCAGCTTCTATTAATAAGATGACCCACATGGGTACTGTGATGTGTGGTTTGACGGTAAGTCTACTTGGGCGAAGCCCAGGAGACTGCAGTTCAAATCTCATTGAGTAGACTGACCTGCTGTGGTGGCGGCTCGAGGAGCAGATTCCCCACCCCCGCCTTGGCGGCACGAGAGTCTTGTTCTTGCTAAAATCATAGGATCTTAGTATATCGACTTGCAAGTAGTTGGATGTACTCCTGGTGTTATAGAGGCAGCTACGAGGATTGATCCTGGGTCTCCCATAGATTAGGACTGGCAGTTACCGATTCACCATGTAGTTAAAAAAAAAAAATGGATGACCCACATGGAGTTTGGCCCTAGTTGCCAATTTTAACAATCGGGCATGGATATCAATCATGCCTAGTTAGCCTTACTTTCTTGGTAAGGAGATGAGGCTTCATGTTTTCCACCCTGTTTTCCCCAAAGAAATTTATTCTAACAGGAAAAATTATTCATTACTTTCCCCTCTTACAAGCAAACACTCGGCAAAAAAAGGATTCCACACCTGGGAGTTTTTTGTAGGATAAAGGGAAAGGTGAGTGGGTATCTTGCAGTAGCTGCATTGGTCTTATTAGCATTACGCCACTTTTCATATGGGTCTTCACAACAGAGAATCACCATTCACTTTGTTGATTTGTTTTAAAAATAAACATAACACGCAATAGATTTCTTTTGGGATGCAATGTTGTTGTTGGTAGTATGATTGTATTTGTGCCACATGTAAAGCTAATATGCGTTAAATTTCTTTCACCTTGTAATATTTTTATTGGAAATATGCTTGTGTTTGGGCTAGAAACTATGCTAGATTTCTTTTGCTTTGCAATATTGTTGTTGTCAATTTGGTTGTTTATGATAAAAGGAAATCTAGCAAGTGTTAGATTTCCATCACCTTGGCAATGTTATTGGAAATGTTGTGCTTGTGTTTGGGCTAGAAGTTGTGCTAGATTTCTTTTGCTATGCAATATTGTTGTTTTCAATTTGGTTGTTTATTATAGAAGGAAATCTAACACGTGTTAGATCTCCTTCACCTTGGTAATGTGATTTTGTGTTAGAAGGAAATATAGCTTGCACTAGATTTCTTCTGGCATGAAATGTTGTTATTGGTAGTATGCTTGTATTTATGCTACATGTAAAGCTAGCATGCATTAAATTTATTTTACCTTGCGACGTTGTTATTGGAAATGTGATTGTGTTTGTGATGGAAGTTGTTGGATTTTGTTGGCTTTTGTTTGCCCTACAATGTTATTGTTGGCAATGTGCTTTTCTTTGTGCTAGAAGTAAATCAAGCGTATGCTAGATATCTTCTACACTGCAATGTTATTTTTGGCAATGTGATTGTGTTTGTGCTACAATAAACTCTAGAATGTGTAAGATTTCTTTTACTTTGAAATGTTTTTGTGAGTAATATGCTTCTATTTACGTTAGAAGAAAATTTAGCATGTGGTGGATTTCCTTCGCCTTAGAATATTGTTATTGGCAATGTGTTTGTGTTTGTGCTAGAAGGAAATCTAGCATGTGCTAGATTTATTTGACCATGTAATGTTGCTTCTAGCAATATGCCTATGTTTGTAGTAGAAGGAATGATATTGATTGTTAGCTTTCATTTGAGGAAACAATGTTTCATTACATACAATGACTACCATACTATTTTTATTTTTGCATCTATATTACTTTTTCGTAAGTTGTGTGTTTTTGGGAAAATATAAAGTCACACTTTACACGGTTCATCCTTTTAATTACAAGTTACGATTTAATTGTTGTTACAGAATTGATACAAGCTACAATGGAAAGTATAATTTTGGCAAAAGGGGACTATGTTGATCTCCTTATTAATGATCAAGTCATTGGGCTAGGAAGGGTTGAATCTGCAGAGTCTGGAACTTATTATGTTGGAGAAAGGGTTAATGCTGGTTATGTTGCAATTTTGATAATTGATGTCATTCAACCACATTTGATTGATGATGATGTTAATGAAGGGGACATACATCCATGGAAGATTGTGGATTTGAGACACCACATAGGTAAATCAAAATATTGAAGCATGTGTTATATATTATTGATACTATAATAAATGTTTTTTTTTGAGTAAATACTAACATTATTTACATTCGTTTATAGGTACAAATGTTTCTTCTACATTTTCTATTGGAGACAAGGTAAATCTTCTACAACATGGAGTGAAGGTGGGCGAGGGCTCCATATTCAATACAGAGCTTGGGCATAAAGTGCATGGAAAGATGGTAAAGAAAGGATGCATAGTGGTTAAAATTGAAAAGGCGTTAAAACATAATGCTCCTCTACCACATCCAACAGGATTTGAGCATACACTTGGGGGTGCATTAGAATCTTATGAAATTTGGCCAGAATCAGATTTGGAGCCTCGCTGTCATGATCATGCCATAAATATTCCCCAAGATAGGGTTAACTTCATATGTGCAAAGGTTTCTCTTACACATGAATGCATCGGAACAAGCATGTGCATTGCCAAAGGAATGCTAGTTAATGTCCGCGAGGATGACATTGTTGAGGGTGAAACACTAGGTGAAATGGATTTTGGTGTTTTTCTAGAAGAGATAGATGGAAATTGTGAGATATGCAGAATTGGGGATAAGTCTATACACTGTTTGGTTAGATGGCCAATAAATAAGTTGGTGGACAACAAAGGTGTGATATTAAGGGTCAAGGAAAAGTTCAAGGAGCCACCCAAAGAAATGGTGATATGGGATGTTATAGAGGACACAAATCCCTTAAAAAAATGGGATGGGTACCTTTGTAATGAAAAAGATAGAAACTCAATTGATATGCATGTAACAAGGTCATATAAAAGGATTAAACGAGTTATGACTGCAAAAAAAATTGCAAAATGTCAAACAAAAATAGATGAAGAGAAAGAAATTCAACTTTTGGCAGCATATGTATGTTGTAGAAAAGATTGTCTTCAACATGTGGATAGGAAGGCCATTGCAGGTGCTAGAAGGGGTATGTGACAAATAAATACAAATGGTATTAGAGAATTTGTCTTGAATTCATTCATGTCAAAGGGCCATGGCCTACCACCTATTGCTAGAAATGTAAAGGACATGAGATTTAATGGGAATATTATTTGTAAGAAAGCATGGTATAAGATACATAAAATTCCTCAAAGCACATTCTATAACTACCAGCATTATTTCCAACATGGACAGATCAAAGCTATTCATGGTAACACCAACACATGCAAAGCACGAGCTCACACAGTGGCAGCCATAGAAATATTGCACAAAATTGTAATGGATAATTCAGATTTTTCACCAAACCAAACACGTCAAGTTGAAGAAGATGGAACATCTACTCCTTTAAGACTGCTTCCTTCGACTTACACACAAAATTCTTTGTTAAAAGAGATCAATGAGGCTCTTCAAAAGCTCAATCACCCATCAATATCACAACCAACAATGAGCAAGATCTGGAATACTAAGTTTCGAGATGTGGCATTTTCAAAGAACACCAACTTTAGTAAATGCAGTGAATGTATTGTGTTGAAAGCACAAATGAAGTCAACAACTACAAAAGAGTTGGAAGAAAAGGCACGAGGTAGGTTGACGAAACATAACAAGATTGTTATGTGTGGAAGATATTGCTACTATGCCCATAGAATTATGTCAGAGCGGTTTCCAAAGGAGTATTTGAGCATTATCCATGATAAAATGGACAAAACAAAGACTTCAATCCCAAGGCTACTTGTCAAATCAAAATCTATTGTAGGAATAAATTTAGGTTTGTCATTGACATGTATGCTTACACACGGGCATAAGGCGGGAGGTTTTGGTCATTTCTCCTTACCATTTGTCCATATGGGATCACAATTTACTATTACATCCCTTGCAAAGTGCTTAAGGGACCTTGAAGACCCACAAATGGATATGTATGGTGATCTACTTTATGAAAGTGGAATTTCAAGAAACCCACTTACAAATGCATTACTTGATACCTCTATTTACTCAAAATGTCAAGGGTACAAGGATGATTTTATATCTCATGGAAGTTCAAAAAGTCAAAGTGTTGATTTTAAACCACTTCCTCCACATTTGTTGTTATAGTTGGACAATGCAGCAAGTGATAATAAGACTCGCTATCTTTTCATGTTTCTATCACTTTTAACTGCACTTGGTGTCTTCATCACTATTGAGGTTGGGTTCTTGCCTGTGGGCCACACCCATGAAGACATATATGGAACCTATGGAAGAATGTCTTCCAACCTAAAAAGTAAAGATATTTATTCTTTACCTGAAATGATGGATACATATCGCATAATTGAAGAAAATCGAGTGTTTCCACCTACACTTATTGACAAGGTCTATGACTTCAAAAGTTTCCTTAATGGATACATTAAGGAGGGAAAAAATGCACTAGTTGGACATATTAATGTCCAATACTTCCAATTTCTTATACTCAATGATGTTCCAATACTAAGGTACAAAGAATCAATTAGAGATATTGAGTGGTCAGAACCAGTTGAGTTATGGAATATAGATGATGAAGGTCGACCTATAATTCCCATAGGGAAGCCATCTTTCTTAGCTTCCAAACAGAATGATGTCTATTTAAAAGAACTAAAGGAAGGGATAACATCATACATAAAAATGTGGAAAGACACTATTGGGAATGAGGATTCACCAATTGTTACAGAGGAATGGAAAAATAAAGTAGTGTATTGGGAAAAAGTTCTTGATACATTAGATGGAATCTATAATGATCATAGAATAATATATGGAAGTGATTCATCTTCTGAGGATTTCTGGCCCAAGACAAGGCACATTGTTGATGTTGATCGTAATGCACTCCAAGTAATCTTAAGTATTATGGACAGAGATTTTGATAATGTGATAGATGAACCAATATATGTTGGACCCAAATGCAACAAGCCAAAGCCAACATTCAATACGATGATTGATGTTGAGAAAGGAAAGATGTTGCTAGTTAGATCAGGAAATGAGGATGCAGGTGAGATGATTTGGATGGAAAAATCCATCTCAAATATCTTTAGGGATAATGAAAGTGAGAATCTTCATGTAAAGGTTGACTCGTGGAAGCCTATGTCAGGGAAATACAATGGAAAATTGTTAGAGCATTATTGGGTACCAAATCCTGATGACAAAGAACTTGGCTCTATTCCAATTAATGCCATAGTGTGGGCATGGATGCCAAAGAAAGAACATTGCAAGAAGACCAAGATAAATAAATATGGTGTAGAAGCCATTCTTGATCTACTTGAGCGAATATCTTAAGAGTAGGTTTATAATATGATTCATGAATGTAATTTTTTTTGAAGGATCTATTAATATACATTCAGACACACTTTTCCATATTTGTTGTATAAATATTCTCTTCATATTTTTTTTGAAGGAGTTTTATATTATTTAATATTTCAATGTAATCATGTGTTATACAAATTACATGACAATGCCATAAAATATTTAAGTTTTCAAAGCTTTATTTGACCAACATGACTTCTCACCATATCAAATATGCATAATCAAATTCAATAATGCACCTAAAAACATCTTCTAAACTTGTATATTAAAACAACAGTGGAGTACCTAATTAGTATTCTATTTAATATAAACCATTTAAACACTTAATGAATAAATGCTAGACACTTGATATAATGTTTGAGGTGAGTTTTCCTTAATTTTCCTTATTAGAATTGATATAAATCAAATTCGCTATTTTGTTGCACTCTAATTTATAAAAAAATATTTTGATCATTGAACAACACAACTAGAATTATAAAATATTTCCTCTTATATATTTTGAAGTGGTGCAAACATTATACTAGTATAATTAATTTGTACTCAACTTAGGAAAAGTAGTTAGTGTCAATTTAAAATGGTCAATAATAGTAAGAAAAACAATATTAATATATTGTTAAATAACTTTATAGGTAAGAATTTTTTTACACAATCTAGTATTCACGAGTCAAATTTAATACATAAATATAAATGTTAATGATAATAGAAATAATGTAAGGAATCTAAGTTTTAGATGAATGTTAATATGTTCTTTTCAATATAATATCCTTAAACATGACAGGGATAAAAACTAAACATTTGTAATAAATATCTTAGTCATTTTTCTCTCCTTTTTGTATTTGAAAATAATCAAATTGTACTACTTTGTTACTATTCTAATTCATGATTGATTTTGATCATTAAAATGATTACTAATTGAGACGAGAGGCTCATTTTACAGCCCAATATGGGGGATGTGTAAGTTTGTCTGTCTGTCTGTGCCCCAAAAAATAAAAATTATGTTCTAAATAGAAAAATATAAAAAAGAATATTTTGTAAAGTAATTAGAAGTAAAAAAAATGTGTGAATTAGATGCTTAAATCTTATACTTTTCAAAGTATCTATTTGAAGATTTATGTTAACTAATTTATGTCATTATCAACTTCATATATATCTATATATAATTTTTTTTTTTATGGTTAAAATTATTATTTGTTCGTATATATACTCTATTTAGCATTCAAAAATATAGTTTCAACAATTAAAAATAACACATTGTATCTTTCACTCTAAAAATGTTTGCACTTGAAGAAATTTGATCCCTACATCTGCACTTAAAATGGATCTATGATGGTATATATTGGACACATTACTATGATCATTTGTCATTAAATAACTTTATACTTAATATATAGCTTGCATATTAATCTATTATTCATTAAGTAAGCCTCAACTAACTTCGTTTTTTACATAAAAGTACAAATAATAAATAAACATAAATTATATTCAACATTTAATTTGATCCTAAAAAAATATTTTCTCTTTAACTCTAAAATGATGCAAACTTCCTACAATAGTATGTAATGATGATGGTGATAATGATGATTATCATCCACTAAGACCAAATATGGTATATAAGAAGGTAAAAAGATATTACTAAAAGTTATTTCGAATTTTATTGTTATGCTAAAAAAGCATTAAAAGAAGTGTTTCAAGATCATTATAGTTTTGTTTAGGTAAACAATCAAAAAGGTTGGTAGCGTCACAAATATTTTGAAATTTAATTCCAATATTTTAAATTGTGCCAACATTGTCTTAGTAATAATCGTAACTTAACATATACATGATATTTACTATATCGGATTATAATTAAATGGGTTAATAATAGTTACATACACATCATTATTTTCATAAAATAACCTTAACAAACTTATCTTTTTAATATAAACCATAAAAATATTAAAATAGATAATGTAAGGAATCCAAGATTAATATGTGAAATATTTTCTTTTTCAAGTTTATATAAATTTGTTTTATAAAGTTTATCATGATAATTTTTACACAAAAAATGGTGAATATCTACATAAAAATTAGTGAACTAAGTGACTTTCTAATTCCTCATTTTGAAAAAATTTAATCTAGTTAAAGTTCTAAATAATGGTATATATTGGACACATTACTAAAAATTTCATTTGTCATTAAATAACTTTATACTTAATATATATCTTGCATATTAATCTATTATTCATAAAGCGAGCCTCAATCAACTTCTTTATTAACATAAACGTACAAATAATAAATAAAAATAAATTATGCTACTACTCACATCCAACATTTAATTTGATCCTAAATTTATTTTTCTCTTCAACTCTAAAATGGTGCAAACTTCCTACAATAGTATGTAATCATGATGGTGATAATGATGATTATCATCCACTAAGACCAACTATGGTAAATAAGAAGATAAAAAGATATTATTAAAAGTTATTTCGAATTTTATTGTTATGCTCAAAAAGCATTAAAAGAAGTGTTTCAAGATCATCATAATTTTGTTTAGTTAAACAATCAAGAAGGTTGGTAGCGTCACTATTTTTTTGAAATTTTATTCCAATACGAGTATAAACTGGAAGATCTATGAGAGTGTTTTAATCTTCAACCATAATATAACTAGTGTTGCAAAGGTGATAGACTTTTAAATTGTGCCAACACTGTCTTAGTAATAATCGTGACTTAACACATACATGATATTTACTATATCACATTATAATTAAATGGGTTAATAATAGTAACATACGCATCATTATTTTCATAAAATAACCTTAACAAACTTATCTTTTACTATAAACCATAAAAAACAATAAAATAGATAATGTAAGAAATCCAAGATTAAAATGTGAAAGATTTGCTTTAGCAAGTTTATATAAATTTGTTTTATAAAGTTTATCATAATAATTTTTACACAAAAATGGTGAATATCTACATTAAAATTAGTGAACTAAGTGACTTTCTAATTCCTTATTTTGAAAAAACTTAATCTAGTTAAAGTTCTAAATTCTAGATCCACTGAATATGTTAGGCCCCTATACTACTAGTGTAACCCCTTATTGTTATTAGTATAACCCACTTATTATATTGATGTACCCATGTAGTGCCCATATTGTTACTATTGTGACCCACAGAAGCCCACTATTGTTATTATTGTGCCCTTACATTATTATTGTTATGTCGGCTCTGATTATGTTATGACCCCTTAGACTCATATATACAGAAAGGAGGTCTTTTCATTTGTATCATCCAAGAATTGTTCATTTATGTAATGTAAAGGAGGTTGCCCCCTCGAAGAGGCTGAATTCTAAGGCGTTGATCTATCTTTTCTTGAGCTGGTTTCATAACATTTGGTATCAGAGCTTTGGATTCTAGGGTTTAGCTGCTCCAAACAGGTCATCGTGGAATTTTCGCTATAAATTTGTTTCTATGATGTTTCAGAAGTCGCAGAAAAAACCCATTTGAGAAGAAATCGCGCTAAACCTTGGTTCCAAATTTTAGAGATTTTATCGCGATATTTGCGGAGATATGATCTGAGGAAGTTGGTCTTTTTACAGACTCCTGAATTACATTCAAAACAAGTGACCTGGGGAAAATCATCATAACTTTCTCTTTGGGGATCGGATTGAAATTTCGTAAGAAGGTACAGAAGGAGGACGGACTGTAGTTTCTTGTATGCATTTTTCAGATCCAAAGGTTGAAACAGTGACTTGTGGCACGTCGTACAAGTTCGCTCTACTGAACTAGTCTATAATCAGGTCATCTTGGGAGATTGTGCATAACTCTTTCTTGGAGAATCCAATTTGGATCAGACTGGTGGCATTGGAAAGAGGACGTAGAGGGCTACTACAGGTCATAATTTCAGAACTTAAAGATCTGAAAGTACAGAGTTATAGTCGTTTCAAGGTCGAGCTCCTAAAATCAGGAAAAAGCAAAATGAGGAAGTTTGATGGCAAGGATCCGGTAAATTGGATACTTCAGATGGAGCAATATTTTGATCTACATGGTGTACAACTGTTACAAAAGGTATGCATTGCATCTTCATATTTAGAACTAGATCAATTTTTATGGTACAAAGGGCTTTGTTCTCGTAAACAACTTGTTACGTGGTCAATTTTCACGGAGGAAATGATAGCACATTATGAGGATACAAAGAGCAACACCTTCTTTAGAGCAACACCACAACAATTGGAAAGAGTAAAAGGGCTTTGTGACATAGTGGAAAGAAAAATTATGAAAAACAGGAAGCGTACCCGTCACAACTATAAATATGGAAGTGTTGTTTCTCCTAGCCTTCCACAACCTACAAGGATTACACCACAACAATTGGAAGAAAAAAGAGAAAAAGGGCTTTGTTACAATTGTGATAGCAAATGCACTAAAGGTCATAAGTGTGCTGAGAAGAAATTATTTTACATAGAATATGAAGAGGAGGAAGAAAAGGATCAAGAAACAACAAAAGAAGAAGATATGTGCCAGGACCCCACCCCAAAGAAAGAAGAAATGAATCAGACCATGTCTTGTAAAGCATTGGCAAGAATTACCACTCCTCAAACTCTCAAGATAGAAGGACATATCAAGAAGAAAAAGGTGCAAGAAGTGAAAGATCACATCGAGAAAGAAGAAATGAATCCAACCATATCTTGTAATTCATTGTTCAAAATTACCACTCCTCAAACTATCAAGATAGAAGGACATATCAAGAAGAAAAATGTTCAAGAAGTGAAAGATCACTTCGAGCATCAAGAAATGAATCCGACCATATATTGTAAAGGATTGGAAGAAATTACCACTCCTCAAACTCTAGAGATAAAAGGACATATCAAGAAGAAAAAGGTTCAAGCAGTGAAAGATCACATCGAGCATCAACAACAAGTTCTCCAACTTTTAAAGGATAATGCCACTTCGGTGCAAAATCAAACGAAACAACAGATAGATCAACATCGTAGTGAATTTTTTTTGATGTAGGTGATTGGGTATTTTTACTGCTACATCTCAAGCAAGCTATTTATGAGAAGGAAATGTTGGCAATACTACATGCACTTAAAAAATGGCGACCTTACCGAATGGGAAGACTCTTCAAGGATGAGGATGTGGAAGCATTGTTTTGTGCTATTTATATTATCCAACCAGATTGGATAAACGAAGCAGGGGATGGATGGAAGAAGGATGAAGAAGTATGGCCACTTATTCAAAAGTTGCAAAAGATCCCAATTCAAACAATATTGCCAGAAATTGAAGAGGAAGGAAAAATCATATTAGAACCTGGAGCAGTCAAAGAAACAAGAACCCGACATCTACGAAATCGATCAATTTCAGAGTATCTCATCAAGTGGAAGAACTTACCCGCTGAAGATTCCACATGGGAGGACAAGAATTTTATACAGAAGCATCAAGAACTACTCAAGCATTGAGGACAATGCTTTTTGAAGGAGAGGGGCATGTTAGGCCCCTATACTACTAGTGTAACCCCTTATTGTTATTAGTATAACCCACTTATTATATTGATGTACCCATGTAGTGCCCATATTGTTACTATTGTGCCCCATAGAAACCCACTATTGTTATTATTGTGCCCTTACATTATTATTGTTATGTCGGCTCTGATTATGTTATGACCCCTTAGACTCATATATACAGAAAGGAGGTCTTTTCATTTGTATCATCCAAGAATTGTTCATTTATGTAATGTAAAGGAGGTTGCCCCCTCGAAGAGGCTGAATTCTAAGGCATTGATCTATCTTTTCTATCTTTTATCCATCAGTAAGTATTTCTTGTAGAAAATTTGTCAAATCTGTCTTCATATCTGTCATGCTTGTCTTCAAGTTTGTGTTCAAGCTGGTTTCATAACAGAATACTTCCATATTTAATGAAATATGTGTTCTATGCTTGGTACACCAGGATCGAAAACTATTTTACCATGTTGAGATTTACCAAAAGTGAAGAAGATGCAAACCTTTACCATATTGTGGTTGAATCTAAATTATTGATTGTAGTATTATATGTCAATGCTTTAATTATAACAGGTGATGAGAAGTTGGTCAAATATTTCAAAGAGGATCTTGCAAGAGAATTCAATATGAAGGACCTAGGGCTCATGCATTATTTCCTCGGTATGGAAGTATGACAAGGAGATGGGGAACCGTTTGTCTCTCAGGGAAATTATGCCAACGAGATACTTAAGAAGTTCCAAATGGAGAGCAACAAACCCATGGAGACTCCTCTAGCAGGGAATTGAAGGAAGGGAGATGCTTCTTCAAGTGAAGTAGTGGAGGATACTATTTACAGGTAGCTAGTGGATTCACTTATGTATTTGGTGAACACACGATCAAACATGTGTTATGAATTAAACCAACTTAGTCAAGCAATGGTTAAGCCAACCAAAATGTATTGGAAGGCAGCTAACATGTGTTGAGATACCTCAGAGGCACCACTTAGTTTTGTCTTTGGTACAAGAAGATAGAGGGAGTGAAGCAGCAAGGCTTCAAAGATGCAAATTGGGCAAGTAGTCCATTAGAAAAGAAGAGCACATTAGGAGGCATCTTCAGTATTGGGTCAACAAAAATTTATTGGTAAAGCAAGAAGCAAAGATCAGTTTCACTAAGCTCAGTAGAAGCATAGTACATGGTTGCTAGTCAAGAAACTTGTGAAGCTATCTGGATGAGGAAGATTCTTGTTGGGTTATTTGGTAAGATGATGGATCCCACCGTGATTTATTGTGAAAAATAGAGTTGTATCAAATTATATGAGAATCCATTTTTTCATGATCGATCCAGGCACAGCAACATCCAGTATCACCATCTATGAGATTATGTGCACAGGAGAATCATGTTGTTGGAGTACATTCCTACATAGGAACAATATGCATATATTTTGACAAAGGTATTGTCAAGAAGCAAATTTGACTTCCATAGAGGTAGGATCATGGTAGTAGATAATCCATTTCTTTTTGAGATGGAGTGTTGAAAATTGCAACAAGAAAATCTTGATTTAATTTTCCCTTGAATTAAATTAGGAGAAAATTATAATTCCACATCACAAGACAAAGAAAATGAGTTAAATAAGTTAATTTCACTTAGTTGGCTTAGTTAATTTGAGTTGAGAGCATATCTTGAGTAATGTAGAGTGGTTCCTAAATTTTAGGAGCCTAGGTTGAGTTTATTATGAGTTATAATAGTTTAATTTAGTCAAACTGAGTTAATGTTAGTTAAACTAGTTCTAACTGTTGGAGGAACTAGTAGGAGGTTTAACAATGGGGTGAAACTTCATGTGTTCAACCAGTTAGCTGATAAATCAACCATAATTAACTCATGCATGAAATTTGAGTTACCCAATTGATATTAGAGTTCAAGGGAAGTGTACTATCAGTTTTATAATTTTTCGAGTTGTATAGGTGGTGCATGCAATCAGAGAAGGGCCTATAGGGATTGCATAGTTTGTTAGGAAAAATAATGAGAGGGGGGTGAATAAACATTTTAAAACTTACTTTAACTTTAATTTTCTTATTCCAATTTATATACGTGACTTTTATTTAGTGAATCCACATACGTATGAGATTATGATGAAAGTAAACTGTGTATATTGAGTCAACTAGGTTTACATATAATTCATCATTTATTAATATTTAACCAGTGCATCATTACTTCAATAAAACATATATTAAGAAGAAACTATGAGCAGTAGAGAGTAGATAGATAATCAACACACATGAACACCAAGATTTTAGGTGGAAACCCAATGTGGGAGAAAACCACTGTTGCTGTCATCTCTGTCTTCTTTTAAAAATAAAATAATATTCTTACAATCTTGTACTGGTGTAGACTTTAACCAGTACGTAGGCTCCTACTTGCAGAAGGCTACAACCTTCTCTCATTTTCCAGCTCCTACTGGAAGGGAGATACAACCTCCTTTTTGAAGACTAATATCCTCAGCTATTTATGGATCACTTTTCAGAATGTTTCAAACTTGATCCACTTTCAACTATTATAAAATCAATTACTAAAATACTAAACCAACTGTTGACGGTGCTGGACCCGCCAACATGTCAAGGGGATCTCCCCTGTAAGAAGTCCCAATTAGACCTCAGATCGTTTGGTGTAGGAGTCCCAGCAGTGGGTCGTAAGGTAATGCCTTGACTGCGATGTCGCACAGAGGCAAGTAAGATAACTCTTTCAGTAGCAAGGATGTGACTATTGCAGTGAGTCAAGGAAGATGTATGAGAGGTCCTAACACATATGGGGGGAGATAAGGGTGAAGGGGAGTTCCAGGTTGAAAGGGATCAATCCCAACTCGACTAGGAAAACACAACACAAAAGGACATAAACAAATTCCCGCGGAGCAGTCCACTCGGATGTGGTAGTCACAACATACAAGGTAAGATAACACGTACAACACTCATGGATCAGTCCGAACGAGTGCAACGGTTGTTGTAGTAAGGTTCATGTGAAAGGTCTGTATGGTGTCCGACAGAGCAATCGACATGGATGGTGACAACATTGACAACACATACAACACATTTGCAACAAGATTCATATACTTACATGTGAATCAGTTCATACACAAATACGTAAGTTAAACAACATATATCATTAAGGAAACCAGAGCAGTCCAACTACAATAACAACATATGCATGAAAATGTGCTGAATCTTATTATATAAAGTTTGAGTTCCAATCATACAATACATCCATGTAAACCTGCTAGCCCAATCAGTGAAATGTTACAGCCACATCTGCTTGCTCCTCCAAAGAGATGCACTAGCTCCGTGCGGTGGAGAAGCCAAGGCGCGTTACAATACTGTCCAAGCTTTCTTCAAGATAGTCTTAGTAGAAACTTGGCTAACCAAAACCCTGTACAATGAGTTATGAGGGACTATTTATAGAAAAAGGTGGGGTTACCCTTGAAATTCCCCTTTGTGACCATTCAACTACCCTCATGACTCTTCACCTACTCTATGACTGTTACATCCACTATTGAGATTTGACTTACACTTGACATGACTCAACATTACAATGCACATGTACCCATGTGAACAATGGCTTGAACAAGCCAAACTAGACATCATTTTGACTTAGAAAACCATGGAAGTCCAACTACTCGACATCCTCATGCTGATCAACAGTATCATATTGATGCCAAGATTGGTAGTCCTTGATGGTGTCCGTGTGTTCCGCTGCGACATCTGTCTGAAACCTGAACCTTGCCTCCATAACATCTGGGTACACTACTAAGGCTCCTATGTCTAACTCATATGAGAGCATGTGCATCATTGTCTTCAATGTGGTCGAACCAACAATGTACTTGTGCATGATTTCTGCACTGATAAAAAGTCTGGGCTAGTGGCGGTGCGCATCAACTCGTTGAAGTACGAGTCAAGCTCCTGTTGGACTTGCTTCTTTGTCTTAGCCTGGGTGAGAGTCCCAAGTGATGGGATTGCATGAGTGTGCACTATAACATCCATGCTCTTGAATACTCGTGCATGGGAAGCCTGTATGGTAGTGATAAGTAGCAATAGGTCTTCATAGTTCTGGATCTGACTCCGGATACATGCTTGTAGCTCAACCGCATTGGCCTTCATAATATTTGGCAAGTGAAGTGGAGATCCCTTGTACTTTATCGTCCATGCTTGCATGTTATCAACAACATCATGTATGTTCTTCAAGGTGCGGTCTCTTCTCGCACATTGCTGCTGCCATCCGTGGAGATGGACGACTGCTTGGTGCACGGTACCAAACTTGGAGTACAATGCTCGCATAACTGTATCAAGGGACAACACTGCATCTAGTATTGCCTTCTTCTATTCAGCTTGGGCGGACATTGTCAAAAAGTCTCCTCCTTGCTCTACCACCTATAGTTCCTTCACCATTCACTCATTTTTAGCTATGAGGAAACAGACACTTGAGCTAGTGGCTTTGGCATACACTCTAGTTGCATCAGCCAAAGCAGCTGGATGCTAGTGCACATCAGTCACGATTACTTGTTCTTCAAATTGCGTAGGGGATGTTTGGTCCTCTAAAGTCGGTACTTTGTGAGACTACACAACTTGGTGATGAGATTCATCAAAGGAGATGTTGTGCACCCTGCTTCCGGCTGACCACCAAGGATCTCAGTGCCTCCTTCGTCATTTGAGACTTGCTCATCATTTGGATGCATCGAAGCAGGTGAGTCGACCTCTTTGTGGTAAGGCATGAGGTCAGTGTCTTGTTCCAACTCCTGCTACTCCATGTATGCATCCAACTGTTCAAGCAGTTGTTCTATCTCATGAGAAATGTCTTGCGCCTGTAATGGTTCACCTTGTTCACTTGATGCCAGTTGTTCAGATGAATCAACTACTTGTATGGGCACTGCTTCATTTGTCTGCATGTGATGCACCCCCTGCTGTATCTGCTGTTGCTGCACTTCCTTATCCTGTTGGCACAGCTCTTGTTCATTCCAGAGTTTCTCCCTCAGCTCATGCAACTCCTTCTCTGCTTCTTCCATTCTTTTCTTATCCCTCTGCATTCGCGCGATTCACTTGTCGCGTTGCAGCATCTTTTCTTGAATAGCCACAACTGCTTGTTCTACAAGTGGATCTGCTCGAAACTTGTAGCTTTGCTCCTCCTCCACACGGTCGACAATCTTCCTCTTCTCTTTGTCACGCACAGGTATGCTTGGCTCTGCTATTGCTATTGCTAGTGCTCTCTGTGATGTTGCTTCATGATGCTTTCCTAACCACTCTATGGTGAATTCGACCTGTTCATTGGGTCCAGAAGAATTGTAGCAATACATCCATGAGTCTTCCTCGGCCCAATGAAATGCCCCATGGATCCAATTGAACTGAACTCTCATGAAGTGATCCTTCACAATGCAATGTGGGTCATATGGGTTAAAGCTTTGGAGGTCGAACGGGTACTTCTTCATCTGTTCTACTTTGACATTGCTTGCTTGATACTCTAGATCTCATATAACCCAATCCATAATGGAAGAGTGGGCCAAGGTGCCTTCTTCTTCTAATGCAGTCTAGCTGTCAATCTTGCCGAGATATGATACACTACTTCCTGCATGACAAGCACGTCCAAGGGAAACTTGTGCAGAACATGTGGAGGCTTCTCTGCACTGAACATTCGAATGAAAGTGCTGGACGGTGAGGCATACTAATCTGCAATACCTAGCAATACCTCCATTGCTTCCTTTGACATGCAGGGTGGATCCTATTCGAATAACAACTTGTACACTAGGGTGAAAAAATGGTTGGACAACCATATGATTACTACTCTGAAGCTGCATTCAGACAAGAACTTGAAATATGTGTTCACAACAGTCTCTGCCGGTGACCATGCCCACTCCAAGCCCAGGAACTCATGTCGGGCACAGACTGCATCTAGGATGTAGGCGGACATGTAAATCTCTACATGCATACCCTCGGGTGACTGTCAAGCATTCGTGAATTGTTCCTTCTATTGGTGAGCCAGTATGCCAGACCAGTTGCATGGTCTTCCTTCTCTGGCCAGTTGGTCCAATGTGATCAACCAACTCTGAGGAAAGGTTTCGATGCTTGCTTGGCCACTCAGTCGACATGCGAATATGACCAAGTATTGGTATGCCTTCCTCAATATCTTTTTCTTGTAGATCTGGTTGGGTGTCATCCTGAAATGAGTTGGCTCCTTTACCCAATCCTTCAGAATGTCTTTGGAATTACCTCTGCTGTTGGGCAAGCTGAATGGAGGACTCATGACAGTCGCGGGCTCTGACATCTGATACATCTCATCATAATATCGTGCCCAAAAGGTTGCAAGCTTCGTCCCACTGACACTGCTCAAGGTCATCGTCTCAAGGTTAGTGTGGGAGACGATCCAGTGAATCATGTCCACGCATGGGAATGTGAGGTATCTGCATGCAATCCGGTACAAGCCGGACTTGTGAATGTTCACATACACCTAGCAGTCTTCAAGGTCTTCCCCAAAAGTGCTTGCAAATGCTTCATTAACCTTTTTCCACTTCAGTTTGATGTCTTTGTCTAGATACAACTTCGTATCTTCATAGATCGACATACTAGAGGACACCTGCTCAGCTGCTGCTCTAGCTACAACTCCATCAGTGTCATGTGATCCTATTCTCTTGGAAGCCATTAAGATAGATGAACACCTGAAAGATCTGGAAACAAGAAACATGCATGGAAAGAAATATGTGAGTGGAAACAAAGCAAATCCAAGGAAGGACACAACACATACCTGGGAAACTGATGAGCAAGATTGCGCAAATTTTATTGGGAGGCTGGGTGACTGACAGCTAAAACTATGCAAAAGGTAGTCTGGGTTGTCTGGGAGGTAGGAATGACTACTAGATTTGTGAAATATGCAATCCAGTCAGGCAGCTGGCTACTGGGATTGCGTAATGCACAATTCCAGCTGGGAAGGAATGTTGGCCTGGGGATAGATTTGCACAATTTCTTGGGCCAAGTATCCATTGTCCTCTAGAAATGCACAAAATAGTCCTGGAGGCTAGTTCTGGGCAAGGATGTGGATTTTGGGGAGGAAGGTGAGCCTTCCTTCCCCGGATTGCGCAATGCAGCCTTGGTGAAGGCAAAGCCCGGGCCAAGGTTGGCTCGACTCGCCGACGGGCAACTAAAAGCACCTGAGATAGTAAATGCATGGTGACACTAAGTGATAGCATAAGTGATTGATAGTGCATGCAAAAAATGAATGAAAGTTTCAACAAACAGATTAACATGCATGTGGGTGAGGCGGTTTGCTGGTTGGGTGAACGTCCGTGCAAATCAATTTCATGCATGTGAAAACATTGAGATAGCAATGAAAACTGAAACAGAGCTAGGACAAGCTAGTATACATGTAAATGACAGCAAGCGCTCAAAGAAATCAAGCAAACAACACTCACACAAGAAAATACACAAAAAGTGACAGAAATGCTAAAAAAAACCAAGTTGAGTCCACTTACCCATGAATAGGTGAGCCGGATGTGTCAAAGAGTCCTAGATGTGATGTGGGATGTCAGAGCTCCAATATTGATGTGAATGAATGAGCTCTGATGTGTTGAATAAATAATTTTGGTCTCATGATGCGCATGCCACAAATCTAGGAAAATGTGACACTTGGAGGGAAACTTCTAAAACAACTTTGCATGTGGCTGCTAAAAATAGCTCACTGAATCATGGTTTCCTTTTTCATGTTGTCTCTTTCTATTCCAGGAAGATAAATTCATGCATGCATGCAATTCAAGTTTCCTCGGTCCCGGGTGGAACTGGTTAACCAGACTGTTCATGCATGCAGTTGCTCAACTGCTTGGGAAAAATGTGTATTCCTAGTTGGGAGCTGGGCTGACTGCCCAGGAGGACTACAAAATTTCTGGGCAGAGCAGTTGACTGTTGCCTAGATTTGCGCAAATCCTAGGCTGAACAACCCTGCTTGGGAAATTTACGCAAATCCTGCTGGGAGTGTTGGCTGGCAGGATTGCACAATCCTGGAACCCAGTAGGCTGCCATATAGGATTGCAAAATTTATGGAGGGAAGGTTGACTGCCCTCCAGAAATGCGCAATTTTCAAGGGGAATTTGCTTAGCTTGCATTTGGACCAAGTCCAGGTGAACAACCTATGAGGGGAATGGATCGATTGTGGTCGACAGGCTGCCTTTGTGCGAGGAAGACACAAAAACTTGAGTACTTGACAAAGCAAGACAAAGTGCTGCGAAAGGCTGGTAGGGAGGCTCCAGAATAGGCTAAGGAAAAATTTTGGAGGGTGGTTGTAGCCGCTACAACACCAACTGAATCATCAAATAAATTATTGTAACTAGATCAAACTAGAACAGAACATGCGAATGCATACCACTCATCGATATACCAAGCCAAACAATGTTACCCATAATAGAAACCAACTAATTCCACTACAAACCCTGATCAAGCATACATTAGATTGTATACACTACTGTTCTTAATCATACATGCATATGTATGCGCTTCTCCTGAAGAATACTCGCGTATAGATCTCAAAAATATTGATACCTAAATTAGAATCACTGACACACTGAAAAAATCACTGTACCACATACTAAACCCATCATAAATCATAGAACCAAATACAAATCATTATACAATAGCATCACCACTTAGTTAACATTTCATTCCATAATCAGTTCAACCCAACCAGTACTGTCAAACACAGATCATTATGAGAGAGACATCATTGACAGACAACAACAAACATATATGAACTGATCAACCATCATTAACAATTCATGCTTCAAAACCCTAGCAGTTGTATGCAAATTTTATAAAGAACACCCGTGTATGTACGCACTTTTAATATTTCACACCTGCGTACAAATTTTGAAATTTTGTAGAATATATACGCGACCCCCCTGAAGTAGATCTGTGTATGTACACAACATTTTATGAAGAAAACTTACATACAGATCTGTAATTACTGAATCATTCCTTCGTTACAACCACAAACATATTTCACAACCCTTACTGTCACATGTTCATGTTAGAATATCATTACCATCACAAATTTATCATTGTTAGTCATAATCATAAAGGATCAAGCAAGCATGTTTATTAGTCACTACAATTCTTTCAGATCTATCAAATCTGAACCTCCTTCATGCTCCTTGGTGCACACCTGTTTTAGATCAAAGCATTCATTAATAACCCATAACTTGCACACCTAGCACTTTGATCTCCACCTCCTTATATAGGTTAGGCCTTAACAAATACTTTAGGCCAATCTTGTAGTAATGCCGATGGTGTTATTTGATGGGAAAAAATGTCCATTGTTGCGCTCATTACTATGGGCCAATACCATGGTAAAGAACCCTGGTATTGAGAATACTATGGTGCAGAATATGTACACTACTTTGCTTCACCATACCCGCGTATGTATGTGGTCTTTATTCAGAGGACCCACGTATACTTTCTTACACTTTACCTTTATCATTCCTCTGATTCTGAACTGATATTCCTTTATCTAATCTCTTTGTCACATATGTACTAGCCTGTATACTCATCTTACTACCATCATGTTGACATTTTTATCAAGTAGGTTTCCATCAAGGACAACACATTAGTCATAATACCAACAATCTCCCCCTTTGAACTTGATGGAAATCACTTTGGTGTTTGGTTACCACCACCTGTAAATATCTATAAACACATCTCTAGACATGCCAAGCTTCTTTCCCAAGTCAAGAACCATTCTCCAAACACCAAGCTTCTCGCCCCCTTTGACATCAAGGGAAAAGGGCTGACCAATGCTGAATGAAGACTTCATTCTCCTTTTGGAGAGATGAGCACTGACGCTGTTGAATATGAGAACTGACCATGCTCCCCCTGAGTATATGATGAAACTTCTATAAGATATTCAAAGTAGTACATGATGCTATGACTCAGCCAAATATGGATTTTCCTATCATCAAGGACTCATGCTGACATCAATCACCCAACACAATGGGGTTACATATTTGACTCAATATTACATAAAGTGCCCAAAACAATGGGATTACATACATAATTGACTTGACTCCAATAGTCCAAACATAACTGAATATTACAATTTTACATCATGGGTATTTATATGACCTTTACATCAAGAGACAAATATGACATTTATAACCAAAACCAAAGACCTCAATAGAGAGGTAGCAAGACCATGATAGTCATCAACAACCATCATTCACCATATAAGAATTTGTACTATGAGCATTTGATAGAAGAAATATGATCATCATTATGCAACAAGGAATGCTCAAGAAGTCATAATGCTAACAATGCACTATTAGAAATATAGAAAATGCTCCCCTTGAACTTGTGCCATCTGTTCACTGTCAGGAATGATCATATTCACAGTAAAGTCATCAAAGCAACTTCATCAATCAGTAAGACCATCAAAACAACAATGTCACTTAGCAAACATCATAAGCCAATATTATTTCTAAGTTTCATTTGAACAACAACAAATTATAACTAGTCAACATCAGAAGCAGAGGGACACAAAACCACTGATTGAAATATACTAGAACCTCTCCTTGAGTCTATCCCATAGTTTCTTCTTCATAGAGAAACATACGCTACTATCTAGAACCAAAATCGATTATATACATGACTGTCCCTCATGTGATCCATGTACTTAAAGAAAAATATAGTAATTTCAATCTCAACTCCCCTTGAACATGAAAGATCTATTAGAATAATTAACAAAGTGATGAGGCAGAGACCACTCCTAGTTTCTGTCTGAGATATTTAAAGGAATCACATGGAAGTGGTTTTGTAAATATATCTGTAACTTGTTCCTTTGAGGGAACATATTCCAGTTTGACCTTTTATTCAAAGACTTGTTCTCTCAGAAAGTGATATTTGATTGGAATATGCTTGTTTTTGAGTGCATGACAAGATTTTTAGAAATACTTATGGAACTAGTATTATCACATAGAATAGGTATAGGTTGAGGACAAATGATTTGAATGCCTTGCAATGTTTGCATCATCCATATAAGTTGAGTGCAACAAGATGAAACAACAAAATATTCTGCCTCAATAGTAGATAAAGCAATGGAGCTTTATTTTTTTCTGAACCATGATACCAAGCGAGGTCCCAAATAAAATTCTCCTCCACTAGTACTCTTCGATCATCAATATTACCTGCCCAATCTGCATCTGTGTAAGCATGAAGTTAAAAATATGCATCTTTGGGATACCATAGACCAAAATCTTGAGTTCCTTGTAAATAATTGAATATTCTCTTGAATGCATGGAGATGAGTTTCTTTAGAATTTGCTTGAAATCGTCCAAAAATCCCAACTACATGCTTAATATCTAGTTTTGTGCCTGTAAGGTAGAGTAAGCTCCCGATCATAGATTTTTATTTTGGTTGGTTTACTGAAGGAGAATCATCATGTGAACTAAGATTACATCCTGCTACCATAGCTATACATATAGGCTTGTAGTCTTCCATTCCATATTTCTTCAAAATATGCTTGAGGTACTTGTTTTGTGAGAGAAAGATACCATTCTTTGCTCTCTGAACTTGAAGGCCAAGAAAGTATATTAGTTAACCAAGTAAGGACATTTCAAATTCTTGCTACATAACTGAAGGAAATCCTTGACTCATAGATTCTTCATTTCTTCCAAATATGATGTCATCAACATAAACAATTATCAAAAGTTTATCTTTATCCATCTTTATATATAGATTTCTATCTGCATACCCCTTGGTTAAGCCTTGTTATTGGAGATACGTGTCAAGACAATAATACCATGCACGTGGGGCTTGTTTTAGCCCATATAGAGCCTCCCTAGGTTTGTAGACAAGATTTTTATCATTCCTAGAATGAACCCTTCAAGTTGTTAAATATAAACTTCTTCTTCTAGATCCCCATTTAGAAATGAAGTTTTAACATCCATTTGATATACTTTAAAGTTATGAAAGCTTGAAAATGCAAGGAACATTCTTATGGCTTCAAGTCTGGCTATGGGTGTAAATTTTTCTCCAAATTATATTCCTTCTTGTTGAGCATAGCCTTTTCATATGAGTCTTGCTCTATTTCTAATTACCTCTCCATTTTCATTCAGTTTATTTTTGAATACCCATTTTGTCCCAATAACATTTTTATCATGAGGTCTTGGTACTAGTTCCCATGTATGATTCTTTTCTATTTTATCAAGTTCTTAATTCATTGCCTTAACCCAACTATAATCTTTTCTTTCTTGATTTACATTTTGAGGTTCAATAGTGGATAATAAGGCTAGATAATTGGAATTTCCAACAAGAGTTCTTCTAGTTTGTACTCCAACTTCCTTTTCACCCAGAGTTTGAGATTCTAGATGATTTTTCTGAACATAACTTGAAGGAGTCTTTTCTGATTCTTCTGTGCTTTTAATTCGTTCTTCTGGTGCTTCATTGATTCCCTCTCATACATCCTTTTGTCTTGTTGTAGGAACACGTTCGTCATTTTACGGTGCTTCCCTTTTGGCACCTGTGGATGCTTCATCAATTACAACATCATTTCATTCAATAATCTTTTGAAGCCTATTATTATAACATTTATATCCTTTACTTCTAAAGGAGTATCCAAGGAGAATTCATTTATTAACTCTAGATTCAAACTTTCCAAGTTTATCATCATTATTCTTTATGTAGCACTTTCTTCCAAAAACTCTAAAATGTCTGACAGTTGGAGGCTTACCAAACCGTAGTTCATAAGGATTTTTTTCACTGTTTACCCGAATATGAGCTTTGTTGAGGATATTTATGGATGTATGTGCTGCTTCTCCCCAGAATGTATGAGATGTTCCAAACTCATCAAGCATGGCACATGCCATTTGTTGGATTGTTCTGTTCATTCTTTTTTCCACTCCGTTTTGTTGAGGAGTTTTAGCTATAGAAAACCACCTCTTGATATCATGCTGTTAAAAAAATTCGAAAATCTCATATGATATAAACTCTACTCCTCTATCATATATAAGACATTTTATTTTTAAGTCTAACTCATTTTCTACTAGAGCTTTGAAGACCTTAAATTTATCAAATGCTTCATCTTTATGTTTCAATAAGCCAATCCAACACATTCTAGTAAAATTATCAATGAATAATATGAAGTATTGTTCACCTCGAGGATACTTCTTTCTCATAGGACCACACAAATCAATATGAATAAGTTCAAGTGGCTTACTTGAAGTACCTTCTTTAGCATTAAATTGAAATTTGGTTTTCTTACCGAATTGACATGATTTTCATATGTTGTTTTCTGGCAGAGAGATGTTAGGAAAGTCACGTACTACTCCCATTATGTTTGACTTGTGTAATTGAGTGAAGCTTAGATGTCCCAATCTTTTGTGCCAAAGCCAACTTTCTTCTAATTTGCTCAAGTAACAATGCTCTTGTCTGCCTTCCAAGACATAGAAATTACCTGGAGTTCTTGTTCCTTTTATTATGATCTTACTTATATCTAGATTTCGTACCACACAATTCTTTGATATGAAAACAACCTCATGTCCTTGGTCACACATTTGAATAACACTCAATAAGTTATGTCTTAATCCATCAACAAACAAAACATTTCCAGATTTAATCTTATCCTTTAGTAAAACAGTTCCTTTCCCTTTGATAGCAGCAGGTGAGTTATTTCCAAAGGTTACATTCTTTTATTTCTTTATTTCATTAAAGGATATAAACTTATCTTTATCACCTTTCATATGCTTTGAGCATCCACTGTCAATGCACCACAAATTTTCTTGATCTCCCGCATACAAAGCTAAACCACAATTTTCAAATTCTATGGTTTTCTTTTTCCATACCTTGGATGTTGTTGCCTTTTGTTCATTCTAAAGAGTTGGTATCATTCTGCTTCTGCATTCAGTTTTTGTATGTGCAAATTTATTGCATAAGGAAAATTCTGTTTCATCTTGGTGAGGTGAGAAATTATTGTAAGAGTATTTCTTTAAAGCAATCTCATTCTTTTGTTTTCTTGCTTCTCTAGTCATGATAGTTTTATAAGTGACATATTGAGTAGCCTTATGACCAAAATTATGACAAGTGAAGCATTGACCATTGAAGTAGAAGTTCCTATGAGTATAGTACCTTTTTGTGTAATTTCCCTTTTGATTGTGGTAAGGGTGATTTACCTAAGAGACATTTGATCCTTCATTCCTTTCCTGAGAGTTGGAATTTTGTTGACTACCTCCCTTTACTGCATTGAGATAAATTCCTGTACTTGTTTTAAAAGATTTTACAGTTTTTGATGATTCTCCATTGTATCTAAGACCTATTTTATTAGAGGAGAGTGTTGTACTTTGATGATTTCTTCTAGGATATAGTATCCTTTAGCAAATCTAAGGTTTAGACCTTTTTTTTTCTCAAGTTCCTTTCTTAGACTTACTATTTCTAGTTCTAACTTTTCATTATGCCTCTCCTTTTCTAGAATTTGTTTCTTCAGTGCTTCTTCTGCTAATTTAGCTTCTTCTAGATGAATTTTAAGCTGAGTTATTTCTTCAATGAGATTATATTTTTATTCTAGAGCATCCATAAAAACATCATCAGACTCATCAATACATTTATCTTCAAATTCCATAAGTAATTGATATTCTTGATCAGACTCACCCTCTTCACCATTTGAAAGACCATCACTATCTTTGTGTGTGTAGAAACTTTTCTTGTTTTCAAACCTTCCTCTAAAATTTACTTTTGTAGAAATTTTCCCTTTCTCATGGTTTTCTTTATAAGGGCATTTAGCAGCATAATGACCAACTCTTCCACAAGAAAAACATTTGAAAGGAAGATTACCTCTAAATCTTCTAGTTCCTACTTGGAGTTTCTTTACAAAGTTCGCCTCTTCTTCATCTGATACATAACTTGATTCCTTAAGCTCCTCCTTTTATTTTCCTTTAGAAGTAGCTTTGAATGCTACTTCTTTGATATCTGAAGGACCCCCTTTTCTCATTTCATAAGCTATTAAGATCCCATGACGTTGGTTAACATTAAGGTTCTTCAAATCCCGCATTTCTTCAATGGTAGAGACTTTCGAGTCAAATTTTGGGGTTAGAGATCTTAGGTTTTTCTAAAAAATCAATGATTCTTTTACTTCATCAACAATATTTCTCATTGAATTAACTATATCATCTACCCTAAGCAATGAACTTGTAATACTTTTATCACTATGCATTCTGAGGGTTTCATATTAAATTCGAAAGGTTTGAAGTTTGACACTCTTTACCTTAGTGTAACCTTCATAACTCTGGCTGATCTTGTCCCATATATCCTTTGTGGTATTCAACTACATGACCTTTACAAATTATGATTCTACCAAGCTTCCCAACAGAGTGTTGACAACCTTTGCATTGGTCTCATATTTTTTCTTTTCTTCTTCATATGTGGGAATGGAGGATGGATGCTAATAGCCTCCTTCAACGATTCCCCAAACATCAGCTCAAAGTGATTGCATATAAGCTCTTACTTTCCAAAAAACCAATTTGGATCCATTAAACAATGGTGGTCTGATAGATGCTACTCCCTCTTGAATTTTCATCTTGATGAATCTTCCTTCAAGGGATCAAGCTTCTTCTGAAGTACCTTCTTTGATACCAATTGTTATGAAATATACTGGGGGGGGTGGGAATCTGATATAGGTGGATATTGGTGGCCACCATCAAATTCCACTTGGACCCCCACCATTTTTTCTTTCAGTTTTTCAGTTTCCTTAATTGTAGCACAATTTACTATTTTTAGTAGTTTTTCGGGTCCTAAACTTCCGGAGCCGTTTTGAGGCCCTAAACGACGTTTTTTTGGCAATCTACCGTCAACGAATTTATATCTAAAATTGTCTTTTTCATCATATTCCTCGGAGAGATCTTTCCAATGGGTTATCATGCGTGTCAAATGAAGATAATATGACCAATTCGCGACCCCGCGAAGTTGGCTGTCCAACTCACCCCAACAGGGCCCATAAACTCTTGGTGTTACATCTCCTCGGGTTAGGGTTTTGGTTGTTTAGGGTTTGCTCTTATTGTTCAATAAAAAAAATGCCCTTAAGCCTCATTGTAACGCAGTTCAAAGGCATGTAGCTGCCACATCTCTTCTCAGAGATAAGCTACCATCGCCTGAGCTAGTCTTATTTACATTATGCTTGTAAGCATATTTCAGTATTTGATATTAATGAAATGAAGTATTATTTCTACTGCATCTTTGTATTTATGGTTATATCTGTAATTTGTTGCGTTCTTGTTTAAATCTGGATCAGTGGTATCAGAGTAGTCTGCTCTTTCTCTATTTTTATTTGCATGTCCCCAACGAGGTTGGGATATAAGGAGTTAGGGCTTGAAATGGTTGAACCTTTGCAAGACCAGCCTCGCAAATCTCGATAGCCTCCCATGGTAGATGAAAAGAAACATGAGGGTGCAAGAGATCCTATCAAAATCTTGCTCGAGGAAGCCCTCGAGTGACAAAGGAATGTGGTGATGGACAACTTTTCCTAGATCCTTCAATGACTACCCAGGGGTGACGCATCTACTTCCGGCAGCTACTGTGGAAGCGCCACACCCTTTAAGGTATAAGTTAACTTTGACATTCCCATATTTGAGGGTCAGACAAATGCAGACGCTGTAGATAAATGGTTAAATCTATTAGAAGGATATTTTTCCATTCATGATTTTTCGAGCCGGGAAAAGATCACCTTTGCACTTCTCAAAGCATCCCCCCACGTCAAGGACTAGTGGGAAACCTACTGTGAGCAACAGGATGAAAGTACGAACTCAGTGTTTTTAGCTGCACCCAATTCGAACTCGTTCCGAGTTGCCATCAAGGAGCTGTACTACCCTGTCAGGAGCTATGAGGATAAATACATAAAGTGGACAACGTTGCAACAGGGAAGGGACCAAGATGTGTCGGAGTTTACCAATGTTTTTCATCCCCTTCACACGAAGTTGGGTATCAAGGATTCTGAGAAGCATTTGGTTCTCAAGTACCTCAGCTTCCTGCAAAGGTACATCCAGGATGAGATGGAATTCCTGGACATCTCCTCACTCAAAATGACATACCGATATGCTGTCAAGATCGAGAAAAAGTTTAAACAGAAGAAGCGAGACTTTGGATCTACGAATTCGAAGCGAGGGAAAGGTGCCCAAAACCGTAGAACTAAGGACAAAGCCAAGGTGGGGTGACCCAGGACAACCCACCAAAGCCACAGGCAAAGAACAACATCATGAAGCCAAAGAAGGACACGGGAAAGTGGTGTGAGTTCCAGAAGAGCTCCACTCACAATAAAAGTCGGGCCAAGCAGTCACTGGTGGCCTAGTTAAAGGCTTCAGAATTAGATGCATGTTACGACTCTAAGTCAGGACCTGACAAGGGGAATGAAAAATGGAAGCAGATTATCAATGTGGTGCCCAATGCCACCATTTCCACCACAAAGATATAAAAGGAGGAACCTGAATATCTAGAGGAGGAGGAGTGCCTCTTCCACTCCTAGATGTGGGTAAAGGGTTCCCCACTACAGTTCATTGTCGACAGCGAGAGCCAAAAGAATCTCATTTCGATAGAGGTCGTGAAGCAGCTGGGATTACCAACCACAACACATCCACAACTGTACACCACCGGGTGGCTTCACCAAGGATGGGATCTTCGTGTGAACCAGCAGTTTCGCCTTCCATACAACATCAAGCCCTTCACGGATGAGGTATTATGTGACGTTGCTCCCCTTGATGTTTGTGATGTATTATTAGGCCAACCATACTTATGGATGTGACATGCTGTGTATGAGTCAAGGCCTCATGCTGTTATTGTTGCTTTGGGAAATAACTTGTACAGGATACAAGAGGTAGCACCACCTACCGTCATCTCTTCGGTTACTGCAAAACAATGCAGTAAGCTCATTTCCAAAACTGGGAATTTTTTTTTCCTGATGATACGCCCTCAGGGAAAGAAGAAGACGGTGGCCACGCACTCCAAACAGGGACCCTCCACATGACGACAATAGATGGACAAGGTCATGGAGGTGTATGAGGACATATTCACCTCCCCCACAAGGGTGCTTCTACACTGTCAGGTCAAGCTCTCCATCGATTTGACCCTAGGTGCGTTGTTGTCCAATGGACCAATCTATCAACGCTCCATTCTGGAGAACGATGAAATCAAGAGGCAGATTCAGGAGCTGTTGCAGAAAGGTCACATCCGTTTGAGTTCATCGCCCTGTGGGAGCCCGATTGTGTTGGTACAGAAGAAGGATGGGACTTGGAGACTTTGTATTGACTACCGGGTCTGAACAAGATCACTGTTCATAATAGGTACCTGATCCCATAGATTGATGACCTTCTGGACCAACTGAAGGAGGAAAAATATTTCAACAAGATTGACTTGAAGTCCAACTATCACCAGGTACCAATCGAACCCTCCGTTGTGTGGAAGACTGCCTTCAAAGCCAAGGAGGGCCTTTTCGAATGGTTGGTTATGCCTTTTGGGTTGACGAATGCTCTTGCAACCTTCATGAAGCTGATGGATGACATCTTGTGGCCATTCACCAACTCATTTGTAGTGGTATACTTGGATGACATCCTGATCTTCAGCCAGAGTTCGGAAGAGCACCTCCACCACATTCGACAGGTTCTCCAAACACTGCGGCAACACAAGCTGTGTGAAAATTTGGAAAAATGCACTTTTGGCATGACCCAAGTTTAGTATCTGGAATACATTATTGATGAATGAGGGGTGCACGTGGATCTAGCCAAGATCCAAGTCATTCGGGATTGGCCAGTCCCAACCACTCTGAGAGAGCTCTGTATATTTCTGGGTCTTGCCAATTTCTACCATAGGTTTGTGTTAGGATTATCTCATATCACTTGCCCCTTGAGTCAAGTCACCAAGTGAGGAGTGAAAGAAAAATTATTTTGGTCTAAATCTTAACAGAAGGCATTCGCTGAGTTGAAACATCGCCTCTTCTCTGCACCAATGCTCACTTTACCAGACTTGCAACAACCATTTGAGATCGAGACAGATGCCTCTGACTATGCTATTGGGGTAGTCCTTACCCAACAGGGGCATCCAGTGGCATACCATAGTGAGACACTTTCAGTCACAGTCCATAAGTATCCCACTTATCACAAAGAGATGTATTCCATTGTGCAGGCTTTCCAACAATGGAAGCATTACATTTTGGGAAAGGAAACGATCATCCACACAGACCACCGACCCCTGCAGTTCATACAAATGCAAGGGAAGTTGCAGAATAATTTCCATCAAAAGTGGTCCACATACCTACAACAGTTCCATTTGAATATCAAGTATAAGAAGGGTAGAACCAATAATGTTGCAGACTACCTCAACCGACCACCGATCATGGCATTAACCACCGTGCTCAAATCTTATGGGCATGAGACTTCTGATTGGCCATTTCTCTACAAAAGTGACCCAGAGTTCAGCCACACATACTAGATGCTCTTGGAGGGTTAGCAAGTTCCATATTTTTACCTCTAGAATGCCCTCCCATGCCACTTGGGAAACCTTTGTGTTCCTTCAAGAGAGCGAGCCAAGGTGATTTGGGAAGTGCAATACAGTTGGGCCACTGGGCATTTCGGGGTCAAGAAAATAGTGGCAGTACTGTAGAAGTAATTCTACTGGCCGAATATTTGATATTACATCAGATCCTGCACTGCCTGTGCCATTTCCAAACCGACCATCAAGAAGCAAGGCCTCTATACTCCGCTTCCTACCCCTAGTCGACCTTGAGAATCCATCTCCATGGATTACATGTCGGGCCTTCCTTTTACTAAGCATGGCAATGACTGTGTTTTTGTGGTCATCGACAGATTCTCGAAGATGACCATTCTGGCGGCCTGCAAGAAGAATATCACAGCAAAATCCACTACTAAACTCTTCTTTGAACGAGTGTGGGTACACTTTGGGATCCCACAATATATCATTTTAGATCAAGACAACAGGTTCCTCAATACATTTTGGTCCAGTATCTGGTCGATGCTGGACACCAAGCTCACTAAGTCCACAACTTTCCATCCCTAAAATGATGGCCAGATAGAGGTTGTCAACAGGATGATCATACACATTATGCACATGTACAACTCTAAGAATCCACGCACATGGGATGAGAGCCTTCCCTATATCCAGCACAACTATAACCAGGCTCTCCACAGCTCGACTGGCCACAACCCTTTTTAGGTGGGCTTGGGATTCCAACCACTATGTCCCATTGATGTGGCCATACCATTTACAGCTAAGGCAGATTTGGCTCATGTACAGTCGGAAGCGGATAAGGGAAACAACTTCATTGAGCACATCCAACATATCTGCCAGCAGGTCCATGACATTTTGGAGAAATCAAATGCCAAGTACAAGTAGCGACATGATCAACATCAGGTTCCACACAAGTTTTGGGTGGGTGACAAAGTCTGATTGCATTTGCAAAAGGAACGCCTTACCAGAGCCTATCGTAAACTTAGAACACTCCGATATGGTCCTTACACCATTACCAAGGCTATGGGAGACAATGCATTTGAGCTCAGCATTCCCCCATTCCTTGGTCTGCACCTAGTGTTCAATGTGGACATCCTTCGACCATACTTCCCACCATTGTTGGACACATCAGACATTGCAGAACAACTCACAACTACAAAGTTAAATCCATATTGCATGGAGCAAGACACAACTGATCGGATCATGGACACGCAGATCAAGAACACTCACCAGCAGAAGATCCAACTGTATCGAGTTGTCAAAGTAGGCCAACTCCTTCACCAGGGCAAGTGGCTCACCAGGGACCAAGTTCAGCAGAAGTTTTTTATACGAAATTTATACCTACGGATAAGTACATCTTCCCTAAGTGGGTAGTTACACTTCGAACAACTGAAGTAAAGATGTTTAAACTTTTCCTATAATAAACATATAAGATAAAGGAACCTACTTGTGATACTTCGATTCCATTGATATCCTTTGAATTGCTCCCGTCACTCCTGCTCAAACTGAATTCTCTCAATTGGTACCTGCCAACATAAACAGAAGACGACAACAATCAAAGCATATGATCTATTTATTGTAAACAAATGGAATCAACAACATTCGAACATACATTCATCATAGATATATACAAAAGTGTTGGAAAAGAAACAAACAACTTTATTGATTGATAGAAGGAGAAGTTACGCCCAATGTGGTTCGATCTCGTGTAACTCATGCAACTTAGTCCAAACCCTCATCACATCAATAGAAACGTCAATCCAACAACATAACATTACTTGACAATGATTTCAAGTCTCTAAACCAACAATATCTCTCTATAATATCCAAGCTCCTTTGGCTCTATGATGGGAGGCCAATTTATAGATGAATGCAAGTGGTTGTTTCATTAATATGGCATTGAATGGTTTGCCATAATTGGATGATTAGTTTCCATGTTCAAAGGGATGAGAGGATAGAGGATTAGATGATCCAAGGCTATCCTAAGTCGAGCTCATCTTGATAGGATAGGAGCTAGGTTCCTTCTAGAATGCTCTAGAAAGGAGGAATATACTCAAGTTCCAATGAAAATTTCGAGGATTATTGCCCAGCGCAGGTTTGAGTGGGCTTAGGTGCTCTTCAACACAACCTTGAATGGGGCTACCTACTCTGCAGAGTACTTACCCCTAACCAGGGGTGCGCTGGTTACCCAAGGAATCATTTCAACAGGGTTTGAAGTCAGGAAACTCTTATGAATGAAAGCACTCAATGAAGTGGCATGTCTAGGGCATGTAGCAACTGAATTAGGGTTTGATGGACCCTATTTACACTGATCTGATCATCGAGAATGATGTGCCCAAATAGACCTGTAACAGCTGCCCCCTAAAGCATGAATTAAAAAATGATAATGTTGAGTGATATGCTTTATGATGTGATGAGGAGGATCTGAAGCGGACAGTGACCTGCATCAATTAAAATACATAATATCATGATATCTTTGAATTTTCCATGAATTTTTGAGGGAAGGCATACCCATGCTCAACATACAAAATTTTCATTACATGTACATAAATCAGATAGTCGTCTACAA
Organism: Pinus tabuliformis; assembly: GCA_031772625.1. Taxonomy (NCBI): domain Eukaryota; kingdom Viridiplantae; phylum Streptophyta; class Pinopsida; order Pinales; family Pinaceae; genus Pinus; species Pinus tabuliformis. Next base: position 1,096,078,466 of record CM062820.1, read on the forward strand.
ATATAGATCCATGACTATCTATGTAAAGCCATCATACAGATGATTTAGTACTCTCTTGAAATTGCAGTCTGGATGGATGAAACTAGATCTGGGATCTTCTATCTTGTCCAAATGTTTGCTCAAGTACGAGTCTAACCATGTGAAAATGCGATCTGAAGTTGAAAATGGGAAGACACTGTCTGATTACTAGCCAATGATGTAAGCTGTTAACAGACGCGAGAGAAATCACCAATAATGATAATGATTCTCAACGTACTACAATACATTCTACATGGTGTGAATAGATGTTTTAATGTCGAAAACCATACAAAGTATTTCGGTCGAAGGCCTATGATGTCAACATGTTTTCGGAACCGAGAAACTTTCCATTGATGTATGCAAGCCTCAAGGTAGTGGAAGGGTGTTTCTAAGTCAACTTCCTGGATAATGTGCTGATGTTGACAAGAAGCGACTCATTGCAGGAGGGGCTTGATGTATCCCCCATCAACGACACGAAACGAGTGTAATGATTTTGAAGACAAAATTTGACTAATGACACAATGTTCAGGAATGGCAGTCATGAAAATGAAGGCTTATGAGTATTGGAAAGGATGAAACTTACTGAGTGACTTCTCTTGAACATGTTGGTGACACTGAATGAATTGGCAGCATTGACCCAAAACCAAAGTGATGGATGGTGTGATAGACCATAGGTATGATAACCATCAAGCAGATAACCCAACCCAAATAGTCACAGAGATGAAGTGAAAGTGTCATGTTCAAGAGCGACTTGCTACCATAAAGTGATTTATCCCTTTTCCCATTTTCCCTAGTCATTGCTGACTAGTACCTCTTTATTTTTTTAACAAGCTTGAGGAGGATAACATATGCTTGATGTATAATTATACCCTTTGGGTGAATCCATTGCTATGTGATGTTTTAACAAGTCTAGCGAAGGTGAAACTCGGTCTTGTCATGATGGAAAAGTTTGTCGCTATTTGATGCTTTAACGAGTTTAACGACAATGAGAACTCAGTCCTTTTCATGTTTAGAGAGTTTGAAAAGGGACAAAAAGAAAACTCCACAAGTTATTTTTTGTAAATTTGTCTCTCAAGTCCGAAAAAGTGTAAAATAATACAAGAGAGAACCTATTGACCATGTTCGATCAATGTATTCCTTTTTCGTAAGTAATCTATCTCAGTCCGGAAAAGGGTTAAAATTATACTGAGTAGATATCGTTTCCAATCTATTTACGAGCTAAAAAGGACAAGCGCTCGAAAATCTTTTCATATTTTGAGAGTCTGAAAAGAGCTGAAAGAGGACTCTAGGGGGGTTCCTTTTTCGATGTTTAACAGAGCTCGAAAAAGAGATAAAAGTATGCTTTGTGGTCAAAAGTACATTTTACGATCATGCATGTCAAATTCACTATGTCAGCTGTAAACCTGCTCAAAGAACCACCAAACGGATTAAACATACCTGTTTCATTGGTAAAAATAGGTAAAAACTATAGTTTATTCATTTAATGAACATGAAATAACCATAAAACAAGAATTTACGAAGTCATTTTACCATTTGATATTTACCATTCAGTTTTGTGCTTTGAACTAGTTTTTACCTCAAACTTCAGCAGCTGATTGCGGGAGATTCTATGGATCATTCTTTGTGCTGTCAGGACCAAGTAGGAGATCTACCTCTTCTCTTTCATTTAAGGTCATTCTTTTTCAATTTTAGGAATTTTTTTAGGGTTTTGGGGTCCCTAGGGTAAATATATCACGCCCTAGGATCAATGCACCCTTATGCATCGAAAACTGTGCTGCAGAGCAGTAAAAAGAAGGGAAATTGCTCTGCATCGCAGGGTCTAAAGATTAGGGGTGCATTGGGTGAAATTTAGAAATTTGATTCATCATTTCTACACAAAATCTCTTCCGTTTTTTGCATGAAATGGATCCTAACTAAGCATATGGTATGATTTCAGACTTTGATCGGATCATAATGACTATCACATGGCATGAAAGAGAACATGAAGAACAGGATATGGTTGCCCTAAATGATCTTGGTACTGTTGAGGTCCTCAGAGATTGTGGGTTACTCAAATATTTCAAGTTATCCGGTATGAGGAAACAGTTAGAACTATTGCAGTTCTTGGTTCATTCATGGGATCCAACGGAACAGGTTTTTCACATAGGGGACAAAGTGCTCCCTATATTGATTGATGATATTTACTTTCTCACAGGATTTTTGAGACGTGGTGTCCCCATTTCTCTTTTAGGTTCTACTCGTGGGGTGAACCAGTGAGGGACTACATTCGACAATTCTACTAACCAGGTACACAGCCTAGCAAGGATGGAAAGATAAACATCAGGGATGTTCATGATTTTCCCTTGCGAACAATCCTCTTTATTATCACAAAGTTGGCGGGTAGCGTGACACTTCATGTCGCGAATAGATCATACATGCAGTATGCGCTTGAGTGTCTCGAGCCAACTATGTTCAACTGGTGTGAGGCAGTACTCTCTTTGATGAAAGATCAATTGGCTAAAGTAAAAAGCGGTAAGACTAAAAATTTCAGCTATGGATTGATCTTGAGCGCTATTACTTTGGAGAGAATTCCATTGATGCAACCTCAACATGTGACACTAAGTTTAGCTGGTCCTAGAGATCCAAGGATGCAGAGATGGATAGAGTTGATGGCTAGACATGCTGGTCAGTCATCAATCTCATTTTCTACCACATTCTTCAGTTGGCTTCGTCGACAACATATTGTCATCGAGGAGCATCCATATGCAGGGATGGATTTTTGTGGAGATCCAGATTTGAGATTACTAGTGGGTGCTCAATGGGGTGCTATAGGTAAATTATTTTGACTATATATTTTTGATTTTTTTGAGTTTTTACATGTTTTTATGTTTTTTGATGTTTCGAAGACTAAACTAAAAATGTTCTCATGTATACAGATGTTGGCACCATTTGACCAATGGGTCATCAACAGGAGGCGGGTGAACCAGTGGGGAGAAATGTTGGAAGAGAAGTTCTCTAGGATTTATATTTGATTGAGACACTTGCGGAGTTGCATGATCATATAGAGGGGTTAACCCTCGACATACCAGATGTTCGGATCGAGGAGTTACCGATGAGACTACATCGCCATACTATTGGTGTACCTAGTCATTGGATGAGGCTATTGTGCATGATAGCTCAGGCATTGACCTGCTATTATGAGCATCATTAGATCTACTTAGGATGATTTACTGTATGCATTTTGAGGTTTTGAGTTAGATGACCAACATGTCTTGGACACAAATTTTTGTGAAAACTTTGAACATCTATCTATTTTACTTTGAGTGTTTTTGTATGGTTATGTGTAATCCTATTCAACTGTTGATGTGAATTGAAAATTTACTCTTTACATATGTCGTAAGTGTTTTTTTAACACGTAATTCACTAAAGAATCAGTCAATGTGTTAAAGTTCCTGGAAATGTTTTGATATTGAATGTAATCAAAATCTCTTTCCAAGAGACAAACTCTAAGGAATATACGATGAATAGTTGGATTTCAGACGGTATAAACATTCGTAAGTTGTAGTATGACAAGTTGTGAGTCTAGCCTAATGATGATTCAACAAATGCCAAGTGAAATGGCATGAGAGAGGAGTTCGATCAATGCGCTATACTCAACGACATTTTTCAAAGAACGACCGATACAAATCCCTTGAAAACTCACTAACTCGCCACTTGGAGCGAATATGTCCCATGCTGTAGAGGATAGGTTCTGCGTACTACGACTAGCACCATCGGCATAACCAACAAATGGTTCCAAATATTTTGACATCTACAACAAATGCAAAGAGGATTACTAACCACATAAAAACTCTAAAAGTCACACTGTGACACACACACACAATCAAAGCATATATACAGTGTTTTTACTACACATAATCAAGCATAGTAACATTTAAGATACAACCTGTTTCGGGGCTGTGACAATGGAATTCCATCATAATCAACCAACTTGTAAGCACCTTTTTCCAAAACATGCTTGAAAATGTAGGGGCCCATCCATAGTGGTTCAAATTTTCATGCTCGTAATTTATCGACTTCTTGATCATAAAGCAAGACCAGGTCTCCTTCTGAGAATATGTGAGGCTTGACATTGCGGTCAAATTGCACCTTAATTCATTTCTTATGTGCTTCGTTGGCCAATGCGGATTCACGATGTGTTTCATTTAGATGGATGAGTTCTAAGAAGCGTGCTTCCTTATCAGAAGTGTTAGGTAACAATTCAATTATGAGGTTTAGTGATGAAATCTCACATTGTATTGGCAAGATTTCCTCAAGACCATACACCAATTGGAAAGGTGTGAATCCAGTTGCATTTCTTACCGAGATTCGGTAATCCCACAAAGCTGAGTACATGATCAAATTCTAGTTTCGTTTGTGAAATCCTATCATTCATTGAAGCATTCACTTAAGGACTTTGTTGATGGCTTCAACTTGTCCATTAGCCTGTGGATAATAAAGAGTAGAACTATCATGTGAGAGTCCTAAGTTGGCAGTTAATTCATACATCATGTGATTGCGAAAATGCAAACCATGATATGTAACTATAGCTTGTGGTACACCAAATCATGCAAGCACATGGTTGAAGAAAAAAAGTGCAGCTGTCTCACCACTGTTGTTTAATGTAGGCATTGCCTCAGCCCATTTCATAAAATAGTCAATGGCGACAATAATATACCCATGCCCCCCAGCCGAGTGAGGGTTACATGTCATGAAATCAATGCCCCATTTTGAAAATGGTCCAACAACGACGATATGATACAGTGGTATAGGTGGTAATCGAGTCTTACGGTAAAAAATCTGGCATGCATGACAAATTCTGACAACAGTAATGTAATCTTCGAATATGGTAGGCTAGAAGTAACCAACATGAAGAATTTTCTGTGTGGTAGCATAAGCAAATAAATGTCCACCACAAGCACCAGAATGGAAATCATTTAGAACTTTCTCGGCCTCCTAATGTGTGAGGCACCTATGAAAAATCATATTGATACCGGGACGGTAAAGAGTGTTGCCAATGATCATATAGTCTTTGGCTTGATATTGAATACGTCGTTGTTGTGAGCGAGAGGTATCAGACCGTAATGTTTGGGTTTGGAGTTAGATCAGTATATGTCCATACCATGGGTTAGATGATGAGATCAGAAACAGAGACTCATCTGGAATTGATGGTTCCATTGTTGAGTCGATGGCAGTATAGGGAATGTCGCAAAGAAGCTCGAAAAAAACCAAAGATTTCTTTGAATTGGATTTGATGAATTCCAAATCAAATTCTTGCAAAATTACCATCCATTTGAATATTTCTCCCCCAACAATTGACATGACAAGATGTATGTCTTAGGGTTGCAATCCGAAATGACAATGGTCTTTTGGAGTAGGATATAATGGCGAAATCTCTGTACAGCTTGAACGGAAGACAAAGCTAGCTTCTCCACGTAGGAATACTTAACTTTCGTATCATTAAGATTACGAATCAAATAATAGATCAGATGTTCAATCCCATCTTCTTCTTGGATTAAAACCATAGCAATGGTTGTATTTGCAGTGACGAGATACAGGAGATAGTCATTCTAATAATTAGGGGAATACATTAATGACGCTCGAATCAGGGTATCTTTGAGAGCATCAAAGGACTCTTGCGCAACCTAGTCCCAATGGAAGGGAATTCCCTTTTTCAGAAGACGATTAAATCCTTTAGCCATTTTGATATAGTTGGGAATTAATATCCTTAGAAAGTTAGCATTCCCTTGGAGTCTTTGTAACTGAAGTAAATTGGATGGTGGAGGCAGATCAAGAATTGCCTTAACCTTCAAGGGGTTGAGTTGTATTCCTTCTTTGGACACTACGAAACCAAGAAAATGACCAGAACCAACACAAAACACAAATTTATGTGGATTGAGTCGAATTTTGTAGTGTCGACACCATAACAAGATAGCTCTCAAATGTTGCAGGTGATTAGCCCGTTTCCGTGAATGAGCATGTAACTCATCTAGATAGGGTTGAACGATGTGTTTGATGTCGTGGAAGGCATAATTAATTTCCCTCTGAAAATTTTCCCCATCGTTATTCAAACCAAAAGGGAGTTTCCTATATGCGAATGTGCCCCAGGGACAAATAAAGGAAATTTTAGATTGGTCTTCTGGGCAGATATTGATCTGATTATAGCTGGAAAATCCATCCATAAATGAAAATATTTCACATCCGGCACATTCATCAATTATTTGGTCGATAAAGGGAGTGGGATAGTTGTCTTTTGGACAAGCATGATTAACATCCCTATAATCAACACACACTCGTATTGTTCCTTGTTTCTTCATGATAGGAACAAGATTGGAAACCCAATTGGTAAGAGGAACAGGGTATATGAAACCAACATGAAAAAGTTTTTCAACTTCTTCTTTTATGGTAGCAACCTTCTTCAGATGAATAGGATGGAGGCACTGTCATACTGACTTGACATCAGGATACATTTTAATCTCGTGTTCAACTATACTAGAATCAATACCTAGAATTTCCTTATATGACCAAGCAAATATATCACAGAATTCACAAAAAAGAGCACGGTAAGTTTCAAGTTCCGATGGAGAACAACATTTGCCAACATGGATGTTTTCTACAATTCCAGGTTTGGTCAAAATATCGATAGAAATGGTTTCTTTGATATTCGATAAATCTCGTTCAGAATCGATTGTGTCTATAAATATAGAATTCGAAAGGAAATCAATGATTGAAGGGCGATTTAGTTCATTTGGAATATCTTGTACGTGATCTGGAATATGGGATCGATGATGATAATATGCCCATGGTTCTTCTTCTGTCATCATTGACTGGATGATTCCTTCATTAGTAGAAAATGTACGTGAAAAAGGATCAGAGGAAGTACCATATTCTAACGAACGATCAACCCATACAATCAGTGATGAAGGATTTGGATTTGCTGCGCAAGACAAAAATATTGATTTCTATGTGAGCTCAATTGGGCTTAGCGACATGGATTCATTACACATATCAACTTTGGAATTATTGAAAATCTTCCAAGAGTCAGATGAAGTGGAAGATATCATGTTACAGGTCTCAACTTTTGCAACTTCCGCCATTTGTGATGGTGATGGTAGTGAAAAGGTGCCCATTAGGGAAGAATATTTGAAGAGACCTACTCCAATGTTCTGAAGAGATAGCGGAGGTCTGTGAACTAACATAATGCTTCCAGTTTCCTGTGAACTAGAGGCAAAGAAGGTGAGTTGATCAATTACTGTGATTCCACATTTATGAGGTAAAGCGATCATACGAAAGTATGTCAAAACCACAATAGCCATAGCGTAAACCCATGGTCTTCCTAGTAAAATATTGTAGTCGATGGGTCCGTCAACGAACTCAACTTCAACAGTTATAGTTTTTCCCCCTAGTTCTATTTACAGGTTACTTAAAATTCCACAAGGTGTATAAATGCAACTATTAAAATATTTTAATGTCGTAGGTAATCATGACAAAGGCGGTGAGCCAAGTGTTTTCCAGCAATTCATTGACATGATACAAATAGATGCACCTTCGTCAACAATGGTTCGGTGAATGAGGTGATTCAAAGCATTTACTTGGATCAAGAATGTTAACTGTGTTGGTAATTATGGCGTATAACTTGTATGGTTAAAAATTATGAGATTGGAATCCGTTGAATCAATTCCACCAATTGCTGAAAATAAAGCATGCTTTTGGGAGGGACAATTTTGGAGCACCTCAAGAATTGACATAGCAGAAGGTGACTGAGCCAAATATTCTACTATGTTACAATTTTGCACTTCTTGAGCTCGAGGGTTGAATAACTCCATTAGGTGGTTTTATTGTTAACTTTGGTGCAATGGGTGGTGGAATGGAGTCAGACGAAGTCGAAGTCGAAGTATTGGGTTGATCTATAGCCTGGTTATTCGACGACGATGGTGGATTACCGTAATCTTTACTTCGTGTAGTCACCAAAACGTCAGTCTTAGGCTTAGTGGCGGATAGCATAAGCACTTGTGAAGTGGAAGCATGATCTGTAGCAACCAAATGAGTCTCTGGGTTTGGAAAAGGGTCTATCAACACAATGGATGTACTAGAAGTCTTAAGAAGTTTTGAGACTTCAGACCGATGAGGAAAGTCTTGCGTAAAGTTCTCCTCATTACGAATTAAACATGGGTAACAAGGTTTCCTAGCCAGAGAAGAGGAATCAGATGATTTCTCTTGAGGGGGAGAATTTTGTTTCTTTTTGGTTTTCCCCTTCTTATTGCTTCCAGGTTGATTTTCATTTTTACCTTTGTCAGATGAGATGACATTTATTTCGGAAGCAAGTGTATTATCAGGTGTATTAGAGGTTTGATTTGAAATAGCAAGAGTTTGAATAGATGGTCTACTTTCTATTTGAGTGCTTGAAGAACCTATCACATCGTCACCAACATGAGAGTCCTTACTGGATGGAGGTGGTGGAACAATAAAAGCCGGTCTAGGTGCATTTGGAATCTTATCATAGAGAGTGCCAGACTGGGTGTAAATCAAGTCTAAGTATTGGGCACGAGCAATTACTTGCTCTTCAATAACAACTCCTCCTTTAGCCACATCCTCGGTGATAGATGGAAATAAGGATTTAATAAACCACTCAGCTAAAAGCTGATCAGGAACAAAAGTTTTGACCATTCGACGACGACGACGCCACTCATGAATATGATCAGAAATGTGAGTAGCAGTGGTCTGTTTAAAGTTGGTCAACAATTCCATTCCAGTTTCATATCTGATGGGTAACTAGAAATGGGTTAAAAATAAAGTGGCTAAGGATGTGAAGTTGTCAAATGAAGCTCGTGGTAATTCAATATACCACTTTGTAGCTGTACCAGTGAGCGTTCCCAGGAAAAGATGTAGTCTTTCTGAATCATCATTTAGGGAGTTGGATGAACACCATAAATGAAAAGATATAACGTGATTGGATGGATCTTCTCTAGGGTTTCCATTGAGCTTAGGAATATCAGAAGGAAATTTGTGTGGAATCACTGGCCACTAAGCTACATAAAGAATGGGATGATTGTAAGCCAATTTAAATCCGGTAATTCAAGTGCTACAACAAAAGGAAACTGTTAGTTCAGGTCGGGTTGAGCGTAACTAGGGTAAGATGGAATTGCCTAGGAAATAGGCCTTTGCATACCAGCATAAGGAATCTGCTGCTGGTAACCTTGATAGGGGTAGGTTTGTTGAACATATCCAGTATAAGGTTGTTGTTGGGAACCAAGATAAATTTTCTGTTGACCAAATCCAACATAGATTTGTTGACTAGAACCTAGGTAAGCTTGGTACTGTTGGAATTGCTGTTGCTGGTATTGTGGCTACCACGGTTGTTGATACAACGGTTGTTTCCCACCAGTATAAGTTTGACTAGGTTGTGGATAAATTAGACCAGTATAAGTCTGAGTCATCCCAGTTAATGGTAAATTGGCATGAGGTTGTTGGATTCCAGACACAAATGGTTGTTGTAAAATGGCCTGAGAAGGCTAAGTCTATAAACTTGAAACTTCAGGGTAAGAGGTTGAAGGATCAGCTTGCAAAGGTTGAGATACAATCAACTGAGCTTGTGACTGTGGTAAAGTCGTAACGACAGGCGTAGTAGGTATGGATGAAATAGGTTGTATTGGTTGTGATGGATACACAAGCCTTGGTTGAATAGGCATTGTAGGCTTCCATTGACAAACAACCATTCCAGAATAAGTTGGACCTAAAGATGACGGTATACTACCATATGGTGGCCCCCCAGAGTATGGAGAATAAGAAGATTGGGCATATTTTTCTCCATATGGAGGTAATCCAGTGTTAAGTGGATACATTGGATGGTAACCAGATGGACCAACTTGATATTGACTTGATGGATCAAACTGTTCAGTATTCGTAAGTGAAGAACCAGGTAAAATTCCTATGGACGACATGGGTGAAGACCATGGACTAGAAGAAACACCGGAGTGAGTTCCAGATAATGATTGGTAACCTAGTGGGATGGATGGACCACCATATAGATGTGACTCAGGTGTTGTGGTAAACATCGAAGAAGTAGCGACAGTAGATGTTGTCACAGCTGTAACAGATGATACAATCTGGGATGTTGTTTCAGCCATAGTCAAATGACCCAATAAATTTCCTAATGAATCTACAGGAGTTTGAAAGTAAACAGGATCAAGAGGAGAAGTATAAGTTAACTGAGGAAAAGAAGGATAAAGATAAAGCCCTGGTCCAAAACGAGTTGGAGTTCTAGGTGAAGTTTCTTCTTCAAATTCCTCTTCAATAGAAATCAAACCGGGTGGAAGGATTTCACCGTTAGGTCCATAATAAATTTCCGGTGTTTGACTCTATGGTAAAGGAGAAGTCTCAACAGTTACAGATGTTCGAGGATAAACCAGTTTATCGTCTTCCAGTATGGGAACAACTTCTGGTTGTTCAACTTCAGGATCCAAGTGTTCTGGTAAATGAACAACGGGTTCAGGATGAATTTCTTGAACAAATTCTGGTTCATAAGTAACTTCTTGTTGAACTATGATAGGTTCAGGATCAACTTCCGGTTGAAAAAATTCAAGTTCAGAAGTAATTTCTTGTTGAAAAACTTTGGGTTGAGGATCAAATTCTTGTTGGACAACTTTAGCTACCATTTCACTAAGTTCACTTTCAGTGTCCTCAGTTGATTGTAAAGGTTCCACTTCAGTAGTATATAAACCAGTAATAGGAGTAACTGGAATTGTAGTACGTACCGGTATAGGTGACTCTGGTAAATCAGATGAAGAACCAGAAGTTTGTGATGTACTGGACTTAGTTAAACGAGATCGCTTTCGTCGACTAGGTGCAGGTTCAGGCAGTAAAGGAAGTTTACTTGTTGTCCTATGTGAACGACGAGGTAAATGTTGATTTTCTTCCACAATTGTTGATTGATTTTATTATAAAAAGAAATAAACAAAAAGAGGGTAATCTAGGAAAAAAATTACCAAGTAACTATGAACTGCAATATACCGCCTCGGAGGAGCCAAGGACTTAAAATGCATGCAGGCAATCTCCCCGAATGTTGATTTCAGTGTATCACAGTATACAAGGTGGCTGACTCGGTTACCTATGGATGGATAGCAACCTAATTTAGTCCTCCAAAATATACTCAAAAGTACGTGGAGGCCCAATCCGTGTTAGCGCTATCTAATGCGAAACCGCACAGTGAGAGAATTTCCTTATACTTTTCATATTATAACACCGCCCGATATACCCAAAAGTACGTGGATGTGCTACGGTATACTTATGTACATGGAATGAGGTATCACACTCGGAATGTATCGTAGACCGTCAACGACAACAGATATGTTTAACGACGCAGAACACGTCTCTAGCCTAGACCTCTAAATGTTATGCGTTAAGTTACAATGCTCCATTAGGTTAATTGAGATAAATTTCAGTTGATCTTGTTTAAAAGTTTTCCTTTCAGGTTCACCGCGTGATGTTTCTAAAACTCCTAGAATGCAACTAAGATGGGAAACATTCTTTTCATTTGATTTAAACAATGAAAACCGTAGCAAAAAGGGATAGAGCAATCGAAATCTTTAAACATAGAGCATAGAGCACATTTAATGTAACTTTCCCTATACCATTTCTACAAGCACACACAAACTTCTAAATGCATTATGCATGTTTTTCTTTTCATTCCTTTAATGTTTAGATGAACATAAAGAAACTAAATGCACAAACGATCAATCAATTCTTTTCACAAGAAACGAAGACTTTATGACAATTTCTTTTTCAGAAAAGTAAAGACTAATCAATGTAAGCTAACTTTGGGATTGATTCAACAATGATAAAGAAAACATAAAGAAACATTGAACAAACAAAGCCAAAGTGGGCATGGAAAAGAAATGCTAATTTTGACTTCAGGGATAGAGAAACATTGACCATTCAACAAACAAGATGTGAAACAGTTTGGAAAAAATCAAGCAAAAAGATGGGTTTTTGGCTTGACAGGGACCAGTGCAGCCCTGAGTGGGAGACAGTGCATTGCAGAGCACTGTCTCTAGGCTAAGGCTGCTCTATAGCGCACTGTGTCAAGAACAATAGTGTGTTGATTCCAGAGAGCACTATCAACACACAAATAAGCACACATTTTGACCAAACAAGCTTCAAAATGACTAAATATAGGTAAATGAACTCAAGAAAAGTCTATTGGTGCTGCTAAGACAAGGGATAACTACCAGGAATGATGGTCGTTCCCCAGCAGAGTCACAAATTTGTTATACGGAATTTATACCTATGGATAAGTATATCTTCCCTAAGTGGGTAGTTACACTTAGAACAACTGAAGTAAATACGTTTAACCTTTTCCTACAATAAACAGATAAGATAAAGGAACCTACTTGTGATCCTTCGCTTCCTATGATCTCTTTTGAATTGCTCTCGTCGCTCCCGCTCAAACTGAATTCACTCAATTGGTACCTGCCAACTTAAATAGAAGACGACAACAATCAAATCATATGATCTATTTATTGTAACAAATGGAATCAACAACATTCGAACATACATTCATCATAGATATAGACAAAAGTATTGGAAAAGCAACAAACAACTTTATTGATTGATAGAAGGAGAAGTTACACCTAATGTGGTTCGATCTCGTGTCACTCATCCAGCTTAGTCCAAACCCTCATCACACTAATAGCAACATCAATCCAACAACATAACATTACTTGACAATGATTTCAAGTCTGTAAACCAACAATATCTCTCTATAATATCCAAGCTCCTTTGGCTCTAGGATGGGAGGCCAATTTATAGATGAATGCAAGTGGTTTTGTCATTAATATGGCATTGAATGGTTTGCCATAATTGGATGATTAGTTTCCATGTTCAAAGGGATGAGAGGATAGAGGATTAGATGATCCAAGGCTATCCTAAGTCGATCTCATCTTGATAGGATAGGAGTTGGGTTCCTTCTAGAATGCTCTAGAAAGGAGAAATATACTCAGGATCCAATGAACATTTCAAGGATTATCACCCAACGTAGGCTTGAGTGGGCTTAGGTGCTCTGCAATGCAGCCTTGAATGGGGCTACCTACTCTGCAGAGCACAAACCCCTGACCAGGGGTGCGCTGGTTACCTAGGAAGCATTTCAACAGGGTTTGAAGTCAGGAAACTCTTATGGATGAAAGCACTCAATGAAGTGGAATGTCTAGGGCATGTAGCCACTGAATTAGGGTTTGATAGACCTTATTTACACTAATCTAATTGTTATGAGTGATGTGCCCAAATAGACATGTAACAAAGTTTCCTCATCTCATGGAGGAAATCAATGCAATGGGGACCATTGCTTCCTAAGGGGGGAGGAATGATCGAGGTGGATATTGGTGGCCACCCGCCAATTCCACTTGAACCCCCACCATTTTTTCTTTCAATTTTTTAGTTTCCTTAATTGTAGCACAATTTAATATTTTTAGCAGTTTTTTGGGTCCTAAACTTTTGGAGTCGTTTTGAGGCCCTAAACGACGTTTTTTTGGCAATCTACTGCCAACGATTTTTTAACTAAAATCATATTTTTTGTCGTAGCCCTCGGAGAGATCTTTCCAATGGTTTATTATGCGTGTCAAACATAGATAATATGACCAAGTCGCGACCCCAGGAAGTTGGCTGTCTAACTCACCCCAACGGGGCCCATAAACTCTTGGTGTTACATCTCCTCGGGTTCGGGTTTTCTCTTATTGTTCAATAATAAAAAGGCCCTTGAGCCTCATTGTAACGTAGCTCAAGGCATGCAGCCACCACATCTCTTCTCAGGGATAAGCTACCATCGTTCGAGCTAGTCTTATTTCCATAGTGTTATTTCTACTGCATCTTTGTATTTATGGTTATATCTATAATTTGTTGCGTTCCTGTTTAAATCCAGATCAAAATCAATATTTTAAAACTTACTTCAACTTTAATTTTCTTATTCCAATTTATATATGCGACTGATATTCAGTGAACCGCGTACATAAGCGACTATGATGAAATAAAACTGCGTGTATCTAGTCAACTAGATTTACATATAATTCATCATTTGTTAATCTTTAACCAATGCATCATTACTTCATGAAAACATGTATTAAGTAGAAACTATGAGAATTAGAGAGAAGTTATATCATCAACACATAAGAAACACATGAACACACATGAACACTAAGATTTTAGGTGGAAACCCAATGTGGGAGAAAACCATCTCTGCTGTCATCTCTGTATTATTTTAAAAATAAAATAATATTCTTGCAATTTTGTACTGTTGCAAACTTTAACCTGTACACATGATCCTACTTGCAGAAGGATACAACCTTCTCTCATTTTCTAGCTCATACTGGGAGGGAGCTACAACCCCCTTTCTGAATACTACTATCCTCAGCAATTTCTACATCACTTTTCAGAATGTTTCAAACTAGATCCACTTTCAACTATTCTGAAATAAATTACTCAAATACTGAACCAACTGAATCATCAAATCAACTGTTACAACTAGATCAAACTAGAGCAGATCGTGCCAACGAATAACCACTTATCAATATACCAAGCCAAACACTATTACCCATCACAGAAACCAATTTCTTCCACTACAAACCCTGATCAAGAATATATTATATTGTATACACTACTGTTCTTAATCATAGTTGCGTATGTATGCGCTTCTCCTGAAGAATACCCACGTATAGATCTAAAAAATATTGATACCTGAATCAGAATCACTGTACCACATACTAAACCCATCACATATCAGAAAACCAAATACAGATCATTATGCATTAGCATCACCACTTAACATTTCATTCCATAATTAGTTCAACCCAACCAGTATTTTCAAACACAGATCATTATGAGAGAGACATCCTTGAATGAAAACAACAAACATATTTGAATTAATCAACCATCATTAATAGTTCATGCTTCAAAACCCTAGCAGTTGTACGTGAATTTTATAAATAACACTTACATATGTACGCGCTTTAACATTTCACACCTCTGTACAGATTCTGAAATTTTCTAGAATATATACATGACCCCTTGAAGTAGATCCGTGTATGTACGCAACCATTCTGAAGAAAAACTACATATAGATTTGCAATTACTAAATCATTCCTTTGCTTCAACCACAAATGTATTTTGTAACCCTTACTGTCACATGTTCATGTCAGAATATCATTACCATCACAGATTTATCATTGTTAGTCATAATCATAAAGGATCAAGAAAGCATGTTTATTAGTCACTACAATGCTTTCAAATCTATCAAATCTGAACCTCCTTCATGCTCCTTGGTGCACACCTATTTTAGATCAAACCATTCATTAATAACCCATAACTTGGACACCTAACACTTTGATCTCCATCTTCTTATATAGCTTAGGCCTTAGCCAATACCTTAGGCCAATCACATAGTAATGCCGATTGTATTCTTTGACGGGATCAAATGTTTGTTGTCCTGCACATTACTATGGTCCAATACCATGGTAAAGACCCCTGGTATTGAGAATACTATGGTGCGGAATATGTACAAAAATTTTCTTCACCATACCCGCGTATGTACGTGGCCTTTGTTCACAGGACCCCCGTATATTTTCCTACACTCTACCTTTATCATTCCTCTGATTTTGAATTGATATTCCTTTGTCCAATATCTTTTTCACATCTGTACTAGCCTGTATACTTATCCTGCTACCATCATGTTGACATTTTTATCAAGTAGGTTTCCATCAAGGACAACACATTAGTCATAATTCCAACATAGTTTTGGATGAGGAATTTCTCTAATTAATAGGGAGATAATTCCTTGAGAAACAACACAAGGAAATAAGAGCTTGGAAGTTAGCGGAATTGGATAAGTATTGGCTAGAGTCATCTTGTGAGGCAGTGAGATAGATTGTACTAGTGCAGAGGTTTCTCAGGCTTGAGAAAGCATTGTAAATCTTCTCTATTTTTTCTGATCTAATGCTATATATAGATAGGAAGGGGTTTTGAGAAGTAATATTTCTCCTTAAATAAATATCTAAGCATATGTGATTGAATCTTGTCTCATGTTTTGTGATTTCTCGATCGATTAATTGATTCTGCTGATGAGTGGTGTATATTCAAATATTTTGTTTTAGAATATTACATAAGAAATTTGAATCTAAAAGGAATTTCTATAGTCCTAGCCAAGGAACTAATATAGAGAAATAGTGAGGTGGTAGTCCTCCAACAACAGGTGGAAGAACTCCAACAGAGGATTGATTCTCACATATGTGCAGTAATTGTGCTAGAAAACCCACATAACCCAATTGAACCACTAATCAAGGCTCCAATTGAATTGCCGCTGTCAGAGGGCGAGCTCAAAAAGGTGCAAATTTATTTGGAGAAATCCAAGCATGCACTCACACAAAAGGAGAAGCAACTAGAAGAAACCAGGAAAAATGTGGAGCAAATTAACACAAGCTTGGACACTCCAAATGAGGAGATCAAAGAACTAAAAAATAAGCTAAAAGGTAATATGTCTCTTATCCAGGCTAGGCATATAATTTAGGATGAAATTATTTATGAAGTAAAGAGAATCTAGGAGGATATTGTAGAAATTTTGAATAATTTAACACATATTCAATGGAGATTATCCTGATCATGTACTATTGCGGAAAACATACACAATACATAAGCTCCTCTACGTTGATCATCAATATAGCAGCATCAATAACAATAAAACATCAAGAGCATTCACACATTAACACAGTATGTATCCCGGGAAAGCATCTCGCTAAAAACCCCAACTATCTGTATATTAATGATTGAGTCATGTAACATTACACAGCATAATACTTCTCACAAGTATCTCCACCTCTGTTACACACAATACAACTAAGATCTGATCTCCAAATCTCTTCCACTGCTTGCTTGCCTCCACTGCTCAATACCTGCTCAAGAACTGATGAGAATGGCTCACCAAACTCATTTTTCACCTGCAAAATAGTCACTCACTCTTTGTTGGACGTGAGCACAAGCTATAATGTGGGAAAATACGTGAGAAAACTCATTGGCATACTCAATCCCTTGATTGTGCAAGATCTGGTGCACAACTATAGTCACAACTGATAGCAATCTGATTCTCTACCACCTGTCCCTGTTGAACTGAACATGCACTGACATGCAACTGAGTTAACTGATGTATTCATTAGTTGTATTATGAGTTAATAACTTGTGAATTAATTAATAACTAATTCACCCAACTCATCTCTAGTCTATTTGCCAGTTAGACTAAATACAACCAGTTTAACAAAGCTAAACTGAACACAACTCCATCAACTCCACAATCAACTCCACCAAACTCAACTGATTGAGTTCTAACTGAAGTCATGCATGCAAAAACTCAACTGACTCATAATAAAAGCGTATTTCCTTCTGACAGCTGCATGTGCCACCTCTGTAGCTCAAACTGAAGTGCTCCAAGAGAATAAGATTAAGTTTATAGTCCAAATATTATTGTGAGATAATAATATTTGACTTTTCTATTTTTGACAGCCAGTCTAAAAATAGACTTTGATCACTCACACTGTGATCACTCACACTTTCATCAAAAATAGAAGTCCATCTATTTTTTCCCAACTTGATCAATCATCCATAAACAGCAACCTGCAATCCATAGACATGATCCATATGTCTAAAAATAGACTTGCGCCAAAAATAGCCTGCGGGCCCACTTAGTGAAGGTGACTCTTTTCACTAAGCTCCATCATCTTGTTGCAATCTCAACACTCCCTCTCGACAAGATATGGATTATCAGCAACCCCTATCCTGCCTCGGTGGTACTCGAATTAGCTCCTGGTGAGAGCCTTCGTCAGAATATCAGCATCCTGATCCTCCGTTGGAATGTACGAAAGTAACATGATCCTCCGCTGCACACAATCTCTGATATGATGGTACCTGATGTCAATATGTTTAGATCTATCATGAAATACAGGATTAGCTGAGAGTTTAATGCAACTCTGGTTATCACAGTAAATCACAGTAGGATCCAAATGAGAACCGAACAAACCAACTAGGATCTTCCTCATCCATATAGCCTCGCATGCAGCCAAACTTGCTGCCATATACTCGGCCTCCGCTGAACTGAGTGCCACGGATCTCTATTTCCTGCTGTACCAAGAAACTACTGTTGATCCAATACTGAAGACCCCTCCTGATGTGCTCTTTCTGTCTGTTGGGTTCCCTGCCCAATCTGCATCCGTGAAGCCACATAGCTTCACCTCATCCTCCTGTCTGTACCACAAACCATATCCCAATGTGCCTCTCAAGTAGCGCAATACATGCTTGCCCGCCTTCCAGAAGAGCTTGGTAGGCTTAACCATAGCTTGTGAAAGCTGGTTAACTGCATAGCATATATCAGGTCGTGTATTGACCAAATACATCAACGACCCCACCAACTGTCGATAAACAGTGGCATCCACTTCTTCTCCCGAAGTGGCATCCTCCTTCCTCCAACCTCCAGGAAGAGGAGTATCAACAGGCTTGCAACCATGCATGTTGAAATTCTCCAGTATCTCCCGAGCATACTTTCCCTAAGAAACAAACAGTCCACCACTGCGCTGCCATATTTCCAATCCCAGGAAATAGTGAAGGAGGCCCAAATCCTTCATCTCAAACCCTGTAGCAAGATCCTTCTTGCATGACAGTATCAACAGCTCATCACACGTTAGAATAAAATCATCAACATATAGTACAATGATAAGCAACTTACCCTCCACCACAATCTGGTATAGGTTCGGATCCGCCTCGCTCTTGGAGAATCCAAGTCCTGTGAAATAGCTGTCTATCCGTGTGTACCATGCACGTGGTGCTTCTTCAACCCATACAACGCTCTCTTGAGCCTGCACACATGCGACTCGCTGCTGGAGACTTCAAGGCCTTTGGGTTGCTCAATGTACACCTCCTCCTCAATGACTCCGTTGAGGAACGCAGTCTTCACATCCATCTGATGAATGTGCCATCCCATCTGCGCTGAGAGAGCAAGAATCGTCCGTATGGAAGGATACCTTGCGACAGGTGCAAAGGTCTCCTCATAATCGATCCCCTCAATCTGTGAAAAGCCTCGGGCAACAAATCTTGCCTTGTACTTCTCCACACTCCCGTCAGCTGCCTGCTTAACTTTGTAGATCCATCTCTAACCCACCACTGATTTCCCTTCTGGTCTAGGAACAATCTCCCATGCACTGTTTCTGACAATAGAATCATACTCTTCCACCATGGCGTCTACCCATGCGGGATCCTCCACAGCTTCCTCGAAAGAGGATGGCTCAGTCAAAACACACTTGCTCATAAGAGCCATGTATCCAGTGTACAGATCAGGTGACTGTCTCTGCCTGTGTTGGGCTGTAGGTGGTCCTACAACTTTCTCTGCATCTTGAGCCAGTCGCTTAGCTTCTGTCAAGCGCTTTCGCCCTCTGATGGTTGGCGCTGCATGAGTGGTCTCTTCCACTCCATGAACCTCGTCCTGTGGCTGATCCACGTCCTGAAGCTCATCCTTAGGAACTAATAGCTCCTCATCTGCATGCAAGTGTAGCTCCCTCTCAAGCGAACACTTCATGGCTTTCTCCTCCTGAAATTTTATATCCCGTCGCACAACAATTTTACCACTGTCTGGCAAATACACACGATAGTTGTGGGGTGTATCAGTGTACCCCACAAATATCCCAACCTCTGCGGTCGGCTCCAACTTCTTCCTGGCATCCTTCGTCACATGCATGTAAACGTTAGCACCAAAAATCCTCAAATGAGAAAGATCAGGCTTCTTACCAGAATAAGCCTCCTTGGGTGTACTCATGCCAAGTATCCTATGAGGACAACGGTTCTGCACATAAACTGCTGTATTGCATGCTTCTGCCCACAAGTGAAGGGGTAGGCCCTGATCATGCAACATTGCCCGTGCAGCACCCACAATCGTTCTGTTCTTCCGCTCAGCTACCCCGTTCTGCTGTGGGTTATGGGGAGCTATGAGCTCTCTACGAATCCCTTCTGTCTTGCAGAAATCCTTGAACTCGTCCGAGATGTATTCACCACCATTATCGCTCCTAAGAGCCTTGACCTTCTTCCCCGACTCCTTCTCGACCAGTGCTTTGAATTCACAGAACTTTGAATATGTCTCGCTCTTCTTCTGCATGAAGAAGATCCAACACTTACGAGAGAAATCATCAACAAAAATCACATAATACTTGTGTTTTGCTGTCGAAGCAACTGAGAAAGGTCCACACACGTCTGTGTGAATTCTCTCAAGGATTGTCATGGTGCAACTATCCTTCTCGTGAAAGGTGGCTTTCACAAACTTCCCCAAAGTACACCCCTTGCACTGATCTGACTGCGCAAGTGTGCCTTTAGGAAGCCCTGTAGTGATCTGCTGCAGTATCTTCAAGGCTCCATGGTGAAGGTGACCCAATCTCCTGTGCCACAACTCGCCATCATCCCGGCTCACCAATCCTTTTGCCTTGCCTGCCATTGCTGCGCATCCATCTACATGCAACTGATAAAGGTTCCTCACTCGAACCCCTATCTTCTGGGTCTCACCAGTTGTCTTGCTGCGCAGGAAGGCCTTTCCCTCACTGAAAACAACATCATACCCTTGTCTTCTAACATCGCCACTGAGATGAGATTCTTCTTCAATCCTGGAACATGCATTACTTCCTTCAATATGAGGGTTTACCAGACTCCCTCTCAAAGGAAATGGTACCGATACCGGTCGCACTGTATCTACCATCATCGCCATCTCGATGTGCACTCCAAGATCTTTGTCCTCCAGATCAGAGAACAAATCTCTATCTCCCGTCATGTGAAAAGACGCACCACTGTCCAAGAACCACACTGATCCCATCACACTTGAAACCAAGCATGCGATCAATGAAAAATCAAGCTCAAACTGAGAAGCTAAGGCCTCTCCCCCTGCAGATCCAGCAGCTTGCTTGTTCTTCTTCTTCTGCGGACAATTTGTGGCATAGTGTCCATGCTGGTGACAGTGAAAACACTTCACCTTGGACATATCCTGCTTCTTGCCTTTCGCACCAGAATGAGAAGCTTTCTTGTTCTTCCCCTTCTTTGCTTTGGCAGCCAAAGCTCAATTCTCTTCATCAGATACCTTTGATGAAGATCCATTCTCACCTTTATTGTTTCTGAGTTTATCCTTGAGCGCCAGGTCGCTCTTGCTTTGGAATAACATTTGCAATCCGTTGAAAGACTTTTCAACAACACTGCTGCAAATTCGAATTCCACCAGCTCCAACTCAAATGCCTCCGATCTAAAATTCGTGAGAACACAATATTTCTCGTACAGAGATTGACTGTATGGGCATTCACCGGATATCTCACCTTCCAAAGGAAGGATGAATCTAGAGGCTACCTGGCCCGATTACAGACTTTGCCTGAAGAAATAGAATGTAAACACTTCATGAATAGTAGATCTGATGATCAACAGCTCCGATACCATGTAGAAATTTTGAATAATTTAACACATATTCAATGGAGATTATCCTGATCATGTACTATTGCGGAAAACATACACAATACATAAGCTCCTCTACGTTGATCATCAATATAGTAGCATCAATAACAATAAAACATCAAGAGCATTCACATTAACACATTAACACAGTATGTATCCGGGGAAAGCATCTCGCTAAAAACCCCAACTATCTGTATATTAATGATTGAGTCATGTAACATTACACAGCATAATACTTCTCACAAGTATCTCCACCTCTGTTACACACAATACAGCTCAGATTTGATCTCCAAATCTCTTCCACTGCTTGCCTGCCTCCACTGCTCAATACCTGCTCAAGAACTGATGAGAATGGCTCACCAAACTCGTTTTTCACCTGCAAAATAGTCACTCACTCTTTGTTGGACGTGAGCACAAGCTATAATGTGGGAAAATACGTGAGCAAACTCATTGGCATACTCAATCCCTTGATTGTGCAAGATCTGGTGCACAACTATAGTCACAACTGATAGTAATCTGATTCTCTACCACCTGTCCCTGTTGAACTGAACATGCACTGACATGCAACTGAGTTAACTGATGTATTCATTAGTTGTATTATGAGTTAATAACTTGTGAATTAATTAATAACTAATTCACCCAACTCATGTCTAGTCTATTTTCCAGTTAGACTAAATACAACCAGTTTAACAAAGCTAAACTGAACACAACTCCATCAACTCCACAATCAACTCCACCAAACTCAATTGATTGAGTTCTAACTGAAGTCATGCATGCAACAACTCAACTGACTCATAAGAAAAGTGTATTTCCTTCTGACAGCTGCATGTGCCACCTCTGTAGCTCAAACTGAAGTGCTCCAAGAGAATAAGATTAAGTTTATAGTCCAAATATTATTGTGAGATAATAATATTTGACTTTTCTATTTTTGACAGCCAGTCTAAAAATAGACTTTGATCACTCACACTGTGATCACTCACACTTTCATCAAAAATAGAAGTCCATCTATTTTTTCCCAACTTGATCAATCATCCATAAACAGCAATGCAATCCATAGACATGATCCATATGTCTAAAAATAGACATAGTCTAAAATAGACTTGCGCCAAAAATAGCCTGCGGGCCCACTTAGTGAAGGCGACTCTTTTCACTAAGCTCCATCATCTTGTTGCAATCTCAACAGATATGACCCTAGTTACAGAGAAAAAGATTGCAATCAAGGAGACTAAGTTCTTTATCCTTTCACCCAAAGAAGAAGATGGTAAAAATGCCAAGACAACAAAGAAGTTCATCAGGTACCTCAACGAGAAATCAACCAATGAGTTGAGGGCTATGGACATCATCAACAGGACAGGAACAATTTTTGAAATCTCGAAGATGATTAAGAAAGAAACAATCCGGGCCAAAACTGGGGAGTGTTTTGGTGAGTTATTGAAATATGTAGCTACATTTAACTCTAGTTTTTATCAGAGGATTAGAGTAGGGTTACCCAACTATTGGGATTTACAAGGGAACTTGCTTTCACGAGAATATTATCAGTAGCTACTAGTATAATTCAAGAGTAAGGCTGATTCTTCTCATGAAAAAAACTTCCACCCTCAAAGGAAGGACCATAGTTAACTTTTTGCAGAAGGCTTTCTAGCTAGTGGTTGTGTTGAAGGTGCTGGACCTACCAACATCAGGGGATTACCCAGGTATGAAGTCCCAACTAGACCTCACACTATTTGGTGTGGATGTCCCATCTTGTACGATGGGCCGGTTGCCATTATCTTAAATATTTACCTCAACTCTTGCTTGTCAGCAAAGGAGAGTGGTCTGCTTTGTCTTGCGAGAAGTGAGGTTCGCGTGCCTGGTGATTGTAAGTGTCTCTTGTGTCAATGGTTGTTTCACCATAAAGGGAGAGGGTGGCAGTGAGTCCCAAGTCAGTTGGGAGGAGTCCCAACTCTGCTAGGAACACACAACACAATAGGACGTGCACAACTCCAGCGGAACAGTCCACATGGATGCGGTAGTCACAACACACAAGGGAAGATAACATGTATAATACTCAGCGGATTAGTCTACATGAGTGCAATCATTGTTATAACAAGTTTTATGTGAAAGGTCTGTCTGATGTCTGGGAGAGTATTCTACACGGGCGAGCCAACTTGAGCAACATATACAACACATTTTCATTAACATATATGTCTTACAACAAGTGAATTAGTTCAAGTGTTAAACACAGGTTAAAGAAACATGCATTACAAGTGTTAAAGATTAGTCTTACAACAATTACAATACATGTGTGAAAACGTGCTGGCCTGTGAGTGGGCTTCTGAATTAAGTGAAAGTTCCAATACACATCATTACACCATACATCACTAACCCTACGTGCGGGGAGTTGGAGCCACTACTTACTCCTCAAAGAAAATATTACAGACTCTCAAGGCTATGCGGGAGGAGCTGAGGTGAAAAATTCCTTTCCATGTGTAAATGAGGGGGTACTTATAGCTAAGGGTGAAAATGACCCTTTGGCCATTCGACTACCCTCATGATTGTTTGACTTCCATGACTTTTCGAATTTACATGACTCTTCATACAACAAGTGGGTCTCTTGGACTTCCATGTTACATTACATTGATTGACAGTATGGCCCACAGTAGAGATGTGGATGACATGACTCATGACATGACTTGACATGATAGTGCTGGTACATTTGTGCTGCTGCTGGTGTGCATGTTGAGCTGCAATGTTGCTAGTGATGGATGTCCTTATGGTGTGTCACAGCTTCACCTATGCATGACAACATGCACAGAGTCTTTGATGGTCATTGGGTTCGCTTGATGTTGCATTCGAACATTGCTCCTTGCTTGTATGTTGGAAGGATTGACATGTTCGCCCATTCGCGAAAAGTGCATGTTCGTACGTCCATCCGTTAACACATTTTTCATGTTTTCTCATTCATTCGTCTGCGAACACATATTTGCATGATTGTATGTTCGCAAGCACATCCCTTTGCAAGCATTATTTGTTCATTTGTTGGCGAACCTTTCCTTTTGCATGTGCTTCCTTCATTCATCGCATCTGTTATCATGCCATGTTTGTTTGTGTACCTGTATTTGTAGTCACTCATGATGAGACAACATCAAATCCAAAAACCTCCTAGTCTACCATGATGCATGATCATTTTAGATGCAGGTGACTGGGAGAGGAGACAAGGTTGTGAGATGGGATGGAGGCTCCGGGCACTACTGATGAAAACTACATAGGAGTCACTAGGTGATGAAGATGGGAAATCCGGATTGATAGTGACTGTCCGCGGGGTCTGGCTCAGCTGGAGGAAAAAACTGTGCATTTTTTGAGAGGAATAGTCCGGGCTGTGGAAAGGCTGGGCAGGCAAGATGTGCGCAATTTTCGCAATGAGCAGGCAGCGGGAGCCTGGCAACAAAAACTGCACAATTCCTGAGGGGAATTGGTAGTCAGCTGCTGGGTCACTGGTAGCAAAAAATGCGTATTTCCTTAGGGGAACTGCCAATTTGCTGCCGAGAGCTTGGAAGAAAAAATTGCATAATCCCTGAGGGGAACTGTTAGTCAGATGCCAGGAGATGCTGGCGGGAAAAAATGCACTGATACCGGGAGGCTGGCCTGCTAGTCACCTTTGCTTAGTTTCTGAGCTAAGCAGTCTGATGGGTAGTAGAGGACTTTCTCATGAAAACTACACAATTTTCTTGGTGAGAAGCCGGTCGACTGTCGGGAGGGTTGGATGGACAAAACTGCGCAATTTTATGAGGGAGATAGGGATGAGAACTTGGTGTCTATCCGAAATCTCTGCACAACTTTCTCAGTTAGCGGAGCGGGAAAGATCTGCAGCCTCTGTGCAATTTTTGAGGGGAGTCAGTCCCAGGGTGGCTGCCGGGTCAAACTATCCGGTTGACCAACATGAAGGTTGATTGATTTGCTTGTAGATAACGCAGCTTGAAATGGCTTGCTTCGGGCTTTTGCGTTGTTCTGGGTGACAGTCAATCGAGTTGACAGTGGGGTGATGGTCTAGCTTTTAGAGGGGAACCCGATCGTCAGAATTCAAGAAAGTGACTAAGTGTGTGAATGAGCAAAAGATGCATACGTAATCTTGCAATCACACACTTACATGCCTTGACAACAAGATGACTCAAACCATCCAGACACACATGCTCAACATGAATGACTGACGGTGTAAGCCACAAGCGCGATACTTGTGACTAATCATTGGTCGACCGTGACGATGCTTGTGTGACAGTGTATGTGACTCCATGTGTGAGTGCGACAGATGTTTACATAGCGAACACAACAAGTACACATGAAGCGAAGACCCTGAGTATAACCAGAACATGGTTGCAAGCATGAAATTGACATCAACATGCAAAACTTGGGTGAAATGATCAAGCAAGGTGGGTGTGAAGACTCACACGAGCTCACGGAGTGAACCTGAGTGTGCGCAACCATCAAGTGAAACTCTCAAGGGAGGCTCTGAAATTGGGTACAAGACAAAATTTTGGAGGGTGGTTATAGCCGCTACAACACTTGGTGACACACTGGTAGAACTCCAGCTTCTCTATTTTGGTTTATTGATAGCACATGGCCTTGGTCTTTCGGGGAGTATTGAATTGCTGTGTGGGTTACTCCAACTTCCCCACTTACCCCATGGACATACATGGTTCACCTTTTGCCGACTTAGTCAAACACAATCAAAAGTTCAGCTTGATCACAGTGTTTTGAATTTGGGAAGGGTAGTTTAGCTCGCAAGTTGAAGATTTCCAGAGCATAAGTTTTCATCTCTGGCGTTGCTTCACTACCAGCAGACCTGGACAGTATCCCGGTGGAGTCACACAAGAACACATGCATTGCTCCACTTCCAGTGAGCCTGGTTAGTACCCTGGTGGAGTTGCATGCTTCACCTCTCTGCGCAGGAAGCCTTTCTCTTCTTTTGCCTTCGTATTTTTTCAAGAGGACCGTGCATATGCACTTATTTATTTTTGGGGTGGAAGAGGGATCCCGAATTATTGAGAGCAAAAGAGGTTGTTCCTTCAGAGAAGCATGTAAGACCTCTGACATAAGTTTGCTCGTTTAGATTTTCCCCTTCTTCGTTTCTACTAGATGGATGAGATTGAACACACAGAGAAGAAGGCTGAGTGTAGGCACAGGGCTTCCCAGTGTGGACATAGGTTCATGGTTGGACAAAAACTTCCCTCGCAGATGGCTCGTATTTTTCGTCAAGACTTCATCGATTGAAGGTTGTAACCGAGCACAGAGAAGACAGAACACACAACTGGAAAAGTGTTGCAGTGTCACAAGTCTCTTCAAATCTCAGCCACATACTGTATTCAAAAGCCAGAACGTAGTAGCTAGAAGCACTTATTTCTAGAAACAAAAATAGTAAGGTATTAAGAAAACCAAACAAACTAAAACAAAAATAGTAAGAAATGAAAACAAAGTGAAAAAACAACAAGCAAGCAAAGCAACAAAGTCAACAAGAAAGAAAACATGCAAACCAGAAAGCAAAGACACGCGAAAAAGAAAACACTACTCCTACTCCTACGTTAAACGGTCGGGGTTACGTGAAATGAAATTTCCAATGAAGCCACCATAGGCGTACCTGACCTGTAGTCACAAAGATACAAGCGATTAAAACAGACAAAAAATAGTGTGCAATAGAAAATGAAAAAACTTGAAAAACTTGCACATGAGAGAGAAGGTCTCACCTGTGGGTGGAAGAATGTGTCACAACCACCCAACACACATGCTTACCTCTTTCGTGACTACCGTTTTTCAGCAAACCTCAGAGGCCTCTTCTGAGTGTGTTTGTTCCCACCAAGTTTTTAGTGAGTGCGAGGAAGGCCTGAAGCTTGTTACCTGCAAACACGATACCTACCAGTAAGATTGTTTCAAACCATTCAGTGATTGGATCATTAAATTTGTGATGGATGTTTTGAAAGATTCGTGATCTT